>OY992802.1:21860405-23202905 GCA_963921375.1 Tiliacea citrago | reverse complement strand
GGAGGGGTCTGTCAGACTCTTACTGACTAAAAACCACCCCAGTGTTCCCTTCCCACACTTGGGCCGGGGATCTTGGGATCTGTTATTACTTCCGCAATCCCCGGCTAGTGCCGGCCCGCCTCTGCGGGCCACCTCAAGTCTGGGGGGGGGTGAGGTGTTAGACCCCCCCCGCGACGTCTGAAAGGGGCGCGCGTGGAACACTACGCGCCGCCACCTCGGGTCCAGTGTGATAGGGGGCGGCGGACGTCCCCAAGTCCGCCGTCCCTGGACCCATTTAGGGGGGCCGGAAGAGGGCATTATCTGCCCTCTGCCGACGCCCGGTGCGCCTGCTGCGGGCTGGGTGAGCGGACGAGATCTCCCGCTCCCTTTCCGCAGCCTCCTTCTGCGACACGACTGTTTCGCAGAAGGACACCACCGCGTCCCAGGACTCCTCGCTGCCGGCCATCAACTCGACCACGGCCGGCAGCGACAGGTCACTGCCTACTCCTGAGATGAGGGCACGGCGAGGCTCCTCCCATGCGGCACACTCTGCCAACGTATGCCGCGCCGTGTCCTCCCGACAGTCGACGCAGTGATGACACCGGGCGTCCGGCTCCCTGTTTATGCGACACAGGTACTTCCCGAAGCAACCATGCCCCGAGAGCACCTGCGTCACCCGAAACGACAGGGAGCCGTGCCTCCTCCCGAGCCAGTGCTCGAGTACCGGCCATTCCGCCACCAGGGCTGCGCGAAGCTGTGACCGACGCAACTCCACATGTCGCTGCATCAGCCACTCGCCCCGCGCCCTCGCTTCCTCGCGCCACCGATACAGTGACGCGAGTACTTTCGCCTCGAGGTCCCAGGGCGGGGATCCGGCCAGTACGCAAGCCGCCTCGTAGGAGATCGTGCGATATCCCCTTATGACTCTGACGGCCATCGCTCTCTGCGGCTTTCGCAGTACTGCGATGCTTCCGGCCGTCAGGTCAGCCGCCCAGATCGGGGCCCCGTAAAGGGCCATCGATCGCACGATCCCCACGTAGAGCCGCCTACAGGCAGCGCTCGGGCCCCCCAAATTGGGAAGCAGTGATGATAACGCTCCAGCCGCACCCAACAACTTGGGTGCCAGCCGCCGGAAGTGGGGGCCAAAATCCCACCGGCTGTCGAGCACCAATCCAAGGTACTTCATGGTGGACTCGACAGCGATTTGAGCCCCCCCGACCACGATGTGTGATCCCGGCGGCGGCGCCCGCCGGGGGCCATGAAAGATCAAGGCCTCCGACTTGTTGAGGGCAACCTCCAGGCCTAGGCGACGTATGCGGCTCACCACCTGTGAGACCGCAGCCGTCGCCAGCAACGCTGCCTCCCTGTACGAGCTCCCCCGGGCCGTGACCAGTGTGTCGTCCGCATAACACGTCAGGTCTACGCCCGGCTGGAGCTCGCCCCGCAGCACCCAGTCGTACCCGATGTTCCACAGGAGCGGTCCCACGACCGAGCCCTGTGGAACACCGCACGAAATGCGGCGCTGGTTTCCGCCATCACGTCCCATGTAGGTGACACATCTCTCCGCCAAATAAGCCCCAACGATGCGGCGGAGGTAGGAAGGCACCCGATGGTAACGCAGTGCCTCCCGAATGCAGCTCCAGGGCAGGGTGTTGAAGGCGTTGGAGATATCCAAGGACACCGCCAACATCACCCCGCCCCGGGACACTGCTTCCTCCGCCAGGACTCTCACCCGCGATATAGCGTGTATGGTGGAGCGCCCGTGCCGAAAGCCGAACTGGCTCTCGGCCAGGTCAGGCCCCTCTCCGCACAAGTGGCCGACGAGGCGGGCAGCGATTATCCGCTCAAACATCTTACCCACCTCGTCTAGCAGCACTATGGGCCTGTACCCGGACGGTGAGTCCGCAGGGCGCCCCGCCTTCCTGAGCAGGACCAGACGACCAGATTTCCACAAAGTGGGAAACTGGCCCTGCTCAAGGCACGCAGTGTAGAGTCCTCTCAAGTGGGGCTCTAGCTCCTTCAGAGCGAGGGCTAGCGCTTGGCCGTGGATCCCGTCGGGCCCCGGAGCCACGTTCTTGGCCCGGAGCCGCGTCACGGCCGCCCCCATCTCTGTTTGTGTCACCTCTGGGACGCTGATGGCGTTCTCCTCTGTAGGCTCTGTGGCTGTGCGCAAAGCCATCGGCGGCGGAGTATGCTCCGCTCTTGCCGGAACCTTTTTTTTTTTTTTTTTTTTTTGTTGCCGGGGTGGAAAATCCTCATGGATGTCCTCCGCCCTGGGGTGGGCGGAGGGGTCTGTCAGACTCTTACTGACTAAAAACCACCCCGGTGTTCCCTTCCCACACTTGCACCGGGGATCTTGGGAGCTAGTATTACTTCCGTGATCCCCGGCTAGTGCCGGCCCGCCTCTGCGGGCCACCTCAAGTCTGCGGGGGGGTGAGGTGTTAGACCCCCCCGCGACGTCTCAAAGGGGCGCGCGTGGAACACTACGCGCCGCCACCTCGGGTCCAGTGTGATAGGGGGCGGCGGACGTCCCCAAGTCCGCCGTCCCTGGACCCATTTAGGGGGGCCGGAAGAGGGCATTATCTGCCCTCTGCCGACGCCCGGTGCGCCTGCTGCGGGCCGGGTGAGCGGACGAGACCTCCCGCTCCCTTTCCGCAGCCTCCTTCTGCGACACGACTGTTTCGCAGAAGGATACCACCGCGTCCCAGGACTCCTCGCTGCCGGCCATCGACTCGACCACGGCCGGCAGCGACAGGTCACTGCCTACTTCTGAGATGAGGGCACGGCGTGGCTCCTCCCAAGCGGCACACTCTGCCAGCGTATGCCGCGCCGTGTCCTCCCGGCAGTTGACGCAGTGGTGACACCGGGCGTCCGGCCCCCTGTTTATGCGACACAGGTACTTCCCGAAGCAACCATGCCCCGAGAGCACCTGCGTCACCCGAAACGACAGGGAGCCGTGCCTCCTCCCGAGCCAGGGCTCGAGTACCGGCCGGACCGCCTCGATGGTGGCGAGGCCGGCGGTAGGGCGTGAAAGCCTGTCCCGCCATTCCGCCACCAGGGCTGCGCGAAGCTGTGACCGACGCAACTCCACATGTCGCTGCATCAGCCACTCGCCCCGCGCCCTCGCTTCCTCGCGCCACCGATACAGTGACGCGAGTACTTTCGCCTCGAGGTCCCAGGGCGGGGATCCGGCCAGTACACAAGCCGCCTCGTAGGAGATCGTGCGATATCCCCTGATGACTCTGACGGCCATCGCTCTCTGCGGTTTTCGCAGGACTGCGATGCTTCCGGCCGTCAGGTCAGCCGCCCAGATCGGGGCCCCATAAAGGGCCATCGATCGCACGATCCCCACGTAGAGCCGCCTACAGGCGGCGCTCGGGCCCCCCAGATTGGGAAGCAGCGTTGACAACGCCCCAGCCGCGCCCAACAACTTGGGCGCCAGCCGCCGGAAGTGGGGGCCAAAATCCCACCGGCTGTCGAGCACCAATCCTAGGTACTTCATGGTGGACTCGACAGCGATTTGAGCCCCCCCGACCACGATGTGTGATCCCGGCGGCGGCGCCCGCCGGGGGCCATGAAAGATCAAGGCCTCCGACTTGTTGAGAGCAACCTCCAGCCCTAGGCGACGTATGCGGCTCACCACCTGTGAGACCGCAGCCGTCGCCAGCAACGCTGCCTCCCTGTACGAGCTCCCCCGGGCTGTGACCAGTGTGTCGTCCGCATAACACGTCAGGTCCACGCCCGGCTGGAGCTCGCCCCGCAGCACCCAGTCGTACCCGATGTTCCACAGGAGCGGTCCCACGACCGAGCCCTGTGGAACACCGCACGACATGCGGCGCTGGTTTCCGCCATCACGTCCCGTATAGGTGACACACCTCTCCGCCAAATAAGCCCCGACGATGCGGCGGAGGTAGGAAGGCACCCGATGGTAAGATAGTGCCTCCCGAATACAGCTCCAGGGCAGGGTGTTGAAGGCGTTGGAGATGTCCAAGGACACCGCCAACATCACCCCGCCCCGGGATACCGCTTCCTCCGCCAGGACTCTCACCCGCGATATCGCGTGGATGGTGGAGCGCCCGTGCCGAAAGCCGAACTGGCTCTCGGCCAGGTCAGGCCCCTCTCCGCACAAGTGGCCGACGAGGCGGGCAGCGATTATCCGCTCAAACATCTTACCCACCTCGTCTAGCAACACTATGGGCCTGTACCCGGACGGTGAGTCCGCAGGGCGCCCCGCCTTCCTGAGCAGGACCAGACGACCAGATTTCCACAAAGTGGGAAACTGGCCCTGCTCAAGGCACGCTGTGTAGAGTCCTCTCAAGTGGGGCTCTAGCTCCTTCAGAGCGAGGGCTAGCGCTTGGCCGTGGATCCCGTCGGGCCCCGGAGCCACGTTCTTGGCCCGGAGCCGCGTCACGGCTGCCCCCATCTCTGCTTGTGTCACCTCTGGGACGCTGATGGCGTTCTCTTCATATGCAGACTCTGCGGCTGTGGGCAAAGCCATCGGCGGCGGAGTATGCTCCGCTCTTGCCGGGAAGAGAGCTGCGACCACTTCCTCCAGCAGCTCAGGTTGGAGACTCTCCGTGAGTGGAGGCGCCGCGGCTCGAAGTTTCCCTCGAACCGCACGATAGGGGCGCCCCCACGGATCTCCGTCTAGAGTCTCCAACATCTCCTCCCTGGCTCGCGTCCTCGCTTCGCCGATGGCCAGCCACAGGGCCTGCTTCGCCGCGCGGTACACCTCATACAGCGCGGCTTCTTCGTCAGGGACCCGACGACGTCTCCTCCGGTATCGGGTGTACTGGCGTCTGACCGCTACGCACTCGACACGTAATTGTGCGATCTCGGTAGACCACCAGTACACCTGGCGCCTCGCTGGATATGAGTGGACGCGGGGCATGGACGCGTTGCAGATTTGCGTCATCGCCCCGCGGAACCACAGTGCCTCCTCTTCGACGTCGACGGGTCCGCTCTCTGTCGATGCGTTTACGCGCCCAGCGCGGACCGTCCCTTCGCGGGGCCGATGGACTACGGCCGCCGGTGGTCTGGGTGGAGACGTCGAATCGGATGTATCGGTGATCCGACAACGTCTCCACCTCCACGGCGACACGCCAGTCGTGGACACGGCTCGCGACAGCAGGGCTAGCGAACGAGACGTCCACTACAGACCCGCCCCGCTGCCGCACGCACGTGTGGACCGAGCCCCGATTCAGGACGACCAGGCCAGTCGTGACCGCCCACTCCTCTAGCGCCTCACCCCTAGCATCGGTCACCGGAGATCCCCACGCCGCAGACTTGGCGTTGAGATCCCCGAGCAACAGCACCGGGTGAGGGTGGAGTCGGCCCACGACGGCACCCAACTCGACAAGGAAGTTCTCGAAGTCGGCGAGACTCTTGTTGGGCGAGAAATACGCCCCAACCGTGCCAATGCCGTCCGCGAGGGCGGCTACCCAGCCGTGTCCTCGGGACGGGTTGACGAGAGCCCCGCCAATGATGGCCACCAAGCCGTCCAGGTCTCCCACCCAGTTATCCCTGGGGGGGACAAAGTACGGCTCGGCGACCACAGCCACGTCGATCGACCACTCTGCCATGCTCTGGAGCAAGAGATCCTGAGCTCTGGCAGCGTGGTTGATATTGCCCTGGAGGAAATGGTACAGCGCCATTAGACGCAGTCCATCCCCTCCGCACCATTCACAGGCCGGGAGTCGGCCGTAGGGCAGTCAGGCTGAGGGGGGGGTAAAGAGCCCCCGGCAGCCATGACTCCCCTCTTCTTCTTCGCTGCTGGCGCGCGACAGGCCTTTCCGCCAGCCCTGTGCCCCGCGGACCTCCCTGCAGCTGTACAGAGGCTGCAGTTTGGTGCCGCGGAGCACTGGGCTGCCTTGTGGCCGGGCTGACCGCAGCGATAGCACTGCTCGCTGCGGTCTATTGCAGCGGTGCATCGTGCCCGGACATGCCCCATGTCCAGGCATCGGTAACACCGCAATGCCCTGGGTTGCAGCAGCTTGACTCTTGCTGCAACCCATCCCACCAACAGACGCCCACCGTTGGCGACCTTGCTCGCCGCCGCCACCGGGCACCGCACCCAAATCGTGCCAAGCCCGGAAGCGTCGGCGCGGATGTCACCCGTCCGCACGTCCTCCGGCGGACATCCGCCGGCTTTGGCTACGGCCGCCACGACCTCAGCCGGGGTCGCCGAGTCGTCCAGTCCATCGACCCGCAGCTCAGAGGTCTTCATTGGCCTGGACACCCGGACGTCCTCCGGGTTGAGGACCCCTCTCAGCTTGGCTGCCAGCGTGTCCGCCTTCTCGCTGCTAGAGGCACCCGACACCTCGAACAGCCGCGCCCCCGTAATGGCTTGCTTATAAATAAAGCCAGCCGGTGTGCCAAGGTCGGGGAACGCGATCCTGCTCCTCACGTCCAGCCATAACCGCCTGATAGGTGACGCCCCTCGCGATGGCTGCGGGCTGTAGTGTTACCACCACAGCCGCGGAGCGGGGGGCTCTCGTCTTAGGCGGCTTCTGGGTCCTCCTCGGTGCCGGTGCCGGTACTTTAGCGGGTGCTGGCAGCGCCGTCTTCTTTTTTTTTGGCTTCTTGACGACCGTCGTCCAGGCCTCCGTGGTGGGTCCGGGCGCGGTCGTCGGTGGAGCAGCCGTTCGGGAAGTGGGCGTGGCCTTAGCCTCCGCGGGCTTCTGTGTCCCCTTCGCGGGCTTTTTGGCCCCCTTCCCGGACTGATTCGGCACAGCCACTGCCGCTGCTCTCGCCTCCGCCTCCTTCCTCCGCCTGTCTGCAGCGAGCGGTGGACGGAGGATTTCGGCCGGGGGGAGCCTCGACTCCATGGCCTCCAGCCGGGCTGACACCATCGCGCCACACTGCATCAAGCACATGCGCGCAATGCTGTCCTGATCCACAGCAGGGGCCGATGATGGAGCCGACGATGGGATGGGCGATGACCCGGTGGCCTTGGGAGCTGCCCTCTGAGCAGCAAACTCCCGCTTGAGGTCCTCCAGCTCGGACCGGAGACGGCTGTTCTCCTCCCACAACTTCGCCGTCTCCTCCGTGCTGGTGCGACTAAGGAGGACCTCAACTGCCTCCCTGATATTGTCAGCCGCCTCCTTCAGAGCACGCGTGAATGTGCCCTTCAGGTTGCCCGATTTGGTGGCAACCTTCAGGACGACATCCACGCCGTCCAAAACTTGGCGACTGAGCGCCACCGCCGATGGGCTGCCCCCGGCAGTCTTCTGGGCTGAACGCCGGTCTCGCGCCTGACGGGCCAGCTCGCTGATCTCGTCAGCTGCTACAGCCTTTCGCTGCGCCCGTCTAGCGGCATTAGCCTCCGCCTTATTAGACCCCAGCAAGATGCCCTCGCTGGGGTCCACGATCGTGGGCCCGGGGTCGCTCCCCACGCCCTCGACGTCCTCCGGAGCCGGCGTATCAGGCCGGGAAACCGACCTGAACCGACCCCGCACGTCGCGCTCCACACGAGTGGGGGCTCCACTCGCCGCTGCACGGCCTCGCCCTCTCGTGCCATCTGCTGGCACCTTAGGGGCTGGCAGGCTCTCCTCGCTAGAAGAGCCTGACCCCGCGCGCTTCTTCTTGCGTGAGCGATTTGAGCATACGCTCGCCACGCTCATTCTTTCGGACGCGGTGTCAGAATCTGACACCGCACCCACACCCATATGCTCTATCAAAACGATAGGCACCTTCTTTTGTTTGTTTGTTTTTTTATTTAATTCTTCCATTTAAATCCCACGAGTAGATATAGGGCACAGATGTCCACCGGGCAGAGCCTAGATGCCCGGTAAGCCTACATACTGCAGAGGGCGGCAGGTATCTGCAGGTGAAACGCTAACGACTGGACTCCCTCCAGCCATTCATCCTCTCGCCGCGCTTCAAAACTTAGGATTGGGTCCCTACTTAACCTAACCTAATTATATATACATTTTTTTTTTTTTTTTTTTTTTTTTACCTATCCTAACCTATTCTAATCTAACCTACCCTGTGGGCCCCTCTACCGCGGACAGTCCGTCGTCCGCCTCCCCACTCTGCGCCCACTCGGCCTCCCTCTGTAAGCAGAGGGGGGAGTGGACGACCGACGATCGGCCTTGACAGGCCCAAGAGCCTTAGGCTCTCCCCCCCCGCAGAAATCCGCCGCAGTCAATACCCTCTCCGGCATGGAGAGACTATTGACCGCGCCCAGGGTGCACCGGCCAGACGACTGCTCTTTCCCCCGAACGTATTCGTAAGGAACGAGCAGCAGTCAGGCACACGAGGAGGTTTTCTGCACGCACCCCAACCTTTTTTTTTTTTTTTTTTTTTGTTGCCGGGGTGGAAAATCCTCATGGATGTCCTCCGCCCTGGGGTGGGCGGAGGGGTCTGTCAGACTCTTACTGACTAAAAACCACCCCGGTGTTCCCTTCCCACACTTGCACCGGGGATCTTGGGAGCTAGTATTACTTCCGTGATCCCCGGCTAGTGCCGGCCCGCCTCTGCGGGCCACCTCAAGTCTGCGGGGGGGTGAGGTGTTAGACCCCCCCGCGACGTCTCAAAGGGGCGCGCGTGGAACACTACGCGCCGCCACCTCGGGTCCAGTGTGATAGGGGGCGGCGGACGTCCCCAAGTCCGCCGTCCCTGGACCCATTTAGGGGGGCCGGAAGAGGGCATTATCTGCCCTCTGCCGACGCCCGGTGCGCCTGCTGCGGGCCGGGTGAGCGGACGAGATCTCCCGCTCCCTTTCCGCAGCCTCCTTCTGCGACACGACTGTTTCGCAGAAGGATACCACCGCGTCCCAGGACTCCTCGCTGCCGGCCATCGACTCGACCACGGCCGGCAGCGACAGGTCACTGCCTACTTCTGAGATGAGGGCACGGCGTGGCTCCTCCCAAGCGGCACACTCTGCCAGCGTATGCCGCGCCGTGTCCTCCCGGCAGTCGACGCAGTGGTGACACCGGGCGTCCGGCCCCCTGTTTATGCGACACAGGTACTTCCCGAAGCAACCATGCCCCGAGAGCACCTGCGTCACCCGAAACGACAGGGAGCCGTGCCTCCTCCCGAGCCAGGGCTCGAGTACCGGCCGGACCGCCTCGATGGTGGCGAGGCCGGCGGTAGGGCGTGAAAGCCTGTCCCGCCATTCCACCACCAGGGCTGCGCGAAGCTGTGACCGACGCAACTCCACATGTCGCTGCATCAGCCACTCGCCCCGCGCCCTCGCTTCCTCGCGCCACCGATACAGTGACGCGAGTACTTTCGCCTCGAGGTCCCAGGGTGGGGATCCGGCCAGTACGCAAGCCGCCTCGTAGGAGATCGTGCGATATCCCCTGATGACTCTGACGGCCATCGCTCTCTGCGGCTTCCGCAGGACTGCGATGCTTCCGGCCGTCAGGTCAGCCGCCCAGATCGGGGCCCCATAAAGGGCCATCGATCGCACGATCCCCACGTAGAGCCGCCTACAGGCGGCGCTCGGGCCCCCCAGATTGGGAAGCAGCGTTGACAACGCCCCAGCCGCGCCCAACAATTTGGGCGCCAGGCGCCGGAAGTGGGGGCCAAAATCCCACCGGCTGTCGAGCACCAATCCTAGGTACTTCATGGTGGACTCGACAGCGATTTGAGCCCCCCCGACCACGATGTGTGATCCCGGCGGACGCACCCCAACCTAACCTAACCTAACCTAACCTTTTTTTTTTTTTTTTTTTTTTTGTTGCCGGGGTGGAAAATCCTCATGGATGTCCTCCGCCCTGGGGTGGGCGGAGGGGTCTGTCAGACTCTTACTGACTAAAAACCACCCCGGTGTTCCCTTCTCACACTTGCACCGGGGATCTTGGGAGCTAGTATTACTTCCGTGATCCCCGGCTAGTGCCGGCCCGCCTCTGCGGGCCACCTCAAGTCTGCGGGGGGGGTGAGGTGTTAGACCCCCCCGCGACGTCTCAAAGGGGCGCGCGTGGAACACTACGCGCCGCCACCTCGGGTCCAGTGTGATAGGGGGCGGCGGACGTCCCCGAGTCCGCCGTCCCTGGACCCATTTAGGGGGGCCGGAAGAGGGCATTGTCTGCCCTCTGCCGACGCCCAGTGCGCCTGCTGCGGGCCGGGTGAGCGGACGAGATCTCCCGCTCCCTTTCCGCAGCCTCCTTCTGCGACACGACTGTTTCGCAGAAGGATACCACCGCGTCCCAGGACTCCTCGCTGCCGGCCATCGACTCGACCACGGCCGGCAGCGATAGGTCACTGCCTACTCCTGAGATGAGGGCACGGCGAGGCTCCTCCCAAGCGGCACACTCTGCCAGCGTATGCCGCGCCGTGTCCTCCCGGCAGTCGACGCAGTGGTGACACCGGGCGTCCGGCTCCCTGTTTATGCGACACAGGTACTTCCCGAAGCAACCATGCCCCGAGAGCACCTGCGTCACCCGAAACGACAGGGAGCCGTGCCTCCTCCCGAGCCAGGGCTCGAGTACCGGCCGGACCGCCTCGATGGTGGCGAGGCCGGCGGTAGGGCGTGAAAGCCTGTCCCGCCATTCCGCCACCAGGGCTGCGCGAAGCTGTGACCGACGCAACTCCACATGTCGCTGCATCAGCCACTCGCCCCGCGCCCTCGCTTCCTCGCGCCACCGATACAGTGACGCGAGTACTTTCGCCTCGAGGTCCCAGGGCGGGGATCCGGCCAGTACGCAAGCCGCCTCGTAGGAGATCGTGCGATATCCCCTGATGACTCTGACGGCCATCGCTCTCTGCGGCTTCCGCAGGACTGCGATGCTTCCGGCCGTCAGGTCAGCCGCCCAGATCGGGGCCCCATAAAGGGCCATCGATCGCACGATCCCTACGTAGAGCCGCCTACAGGCGGCGCTCGGGCCCCCCAGATTGGGAAGCAGCGTTGACAACGCCCCAGCCGCGCCCAACAATTTGGGCGCCAGCCGCCGGAAGTGGGGGCCAAAATCCCACCGGCTGTCGAGCACCAATCCTAGGTACTTCATGGTGGACTCGACAGCGATTTGAGCCCCCCCGACCACGATGTGTGATCCCGGCGGCGGCGCCCGCCGGGGGCCATGAAAGATCAAGGCCTCCGACTTGTTGAGGGCAACCTCCAGCCCTAGGCGACGTATGCGGCTCACCACCTGTGAGACCGCAGCCGTCGCCAGCAACGCTGCCTCCCTGTACGAGCTCCCCCGGGCCGTGACCAGTGTGTCGTCCGCATAACACGTTAGGTCCACGCCCGGCTGGAGCTCGCCCCGCAGCACCCAGTCGTACCCGATGTTCCACAGGAGCGGTCCCACGACCGAGCCCTGTGGAACACCGCACGACATGCGGCGCTGGTTTCCGCCATCACGTCCCGTATAGGTGACACACCTCTCCGCCAAATAAGCCCCGACGATGCGGCGGAGGTAGGAAGGCACCCGATGGTAACATAGTGCCTCCCGAATACAGCTCCAGGGCAGGGTGTTGAAGGCGTTGGAGATGTCCAAGGACACCGCCAACATCACCCCGCCCCGGGATACCGCTTCCTCCGCCAGGACTCTCACCCGCGATATCGCGTGGATGGTGGAGCGCCCGTGCCGAAAGCCGAACTGGCTCTCGGCCAGGTCAGGCCCCTCTCCGCACAAGTGGCCGACGAGGCGGGCAGCGATTATCCGCTCAAACATCTTACCCACCTCGTCTAGCAACACTATGGGCCTGTACCCGGACGGTGAGTCCGCAGGGCGCCCCGCCTTCCTGAGCAGGACCAGACGACCAGATTTCCACAAAGTGGGAAACTGGCCCTGCTCAAGGCACGCTGTGTAGAGTCCTCTCAAGTGGGGCTCTAGCTCCTTCAGAGCGAGGGCTAGCGCTTGGCCGTGGATCCCGTAGGGCCCCGGAGCCACGTTCTTGGCCCGGAGCCGCGTCACGGCTGCCCCCATCTCTGCTTGTGTCACCTCTGGGACGCTGATGGCGTTCTCTTCATATGCAGACTCTGCGGCTGTGGGCAAAGCCATCGGCGGCGGAGTATGCTCCGCTCTTGCCGGGAAGAGGGCTGCAACTACCTCCTCCAGCAGCTCAGGTTGGAGACTCTCCGTGAGTGGAGGCGCCGCGGCTCGAAGTTTCCCTCGAACCGCACGATAGGGGCGTCCCCACGGATCTCCGTCTAGAGTCTCCAACATCTCCTCCCTGGCTCGCGTCCTCGCTTCGCCGATGGCCAGCCACAGGGCCTGCTTCGCCGCGCGGTACACCTCATACAGCGCGGCTTCTTCGTCAGGGACCCGACGACGTCTTCTCCGGTATCGGGTGTACCGGCGTCTAACCGCTACGCACTCGACACGTAATTGTGCGATCTCGGTAGACCACCAGTACACCTGGCGCCTCGCTGGATATGAGTGGACGCGGGGCATGGACGCGTCACAGATTTGCGTCATTGCCCCGCGGAACCACAGCGCCTCCTCTTCGACGTCGACGGGTCCGTTCGTCGCCGACTCCCGGATCCAGGCCTGAACAATAGCGGCCTCCTCGAGAACCTCCCTGTCGATGCGCTTACGCGCCCAGCGCGGACCGTCCCTTCGCGGGGCCGATGGACTACGGCCGCCGGTGGTCTGGGTGGAGACGTCGAATCGGATGTATCGGTGATCCGACAACGTCTCCACCTCCACGGCGACACGCCAGTCGCGGACACGGCTCGCGACAGCAGGGCTAGCGAACGAGACGTCCACTACAGACCCGCCCCGCTGCCGCACGCACGTGTGGACCGAGCCCCGATTAAGGACGACCAGCCCAGTCGTGACCGCCCACTCCTCTAGCGCCTCACCCCTAGCATCGGTCACCGGAGATCCCCACGCCGCAGACTTGGCGTTGAGATCCCCGAGCAACAGCACCGGGTGAGGGTGGAGTCGGCCTACGACGGCACCTAACTCGACAAGGAAGTTCTCGAAGTCGGCGAGACTCTTGTTGGGCGAGAAATACGCCCCAACCGTGCCAATGCCGTCCGCGAGGGCGGCTACCCAGCCGTGTCCTCGGGACGGGTTGACGAGAGCCCCGCCAATGATGGCCACCAAGCCGTCCAGGTCTCCCACCCAGTTATCCCTGGGGGGACAAAATACGGCTCGGCGACCACAGCCACGTCGATCGACCACTCTGCCATGCTCTGGAGCAAGAGATCCTGAGCTCTGGCAGCGTGGTTGATATTGCCCTGGAGGAAATGGTACAGCGCCATTAGACGCAGTCCATCCCCTCCGCACCATTCACAGGCCGGGAGTCGGCCGTAGGGCAGTCAGGCTGAGGGGGGGGTAAAGAGCCCCCGGCAGCCATGACTCCCCTCTTCTTCTTGGGTGCTGGCGCACGACAGGCCTTTCCGCCAGCCCTATGCCCCGCGGACCTCCCTGCAGCTGTACAGAGGCTGCAGTTTGGTGCCGCGGAGCACTGGGCTGCCTTGTGGCCGGGCTGACCGCAGCGATAGCACTGCTCGCTGCGGTCTATTGCAGCGGTGCATCGTGCCCGGACATGCCCCATGTCCAGGCACCGGTAACACCGCAATGCCCTGGGTTGCAGCAGCTTGACTCTTGCTGCAACCCATCCCACCAACAGACGCCCACCGTTAGCGACCTTGCTCGCCGCCGCCACCGGGCACCGCACCCAAATCGTGCCAAGCCCGGAAGCGTCGGCGCGGATGTCACCCGTCCGCACGTCCTCCGGCGGACATCCGCCGGCTTTGGCTACGGCCGCCACGACCTCAGCCGGGGTCGCCGAGTCGTCCAGTCCATCGACCCGCAGCTCAGAGGTCTTCATCGGCCTGGACACTCGGACGTCCTCCGGGTTGAGGACCCCTCTCAGCTTTGCCGCCAGCGTGTCCGCCTTCTCACCGCTAGAGGCACCCGACACCTCGAACAGCCGCGCCCCCGTAATGGCTTGTTTATAAATAAACCCAGACGGTGTGCCAAGGTCGGGGAACGCGATCTTGCTCCTCACGTCCGCCATAACCGCCTGATAGGAGAGGCCCCTCGCGATGGCTGCGGGCTGCAGTGTAACCACCACAGCCGCGGAGCGTGGGGCTCTCGTCCTAGGCGGATTTTGGGTCCTCCTCGGTGCCGGTGCCGGTGCTTTAGTGGGTACTGGCGGCGCCGTCTTCGTCTTTTTCTTCGTCTTCTTGACGATTGTCGTCCAGGCCTCTGTGGTGGTTCCGGGCGCGTTTGCCGGGGGAGCAGCCGTTCGGGAAGTGGGCGCGGACTTTGCCTCCGCGGGCTTCTGGGTCCCCTTCGCAGGCTTTTTGGCCCCCTTCCCGGGCTGGTTCGGCTCAGCCACCGCCGCTGCTTTCGCCTCCGCCTCCTTCCTTCGCTTGTCCGCAGCCAGCGGCGGCCGGAGGATTTCGGCCGGGGGGAGTCGCGACTCTATGGCCTCCAATCGGGCATCCAATCGGGCATCCACCATGCCCCCACACTGCACCATGCATATTCTGGCCACCCTCTCCATGTCGTGGTCTGACCAGGCAGGTGGTGGAATAGGTGCAGGGGCCGACGAATGCACGACAGGAGTGGGGCCGGTGGCTGCGGGAGGTGCTTGCCGCTGCCAGTCATTCCTCTGAGCGGCAAACTCCCGCTTGAGGTCCTCCAGCTCGGACCGGAGACGGCTATTCTCCTCCCACAACTTCGCCGTTTCCTCCGTGCTTGTGCGACTAAGGAGGACCTCAACTGCCTCCCTGATGTCATCAGCCGCCTCCTTCAGAGCACGGGTGAATGTGCCCTTCAGGTTGCCCGATTTGGTGGCAACCTTCAGGACGACATCCACGCCGTCCAGAACTTGGCGGCTGAGCGCCACCGCCGATGGGCTCCCCCCAGCAGTCATTCGAGCTGAGCGCCGCTCTCGCGCCTGGCGGGCCAACTCGCTGATCTCATCAGCCGCCACCGCCTTGCGCTGCGCCCGCTTTGCGGCATTTGCCTCCGCCTTGTTAGACCCCAGCAAGATGCACTCGCTGGGGTCCACGGTCGTGATCCCGGGGTCGCTCCCCACGCCCTCGACGTTCTCCACCGGGGCCGGCGTATCAGGTCGGGAAACCGACCTGAACCGACCCCGCACGTCGCGCTCCGGTAAGCGAGCGGGCGCTCCACTCGCCACTGCACGACCTCGCCCACTAGTGAGTGTTGGGACTTTAGCAACCGGCAGGCTCTCCTCACTAGAAGTGCCTGACCCCGCGCGCTTCTTCTTTCGCGAGGTTTTTTGCCAAAATCGGCCACCCACCTCTTCTTTAGTTTGCGAGCGCTTTGAACTTACGCTCGCCACGCTCGCCAAACTCATAGTTTCGGACGCGGTGTCAGAATCAGACACCGACAGTCGGTCCTTTTCTGGACATGAGCCTCCTCGGCTGTTGTTGCCATCAACGACGGCAAACGGCTTTGTTGCGTCGCACAGTCGCTCCAGGCTAACCCGGAGCTCCTTTTCTTGCGACGCAAGAGGTTGTTGACGAAGACCGGCGGTGGTTTGCCGGCCTACGAGGCTATGGGTGCCCCCCCCAGATACGGTGGGGCTGCCTTCCGTGGAAGGGCGGGATTGTGCCTCCTTGTGGAGGTTGCCCGCCTGGGGAATATTTTTATTACCATTAGCCTTCATTGTTTTCCTTTTAAGGGTGAGGTCCCTGGTCGCGCTAGCGACCGGATAACCCTCCGGCCATTCATCCCCTCGGCACGCTAGACCTTGGGATTGGGACTCCCCAGTGTACGCCAACTCAACTCCCCTCTGTAAGCAGAGGGGGAGTAGGTGTACGACCAACTCTAGCCCGGTTCCCTTCACCGACCATCGTGGATGATCGGTGATTGGAACCGTGACCCTTCCCCGTTTGTTGAGAATTCGCCGCCAGCACCAAGTGTCCACCAAAACCTGGTGGGCAGTTGGAGCCGACGTTGCCCAGGGTGCGCCACGAGGAGGCTTCTCAACATGCACCCCAACCTAACCTAACCTAACCTAACCTATCAAAAATCCATTGCATATTAGCGTCCAATCATTCAAGGCGTGGAAGGCGGTCAACCTAGAGGAGATCGGCGTCACCGAGGGCCTCAGAATGAAAGTCACGGCGACTGGAGCCCGGATGCTCGAAATCCCCGGTACGGCAAGCGGCCCGACCGCTGACGCCCTGGCCGAGAGACTGAGGGCGTCCCTCAATGCGGAGGAGGTCCGAGTGTCCAGGCCCACAAAGTCCGCCGACATACGCATCCTGGGCCTGGACGACTGCGTGACGGCGGAGGACGTTGTGGCCGCCGTGGCTAAGACTGGGGGGTGCTCTGCCGAGCAGGTGAGGGCAGGCTCCATCCGCCCTGACACCACGGGCATGCAAGCCATAACGGTGAGCTGCCCCGTGTCGGTGGCGCAAAAGATAGCCGGGGAGGGCCGAAGACTCCGGGTGGGCTGGGTATCCGCGCAGGTGAAACTGCTGGAACCCAGACCCCTGAGGTGCTTCCGCTGCCGCGTGGGCCACCACGTGGGAGCACACTGCACCTCGGAGGTGGACCGCAGCGGCAACTGCTTCCGCTGTGGTCAGCCCGGTCACAAAGCCGGTTCTTGTAAAGCCACGCCGCACTGTTTTGCATGTGCGGCGGCTGGCAAGCCGGCCGATCACCAGGCTGGGGGTAAGGCCTGCGCTCCCCCTCCCAAACCCAGGGGAAGGGGCAAGCCCTCCAACCCTGTCGTCACCGCCGCAACCGCCACCATTGCAGCCGCCGTTGCCGCCTCTACTGCAGTCGTCGCCGCTAACACCGCGGCAGGGCCATCTCATGGGGCCCGGGAGGAAGCTCGAATGGACTGCCAATAAATGGCCCCATTACGCCTCCTCCAGGCGAACATCAACCACTGCGCCGCCGCCCAGGATCTGTTGCTCCAGAGCATGGCGCAGTGGTCGATTAACATCGCCGTGGTCGCTGAGCCGTACTTTGTCCCGCCCAGGGATGACTGGGTGGAGGACCTGAGCGGCTCAGTGACCCTAATTTCGTCAGCCGCCGCCGGTACCCCGTCCCTCGAGGCCGTCAAGAGGGGACAGGGTTGCGTGGCAGCACGGTTCGGGGAGATTGTCGTGGTAGGAGTTTACTTCTCCCCGAACCGAACTCTCGCCGAGTTCCACAACTCCCTTGGGGAGCTGAGAGTCGTCGTCGTCGGGTACCATCCCCTCCCCGTGTTCGTCCTCGGGGACTTCAATGCCAAAAACGTGGCTTGGGGTTCCCGGTATACGGACACGAGGGGCAGGATGGTGGAGGACTGGGCCCTGGAGACTGGCCTGGTCGTCCTAAACCGGGGTTCTGTCCCCACGTGTGTGCGGATGCGGGGTGAATCAGTGGTGGACATCTCGTTCGCAAGCCCCGCTCTGTCGCCGCGTGTCATCGACTGGCACGTCATGGAGGGGGTGGAGACCTATTCCGATCACCGGTACATACGGTTTGACGTCTCCGCCCCGACCTTGAGCGCGCCGGTCCGACAGGCCCCGAGTGGTCCGCGGTGGGCGCTGAAGCAGCTGGACCGGGAGCTCCTCCTGGAAGCCTCGATCGTGCAGGCCTGGGTGTCATCATCGGACAGGCCTGCCAACATCAACGACGAGGCGGAGTGGTTCCGGGAGGCCATGTCCAAAATTTGTGACGTGCCAATGCCCCGGGTCCAGCCCGGACGTGCCCGGCGCCAGGTGTACTGGTGGTCGCGCGAGCTGACCGCGTTACGCGAGGCGTGTGTTGCTGCGCGGCGCCGGTATTCCAGGCACCGCAGGCTCCGTATCCGCCCTCCAGATACGGAAGCCATTCAGGCGGAGCTGTACGAGGGGTACAGAGAGGCTAAGAACGCCCTCCGAGCGGAGATCCAGCGGGCCAGAGGACTGGCCCGCGAGGAGTCGCTGGAGACTCTCAACGGAGACCCGTGGGGACGCCCCTACAAAGGGGTGCGGGATAAACTCCGCCCATGGGCTCCCCCACTGACGCAGAGTCTCCGGCCCCAGCTCGTGGAGGACGTGGTGAGCGCTCTGTTCCCTTCGCGAGGGGAACATACTCCCCCGCCCATGGCTCCGCCTCCTGCGGTGCCCGATGCGGACCACACCGCCAACGACGACGACGACGATTCTTCGGAGGTGACCGAGGTAGACCTGAGAGTGGCGGTACGTAGGCTGAATGCCAAGAATACCGCCCCAGGACCCGACGGCTTGCCTGGAAAAGCCTGGGTTCTGGCCTTGGAGGCTCTCGGGCCTCGACTAAGAGGGCTCCTAAGCGCATGCTTGGAGAGGGGCCAGTTCCCACTTCGTTGGAAGACGGGGAAACTGGTCCTCATTAAGAAGCCGGGGCGCCCAGCGGACTCTCCGTCCGCTTACCGGCCCATCGTGCTGCTCGATGAGGTGGGCAAGCTCTTTGAAAGAGTTATTGCAGACCGCCTTGTCGGGCGGCTGGTACGGGTGGGGCCGGATTTGGCGGAGAGCCAGTTTGGTTTCCGCAAGGGTCGCTCTACGGTGGACGCCATCATGCGCGTTCGAGCCCTCACGACGGGGGATGCTGTGGCCCGGGGTGGGGTCGTCTTGGCGGTGTCTCTTGACATCGCCAATGCCTTCAATACCCTGCCCTGGAGTTGCATCAGGGAGGCACTCCGATATCACCGGATGCCGACCTACCTCTGTCGCGTAGTCGAGGCATATCTGACGGACAGGGCCGTCATCTACCCCGGTCACCAAGGAGAGTGGAACCGGCGAGAGATGTCGTGCGGTGTCCCACAGGGATCGGTCCTGGGGCCGCATCTGTGGGACATCGGGTACGACTGGGTGCTGCGCGCCGACCTCCCTAGTGGCGTCAGCGTAGTCTGCTACGCTGACGACACGCTAGTCCTGGCACAAGGGAGTTCGCATCAGGCGGCGGCCGAACTGGCGGCACGTGGGGTTGCGACAATCGTCGATAGGATCCGGCAATTGGGACTCGAGGTGGCATTGCACAAGTCCGAGGCCATGTGCTTTTATGGTCCTCGGAACGCGCCACTGTCGGGTTCCCAGATAACGGCGGGAGGGGTTCACATCGGCGTCGAGTCGACGATGAAGTACCTGGGACTCGTCCTCGACAGCCGGTGGAACTTCGTCGAGCACTTCCGACGTTTGGCTCCCAGACTGGAGCGGGCCGGGGCTGCCTTGAAGCGGCTCCTGCCCAATCTGGGGGGTCCAAACGCCTCCTGCCGGAGGCTCTACGCGGGGATCGTGCGGTCCATGGCCCTTTACGGGGCACCGGTGTGGGCGCGTTCTCTGAGGCTGCGACCAGCGCAGCGGTTGAACGCGTCCCAAAGGGTCATGGCCATCAGGATGGTACGGGGTTACCGCACGGTCTCCCGTGAGGCGGCGAGCCTCCTTGCCGGACTGCCGCCATGGGATCTGGAGGCGAAAGTCCTCGCGCACATTTGGATGTGGCGCGAAGAGGCGAAACTCCGGGGCATAACTCCGCTGCCGCAGGAAATCGCGGCACAGCGGACGGAGCTCCGGCGCGATCTCATGGCGACATGGAGAGTGCGATTGTCGCAACCCAGCGCTGGGCACGCCACAATTGTGGCGATAAGTCCCCTCTTTGAGGAGTGGCTAGAGAGGCGCCACGGCGTCCTCACCTTCCGCCTGACGCAGGTCCTCACCGAACATGGATGTTTCGGGAGGTTCCTGTTTAGGATTAAGCGGGAGGAAACGCCCGGGTGTCACCACTGTGTGGATCGCCCGGAGGACACGGTGGAGCATACGGTGGAGGTCTGCCCTGCTTGGGCGGAGCACCGCCGTGTCCTCACGGCAGCGATCGGCGGCGGCGATCTCTCGCGTCCGGCCCTGGTTCAGGCCATGGTTCGGAGCGAGAGTGCATGGGAGGCCGTCACCTCCTTCTGCGAAACAGTGATGCTTGCGAAGGAGGAGGCGGAACGCGTGAGGGTAAGGCAAAGTCAACGCCCTCGCGCCCTTAGTCGCCGCAGGAGACGCCCCGGGCGTCGGGAATCGCAGGCCGATTCCCGGCCACCGTAGGCGCGGGCTTGCGGACGGTGAGCGATGGGTAGCTCACCGTCCGATAAGGACCAAGCCCGGGTCGACGGCGCGTTGTGTTCCACGCGCGCCTCAAAGAGACGTCAGCACCAATTGACGGGGTCCGAAAGGGCCAATGCCTGCCAGGGTTACGAGCCTGTCCGAAAGGGATATCGTGGCCCTGGCACACAGGCATCTGAAGGAACACGGTGGGTTTTAGTCAGTAAAAGTCTGACACTCCCTCCCGCTCCACCCAGAGCGGGAGAAGTTATTTGATAATTTCCCACCCAAAAAAAAAAAAAAAAAGCTAGACAATAATTTTATCAAATCGTTATAACTTTGCATCCAGGTGACGCATTTTGAAGCTGTTTTCAGCCAAATCAATATTAAATAGGTTCCGTACAACTGTTTGACTAATAAAAATTGACAAAAACGCGAAAAAATATTTTCGTATATCGACTTAGCAATTTTTGTGAGATTTTTTGAAGGAATTTTCAAAAACTAATTTTATCTCAAAATTCTTATCCGAAACATCGTTAATAGTAGTTTCAATAGATACCTACCTGCCTTACCTGTATCCCGGTGCGCGCTCAGCCACCCCGAGTCCTGTTTGGTAGTGTTTATTCCAGGTTTTTTCACATTTTTCAGTCAAAAAACCAGTTTTTTGACCAAAACTCAAATTTTTTGTATCGCATATATTTCTAGTAACTACATAGCTCGCTAGCCCGCGCGGAGACGCGTCTTTTGACACCTCGCACGTGCGTCTGGCGAATATAGAACTTCAAAAAATTGCCCGCCCACCCACCCTTTTCTTACTGGACAGCTAAACTTTCAGTTTTGATAGAAAATTATTTTAGGTTTTTAGCTCTTCCAGCTACATCTGTACCTCTGGGTATTAGATATAAAATAAATTAACGGATTTCAGGACCGATTAGCGTCACCTTGAAAGCACAAATTACTTTTATTGACCCGACAAAATTCTTAGATTTAGGAATTATATTTTATACTTTTATTTTACTCCTGCCTGATCCCCATTTTACAGGGATACAGTACAGGTACCAGTGTCCTCTGACAATTTAGTCATTCCGCTGTCCTTAACTTTCGATCCTACCAGAATGTTTGGCATAAGGACACCTATAAATAAGCCAAAGGTCTCGAAGGAGAGCTCAGACACAGAGAGGCCTCAACAGGCACAGGCTGGCCCGTCGGTAAGGCGTAGTATTGGGGAGTGGGAGGCTGACAGACCAAGTTCTGGACGGCTTCTCACAACACCATCGCCTCCAAAAAAGGCCCCAATGTCCTCTCCTCCTAAACTTAGATCCAACGCAACGTTCGTCCATCAGAGCAAGTTGGATGGACCAAAGCAGCCAGAGGGAACCAAGGAGAACTCGCCGCAGATAGCGAAGCCCGTGCGATATCTGAACAGAACCACGGAGGCAAAGGCATGTCTTACAAAAGCCAACATCCAGCTTTTGAAATCCCGCAACCTGAAGAAAGAAATTAAGGACGAAATTACAAAAGCGGTCGAGAGACTCTATCAGCTAGTAAAAGAGGCCGAAACAGAAAAAGGAAGAACAGCTGAGGATCTCACAAAAGTGGAAACCCAAAGGGAGCCTAATCCGGCCCCAGATGAACCGACAGAGCTGATGAAGAGCCTTATGGAAGGCCTTAAAGACCACAAAGAGGCGTTGCAGGAGTGCCAACACCATACTCTGGCTCTGTCGGATCATCTTCAGCAGGCCCCTTGCTTCGTTGCAGGCCAGGGTCCGACTTTCGCGCAGATAGCCGCCAGCCCGAAGCAGAATATCCAAGAGCCTCTTCACTCGGTGGTCGTATCGTCAGTTAATGACCAGGACACCGGTGAAGAGGTTATTGAGAAGCTTAGGACGGCGGTTGATGCCAGAAATGAGGGCACCAGAATTGAGAGGCTGCGCAAGGCGAGGGACCAGAAAGTGGTGGTCGGTTTCAGGACTAAGGCAGAAATGGTGAAAGTTAGTGAAAGGATACGGAAAGCCGGTAATCTGGTGGTAGAAGAGGTAAAAAACAAAGATCCGCTTATCATCATTAAAGATGTCCTCTCCTGCCACTCAGATGTGGAGGTTACACAAGCCCTACAAAGGCAAAACAGCCACCTGATCGGGGACATACCTGCGGAGGATCTGAGGCTGGGGGTGAAGTACCGTCGAAGGACGAGGAACCCCCACATGTGCCACGTCATTCTGCAGGTGTCCCCTAATGTATGGCAGAGGCTTACATTGGCGGGTCGTGTGCACATCGACCTACAGCGAGTGCGAGTACAGGACCAGTCGCCACTGGTGCAGTGCACTCGCTGTCTGTGCTTCGGCCACAGCCGTAAACTGTGCACGCAACCCGCCGACCTTTGCATCCACTGTGGTGAACCCCACATGCGTTCTGATTGTCCGTCACGGCTGGCAGAGGAGGCTCCAAAGTGCCGCAATTGTCTATTGGCCAAACTCGAGAGTACTGGCCACAATGCTTTCAACAACGAGTGCCCAATTCGTTTGAAATGGGACGCGTTGTCGCGTCTGTCAGTGGCGTACTGTTAAAGGCCCATTAGCCACACCCGGAAGTAAGAACCAGAATGCGGCAAGAATCACGAGCTCAGACTACGTCGTCTTAATTAAACAACAAAAAGCTAAAGCAGCTTTATCAATTAGAATTAAAAGCATTTGTAACACAAAAATACTGAATTGGGGTCAATTTCATGAGAAATTGGCCCAATTAAAATCAGACACTAAATTAATTTCACTCGAACTCAAAATCATTAATAAAATAGACTTAGTATATAGTAAAATATTTAATATTAAAATAGATTCCAAATTAAGTAAAAAACCTTTATTACCGAGGTGGTCAAACGAGCTCGCTGATATAACGAGGGAGGTGAACACCAACAGAGGCCGCATTCGAGGCGCAACACCAGTCCAGAGCGCACAGGTCGTCGGACAGTACCTGAAAGAAAAAGAAGCAGAGGGTAAAAGCCGGAAATGCCTTAGTGAGAAGCAGGAAAATTTTCGAGTAGAAAATATGTACAGGAAAGCAGCTTTGAGTCTGCCAGGATTTTTAAATAGTAATCTAGGTCAATATAATTTAAAATTAGTTGTAAAACTTGTTAGGATAGGCAATAAAATAGATTAGAATAAGAAATTATGTCTGTATAATATATTATATATATATTAGCATAGCCATACTATAAACATGATAAAGATTAAGATGTAGATTAAAAATATTATAGGTACTAGCTTAAGTAGACTCATAGAATAAAAATCATAAAGAAAAATACAAAAATAATATAGAAATAAGGTAAGTTACAATAAGTTAAAAACCCATTATACGGTACTAAATATTATTAACATGCGTAAAAAATTGGAAAAAGTGAAGCGAGTGCTTCCAGGAAACCTCCACCTCCTAAAACGGGGCCGATACAATTTTTCACAACAACAACGAGGGATCAAATCTGAAAGTGCAAAATAAGGTCTCTGATCATGTCAGAGGGACAATGGCAATAAAAAAAAAAAAAAAAAAAAAAAAAAACCTAACCTAATTGGCCTAAACCTTATTTGAGTTTTTTGTACAGGCATATAGGAGCAAAATGTTATTGTTTGACCACTATGATCAGATGGCAACTTATTTACAATTTGTTTGTGTAAGTAATCACAATTACAAAAAATATTATCTATACAAGTGGCAGAAGAAGCTGTCACTCGGGTTGGTTCAATAAAAACATTTGACAAATCAAATGACCTAAAAAGACTTAATAATCTGACAGTGTTCAAGTTATTTTCTAATAAGTTAATATTAAAATCACCACATATGATTATTGACTTACTATTAGTACTAAGTTTTTTTAACACATCTTCCAGTACAGAATCAAACAAAGATAGATTCTGGTAACTTGGAGGTCTGTATACGCATACTATAACATGCTTATCAAGCTCAACACAGGACAATTCAATGGTGTGTTCAACAGACAGTCCGATGATGTCTTTCCGTTCTTTCGATTTGATAGAATTTTTAATTAATATTAATGATCGGCCATGTATCATACGTTTTCGGCTAAAATGGCTAACTACACAATAATTTTCATAATTGTGTTCAGTGGACACATAAACAAAAACAAAACATAAAAGCATGGTCTTTTGCATATAAAATGCTTCATTTATACAACACAATAATTTTCATGACTATCTTATCCATTGAGGTAAATTTTAAACACTCCGATCCCTTTCCCATCGTAAAACACAAGATGCTAAAAAAAAAAAAACCTGTCTTTGACAATGAGTACTGACATTAATGAAAGTTGACGTGTTGTTTGAAAACCATTGAGGATGGCATAATCTACAATGAAGAATAGACAAATACAACTATCTATCATATCGACAAAGTCATGTCATAAAGCGTTTTGTTTCTAACAAATCAAGAGCTACATATAAAAATAAGAGACATCTAAATGTTTGTCAAGGACTAAAGGAGATTGACCAGACCTGGTATCGCTTTTTCTTCTGTGGTGACTTAAGTTTATAATGTTGATAATTCTTGTTTTTAAATATAATAATTTTATCTAGTAATTCGAATCCTTAAATTTCCCGCATAATAAACATCATAAATGTATTAGTTTTTATTTCGATTTCCTATTTTACCCATACATGGTTTTTTTTTTCACGCACGAAATGTCACATGTCATTGGCATGACTTTCAAAGATTATTGAAGCAATAAAACCTGCTTGACTTACGCAAAATAATTAAATTACGCACCCAACCATTGAAATTATAATTAAATACTTAATAACAACAGATATTAATACTAACAAATTATTATTATTACATTGTAATATCAATTGGGGAGATCGCGATCGATCGCTTGACTGCGCGGACGTATCTTGCTTAGCTTGACATGACACTATTAATTAATTACAAATAATATTGTTCGAATTATTTGCGTCGTCAGTGATATAAGTGTGTCGCGAGTGATTATTACTAGGTTACAGACTTTGTGCAAGAATGAACTAAAGTAGTATTTAAGAGAAACAGTGTTGCTGTGTTAGATATGTCTAACGCAGGATCTAGCCCGTTTGGCCGTAGCCAACTATTACGACGAAGTCCTCCGCCGACACCAACTCAAGATTTCCAGCCTATAGACCCAAATCCACCACCTTCCTTGGAGAACGAGCTACCGACTGAAGTTATTTCTACGCCGGAGATTCAAAAATGGATGGGGGCAATAGATAACATCTTATCTGAAGTATGCAGTTTAGTAGCTGAGGGAAAAATGATCGCGGAACAAAAGGCTCGTGTCACCAATCTTTGCCGTAAGGCCTCAAATGGCGCGTCACAGATGGCTGTTTTATATCAAGCCTTAAAGCAAAAAACCATTCAAGCCCATAATACCATTCAGCACTTACAGCAACAACAGAACATCGCGAACTCTCTCCTACAGTTCAAAGAGGTAGTTGAAGGCATTTCAAAACCACCAGAACCCTTTTCGTACGCTAATATGGTCAAAAAAGGCTCGGACAACTTTGTGCGCCCAGCAAATTTAAGCTCAGTGGCCATATATCCCAGTGACAAGACCAAATCTAGTGATGATACCAAGTCTCTCTTTCAAAAAATTATTTCGCCCGAGGCACTTAAACTACATGTTCGTGGCCTAAAGAAAGTCAAAAATGGAGGTGTTCTTATTAGTACCGACTGCAAAGAGGACATTCAAAAGCTCAGAAGCTTAGAAAAACTAGTTTCTTCGGGCCTTAAGGTTGAAGAACCATCCAAACGGCGCCCAAGAATCACTGTTATTGGTGTCCCAGTAGCTCTGACTGATAAGGAGGTTTTTGACTGCATTTACGAGCAAAACCTCTCAGATAAGTTGACTAATACAACTCGTGAGTCGTTTGAAGAACAAATTAAGTTGAGCCATAAATCTGGTAAAAAAGACCTTCCTACTTGCAATTACATACTAGAAGTGCCGGCTAGCATCAGGAAGATTCTAGTGAATCAAGGACGAATATTTATAAATTGGACGTCATGCCCAGTACGAGATTTCACGATCGTTACACGGTGTTTCAACTGCCAGCAGTTCGGTCACGCGGCCAAGTTCTGCCGTGAAACTAATCCGACGTGCAATCACTGCGGAGAGACTGGCCACACTTTCAAGGAATGCAGCACAAAATCAACTCCACCCAACTGTGCGACATGCAAACGTTTTAAGAGGAAAACTGACCATAAAACTGGTGATGTAAATTGTCCAGCACGAAAATATGCCGAGGACAACTACATTCATTCCATAGATTATGAAGGCGCCTAAGAGCGGTACCTATTAACCTATCTTTTAAGCACACTAGTAGTAGTTTTTGTTTATTTATATTTGTTAGTTGTTTATTTAGCATGACTGATCAATTACTTAGTGACCTAGATCAATTTTCTGTGTCTGATGCTATAATTTGTAATGTTGATGAGTGTAAACATTTCTTTCCCTTGGAAGAGAAACCGCTGACCCTACTGACACAAAATATTCGTAGCATAAATCGAAATATAAATGGTTTTGAAATATTGCTACAGAACCTGGGTATAAATTGCGACATTATTGTCCTAACAGAATGTTGGTTGTCAAACCAAACAGCTGTTATACCATCATTAGACGGATATATTTCGCATAGAACCTACAGAAACATCAACCAGAATGATGGTCTAGTTGTTTTTGTTAACAATAATTTAAGTGCAGCTGTAGAAGAACCATTGCTACAAAATAGTAATTGCTTACTCATTAAAATTAATTCAGATACGGTAGTTATCGCTTTATACAGACCTCCCTCTCAAAATGTCGCTAGTTTCTTAGATTCACTAAACGTACAGTTACAAAGCCTTACAAATTTTAAAAACATAATATTAATGGGTGATATCAATATCAACATTGCTTCCGGGAAAATGGATATACTTGCACATAACTATCTTAATATATGCACATTCCACGGACTCTTGCCAGCTCATTACCACCCCACACATCAAAGCGGTTCATGCTTAGACCATTTCATTATAAAAACAAATAACCCAACCAAAACATTTGTCACTAACTCTTCGCTTACTGATCACCAAGCAGTTTTACTAGCATTACAAGTTTCTTTACCCAGAAAAAAATGTTTACGAAGCTATACTAAAGTCAACATGACACACCTCGAAAAAGACATACGTAATATTAATTTTGACCCTGTGTATAATTCTACCGATGCAAATACTTCTATTTATTATTTTATAAATTCACTTCACTGTGCAATAATAAAACATACAGTTGCTAAAATAACGCGAAGGAAGTATAAGTGCATTAAACCTTGGATTACACCCGGACTTGTTCGATGTATTAGGCATAGAGACAAACTTCACATAAAATCCAAACTTGAGCCTTTAAATGAAATACTTTCCATTACGTATAAAAGATATAGAAACTTCTGCAACACCCTTCTGAAAAAAATAAAAAATGAATACGATAGAAATGAACTGCAGAAAGCAGGCAAAAGTAGTAAACTTATTTGGAAATTTATAAAATCAAATACATTTAGAACAAAAAACCCTGAACCTCCACTTGACTTATTGACAATAGAGAACAACCCAATCGAATCAGCAAATAAAATTAATTTCTATTTTTCTAACGTAGGCAAAACCTTGGCAGAAAAGACCTTAAAATCTAGAAGTTTTTTCCCTCAAATCCAACCTAAAACATTCCCCAATCTCAAATCGTTTGTCTTACTAGATACGGATGTCGATGAGGTACTAACAATTATTTCTGGATTAAAGGACGTTTGTGCTGTTGGGTGGGATGATATATCAAACAAAATACTTAAACATTTCAAATACCTACTTGCTCCGCCGCTAACTCATATTTTACAGTTATGTTTAACTAATGGTATATTCCCCAAGGCTCTTAAAAAGGCAGTGGTTGCTCCCACATATAAATCTGGTGACAAAAAATGTGTTAACAACTACAGACCCATTTCAGTTTTAACAGAGCTCTCCAAGATCCTAGAGAAAATCATTAATATTAGATTAATTAAATACCTAGAAGATAACAATTTACTTTCAGATAGCCAATTTGGCTTTAGGCCTAAAAAATCAACTAACCAAGCAGTACATCAAATGACAGATTATATAACGACTAATTTGGATAAGGGCATGCACACCATTGGGATTTTCCTAGACCTCGCCAAGGCCTTTGACACAATTTCTTGTCCTTTACTATTGCGCAAGCTTGAAACACTCGGAATAAGAGGAACAACGCTCTCACTACTTTCGGATTATCTTACTGACCGCGAACAATGTGTCAAAATTGGTCAGTACGTCAGTTCTGAGCTTCGAAATAGTAATTACGGAATACCACAAGGTAGTATTTTGGGTCCTACTTTATTCCTAGTATATATAAATGATCTGTGCAGCTTGTCACTCCAAAATGGTGTCATATTGTCATATGCAGATGACACAGCTCTATTGTTTTCAGACAAATCTCGAGATGAGGTGTATAAACAAGCCCAGAATGGTTTTAATATAGTGTCTAATTGGCTACATGTAAATCTCTTAACTTTAAATGCAGATAAAACCAAACACATTTTATTTACTTTTAGAAATACTAACCTGCCAACTACTAACATAAACATGTATGCGCATAAGTGCAGCACTTATGCTGACAATGCATGTAGTTGTCCTACTTTAGCAAAAACCGATCATATGAAATATTTAGGTGTAACGATTGACACAAATCTGAATTTCCGTAAACACATCGATTTATTATGCACACGAATGCGTAAATTAATATACATTTTTAAGAATTTACGATACATATCAGACTACAAATTAGTTAAACAGGTTTATTTAGCTTTGTGCCAATCCATCCTCACTTATTGTATAACATCATGGGGTGGGGCTGCTAAATCAATCCTACTGCCATTAGAACGTGCGCAGAGAGCTATCCTTAAGGTAGCCACCCTTCGCCCATTTAGATTTCCCACACACAAGCTTTACACGGCATGTAAGGTTTTAACCGTGCGTCAACTATTTATATTGAATATAGTACTACACCAGCACAGCAAACTTCCTTATATCCCAATATCTATAGATAAGAGAAGAAAAGACTTGGTTTGCATAAAGCCTCAAACTAGACTTACTTTTATAAATAAATTTTATGTATTTTATTTTTTAGAACCGTTCTTATATAATAAAATCAATAAGTCTCTAAGTATATATAGTGTAAGTCGTAAAAAATGTAGTGAATTGTTGTGTGAATATTTAGCGACACTTAATTACTCAGACACTGAAAACTTGCTAGATGTAATGCAATAAGCTTATTAGTGTTAAATCAATATTTATTTAAAACTATAATTACTATGTATCAATGCTAGCTCTATGTACAGTAACTTAATGTCCACTAAAGCACACAGCGTTGTTAAGTGATGGCCTGAAACACAGGTTTGAATAAACCTACATCAGGCAGTTCGCTATTGTGTTCAATTAGACCCTTAACTTAATTAATCTTTATAAGTTATACACTTGATTTATTTTAGACATAATTTAACATGTTCTTACTAATTAATATGTAACTTGGTAAAGATGTAACTTCTTGGTAATTTTTATGTGAACTTATGAATAAAATTATTATTATCTTTTATTTCATTATATACATATAAATTACATTTTTAAATATTAGAATATAAAAAAATATATATAAAAACATTTAAAAATATAAAAAATAGTGCTTCGCTGGTATCGGGAGCAGGGTCCAAGCTACCGGCGGTTAGGGCTCCAGAGATAGGAACCTCCTCACGATGCGAGCCGTATCGAGGAGTACTGCCTTCTGAATCAGGCTCTTGATCCAACCACCTAACGAGAGCCTCGAGAGATGTTGATCGAGGCTTTCGGCCATCAGGCCATTAGCTGATACGACAATCGGCACAATGACAGCCGAGCTCACATTCCACATGTCAACAACCTCGTGTGCTAAGTCGAGATATTTAATTTGTTTCTCTTTCTCAGCTTTCACGAGGTTCTCGTCATGTGGAATAGTGACATCGATAATCATTGCGCGGCGCGCTAATCGGTCTATCACCACTATATCGGGCTTATTGGCGACAATAGTCCTGTCAGTAATGATAGACCGATCCCAGTACAACGTGACATGGTCATTTTCGAGAACTGGGTCGGGCACATACTTGTAATACGGTACCTCAGAATCCACAAGTTTATATTTCAAAACAAGTTGCTGGTGAATTATCCTGGCCACTTGGTTATGCCTGTGCAAGTACTCACCGTTAGCCAGACGAGAACAACCAGAGATTATATGTCTGATGGACTCACCCGGACGGTGGCATGCCCGACACACGTCAACCGTCCCGTCCTTCATAATATGTCTCCGGTAGTTATTCGTCAAGATAACTTCGTCCATAATTGCACAGACAAAACCTTCAGTTTCCCCGAAAAGGTCACCAAAACGTAGCCAGGATACGGACGCTAAGAAATCTACACCGGGCTCATGAAGAGCCCGATAGAAGCGTCCGTGAAGCTCCTTGCTTTGCCATATCTCCTTGCGGTCATCGTTAGTAAGTACTACAGGTTTGCGCCAGTTCTCTTTAGCCATGGAGAGTGGGGTGAGTCCCTTGTCAACTGCCACCACATCACGGTGCATACCCAGTTCGGCTTTTAAAAAATATTCCCTGAGACTGCACACCTCGCGATTATGGAGGGTCTTCGCATTTAAAAAGCCTCGACCCCCGCACTTCCGCGGGATGTACAGTCTCATCACCGATGATCGTGGGTGATGCATCCGGTTTGCGGTCAGCAGTGTACGGACCCTCCTGTCCAGGGCGTCCAGCTCGGTTTGAGTCCATTTGAGTATGCCAAAAGAGTACATCAAAACTGGCATGACCCAACCGTTGAAGGCGCGCACCTTGTTCCCGCCCGAAAGAAGACTAATAAGTACTTTCTTCAGGCGACCAAAGAAGCGCTCCTTCAACGATTGCTTCATGTCAACAACGTTGATCCCTAATGCTTCTGACATACCCAAATATGTATAGTTTTCGGATGAGGAGAGGGATCTAAGGTGTATGGAATCCGAGAGTTGGGTTCCTTCGGATTCCATAATCTCCCCTCGCTTTACATGCATGACTGCACATTTATCCACACCAAATTCCATCCTGATGGCGCTACTGAATGTTTCAGTTACCTTCAGTAGCTCGATCAGTCGCAATTTGCTGGGGGCAAAGAGTTTCAAATCATCCATGTAGAGGAGGTGAGATATGACCTGACCTCCTCTCCTCAACCGATAGCCTAGACCTGAATCCTCCAGTGTACTTAGAGGATTCAGGGCTAAGCAGAACCACAGTGGACTCAAACTGTCGCCCTGAAATATTCCCCGCTTAATCCATACAGGCTCATCATTCCCCTGCATCTGTTGACATCCTGGATAGCGAAGGACCGTCCTCCATTGCCCCATACACGACATCAGGAAGGTGCGTAGAGTTGCATCTATCTTGTACAACTCTAGCACCCTCATGAGCCATGAATGAGGCACCGAGTCGTAGGCCTTCTTATAGTCTATCCAGCATGTCGACAGATCCTTGCGGGACCGACGAACCTGTTGGCTAATGGCCATATCGATGAGGAGTAGCTCCTTAGTACCGCGGGACCCATTCCTACATCCATTTTGAGAGGCAGACATAATCGAGTTATTGTCAATGTGCGTATTAATTTTCACTCTCAAAATGGATGTAAGAAGTTTATAGACCGTCGATAAACACGTAATCGGTCTATAGTTCTTGGGTTCCGCGGGACTACCTGACTTATGGAGCAGGTGGGTAACGCCTGTTGTTAGAAATTGCGGCAGCGACCCAGACTCTAAGGATGACTGGAACTGAGATGCCAGGCAAGTGTGTGAACTAATTAACCATTTCAACCAGAAGTTGTGCAGTCCGTCCGGTCCCGGTGATTTCCAATTCGGTAATGGGCGGACTGCTTTGGCTACGTCTAATGGTGTAATCAGTACTGGTTTCATTTCTGGTATAGTCTCACACACTCGCTCGACATCCCGCATCCAACCAGCCTCAGTGTGACAGACGGGAACCGACCAGATGCTGCGCCAGAATTCACTCGTGACGGCATCATCCGGATGGCAAACGTCTGTCACATTTTGTTTAGGTCGCTCCCAAGCTCTGTATACCCACCTTTCATCGCTCTGGAACATGCGATTCTGCGTGTACCGATCAACCCGCCGCTTATACCGCCTAATACGGCTCGCCCATGCACAAACTTTCTGCTTCAGGAAGTCGATGCGCTCTGTGACATGGGACATGTATTCTCGAGGGCTTATTCCAGTCCCCGAGAATGCCCGCCTCACAAAGCGCATCACTCGTGGTCGTGTATTGCCCTCCCTGAAGCAGTATAGTTTGCCGATGAGTGCCCTCGCCCCATCGATACGACGCTCGATCCTGCATTGCCAGGCTGGTACGGCTGGTTTTGGTCGAGTAGCTCCGTCCCAGATTGGGAACTTGACGTTTGCTAAACGACATGCCGCAACAGCTGCGCAATACAGGATCGAATGTGTATCAGCGAGATGCTCGCTGCTCTCGAAAACCTGTTTGAGCTGCGAGTCCAAGGCACACACCAGCGCCCTATTTTTCTTGTGCATGGGTAGGCGTGGTAATCGGGGTCTAAGTTCGGTCGGAGTTGACCTATACTCGTGAATCGCATCTTCCAGTGAGCTCCTCAATCGGGCGTTGCACTGGCTACTTACTGTGTCAACCCTATCATCCTCCTCTTCAACACCATGATTGGACCGCAGCGGGATTGAGTCAATAGTTGACACTTGTGCCGCGGTTTGTGCCGGAGTTGAGAAGATATGGTTGCTCAGTATTTCTGAGCGCAGCCTATCAAGTGCGGCATCGTCCAACCTATGATTGCGTTGGATGACCCGCACCTGATCCGACAGTCGTTGGGCCGAGACGTCGACTGTGTGGCTCTAGTTCCTGGAACAGAGACAGCATCCTAACACGGTACGCAGTGAGGTTAGTTCCCCCCTCTGTAGACCCGTAATATGCGCGCATGACGTTCTCGTTCATAGACTGAGTCCATCTCATGCGCTGCACACAACCACCGGCAGCGGGGACCCGGCTCGGGACCGGTTGGCCCCTAAGTCCCAAGCTCCTCGGTGGCCGGCCTCTCCCCTGCCGACGTACAGGTGTTGGCGACGTCGGCGGGGAAAAATACTCGTCGCTTGAGCTCGACGCAACTACCGCGGCCGGTGTTGTCACAGCGCTCACGATGGTGCTGGGTGCCGGCGGCGGCGAGGCGGAGCTGAGCGAAGAGTCTGGAGGTGGTAGGCGTGCGTGGCGAGCTGCTGATCTCGTCAACATTCTGTTAATTCTTGTTATTCATCCCGTTTCATTGTGATTGTTGGTCAAATTGACAGCGTCATATTGCTGTTTCGATATGTTTATAACTTTTTCATTTTCTAGTTGTTTATTGTCTTCTTGTTAATAATAGTAAAATTAAAAGGTTTTATTGTATGTTTTGAATTTTTTGGGACTAAATGTGGCTGAGAAAATATATAAATAAGGAAAATATGGGATATGAAAAATCAGACGTTTGTTGACTTGCCAGTGTTGCCAGTTATTATTATTATTATAATCTGTTAAGGTGTTCAAAGTACCGAAGCTAATCTTTTGGTTATACGAAAGGCAGAATATTTTCGAGACCTTTGCTTGTTTGGTTCATCATAATTGTTATGCTTTTTGAAAGCAGAACAAACGCGCGCTTTATGATACTGCGCGTGCGCATCCCGAGCATAATATTACTCTATACTGGTGACCGAACGGCGGGCGGTCTCTTTCTAGCATCTAAGCACGTCCCATGCATTTTGTTTAAGTACAGTCGAACGGTGTTTACTTTTATTATTTGTCTAATATTAATGTATAGTTAATTAAATCAATCAATCGAATGATTTTATATAAATGTTTTGTTTTAATGTCAACTAAGTACTAGGCCATTAATATTTTTCAATTTGGATTTAATTGAATACAAAAATAACATCAAATCGCGCCCGTACTATACATATTCCCCAAAGGGTTAGTCTGAGATGTGTAGCACCTGCAAACACATTTTGCCAGTTACGTTTAAACCCATGTAATAGGGGGCGAGCTTATTGCCATCAACCGGGCACAAATCCAAACTCCGGGCTACTACTGAAAAATTCCAATTGGAATAGCCCAATAGCACTGTCTGGCCTGGAAATTGAACCCAAGGTCCCACGCTCAGCAGACATGCTTGCGACTACTATACCAACAAAATCGACGAGAGTAATGTTAAATGTTATTACTGTTATTAAGTACATTTATTTTCTTCCGGTATATTAAGCGATATGTACTATTAGACGCAGAATCTGTTTGTAAGGTATCTACCAGAACCTAATTTAATTTTTTGGTTAAATAGATTTGCCTAAATGATGCTCTCCAAGCTGGGCCTGCATCAGCTCCTTCATTTGTCCAACGAAGTGTATGTAAGCTTTGCGTGTGGACAATCTATACTACGCGTACGTGCAATAAGAGTGCCTTCAAATCGTAAAGAAAGGAATATGATTCTTAGTTGGATATCTCCTCACTTGCAGTCCCGTACGGTATATCGAATTACCCTTGAACGATATAACTGTCTACAGAAAGCATGGTTCACCGACGAACGGTAATACGAGAAAACTATTAGTCGATACCATTATTTAGCGACAGCACGTTTCGCCGAATAACGCTACATAGAATGAATGGTTGGCCGATACCAAGATTTGCCGATGTCATGGTTCGCCGGAACACGCTTGAACTAAATAATCCTTTATCGATAGCAGTTGCATGACAATGGGATCGTGTTGGAATGACTGCATTTATAAAAATAGCAGACTTGGGCCCCAGAGCGTATATACATTCTTTGCCAGATTGAATCATTTGGGTTAGGTTAGAACAGTGACCATTAACGCGCGAAGGCGAGCGAGCGAAGCGAGCGTGCCGCGGCAGCGGCCGCCGAGCGCCAGGTCCCCTCTATTGTTGGTAAATTCAGTTACCAAAACAAAAACTCTTCATCAATATCCAATTTAACTAAATTACTATACGTTTAAATACTACCCTTCAATAAATTACAATTTTGTATCTAATTTTATATATTTTTTTGCTGATCTCATTATGTGTCATTTTTTTTTTGCTGCAATCGATATAGCAAACTGCTATCGATAAAGGATTATTTAGTTCAAGCGTGTTCCGGCGAACCATGACATCGGCAAATCTTGGTATCGGCCAACCATTCATTCTATGTAGCGTTATTCGGCGAAACGTGCTGTCGCTAAATAATGGTATCGACTAATAATAGTTTTCTCGTATTACCGTTCGTCGGTGAACCATGCTTTCTGTAGACAGTTATATCGTTCAAGGGTAATTCGATATACCGTACGGGACTCCCTCACTTGGCATGCATCTTATTTCATTAGTGTTGAAAACAATGTCGAACAAATGTTCCGTCCAATATGTAAAAATATTTGATGTCCTGTTACATGTGAATTCTCGTGTTTGTACTTACCGCTAAAGCCTCTACATCAACCTTTATCTGTCGAAATTGACAAGTAATATTAAAAATGCTTAAATGTCATTTTGACTAATTCCTATTTTGAATTTACCAGCATACATTGTGACAAGAAGTTACTAAGAGATTCGATTCTAAATCTAGATTTTGAAACCTAATTATTGCGTAATGCTGAGAATTACGATTAAATGATAAAGGACATTTGATAGCTCTAAAATCAGCCTTTATATTAAAGCATAAATCTTTGAGTCACCGCATGTTTCATACCGATACTAAGTTTCATAGTCACTCGGTCAATCTCCTTTGGCAAGACTTTAGTGTGAAGCCTTCTACATACTGGCGCGCGACGCGACACCGGTAGAACAATTTCTATCAGAGAGTACTTTTTAGGGTTCCGTACCCAAAGGGTAAAACGGGAACCCTATTACTAAGGCTCCGCCGTCTGTCTGTCTGTCACCAGGCTGTATCTCATGAACCGTGATAGTTAGACAGTTAAAATTTTCACAGATGACGTATTTCTGTTGCCGCCATAGCAACAAATACTAAAAACCAGAATAACATAAATATTTAAGGGGGCTCCCATACGACAAACGTGTTTTTTTTGCTCGTTTTTGCTCGATATAGATAACGGCAACAGGTAGACGCTTTAAATATTCACAGAATATTTAGTTATATATTCACTGTAAAAATAAATAGTTAAATTAAAATAAAACAAATATTTAAGGGGGCTCCCATACAACAAACGTGATTTTTTTGCCATTTTTAGGGTTCAGTAACCAAAGGGTAAAACGGGAACCCTATTACTAAGGCTCCGCCGTCTGTCTGTCTGTCCGCCTGTCACCAGGCTGTATCTCATGAACCGTGATAGTTAGACAGTTGAAATTTTCACAGGTGACGTATTTCTGTTGCCGCTATAGCAACAAATACTAAAAACCAGAATAACATAAATATTTAAGGGGGCTCCCATACAACAAACATGATTTTTTTGCTCGATATTGATAACGGCAACAGGTAGATGCTTGAAATATTCACAGAATATTTGGTTATATATTCACTTTAAAAATAAGTAATTAATTTAAAATAAAACAAATATTTAAGGGGGCTCCCATACCACAAACGTGATTTTTTTGCCATTTTTATAGATAATGTACGGAACCCTTCGTGCGCGAGTCCGACTCGCACTTGGCCGGTTTTTAATAGATAATGGTTCGGAATCCTTCGTGCGCGAGTCCGACTCGCACTTGGCCGGTTTTCTTTAGATTGATTTCTATGAAAAATTCAAGGAAATTGTTCTACCGGTGTCGCGTTGCGCGACAATTCGCGCCAGTATGTAGAAGCCTTGATGCCAAACTCTGATAGAACGTGACCGGTGGCCAAAACTCGGCAATGTGTTGTCAAACGGTTGCTTGCTTTCTATCTCGCACTTGCAGTAACAACCCTACGAAAGGCTCGATTTTTGTAGGTAGTCACCGCAAATTTTTTAGGTATGGCAAGTCCATAGGTTTATTACTCTAATACTTACATTGAGGTAGGAAAACAGTAGGGTTTATTCACAGAGTACATTTGTATTTATTTTATATGTTTATTGTATGGGCTTATATGTCTAATGTTTATATGTTTAAACAGTAGGGTTTATAGGACTCCGTAGGAGTTGTCAGTATATTAGAATGTACTCTGTGGTAGGAGTATTAATATTCTGTGGTGTATGTGTTGTGTTCAGTTGATGTGTTCTGTCCTGTTAATGTTGTTATTTTTACCTACCATGACCTTTATCTGTTGTTAGAGTGTAACAGGAAAATAACATGAAATAATGATTTTAGTGCGGTGAATAATACTTTATATTACCGAATGTTACGAATACGATCGAACGCAAAAAGCGCTAGTGTTCCGTGGGCGTGGTTTGCCGCTAGAGCATCGCGGTAGTGAGCACTGAGCAGAGATTCGTTTGTCAGTGGGTCGTCTGCTCGCTAGAGTACCTAGGTATATGTTCCTTGGGCGTCTGACGTGGGGCTGTGAGCCCTGAGGGCCGAGCGCTCCGCAGTGCTAGCGCAGCAGCATGCAGTGCGAGATAGTGGTGCGCGAGGCGATGCCGCGGGACATGGAGGCGCGCGCCGAGCTAGTGCGCCTGAGCATTACTGAATATGATCTCGACGCATTCTTATTGTTTTTCTTCCAAGAGGTATTTACATAGGTACCTAATGTGAAATATGTTACATACCACAACAATATAACATGTACCATAATATTAACATAATGTATGTAACATGAGTATTATGTGCATATTTATTGTACATACATGCATAAACTCACGCCTTCTTCCCATGGGGGTACACAGAAACTAAAGAACGCCACCTGCTACGCTCCTTACATACTCCTTTTGCTTTGCCTATGTTCATACATCTGGTCAAACACGCATTGTATTATTGCAGTAAATTTTTAGACAAGACATATTTTTGAGGCACAAACTAAAAAGTAACATAATTAACCTGATGACTTAATATTTGTAGAAGAAATGTTACTTACTCCAGTGAACCAGCCATTTCAAGACCATTGTTACAGAAATATACATTTATACCATACTGGATACTACTTAAATATATTATTAAATTATCCCACAGGAACAAGCTACCGGGATAAAAAGTATCCTATGTACCCAGGTCATGGCCTATCCGTATGTAACCTATCAACCAAATCAATTCAGCCGTTAAAGCGTGGAAAGGACAGACACAGATAATAAATGCATAATATAATCTTCTGTTTAGGATTCCGTACCTCAAAAGTAAAAATCGGAACCGGGTTTGTGTGTCTGTCCGTCTGTTACAGCCGATTTGCTCCAAATCTACTGGACAATTAAAAGTTGATATTGGATACACATATGAATTTCTGAGACCTTAATATTATTTATTTATTTAATACTTTAAGCACAAAAACCGTACAGAAGCAGACTTAATGCCATTAATACGGACATGTGCAAGCATGAAGGTCACATTTGAGGGGCAAACTATAAAATAAAAAAATTGAACTTTTGCAAACTATACTGTGTGACATATCAAATGAATGGGCTTGGAATGTGATTATGAAAATTATGAAAATTTACCATTCCCCATTATCTCCGAAACTACTGAGCCAAAATTTTTGAAAAAAATATAGAAATCAGTTCTCTAGTATATTATTATTTTCTGTATTTTTTTCAATCTATACCAATAGATTACAGGAAAACCTATAAGAAGTCTATGATCTTAAAATTACATGGTATCTCTCAATACTGTGCATACAAACTTATATTTTCAGTTGGAATGTATGGGAGAACATGAAAGTTGACTCAAAAAAGGTACAGCATCGAATACTGAATCAATCGAATTCGATTCGAAATAAATGACGATCCATACTCTTGAAACCGACACTAGCGCACGATCGTGCGGTGGTTCGCACTAATTTCGATTGAAAGATTCGTTATGATCGAAAAGTTAGTACTCCACACGCCATCTGACAGTTATGTATCGAGTAGTTGAATCAAAACTAAACGTTAAATTACACGATAGCAAAGAAGCTACCTACTATAACAAGATCGAATGAGATTTTGTTGTGTTCTTTCAATCAAATCGTTTATTTGCATAAAATGTGGTGGGTACAAAAGATGTTAAAAGTATATAAAATTCAGTGCAAAGACACATTCCGCCATGCACTGATGGCATACAAATATTTAATGAATGTTAGTCAGTAACATACAACAATAATACTATTATTAATAACAATTTTAAGTTAAATTCGAGTTTTAGCTTAAGAATTTTAAGAACAAAAGAACAAATTCTTCAAGCCAATACCAATTTGAATTAAAAATTTAAACAACACATTATGTACATATTACAATAGTAGGTAATGTACGAGTAATATATATCTTCAAATTCTTTATTATTATGGCTCGCCTTACTTTGTTTTTCAATGTTCTTGAGAAAACATCGTATGGATCTTCGTGCGAGAAGAAATAAGAGTGTATATAATACCCGGAGCTATAAAAATGGATTCGGAAGAATTTCGAAGAAATTATAGTTTATCGAAGGAGTTGTTTAACAAATAAAACCTTATGAAAAAACATCAACCAATCTGCCTATCCTTTTCCCAACTATGTTGTGGTCGGCTTCTAGTCTAACCGGATGCAGCTGACTACCAGTATTTTACATGGAGCGACTGCCTGTAGGAGAGCAGTGGTGGCCCAGTGGTAATGACAGCACTTACGAGTTGTAGGTCGTAGGTTCGAACCCTAACAGGGGCTTTACTTTCTATAAATTATTTCATCACCACTGCTCTCAAAACTGAAGGAAAACATCGTGAGGAAACCGGTGGCGTGTAACCGTTAACCAAAAATTCGAAGACATGTTCAAACTACCAACCCGCACTGGGTCCGCGTGTTGGATTACGTCCTACTTCCTCTCGCACAGAGGAGGCCTGTGTCCCAGCAGTGAGAACATTATAGGCTGATTATATTGACTGCCTATCTGACCTCCACAACCCAGTAACTGGGTAATACGATACCCCTTGGTAAGACTGGTTGTCAGACTTTCGGGCTTCTGACGACCCGTAACGACTGTCAAAGATCCACGAATGACAGCCGGGACCAACGGGTTAAGTTAACATAAAGCACTACGGTATCGATTATTACGTGAGAAAGTGATAGAGATAACGACGCTGATAATACTCGAACCTATGTCGATCTTGGTTTACGATTCGATTTGGTTCGGGAGTAAGGTTTTAAATCGAGTTCAGATCAGATTCGAGAACAAAATCAAACTCGAATCGTTTTCGGGAGTAAGACTCCTGGTTAGTGCCTGATGGACCAGCGTTGGTGTCATCCACTACAGCTTCCTAAGATCTGGCCAGACAATTACGGCAGATCTGTATTGCCGACAAATTGGAAACCATGATGGAAAAGCTAGCCGTTAAACAGCCGAGATTGGTCAACCCGGTCAACCGCTCTAGCCCACTGCTGCTTCAGGACAACGCTAGACCACACACTGTACAACAGACGGTGGCGAAACTAGAGGAGCTAGGAAAAAAATCTGTAAAACCTACCACCTAAGTTCACATGTGGAAGCAATAAATATATTGAGTATTGAGTATGGTGGCGAGGCCGGCGGTAGGGCGTGAAAGCCTGTCCCGCCATTCCGCCACCAGGGCTGCGCGAAGCTGTGACCGACGCAACTCCACATGTCGCTGCATCAGCCACTCGCCCAGCGCCCTCGCTTCCTCGCGCCACCGATACAGTGACGCGTGTACTTTCGCCTCGAGGTCCCAGGGCGGGGATCCGGCCAGTACACAAGCCGCCTCGTAGGAGATCGTGCGATATCCCCTGATGACTGACGGCAATCGCTCTCTGCGGCTTCCGCAGGACTGCGATGATACCGGCCGTCAGGTCAGCCGCCCAGATCGGGGCCCCGTAAAGGGCCATGGATCGCACGATCCCCACGTAGAGCCGCGTACAGGCGGCGCTCGGGCCCCCCAAATTGGGAAGCAGCGTTGACAACGCCCCAGCCGCACCCAACAAATTGGGTGCCAGCCGCCGGAAATGGGGGCCAAAATCCCACCGGCTGTCGAGCACCAATCCAAGGTACTTCATGGTGGACTCGACAGCGATTTGAGCCCCCCATACCACGATGTGTGATCCCGGCAGCGGCGCCCGCCGGAATACTCCCCGGACCTTGCTCCAACCGATTACCACTTTTTTCGGAATTTGGATTATTTCTTAATTGGAAAAACCATAAATTTAGATGAGGCAATCCAAAACACTTTCAAAGATTTTGTTGATTCTCGCTCCCGCAATTTTTTCAGCAAAGGTATCAATGAACTCCCTATAAAATAGCAAAAGTGCATAGATCACAACGGTCCCTACTTTAATTGATTAAATAAAAAAAAATTAATTAAAAATAGTGTTGCTTTTTCCATATAAAACAAAGATAAAAAAAAAACCGGCCAAGTGCGAGTCAGACTCGCGCACGAAGGGTTCCATATCTATAAAAACTGCAAAAAAATCACGTTTGTTGTATGGAAATAAATAAAAATTAAATATTTGTTATATTTTAATTTAATTATTTATTTACTAAGTGAATATATAACTCAATATTCTGTGAATATTTCAAGTGCCTACCTGTTGCCGTTATCAACATCGAGCAAAAAAATCACGTTTGTTGTATGGGAGCCCCCTTAAATATTAATCTTATTCTGTTTTTTTAGTATTTGTTGTTATAGCGGCAACAGAAATACATCGTCTGTGAAAATTTCAACTCTCTAACTATCACGGTTCATGAGATACAGCCTGGTGACAAACGGACAGACAGACAGACGGCGCCGCTGCGGAGCCTTAGTAATAGGGTTCCCGTTTTACCCTTTGGGTACGAAACCCTAAAAACCTGTGTGATAAAATCTTGGCGTATTAGAAGACGTGAATACAGTAAGGAAAACCTCATAAAATTTAATAACTGTAAGAACAATTTGACCTTTGCTGACATTTATCTGACAAATTACCCTAACGAAGCTTATGATCGGTTTCTATAACTGTTTTTATGTTTCTATAATTTGTGTTTTCCTTACAAAACAATAACAAAAACTTTAAATAAAAAATCTTAAATGGATTTTTAAAGGTATCAAAATATGTAGCAAAATAAAAAGAAAATTATTATGGCAGTATAGGGCCCTTCCAACGAAAACAAACAAACATATTTCTAGACAATACGCTACCAGGTTTAAAAAAAATAAAAACCTAACACAGAAGTCACAAAATAACCATCATATAGGGTAAGTGCTCCAGTGAATGAACACATAAGCGATCTTCGAACTTCAAAAAAATCATTACAGTATGTTGCCTCTAAGGGATACGGTCCAAAAGTATATTTTGGTAATATGATTATATTCAAAAATGTTTTTTTTTTAAGTTAGGTTTACGTTATAACCTGTATACTTTGTTACATATTTAGCAATAAATTGAAAAATACCCTAAAACCCCAGTGAATGAACGAAATTTTCTAGTAAATGAACTAAATAAAACCAGTAAATGAACACAATTTTTGTTTAATTAATAATACAGAAAAATCCTTAATATTATAACAAATGCAGTACAACAATCAACAAAATAAACGAACATAAATTTCTCTGCCTCAGAAACTGTTACAACCATTAAAAAATATATTTTTAACAAAGTAAAAGCCTTCAAACACTTACCTACTCGTAATAATACACATATAAAGGCTAGCGTTAATATCTTTTAATTCAAAGAAAATATAAAATATAATCAAAATAAAAATAAAAAAAACCAGTATCTAATCAACTAGGTAACTTATTTGTACACTTAGACGTAAATGTTAAAACAAACTTTACTTAAACTTTAAACAACCTCATTGATAAGTAATTAACACACTAGAATCACCTTTATCGGCATCAATATCGACAGATCTATAGTCGTTTTTATTATTCGGCGTTATCATTCTTTATTCTATATCTCTAAATTAATGTAATATTATGAAAAGAGATCAAGCCACGTCTGGAATATTCAGGTTCACATATCACACGTTCTATGTCCTTAAAATCAACTTCTGTCACATCCGGTACTTATGGTTTTAGAAAGCTAACAATGTTATCACATACAGATTTTTTTCTAAGAAAATCTATCTTATATTTCTGTTCTTCATCGTTCACCTTATGAACTATACCTACCTAATGACGTACTCTTTTTTCTGTCTTGAATCTTGCCATAACATATTTCCCGTATAAATCCTTCGATCCCGGTATAGACTCATAGATTTCAATTTCATCGTTCGGCTTAGCTTTTTTTACATAACTTTTTTGTTTTTGATTGTTTTCAGAGCTTTTTTTATGCTCCTTACGCTTTCGCGGAAGCTTTTCTTATTTATTTTCTTTGACTTCCCGTTTTCTTATTTTTTCATTTTCTTTCGCCTCTGCTTTCCTTTTTTTTCTCTTCTTTTATTCTCTTTTCCTCTTCTATCATTTTAATATGTTCTTTGTACCTTTGAACAGTTAATCCAAATGGCATAGCGTTAGATTTCATTGCGTGTGTTTTCTTCTTTGAGGTGATTGTTATGGGTAGCTCAAAAAGCATTCGATTTTATCGGTATCAATTCCCGGTTGTATTTCTTCCTCATTGATCGTATACACGTCACTAGCAGGAACATTATTTTCAACTTCCGGATGCCTTGATCTAGTTCCTTAAACCAAGCCCTGACCGATGATTCAGTAACTGCGGCTCAGCCTTTAGAAATTACTTCCGCATTTCTTTTAGTAATATATCAGGATGCCTGTTTAAAAATAACTTGAGCCACTTTTTCCTGGCCTATTCCCTGTGAACTTGCTTTTTCTATTACTGGTAGTTAAAAAAAAAACAGCAGTATCAAAAACTTCCTCTGGGTGCATTGGAAAACCTAATTTGGCTTTATTTATTATCCACTCAGTCAGCAATCTTATTTTTCTTTCTTAGTTCGGATGGAGGACCCATTTTTCTTTGCAAGGGACCTTTATTAGTGAATTCGTTATGTAGGCTGGATTTTGGTATCTTAAAAACATTACTAGCTTTATTAATAGTTAGTTCTCCATTAGCAATGGACCTAAGAGCTCTTTCCAATGTTTCTTGGGTATACCGAAACCTTTAATTTTTTTTTTAATTGGAATTCATGGAATCATCAATACATCCAATCCATGATCTAAAGGGACTAATTAATAGAAAAAAAGAAAAATTTGTATAATAATAAAATCTAGGTTTCAAAAGGATGAAATCTAGCTCAAAATGTTGTGTTCATTTATTGGTTCTATTCCATCATGACAAAAGCTAATATTTGAACATGATGAAAAATGTTAGTTCATTCACTAGATTTTATGAACCAATAAATGAACATACCTGTCCCAATACTGGCCTAAAGATCAGCAATCTATTTTTAAAACTACTCGCAAAACATGAATCTTATGGCACAAAAATAAATTACTTATTCTAATAAAAATATGAAATTGACGTTCCTCCAGTGAATGAACGGTCGTTCATTCACCGGATTTCAAACGATTTTTAGTTCCAATGCTGGGACGCCTAATATTTTACTTAAAACTGGTTAAAATCGCAATGAAATCGATTTTATACATATAGTATAACTATCCTTTATTCGAATTAATAAATAACTTATAGTATTTACTTCAATTACGGCTAGTAAGTGATATCAAAAATGTTGCGTCTTACCCGAATCCTAAATTCTTGTCCGAACAAATACGCGGTTACACCAACACTGCCAACTTTAAACGCTTGCCATTTTAAAATGAACAATGACATTGGAAATGAATTTTGCTACTTTAATAGAAAAACAAGTTGCAATTACGAAAAAAAATACTGCGTTGGGTAAACATATCTTAATTTCTTATTTATTGGAAAAAACTCTGTTTTGTTCATTCACTGGGGTGTGTACATTCACTGGAGCACCTACCCTAAATACTACACAAAACAAATCAACAGCCACATGGTCAATTATAAATAATTGTAAATTTAACTTTCCCAAAGAACCAATTACGGAAATATTAAGAGATAATATCAAAATTAGAGATCTACATCAATTGCGAATAGTTTAAATGACTATTTTATCGACCAAGTATCACAATCAGTAAAAACAACTAATTCTAAAAATAATAAAACATCCTCGAATCACAACATTAACTCTAACGTAAATTATTATTTTTTTACTCCTACAACTCCAATGGAGATTAATAGAGTAATAAAACAATTAAAAAATACCCAAAGCGTAGGTTATGACGGTATTTGTACCAAAGTTGTAAAGCATGTGTCACAATCTGTTGCTACTCATTTAAGCCACATAATAAATCTATGCATTTCTTCTGGATCTTTCCCAGGAAAACTTAAAACATCTGTTGTTATTCCACTCCACAAAAAAGATGACAAACAAAATATGGGAAATTATAGACCGATAGCCTTGATCCCCATCTTCTCAAAATTATTTGAAAAAATTATAAATAGTCGACTATACCTATAATTTTTTAGAAAAATATAATATTTTGGTTAATGAACAAAATGGATTTCGCAAGGGCAAATCTATTAACATTGCTATTTATGACCTAATCAAAACTGTTTTGACTGATATGGACAAAAAAAATCCAATATGTGCTATCTTCATGGACATGAGCAAAGCTTGTGACTGTGTTGACCACAAAGTATTGCTCCAAAAATTAAAGGCATGTATTTAACGCAGCGACAAATTAATCGGAATTTGGGATTAAAAAATAATGAAAGCCGGTAGCAAAAATAGTAGGTTAGCAGCTACAGCGAAGTATTATTTTAAGTAGAAAGTAGCAGCTCAATAATCAGTTTTTAGCTTTATTTTAATTTAAACTGGCATCGAATTTTTGTTTTGGTAACTGAATTTACCAACAATAGAGGGGATCTGGCGCTCGGCGGCCGATGCCGCGGCACGCTCGCTTCGCTCGCTCGCCTTCGCTTGTTAATGGTTACTGTTCTAACCTAACCTAACCCAAATGATTCAATAACAGTAGATGACTTTGCAGCGATTAAGAAATAATATTTAATCGCTGCCATGTTATTTTTTTTTGCAGCAAATAATTAGTCGCCCTTTAAGTTGTAAGTCGCCTCGAAAATTATTAGCCAAAATTAAACATGTAGGGCATAAGAGGTAAAGCGCTCGACCTCATTTCTTCATAATATATTTCTAACAGAAAACAAGTAACAGAAATTACACGAATATGCCAGAGGACACGAAATGAGATCAAAGATCCCACGCTGGAACTATAGAATTTGGAGTTCCACAAGGTACTGTTTTGGGTCCCTTATCCTTCCTAGCTTACATTAATGATCTCCCTAGACACGTCAAGAAACCAATGATACTGTTTGCAGGCGATAGCACAGTAATAATAAAATGTGATAAATCAAATGATTATGAAGATGAAATCAATCAAACATTAAGTACAATACTAGTAATTCAATGGTTAATAAACAATAATCTTAAAATAAATATGGACAAAACAAAAATAATGCACTTTCGCCAAAGAACTCAACCTAAAAATATTAATGTTAATTACGATGGACAGAGAGTACATTCTGTAACAAATACAAAATATCTGGGAATTGATATAGATGACAAATTGTCTTGGAAAAAACATGTAGATAATCTCTGTAAAAGAATTAATAAATCCTCATTCGCTCTCTACAAACTGTCCAAAATTGTCAACAAAGAAGCCGTCTTAACGGCATATCACGGACTTGTAACACCTATATTAAGATATGGTATTATATTCTGGGGCAACTCTGTAGACAAGGAATATGTATTCAAAGCCCAAAAGAAATGCATCAGAGCAATGTGCCATCTAGATACGAGTAGTACGAGTACTACTAGCTGTCAACAATACTTTACTAATTTAAACATTCTAACATTACCTTCCTTGTAGATATAAAAATTAAATCTTTTTGTAAAATCGAATCCAAGCTATTATAAGACTGCTTCTAAAAGCTATTATAGACAATTACGTGACAAAAAAGGTTAGACGTAGAAATACCGTATCGGAAAACGGAGTAATGCCGTTTTCCGATAAATAAAAGTATTATTTGTATGGTATCACTGATTTATAATAAATTGCCCAATGACATTAAGAAGTTACCTACTCATCTATTTAAGAAAAAATTATACACATTCCTAATTAAAAAATGTTATTATAATGTAAAAGACTACTTCGAAGATAAATATATTGTATTTTGATTATAGCAAATATTTGTACATTAATTCAACATGATAATAATTACAATTACTATGACATTATTAATTTGCTTGACATTACTGTTTTATTTTATTAGTTCAGATTTAATTTAATGTGTAACGAAATTGACTATGTATGTATGTATATTTTCAATAACAATTTAATTTAATAAGAAAACTGATTAAGAATAATTGTGTCATAATGTTCCTAATATATTAAATTTGCACACCTCGTATGGTTATAATACGGTATGAACCTTTTGTAACATCCTCTGAACCTGTGTTATGCAAATAAATGATTTGATTTGACAACTATAATTTAATATTAATGGAATAATAAAATCTTTATTATAATAATTTATTTTCTAAATTAAATAGTAAGTAGTAGGTATTTAACTTTTAAACCTTTTATTTGTCTTAATAATTGACATTCTAATTTAATTGATTTTCTTTGTAATTTTTTTTTATTTGAATAATCTTTTCTTTTTGTTTTCTATTTTGTCGTTTAATTAACGTATGTTTCTGAAACTTAATAATTTAAATCACATTGTTAAATTACCTTTTATTAATAAATTAAATGTTATTATGACATAAATGCAGTATCTTTTTCAACGGTCCACGTACGGCAAAATTACCACTTTAGGCGGTAAAAAATCAAAGATGTGAAATAATAATGTGCATTTATGCTTAGAAATGTTTCTGTCCTTTATGGTTACTTTGTGTTGAGTCTTGAGAAGGTTTCTAAGTACCTACCTACCATAAAGGTTTTTATAGCTAGAAATAAAATAGTATTATAAATAAAATGTAGAATATTTTACTTAGTACACATTAATTTATAAATCATACATCAATTATGTAGTCAACAGTTATGTTGTTAATTACTATCACTGTCGTCATGATCCATTGTTTCTTCGTCATTATCATCCTTGTCTTCGATCATTTCTACAAGTGGCACGTTCAACATTTCTAGCACCTCCTTAGGAAACGGTTTTCTTGTTTTATTATGGCTCCTCCTCTTGGATGCAATAATTGGATCAGAAGCTATTAGCATCCAGTGCACAATGTCTTAGTGTTGATTCTGGAGGTTTTTCTAGCATGGAAAAGTCGTAAACCTTTATATTCTTTTTGACTAGTTTCCAGCACATCTTCTGAAAACAACCCCACAGGCAAAGGTAGCTCCTTTATTATGTCTGCACCGTGTATTAATAGTTTGTGCACGGATGCACTCATTTTGTACCAATTATAACGTTATATGCACATTTTTGCTGTTTTAATGCAGTAGTTTTTAAAACTAACGTAGTTCACGCTAAATCCACATGATAAAACACTCAGGATGTTGGCAAATCTTTCTATAATTTCAGGATCCAAACCTGTGATAGCCCCAGATTTTGTAGGCTCAGCAAAAAACTTCCTTGCCGTATTCCCATCGTTTGAGTTGCCCCCACCCTGCTTCGGTTGGTCTACCACTAATCCCATTTGCTGGTAAAACTTAGTGGTTATTTCTCCTTTTCTCTTTTTTACATTTTCTTTGGCTTCTCTGCCCCTCGCTTGCCATTGCCGTAATTCCAGTTTATAGGAAATATGTAACAAGTACTCGTAACATCTAAGATATGAGTGCAGTACAGATATTCCAAACTTAAAGGAATTTGTCGTAGGATATTTTTTCTGCAAAAGTAGGTCAAGGTTGTTGAGATCCTTGGGTGTAGCCTTGCACACATTACACGCTTGTGATGACGAAGTGTCTGTGAGTACGTTGCATGTCTTTCCGTCCATCATTGCACACACAGCATGATGTTTAAATGTGTAACAATTAACCCCAAGAGTAACCTCAGTAGGCTGCAACCTTGATATTTGTTCCTCTATTGCTTCGTAATGGAGTTTTACTGATTCCTTTGTTTCCTTTTCAATCTGCAGGCGAATGATGCGGTTATATCTCGACGAAGACGGACTTGGATTTTGCCAGAAAATCTGTTTTCCATTCGTTGTGACCTCTGACATTTGCAATGGAACTATAGTACATAGAACTATGTTAGTGTCTCCATACAATGAGTTGTTGGCAAAACATTGTTTGTAAATGGAATGTCCACCACTCCCGTCAAGACCCCACTTGTAAAAGATTTCGATCGCTGAGTTTTTCTCGTGATCATGGTGTAACAGAAGTACATCCTGCTGCACATGAGCAAGTCTTTGTATTGTATGGTCTAAAATTTCTTGAACTGGAAGTTGCACTTCAGTCTCCGTGATTTTTATGTTATTCGGGTAACACTGCGTTTTTGTTTGTGCTAGGACGTTGTAAGGTGGATAAATGTTAGCGCCTCGCAATTTCGCTCTTTTTTGCCAATGAACGTAATCTTCTTTTCCCATGTCTGAGTCAATAATGAGCGCTAAAGCTTCTTCAGGAGAATAAGGCTTTAAAGCCGAATATGATGGCGTATCGTAAATTTGTTTCATGCGTTTGTATCTCCTAGGGCTTGTAGTTAAGGCTAAGCTCACTAGTTTGGCAGCTGTCCTTTTTCCTCTCATAGTAAGGCTGGCTTGACCAGCAGAACACAATAGCTCTGGGCTTGACTCAGACACAATTGGTTTCATCACCCTTCAGCTCCCTTCAAAAGATTTTGCAGGTCTGCCTCTGGTTTTTATCAATTGCAAATCATTTTTTGCGCTTGTATTGCTTATTGCTGGCAAGACCAAATCGTTCGTTAACCATTTTGCATTGCATTTCATAAATCTTTCCATGTTCCAATTCGATTTTTTCCTCTTTTGTAACAATTTTGAAACAAACACTTTCAGAACACACTTGATTTTATTTACACTGTCTTTTGACTGGTTATATTTACCAAAATTGTCCAATATGTAACTAGTTAATCGTTCTACACACTGAGATGATGATTGTTTATAAAAGTTTTCGCTTTTTAACACTAAAACCAGATCCATTTTTCTAATATTCAATTCCGAGTGATTTGGTCCACTCCGACTACCTGTGAAAAAGGGGGTCTAGGGTCACAATGGGTTGGTTTGAGTTCCTAGAATTCTCATTATTAGTAGTCAGCAAACGCACAATTGTAAATATCTAGGATAGAAAGCGGTACTAAGCGGAACTTTTTTTGAAAGTCTATGAAAATATTTTTTTTTAATGAAAGTTAGAGTGGTATTAAATCGTCATTTATTATTGCATAATTAGTCTATAATTAGGGTAAATTTTATTTTGATTTTTGCACGAGGTAATAGAAAATAACACGTTGTAATGCTTTCGGGTTTCGAATGCAACTAGCCGTACACTGCACAACGCTTACCTGTCGGTGCCTCGGGCGCCTTTGTTATAAACATAACAAAGGATATTTATGGCCAGCAACATGGACCAAGTATTTGACTCGAAGAATATAATACATTTTAGACCTTATATTAAAGTAGAAAAGTCCTATTTTTGACCGTCTAAAGTGGTCATTTTGCCGTATGTGCGGTCCAAAGTAATCCAGCGATTTCAAGAGACCGGCATGAACATCAGGAGACCAGGAAATGGCAGGCCAAGGTGTACAACTACACGAGAAGACCGAGTCATTGTGAGCACTATGTTAAGTAATCGACATCTCACGGCTGTTCAGGTCCGAAATTGTCTTCAAGAAATTCACCACAACAATGTGAGCTCTGATACGATTCTGCGACGTCTTCGTGAAGCTGATATAAAGCCTTATAGACCAACTACGAGAAATCATTGAGTTCTGATCAAGTCCTTCATAATTATGTCAGAAACTATTCTAAGATATTTAAGAGAGTCTGCGCTCAAGCTAAATCTAAATTAATACGTAACAAAATTAGTATTTCTAATAATAAAATAAAAGCTGTGTGGCAGCTAATTAACAAAGAAACTGGAAACACAAAACGGCGAGATCAGAATGAATTGTCTTTAAAAATTAATAATGAAATCATTTCAGATAAGTTAAAAAAGTTGTTGAGACACTAGAAAACTTCGTTACCAACATCCCAATAGAGGTTACGAAATCTCTCTCCTCATCATCCGTATTAGCTGAATCTCTTATCAAAGAAAACTTCTCTAAAGACATTCCAAGTTTCGAATTCAATCCCATTTCTGTTGTCACTATTAAAAAAGCGTTCAAAAGTCTTAACATAAAGAACACTGAAGACTTATGGGGAATTTCCGTTAAGGTTCTTGGAGATATAATTGACACAATAGCCCCTGTCCTAACAGGCATATTTAATCAATGTTTAGACAGCGGTACGTTTCCTGATTTAATGAACCATAGTAAAGTAGTACCAATTTTCAAATCGGGTAGTAAGAGTGATCCCTCTAATTACAGGCCTATATCTGTGCTACCAGCATTGAGTAAAATATACGAAAAAATAATGCTAGACCAGATGTTGTCACATTTTAATTCAAATGGGATTTTACATAGTCGCCAGTTTGGTTTCACGAAAGGTAGGTCGACGACTGACGCAGGAGTGAAACTCATCAGTCACATTTTGGAATCCTGGGAGAAATCCCAGGATGCCATTGGCATTTTCTGTGACCTCTCAAAAGCGTTTGACTGCATTGACCACAATACACTAATCTGTAAACTACACCACTACGGAATTCGTGGACAAGCTGCTGATCTTGTTTTTCCTATCTATCAAACAGGCAGCAAAAAGTAAACGTTAACGGGGCAACGTCCTTGGGGTCTCTAGTAAAGATGGGCATCCCTCAAGGTTCAATTCTTGGCCCTTTCCTATTTCTAGTTTATATTAATGATCTGCCTTACATGATAGCTAACTTATCTAATATAATTCTATTCGCCGAGGACACTTCCCTTATTTTTAAAATAGATAGAAAAGATACGGATGTCTTACATGTCAACGATAGTCTGGCTATTCTTTCAAAATGGTTCGCAGCTAATAATCTTTTACTTAATGCGAACAAAACAAAATGTCTTAAGTTTTCATTACCAAATGTACCCCAAGTGAGTCTAAATTTAAAACTTGACGGCAAGAAACTAGATGCTATTACCGAAACTGTATTTCTAGGAATTACTTTAGATTCAAAATTACAATGGGGTGCCCACATTAGAGCTCTTTCAAGTAGATTAAGCCCAGTTGCATATGCAGTAAGAAAAATAAGGCAGTTAACTGATATAGCCACAGCTAGGTTAGTGTACTTTGCTTATTTCCACAGTATTATGTCATATGGCATTCTGCTGTGGGGATCGGCTGCTGACGTAGATTCAATTTTCATTTTACAAAAGAGGGCAATCCGCGCTATCTATGGAATGGGTCCTCGTGAGTCCCTTAGAAACAAATTCAGAGAAATTGATGTACTAACTCTGCCTTCCCTTTATATCTTAGAAAGTATTTTATATTATGTTCGCAAAAACTTAGGACTTTTCAAAATAAGAAGCGATTTCCATAATATAAATACACGTAGTAAACATGAAATTGTGATACCCAAATTTAGATTAACTAAAACAAGCAAGTCATTCCTTATAAACAGTATCCGCTTCTATAACAAGTTGCCAAAGTCAGTTATAGAACTTAGCGATGGAAAGTTCAAAACCCACATCAAACGTGTCCTAATCAAAAAAGCATACTATAAGATTAAAGAGTACGTTGAAGACAAGGAAGTTTGGAAATAATTCCTTCTGCACATGTGGCTTCCCTGGTACCTCATTAACGGCATAACTATGTAAACGTCTATTAACTGCTCCTAAATTACGATTTTTATTTCTTTTTTTTACATACTTTGACATACAATTTTAATTTAAAATATTTATTAGTGACTTGTGGACAGAATATTTATTCAGTTTTGTTACAGTTGTAATGACAATGTTGTCATTTGGTTTAAATATGTAGGTTTTTATTTTTATTATTTTAGTAATATTTTATATAGATTCTTTTTTACTTTGTGAATGTGAGAACGTTGTAGGCTTAATAGACTGTAGCTTTGTAAACTATCTTTAATTTTGTTAAGTACTTGGTACTTGTTGACGGGCCTACACTGTCCTCCCATACCTATTAACACTGTAACTTGGAAACATTGTTAAAGCCCACTTTTTTTTAAAGAGTAACCGTGGAGTTTCTTGCCGGCTCTTCTGCATAGGAAACGACCAATTGAAACCGTGCACCTAGCTTCTGACGTTTCATAAGTGCCCATGTAGGTTTATGTGAAAAAAAAAAAAAGCAAACGGCCCGATACTGCTCAGAGAACATTGAGTTGCCAGGTTACAGTTTGCTAGAGAACACATCCGACGGACAGATGAAGATTGGTCCAAGGTTAGGTTTTCCGTTGAGTCCAGATTTTGTGTATTTACACACGACGGGAGACGAAGAGTATTTAGACGACCAGGAGAACGGTATCACCACGCGTGTTTTGAAGAAAAGGTGCCATTCGGTGGAGGATCAATAATGGTTTGGGCTGGGATATCTTCAGAGGATCGCACAGAGCTAGTGATCATAGAAAACGGTTCTCTGATTGCTGTCAGATATTCTTTATTTCGGAGTACACATACATGTACACACAATCCATATAGTATTAAGTAGTAACAATGACTTAAAAACTATGTTAGTAAACTTTTACTAACTAAAACAACTAATAGCGACGTGGCCCAACACGCGTTGGCACGTGCCTCCGTACCCAGTGCCCTACGAAGGGACTGTCCATTTTGTCTAAAATGTTTTTAGGATGTTGTTGGAGCATCCGCGCAACCTACCCATTATTGACGCTGTTCTTTTTCTCTTATTGGCATGAAAATCGTCAACACGGGCTTCCGCGAACATTGCGAAGCGCTGCAGAAGCGCGGAAGCCCCATCAACATCCTAAATACATTATTATACTACACGCGCAGGACGCGTTGACGTCCGTGGACGTTCTAGACGAATTCAAACTGGTTGCTATTTTAATTGTATAATTTGTTATTTTTATTATATTGATTTTACATTCTGTGATTACATATCCTCACACACTGACTTATTACTTTAAAATTTTTAGGATAACATATACTTTTACGATGCTTGTAAATATGTGAGCACCATGTATCGGTCTCTGCTTAGTTTTTAATTATTTGTACCTACTAAGGTATAGTAATTTTATTCTAGGTGCATCGTCTTCACATATCATCTGATAATTAATGTAGGAACTAAAACAAAATATTGTAAAACATATATTTTTTTAAACAGTAACGGTGGAGTTTTTTGCCCATTCTTCTCCATACGAAACTACCTTTTGTAAGGGGTAACTAGAACCAATTCTATTTTTAGGGTTCCGTACCCAAAGGGTAAAACGGGAACCCAATTACTAAGGCTCCGCCGTCTGTCTGTCTGTCCGTCCGTCTGTCACCAGGCTGTATCTCATGAACCGTGATAGTTAGACAGTTGAAATTTTCACAGATGAGTTATTTCTGTTGCCGCTATAACAACCAATACTAAAAAACAGAATAAAATAAATATTAAGGGGGCTCCCATACAAAAAACGTGATTGTTTTTGCTCGATTTTGATAACGGCAACAGTAGACGCTTGAAATATTCACAGAATATTTAGTTATGTATTGACTTTAAAAATAAATAATTAAATTAAAATAAAACAAATATTAATTAAGCCCAAATATTAATTCCCATACAGCAAACGTGATTTTTTGCAATTTTTATATAGATAATGGTACGGAACCCTTCGTGCGGGAGTCCGACTCGCACTTGGCCGGTTTTTTTGTAAATTTTGACGTTCAAAAGTGCCTCTTATGTGCCTATTTGAAATAAATAATTTGACTTTGACTTTGTTGTAGGCTCTGCGTATATTTCACCCACAAGCTGCACGTGTAGAAGGTTTGGGAGTTAATGAAATAGTATTCATGATATAGTATTTCCAATTCCTTAAATCTCTTAAAAAGAGGTACACAAAAAATTCAATAATCATGTGAATTTTACAATCACCTCTATTTTACCCCCTTGGGGGATGATTTTACAAAACGCCCAAACACGAACTTTTTTATTTCTTATCAAACGCATAAATTTGAATTTTCATGTCCCTAACATAAGAAATGCTAAACGTATTAAGATGGGGAAAAAGTCTTTTCGCATTATAGTATGTAATATATATGAACTTGTAATAAAATCTCTTTGGCTCTGGCTGGTTTTGGTATCATTGAAAGTTTAAATTTTAAAGAACATAATTTCAAATTCAAATTAGGAAAATGTGTGATTTTCATTTGTTTTTCGTACTGTCAAGATGAGTGAATCTAATGAAGAAATTCGATACATTTTAAAATTTTAGAGTAGCACAAATTCGGTTTAAGCGTTTTCAATCCGGAAATTTTGATGTCCAGATGCACGTCGCTCTGGTCGGAGCGGATTACGGATAAAATAAAATAAATGGATGCCATTTTTGAAAAAGTGGAGCAAGATCGGCATATCAGTAGCAGTAGATCAGCTAGGTAGGTAGTAGCTGAAGAACTGGGAATTGGCCACAAAACAGTTTTGGCACATTTGAAAAAAACTGGGTACACAAAAAAGCTCGATATTTGGGTACCTCACGAGCTCACTGAAAGAAACCTAATGAACCGTGTACTCATTTGTGATTCTTTATTACGTCGTAATGAGACCGAACCATTTTTGAAGAAGCTAATAGCTGGTGATGAAAAGTGGATCACGTACGACAAGAACGTACGACAAAGGTCGTGGTCAAAGGCCGGTCAGGCTTCACTGACTGTGGCGAAACCCGGGTTAACTCGCAACAAGGTGATGCTGTGTGTGTGGTGGGATTGGAAGGGCATTATTCATTATGAGCTGTTACCATACCACCAGGCTGGACCATCGATTCTGAACTCTACTGCGAACAACTGATGAGATTAAAGCAAGAAGTTGAGAGAAAGCGGCCGGAATTAATCAACAAAAGGGGTGTGGTTTTTCATCATGATAACGCTAGACCTCACACATCTTTAGCCACTCAACAAAAATTAAGAGAGTTTGGCTGGCAAGTGTTAATGCATCCGGCGTATAGTCCTAACCTTGCACCTTCAGATTTCCACCTGTTTCGGTCTCTTCAGAATTTTTTAGGCAGTGTCAGGTAAACATCACGAGAGGACTGCCAAAACCACTTGTCGCGGTATTTTGATCAGAAGTCCCAAAATTTCTATAGCAATGGGATCATGTCCCTACCTACAAGATGGCAAAACTTTATCGAACAAAATGATAACTACATACTTTAGTTAAATGTAAATAAACTATATTAAAAAATGTTTTGAATTTTCTTAAAAAATGCGAAGAAACTTTTTCCCCAACCTATTATATAACTTGATGTTCCTGATATCTTTCTCCTGGTACTATGGTTTTTACTAAGCCAAAAAATTGGGCACATATTGCACATAACAATGAGTAATCATCCCCTGTGCTGTATCTATTGGTTACGTGTGCTTATCCATAATCAGTCAGGCTGGTGCATCTGTTCACCATATTATTAGTGTATCTAGTCAGCTAAGGATTGACCGTAGTGTTGCCCCGGTGTGTGTCAGCTGACGCTGCAGGTGTGCGTGCTGTGCGGCGCGGTGCTGTTCATCTTCGCGGGCGCGGGGCTGGCGGCGTGCGCCTGCGTCGTGCCGGCCGTGGCCGCCGCGCTCGCGATCGCCGTGCGGGCCGCGCACCGCGCGCGCGCCGACACGCACGTGCAGGTACGGCCCCTGGCTCGCGCCGCCCCGCGCGCCCTTCGCGCGAGTCACTAACGAGTCGCGTCGGCAGCGCATGCGGCAGGAGGAGCGCGGCTTCGTGGCGCAGGGCCGCGACGCGCGCGTGGTGGGCACGCTGAGCGTGTCGGCGCGCTGGGGCCCGCGACGCGGCGCCTGGCTGCACGCGCTGTGCGTGGCGCCGGCGTGGCGGCGGCGCGGCGCGGGCGCGGCGCTGCTGGCGGCCGGGCGCGCGGCCGCGGCGCGCGACGGGCTGGAGGCGCTGGAGGCCGTCGCTAGCGAACTGCAGGGCGCGGCGCGCTGTCTGCTTCACGCCGCAGGGTCAGTGATCACCGACAGTTTTAACCTTTTCATTTGTGCTAATATCAACATCATAGCCACACAACGGCTGCCAAATCATCCAACCTTCCCGCTGCCTACCGTCAACACTCATGGGGAAAACTTAGAGCATTTAACTTATGGAGAAAATGGCATAGCTGAGCGAACCCCTCTGCCAAAGTCGATTGGCCATATGACCATGCACGTTCTATAAAACTAGTTCATTCGCCGACCGACGTCATTCAGACGCGAGTAAGTCTTCCCAAAAGTTTCCTCTTGCAAAAAGTGATCTGCCACTTCCAATTTACGAAACCATGGTGTTTCCTACCACATGTAAGTATACATTATACATCAACATAGTTTTGTTTAAGTACAATGTCGAAATAATCATTATACCGCATGCCGTTACGATAGAAATATACCGGGATTCGGTCGTGGTCCACCTGCTTAGTTCACGTGGGTGGACCACGGGCACTTTTTCTTGCCGGTGGATCACCTCAGTCCACCTTGGTGGACCACGGGCACTTTTTCTTGCCGGTGGATCACCTAAATGATGAGGAATATGCAAATAAAAAATGTCTATTAGCCATGGTCCACCTAAAATTAATTCCACGGAAATAAATAAAATCCTCTTCCTGATATTGATCCTGTCATTTAACTACAATTGAAAAATGAATGCCGAAAGAACAAATAAAAATAGAAAAAACAAATTAATACGGAAAAAAACTTTAATTAATAAAATAATGATTTATCATTGAGACAATCAACGTAACTTTTTCCATCTACGTATGGTATTCCGAAATACCGCTCACCGAAAGGACGGTTTTCCGATAACACTACTCCGACGGTTTGTTGAACGAAAAAATGATTGGCCGATGAAACGTTTCGCCGAAAATGAGAGATTCGTCGATAGAACGTTCGAACGTTAAAAAAAATGGGTAGGTTAGGTTAGGTTAAAACTATGACCTCCTACGCACGAGCCGAGCGAGCGAAGCGAGCGGTGCCACGGCAGCGGCCGGCGAGTGCCAGAATCTACCAACCGTCGATGAATAATATTTTCGGCGAAACAATTCTAATTGTATTTCTATTATGTCGTCATCATCAGTTATCTATTAGGTTGGGGAAAAAGTTTCTTCGCATTTTTTAAGAAAATTCACAACATTTTTTAATAATATAGTTTATTTACATTTAACTAAAGTATGTAAGTACCATTTTGTTCGATAACTTTTTGCCAGTTTGTAGGTAGGGACATGATCCCATTGCTATAGAAATTTTGGGACTTCTGATCAAAATACCGCGACAAGTGGTTTTGGCAGTCCTCTCGTGATGGTAACCTGACACTGCCTAAAGAATTCTAAAGAGACCGAAACAGGTGGAAATCTGAAGGTCAGGACTATACGGCGGATGCATTAACACCTCCCAGCCAAACTATTTTAATTTTTGCTGAGTGGCTAAAGATGTGTGAGGTCTAGCGTTATCATGATGAAAAACCACACACCTACTGTTGATTAATTCCGGCCGCTTTCTCTTAACTTCTTGCTTTAATCTCATCAGTTGTTCGCAGTAGAGTTTAGAATCGATGGTCCAGCCTGGTGGTATGGTAACAGCTCATAATGAATAATGCCCTTCCAATCCCACCACACACACAGCATCACTTTGTTGCGAGTTAACCCGGGTTTCGCCACAGTCTGTGAAGCCTGACCGGCCTTTGACCACGACCTTTTTCGCACGTTCTTGTCGTACGTGATCCACTTTTCATCACCAGTTATCGGCTTCTTCAAAAATTGTTCGGTTTCATTACGTCGTAATAAAGAATCACAAATGAGTACACGGTTCATTAGGTTTCTTTCAGTGAGCTCGTGAGGTACCCAAATATCGAGCTTTTTTGTGTACCCAGTTTTTTTCAAATGTGCCAAACTGTTTTGTGGTCAATTCCCAATTCTTCAGCTACGTCGTATCTTGCTCCACTTTTTCAAAAATGGCATCCATTTTATCCGTAATAGGGCGACCAGAGCGACGTGCATCTTTGACATCAAAATGTCCGGATTGAAAACGCTTAAACCAAATTTGTGCTACTCTCACAGATACTGCACTAGGTCCATAAACATCGCAATTTTTTTCGCGGCTTGCGTTGCATTTTTACCTTTTTTGTAGTAAAATTTTAAAATGTATCGAATTTCTTCATTAGATTCACTCACCTTGACAGTACGAAAAACAAATGAAAATCACACATTTTTCTAATTTGAATTTATGTTCTTTAAAATTTAATCTTTCAATGATACCAAAACCAGCCAGATACAAATAGTATAGCCAAAGAGATTTTATTACAAGTTCATACATACTATAATGCGAAAAGACTTTTTCCCCAACCTAATATTTGGTTTTCCTTTTATTGAAAGGTCTGGATTCAAGACTCTCCAGTTCAGTTAGAAGGCGCAAAATGGTGGTACCTACTGGTTTTCTTTATTTTTTTATTCAGTTTCGAATGGAAAGATTCCGTAACATTATTTGTGCGATGTCTTTCCCCAAACACAGATAATACAGAATCAAATTGTTTTTTCATCCAAAATCCATCCAGGTATTTGAAAAACGGTATCATTTTATCATTATTACTGCCTTCCGATTTTATGTTCTTTAGACCTTCAGTCATGTTTTCAGCCGGCAAAAGCGGTAAAACGGTAAAGCGGTAAGCGGTTTTTATTTTTCACTTTTTAGTGGGTCAGTTTGTAATTTATCTAATTTATAATAGCCAAATGTCAAATGCTCATCAACTTTTACAAAATATTGCTTTTCCCGATGCAAGCGCGTTAATTGTTCAGGAGTTCTGCTGGTAAGAACCAGGAGAACTGATGGTGACTTCACCATATGCATTTTGACGAGCATAAATTGCTTATCAACCATATTAAAGTGCCTAATCGAATCGCAACGGTGAAATACTTATTATTAAGTAGTTCCGGTGGCCATCTGTGGGCTTCATCATCAGTTCCACTTCACCAAATGGTGCTTTCCGAGAGCAAATGCACGAGTTACTATAAAAAATACTCAAATCGCTATAGGTATGCCTATAAAATTTGAGGATTTCCCTCGATTTGCATGGGATGCCCTCATCAGATTCTGATAAAAAAAAACAAACATACAGCCAAACATATAACCACCTCTTTTGCCTTCCATTTTTGGAAGTCGGTTAAAAAGGATAGAAGGCTGGTAGGACTGACTGCAGTTTTTAACCTACTTCCAATAAGGAGGTGGTTAATATTTTATAAAAGGTGATGAGCATTTGACATTAGGCTATTGTAAATTGGGTAAATTACAAACTGCCCCACTAAAAAGTGAAAAATAAAAAACTTTTATACATGGTCACTTCTCACTACTTTTTAACCGACTTCCAAAAAGGAGGAGGTTATATGTTCGGCTGTTTTTTTTTTTATGTATATTCACCGATTACTCCGTCAATTGTGAACGGATTTTGAAAATTCTTTTTTTGTTTGAAAGGGTATGCTCCCGAGGTGGTCCCATTGCCATCAAATCAAAATCTGATGAGGGGATCCTATGGAAATCGAGGGAAATCCTCAAATTTTATAGGCATACCTATAGCGATTTGAGCATTTTTTATAGTAACTCGTGCATTTGCACTCGAAAAGCACCATTTGGTGAAGTGGAACTGATGATGAAGACCACAGATGGCCACCGGAACTACTTAATACTAAGTATTTCACCGTTGCGATTCGATTAGGCACTTTAATATGGTTGCTAAGCAATTTATGCTCGTCAAAATGCATATGGTGAAGTCACCATCAATTCTCCTGGTTATTACCAGGAGAACTCCTCAACAATTAACGCCCCTGCATCGGGAAGAGTAATATATTGTGATAGATGAGCATTTGACATTAGGCTATTGTAAATTGGATAATTTACAAACTGACCCACTAAAAAGTGTAAAATAAAAACTTTTTACAAAAAAAAAGCAACCGACTTCCAAAAAAAACACTACAAAGTGAAAAATAACTTTAATTTCGGAAGTCGGTGGCAAAAACTAAAATACAGCTCCAAAGCCACCGACTTCCGAAATTAAAGTTATTTTTCACTTTGTAGTGTTTTTTTTGGATGTCGGTTACTTCTTTTTTGTAAAAAGTTTTTGTTAGGTACCTATTAATGCATAAATTAATGGTGCTGTTTTTTTTTTGGTGATGGTGCTTCCCATATTGCCATGAATGATGTGTAACTGACTAAATGGTTCAGGCCAAGAACTGAATGTTGCATGGCCAAAATATTCTTTTATCTTTCCAATTTAATTCTAATTATCTCTACAGTTACAACTAAACATACAATACAAGTCACTCTTCCGAGGAAACAACGAACCTTAAAGCCATGGATCACCCTAGGTCTTCTAAAATGCATTAAGAATCGAGACATCATGCATTTCAAATAAAAAAAACACTCCAGATAACTTAATCTTAAAAATCACATACTCGCGCTATAGAAATTTTTGTAACGAACTGCTTAGAAAACTAAAACAAACACATGCACACAATGAGCTACAAAAAAGTAAAAACAACCCTAAATCCCTATGGAAAACAATTAAAGAAATCACCAACACCCGCCCAGTACGAACTAGTTCAGACATATTATTGAAATTATGTGACACTCCAACTTCTTCCATTAATAATGTGTGCACTTTTTTCACCAATGTAGGTAAAAACTTAGCCTCCAGGATACTTCAAAATCAAACCACATCCATCAGCAGTCATTCTCCCGAAACCTTAACAAATAGCCAGCCCTGTAATTCGCTTGTCATCACTGAAATAGACGAAAGGGACGTGCAATCAACTATACTTCAGCTACGCAGTGACTGTGCTGTAGGCTGGGACGGTATCACGTCAGCATTTCTTAAAACTCATCATCATATCCTGGCTCCACATATAGCCTTCATCTTTAACCTCTGCATTCAGTCAGGAGTTTTCCCGAATGCTCTTAAAAAAGCTATTCTGTACCCAATTTTCAAGGGACAGAAACTATGTTAACAATTACAGACCCATATCGGTATTCACTTCAATTTCTAAAATTTTTGAGAAGATTCTCCATAAACGACTAAGAAACTTCCTAGACAAATTTCATCTTGACGTCATTGACGTTTGACGTCTGTGTCGGTGTAGACCTGTTTGTTAGTTTTGTATCAGAAATAATTTAAAACGCAAGTTTCAGTGTAATCATTTAATATATTTGTTAACTTAGTGCAACATAGCGTGCCATATATTGGAGTGAGTAGTAAATAGTGCGCCTAAGTGTCGTAAATGAACAATACAATAACACAGTGATTTGGCATAATTAGCTGCTTACCCACTTGTTGCAATAAGTAATTGTGGCATTAACGTGCTAACAGCGCCATCTATCCTACTCGTGGCTATCGATCTGTATCGAGTCATCTCTGGCGCCATCTAACGTGCAATTCTAGAACCGCTCACGTATCAAGCTTGTCTCGGCTTACCATCATGCCGGGTGTCAAATGTGGAGGTTGCGGTCGTTTCATCTCGACGATAGAGGGCGCTAGGTGTGGTAAATGTCAGATCCAATACCACCGAGTCTGTGTAGGCATTCCTACAAAAACAATTATAACAGCAAGCTGGCGTTGCCCTGAGTGTAAGAAGGACCTCATTAGGGATAACAGAGCTGAGACCCCAGTCAGAGGAACTGCAGAAAGTTCTCAAGCAGTGTCCCCCGTAGAACAAACATGTATGGAAACCAGTACGCCTAACACATCTGACATCTGTTCCACTACTGCACCTATGCAGACTGCGTGTCCCTTAAATGACGCCACTCCCCCGCCGTACAATGCCTCTGCAGCCGATGTCACGGCCCGCGAAATATCGCTGATCGCCGGCTCCGACATGAAATTAATCATGGAGGAACTGAGGGCAGCGCGTGTGGAGATCCAAGTCTTCCGTAAGGTAATGGAGATGGAGATGATGGAGCTCAAAACCTCCATGAATGCCTGCAACACGCGCATCGATAGCTTGGAAGCCAGGGTGGACGCCTTGGAGCGACGGGCTTCTTCGGGTCCGGCAAATACCGGGGCAGTAGATAGGATCGTGGAGGATCTAAGGCGTGAACTGAACGATAGGGATCAGGATCTCTTGGCGAATGATATCGAGATATCAAATATACCCGAGGCCAAGGTTGATGACTCAATCCACATCATCAAGGTCATAAGCCTAAAGCTAGGGGTCAACCTGGAGGAACGCGACATTGTCAGCGCAGAACGAGTCGGCGGGAGACAGCTCAACGCCACGAGCTCTGCGGGAGCGACAGTAACTCGCCCTCGCGCCATTGTCGTACGCCTGGCGCGTCGTGATCTGCGTGACGATCTGCTGGCGAGCGCGCGAGTGCGACGTGGAGCGACGACAGCCGACCTTGATATGTCCGGCCCGGCCCAGCGATTCTACCTCAACGAACGCCTTACAAAGACAAATCGCCAGTTGTTTCGGAAGGCACGGGACGCTGGTAGTCTCTTTGACTGGCGATTTGTGTGGACTAAGCGCGGCCGCATTCTTGCCAGGAGGCAGCCAGGTGATCCCACACAAAGAATCCGCTCCGAGAAAGACATCTCTCGGATATTTGGACCTGTCAATGAAACAGCCTGATTACTATCTACTTTTATTTTTCTTTATGTTAATGTTAGTTGTTTCTACTTGGGAGAATATGCGTCGCAACAGTTTCTCTTGGGTGTTTAACCGCAGTTCGGCAGGTGTGCATAGTCAGTTACCATTGTTACTTTTTTATACATTTGTTCTACATATTAATACACCTAAGACACTTATTCCAACATACCCTAATAATATACAAAAATTATATACAATCAATTATTCTAAAATGCTTCTAATCTACACTAATTACAATAACAATAAAATATCGGTCCATTATTTATGCCCATTGGAGCCCACCAAACATAGTTCTTACCTCAACATATACACAAGACATACATACAATACACAAATGACAAATTCAAATGACTCCTAGTAAATGTATTAAGTTTGGTCTACTGAACGCGGGCTCTCTGGGGACTAACCAGGATGAATTTTTGATAGCCATGGGCAACCATGCTGTGGACATCATGGCTATCAACGAAACTTGGTTACGTAAGGGTGAGGAGGACCGTGCGCCTAGTGTACCTGGGTACAAGCTTAAACACATACCGCGACCTATGTCTGTACGTGGTGGGCGCGGCGGAGGAGTTGCATTCTATATTAAAAATGGGGTAACTGCGCGGGTAAGAACTCATCCGGATCATCCCAATGTTGAACAACTCTGGTTAACCCTTAATGTAAATAAGAAAAAATTACTCATTGGCACTGCTTATCGTCCACCTTGGTTGGACTTGGAGCTTTTTCTAGAGGGCTTGACTGCCAGTATTGGTGGTTTGGCCCCATACGATAATGTAATATTGTTGGGTGACTTTAATGTTAATATGCTAGATGTCAATAGCCCAAAAACTAAGCAACTATTAGATTTTTTAAGTTACTTGAACCTTAGTCAATTAGTCCAAACACCTACTCACTTTGTAGGTGATAGTAGTTCGCTTATTGACTTAGTCTGTACTGATGCTTCGATCCGTAATGTCGTGGTACGTCATATCAGTGAACTTGGACATCACTCGTTTATCACATGCGAAACGATATTTAAGAAGCATAAGGCTAAACCAAGATTGGTCGTATTTCGTCCGCTCACAGACATATTAGAGGACTATTTTAACATCGATTTAAAAACTATACCATGGTCGAATATTGGTGACATGAGTGATGTCAATTTAATGGTACGGACATTTAACGCATTTGTGACACAGTTATTCGACCTCCACGCTCCTCTTAAAAGGAAGACATTTAAAACTCGCCCTACTCCATGGATAACTGATAATATCAGGTTGATGTCGACTTTGAGAGATGGAGCAAGGGAAAGATTTCTTAAATCTAAACTACCGGGTCACAAAAAATATTATCTGGATCTGAAGCACCAAACAGTCACGGCACTGGTTAGCGAGAAGGCGGCATATTTCACCAAAAGCATCAATGACCAAATAAAGGACCCGAAGCTGTTATGGCGCAATTTAAAATCGGATGTGCTTCCGGACCATAAACAAAGACTGCTGCCGAGTCACTTCAACAACCCCGATGACATTAATGCGGCGTTTATGGATGTCCCAGGAAGTTGTCGTAATGACAGCTCACAATTGTCCTACTTTGAGTCTCATAGGTATGGCCCGGCTTCATTCACACTCACAACAACCAGTCCTGAATCAATCCTGAAGATAATCAAGAGTCTAGGGTCGAATGCACAGGGTGTCGACGGTATAAGTCTCGATATGATATCTCTCACGTTGCCAACTACCTTGCAAGCCATTACAGATATCATTAACCAGTCCATAACCACGCGTGCATTCCCTGAACTCTGGCGACGCGCTATAGTACGCCCTATTCCTAAAAACAATAACCCGGTTAACATGAAGGACTTAAGACCAATTAGTATTCTACCTTGCCTGTCCAAGATCCTGGAACGTGTGGTATACTCGCAGGTTATCCAATACCTCGAAACCAACAACATTCTTCCCGACCTTCAGTCGGGTTTCAGAAAGGGTAGAGGTACTGCAACTGCTCTGGCTGATGTTGTGGGTAATATCCTTGAAGCACGTGACCGGGGTGAGGGAACAATTCTGGCTCTGCTGGACTTTTCCCGGGCTTTTGACGCAATTAATACCACTCTACTGCTGTCAAAGTTAGCTTTCTATGGCTTCGACAGTGATGCGGTGGAGTGGTTTAATAGCTACCTTACCAACAGGTCTCAATATGTAGAGATGCATAGGGAAGACGGGTCGTCGGTGTCATCCCTCCCCCTCCAAGTATCAAGGGGTGTCCCTCAGGGATCGATTCTGGGGCCTTTGTTGTACATTCTGTACAGTGCCGATATCTTAAAGTCCTTTGTTAACTGCAAATTTCATATGTATGCTGATGATATCCAGTTGTACATATCCTTCAAGGGGAATGAAACATCTTTGGCAGTGCAGAAAATGAATGAAGACTTGCATAGAGTGGTTGTATGGTCGGAGGAAAACTCTCTGGTTCTGAACCCTCTCAAATCTAAATTTATGGTGCTGGGTTCTAGGAAACAAGTTAGTGCAATACTGTCTGCCAACCCTGAGATAGTTATCACGGGAGAGAAAATTGAGAGAGTGGAACAGGCATGCAATCTAGGGCTAATTATTGATCCAGCGTTGCGCTTTGAGGCCCATGTGACCAATGTTCTCCGAAATTGTTTTTATAGGTTAAAGGTCTTATATGGAATACGGAAATTCCTAAGTGTGCCAATTCGGAAACAACTTGTTGACAGTCTCATCCTATCCAAGTTAAATTACTGTGACACAGTCTATGGGCCATGCCTGCTTTCAAGAACAGAGCATGTGATCCAACGTATCCAGAATGCATGTGTTCGTTTTTGTGTTAACATTCCGCGGAGAAGTCACGTTACTCCATATATTAACCAATTAAATTTATTAAAGATGAATGCCAGGAGGAAGCTTCATTTAGCCAATTTGTTGTTTGGTATCATTACAACTCATAAACCACACTATCTCTATGAAAAGCTAACTTGGAAACAAAACCATGTTAAGTATAGTCTTCGCTCCATGGTAAGCCCACTGTTGGTGCCAATGCACAGAACTACAGCTTTCAGGGGGTGTTTCAAGTTTGCAGCCACGCGCTGTTGGAATGATCTCCCACCACCAATGCGACACCTGAAAACAATACAATCCTTTAAATTCCAACATAAAAAGTTACTCATACGTGAACAAATTTCCCTTGAATTCTAGTATTGATTCACTGTACCTCTGCGGTCATGGCATGCAGGCACTGGCTTGGGATCTCCTGGGGCATGGGCTGCTTGGGATTCGCTGTTCTGTTAATGGGGTTGTATTAATCTCTGTGTTTCGGCACCCATAAGCTACCTTGTTTCTGCAATTTACGGTTAAACCTAATTTAATCAACTGACAAACTATGGCTTGTCAGGTATAATTTCCTTGATATCAAATTTATCCTAATTTATTATCCAATCCAATCTAATTTCTTTTATTTAATAGTATTCAAATTATTTATTATTCACGATCATAAATATAACAATTTATTTTGCACTTACCATTTTGTCCTGGTCTGTGGTTGAAGTCACCGATTTTGTCATCAACACCATACAAATTTCACGAACACTGTACAAATACCATACTTATTTAATACCCAGTCACCCAATGAATCCTTTGTTAGATAACATCCTAGCATTCTTTACATAATGCGCCATGTTATTTAATTATGTAACCCTCTCTGACTGAGATGTAACCATTACGTAAAACGCCAAATTCTTTATGACAGCTGCACACACAGATTGCGTAACATGCGCTCGGCGCTTGAGTCATTGCCGACGTTACTGAATGTTGCCATTCTAGATATTATATTTATATATACATAGATAACGAAGTATTGCATTTATTTTATTTTGTTTATTTTTATCTCATTATGCTGCACCGGTTGACGTCATCACGTCAACGCCGGCGGTCGCTGAAAACCAGCGCTGGGGCTCTGTCTAGCATAGGGTCGCAGCATTATGCTGAGCGATGGCCGTTTTGCGTGAATGTGACGCATATTTTCCCTCAACTTGTTCTTTCGTGTTTGTGTTTTTATTTCTTTGCGTTATGTTTACCGCAAATAAACGTATTTTCTTTCTTTCTTTCTTCTTCTATCTCATAGCTGACAACCAATATGGTTTTCGTTCAGGAGTATCAGCTGAAGACGCGGTACTAGATCTTACGCAATTGGTTGCTAAAAAACTCGATGAAAAGACGAAGTGCCTGGGATTTTTTTTAGATCTTTCTAAAGCGTTTGACACGGTTTCTATGCCCAAACTTATCTCCAAGTTGGAATCCTTGGGTGTTCGTGGTAAAGCTCTTGAAATTTTCATAGATTACCTCAAAAACCGTACTCAACAAGTCCAAATTGGTCCTAATTTGAGTAACAAGGAGCTAGTAACTTACGGCGTACACTAGGGCCGACATTGTTTCAAATTTATATAAACGATCTCTGCAATATGACGCTCCCAAACTGCAAAATACCTAAACCAATGCCTAAAAAACCTATGCTGATGACACCGCAATTATCGCCCACGGTCCATCTTGGGAAGCCGTTAAAAGCAACGCTGAGTCTGCCCTAAGTACAACCATGCACTGGTTTAACTCTAATCTACTGACGTTAAATCTGGCCAAAACTTCATATGTTCCTTTCGCCATCAGTTGCAATATGAAACCACCAAGTACCTTCTCCATAACGGCGCACTCATGTACAAGTCTTTCAACACATTGCTCCTGTCCAAAATTAAGAAGAGATGACAGCGTAAAATTCGTCGGCATCCATATAGACAACGGACTAAGATGGGACAAACACCTCGACACACTTATCACCCGAACATTGCGTCTTATCCCTATATTTAAATCACTCAGGGAGTCAGCTGACCATGATGTTCTTAAAATGGTGTATTTTGCGCTGTACCAATCGGTGCTAGGGTACTGTATGAATGTATGGGGTGGAGCCAATAAGACAGGTCTCCTGAGGACTGAGAGAGCACAAAGAGCAGTCCTTAAAGTTATGACAAAGAAACCACGCAGATATCCAACAGCGCAACTTTATGCTGACTGTAAGGTTTTAACTGTACGACAGCTATTTGTGCTTCAATCAATTCTTAGGATACATGGCAGTTTGGCACCCCCGGACCCTAAAAAACGTAAACATATAATCCCCAGCACTCAACATAAAACGAAGTTCGCAAGGCACCAATTTTACGTAATAAGTACCCACATTTATAACAAAGCCCTTATTAAAAAGCTAAATATTCTCGGTCTCCCCAGGTTTAAACTAAAACGTGCAGTAATTGATTGGCTGCTAAAACAGGACTACCATGGAACGGAATCTCTTTTAACCTACATCACCTAATAAACACCTCTTTGTGTGTAATTCACCTATTTTTCGCAAACGCGCTAATCACTCACATCTCTAACACACTACAAACATACACTCACTTCTTTCACTACACACAACACTATCATAAAACACCCCATCCACTTCCTCACACAATCATCAAACATTTACTCTTATACAATAAAATTCACTCTTCACTTTCTCACTCTCACATTTTTAAAGTTTACCACAAGATCAAATATGCACCCACTTCACACAGTCCACTGGCACGTCTGCCAAAATAGAATCATATAAGCATACTCTATAGCTGGGTACTGCCCCCTAAGATACAGGCCTAGCCTAGTTTAGGGGACAGGGTCGGACATTTGTACTTATCTACCTAATGCTAAATTAAGATCTTTATTCTGTATACAGTGCAATGTACTTGAAATTTGTGGTAATAAACAATTTATTTATTATTTATTTTATCCCTCTCAAAAACCATGAAAACGACACCCATGGCGATATTTTTTTTCATTTTCCTTTGCGCCATCTTGAATTTTGATTTTTACCCTATTATCATTGTCAGCGCTCTCGGAAACCGTGAAAACGATACCAATGACGAAAAATCACAAAATCACGACAACCATCTTTTCATGCAATTGGGTTCGCGCAAGTTACTTTCGTGGAAATTTCATTCACGCAAGTATACCAGATCCGCGATGCATTAACCCTCAGTTGATGTAACTCTCTCATAAGAAACAGGATCTATTGGCATCAAAAATTTTTTTTTGTGAAAATTGCCTATTTCCTTGGTGACTGTAATTTTTTTTTTTTTCAAATCTGTGTGCAGATCAAAATGTCTCTAAAAGTTAAGGACAGTCTCCTAAGACCGATTTCGTGTAGCTACAACGGTAAAGATACCCTTACTTCCCCATCTTAAATATCCAGCCTGTATAAATATCATGATGATATAATATATATATAATATAATAATAATTAGTTTATTTATTTTCTCTCACAAAAACCCCCCTGCCCCCTGCCCCTGCCCTGCCTATTGACTGCTTAGCCCTATAAAGATATAGCGAGATGATAATCATTTAAAAGGTTAAATCGGCAACGATCTACAGTTTTCCAACCGTTTGGCTCGTCTATTTACAATTAGCTGTACCTAAACCATAGAGGAATACAAACATAATGCAATATTACTCATCCCCCATAGTAATTACCGTGATTTTATAGGGAATATATATGCAAACTAGAACAGACTCGTATCCGGTAGAACTTGCGTGAATTCTGTTTTATGAGTTGACTGTATTTTTATTATTAAATCTGTTTATGCAGATCAAAATGTCTCAAGAAGTTAAGGACAGTCTTCTAAGACCGATTTCGTGTAGCTACAACGGTAAAGATACCCGTACTTCGCCATCTTAAATATCCAGCCTGTATACATATATCATGATGATTGACTGCATAGCCCCATAAATATATAGCGTAGCGTAGCGTAATCATTTAAAAAGTTAAATCGGCAACTATCTGCATTGCAGATAGTGGACGAGCTTTAGCTGTAAACCATAGAGGAATACAAACATAATGCAATATTGCTAATGCCCCATACTAAATAGCGTGACAATGTATAGCCTACCGGCCCGGACCAGACCTATAGGGAATATAATATGCAAAATAAAACAGACTATCCAGTATATTTTGCATGAATTCTGATATATTATGAGGTATTTCTTTCCGATTTGCATGACAAAAAATGTGAAAGCTCGGCTAATATGCTTGATATAAATATAATTTATTTAACTATCTACCAGTGAAAACAAATTTAGAATTGGATCGCTAGTTCCGGAGATTAACCCTATATACAAACAAACAAAGGAGATCACCCATTTTGTTCGACGATTTGGGATAAAAAAAGTCTGCGGCCAGGAATGAATTATATTTTATTTCAATGGTGGTAGGAGTAGAAACATTTCTTAGTATAGCGACAATGCTGTAATGTATTCGGGAACAAAGATATACAACGATCTAATTATGTCCATCCACCATTTTGTGTAAGATTCCGTATAGATAAATAAGGTTATGGGTTTGTATGAAGAAAACTGTCCAATTGATACACGCATAGAAATAAAATATTTCGCAAAAATATTGAGTAGTGAACCCGGCAACAGAACAGATGAGTTACTGATCTGATTCAGTTATTGTGCAGAGGTTGGGGTACAAGGGCAGGGGAAGCAGGAGCGCGGGCGGGCGGAGAGTACTAAGACAGCTTTACATGTAGCGCATATTGTGCTATCATAATAATAATATAATTCTTAAGACCCCTAATACAAATTATTTCCCGTCGTCATCGTTTTAATGCTTACCTGGTATATATTTCCGAACTCAAATAGCTTGACGCCATAGTTTAACATAATGCGTAACACGTGTGCTTTAAAAAAATATGTAGATAAGTACTTATAATTGATAGCCGCCAAAAACTACTTTATTTTTTTTATGCCATACTGGATGATCTCCATTCACCTCTTTATAATATCTTTTTCATCTTTATAAATGTTTTTATAACTTAGAAAATCTGTATATCAAGTATTTGTACGAATCTAGGTTAACCAAAAAAGTAGATCCGCAGAAATGTGTTCGACATGACTAATGTGCCTGGTATACAGGTTGGATTTTTGAGATGGGGCAATAAGGGCAGCTACCCTAACCGTTGTATCTACAGGAAAACGGTGTTAAGAGACTGTCCTTAACTTTTTGAGAAATTTTGATGTGCATTCACAGATTTTGAAAAAATGTACAGTCAGCAAGAAAATGGGTAATTTTCACAAAAACTTTCTTTTATGCTAATCGATCCTCTTTCTTATAAGGATCAAAAACCTCTATTGGACCAATTGAGGTTTGAGTACTAGAAAAGTCATAAATCCCAAAAATCTTTTCCCATACATTTCGTAGGAAATGAGACTCGAACTTACATTTTTTACCATCGATAAACTGGCCGCTACAAAAAAGACTGGTCGAAAAACAAATAAAAAAAACTTCTACTTTGGATATTATTTCACCTAAACATAAAAACTTGAAACTTTACATTTGGACTCACCTAGAAATTTTACTTTTGTGCTCCAAGTTATGAGGTGTTCAGAATGGTAGCCGTTTTGAAGTAGGCATAGGTTTATTTTCTTTACTACAGAGTGGGTGGCAGCTGATAATGTACTAGGATTAATTCCATAGAGAATCGTGGGAAGTAAATCTTTAGAGTTCCTGAACACTGTTGTATTTCTTTTTATAAAGTTCAATTTTTAAATAGCGCCACATAAAAAAGTGTAGAGGCGTGAGATCAGGACTGCGAGGTGTTCACGTTAAAGGATCATAATTATGTTTGTATCCACTACCTTGCGAATTGCCGGAATTCGATTGATGCAATTTCGAACTACGAAGTTTTTTTTTTTTTTTTTGGCCAGTCTTCATTGTAGCGGTCCATTTATTGATCATAAAAACTAAGTTGGAGTAGCATTTCTTACGAAATGTATGGGAAAAGTTTTTTACGATTTATGACTTTTCTAGTACTCAAACCTCAATTGGTCCAATAGAGGTTTTTGATCCTTACAAGAACGAGGATCGATTGGCATAAAAAAAGTTTTTGTGTAAATTGCTCATTTTCCTGTTGACTGTACATTTTTTTTCAAAATCTGTGAATGCAGATCAAAATTTCTCAAAATATAAGGACAGTCTCTTAAGACCGTTTTTCTGTAGCTACAACGGTTAAGGTAGCTGCACTAACTGCCCCATCTCAAAAATCCACCCTGTATAATAAACTGGTACATTTCAAAAATCTGTGATTTTCTCTAGTCGTCATCATTCAATACTCAATATACAGGGTGGAATTTTGTAATACCACCTAGAGGGAAAGTACTCTTAATACTGCAGATAGAAAGTTTTACTCAAAGGAAACATTCCTTTATTTTTGAATAGAAAGCAAACTGCATTCAAAGATTTTCGAAAATTCCCTTCTCCCACACCCGGGAATCGAACCGGCTAAAATCTGCTAAAAGCTAAAAATTATACCCTGTACTTTTATTGCATCGATCTATAGGGTCAATTATAAGGATGAAATCTCTCTAACAAACATGATAATTTAATTGAAAGGAAAACCATGAAATCTTAAATTAATTTAATTATTTACAAAAAATGGTAAACTAACTAATTAGTTGCTCGAAATGGGCTCCATTCTCTTGGATACACAAATTTATACTTTTAACGAATTCATTTCTAGTAACCTTTAATAAAGTGTTGTGGTGAATATTATAAATCGTATTCTGAACTTCAACTCTCAACTCGTTGTCATTCGCATAAGATTTCATGTAAATTTGATTTTTTACATATCCCCACAAAAAAAATCTAATGGGGTGAGATCTGGCGATCTCGCAGGCCATCTGATTGTGCCGTTTGTACCAATCCAGGTATTAAAATGGTTATTAATGTAGGCAGTAGTGATTGTGCTGTTATGTGCTGGAGCACCATCTTGCTGTAGAATTATTTGGTTTCGCTCTTCCTCGGGGAAACCATTTAACTCGTTTCTTAAGAGATCCAGTATTTTAATATACTTGACAGTGTTTAAATGACCTTCGTACACGTGGACTAACACTACATTATTTCTCATAATCCCGCACCAAACGTTGAAAGAAAATCTTACTTGATTGTTAGTTTCATGAACACGAACAGGATTCACTCGAGACCCATAATGGTTATTGCGGCGATTGTACATGCCATTATTGCTGAAGTTGGTTTCGTCAGACCATACAATGTTACTCAAAAAATTAGGGTTTCGGTCAATTTCTCCAAGCATGTTTTCACAAAATTGTAATCGTCTGTCACGATCCCCAATATGCAATTTTTGCACCAACCGACCTTCACGATAGCATTTATACTTATACTTTTTCAGCACTTTAAGTACGCGAGTGTGGGTTGTTCTTAATTCATCGGCAGCATCTCTACTTGAAGCCTTTGGAAATGATTCAAAGTATGTTAAAACATCTAGTTCAAAATCGAAATAGTTTTGCTGAATACTTTGCCGTCTCTTCTTGAAACCACCCGTATTCTTTAAATTTTCTACTATTCAATACGAACCGAGTTGGTGCCTGTCGGTCTTGATATCTCTCTCCATACCACCGCAGAACTAGATTCACGTTTTTGTTATTTAAAAAATAAGCTTCCATTAAATCAAACTGTTCTTGATAAGCCATTTTCACCGTGAGACAAAATGTGAAATGAGTTGTAAAAACAATCAAATGTGAATAACAACTATGACAATCTAATTTTCAAATTTTAATCTAACATTCCATATTTAAATTACCTCATACACGCAGCTACGAGTATGTCGCAAAGGAGTCTGCATTACAAAAGATGGATGTTAGTTAAAGAGCTTTAACTTGACTCATTGAATTTGTAACTTCAGATTTCCTGGTTTTCCTTTCATTTAATTTATCATGTTTGTTAGAGAGATTTCATCCTTATAATTGACCCTAACAATCGATGCAATAAAAGTACAGGGTATAATTTTTTCAGATTTTAGCCGGTTCGATTCCCGGGTGTGGGAGAAGAGAATTTTCGAAAATCTTTGAATGCAGTTTGCTTTCTATTCAAAAATAAAGGAATGTTTCCTTTGAGTAAAATTTTCTATCTGCAGTATTAAGAGTACTTTCCCTCCAGGTGGCATTACAAAATTCCACCCTGTATTTATTGCTTCCACATGTGAACTTACGTGGTAGGTTTTACAGAATTATGATCATTGTGGACCCTTTTGTTTATATGATCATTATGATCATTGTGGGCACAGCAAAAATAGGAGAGAGGATGAGGGCTTTTATTTGGTTACTTAGTTGTTATAATTAATATTGTAATAATTTTTTCTTTAAATTTATTTGTTATTGTTTTATAAATATGTAAATTGATGTATTTATTTGTTTGTATGTCCTCTCTTTTTGTAAAGAACTCTGGGTACTTACGTACGAACTTACAAACTTCAAAAATATAGAGACAGGATAGAGATAAAATCTTTAGTTCCTGAAAGTGGGGTTTACAGCTATCGGTGAGTTCAATATTTACTAAGATTCTAATGATTTTTTTTGGTAGGGTAATTCAGACTTAGGACTATGGACTAGACTATGGCTATGGAGCCATATGTTTTCATAACTAAGATATCAAACACATCATTTTAGTTTATTTTAATTTTATTTATTTTCATTATTATTTTAATATATTTATTTATTTTCATTTTAATTTTATATATACATTGACATGAATATTTACTTTGTTAAGTATTATATTGTTTTAAGTATTGTAAATGTGAAGACTATGTGGGTTATTGTTCATTTTCCTTTTTTTTCTCATTTAGTTTTTATCATAGTCTGGCAGTTTGAGTGATTTGACCCAAATGTCCTTTCTTTGGTATTGTTCGTTGAATCGTTGAGCTCCTTAAGTTCTTAGTTGAGCTGCACGACTACTGACAAATGCGTGCACTGACTGGACAGGTCCCCTCAACCTGTGTGGTTCTTTCGTCAAAAGATAATTTCAGGCACCAATCTACATGGTCTTCACATGATCTGACCAAGATTATGTCTGGACTTTAAAAAGAGACTGTGACCTCTGAGTTTGTTTCGGCCTTTCTTCTCAGAGTAGTCGGATACGAAACGCCGACCTCATCTAGTTTTTTTTAATATGATTGACGTGTAAAAGTGTTTGTACAAACCAACTTACAGAAATAAATCATTTATCATTTATTTCATAATTTTGCAAGGATAAATATTAGGCAAGGGCACTAGCAAATAAAACGAATGAACATTTCGTTCATTAATTCATGCATTAAGAAAGAGATACCACTCATTGCTTGTATCACATTGACATAACTAGCACTTTGTGTTTGTTGTCCTACGACAACTCCATATACGCAAAGTCAATCTGTGTGTTTTTTTCCTTGTGTAGTTATTTTTTTTTTTTTTTTTTGTATGGCATCTCGCAGTTGACCTTGAGAGGCCGTGACTGCTTAACCGGTCTTTCCTGTGGCTGCCCAAAGGTATTAGCTTAAAGCCTCCAGCCAGGAGCGTAAATATAAGTATTAAAAACTAAACGACAGCGCTCTAAGGGCACCCCCTGTGGGGTACGAACCTCGGCTTAGGGCGTCGTTGGGGAAAAACAAAGCAAATTGGGGACGGGCTGGATCGAAAGTTTAAATTCATGATTATTAACGGGGATTACTATTAAATGCTACGGCTCACTCAGCCTCGGGGCTGGCGGTTCGACGTGCAAGGGACGGGGGGAACAATTTATTCTTGAACTTCGCGTGGTACCTCGGCGGCGAGGACGGAATGACGGTTTGTGTTTGTGCACTGTACTTGTGGCCCTATTGCTTTCCTGAAGGAGAGTAATGGGGTCATCCGGGTCTAAGAGAGTATGCCTAGGTCGGCGAGTCTTACTAATTTGAGATGGCCTATAGCTAGCTGCCTGCACAAACCAAGGGGTTGCGATGTCTATCTGCGGACTCGAAGAACCGCTTTGTCGCGCGTTTCAAAAACTGCTTGATGGTGGGGATTCTAAGATCTACGTGTAGGGTTTCGTTCCGAACGAACCATGGAGCGTCCGTAATTTTACGGAGAAATCGGTTTTGTAGTGCCTGCATTCTGTGAATGAGATGGGGACGGGCGTGTGCGAAAGCGGCACACGCGTACGTCATAATCGGCCGGATGCACGCTGTGTAAATACGCAATTTGCCCTTAAGGGACAACTTGCTGCGTGAGTTCAGAACGCAATGAAGCCTACCGAGAGCGAGAGCAGCGCGCGAACGCACTTGCTTTATGTGCTCAGTGAACGAAATGTGGTGATCTAAGATCACACCGAGATATTTGGCTCGCTTCTCCCAAGGGATAGGCTTGCCGAACAACTTGATCTGTCGTGGTAGGTCCGGTCTACGCCGGGGCCTAGAAAAGAGGACCGCTTGGCTCTTATCAGGATTGACCTCGATCCTCCACTTCCTGAACCAGTCACCGAGTCTGTTGACTTCGGTCTGTAGGATGCGGGAGATCTGGTCTTGACTGCGGCCGGTGTAGTAGATGGCCGTGTCGTCTGCGAACAGAGCTAACTGCGCCTTTCTACTTTTCGGGATGTCACTGGTGAACAGCGTAAAAATGAGCGGAGCCAGCACAGACCCCTGAGGGACGCCTGCGCGGATCGGATGAGGGGAAGAGAGCGCACCCTCGATGCGATAGCGGAAGGTGCGGTTCAACAAATAGTCCCGTAAGATGAGCACGAGACGATCTGGCACACCGAATTTGTATAGCTTATACAATAAGCCGTTGTGCCAGACTTTGTCGAACGCTTTCGCGATATCGAAGAACACAGCACCCGTCATGAACCCGCGCTGGAAACCGGCGCTTATGTGTTCTATGATACGGTGGACCTGTTGTACGCAAGAATGTTGGGTTCTGTACGGTTCACGTACAGGCAAATTGCTAACGCCGCAACCTACTTTACGCTACTCGTTTAGTTTACTTTTATAATTACTTATACTTATTAAAATGAGTTGACCAATAGCTGCCGTAGCGCTATAACCGCGGGTTAGCATCCAAACATAACTTACGTGTAACTTTACAAATATACTGAACTAAGGTGAAATCTGTGGTTTTCGTCAACTTACAACTTAACTACCTCTGAGCCATACATAAAAGTGGTCCTTCGAGCCGGATGACACGGCATATCATCTCGTGAGTCGTCGTGTCTCCTCATCAGCAGAGTGCTTAGCGTGGTATATCCCAGTTACGTTAGCAAATCGGTGCTATTGGCCTCCCACAAGCGGGTCTCACCAGTAGCATTGAGACGTTGCACATAGCGTAAAGGAGGGTGATCTACACTGAGTGCCTGTAACTTACGAGCTAGCAGAGATCACGTCTGCTGCTACAGCTGAACTATCGGCGAAAACTTCGCAACTTGGGTGAACTAGTACCTGTGGTGATACAACTTTACTCCACCAACGGTCAACCCAATAACTAACAAAAATGGTTCAGAGCTTGGCAGAACTGATAAGTCATCAGGAAACTACTTTCAGAGACTTAAAACTTATCTGCACAAACTACAAGAAGGACAGTGCCACCAGGAAGAACTTGGCATACCTGGAGGAGCGTCTTTCTCGGTTGAACAAAAACTGGGAGAAGTTTGTTCAAAACCACCAACTGCTGGAAGAGTCTGGAGCGACAGACCTTCAATACTTCAATGACGACATTTTCAACAGTACGAAGAAGATGTATGAAGAAGCGCTGCAAGACATGTTGAAACGTAAGTCTGAATTGCCACCTCCGTCTACTAGTAAGACGGAGCAACCACCTGCGACGCCTAACCAAGGGGAGGGGCAATCGAAATTTAATTTCGACGATATCCAATTCCACATACCTCCTCGGGGAACAAGCGAGTCGACGGAGAAACAACAAGATCTTTTGCGTCAACAATACTGTAACTTTAGAGCATTCGAACGCACTGTGGAGAAGATCACCATAGCATTGGCAACACCAATGGAAAAATGGGAATTGGAAGACAAGTTAAGCACCCTGAAAACGAAATGGGAGCACATAGAAAAAGCAAATTGGGAGTTAGACTATATTTTACAAGATGACGACTCAACTTACCAACTAAAATATAATACAGCGGAAAACCACTATGATGACCTGAAAAGGCAACTTCAAAACAACATATGGAAAAATGCGCATTATGAGAAATCTACGCCAAACATACAAATACCGGATTTTCATGGCAACTATAACCAGTGGATGAGTTTTAGAGACCTCTATCTTGAAAGTGTACACAACAATCCGACACTTTCAAAGGCACAAAAAATGCAGCACTTAAAAACAAAACTCAAAGGTGAGGCGGAGAAACTGGTTCAGCATCTTGGCATCAGTGCTGAGAACTACGCATCTTGCTGGGAGATGCTGGCCCACCGCTACGACAACAAACGGCTGTTATTCACCTCATACATGAACACGCTTCTGAATCAACCTAGTATTCAGCAACCAACCGCTGTAAGCATACGGAAACTTCACGACATCATGATGGAATGCTTGAACGGGCTGAAAAACATCGGGCTAGACACCACCAATTGGGACCCAATCGTGGTTCACCTATTGGTTCAAAAACTAGATAGCGTTACATATAACGAATATATAAAGGAGGTCAAACATCCCCGGGAGTTTCCCGACCTAGAAGAGTTTATCAAGTTTTTGGAATCAAAATTCATGTCACTGGAAGCTCTGCAAGGAAATAGTCAAAAATTATCATCATCTAGCAAACCATGGAAAACGGAAAAGCAGCCGCATAAAGGGTCAGAAAACCGGAATAACAACTACAAGATTAAAACGCAGGGGTCATCGTACTTTAACAAGTCACAAAACTCGCCAAAAACCTTCTTCACGACAGCAAAAACATGCCCGATTTGCAAAACTAATCACGTTTTGATGAATTGCGAACAATTCCTGGCGATGAACACAAACAAACGGATTGACGCAATTCGCAAATTGCACATTTGTAAAAACTGCCTATTCAGCCATGGAGAAAAACAATGCAAATCAAGAAAGACGTGTAAATTGTGTCATAAGGCACACCACACACTGATGCATGAAGATGAAACTGAGCTAACAAGCCACAAACAAGCAACAAGGGAGGAAAACCCATCTTCGATCCCATCGACGTCCTATGGGGTCAATAACTTAACGAATGAAGAGAGGGAAGTGCTGTTGACAACAGTACTTCTGAAAGTCAAAACAATTGACGGAAACTTCGTAAACTTGAGAGGTCTACTTGACCAAGGCTCCCAAGTAAGCCTAATAACAGAAAACGCGGCACAACGCCTCCGATTGCAGCGACGAAAAGTGAGCGCTGTTGTATCGGGTGTGGGAACCCTTAGCGGCAACTGCAAAGGGGCAATGAACTTAGAATGTCAGTCAATACATTCAGACTACAAATTCAACTTTGAAGCGTTAATAATGAAAAAACTCATAAGCAACTTACCTACCGCATCGTTCTCAATCAGCAACTGGGACTACTTAGAAAACTTAAAACTAGCGGACCCACAGTTCAACCTGTCGGGTCCGATCGACCTACTCTTGGGCGCGGACATCTATTCCGAACTTATCCTGAACGGCGTCATCAGGAGTGACAAGAGATACCCAGTAGCTCAACAAACTAAAGTGGGTTGGATTCTATGCGGGAATGTAAAGACATTCAACTGCTTGGTGACACTTAACGATTTCGAAAACATGACAAGATTTTGGGAAACAGAGGAAATTCCAGACAAACCATCATCAACTACTGAGGAACAACACTGTGAGGAACATTATAACGCAACTACCACAAGACTGGCGAACGGACAATATGTGGTACAAATGCCAATGAAACCTAACTTCGAAGCAAACTTAAAAAACGCAAAGTCGCAAGCATTAGCACAATTCCTTCAACTGGAAAGGAAAATGTCAAAAAACAAAGAACTCAGTACCGAATACAAGCGTTTTATGAACGAATACATCGCTATGGGACACATGAAACCTGTCTCAGGAGAAAGTAAGTTCCAAGTCTACCTACCTCACCATGGCGTGTTAAGAGCTGAGTCCACTACAACAAAACTAAGAGTAGTGTTCAACGCGTCGTACAAGACAAAAGGAGACAGCAGTCTCAACGATCACATGTACTGCGGTCCGAACTTACAAAAGGATATACTGACACTACTTATTAACTGGAGAACATACAGATACGTCTTCACGGCAGATGTCGAAAAACTATATCGGTTCATCTGGCTAAACGATAAACAACAACATCTGCAAACTATAGTCTGGAGATCTTCCCCTAACGAACCTCTACAAGATTGGCAGTTGGGCACAGTAACTTACGGAACAAAAAGTGCACCTTATCTGGCAATGCGCACTCTGCATAAACTCGCAGAAGATGAAAAAGATACTTACCCGGAAGCAGGAAACGTCCTAAAAAACTACTTCTACATGGATGATTTGGTTTACGGGCAAGATACTATTGCTGCATCGAAAACACTGGTAACACAACTAATTGAGTTGCTAAAAAAAGGAGGATTTAACTTGAGAAAATGGAAGACGAACGAACCAACTATCTTGGAGGAGTTGCGAGATGATCAAAAGAGCCAGAATACGAACATAGACTTTAGCCCAGAAGAAACAACAAACTCAAAAATGTTGGGCATGAGGTGGAATCAAGACAACGATAGCTTCACATACCAATGGGATCTACCGCTCAAGAAAAAGCTGACAAAACGCGTACTACTGAGCGAAATTAGCAAACTGTACGACCCACTTGGACTACTATCGCCACTTACAATAAAAACCAAACTCCTGTTCCAAAAAATCTGGATAAGCAAAATCAACTGGGATGAACGTTTATCCGAAGATCTCGCAACGGAATGGGAAACTATGAGAAAAGATATCCCAGTGCTTAACAAACTTTCCATACCACGATGGCTGCAATGTCAAGAAAACAACCTAGAGATATATGGGTTTTGCGACGCAAGCGAAAAAGCTTATGCATGTGTCATTTATAGCCGAGTTAAAAATCAAACCGGCGAATACAAGACTACGCTAATTACGGCAAAAACAAAGGTTGCACCAATCAGCAATAAGATAACAGTACCTAGAATGGAACTTTGCGGGGCCGTTTTACTAGCTAAACTGCTAGAAAAGGTGCGAAACACTCTCTACACGAAAAACCTACACATAAGATGCTGGACCGACTCCAAGGTCGTTTTAGCCTGGCTCCAGGGCGATATAAACAGATGGGACAAATATGTAGCTAACAGAGTGAAACAAATAAACAGCATTATCTCGGCAAACTGCTGGGACTATGTGAAATCAGAAGAAAATCCTGCTGACTGTGCAACCCGAGGTTTAACACCATTACAACTTCTCGATTTTAAACTTTGGTGGAATGGGCCAGAATGGTTACAAACAAATACGTTACAAAACCATCAAGACAATCGCTTGACCTACACAACAAACACTGAGTTGCGGGAAATAAACTGCTGCGCTGTCACATACCAGAAATGGGAAATAATTGACACATTACTGAATAAAAACAGTAATTATAAACGCGTAATACGAGTGCTTGGATGGATTCTACGACTCAGCAATATTCGTAAGCAAAAACGCGCACTAAACGCAACCAATAACTTAACCGACTGCGGTAATAAAAAGGAGGTTTTGTGCTTAACAACACAAGACATAAGGGGAGCAACAGAATTGGTTATTAAGAACGTTCAAAAGGAAAACTATGCCGACGATATAGAATGTTTAAAGAAAAACCGACCAATATCAAAAAAAAGCAACTTGCTGAAGTTAACCCCATTTCTGGACAACAGTGGAATACTGCGCGTGAAGGGGCGACTAGGCTACTCAACTTTATCTCCCGAAGCTAAACATCCTATTATTCTTTTCCGGCAACAGGAAGATTAACGGAGCTTATTATTCAAGAGGCTCATCGTGACACTCTCCATGGTGGCGCCCGGCTCACTTTGGCTCATTTACGTCAGAAATTTTGGGTCATTGGAGGTAGCAGGACAGTCAAGAAGGGGCTTCGACAATGCATCCGATGTCATCGGTTCAAACCAAATCAAAACGTCCAACTGATGGCAGACTTACCAAAGGAGCGTGTCACTCCATCAAGACCGTTCACGAACACGGGTGTAGACTATACCGGACATGTTGATGTGAAAATCAACAAAGGAAGAGGAGTTACAACTTGCAAGGCTTACATAGCAATATTCATATGCATGGTGACCAAAGCCGTGCATTTAGAATTGGTGTCAGACCTGACTACGCAAACGTTCCTCGCCGCATTCAAAAGGATATGTGCCCGCAGGGGTACACCCCGCCACGTATTCTCCGACAACGGCACGAATTTTGTGGGCGCAGCAAAACTTCTTCAACAGGGATTTGAAAAACACAATACGTTTAAGACTTCTGAATTCACCGATGAGATGAGCCACTTACAAATTGAGTGGCATTTCAACGCGCCACTATGGCCAACAGCTGGAGGCCTGTGGGAGGCTGCCGTCAAATCAATGAAATATCACCTACATCGAGTACTGGGGGAACAGAAGCTTACTTTCGAGCAATTCACTACTTTACTTAATCAAATTGAAGCCTGTCTAAACTCTCGTCCGCTGTGCCCATTAACAGAGGATGTCGAAGACCTGGAATATCTAACGCCAGGCCACTTCCTCATTGGCGGCCCCCTCCTGTCACTACCACAAGAAGAGCAAGACTTTGCTGAGCACGATCTACGAAACAGATGGAAGCTTGTTGAACAAATGAACGTGCACATCTGGAAGCGCTGGTCGAACGAATATTTACATCAACTCCAAACCCGTAGCAAATGGCAGCACCCAAAAGAAAACCTGAAACAAGGAAGCCTAGTACTAGTAAAAGATGAACACTTACCTCCTGGGCGCTGGGCTTTAGGAAGAGTCCAGGAACTACATCCAGGCGCCGATGGTCGAGTACGAGTTGTTACCTTGAAAACTGGAAAAGGTTCACTTAAACGACCAATAACGAAGCTTTCACCATTACCGCTGAAACTAGAAGAAACAAGAGTAAACGAAGAGAAAAGGACACCTACTCCGGAAACCAAAAAACTAGGAGGCACAGCTAAAAACAAAAACAATTGGCTGTCACTTGTTCTCCTATCCATAGTAGCGATGACGGGAATTGCACAATCTGCGCCAACGACGAATAACTGGAAGGTTACACCTATACCGAGCAATCATCCGATTTACTTCGATGAAGCAGGGACAATACAACTAATACATGACGAATGGAATCTATTGGTTTACTATAACTTAACGTCATACTGGCAAGCAACTGATCGAATCAATGATTACGTGAACCAAATAGATAAACTATGCCAAAGAATATCACATGACTACACGCCGTGTGAAACAATTGTCGGCCACCTACGTCATGAACTGAGTCACCTAACCGACTACAACTCTATGCTGCTCACTCAACACTCAAGACCAAAACGAGGTTACTTTGATGGAGTTGGGAAACTATCAAGAACTCTTTTTGGAGTTCTTGACGCAGACTTTGCCGAAAAATACGAAAAAGACATACAGAACCTACAATCAAACGATGACTACCTACTCCAACTTATGAAAAACCAAACACTGATTGTAGAGGCTGAAAATAACATTATAAAAAGAAACACTGCCTTTATGGATGAACAATTCAAAACATTGTACGCCTACATAAACCAAACTAGCAGCGACATCACAAAAATAGTAAACAGGGCGCAAATGCTATTCACGATGAATGACATAAATACCGCAGCCATGACGGCAACTCTGATTTTTAGTGATTTAAATCGAATAGTGGAAATGTTGACAAATGCTCTCGCCAACATTTATAGAGGACATTTAGATACACATTTATTTCCCGCTAACCAACTGATCGAACAGCTCAACATAATATCAGGCAGGTTGCCACAGGGATTGTCGTTACCGGTAAAGGACATTCAAAGGGATTTGAAAAATATCTATGACCTCATCCACGTGAAGGCTCGCATGACAAACAACTTTATGCTATTTGAAATACACATCCCCTTGCTGAGCGATGAGGACTACAAAATATACCGAGTTATACCAACACCGATCCTTACACAAGGACGTTTAAAACTCGTGCAAGCAAGTTCAAGCTTCATCGCAATCAACTTTTTAAAGAACTCTTACATAACAATGGAAGACCAAGACATGCGGCAATGTACATCATACGGAGAAGACGAATTCCTATGTGTCTCACGTAATCCTGTCTACAACATGCACGACAAGTACGCTCCATGTGAGGCCCAAGTCTTCAACCAACAAGAGTCTTTATCATGCGTCCTCAAAGACGTAACATGCAAGGAAACCTGGATAAAGCTGCACAAACCGAACATGTGGCTATTTACACTGTGCGGAAAACAGCTGATGCGCGTCATATGTAACGGTCAAGTTACGCCTACGGTCATTGACGGGACTGGAGTGATTTCCTTGAAATCAAAATGCTTACTGCAGAAAAACGACGCCACAATATTTACACACAATCAGCTGGGAAGTAGTTACAACATGGAACCAGAGATCGAAATACCTACTTTAAACTCAACAATCAACAACATATTTGACCACGGCTGGAATAATGCCAAATTGAATATAACCGAACAAGGATCACCAACTGCTCTAGAAATAAGAAAAATAGACCAGCAGTTGACATTCCAGAAAAACAGGGAAATATTACCGAAGGCATCCGACATGTCAAATCACGACATCTATCTCTATTCGGTTACTTCTTTGTTGTTGGGAGGAATCACTGTGCTTGCCCTCTATCATATCATCAAACGAAGGTGCAAAACAAAGAAAGGCATCAAAACACTCTCTTCCAAAACTGGAGTGACACCTAGAGGAAGGGAGAACTTTGGAGGAGACATCGAGCTACAAGAAATACATTCGACAGCAGCGGAGCCCGTTTACAGCGAAGCAAGACAGCCGAAGAAAGTATTTCACTTTGACGATTTAAATTGAGTGTTATACCTATACTTTTACATTTATAACTTTACACATTAACTTTTGTTTACTATTTAACTTTTATTATTTACGTTGCACTTTTCTTAGATAATTATTTGCTTTGTAATGGATGCTCATCCCACTTTTCCCTCGGGAGCATGTACGGTTCACGTACAGGCAAATTGCTAACGCCGCAACCTACTTTACGCTACTCGTTTAGTTTACTTTTATAATTACTTATACTTATTAAAATGAGTTGACCAATAGCTGCCGTAGCGCTATAACCGCGGGTTAGCATCCAAACATAACTTACGTGTAACTTTACAAATATACTGAACTAAGGTGAAATCTGTGGTTTTCGTCAACTTACAACTTAACTACCTCTGAGCCATACAGGTTCTAAAACCGAACTGTTCGTTGGGGATGAGCCCCTTCGTCTCGGCGTAGTCTCTGAGACGCTTATAAATAAGCCTCTCATAGACCTTGCCGAAAACGTCGAGCAAACTGATGGGACGGTAACTGGAAGGCTCGGTCTTAGGCTTGCCGGGCTTCGGGATACCGATGACGGTGGCATTTTTCCACGATTGTGGAAAAATGTTATTACTAAGAGCACCATTGAAGATGGTGGTCATTAGCATGATCAGGTGAGCCGGGAACAACTGGACCACCCTATTGGTGATACCGTCTGATCCAGGGGCTTTACGGGGTTTCAGACCCTTGATTATATCGTGAACCTCGTCCGGGGAGACGGGGTCTAGAGGACAATCAGGGTCTTTGACCGGAGGGAGAGAGGCTCTACGTTCGACTTCGGCATCCACCTCGGCGAGGTGAGCCTGGTCTACTGGTTGAGAGCTGGGCATTCAGCCCTGTCGATGTCGTCGAATGCTATCGTCCTGTCGGGTCGTGTCAGGGGAGGCATAGAGACTACTTGCTGGGACTTGAGTTTCCTCTGAAGTTCCCAGAATGCCAGATGAGTGGGCTCAAGCTCGCTCAACATCTTGTCCCAGTTACCGTCACGCAGCTCGGCCACGCGTGTCTTTACAGATCTCTGCAAATAGCGCATGTGAGCTTTGTTGATGTGGTTATTATTTTTTCGTGTGCTTTTATAGCAATAGGAAGCATGTATCTGTGTGTGATTATCTTTTCGTAGTGTGCTGTATGTGTTTTCCTCGCCTCTCGCAGAAAGTGGCAAAAAAGTTGTTCGGTGATTCGCTGCTTGCCATCTCCATAGGTTAAATGCTGTATGGGGCGAAATGAAACTGCTTATTCAATGATTGTCAGAATCAGAAAAATTAATAAGACTTTTTGCTAGTTAGTGTTTATTAAATGTAATATTGATAAGTTACTTACAAATATAAGACATGTGTTGTCAGGTGGGAGGTGCGCGGTTCGTACGCGCGGCCCGTGCTGGGCGCGGCGCTGACGCTACACATGACGCAGCTGGGCCTCGACCTGCCGCACGCGTGACGTCACGCGCACGCTACACATGACGCAGCTGGGCCTCGACCTGCCGCACGCGTAACGTCACGCGCACGCTACACATGACGCAGCTGGGCCTCGACCTGCCGCACGCGTGACGTCACGCGCACGCTACACATGACGCAGCTGGGCCTCGACCTGCCGCACGCGTAACGTCACGCGCACGCTACACATGACGCAGCTGGGCCTCGACCTGCCGCACGCGTGACGTCACGCGCACGCTACACATGACGCAGCTGGGCCTCGACCTGCCGCACGCGTAACGTCACGCGCACGCTACACATGACGCAGCTGGGCCTCGACCTGCCGCACGCGTGACGTCACGCGCACGCTACACATGACGCAGCTGGGCCTCGACCTGCCGCACGCGTAACGTCACGCGCACGCTACACATGACGCAGCTGGGCCTCGACCTGCCGCACGCGTGACGTCACGCGCACGCTACACATGACGCAGCTGGGCCTCGACCTGCCGCACGCGTAACGTCACGCGCACGCTACACATGACGCAGCTGGGCCTCGACCTGCCGCACGCGTAACGTCACGCGCACGCTACACATGACGCAGCTGGGCCTCGACCTGCCGCACGCGTGACGTCACGCGCACGCTACACATGACGCAGCTGGGCCTCGACCTGCCGCACGCGTGACGTCACGCGCACGCTCACGCATCGTGGCAAAACGGCCTCCGCTTAATGAAACTCGAACGACAAATTAGCGAGCATCGTTAGTAAAAAAAATCGTACAATAATATACCTTAAATAAACTATTTTTATAAACACTATTGTTTTATTTTTAATTTCCCTTATTTCAGTCATTTACGTGGAAGTGTCTCGCTGCGCCCGAGATTGTTTGCTGATGCCGTTCTTTTCCCAGAACAGTAGCTTCAACTTAGACGCTCCTACCAATGCCTAATTAAACAAAAAGTTTTATTTTTATGACAAACAAACTTTAGTATTACGTAGTTATTAAAAAATGAAAGGGAACACGATCAGGTACCTTGAGTCGGTCGGGACGATGCGCGTCGCTGGCGCCGGCGGGCGGCGGAGCCAGGTGCGCCAGGAGGCGCGAGCGTTGTTCCTGCGTAGCGCGAGGAGCGTCCGGGGCGCTGCCCGTAGTACTCGTAGCGTCCGGGGCGCTGCCCGTAGTACTCGTAGCGCGAGGAGCGTCCGGGGCCCCGCTCGTCGCGGCCAGCAGGCGGCCCGCCAGTTGCACGCATACGTAGCGCGTGTCCGCGTCACACGCGCGCCACGCAGACGCCGCGCGCGCCACGCGCTCTACGCTCACCGCCTCCCCCTCGTCGCCGTCCTGTCGATCGAATTAGACACACGGTGATGCTACGGCCCTACGGCTATATTGTCGCGCAAAGATTCGTGCCGCGTCGTCGGAACTATATTGGCCACATTGTTAAAACACTCGGACTTTATCGCGCCAGTGTAGCCGTAGCATTAGGTAGTACACTCGCGGGCGGTATCGCGCGCTCAGACACGCACCTGGGCGGGCGCGTGCAGCAGCTCCAGCATGGCGGCGGCGGCGAGCGCGAAGGCCGCGCGGTCGGCGCCGCCGTCGCCGCCGCTGCGCAGCGCGTCGCTCAGCTGCAGCCGCAGCCGCGCGCCCGGCAGCGCCGCCAGCAGCGCGCGCGTCAGCCGCGCCGCCTGCGCCGCCGACGCGCGCTCGTCCAGCAGCGCGTGCAGCGCGCGGGCGGCGGCGCGGCGGCTGCGCGACTCCAGCGCCACGGCCGCCACGCTCAGCAGGGCGCCCGCACACAGCAGCTCGTCGTCCGGCCAGGCCGCGCGCTCGGCCGCCAGCGCCGCGCCCACCGCGGCCACGGCGCGCTGCAGCTGCGCGGCGGGCGCGCCCCACCGCAGGCGCGCGGCGTGCGGCGGCAGGCGCGGCACCAGCGCGGCCCACAGCGCGGCGGCGGGGCGCGCGGGCGCGGGGGGGCGCGGTCCGCACACGCGCAGCGCGGCGGCGGCCGCGGCCAGCGCGTGCTCGCCCTCGGAGCCGCTGGAGTCGCTGCGGCGCAGGGCGGCGACCTGCTCGTCGTCCCGCGCACGCCGCTGCAGCTGCTCCAGCTGGCGCTCGCACTCTCGCTCGCGCGCGCGCTGCTCCGCCAGCTCCTCCGCGGTCGGCATCGCGAACGTGCTCTACGTACACACGAGGCGTTCAGTACCTATGCCATGTGACACACACGCAGGCGCGTCATCATCGAGGGCCAGCAAGCCCGAAGTGTGCTACTCTGCTTGCTGCTACGACCCGCGCAGCTGTGCTGCAACTAAGTCGCTATGATACTGAAAGTTTATGGAGGTGGTTGGAACTGTCGGAAATGGTTTTTGATTTTTGACGTCAAAACTTCTGTTCGTACAAATAATTTCTTCAATTGGTTGAGCATGCAAAAAATTGATAGACCATGTTTGTAACAACTTTTCAGGCATTATAAAATTTTCCTATGGCGTCTTCTCACGTGTAACTGTGGACGCATGCACATGGTACCTAGTTGAAAACTCACGAGGCGGCTAAATTCAAATAATTAACGCAAAAACATGTGTTACTACTACCCGCGCCTAGAAAAGATGTGCCCAACAACATTCAACCGAAATTGCAAGTTGTGCATCACAGCCCACGATATCAATCAGTAATTTTATACAATAAGTTGCCCATAGAATTGAAAAGTATTTACAGTGTCAACTTATTTAAAAATAAATTGAGGGCCCATTTATGGAGGAAAGGCTATTATGGTATCAATGAATTCATGGAAGACATTTGACATTGTAATATTATTGTAAAGTTGTATTTGATATAATTTAATTTGACATTTATTATTTATAATCTTATTGTATTTGAATTCTCAATTGACTATTAGTGTTTTTATTTATTGACATTTCTAAATATTTTAATCTGATTTAATTATAATGTTTTATGTTATGTAATTTTAATCTGATTTCACTGTAATTTTTTATATTTTGTTATTATTGTAATTTTAATGTAATTTAATTGCCATGTACTGTTTTATATTTTCAACGTTTTTGATGTATTTTAATGAATTTTGATCCGTATTAATTGTTATTTTTAATTTAATTTCATTGCAATTTGTTATTTTTATATTACTTTCAACACAATGTTTCCATATTGTTACGAATCGCGTTAGCGTTGCAGTAGCGGTTATTGACCCACCTACATTTTCTAGCATCCCTGAATCAATATTTATCGTGACCTTGTTCATACATGTTTAAATAACGTTCAAGTGCCACGTGGACACACATCATAACTTCATAAGGCACCCTGCATTTCTGCCGACTTCGTTTTCGAGTCAAGTTCTTGTATGCTCAGGCGAATTATGATGCCATAATTGAAGAAATTTGAAGTTCGTCTTAACAAATGTAGGCACCTCACATATTTTATTTTATTAATTTTCAGAAAACTTACAGCTAGTAGTCAGAAGTAATAGGTAGAAGAAAGCCAATTACATGTTTCCACTTATATAAACTTATGTATGATATTGACAAAACGGTAAAACACAGTGTGACAGTTAAACATAGAAACCACAGAAAAGAACAAACAAAAATAAAATACATTACGCAACAATGATACTTACTCTTCAAAGAAAAAGTTACTTAATACATTTTTTTTTTCTGGACACTATTTGTGAATAAATCAAGCTCAACATCCCGGCACACTTTATTGAACATTCGACATGCCCTTAAAATGTATGCATTTTGCCTATAAACAGTTTTCGCAATAGGTACATGAAGGAGATGAGGTCTCCGAAGAAACACAGACGGTACACGAAGGCCAATCTTGGCCACCAACTCAGAGACGTTACTAGACCTGTTCATTATACTAAATAGGAAAGCCAGATCTGCAATTTTTCTTCGCTCGTCTAAAGGAAGAATATGAAATTTCTTACACCGACTAGCATAGTTAGGAAGATAAGTATTTGAACGATATTGAGTGTACCTTAAAAATCGCCTTTGTATATAATACTTTCAACGCGATTAATATAAACATTGTAATTTGGATTCCAAATTTGAGAAGCATATTTGAGATGATGATGATGATGATTCGAGATGGCGACGGACAAAAGCACAGTATAGAATTTTCATGGTTTTGACATTCTTAAACTCAGAGGAGACCCTAAAAATAAAACACAACGCTTTAGAAGCCTTGTTAACTATATTTTCAATGTGCGCATCAAACAAATGCTTTGAGTCAAAAATTACCCCAAGATCCTTGATGGCGTTGACTCTGGCAATTGAGGTATTCGGTAATTTGTAATCATACCTAATAGGGTTTGGCTTACGAGTAAATGTACACACATAACATTTTGAAATATTTAAATCCAACCTATTTCGATCGCAGTAATCATGGAACCGGTCCAGATCGTCCATAGGTGTGCATTCTCAATGGTTGACACTTGACTAAGAATTTTCATGTCATCCGCATATAATAAAATTTTAGAATTTAGGAAACAGGAGGCGATGTCATTTACAAAAATATTGAATAAAAGAGGTCCCAATAGGGATCCTTGGGGAACCCCCGACGGGATGTACATCGTTCTCGAGGTATAACCGTTGAGGACAACAGTCTGGCATCTATTTTCAACCTATGATACAAACCATCTGTACAAGCTACCCCTCACACCAATCCCTAGCAATTTGCGCATTAAAAGCGCATGATCTATTCGATCAAAACATTTGCTGTAGTCAGTGTATATAACGTCGACCTGAGACCTCCTGGACATATGCTCTGAAAGATAGTCACTACAGACCACGAGATTGGATGTGGTGGAGCGACCTTTTAAAAATCCATGTTGGTGTCCGAAGAAACCTAATTTAAGTGAAGAAGAAAGTTGTACGTGTACGATTTTCTCCAAAATTTTAGGGAACACGCAGAGTTTGGAGATAGGTCTATAGTTTTCAACAATGTCCTTCGGGCCTTTTTAGGGTTCCGTACACAAAGGGTAAAACGGGAACCCTATTACTAAGGCTCCGCTGTCTGTCTGTCTGTCCGTCTGTAACCAGGCTGAATCTCATGAACCGTGATAGTTGGACAGATGAAATTTTCACAGATGATGTATTTCCGTGGCCGCTATAACAACAAATACTAAAAAATAGAATAAAATAAATATTTAAGGGGCTCCCATACAACAAACGTGATTTTTTTTGCTCGTTTTAGCTCTATATTGATAACGGCAACAGGTAGACGCTTGAAATGTTCACAGGTTATTTAGTTATATATTCACTTTAAAAATAAATGATTAAATTAAAATAAAACTAATATTTAAGGGGGCCCCCCATACAACAAACGTGATTTTTTTGCCGTTTTTATAAATAATGGTACGGAACCCTTCGTGCGAGAGTCCGACTCGCACTTGGCCGGTTTTTTATGAATCTGCGTTATATACTCTGACTTCCAGATTGTAGGCACCACTCCCAAGTCATGTATTGACTGTACCCTGCCTACACATAATTATGTGAGGTGGCTATATTTGTTAAGACTTCCACTTATTTGACAAATTACACAGCTCGCGACATAGAAATAAAATAAGCAGTAGGCAACACAAAAAAGCGGTATTCCATAAAAATCTCCTAGGAGTGGCACCACGTAACAACATAACATCACGCCTGTAATCCTCGAAGGGTTGGGCAGAGGCGCACTTATAGTACACCCACATTTCGCCAGTTATGTTTAAGTCCCATGTAATTATAATAAATTACCTAATGCTTTAAGTATGAAATATATCAATGTATTTAAGAAGCAACTCAATAATCTACTGATAACTAAGGCATACTTGATGGTTAAACGAACTTACCTGAAGTGATGTTCGATCATAATATTTTTAATTCACTTGGTAGTTCACTTCTTAATGTACTAGGCATCGCGCAATTTTTAGAGCTAAAAAATAAAATATATTAAAAGTAGGTAAATTGACTACGACGGAGTACCTTCCCCCACTATATTACCTGCGCCCGCGCCGCGCGCCGCCAGAACTCTTGTCATTGTTTTCAGAACGGAAGAGCCTATTTCACGACATAATACGGGAAGATTTATGATTTATCTTGGAATCATAGGGTTTGGGTGGGCTATAAATCTTTCGGATGTGACGTCTCGTATAATTATGGTCGAACATCACTTCAGGTAAGTTCTTTAACCATCAATTTTATTATACTACGACGTCACATCCTTCAGATTTATTTGATTCACTTGGTAGATGTTTAGAACCTGGAGTGAAATAGGTGAAGCATAAAGGAGGAGCGCGGAGGATTTGAAATAGAAACTCTCAGTTACGCATGTTTTCAAATCAACAATATTATTCATTGACAATCAGCTTCAATATGATTTATGACAATAATTACATTATCTTTCTACTAAGATTGTTTAGCACATCAATTACAAATAGCCGTTGCAAAAACCTCATCATCATTATTTAGAGTGTATCCCATCTGGCCCGGTGACTTGGCCCGGCACCGGGCCACATGGGACAAAAAAGTTTTAACTGGCCCGGTGATATGTTTACCGGGCCAGATCACACAAATCAAGTGCCATCGTCCCCGGAAAGGGGAGAAAAGAGGATACGCATTGAACTAAATAATCCTTTATCGATAGCAGTTTGCTAGCCAACAATAGAGGGGACCTGGCGCTCGGCGGCCGCTGCCGCGGCACGCTCGCTTCGCTCGCTCGCCTTCGCGCGTTAATGGTCACTGTTCTAACCTAACCTAACCCAAATTATTCAATCTGGCAAAGAATGTATATACGCTCTGGGGCCCAAGTCTGCTATTTTTATAAATGCAGTCATTCCAACACGATCCCATTGTCATGCAACTGCTATCGATAAAGGATTATTTAGTTCAATGCGTATCCTCTTTTCTCCCCTTTCCGGGGACGATGGCACTTGATTTGTGTCATCTGGCCCGGTAAACATATCACCGGGCCAGTTAAAACTTTTTTGTCCCATGTGGCCCGGTGCCGGGCCAAGTCACCGGGCCAGATGGGATACTCCCATTATTTACAAGGGGTCTGTCGTAGAACTTAGCAAACGTCAGCGAGTTCCCAGACCAACCCGCTGACTTCTTAATAAGGTCTACAGATATGCCTTTTCTTTTAGCCGCCGAGGTAGACGCGTGGCGCGTACTACTAAATATGGTCGTATCTACCCCGCTTTCAGTAAGTACTAGTTTAATCCAGCGGCTAATAGAAGAGGCACTCGCGTTGTGTATAGGCTTTTTAATAGTAAGTATGAGTTTATCAGTCTGTGAAGAATGTCTAAATTTCTGAGTTGCTTCTAGGTATGAGGACAAAGTCTTGCCAGGGCAAATTTCTACTTTATGAGGGAAGAAAGGTATGGTTAATCGTGGCATGTTTCGCCCTGGTGCTGATGTTTTAGGAACATCAGTAATAACTATTTCAAAGTTTGAGCCATTGGCTCTAACATTACACAAACGAATTAATGATAACGTCTGTACACGTTGTGCAGTCGACAACGCAAGTAGAGCTACAAGCTTTTTAGTAAGTTTCTCTAGTGGCAAATCATCGTTTGGATACCAGTTTGAGATATAATCAAGGACCAGATTTGGGTTCCAAGTTGCTTGATATTTAGGGAAAGTAGGGTTCTTTTTAAATACTCCCTTAAAGAACCGGGAAACCCGGTCAGCGTCACTTATCTGCCTGCCTAATATTAGAGACAACGCTGAGCGAATGGAATTAAGGGAGGAATAACTCGCCCCCTCTCCGAGATCCACCGTTAGGAACTTTAGTATTAGTGGAATATTTACGCTATAACAGCTTATATTATTATTGGTACAAAACTGCCACCATTTTTTATATGCGCAGCTGTTTTGTTTTAAATATTTTTTTGCCAAGGATGCAATCATAATTTCGATAGTTTCGGGTGTTAAGTCTTCGTCTGATAATAGGGATGACACTAAGATAAGTCGTGTCCAGAGTGGGTGTCTGGTTCTGAAAGGAGACAGTAGTAGATTAGGATCAGGTTTAAAGTAAACCAGGTCGCTTTATGACAATTTCAAAAAAACCGGGTACCAAGGCTGACTAGGCCAGTGTGGTACTACCATTATTCCCGTAGCTTTATCATTGACAATTTTTCGTAGACATCTTAAGATCAATGAAAACGGAGGGAACGAGTAGAAGAAGAATGTACCCCAATCGATAGTAAACGCGTCAATATGAAACGCTTCCGGGTCTCGTTTCCATGAGATATACCTGTCACACTTGGCATTTACTCTAGTAGCAAATAAGTCGATTTCAGGACAACCAAACTTATGAATGACTTTTTTAAAAGCTAACAAGGACAGACTCCATTCGGTATCGACGTTTATCCGTCTCGATTCTTCGTCTGCCTCAACATTGTCTTTAGACTTTATATATGATGCGAATACATGCTATTGTCATTCTCCGCACCATTGCCAGATGTCGCGAGCTAATTCATTTAGATCCGAATATTGCACTCCACCATATCGATTTATATAAGATATTGCTGTTGTATTGTCGATGCTAGTGTTGCCCAAATTCAGTCTTGGTCTTGCAGTCTTGGTCTTGTTCTTGCGTTTTTGCAAGACCAAGACCAAGAACAAGACCGCGTATTTTTAGCAAGACCAAGACCAAGACTGACCGTGCAAGACTTGAGCAAGAACAAGACATAGCCTGCAAGACTCTTGCGTCTTGCAGCTAGGACTTAGCGCTATTTCACTGAGTAGTTAGGTGTAACAGTTCGGTGTATAGGTAGGTAAGCTTAGGAATTCTATGAGACGCAAAAAACTGTATCAAAGAATATGAAAAACTGGACCTATGCGCATTACGACTAATACCATAAACATAGCGAATAAAAAAATATCTATTAAAATCAAACTGAGTGCATGCATAGTTATGTTTTAACCATCGGCACTTTGATAATGCGGCATCAAAGGTTTTGTACTTACTTCTCAAAGAAATTTGCCGCTTTTCGGAAGTACATGGTTATGATACACGCGCCGGCGGCTTCTTTTGAAATCTAAAACAATCGTTGCCGCCACGCCGAAATCATAACATTTGTGACACTATTTGATTGCCGCCATAGGGCGTAGGTATACTCATGCAAAATAATTTCGAATTTTTTTAACAGTACCTACAGGTGTTCCAAAGCCATTTTTACAAAGTCACATATTTTTGTTCTCAATACCTGCAACTTCAGTACCTGCTGAGAGGTTATTTTCTAAAGCATCATTAGTAATTAGAAAACATAGAAATAGGTTAAGTGATGAGTCAGCCAGATGGTTACTTTGTATTAATTCTTGGTCAAAAAAATTGATATAAAGTATCATAACCTAATGATAAAGCTGTTGATTTGTGTTGTATTTTATTTTTTATTCAAATAAATGATAAATCGTAAAACTCTTTTATTAAATTTCTTATAAGTTGAGGGTTCAATCTCTTTCTAGACAGATAAGTATTGTTCTTTAAAATACAGTCAAGTTATTGTAATTAATTTGTTTTTTTACATGTTTTAGCAAATGTAAGCTTATAAATCATAAATGTTTATTAAGAAACAGTTACTTCCATGGAAAACGACATATAGGTCAGTTGATTTTTCGAATTTCTTATCAAATCTTCAGTTATTTATTAATCTGCTTGATCTTTACTATGGCTATGTTAATTCAAGCTCACAATGTTCCAATTCTAATACGTTTTTCTAAGATTTAAAGTAAACTTTAATAAATAGTAATAGACTAATAGGTAATTGCAAGACTTGCAAGACTCTTGCTGCAAGACCAAGACCAAGACCAAGACTGGGAGCGCAAGACCAAGACCAAGACCAAGACCAGGTGTATTGGCGCAAGACCAAGACCAAGACTGGCTAAGTCTCGTCTTGTTCTTGCATTTGGGCAACACTAGTCGATGCGCAGCAGTATCTCTTTATTCCGTTGTTGTTTGGTGAAGCACTTAAGTCCGTTAAAGGCGACTTTCAATTCTAACAAATTTATGTGATAATTGATTTCAGTATTATTCCAGAACCCATTTGTCCTTTCACCATTACAGAATACGCCCCAGCCTGTCAGCGAAGCGTCCGAAAATATATCTAATTGATAACGTCCGTTGCGTATAAGATTTTTTGTATGCATTATATTGTCTAACCACCATACCAAGTCCGGTTTTAGACTAATGGGTAACATCATAGTTTTGTCATAATCATTGTCAGAGTTTCTCAAAGCTAAGAACTTTTCGCGTTCAAAGAGTTTGGTATAGACCCAGCCGTAAGAGACTGCCGGACATACAGAACAAAGTAGGTATACCATGGAATTTAGCAAAATCTCTAATAGATATTAGTTTTTGTTTAGAAATATTTTCGACACACTTCTGAACTTTGACTCGTTTTTCCCTCGGTAATTTTAAACAATAATCATGCGAATGTAGTTCGAAACCAAGAAAAGTTTGGCATTGTTTCGGTTCCAATTTACTTTTGCCAAAATTTATGACGAAACACAAATGTTCCAACGGTAACACATTTAAGGCATTCTTCATAATTATTACCGATACAAATAATATCATCTAAATAAATAGCCAATATCAAACCTCTATTTCTTAGTGTTGCCACCACGGGTTTCATAAGTTTAGTGAAAATATAAGGTGCTAGGGACAAACCGAACGGTAAACATTGAAATTCGAAAATTTCCCCTTCAAACATGAATCGTAAATAGTTTTACTAGTTTTTTCGATTTTTATTAAAAAATATGCTTCTTTATGGTCTATAGTAGCCATAAAGCAATTTTTTGTAATTAATTTTGTAACCGTTCTAATATCCTCCATTTTAAAATGTTGTGTAGTAATAAAATTATTTAAGTTCTTTAAATTAAGGATAAATCGGAATGAGCCATCACTTTTGTTAGCCAGAAATATTTTTGACAAAAATTGGTCTGGCTTGGCAGCACGCTTAACGACAGCACCGGAAGACTGTAATTTTGATATCTCGGCCTTTATATTATATATTTCGGAATTAATAAAATTTAGATTTTCGGGTACAACTGTTTGAACGACTGGGTTTGTGAGGGGAATTTTTAAACCCCTAACGTAACTTAAAACGCCAGGATCATCAGTTATATTACACCAGTTATCAAAAAAGTAGCTTAGTCTACCCGCATGGGGTATAGTTACCTCGTTTAAGGTTTGTGTGTCCTGAAGTTGGTCTTCGATGACGGTGTCTGGCGATGTGCAGCTGACGTTGGCCGTTTGTTCGTTTGAACATGGAAGCGAGGTCTCTGCCCACCCTGTCTGCGTGCCTGTTGACCTTTAGATCGGGGTGGGCCCCGCCAGTTTCCCTGCTGTGTGTATCTCCGGGAGGTTGGTGTAGGGTTACTACGTTTTATCTGGAGTCCAGACCTTTCGGCAGTTTTTGATGCCTTTATTTTCTCGCCTAGATTGGATCCAAACAGGTAAGTGTCCCTTTTTACGTCCGTAATCAGCTGTGTGATTTTTTTACCTAGGGATGTAATCACCAGTTTTCTTCTAGTTTTTGTATTTTCATAATACAGGTCTAGCATTATTTTATTGACATCCGATATTTTCTTCAAAAGTTCTATTTTGTCTGTATCCCCATTAATAATGGAACATGCCAGATTAGTCAAACCTGCAATTCCATAACCCAAATGGTTTTGTGCCTTTTCTAGTTTCTGGATTTAACAGAGGTGCTTTGGCAAGCTTGAAGTTTTCTGGTACTAGTGACTTTTCCAAACCTTCTTGCTTCTGTTCTCTCGTCAGGCCATCGACTAGGAATCTAGGATACACCCCCAACGTTTAGCAATCTCGTCAGGAATCGGTGGTCCAAAGACAGCAATTCGCCGAGTGCTTCTAATATCTCCTGGGGTAGGGATTCCTGGGTAGTGGTAGCAATAAAAGTATCTTTACTAGTGCTGGGACCTGGTTCTGACAGCGGCGTTGGGACACCGATTTGTGTTTCGTGCTCAATATCCCCATCCAAGGGGGAGGTCCTGTTCGCATTTTCTAACAAAAAGCCAGGAGCTATCGCGGACCTAATAAGTTGTGTTGGCACATCCGGACCGTCCGATTCCGACAGATCCACCCGAGCTTGTTCATACGGCGGTGAGACGCCTGGTGATAACGGCCGTGAGTCAGCAGCAGGTGATAAAGGCCAGGGGTCGGAGTCTGCAAGGAACAACGCGGACGTTGTTTTTAAATCACACGAAATAATCGTATACTTACTGTTTTTGCAGTTGAGTATTTTAGAGTCGTTGATTATAATCACGTTACAACACGAGACTGTATGGTTATCAGCCATGATCACGTCATGGAGAATAACAGTGTCACCTCATAAACTATATGCCGCCTTAGTTATCTGTTGCGATCACACCGCAAAGAATAACCGGCATGTAGGTAGACATCTATCAGCCGAGATCGCGTCGCAGAGAATAGCATGAGAAAATAAATAGGTAGTAATATAGTTTAAACTATAAAACAATTAACGTATGTCGTAATCATAACGTCAACTAGGTACTTTAGGATAGAATACACAAACGAAAGGAAAAAATAAACACTTATTGACGGTAGATAGGTACTATATTATAATTAAAATGTGAGCGGATGTTTTTCAAACATCTGGTAACAAAATGATTATCGGTAGATGCCTGAATCCTGCGTTTAGGTAAATAGTGATAGTTCTTAAGTAACGTAAACAACGTAACGTATGACTCACCTTCACTCGTTTCCGGAGTTGGTTAAGTTGGTTTTTTAACCGTCTTATTTTCTTCCGAATGCGCGATTCCATATCTCCTCCGTGTTTTCGTTTACCCATTATAGTAAACCAGGAATCACAGTTTTCACTAAATTACACGCGAGTTGTATACGAAATATTACAGATGTTGCGATGCCCGCACAAAAAAAGCGAATGACAAGAGTTCTGGCGTCGCGGGCGCAGGTAATATAGTGGGGGAAGGTACTCCGTCGTAGTCAATTTACCTACTTTTAATATATTTTATTTTTTAGCTCTAAAAATTGTGCGATGCCTAGTACATTAAGAAGTGAACTACCAAGTGAATCAAATAAATCTGATGGATGTGACGTCGTAGTATAATATACTTTAAATGAATATCTGTCAGATGGAAATTTGTGTGTCTTAGTCATGGACCTATAACTTTTTTTATAGGTCCATGGTCTTAGTAAATATAATTATGGTGAATACTTGAGTCCGATTTATTTTATTTTTATTTGTACCTATTCTTAATTATGTGTTGAATTTGTTTTGTAATTTATGAAATTGTATAATTTTAACGATGAATTTTGCATGCCTGAACTGATACAACACAGTGGACTCCGCATTCACTTGACATCTGAAAATGTATTATTATGTACTGTGTTGAGCAATAAACTTTTGAATTTGAATTTGCAAATAATTTTTAACATTCATTATATTGTGAACTAGTGAAATTATGGCAATTGATTGGCCATTAGATCTAATTTGGAGGCCTCTTGAAGAAGCTGTTAAATTCTTTTATGACACTATCAACTTGCTTCATAATACACATATTCCATCTAAAACTATCGCTCCAAGGGGTAAGTATCCTCCTAGGTACAAAAGCCCTCTTATTAAAATAATTAAAGAAAAGTCAAAATTTTACAACAAAAAAAAACCTATGGAAATCTCTCGGACTATCAATCTTTTGCTACCTCACGTCAACGGGCTAAACATCTTGAGAAGGAAATGTTTGATGACTAAAAAGCAAACATTGAATTAGCCATTTCTAAAAATCCTAGGGCTTTTTGCCAATATGTTAAATCTAAACAACAAACCAACTGTTACCCATCTGTATTAAGGTTTGGTGAAGTATCGTCTGGTCACGGGGAAGTAATCTGCAATATGTTTGGCGACTATTTCTTTTCGAACTTCCAAGAGCGACGCGACGCTAATGAATTCTTAGCCTCTGCGAGAATGGATCAGTCTACTGGTGTCGTATCAGACACCTTGATGTGCAGGAGGAGGAGGTATTTCGTTTGCTAAAGCAAGTGGATATTAACAAATCCGCTGGTCCGGATAATATTTCAGCAATTTTTAGAACTAGCGGGCTAATTGTGTAACAGATAGTAGTCGGAATCAGTAGGAATCTGTTTCAATTTGACAGTTCAACAACATGCATTGCGTTAGTTACGTTGTCGAGCAGACAATTTTTTCTAGCATATGAAGCAATTAATTAGCAATACCTATACTTAAAAATGATTCCGATTGTGATTCAAACTGTGTTACGCAATTAGGGCGCTCATATGCCAGATGTCTATCCATTCACATTGACATTATTATGCAAACGGTAATTTGACTTGGAGTGGTGCCTAGAATCTGGAAGTCAGCGTATATTATAACGCCGATTCATAAAACCGGCCAAGTGCGAGTCGGACTCGCGCACGAAGGGTTCCGTACCATTATCTATAAAAACGGCAAAAAAGTCACGTTTGTTGTATGGGAGCCCCCTTTAAATATTTATTTTATTTTAATTTAATTATTGATTTTTAAAGTGAATATATAATTAAATATTCTGTGAATATTTCAAGTGTCTACCTGTTACCGTTATTAATATCGAGCAAAAACTACCAAAAAAATCACGTTTGTTGTATGGGAGCCCCCTTAAATATTTATGTTATTCTGGTGTTTAGTATTTGTTGCTATAGCGGCAACAGAAATACATCATCTGTGGAAATTTCAACTGTCTAGCTATCACGGATCATGAGATACAGCCTGGTGACAGACGGACAGACAGACAGACAGACGGCGGAGCCTTAGTAAATAGGGTTCCCGTTTTACCCTTTGGGTACGGAACCCTAAAAAAGGCCCGAAGGACATCGTTGAAATCTATAGACGGATCTCTAACCTCTGCGTGTTCGCTAAAATTTTGGAGAAAATCGTACACGTACAGACTCCAGCACATCAAGCTACTACAATCTGTCAAATTTCTTTAATAAATTTTCAACTTTATCGCTAAAGCATAAGTTTCAAGGTTGATTGGGAACATCTGACAGTTTCGGGTAGCTTGATGTGCTGGCGTCTGTACAACTTTTTTCTTCACTTAAATTAAGTTTCTCCGAACACCAACATGGATTTTTCAAAGGTCGCTCCACCACATTGAATCTCGTGGTCTGTATCTAGTGACTATCTTTCAGAGCGTATGTCCAGGAGGTCTCAGGGTCTAAGGATCCTTATTACGACCTCTTTTATTCAATATTTTTGTAAATGACAATACATCGCCTCCTGTTTCCTAAATTCTAAAATTTTATTATCCCCGGATGACATGAAAATTTTTAGTCTAGTGTCGACCATTGCTTTTCCTGGATTTCCGACATAACAGCATCCATTATCACCAGGAAGAGATAAGGGCTGAGTGCCGACCCTTGGTGCAAGCTGACAGCCAAATTGAAGCAGCCAGAAGAGCCCACTGAGGATCGGACTTAGGTACTGCATCAACTGTACATCACTCATGCAAATTCAATGCATGCAAATACATCCCTGGCACAAATTTCGCCGTAAGAGCCCACCACAAAACTTCACTAGGCACTTGGTTGTATGCCTTTTGAAGGTCAATTAATACCATGTGCTAGTTTTTATGCTTCTGTATTTTTCGCACAGCTGGCGAATACCGAAGATGGCATCCGTTTTTCTCTGACCAGGCATAAAACTGAATAGGTTTTGAGAAATTTCCCAAGCTTTCGTCTATATGACATTAGCTTTATTCCACTATAGCACTATGCACTCCAGCACATAACCATGGACGTATAAAAAACTCGGACGGATTCTCGCTAACAGAAAACTGTGTCACTCAGAGTCAGCCAGCTCGCTGTACATACAGGCCCCCACGCACACATTCACAGCATACTCACCCATTACGAGTGCAAACGTCAACACAGTCGACACGTTTACGCGGCAAAAAAAGTATTTAAATACAGCATGTCTTGTGTGGTGAAATGTTGGAAAAACCGTAACGATGGGAAGAAAAAAAAATACAGGAATCACGTTTCATAGGTAAATGAATAATTCAACAACTTAGTTCCCGATTTTATAGATTACAATCAATATTTATTCACCAGAACAAAATAATTCATCACAAGGGCCAGTGCTGCCAATATTCACGTGTGCAAATTACCCTAAATATATGGGAAATTAATATATTTTTTAATCAATTCAATTTATTTAGGTTAATTATTACTAGTTGTTTTATATTCTTTCTACTAGATTTCCTAAAGAAAATGAAGTTTGGCGAAATGATTGGATTGAAAAAATTCGAAATTGTAACTGTCTAACTTTTTTTTTAGGTCCATGCACATAACATTTTTTTTTTAAACATTATACCAGTGAACTGTTACACCATTTTTCAGGTATGGTTCTTCCAGCAACAACATATTGAAGAGTTAAGCTAACCATGTCCATCCATCTAACCGTAATAGCTTCCACACTTCAACTGGTATTCTGTCTGGACCTATTGGTTCACTATTCTGCATTCCCTATACCAGCTGCTATCCTCACTTCATTGATATTCCTTCCCCTTCTTATTTTATTCTTGGTTCTTGGTTTATTCTAAAACAAACCACTCCAGTCATTCTCCTCATTCATCAGTCTTTCAAAATGGACGGGTTGGATCTAGTATCGTTTGGCAGGAGTTGGGGGTAAAAGGGGTTAAAACTAGTAGGGGTTGAGTCCCAAATTATAACGCTACCACTCTTATTAAAAGGTAATGCATATTTTTCGAGAAATTAATAAAAAATGTTTCTAACCTCAAATCAGATAAAAAGCGAAAACGAAACGTTAAAGTGGGCGAATGACAACTAAATCTGTCTCAGTTTATTGTTCGTGGTGTAAAATGACGTGCAACGGAACGTAAAAAACAACGGTATGAGCCATGGACCTATAAAAAGGTCCATGGGTATGAGCATTTTACAATAATCGTGTTAATAATAATGATTTAATTTATGAATATCTGTGGAGAAGAGATGTAGAAAGAAATAAAAGTGATCCTTTTGAGGAACTAATTACAGTAAAGTTGTAAATTATGGATGAAATGATAAATGTATGAATGTTTTGTTTTCGTAACAACTTATAAATCTTGCTCAGAAGAAAGTTAGTGTAGGTACCTCCACTGATATGTGTATGTGTACAAAAGGCAATGTTACTACTGTTACTAGGAGAACTTAGGATGCAAGAGCGAGCGAAGCGAACTCGGGACTTGGGGCACCCCGACTCGGACAGGTTAGGTTCGAAGGGGATCCTTCGTGTTTAGGTTTTTTTTTTAAACCATTCAGAAATAGGGACCCTGCGAAGCGGGGTCCAGTCGACCGCTCTTTATTATTTCCCTTCCAGGTTATTTTTTTAAACCATTGAGCCCAATTACGCCTTAGCAACTTTAAAGTGTTTGAGGTTAAGTTACAATAATTTGTTTGTCTCAAGAACGGTGCGTTACCTTTTCATGGGAGTAGTACCAGGGGAAAGGGGGAACACCCCCCTTCCCTCTTCCCCCACTCTCACCCCCTCCTCCTGCCAAACGATACTAAATTTTTACCCCAGGCTGTATCTCTTTTTTTTTTTTTTTCTTTTTGGCTTCGCACGGTTTGTGCATTTAGCCAGTGTCATGTAAAATTAAGTAACAAGTACAAAGTTATTTAAATAATTATGAAATGAACTCCACTCAATGCATGATAAAGATGATTGATGATATCCCGCCCCGCTCCCCTTGAGTTTAAGTAAAGACGCGGCACTTTACTGAAACCTCGCGCGGACTTCTTGAGAGAACTTAAAGTGATGTTGCACTGTTTTGTTTCATTTGCCTACATTAATGCAGGTTGACGAACACTTAATGGTTAATAATCCACCACTATTACACATTAATATTCGGCTAAACACAAATTTTAGAAAATAAAACAAAACTGCTAACATGACGCTTCACTTTCCCGCCAAGAAGTCCAGGCTGTATCTCATAAACCGTGATAGTTAAACAGTTGAAACACAGATGATGTATTTCTGTTGCAGCTATCATACTAATATTATAAAGGCGAAAGTATGTGAGTGTGTGTGTGTGTGTGTGTGTGTTTGTGTTTGTTACTTCTTCACACTCTAACGGCTGGACCAATTTTGATAAAATTTTGTATGGAGGTAGCTGACACCCTGGATTGAGACATAGGCTACTTTTTATCCCGATATTCCCACGGGATCGAGACTTATGCGGGTGAAACCGCGGGGCGCAGCTAGTAACAAATAATACTTAAAAACAGAATAAAATAAATATTTAAGGGGTCTCCCATACAACAAACGTGATTTTTTTTGCAATTTTTAGCACTTAGCCGGTTTTTTCCTTTTGCCAAGATAAACATATTAAATATTATATGCTGGACAATTATAGATTGATTTATATTTTGAAGTTACTAATCTGAGTTTTATTTAGGTTTTGCATTGTGCTTGTATGCCAGGATTCTTTAATCTTTTCTTAATAAAAAACAATAAACCCAACATACTGATAAAATGGTGGAATACTGAAAAAACAGACAGATATTATGGCTTCATCAGATGATCATTGCTCAACTGAGACACAAGGCTTGGTATTTATTGTTTAGTCTATTTGAAACAGTAGATATTAATATGCAGTTAAGTACCTATGTGTATGGCCTTCATATTGATCTCTCATAATATCTCATTCTAGCACTGGAATGCAGTCATTGGATGAATATTTGACTATCCCCTGATGAAGTGATGACCCTCTGACCTATTATTCTATTTATATTAATTTAAATTCAGTCCATCATTCATAAGCAGCGCTGTATTTAAATATAGCAGCCGTTACTGATGATCAAAATCTGATGCAGTTACTGGATTCCAGCGAGGGATTGTTTTGTTTCGGTTATACTAGTCTTTCCTACTTCTTCCTGGGTAAAGCTTCCCTTCACGTAGGATTGAAATACTGCATCAAAATAAATCAACTTAAGTAGAATATATGTGTACTACCGAGTTATTAGCAGAAGAGTTGACGGTTATCGGCGGCAAGTCATCACAGTCTTCTTCTTCACTCGTGTTCATGCTCACTGTTCTCACTTAGAACTAGGTTACAATCAAACAAATAAATTCGCCGTCCGACTTGGTAGTATTCTTTGCCTCTGTTCAGGACTAAAAACTAAAAAGTCAGAAATTGTGAACAGAAAATCAAAACAAACACTTTGTTGTAATTCAACTTTCAAGTGGAAGCGGGCAGGCAGCAGTGACACTGACATGACAACAGGGAAAATGACAGTGACTATCGGTATCGGTGCGTTCCGAGATAGACTGTAATAGATTTGAGCGCGCTAAAATCCGCTCCCTATTAGCGTTAGCGCGAAAACGTCTTGTGAAACGTCATGACATGCGCCATCTTGCGATAACGCCGACCATGCCCTAAATTAATATCACCGTGAGCGCTGTCAAAAATGACAGTTGCGTTGTTTTGTTTCGAGTCTCATCCTAACTAATTAGCGCGGCTACAATCGCCATCTAACCAAAGAAGAAGAAGTGTACAAATGTGTGTGTGTGGTGTTTAAACAGTGTTGCCGCCTGCGCCACCTACTGGAATGAAGAGGCAAGATAGCGACCTGAAGTTGCCACTGACAGCGCGTTTGCGAATGACATCGACCAATCAGTGTCAAGCATGTCGGCCAATCATCGCGGAGCATCGCTAACTTCAGACGCATAAAATTCGCTTGTCACGGCTCTCACGCGCCACTAGTAATGGGTAACTCATCAATTTTATTTGAGGTTGAGGGAGTGCCTCACTTTTCCTCGTGAGGTCCTCACGAGGTACCCCTCATTTGAGGTGAGGATTCGTGCAACGGTATTCATCTCACGCCTCGTGCGCCTGAGCCGAACTCTGCCGATTACTGCCGAACGTCTGAGGGAACGAGGCGGGCGGGCGCGACGGCAACTCTCGAGTAATCACGACTCTCCGTCCGATTATTTACATCTCCCTCATCTTTCACACATATCATTTTCTTTCGCTCATGAATTTTAGACCGCCAAAATAAAGGAATCATTATCACGTGATTACCAATCTAATGCTAATGCTTTTAGAGTTCATAATAATTAACCATAATTATCTGAAATAAGAATATTTGCTTCAAAATTCGTTTTGACTAATAATTTTAATAGTTTACCTAATTTTAACCTTGCAGGTACACGTGAAGTGAATTGTTGAGATTTTGTTCCAACAATTACGTAAACTTTTGTTTTTTTCGTGTTCGTATTTTTTCGCTTGCTTGCTTTATTTGCTTGTTTATCCCACTCTCCACACACACACATGACACAATAATCATTACCTAAATTATTTCATTACGTACATACCAAAATCGTAATGTTATTTTTTACTGTGTTATTGTGTTGTAAAAATTTCGAGACCAGACCTCACCTCAGTCACCTCACTCATTCTCTAATTCTGTAAACAACTAAACAATTTGTAAGTCGGTTCATCTTTCATCATTCGCTCACTGGGCTCACTCAATACTCACTCGCGACTCGTGAGTACTCGCGAGTCTCGAACTCGCTCGCCTCGCCCCTCACCACGATTTCATATTGTCAATGTCATATTTTGAGGACGCGTGAACGAATGAGGGAGTGAGGTGTGGTGAGGTGCTTCAACGTTAAAATTCGAGTAACTCTTTCAATGTGCGATCACGAGTTCCTCAAACGAGGCACCTCATGAGTGAGGGACACATCTCTACGCGCCACCATTTTTAATTGTTTTTTTTCCTTTACTCTCTCTTGATCCGTCTAATCTAAACGATTGTAATTATTAATAATGAGTATTAGCAATAATTAAATGCCATTCTACATGAGAAATAAAACTGTTCATTGAAGTACAAACCTATTATGTATTGTACCTAGTGCGCGTACGACACGCGTGTGTGTGTCGGCGCGCGAGCTCCATAGCATCTACGATTTCCAGTATAAACCAGTCATAGTATAAAGTACTCTGTGAAACCAGTATGACACTGATTCGTGGTTTGATTGCACGTCTACTACCCCGCTCCCTATAAATACATAACAAAACCGAACCCATAGTACCAGCGTGAAGAGGAGGCAGAAGCCCTCACCCGTAGTTCCTGACCCAAGTACCGAAAAACATTGGTCCTATCGAGTCGGATCTTCGCATCGCATCGAGGATCAGCAAGAAACGGTCAGGCCAGTCGTTCCTGTTCTTCCCATCCCATTAGGATCCCTATGAGGATTAGGCTGGCAACACTGGTAGCCGGTGGTCAAAAAAACGATCTGTAGGTTAAATAATTTAGAATATTAATAAAAAGTGTTTTAATTATGTTAAATTAGTATTATATAGTTATACCTAGTTATTATTTAGTATATTCAGTGATTATACACTGTTTTTTGTCGCGAGAACTTCGCACAAAAAGGATATTAAACCGGCTGTCAAATCAACCAACCCAACGGTGACGGATTTCAAAATATCATCAATCCCGGGGAGTATTTTGTTTTAGTTTTATTATTCTACATAATATTTACAGACCGCAGAACATCACAAATACTGCTCAGGCCTCTGAGCTACGTCCATCACACACTGGCTCGGTTTATGTCTCCTTTTGCTTGACAACTGGTGGAAGTAAAATCGAAGACGATAACATTCGCTCAGACAATAAACACTACATAATTTTACTACACAAAAAATAGGCTCACAAGGCCTTATTGATTACTGTTTAATATTATTCATATTTTAGACCATTAAACCTGTAATGTGTGTAAACTTGTTATTGTCAATCAATTTTCTTTGAGTAATTTAATAAAAGCAGTTTATTCCTTTCCTATTAACTTCATCTAATTGTAATATCTATCTGTTAACAATTCATTACCTATTTTTAATTTAACATTTTGTTTTTTTCTCTTCTACCTCCTACTAATCTAAATATTAGAACATCTTTTCTCACACTGTTATTTAGCTGCATAACTTCACACATTCAAGGTGACTGACATTTCAAAGAAAATGATGACCCGCAGTGCTACAATTTTAGCTGTATTAAAAACAAACTTTGTAAAAAAGGGTACTATAAAATTTCTGATTATTTAGAAGACAAAAAAGCTTGGGATTGAGCTGCTCGCTCTGCAAGCCTTGTGATCAAACTGGAAAACTTGACATTTAATGTTATTATGCATGATTTTATATAAATATTGACATTGCAGAATATTATAATTATACAATATTACATTAATGTTTACTTTGAAAAGTATTATATTTACTGCTTTAATTTATTGTCAATGTGAGCACTATGTGGGTCATTTTTTTTTTTCTCTTTAATATTTAAAGAGAAAAAAAAAAAATCCTATTATTTTATGCTTTTTCTCAGTTTTAATGGTGGTCTGGCATTTTGAGCACTTTTTGAGGCCTACCCAAATGTACTTTCTTTGGTATTGTTCGTCGAGTCGTTGAGCTCCTTAAGTCTTGAGTCGAGCTGCACGATTACGACAAATGCTTGCACTGATTGGACAGGTCCACTCAAAATTGTGTGGTTCTTTCCTCAAAAGACCATTTCAGACACAGATCTACATGGTCCTCACATGATCTGACCAAGATTATGTCTGGACTTTAAAAGAGACTTTGACCCCTGAGTTTGTTTCGCCATTTCTTCTCACGGGTAGTCAGATAGGAAATGTCGACTACATCTAGCTTATTTTTTACTTTTTAATATGACGTGTAAAAGTGATTCTGATATCCTATTTACAGAATAAACAATTTCATTTCATTTCATTTCATTACAATCAGGGATTTGGAAGCAAAACTAAGAGCTACTTTGAAGGAGCTTGAGGCTTCTAAAGCTACGTGCAAACAGCTGCTCCAGGAATGGGAAGACAGCAAAGTGGAAGTGGAAAACATTAATTTAAAGAACACCTCCCTCAAAAATGAACTATCTCAGTTACACACACAACACATGGACTTAACTGGTCAGCACAGTGAACTACAACATCTAGTTTCAACGTTTCAAGAGTGCAGTGATATCCATGAATTGGCTCTGAATCGAATTACAGAACTTGAACAAAAATTGTGTGAAGTCCAAAACGCGCTATCTATCTCTGAGTGTAACAAAATCAGCAAACAGGTTGCTAGTACCAGTAACCTGTTTAACACGTTCAGTGCCGGGAGCCCTCCTGGAGGGTTCACTCAAGTCGCATATGGGATACTGGGAGTCCTCGCGGAGGGCTCATTTTAAATATCCGTTTTTCTTAGCGAATACAGCATTATAAAATGTGAAAATAAAATCAGTTGTATATTTTAGCAAGATTTAATAGTAAGTATACTCGTTGGTTTTCAAATTCAAGTTTTATTTATGTTTATATGTATTCATATTTTTATTCAAAATTATTTTTTTCATTCTAACTTGCTATATGTATGGCGCCATGGCGTATAAGCCCTACGAAAAGTGGGTGGAGTCGAAAGTGTTAATAAGTTGGTAGGTAGTAAGCCAAAATCAGTGTACGAGCCAGCTGTAACTATAGATTTGACTGGTGATGACACCATACCATTGTGTCCTATTGTTATGAGTCACAATAAATTAAAGAAATACATAAGAATCAAGAAATTAATTAAACGGTCAAATAGAGCAATTAAAAAACAAAAGCTCTTAAAATTGAATCTTTCCCTAAGAAAGGAACGTGTTGTCTTATCTAAAACTTTAAATACATGTACTTTAGAATTAGATAAATGTAGGGAAAAATATGACACTGATATCCAGCTCCTCTATAACGATATATTACACAAGGAGCACTTACTGAAGGATATTTTTGAAAAATATGAGACTTCACAACAACAACTAAGTAACCGCTTGTTTGAGGCTGGGGAACTACTGGATTTGGTGAAGGGCAATGCTGAGAGGTATGAGTCTCTGACTAATAACCGCTCATGTAGCTGTGCCAACCAACCATTACCTTCTCAGCCTCACCCTAACTTGCCCCCTCTGGTGTTGGCTCTTCCAGCAGAAACCTGTGTTAGTCACAGCAAAATAAAACAATATTTTTTTTGTGATGAATTAGGTTCAGGCTTTGGAAAAATTTTACTCAATTACCTAAGCCATAGTTTTACCAATCAGAGTTATCATAACATAAGTTATAAACAAATGATTAAAAGAATTGCAGACACAAACCTAAATAATTATTCTACAATGGTTTTGCTATTAGGAAATAGTACCTACTGGTATTACCAGAAAGGACATAGTGGATGGTGTGAACACCTTATTAAAGTTAAATGTAGGAAAGCTGATATTGTGTGCTTTTCCTTATTCTGACACTTTATCAGATGATGATAATAATTATATTTTTAAGTTGAATAATACTATTCATAGGCTGACATGTTGTCATAGTGACAAATTATTGTATTTTGACACTAATAAGTTTGTTAGTGGTTTTAAGTTGACTCAGAGAACTTTATCTCTGTCTGGGAAATGTAGACATAAGATTGCTATGTTGATAGCATATAATATTAATGAGGTTATAACTAATATAACCAATTGTAGTATTAGTGACGATTCTATGCTGTCTAGTTATACTAACAACATAGTGATTAATTATGATTCATCATGTTGTACAAAGGAGGATCCACCTATAATACCAACATCCTTGGAGGCCACTACCAGTCAGATAGGGTATTCTCTTCCTGCTGGAACTCATACAGGCATTCTAGACTCTTCAGCTGTAGTTGTGGATGTCACTCCGGATAATTATTTAAACTAGACAGTAAGACAACAGAAGTTACCCCTTCCAATAACCAATTATTATTGTTAGAGAATAATAAAATGGTATCTTCTGGCAGTTTAACTCATAAAAAAAAAACCAAAGGGAGTGCAACATACTTTAAAATTATTTAATCAAAATATCCAAAGTTGCTCTTCCAAATTACTGGAAATAGAATTGTTTTTAGAAAAAACCAAGTATGATGTCATTTGTTTAACAGAACATTGGTTAAAAGATCATCAAGTGATGTCAATTAATTATGAAAATTATTGTGTAGTTAGCCATTTTAGCCGAAAACGTTATGATACATGGCGGATCATTAATATTAATTAAAAATTCTATTAAGGCCAGGTAGACCAAGCGAAGTAGGCATTTAAAACTACGCGAAGCGAGCCGTGCGGTTACGTCGCCGCCGCGCCGGCGCGCGCGCGGCGTGAACTTACATGAACCCATAGCCGAGCAAAGTATCACAGTTTAGGTAAGCGTGTCGTGTAGGTCAACTTATTTTGTTATATTGTTTAAAACAAATTAATACATTACTGTTGTAATGTATTGTAGTACCTTTGTACTAATATTATAATTATGTCGTATCTCTGTATTTTACTGTGTGTACATAAATAATAAAATAAATAAATGTGTAAAAATTGTTTTATGGGCCGGGTGTCCCAAGCGCAATAGGTATTTACGCGCGGACGTCGCCGCCGCAAAGATCGAGTTCCGAGTGTTCGCGCGCCACAGTCTAAACTGAACAGTATTCCAACGGTATAAACAAATTAATAAATTTGATAAAAATAGCTTAAATCATTATATACTTACTGTAAGTGATTGATATTATTATGAAATAATAAAGTTATAGTTTCACTTTGAGCTTTGTATGAAGTTTGTGATGTAGCGCTGCTTAAAAAAACTATAATTATCAAAGTTGTCTAGAAAAAAATAGGGATAATTAAAAATAATACAAATTGCGAAAAAAACAATATTTATGTCGTAATTTTGTCACATAAATTATAGTTAAGTATTGATTCAATTTTTCTTACTCTTTAATTACTTCCAACGTCCTAATATTATTAATTACTTTATATAAAACTAGATTCAATAATATCATTACCATGAATTTAAAAAAAATCCTGTATATTTAATTAGCGTGTGCTTTGTCCCGGTTGTGAATCATCAGGATGAACAATTTCGTTATCATCTTGGATGGATAAGTTTCTAATGGACATACCACGTGCATTTCTGCTATCTATAATTTCGGGCAGCAAGCATTTCATGTAAAATGTTAATAATTTTGGTTTCATTTTGGTTTCCCAAAATACATTATCCTTTTCTATGAATTTTGTGTATAGATTTTCATTCTCGCCTGCCCATATAGCCAAAAGACACTTTTGTCGTTCTGACACATGTAGCTGACCTTGTATCTGGTAGTACCAGTTTGAGTTTTTATTTATCGTAGTAATTTTAGTGTTTTTATTATATTTTAAAATTTGTATTTTGTTTTCTTGTACATAATGAAAAAGTCCTTTTTTGTGTGCTGTAATTGGACACTTGATTTCGACAATTGCATCTCCTCCAATTAAGCCATCAGGCGTTGCCCCTATAAAAGGGTAGTTTTTATCTATAAATAAACCGCAGGGTGCAATAATAACATTTTCCTGTTGCTGTAACTGCTGTAAAGCTTGCTGCTCATGCCCAACTCCATGTGCGATGGATGTCACGTGGGCCAATTTTTTTTTGTATAATATGTTTTTAACAAGGGGAGCTGTATCTAATGTGAATTTTCTTTTACATATTGGCCCAAAATTGGAAGCAGTTATTAAGTTTTTTCTTATTTCGAGCCACTCGCTGCTGTCTCTTTGAAATATTGTAGATCTCTCTACCTTGTGTCTATCAGATGTAAGTGTTTTAAGATTTTTGAGAAATTCTTGTTTTGCTGTGTCATATTCTTTTTGCGACATGTCGGGTGATGAACAGGCTGGACCATAGTCGTGTTGCTGTTTATTTACATATTTTAGAACTCTACGTTTTTTTACTGGGTGTTCCATATTTAGTTTCCGTTTTTTTGTACGTCTTTTCTCAATTTCTTCAGCTTTGCCTCCGGGAGCGTTACTTGTAAAAGCTTTTTGGATTGTTGATACTGCAGATTTTGTATTAAAAGAAACAACGGCTGCCGCGCATCTTCCTTGATAGCCCCCTTTTAGAGCAAAATTTATTCTTTTACCGCCAGTAAACTTTGCTATTACACTGTTGAAGCACTCGACCGTATTTGTGTTCACGTCTTCAATCAAACTACGTGCTTTGAAGCCACGTTGGACACAATTGCATTTATTCTGAAGATAAAAGTTGAATTTTCAATCTTTTGCAGTTCGCTACCACTGTTTTTTTCTTTGTCACAAAAGTAATTTTGACACATTTGATGATTACCATAAGCGTGAGACAATGAGTTAATAATATCGTTGTGCAAAACGGATATTGCTACATTTTTAGGACTCTGTGAGGCCTTGTGGTGTTTAATAGATTTCACTATTGCCTTTCGCATTGTCATAATTTTTTGATTACTGAGAGTTTTCCGGTGCGCTAATATGTACTTTGTTTCTGTAATGACCGCTCTTAATTTTTTTACAAAAATTGCGCAATATGTGGTTGCGGCACTCAAGTTTCTCAACAGTCAAATTTTGGCTTTCATACGGATTTGCGTTAAGAATTTTTGCGTAGGTTGAAGCATCGCCGTCTCCTACCATTCTACCATATATAACGCTTTACGTCGCAATCGATGTTTTGAAACCTTCAACGATTATGTCGGCTTCCATTGAACTAGACGATCCCTGGAAATTTTTGAAACACAAGTGGTCTTGAGGTGCAGTTTTTTTTATTTTCGACTCGGGCACATAAGAGACAATATTTATTTTTGACACCGAAGTATAGAACGTCACCCGTATTTCTGCCAATTATGGCTGCTGTGCCTGATGAAGCTTTATAGTTCGAACCATATGACCTAGCACACCATGCCCCATCAACATAGACATCTATGACAGGATATCCGTTTTTGGTCCGGCCTTCTGCTAAAGCAATCTCTTTTTCTTTATTGGCAGCAGCTTCCATTGTCACACTTGCAGTTTCTTCCCATTTCTCATAAACTTTATTTTGAAGCTGGTTAAAATATTTTGAAGAAAATATGGGGATGTTTATTGCCGAAAATAACTCTTCGATCTGAGAAAAACCTATAGCAGAGGCTACAACTCCAGTGGTAGCAGCTATATTAGCATTTACATGCTCAGTATCTTTGTGGTTTTCTGATGGAATCAAACAAACTTCTTTACACATATTACACTTAAATTTAAAGATCGATATAAGTCCATGTCTTCTTTCACCAACTAAGCAAAAGTTGCTTGATTTACAATCAAATAAATTATTGTGGCGTGCTTTTTCTTGGAGCTCTTGTAAAAAGTAATTGATATCAATTATACGCCGTCCTGATATGGGTTGGAAATGGTTTTCGTTGTTATCCATTTCAATAATAAACGTGTCTTCACGTCCATCAGTTTCTCTGTAACAAAATCAAATAAGATAAGGAGATAGTATAACGTGGAGCCTAAAAACTGATGTTGAAAAACAAATTTAATAAAAGTGTTATGCACTTTTAGAATTCGGTCCAATTGCCAATTTTAAATGTACAAGTAATACAAAGACGTCATACAGGCTAATAAGCCGTGCCATGCGTGCTCACATGTGTTAGTGTTATATCAGTTCTGATTACTTACTGAGTAGTTTCAGAATCAACAATTGGTTCTGGCGCAGATAACGAAGACATTGGTAGTGGTACATCTTGTAAAGTGTCATCATTCGATGTCAATGTCCTGAAATAATAATAATTTATTTAACATTAATGTTGTAAAAATCTGTACAAAATAAATTTTAGATTTGTGTGCCTCTGAAAGACAACAAAAAACCTTACTTAGTAGTGGAGGGTTGCAAATCAACAGGTTCTAATGTGATATAAGATACGTGAGTGTTATTATTATCAGACGTATCCTCACACGGTTTTCTGAAAAAAAAAAAACTACTTTATTAAAATTAACTAAATATAAGATAGTATTGCGGCACTACTGGCAATGAGCGAGCCACACCGGGTAGTCGAGATCCGGCCACCACGAACAAAATTGCACCGCTTGCCTCGGTTGCGAGTGGCCGGCTCCATATGTTTTTATTATTCGCGCTGAGTGAATTTTCAGTGCTCAGGCCGTAAGACCAGTTTGGTGACAATAGGTACCCAATGGAAAGTGAATAGTTGCAAGAATGAAATAGTTTCGCTTGCAGGCAGTCTGCGATTGGCAATTTTTTTATACTTTATACTGGCTTTTGTTCGGGAGTGATTTTTCTGTACGCTAGTATAGTAGGTACTACTATTAATTCTGTTGTGACGATTCCGATTATCAAGAAAACAAAGACAGTACTCACTGTTCTTTTGTGCTTGTTTTCCGATCAAGTAAGCCTTTTTTATTTCGATTCATTTTTGAACTGAAACAATAAAATTAGGTTATTGTATTATAAAAAAATATCAGAGCAGGACATAATAAGCTACTTACTTAAAACAATAAAGGTAGGTAAGTAAAATACCAACAGTAGGCTTTTTGCTTTGTAGCCACTTTGAATCTACTGTTATATTTAGACTGTGGCACAGTTTTACAGTCCAAACAGTTATGAAACGAATGTACTTGCGAAGAGCAACGACGGGGATTTCCCGTGCTCGAAAGTCAAAATTTGCCTGTGACAGCTTTTTTTTTTTTTTTTTCTTTATTTATTTAATGCACGCGCGCGCGCGTTGTGCTTTTACGCATAGCGTATGCCAGTCCCATCGTATCCTAAACAATAGTATTACAACACGTGGGCCATGAATTTGAACAAACCCTTCGCATCGTCGCCATTTGGTTGGGATAGAATTCTATGCTGTCCGGGGATCACGGAAGTAATACTAGCTCCCAAGATCCCCGGTGCAAGTGTGGGAAGGGAACACCGGGGTGGTTTTTAGTCAGTAAGAGTCTGACAGACCCCTCCGCCCACCCCAGGGCGGAGGACATCCATGAGGATTTTCCACCCCGGCAAAAAAAAAAAATAGAATTCTATGCTGTGACAGCTTATGTTCCTAAGCGTAAATCCACGGGCAGCGGTGTCGCCCGATATCAAAGGCGTTTGGTAGGGAAATAATATTGTAATACTGTGACTATGGTCAATAAGAATAAATTCATAAAAAATATAACTTACCATATTTCTTTCGCGATTTTTTTTGCCTTTAACTTTGATTTAGTCCTTTTTTGTTATTTTTATTTGCCATTTTCACTAAACAATCACAAAAATATTGTCTTAAAAGTTATAAGTATACAAATATTTACACAATGAGAAATAAACACACAAACAAAAGCTTAACGGTAATCTATATTAGTTCTATACAACAATAATTTTAATATTATTTCCGCAGCACAAATGAAGCGCGCGCGCAAAAATTTGGCACAGGTCTTGCCTCGGTAACGTCCCGCGGGACACTGGCAAGCGACGCGCGGATCGAAAACCACTTGAATAATCGATCAAAAAATGTATAAATGCAATAAAAAAAAACCATCGGGTAGAATCGATTCCTAAATTAATTACCTATATATGGATATAAATTATAGAAAAAAATGAGTAATAACACTCGTTTAAAATGGAATTTGGCTTGTAAAAAATCTGCAAATCGAGCTTAGTTCGGTATTTTTTTCTATTGAGAAAATTTTATTGTATCGTATATTGATCGGGTACAACATATGGAGAAAGAATGTATCTGTAATATATATTTTTTTCAGATTCTAAATGTAATAATTTGCCTATCAAAACAAGGTTCTTAAACATATAAAAACGGGAACACCCGGAAAGACATCATCGGACTGTCTGTAGAACACTCCATTGAATTGTCCTGTGTTGAGCTTGATAAGCATGTTATAGTATGCGTATACAGACCTCCAAGTTACCAGAATTTATCTGTGTTTGATTCTGTAATGGAAGATGTATTAAAAAAACTTAGTACTAATAGTAAGTCAATAATTATATGTGGTGATTTTAACATTAACTTATAAGAAAATAACTCGAATACTCTCAGATTTTTAAGTCTTTTTAGGTCATTCGATTTGTCAAATGTTTTTATTGAACCAACCCGAGTGACAGCTTCTTCTGCCACTTGTATAGATAATATTTTTTGTAACTGTGATTACTTACACAAACAAATTGTAAATAAGTTGCCATCTGATCACAGTGGACAAACAATAACATTTTGCTCCTATATGCCTTTACAAAAAATTCAAATAAGGTTTAGGCCAATTACAAGTAAAAATTTAGAGAAATTAAATAATTCTTTGGCCAGTAAATTATGAGTTCAGAGTTTTAATAATATTTGTGACCCAAATGAGTTCTACGCCGACTTCTTTTCACTATTAAACACGCAATTTAATGACACTTTTCCACTGAAGACTAAAAGTATTTACTCAAAGTTCGTATTTAGTGATTGGGCGACTCCAGGTATTCGTAAAAGCAGGGAAAATCTTTTTGAACTTTATGGCCTAAAGCAACATATGAATAATACAAGCTTTCATCAATATGTTGCAAAATATTCTAAAACTTTTAAAAGTGTGTGCAAAATAGCTAAAGCTCTTTCTTTATATTAGCAATAAAATAAAATCAGCTGATGATAAAATAAAAACTACCTGGCAAATAATAAATAATGAAACAGGTAGGAAAAAACAGCGTTATACTGAATTTAATTTAGAGACTGCACATGGGCCCATCACTTCAGAGGTAAAAATAGCTCAGGAATTTGAAAACTTATTTGCTAATATTCCCCTTAAAACTACTGAAACTTTAAGTTCCTCACCCGTGCTTTCTGCTGCCTTACTTAGAAAGAATGTAAAGGTATGCCCTTTGGAGTTTAGGTTTCAGCATACAAACCCCCAGGCTGTTATAAAAACTTTTAAAGATCTTAAAATTAAATCAACAGAAGATCTCTGGGGCATGTCTGTAAAAGTTTGTAGATCTATCATCGAAACCATTGCGCCCTATTTAGCTTTCATATTTAACACCAGTGTGAACCAAGGAGTCTTTCCGGATCTCATGAAGCACAGTAAAGTTGTTCCTTTGTTCAAATCCGGAGATAGTAAAGAACCCAACAATTATAGGCCTGTGTCAATTCTGCCAGTTTTCAGTAAGGTGTTTGAAAAGTTGATGTTCAATCAAATGTTACGTCACTTCAATAAAAATTCCATCTTTCATGAACAACAGTACGGTTTCACTAAAGGTCGTTGTACCACTGGCCGGTGTCACCCTAATAAAGAACATTTTTAACGCCTGGGAGGAAGCACAAGATGCCATTGGAATCTTTTGTGACCTTTCTAAGGCTTTCGATTGCGTTAACCATGAGACACTTCTGCTGAAACTAGATCATTATTGGATTAGGAATATAGCTCTTGATTTACTTAGATCATACCTGAAAGATAGAAAGGTTAAAGTTCAAGTAAACTGCGTGAACTCATTGGGGTCTGAAATGGCAATGGGCGTTCCTCAAGGTTCGATATTGGGTCCATTCCTCTTTTTAGTTTACATTAACGATTTACCCCAATTACTTCAAAATCAACCAAAGATGGTTTTATTTGCAGATGACACGTCATTGATCTTTAAAATAGACCGACGGTCTCAAAACCTTGACGACGTGAATAATTCTATTCTTCAGGTCCAAGATTGGTTTACGGTAAATAATTTGGTTCTAAATGAAAAAAAAACCAAATGCATTAGATTTAAATTACCTAATGTTAGAAGTAGCGAATGTGATATCATATTGAATGGAGAAAAACTGGAATGTATTAATCAAACGGTTTTCCTAGGAATCACTCTAGACGAGAAACTACAATGGGGACCACATATAACATCTCTTGCGGGGCGGTTAAGCTCGGCCGCTTATGCTGTTAGGAAGATAAGACAGTTAACAGATGTAGAAACCGCGCGTTTGGTCTATTTTAGCTACTTCCACAGCATTATGTCGTACGGTATTTTATTGTGGGGTCGGGCTGCTGACATTGAATCCATCTTTATTTTGCAAAAGAGAGCTGTCAGAGCCATTTATAATCTACGTCGCCGAGAATCTCTTAGGGAACTCTTTAAAAGGATTAATATTATGACGGTACCTTGCCAATTCATTTATGAAAATATTATGTATGTAAGAAAAAACCTACATCTTTTCAAAAAAATAAGTGATAGACATAATTTCAATACTAGAAATAAAGATAAAATAGATCAGCCATGTTTCAGATTATCTAAAGTACATACATCTTTTATGGGGTACTGTGTTAAATGTTACAACAAAATACCTTGTGATATATTGCAATTAAATGAAAGAAAATTTAAAACTCATTTAAAAAGTACACTTTGTAAACAAGCTTATTACAAATTAGAGGATTATATCCAGGATAAGAACGCTTGGAAACGTGCTGGTCCAGCTCCATAGGACAATCTGGAGTCTAGACAAAATCTAACTGATTGCTATTTTAATTGTATATTTTATTATTTTTTGTGACATTTATTTTACACTCTGTGATTACCTTAACTCACACACTGATTATTTTAGGAAAATTTTTTTTTTTTTTTTTTTACAATTGTTGTAAATATGTGAGCACCATGTATCTATCACGTAATTAATTTATCTCATTGCTTCATTATTAATTCTTTTTACCTATTGTGGTATAGTAATTTTATTCTAGGTGCATCGTCTTCACATATAATTATATAATTGATGTACCAATACCAAATATTGTAAAACATTTTAAAAGAGTAACGGTGGAGTTTCTTGCCCATTCTTCTCCATACGAAGCTACCTTTTGGAAGGGGCGACTAGAATCAATTCTATTTTATTTGTAAATTTTGACGTTCAAAAGTGCCATTTATGTGCCTATTTGAAATAAATAATTTGACTTTGACTTTGAGATTGTGCAATTGTCCAATACTGTCCTGTGTTTTTGAAATTCCAGTGTGACGTACATCGCGCAAGTTCGTAACACGTGGCGCTTACTATCTTGTTTAGCAGTTGGTGTTTAACCGTGAGTAACCTTTGTCTTTCATAAGTCGCTAAGATGAGTGACGACGAGTACAGTACGGCTGATCATATTTCGAATATAGGGGATCTTAAAAAGCAAAGGGGTACACTAAAAGGTCGACTAACTTTATTTGAAAAATATATGGTAAAATATGAAAACGTTAAAATGTCTGATCGACGGCAGGCAGAACTTCTCTTAAGCGCAGGCCACACCGCCAGCTAGCGGGCGGGCGGGCTAGGCGGGCGAACATCGTTTCACCTCTTTACATGGTTAGTCGGTAGCTCGCGGTGTGAACCGAAGTATGTAAAGAGGTGAAACGATGTTCGCCCGCCTAGCCCGCGCGATGTTCGCCCGCCCGTGTGGCCTGCGCTTTACGCATGGAGTCGGTCTCCAATGTGCTAATCGCGTTTACCAAGATTCAAGACAAAATCGAACAAATATTGGATGACAGTGAATTAGATAAACAACTAGAGTATAGGGCATCTTTTGAGGATCAATATTTTAGTATCATGTCCATTGCAAAATGCTTAACCGACGGTGTAAAAATAAGAGATGCGAGTGCGAGTGATTGCGTTAAATGTTCAAGTGCGCAGTGTAGTAATTTAAGTTCTATTAAATTACCGCAGATTACACTCCGCTCTTTTGACGGTTCATATGATCACTGGCTCGAGTATAAAAATTCCTATTTGTCTATGATTCATAAACGAAGTGATTTATACGCAATTCAGAAGTTCCATTACCTGAAGTCTTCGCTCAGTGGTTCAGCACTCCAGGTTATAAGTGCATTAGAGTTTACTGCCGCTAATTATACCCACGCATGGCAGTTGTTGGAGAATAGGTACCACAATAATCGTCTGTTAATCCACAACCATGTGAAATCTTTGTTTGCTGCACAATCCAATAACAAAGAATCTCCTTCGTTAATCAGAGAATTAATCGATGTAGTGTTACGTAACCTACGAGCTATTATACGAGAGTCCGGAAACTTGTTTAAAAAAAAAGAAAATCAATTAAGCTGGAAACAGAGTTTATTTATAATTATGAACTTAGAATGGAATTAAATTGAATATAGTAATAATGTGAATTAGGACTTCCGACCCGTACCGAGATTCAGACCGAACTGACGTCCAAACCTAATGAATAATGCTTCTAAGTCAATAAATGCTGACTAGGCAAGCCATCAGCTAGCCATCATCAGGTCAGCCATTCTACTAGCATTGGCAAGGTATAACAGCCCCCCCCCCCATAAGACTGAAATTCGGGGATAAAAGCCGAAATTCAGGAAGTTATACAATTTCCCGTAATCTAGGCAATGGAATTGAAGAGTTTTCAGGTACAGTATCTATATTATCGCTATTGCCATCGTCATCAGTATGGGTCGTCGGTTTAACACAAGAGATATAGAACTTAGATCTATGCTTAGAAATAGTCTTATATAATTTAAATGCCATAAAAGACATAACTATTATTAAAATACACACGGTCAATATAGAATAATGTGTCCCGTATTTTACTAGAATAGGTTCTTCATTGATAATTTTTTTAATAATTTTGTTTATTTACAGTGAGATCATCCAAATTTATGTTTTGAAGTAAAATATGTTATTATTTAACTTCTTAGTCTTAGTGTCTATTTTACAACATGAGTCATTTATAATGCTAAAGTGTAAACTAGGAATAGGAATGTCTATATTGATTTCATCTTTTGATGATATAAGTCTCGCACTTTTTGTGTATACTGTACACTGATTTGGGACTCGTAATTATACTGGTTCCAGACACTATGATTTCACGTAGTTCCGAGTTATCGCAATCCATTGACACTTTACTTGAGCGAGATTGCACGAAAATCCACTGATTATTCATAAGTGATTTCCAAATGTCCAATAAGCCGACAATCGTTTTGGTTTCATATTGTGTGGGGATAGCACTGTTTTCGTTAATAGTTCGCTTTCACACGTAGGATTGCCGCTTGTGAATAATACCGTAGGTATCTCACACAGAAAGAACTCAGAGCTTATTGTTTTACATTTATCTAGGCTATTTAGATTACAAAAGTTTAGCTTATCTTTAGAAATAGCAATATACGAACTAGAAGGTAAAATTAAACTAAAAGTATTTGGATTATCTAAACCATGAGGGGTCGGTAATGCCAAATTATGATACAAGTTAAATTCGTCATTAGTAACTAAAGGAATTTGTAAAACGAATACAAGTTTATTCTTATAGTAGTAACACGTAACTTCCGATATGCTTAATATTAAGTGAATATTATCTAGACTTAGTGTTATAGGAATTCCAGTATCTCTAGGTAGGTACCGGTCGTTATCAGCAAGTTCATGGTATAATTGCGCCGGACTGATTATGTTTGGATGCAGGATGTTTTGACTGCTCAACATAATAGCATTCGTTAAGTCTTCAAGCTGAAACGACAATGCTAGCAGAGAGCTTTCGAGGCTAGCAACTATGGAATGGACTTTTGTTTCAGATATTAGAATTTTAGAAGTTTCCGTGATATTATTTAATTGTAGTATGAGTAGACTTAAAGTGCCTCTAACTGAATTTTCGTTATCTTTTAATTTATGAATCGTTTGTTTGTAAGATTCCAAAGTAGAAGTAGTAATTAAAATGTTTTCTTTCATTAGTTCCGCGAGCTTTTTCTCGTGGTTTTGAATAGATTCAATTGCGGAATCGTATTTTAATGCATCGTCTTCGTCTAGTGTGCCGAAAACATGTCTGAAAACAGTGCCTATTCCGCTGAACCATGCTGAACGTTTACTACGTTTTGACATTAAATGTGAGATAGAATCAAACTCTCGTTTAATATCGTTGTATCGAACTGTGAGTGGAGATAGTATGTTTTCACATTGAAGGTTGCTCGATTTCTGACATGTTTTCCTAACTACGTCTAAGATATCATTGAGGTTAGTAAGATGTGGGTTTATAAGGGAAATGTCTACATGACTAATAATATTTAATTTTCCTTTAATTGCTTTAAGTTTTCCTAGTCTATCGAAGTAAATGCCGGAACTAGAAGGAAGTGGTTTGATAAATTCCTGATGCGCATTGACCGAAGCGCTGAAATAGAATGAATAGAATCAGTTAGATTACGCTAAATACCTATTATAATTACCAGCTAAAAATACTTACATGCTAATAATTAATTATTTCTAATCTTTCTTATCTTAATCTATCTCTAACAGTAATATAGGATCCTTAGTAACTGCGGGTTTCATTTGATCGAAATGGTGAGTCACGTGACGTCTGTTGATAAGGAGGGTTGCTGTATTATTATTGTGAACTTTAATTATTTTGTATGGACCTTTCCAGATAGGCGATAGTGCCTTTCTGAGCCTCAGGTGGGCTTTAAGATAGACGTAATCACCAGCCTTATACTGTGGTGGTGATTTAGTGTGAGAATCGTAATAGGATTTAGAAGATTCTTTGGATTTTAGTATGTTTTCTAGGGCTTTTCCTCTGGTGTATTTAAACTTATGTTGTAACATTTTAATATAATCTGAATAAGTTGTACTAGGTTCATTTTCATAGATAGAACTAGGAATAAAAGGTTTGTGACCGAATATTAACTCGTAAGGAGTAAATTTTGTAGTTGAATGTGCTGTTGTGTTATAGGTAGGGCTTGCAATATCCGTTCATTTTTACTTTCCGGATAATACGGATATAAAAAAGTACTATCCGGAAAATCCGGATAATACGAATATTTTACGTTTTTATTATAAATAAAACTAATAAGCTTTTGTAACACGTTTTAATCAGTATCTCAAGCAAAATGACAAAGAAAGAATAAACTATATCAATATTTCAAGTAACACACACATAAAAAAACTAGACCACTTTCTAAAATTATACAATAAAACACCGATATCGCACTCATACTAAAAAAAATTCATTAAAAATGAGATCTTAGATGTAACACAACTCACAACATCCCAATCAAATCCTATCCAACCTATTTAAAACATAATAAGGAAATAAAAATATAACTTTCCCTGGCAAATCAGCTCAATTATTAAACAACAATAGTTTATATCAAATATAATAAAACAAAAACTAACAAAATAATCAAATAACCCTTTATAATATAATATTAGGTAAGTCTTAAATTATTTTTTATCCAAATTCTGGTAATATGATCTTATAAAGCTTAAACTATCTAATGAATCTTCTTTCATGGAAGTTCTTTAATGGTTAGATAAATATCCTGTAGCAGAGAACACTCTGCTTCAACGCTGGTCGGTGGTATTGTTACAAGTAGATTGTAAACCCTTTTTAAATTCCTGCTTCTCTGACCATTCTCATCAAATAGTGCCATCTCTATTCGAATTGTGGTGTCTAAATCATTTGCTGAAGAAGTCGGTCGCTGCGCTGAAGATGGCCGTGATGATTTCTTCTAGTATTTGTGTTTTAATTGATTTTTGAAGTGAATAAATAATTGCAAGAGTGATTAACTATATTAATATAGTGAATAACGTAATAACAGTTATTTACTTTACAGATGACAGCTTTTTATTTAATATTTAAAAGAGGTATACAACTATCCGTAACATCCAAAAAATCCGGATGGTGATGCAAGTAAAATCCGGATTTGAAAATCGGCGGATATCCGGATAATACGGATGTCCAAATATCCGGATTGCATGCCCTAGTTATAGGTTAACATAGCTGTATACACATAGGTAGGCCAATTATCTTGGTTTTCATTTACGAATGATTTTAAATATTCTTTTAGGGTTGAATGACTGCGTTCTAAGGCTCCTTGAGTCTGAGGGTGGTAAGGTGATGACCATAATTGTTTGATTTTAAGAAATTGGCAAGTAGTAAAAAGGTCGGACGTAAAGTTAGTACCCTGATCAGTTAGTATAGATTTAGGAATTCCAAATAGGGATATAAAATGGATAAGACAATCGCTAGATTCTTCAGCGGTTGTACTACGTATAGGATAATCATCTTGTAAAGTGAGGATATATTTTAGTTTGGCGGAGCCGAATTCGGGTAAGGGTCCTAATATATCTAATGCCACTCTCTGAAACGGAGCTGTGGATGTAGTAGTGATCTCCATTGGAGCTTTATTTAATTTTCTCAGAGCTTTATTTTCCTGACATAATTTACATTTCTTGACATAGTCTTCTATATCAATTCGCATGCCTTTCCAATAGAATTGTTCCCGGATTCTGTTGTACATTCGTGTCAATCCTAAGTGTCCAGCTGTAGGAATGTCATGATTCTCACGCATGATTTTAGGTCTTTCGCTCAGAGTAGGGTATATTGTTTTATTTAGGTAAACATGGATTTGAATTTTTGTATTGTTAAAGATGTGAGTAAGGATATTGTAAATTTTTGTGTAAGAGTGATGGTCAAATGGGTATTTGAAGTCTGAGATAGCAATATCTGTTGTTTCTTCGGAATTCAGGATTTCGTTTCTTACTTGTTTCAGAGTGTCATAGATAGCGGGATAAGATGATTCGTCGAAGTGGTGAACTTTTGTGAAGATGAAGTAAACAGTTTTGTTGTCATATTTAGTTTTTAGAAAATGGTATAATTCTTTTTCAGAGTTAAGGATTTCGTCTTGGTTGCCGGAATTTAGAAGGATTTCGGAGATGTAGGGATTTGACTCATCTAAATCTATAGATGTAGGAATTAATATTATTTTACAGGTTGATTTTAGGAGATTTTCGTTGTGTTCTTTTAGAACTGTGTTGGAGATATTTTCCTTATTTGGAATTGATTTTAGAAATTTAGAATAATTATCGTCATTTGGGTTTAGTTGCTCGTTTGGCGAAGGGATTTGTAATGAGTCAAAGTTAAGGTTGAGGTCGGCACTGTCAGGGCTGATGTCAAGGTAGGGTAAGTTCGGTCCGAGATCTATGAGATCTAGATCTTGATCTATCAGATCTGGAGATAGCGTTGGTTCAGCTTGTGGTATAGGATTTTGTAATATATTAGAGTCTGCATCTGTTTCTTGATTTAATAGGTCGTTATTCTCGAAGGCGAACGGAATAGGAGAGGGTAGAATTATAAGAGGGTCCTCCAAGAGATCATCGAATTCAGTGTCAAGATCTCCCTCAAGATCTAATAGTAGAGGGTCAGGGGTTGGTGAACGTTTACCATGAATAGGGTTAACTGGAAATCGAGACAAGGCGTCAGCGTTAGTATTGATTTTGCCTTTTTTGTATACAATGTCATAGTCAAATTCCTTTAATTTGAGTCGCCAGCGTACTAACCTAGAACCAGGGTCCTTATAGTTAAATAACCATAGTAAGGGTTTGTGATCTGTGACTATAGTAAATCGATTTCCGTAAAGATAGGGGGCGAAAAGCTTTAGTTCCAAAGATAATGGCTAAGCATTCTTTTTCGGTAACACTATAGTTACATTCAGCTTTATTGAGCGTCCGAGACGCGTAAGCAATTGGACGGTCCTTTCCTATTGGACCTTGCGATAATATAGCAGAAACAGCGTAGTTGGAAGCGTCGCAGGTAAGAATGAAGGGTTTGGAAAAATCAGGATATGCTAGCACTGGTGACGTTACTAATTTAGTTTGTAAATTTTCGAATGCAAGCTGTTGCTCATTTTTCCAATTGAATGGTGTATCTTTTTTCAGAAGGGATGTTAATGGCTTTGCGAGTTTGGAAAAGTCTGGTATGAAACGTCTGTAGTAAGATACGAGTCCAAGAAAAGATTTCACATCTTTTGGGCATTTTGGTAAAGGGAATTCGGTGATACATTTGATTTTTCTAGGGTTTGGTTGTACACCGTCTTTGTTGATGAGGTGACCAAGATAAGCGACTTCCTTGCATAGAAACTCGCATTTATCTGGTTGGAGCTTTAGGTTATAATTCCTGAGCCTATTGAAAACAGCGGATAGGTTTTGAATGTGACTTGGTAAGTCAGGGGAATAGACTACAATGTCATCTAAATAAACAAAGCAACGCGAGCCTTGAAGTCCACATAAACATGTGTTCATTAGTTTTTGGAAGGTCGAAGGGGCATTTTTTAGTCCAAATGGCATTCTAGTAAATTGAAAATGGCCTTGAGGTATGGAAAAGGCGGTTTTAGGAGCGTCTTGCTCGGATATTGGAATTTGATGGAAGCCTGAGGCTAAATCTAAAGTTGTGAAATATTGGCTTTTCCCTAATTGATCTATAACTTCTGTTATTTGTGGAATAGGGTATGTTTCTCCAATAGTAACATCGTTGAGTTTTCTATAGTCAATGACGACTCCATTTTCGTTGTCCTGAAGCATCCAGCTTTTTGGGCACAACCCAAATGGGCGAGGACCATGGTGAATTTGAAGGTGTTATTATGTTTTGTTCTAGCATTTTGTTAATTTGATTTTCTACTTCTTTTTTATGGCCTTCAGGGAATCTATAAGATTTAGTTGGGATAGGGATATCTGTACTTGTTCTGATATTATGTTCAGCAATTGTAGTATATGTGAGCTGATCGTCTGGAAGATGGAAGATATCGGAAAAGTCTGTGCAGACTTGTAATAGGGCATTAGATTCTTCTTCGTTCAAGTGAGAAATCCTAACATGTTTGAGAACTTTATTTGTTCTTGTGGAGGCATTAGTAAGAGACAATGATTCATGAGGATTCAAACAAGCTTGAGTGTCTAAAGGTTCTAGTGTTAGATTAAGGTTAGATCGGAGTATGATGGACTCTTCAGAGGTGTTGATAACCGTAATGTTAATACGGTTATTTTCTTTCACTTTAACGATGCAATTGGCAACTAACAAGGAATCAGAGATGTGTTGGTCTATTATCATACCTTCTCTTATATTTGGATTACTTATTGTGCATTCAATTACAGTTTCTGTGCGAGGTGGAATGTTATATAATGGTTCAGCGAATTTTAATTTTATGTAGTCTTCATCTATCTGTAAGGTTTGTAGGGTCGATTTGACAACCTAGGTCTTTCAGGAGGTCGTTGCCTATGATGCCATCGAAACTTAGGCTAATGTTTTTGACAACGTGAAATTCATAGACATAAGGTTTGTTATTTTTTTTGAATATTTGCATTTTGAAGCTGCCTAGAGTTGAAGTTGCTTCATTTCCAGCATCGATTCCTTTGATGGTTATTTTATCATCACTTAAGTTTGGGACTTTGGACATGGAATTTAGTTTCAGCAGGCTTATGCAGGAACCTGTGTCAATCAGGAAGGATAAAGGCCTATCAGCGACCGGCGTGTGGATTATTACGTGTGGTAAGTATCTTTTCTCTCTATTTTTAAACATTTTATAAATTTTTGCATCTATTTTTTGTTTCAGGTCTGGTGAGAGTGGCGAGTTGTCCGAAGATGAAATGTAGGGATTTGCAACGAGAATAGAATCGGTGGACCTTGCATTTGGATTTGGTAATTTACAGGGTTTAGTAAGTAATTTGGCAGAAACAGCGGATTCGGTGGATTTAATACGTGATTCAGTGGATTTAGTATTTGGTTTCATAGAAACAGTGGATTTAGTACGTGATTCAGGGGATTCAGTGGATTTAGTAATTGATTTCATAGGAATAGTGGATTTAGTACATGATACAGAGGATTCAGTGGATTTAGTAATTGGTCTCATAGAGACATTGGATTTAGTACGTGATTCAGGGGATTCAGTGGATTTAGTAATTTGTCTCATAGAAACAGTGGATTTAGTACGCGATTCAGGGGATACAGTGGGAATAGAGGCATCGGCTTTGATATCGTAGGACGAATTTCCCGCGCGACACCGGCCGGGAAATTTTACTCGTTTAAATCGTTTTGGTCGACTTCGTCGGTCCCTTCTTCCTTATCCTGATTTATGATAAAAACCTTGCGGGCTTGTGTAGGGTTAGGTTGACGACCAATGGAAGTAGAAGCCGCAGATTGGTTCCTACTATTGTTGTATTGTCTTTTGCGACAATTTTCAATAGTGTGGCCTATGTTTTTGCAGTAGCGACACACCATGTCGTTGGTATTCACTGCTTTTGAATGATCGAATTGGTGATTTCGTGGAGCTGGAAAACGTGGCGATGGAAAGTCACGGCGAGAATTCATATTTTTAGATTTATCGTTACTGGAGTAAGTATTGGATGCAGATCTTTTATAAATATTAGAGATAATTTTTTCTTCTTCTGCTGCGAAGTTTATAGCGGAATTTAATGAGTCTGGGTTTCGGCATCTAACGACTTGTGATACCCGTGGCAAGAGTCCTATTATAAAAGTATGAAGCGCAAGATCTTGCATCGCAGCTACGCGTCCTGCTAGTTCAGTTTTCTTTTTCGTCGGAATGGAAATATTTATTTCCGTAAGTAGTTTCGCTAAGCATGTTTCTATTTTTAACGCAAACTGGTTGACTGTTTCAGCAGAGCTCTGCTTACAGTCCTGAAGTTCAGTGAGTAGGTGAGCGTAATGCTTCCTTTCTCCAAATTGTTGTTTTAAGAACTCGATGAACTGTTCAAAGGATTCGAACTCTTTGACACTGCATGTAGTTTCAGCTTTATCTATTAGTTGACTTAGAATAAATTTGAATAAAATAGGTTTTTGCGTTTTTGTAGCGGTATTAAAAGCGCTCTGGCAATTAGCAATGAAGGGATTTAGTTTTTCCCTGGAGCCATCGAATGGCTTAATGAATTTAAATAGAATACCGAGTTCTATTTTTTCTTCCATTTCGTATTTTGTACTCTTAGAGCTACTGGAACTTTCCTCCTTTGCAGTCATTATTCAATATTACAAAATAAAATATTATAAACTAATTAATTATAAGAAATCGTATCCACGTTATGCTACCTTGTACAGGTGACTCAGTGTGACTGACGCGTAATCGAAACGCGTAGTCTAAACAAAATATACAGTAGCCGCACAGTAAAGTCTTTATCGGTTACAAAGTATTATGAATAGTGTACAATAGAGTAGTGTATGTAGAAATGAAATAAATGTAGCTAGAAATAGTGACTCTGAGTTAATTCTGGTATTCGCACTAGGATATAGTAGTAACCGAAGTATTTTCAAGATCACTCACAGGAACGCCGTCATTATGAGGATATTCGGGATCATTTTGACCGTTTATATTTATATTTGGCTGTATAGTTCCAACTACTACTGTATTGTTAAAAAAAAAAACAAAGAAGTAACAAAAGCGCGGTTCAGCGAAAATTATATTTTTATTTAGTGACTTTTTTGCTAAAAATGAGCTCTCAAAGCGAAAATTCTTCCGATTAACACCGCCAGACATTAAAGATGAAGCTAAATTAGTGGTTGAAAATTTAATACCGCGAAACTCAAAGGAAAAATGTAAGCTTGCATATGAAAAATTTGTGCAGTGGAAAATCAGTAGGAAATCTAAATCTTTATCCGAAAATGTTTTTCTTGCGTATTTCAATGATCTTTCCAACAAAATGAAGCTTTCGTCTCTCTGCAATACCTATTCAATGTTAAAATGCATGGTTCTGATAAAGCACAATTTGAACATTAAAAATTACCACAATTTAACGAGTATGCTAAAACGACAGTCAGACGGATATAAATGTAAAAAATCAAAAGTGTTGACATCACAAAATGCAGAAAAGTTTATAAATGAAGCCCCCGACTCTGAGTACTTAGCGGTGAAAGTAAGTATTTATATCTAAAAACCCATATTTGTACTGTACACGTTCTCATAATTAATACTCGTACTTGTTATTGTTACAGGTGGTTCTTATATTTGGCATTTACGGTGCATGTCGATGCATCGAAATTACCAATATCACCGTTAATGACATTGAAACTCACATCAACGTAATGATAATTACGTTCCGAGATACAAAAACGAAGATTGATCGTACTTTCGTTGTTCGTGATGCCTCATTTGCAGTGGTGCAAAAATATTACGCACTACGTCCAGTTGACGTAAAAACGGACCGATTTTTTTTAAATTATAAAAACTGCAAATGCAGCAAACAAGTGATAGGGAGGCATAAAATTGCTCAAATGCCCACAATAATTGCTACATACATAGAACTGCCCCATCCGGAACTATTGTTCATTGTTTCCGGCGTTCATCGGCCACTATTCTTGCCGATACTGGGGCCAATCTTATTACACTAAAAAGGCATGGAGGATGGAAATCCGATCGAGTTGCTGAGAGCTATATAGAAGAATCGGTGGAGAATAAAAACAGAATTACACAAAAAATTGGTCAAAGTATAAACTTAAAACGAACAACGTCTTACGAGTTCCAGGAAGCTTCAACATCTGCTCAAGAACATGAAGAAAAGAATGATGAAATAATAAATGAAGAAATAATACAGCAGTCAAACACCGCTTTAAAATTATCGCAAACTATTAGTAATATCAAACCCGGAAAGTCGGTGTTGAATTTTAGTAACTGTACTTTTCATAATTGTCATTTTAATTAAATTTCTAGTTAATTAATATATATTTTATTGAAATTACTTGCTGGTTTTATTTAGATTAGGTACTTGCATTTTTGAGTAAAGTACTATACAAGCCTTGGCCCACTATGACTGCTTGGCTGGTCACGCTATGATTGCCTCGAGCTAGCCTAGCTATGCTCTAGGCCTTCCAGCTTGGCCATCATTGCAGCCCTTGCTGTCCTCGCTGTAAAGGCCTCGACCTACGGCCTCGGCCTTTATCTCAGCTCGTCCATCAAGTGCTGCACGCTGACCGCGCTGTGTCGGCCTGGAGCTGCGCTGTCGGCCATCATCAGCGCGACCAGCAAAGTAGTCATTATAGACCGCGGCAGTAATGTACTAGATAGTTCCAAAGACATGTGTCGTAATTGTTTACGTACAGGGCACCTAATTACCGAGTGCATATTCGGGCCGTGCAAGCAGTGCAAGGAAAAACATAACACTTTATTGCATAACGAAAATAACAATGTTATGGCAACCATACCGGCATCGTCAGCGGCGAGTGCTAATGAAAATCCGGTCTCTGTCGTATCATGTGCGACTAATTTGCTGATCGATAATGCGCCTTCCGTACCGTTACCACAGGTTTTATTATCCACTGCACTAGTCGAAGTCATGGACAGTAAAAGTGAATATCATACAGCTCGAGCGCTGATAGATAGTGGCAGCCAAAATTGCTTAATTTCAGAAAAGTTTTGTAAACGTTTAAACGTATCATTAATACAGTCCACTATACAAATATCGGGCGTGGGCTAGTCGGTCTCACAATCGAATCAATTATGCGATATCAACATGCGATCAAAAACGAGTATATTTAATATTTCTCTCAGATGTTTTGTTTTGCCGTGCATTACGACGAGTTTGCCGGCAAGTCATATTGTTTATGACACAATGGACAACGTATGTCTTGCGGACCCTACGTTACGATACCGTCAGAGATCGATTTATTGATTGGTGCGGACGTATTTTGGGATTTATTAGATGTGGATCGAATTCGATTATCCAATGGTCCATACTTACAGAATTCGAAAGTAGGGTGGTTAATTTCAGGACCCATTCATAATAAATCAAAATTAATGATACCAATATTCAGTGTCATTTTATACAGCAGTCGAATATAGATACACAATTACGTAAATTTTGGGAACTAGAAGAACTTGTAAGTTCGGGTCCTATTCTTACCGAAGAAGATCGTAAGTGTGAAGAGTCCTTCGTTAGCACTACTACACGAGATAGTTGCGGTAGGTTCTCAGTGAGAATCCCATTGAAGGAATCAGCTGACACACTCGGTTATTCATATGAAAACGCAAAAAGTCGTTTCTTATCATTAGAGCGCAAATTAGATAGGTCTCCTTCTTATAAAAGCTTGTACAGGGACTTTATACGGGAATATATTGAATTAGGGCACATGTCTCGAATAAACGAATACGCATGGCCACACTATTTTCTCCCGCATCACGGAGTATTCCGCGAACACAGCACGACTACAAAATTGCGTGTAGTGTTTGATGCTAGTGCCACAACTACTTCAAATAAGTCATTTAACGATATACAGCTGATAGGACCTCCTCTTCTAAACGATATTCTTTCTATTCTACTTCGTTTCCGGCAATATAAGTATGTCGCCTGCGCTGACGTGGAGAAAATGTACAGGCAAGTACTGGTGCACCATGATCAGCGCAACCTTCAGTTAATATTATGGTGGGAAAAGGCATCCGATGAATTAGGTGTATATCGACTCAACACTGTTACATACGGAACCGCGTCGGCTCCATACCTGAGTATGCGTTGTTTACGTCAACTCGCACAGGAAACCGAAGATAAGGTCATTGCTAAGGTCACAAACGAAGATTTCTTTGTCGATGATTTAATTACTGGTGATAACGATTCCCAAGTTCTGTTAAAAACATGCGAAAACATTTCGGATGTTTTAAAATCGGCCTGCTTCCCTTTGCGGAAGTGGACATTTAGTCATGACGTAAACATAGAAGCATCTAAAGAGTTAGCTGTCGGGGAACATCAAAATAAAACTCTCGGTTTAGGCTGGCAAGTCGATAAACGAACTTCATTTTACCACCAACTTAGAACACAACTCTAATAAAGTTACTAAGCGAAGTATGATGTCGGTTATTTCACAAATCTATGACCCACTAGGCCTTTTGTCTCCGACAGTAATTATAGCAAAAATACTGCTTCAAAAATTGTGGCTATGTAAAATCAGTTGGGATGATTCGGTTCCTAACGATATCGAATGCTTGTGGAATCGATTCCTTCAAGACTTGTCCTCATTAGGCAATATTCGTGTCCCTCGTTACGTCATGAGTGAATGTACATATAATAGTGAGTTACCTACACATTTTCAGTGACGCGTCACAAGACGCGTACGGTGCCTGCGCATACGTACGTACTTACACGGACGACTCATCTATAGTAACAAAGTTGTTATGTGCTAAGAGCAAGGTCGCGCCAGTCAAAACTGTATGCACCATACCGCGGCTTGAGTTATGTGGCGCTTTACTAGGCGCACGATTATACGAGTATCACAAAATTATAAGTTCATTAAGACTCACGTTTACTAAAGTATTTTTCTGGACTGATTCCACCATAGTCATGGGCTGGATCAGAATGTCACCTCATAGTTTAAAAACGTTTGTTCAGAATCGTGTATCACAAATAAACGAGCTTACAGGTGATGCAATTTGGTTGCATATTAACGGTAAAGATAACCCGGCTGATATTGTGTCGAAAGGTCTTCCTTTAAACGAGCTTCAAACCAACAATATGTGGTGGCACGGGCCAGCCTTTTTACGACAACATAAATTCGATTACTCAAGCGATATTTCCATAGATATAGATCAATTGCCCGAATTAAAGGTGCAACTGGTCTAATAGATTTTAACAGATTCTCCTCATTTAATCGGTTACGGCGAGCGACAGCCTATGTACTACGTTTTATAGGTAACAGGCGTCCGAGTAAAAATCATCGCAGAACCGGTTCGTTATCTGTCGATGAGTTGGACGCCTCAGTTGTAGTGCTCGCACGGCTCGCGCAATTACAATCATTTTACGACGAATATAATGATTTAACAAAGCGATCGGTGATTAAATCTAAAAGAATAATAGGTTTGAATGCTTTCCTTGATAAATTTAAATTAATACGCGTTGGCGGAAGATTAAGTAACTCATCATATTTCGATAATAATAAAAAACATCCAATGCTATTGTGTAGTAAGCATAGACTCACAGTGTTGTTGTTTTCACATGAACATAAACAATTGTTGCATGGCGGACCTCAGCTCCTGCTGGCTTGCGTGCGTGAGGCTTGGTGGCCGCTCGAAGGGCGAAACCTAGCGAGGAAAACGGTACACGACTGCGTCACGTGTACACGCATCAAAGGGAAGACCATACAGCCTCTCATGGGTAACTTGCCGGCTGAACGCCTGGAACCCGGATTCCCTTTTATGCGCTGCGGCGTTGACTACGCGGGGCCGGTGATGATTTTGAACCGTAGGGGCAGGGGGGCTAGTCTCATTAAAGGTTACATATGTTTATTTGTTTGTTTATGTACACGTTCTATTCATCTCGAATTAGTTACAAGTCTTTCAACAAAGGATTACATACTCGCATTAAAACGTTTCATATCACGTAGGGGTAAGCCAGCCGAGATAATGTCAGATAACGGTAGGAATTTCGTAGGGGCTGAAAAGGAATTTGTTTCGTTCATTGAAAATAATAGGAAAGATATTAGTGATTTCGCTTCAAATAACAATATTAAATTCAGTTTCATTCCTCCGTATGCTCCTCATTTTGGCGGTTTGTGGGAAGCAGGGGTGAAATCGTGTAAGCGCCACCTGCGACGAGTAGTGGGGGTGCAAATCTTACTTACGAGGAATTCAGTACGGTGTTGGCACAAACTGAAGCCATTCTGAATTCCCGTCCTTTAACAGCTCTGTCCACAGATCCGAATGACCTACAACCCCTTACCCCCGCCCATTTCCTCATCGGCCGGCCACTGACTGCTCCAGCCTACCAAGACTTGACTGCCACACCGAGTCATCGCCTGCAGCGCTACGAGGTGATCGAGCAGATGAGGCAAAACTTCTGGAAGCGATGGGCCACCGAATATGTTTCAGAGCTGCAGACGCGGACTAGATGGAAGACTCATCAAGATTCCATTACGCTCAATCAACTCGTTCTGATCAAAGACGATAACCTGCCTCCACTCAGATGGAAACTAGGAAGGATTATACGAATTCATCCAGGTGCTGACGGAATCTCTAGAGTGGCTGACCTGCTGACGGCTTCAGGCGTCACACGCAGAGCGTTCTCAAAAATATGTCCGCTCCCAGTGCCGCTGTCAGTATCTGATGTGCCGTCCTGCTGATCCTGTTGGAACCTGCAACTTCCAAGGCCGGGCCTATGTTGCCGCCTGCGCCACCTACCGGAATGAAGAGGCAAGATAGCGACCTGAAGTTGCCACTGACAGCGCGTTTGCGAATGACATCGACCAATCAGTGTCAAGCATGTCGGCCAATCATCGCGGAGAATCGCTAACTTCAGACGGATAAAATTCGCTTGTCACGGCTCTCACGCGCCACCATTTTTTAATTGTTTTTTTTTCCTTTACTCTCTCTTGATCCGTCTAATCTAAACGATTGTAATTATTAATAATGAGTATTAGGAATAATTAAATGCCATTCTACATGAGAAATAAAACTGTTCATTGAAGTACAAACCGAACCCATAGTACCAGCGGGAAGAGGAGGCAGAAGCCCTCACCCGTAGTTCCTGACCCAAGTACCGAAATTTAACACAAAGAAATACTGTAATCCAACCGTAAGCGCGTTTTCGAGCGTTCCGAATTGTTGACAGTTCTTGGCTGTCATAATCGTACTATCGAATTCGGTACGCAAATTATTGATGTGAGCGCTGTAAGCGCTCCTGAGTAGGTATGTTCCTTGGCTGTAAGAGTGATGGAATAATTAGCATTCGCATCCATTGTTCGCGTGTGATAGATCATTTAGCATTTAGCAAATTAAGTATAGTCGCGAAATGCGAAGCGATGTACTTTTCTAAACTATCATACGTCAGAGAGAGCGGCGCGGATGCTGCGGTAGCGTGTGCTCTCCGTCGCACCCACGGGAAGTCGGGAATACTAAATCTATCGGTTTCGCGTGAACGTGACTTCGTTCGCGAGTGAAGTAGCAGGTGCTGCGAACTTGCGCAATTGTTATCTTATTATGTTTGATTTGCGCGTACATTAGGGTTGTATATTGAATGAATGCTTGTGAATGTGATTGTTTAATTTATTTAAATTATTAGCGTTAGCAGGAAGAATGATGTTTAGCAATTATTACCATAATGTCTTTGATTTGCTCGTACTTAGGGTCGTGTATTGATTGAATGAATGCGTGATTGTTAATAATAATTTATGTGGCACGTGCGGAACGCGCGTCGTTTTGTGTCAAAGTTCAGTACCTACGTTTTGGCAAGTGATAGAGAGAGTTTAGTTTACGTATTCGTTAAACAGTAAAATTTACATTCTTTCGTCTTGTGCTCATTATTGTACTTAAATAGATAATAGTGTGAACTCAATACCTACCTGTAAATAATAGGAGGTAAAAAAAAAAACAACCGACTTCCAAAAAAAAACACTAAAGTGAAAAAGAACTAATTTCGGAAGTCGGTGGCTTAGGAGCTGTATTTTAGTTTTTTGCCACAGACTTCCGAAATTAAAGTTATTTTTCACTTTGTAGTGTTTTTTTTGGAAGTCGGTTGCTTTTTTTTTTGTAAAAAGTTTTTATTTTTCACTTTTTAGTGGGTCAGTTTGTAATTTATCCAATTTACAATAGCCTAATGTCAAATGCTCATCTCCTATTACAATATATTACTCTTCCCGATGCAGGGGCGTTAATTGTTGAGGAGTTCTCCTGGTAATAACCAGGAGAACTGATGGTGACTTCACCATATGCATTTTGACGAGCATAAATTGCTTAGCAACCATATTAAAGTGCCTAATCGAATCGCAACGGTGAAATACTTAGTATTAAGTAGTTCCGGTGCGCCTATAAAATTTGAAGATTTCCCTCGATTTCCATGGGATCCCCTCATCAGATTTTGATTTGATGGCAATGGGACCACCTCGGGAGCATACCCTTTCAAACAAAAAAAGAATTTTCAAAATCCGTCCAAAATTGACGGAGTAATCGGTGAATATACATAAAAAAAAAAAAAAACAGCCGAACATATAACCTCCTCCTTTTTGGAAGTCGGTTAAAAAGTAGTGAGAAGTGACCATGTATAAAAGTGTAAATAATAATTTTTATGTTTTGTATAATATTTTAATATTTTAGTGTAAATAAACTGTTGAACGGACTTGAACGTGACAAAGTCTCCCCGAACTAACCCTCTAAGGAATTATTTTTCTAATATTGCTGGTACTCTACGCACGCTAGGAGACGTCCTAAGGCTAACGCGATTTTTAATTCGCTTAATTCAGATACTTCGTTATTATCAATTATCGTCTTTAGCAAATAGCATAGCAATAAGCACGCTAAGACTCAAGAATTCCCATGCTAGTTAAAATTATTACGAAATCGCAATAATTGCCATTACTCTTCAGTATTCGGAAAACAGCCTATTATCTATGACAGGAAAAAGCGTTAATACTGTATATTTCTTTGTATATAATCGACGATCGAGGAGAATCAGATTAGGGCACTTCTTCTGACTCTGATAATGACTTCAGCAAGAAGTACAACATATTTAAAGTTCCAGGGTATTCAAGGAAGTACCCTGAAAATAGTAAAAGATAAACCCCTTAAATTCTACATTTAAAAAAGAAATTCTTCAGCACACATTCAGAAACAGTACTTCCTCTCATAGCAATGGATAGCATTTTAAGCAATAAGCTTTTATTAAATCGATTTCTTTATGACCATAACATACATGTAGCAATTATATCAGAAACTTGGTTGACACCTATGAAACATTTTAATATTAGAGGATACAGAATAGAAAGAAATGATATTCGTAACAAACACAATGGCGTAGCTATTTTAATTCACAATAGTATAGATTACAGAAACATAAATACATATTCTGACAATTTGTTACAAAATATTTGTGTAAGAATTACTGTAAATAATACAGAAATAAGTATTGTAAGTTTTTATTGTCCAACAAATTGCACTCCTTCATTTATCAAACATAAATTTGAATCTTTAATTAAATCAGTGCCTGAACCAATATAATTTTTTTATGGTGATTTTAATGCCCATCACACATAATGGGGATGTAATTCAACCAATCCAAGGGGTAGGGATATTTTGGAGATTATTGATGATAATAATTTTATTTTATTAAATAGTGGTGAAGTGACAACAGTCGGTTCTTTGACGTGGCGTCCAAATGCTTTAGATTTGTCCCTGGTGGCCCCATCATTGGCTCTTTCTTGTGATTGGTCTGTACATAATGATCCACTCGGCAGCTACCACCTTCCTGTAATTGTCAAAGTTTTTGTAAATAATAGTAGTTTATCTAACACTAGCAGCAACAAACATTTGCACATATATCCTAACTGTAAATTGGTTGACTGGAAGATGAATGAACAAAATGTAGATTTAGAATTATCTAATTTTCAGGACCAAAACTTTGCTCCATTGGATAATTATACTGCGTTTTGTATAGTTTTGCATTCTGCAATTGACAAGTGTCTTATTTATTTATTTAAGGATTACCAACGAGACACATTACAATTATCTTTTACAATAATAAAAACTTGTCTAATATACATTATCCTGTAATGCACACTCAATTACAGGTAACCACAGCTCACACAGTATCGAGTACACATGCTCTGAATACATAAGTAATTAAAATTAAGAATACATAAAAAAAAAACAATATTCATGCTATTATAAAAAATTTACATGCTTTACATGCTTTAAAAAAAAAAAAGTTTTAATTTACAATAATACAATACAGTAACCAAGCATTAATTTGATTTTCATTATTATGTCTGAATTAATTAATAAAAAATAAAACAAACAAAAAAATTTGGAATAACAGAGAATAGTTTAAAATAGAATTAGAAGTGAATTGAGTTTAATATAATAAAAAATTAAAATTCTTAAATTATTTAAACATTGGAATGATAAGTCAAACGTCCTCTAACCGAAAGTGCTTATATAATTTCTTTTTAAAAGTGTTAAGACTGTCATGATTGATATCAATCTCAGCTATGCGGCATAGAGCATTGTACAATTTGGTAGCCCTCGTTAAGGGACAGTTGTCACCTAAGTTAGTTTTGTGCAAAGATTGTCTGAACAGATTATAGGTATGTGACCGCGGTAACCTGCTAGGCACATTAATATATATTTTGGATAGTAGGTCAGTATTTAGTTTAGACGTCACCAATTTGTAAAGGAAACAAAGATCGAGTACTTTTCTACGATTAGTGAGGCTTTGGAGTTTAAAATGATGAACACGGTCTTTATAAGATTTTAATTGTTTCGAGGTTTTGTTTTGTGAGAATAGATGATACAAGAACCTCCTTTGGACTCGCTCAATACGTTGCTTATGAACGTTATAATGGGGAGACCATACCTGTGAACAGTATTCCAGATTACTACGAACCAACGACTCATATAGGATAATTTTGGTCTTACAGTTGTTGAATGGCTTTGAGGTCCTTAATACAAAACCTAGCATTTTGTTTGCGTTTGATATCATCTTATCTATATGGTCGCTGTAGGTCAATTTGCTATCCATCAAGATTCCCAGATCCCGGACAGTATCAACTTCGTTGAGTGTCTTGCCCGAAATAGAGTATTTTGTATTAAAAACATTTTTGTTGCGACAAAATTTTATATGCAAACATTTTTGTAAATTTAAGCTCATCCTATTTTCTTTGCACCACTCAACTAATCTATCCAAGTCAGCTTGTAGCAATTGTGGACCGCCTATAGATTTTATGGGAAGGGTTAACTTGAGATCATCTGCAAATAAATAGGATTTTGCGTGATGGAAGCAGTGGATGATGGTATTAATAAAGATATTGAAAAGCAAAGGTCCTAAGTGGGAGCCTTGTGGTACCCCAGACGTCACATAAAAATACTCAGATCGGACTCCATTCAAAACAACAAATGATAAACGATCATTAAGGTATGATTGAAACCATTGCAATAGTGGACCGTAGATTCTGCAGCTCTCGAGTCTCTGTATTAAAAGTTGGTGGTCTACTTTGTCGAACGCTTTACTAAAATCGGTGTAAACTGCGTCAACCTGAATCCGTCGGTCCACAAACTCTATGACATTTTCTGAAAAAGCTACTAGATTTGTGTGAGTTGATCTGCCTTGAAAGAAACCATGTTGATTACCTATTATGTGATTTTTCAAGTGGCTGTACAAATAAGGATACAATAATAACTCGAAAACTTTAGGGATAATAGAGATAATTGATATAGGTCTATAATTTTTTATATCGTTTTTGCGACCATTTTTAAAAATAGGGACTATTTTAGCTTTCTTCCACGCGGATGGGAAACAACCTGTTTCAAGTGAGCGGTTAAAAAGAAAGGTTAAAGGCGTAGAGAATGACTTCGCGCACTTAGCGAGGAGAATTGGGGGAAGCTCGTCTTCCTTATAATACGCCAGGTTCTATCCATACTGATTCGTCTATGAATAACTCATCTCATAGGAATTTGGTTAAATCCCCTCCTCTCCCTTGGGGGAATAAAAAATGTTCAGAAAAGTTGAGAAATCTAAGTTGGCTTATATTAATTTATACAATTTAAAAAATTACAAAAGCCCTCAAAAAACTTACTTTGAAAACAGAAAGATCAAATAGTTGGGTTGAACTTTGTAGGTCCTTTAATCGATGTACGCCTTTTCCCTTCCCCCCGGACCACCATATGGTGCAGACGTGTATAAGACCGTATCGTTTTAAAATATAAATAAAGAACTAAATAAAATTAAAATTGTGAAAATTAAATAAAAATGAAAAAATAGGACAGCATAAGCACAGAGGAGGTGATTATATGCAAGATATTACGTGAGTACAATTTACACATCCATAGTAATTATCTCTGCCACCAACGAGTTAAACTCACTCCTAATTAAACTGCTGCCCTGGGGCCCAAGTCTGCTATTTTTATAAATTCAGTCATTCCAACACGATCCCATTGTCATGCCATTGTCATTTTGCTAAAAGTTCGTAATCTGGTAAATTCATAATGGTCGATCATTTTCTTTGCAATTTCTTTCAATGTAGTGTCAGTGGCAGACCATTGGAAAGTCATAATGGCGCCATTATAATAGTAGATTACCAAACCTGTCAAAATCAACAATTATGAAATCAATGATCGACCATTCTGGCACTATTGTAATAGCAGACTTGAGGCCCTGGTACCTGACGACGGCTCAACAAACCAGCGCCCGCGCACGGGCACGCCATCGCGTCATATCTACAAGGACATCCCTGTCGCATGCGCGGCACCACCTTTCACCTGCGTTATTAGTCAGCTGACCTGAGACCGCGCCTTTGGGCTATCCTAGATCTACGCCCACTTCGTTATTATTGAACAAAATAGGTCGCATAGTCCCTCCTGCTTGCCCAGGCGTATCTTTGACTAATTAGCTTAACAATCTTCGTCACTTATCGTATCCTGGTAACTTGGAACTACATTGTATTAAGATGAACAAATCTATTTCTGATGGAAATATTTGTGAAATGGGCACCGATGTTACCCCTCCAAACTACGTTTCCCAACGCTATAAAAGGCTGAGGGAAGAAGACTTACCCTCGGAATTTTGCAAATTTAAGAAAGAAATGAAAGAGCTGTTTCAGTCCCTCATAAATACCCAGCAAAATGAATTGAAAAACATCTTTGCCAACCTGAAGGAGATTCAACTTACAAATAGCAACATAGAAACATCCGTCGCGTTTTTGTCTAAACAAAATGACGAGTTCCAAAATAAGATTACTCAGTTAGAATTACAAGCTAAGAAAGACAAAGATCATATCACTGTGTTGGAGGATAGAATTGAGGATTTGCAACGATGCTCGCGCAAGAATAATGTTGAAAAAAAGAATGCCCCTCGGAAAAACCAGGAAACCAGAGAGGATTTAATAAATATGGTTCTTAGTTTGGCTAAGAATATTGATCTTGATATTAGTAAGCGAGATATCAAGGATATCTTTAGATCACAGGGGAAGAAGGAAGGGGTGAATAGCCCCCCTATCGTAGTGTTGCCCAAATGCAAGAACAAGACGAGACTTAGCCAGTCTTGGTCTTGGTCTTGCGCCAATACACCTGGTCTTGGTCTTGGTCTTGGTCTTGCGCTCCCAGTCTTGGTCTTAGTCTTGGTCTTGCAGCAAGAGTCTTGCAAGTCTTGCAATTACCTATTAGTCTATTACTATTTATTAAAGTTTACTTTAAATCTTAGAAAAACGTATTAGAATTGGAACATTGTGAGCTTGAATTAACATAGCCATAGTAAAGATCAAGCAGATTAATAAATAACTGAAGATTTGATAAGAAATTCGAAAAATCAACTGACCTATATGTCGTTTTCCATGGAAGTAACTGTTTCTTAATAAACATTTATGATTTATAAGCTTTGATTTATAACCTAATCATAATACTACTTGCGTGATCAGTATAATGTATTCATTTTCATTCTAAGCACTCTGAAACTTATTTATTCTTTGGAACACCTGTAGGTACTCTTAAAAAAATTCGAAATTATTTTGCATGAGTATACCTACGCCCTATGGCGGCAATCAAATAGTGTCACAAATGTTATGATTTCGGCGTGGCGGCAACGATTGTTTTAGATTTCAAAAGAAGCCGCCGGCGCGTGTATCATAACCATGTACTTCCGAAAAGCGGCAAATTTCTTTGAGAAGTAAGTACAAAACCTTTGATGCCGCATTATCAAAGTGCCGATGGTTAAAACATAACTATGCATGCACTCAGTTTGATTTTAATAGATATTTTTTTATTCGCTATGTTTATGGTATTAGTCGTAATGCGCATAGGTCCAGTTTTTCATATTCTTTGATACAGTTTTTTGCGTCTCATAGAATTCCTAAGCGTACCTACCTATACACCGAACTGTTACACCTAACTACTCAGTGAAATAGCGCTAAGTCCTAGCTGCAAGACGCAAGAGTCTTGCAGGCTATGTCTTGTTCTTGCTCAAGTCTTGCACGGTCAGTCTTGGTCTTGGTCTTGCTAAAAATACGCGGTCTTGTTCTTGGTCTTGGTCTTGCAAAAACGCAAGAACAAGACCAAGACTGCAAGACCAAGACTGAATTTGGGCAACACTACCCTATCGTAGTGGAACTGGACTCTACAATTCTAAATTATTAAAAAAATAAATAAAAAAAAACTTTAAATACCCACCTTCTCAATATTACCGCACACCCTCTAAACTCATTGAATAGGGTCAACTTGTTTTTTACCACCATAAGCAAATCTTTAGCGGAAAGTATCGTAACTCAGACTGGGATGCCGGTTGCGACTAGCTCCTGTAGTAACTCTTGGGCTTCCTCGTTTGTGTTATTGGAGACGGATCCACAAGAAGTGGATGGTATTCTTATGAGTCTTGACTCTGAAAGTGCACCAGGTTGGGACGGTATACCGACAAAATATTTAAAAATGTCTTGACATTTTTAAAATGTCTTGATTTTGTGGTTCCTCTGATAAGCCAGCTAGCTAACTCGATGTGAACAATTATCGCCCCATATCTGTGCTGTCATCAATTTCAAAAATATTAGAAAAAAATAATAAACAAGAGACTAATTAACTACTTACAGAAATACAACATTTTATCAGATGCACAATATGGGTTTAGAAGAGGACGTTCCACTCAAGACGCTATTACGGCTTTGACATCTGAGATTGTTAATAGGGTGGATAGGGGTTATAAATGTTTAACATTGTTCTTAGATCTCAAGAAAGCTTTTGATACCGTTTCCGTTCCTATCCTTCTGCACAGGCTAGAAAGTATAGGTATAAGAGGTACGGCTCTCTCCCTGTTTGAAAGTTATCTTAAAGATAGACAGCAAATGGTTAAAATTAATAACTCATGCAGTGCTGAAGAAGAGGTCTACTACGGAGACCCACAGGGGAGCGTTTTGGGTCCGCCACTCTTTTTAATTTATATTAATAGCCTATGCAATATGCTGATTAATGGAGGGCGAACCTTCTCATACGCAGACGATACTGCGGTTGTTTTCTCAGGAACGTCATGGAAACATGTAAAAACTGTCGCTAAAGAGGGTCTGATTGAGATAGCTGGCTGGCTCAAAGCAAACCTTTTAACCCTTAATACCACTAAGACTAATTTTATTTGTTTTTCCCCAAACCAAAGGTCACAGCCCGGATCTGACTATAGCATTGCGATTCATGTTTGCCAAAATAATTCCCTCGATAACGATAATTGTGGCTGTCAAACCATTCAACAAGTCAGCTCCACAAAATACTTGGGCATAATTGTTGATCAAAGACTGTCATGGCACCCTCACATTGAGATCCTTATGAAAAGGATCCGGAAGCTTATTTGGGTCTTTAAAACTTTACGACATGTTATGTCCGCGCAACTTGTAAATAAGATCTATATAGCTCTGGCACAATCTATAATAACTTACTGCATTCCGATTTGGGGTAGAGCCACCAAGCTCAAATTCCTTGATCTGGAAAGAGCTCAGAGATCTCTTATCAAGGTGATGTACCATTTAGGTTCCCTACATGAAGTTAGCAACTTGCTCTCAATTAGAAAACTTTATGTTCTAAACGTGTCCTTATAAGTGTCTTCCTTTTGGCTTGGCAATTCAGAACAGAAGGCGCAAAGATATAGTGGCCCACTCACCAGGGATTCGAACTGTCTTTGCTAGACGTCAATATGTTACACAATCCACTTACATCTATAATAAACTGAACCGTAAATTAGATATATTATATATCCCCTGTAGTTATACGATTGTAAAAAAGCAATAACTGAATTGCTGAGATCCCTAACATAAGAAGAAACTGAAAACATTCTGACAAGATTGAGCTAAAGCAAGAAATGGAAAAAAAATGGTACGCACACACACCCATGTACATACACACACACACACAATATATACATACACACGCATAGAGCTGCTAAATTAATGTTTAATTTTATTTTTGTTTTTATTTATTCTGTATACATCTAATCTCTATTTACTTATTAGCCTCATCATTGTAAAGCAACCACTAATGGGAAGGGTGAGACAGCTCCGACACAAGTACTTTTGTAACTTACTGGGGCTGCCTCAATTTATGTATGACACAATGTTTAAGTTAAAATAAATATTTTTGTATTTTGTATTTTTGTACGCCTCTGTCGAGAATCTGGAAATATATGCGGAAATTTAAAACATATTCTTGCAACAATATTGACGATCGTTGGATTCAAGATTTTCTGTAAAAATATACCCCAGACTTAGTAAATAGTAAATCAAATTTTCCTCTTGCTAGTGAGACAAATTCTGTAAATAACTTCTTAATAAAACCATTTTTAATACAGGAGCTCGTGGCTGCTGTCTGTTCTAGAAAAGATAGTGCTTTTGGACTGGATGGTATTCCTTATATTATGTTGAAAAAGATTAGTGATAGAGGCTTGCACACTTTTCTCAAAATATTAAATAGTTTGTGGTTGAACAATGATATACCTCACTCTTGGAAGTCTGATTGTTTGGTACCTATTTTGAAGGCTGATAAAATTATGTCAAATCCAGATTCCTATCGTCCTATTGCACTTACATCTTGTGTTGGTAAATTTTTTGAACAATTAATAAAACAAAGGTTGGAATTTTACATAGAACAAAATAATATTTTACCTGCTAATCAATTTGGTTTTCGTAGGGGTACATCGGCTCGTGAAAGTATTTGTCAGATACAGCTTGATATCCAAAATAGTTACATTAATAAGGATTGTTTAGTGTCAGCATTTTTTGATGTTGCTGGAGCTTTTAATAGTATCAATATTGATATATATTACTTTGTTCTGAATTGCTTCTTGTTGGAATTCCAAACAAAATAGTTCACTGGATCCATGAATTTTTGACTGAAAGGAAAGTTTATGTTAAGTATAATATAATAATAAATTATATGGACCAAGGTTTGCTTCTGTTGGAGTTTGTCAAGAAGGAATACTTTCTCCATTAATATTTATTTTGTATATTCGTCGTTTGAATTTGATTCTAGGTTCTGAGGTCAAAAATCTTCAATTTGCTGATGATTTGGTTGTGTATTTGTCTGGGAAAAATATAAAAAAAAGTCTAAATAAGGCTTTGGATGGATTATCTACATATTTTTCTTATAATCTAGAAATAAATGCACTTAAGTCTAAACTAGTAGTCTTTGGTAAAGCTAGGAACTTCAGTCCTTCTGTGTATTACAATCAAGTTTCTATTCTTATTTTTCATGATGCTAAGATGTCACTTTTACTAATCATTTTTCTTGGAAAAAATATGTTGAATTGGTAAATTCAAGAGCTAACAGAGCTTTCAATATCTAGAAAACTCTTTGTAGGACCTGCTGGGGTGCTGAACCAAAATATTATTGCTTTTGTACAAATCTCTGATCCATAGTCATTTCGAATATGGTTTTCTCTGTTTTGCTGGTGATAGAAGAATAGTAGATATCTTTGATAAAAATACAAAATAAAAGCTTGAGGCTTATTACCGGAGCATTTAAAAGCACTCCAATCAATGCAATGCAAGTTGAATGTAAACTTCCTCCATTAAGTATAAGATTCTCTTACTTGAAAGAAAGGTTTTTATTAAAACTGTATAGTAAAAATAATAATCACCTGTTTTTAAATTTGAAACAATCTAGTACACATCTATTTGTAACTCTCTTTATATACTTCGAAGGTTTTTCTCAATATGTAAATTTTCTTGAAACTCTACAAATTAATAAGTCATCTCTTCTTCCATGTAATCAGGGGGATTTTAACAGCCCTGCAATTGACATCATCATTGACCTTAATTTATCCACCAAAGAAGATGTACATAGTAAACTACTTGAGTTTACTGATTATAGATTTGTGTATACTGATGGGTCTAAAACTGATTCTGCAGTTTCATTTGCTATTTACGATGGGCTATTGAATACTGGTACTGTTTATAAAATAAACTCAAACACAAGCATATTCACAGCTGAGGCTGTGGCTATTCTAGCTGCCTTAAAACACATTAAACATAAAAACCGGCCAAGTGCGAGTCGGACTCTCGTACGAAGGGTTCCGTACCATTATCTATAAAAAGGGGTGTAAGGGGGAGTACACAACAACCTGTCACCCCAAATGTCAACCTCACCTGTGCGCAGTACACCCTGCCACTGACGAACGAGGCGCTGACGACCGACCGATGGTGGTATAACCATCCAAAAAGCCAACCTAAATTCTCCAGAGCGATGACGGGCAGCAGCGTTATCGTTGCGAAAGAATTGGCCCTGCGGTCACCAACCCGCATGCCCAGCGTGGTGACTACGGGCATTAAACCTCTCAATGAAAGTGCTAAAACAACCGCCCCCAGTTCCCGGTGGTCCCGCAATTCCTGGTCAAGGTAGCGGTCACGGTAGCGGCGGGACGGGGGCTGCGAAGAATCACCAGCTCTCCCAAGGTGGGGTCGGCTTTCTAGTCAACAAGGAACTCACTAGCAGCGTTGTGGAAATCAGTAGTGTGTCGACACGGGTAGCGTACCTTGTACTGAAACTCACTGACAGGTACTACTTGAAAGTGATACAGGTATATGCGCCGACTTCGACATGCTCTGACGAGACAGCCGAGGCCATGTACGAGGATATTGCCAAGCCAATGCACAGTACAACAAAGGCCCACTACAACGTTGTTATGGGGGACTTCAATGCCAAAGTGGGAGTACAAGAAGAAGTTTGGGGCGCAGTAATCACAGGGGGCAAATGCTGGTCAACTTTTTAGAGTCGCAGGGGTTATTCTTGATGAATTCATTCTTCGAAAAGAAACCCCAAAGAAAGTGGACCTGGCAAAGCCCCGATAACGTGACAAGGAACGAGATAGACTTCATCATGACGGATAAGAAGCATACCTATATTTAGAGATGTCTCCGTGATTAGTAGGTTCAATACCGGAAGCGATCACAGGCTTGTCCGAGGCACTCTAAATATCAATTTTCGAGCTGAAAGGATCCGTATGATGAGGCCTACCCTCCGACCTACGCAGCTTCAAGCCGCTCAAGGATCCGAAAAGTTCCAACTGGAACTTCAAAATCGATTCGCCCAATTGGAAACCATAGACATTGTTGAAGAGAAAGCTGACGAGCAAGCATTACGCGACGTGTCCCGCAGACATTTCCCGTCGCAGCGAAAAAATAAGGTGTCCAAACTTTCCTCGGAGACTCTTGGGCTTATGAGGGAAAGACGAGAGCTGCCATCCACGCAGCCGGCTTCGTCAGTTAGGAGAACCCTAAACCTAAAAATTAGGAAACTGACGCCACACGACCTTCGGTGCTCCAATACGCGCGACATCATGGTCGCGATTGAGCAGAACCGAGAGTCGAAAGTGTTCGCTTAGCAACTAGGGAGGTCTCATCTGACGAAACTAAGAACTGCGGATGGCAGAATCATGACTTCGAAGCCCGAGATATTCGAGGAAGTCGAGGATTTCTACGGGCACCTATACTCAACGCGAACGCCAAAACCAGCGGGGCATAGTGCGGATGACCATCGAGCCTAATTAACGCGCCACTACACGGAGGACATCCCGGATGTCGACCAGAGCGAGATTAGGGCGGCTCTCGAGCAGCTTAAGAACAACAAGGCACCTGGTGATGACGGAATAACGACAGAGGCTCCAGTCCTGAAGGAGCTAGCGAGTCTCTTTAACTCCGTCATCCAAGAGGGTACAACGCCCGAAGCGTGGAGCAGAGGTGCGGTGGTTCTGTTCTTCAACAAAGGCGACAAAACCTTGCTGAAAAACTATATACCCATCTCACTTCTGAGCCACGTATACAAGCTGTTCTCGAGGGTCGTCACGAACCGTCTCGCCAGGAGTCTTGACGAGTTCCAGCCGCCAGAACAAGCCGGTTTTCGAAAAGGCTTCAGTACCGTAGACCACATCCATACTTTTCGGCAAATTGTACAGAAGACCGAGGAGTACAACCAGCCGCTGTGTATGGAATTTGTGGACTACGAGAAAGCCTTCGACCCCATCGAAATATGGGCAGTTCTGGCCTCTCTACAACGATGTCGAATTGACTGGCGCTACATAGAAGTGTTGAGATGTTTGTATGACGCTGCCACGATGACTGTCCAGATCCAAGATCAGAAAAACAGTCCCATCCAACTGCTCAGAGGGGTGAGACAGGGGGATGTGATATCCCCAAAACTGTTCACCAATGCGTTGGAGGACGTCTTCAAGACGCTGGACTGGACTGGACAGGGTATCAACGTGAACGGCGAGTACATCTCACACCTTCGCTTTGCTGATGACAAAGTCAAAGTCAAACCATTTATTTCAAATAGGCACATAAGAGGCACTTTTGAACGTCAAAATTTACAAAAATAATAGAATTGATTCTAGTTGCCCCTTCCAAAAGGTAGTTTCGTATGGAGAAGAATGGGCAAGAAACTCCACCGGTACTCTTTTAAAAATGTTTTACAATATTTTGTTTGATTACATTAATTATATGATTATATGTGAAGACGATGCACCTAGAATAAAATTACTATACCATAATAGGTAAAACGAATTAAAAACTAAGCAATGAAAAATAACTTAATTATTAGATAGATACATGGTGTTCACATATTTACAAACATCATAAAAGTATGTTTTTCTAAAAAAAATAAGTCAGTGTGTGAGTATAGGTTATCACAGAATGTAAAATCAATATCATAAAAATAACAGATTTAACCATAAAAATAGCAACCAGTTTGATTTTGTCTAGACTCTAGATTGTTCTATGGAGCTGGACCAGCATGTTTCCAAGCATTCCTGTCCTGGATATAATCCTCTAACTTGTAATATGCTTGTTGACATAGTCATAATGGCAGAGACGCTGGAACAGTTAGACCAGATGCTGCACAGCCTAAACGGCGCCTCTCGGCGGGTTGGCCTCGACATGAATTTGGACAAGACAAAAGTCATGTACAATTCGCACGTCTTGCCGAGTCCAATCCACATCGAAGGGTCGCTAATCGAAGTTGTGAAGGAGTATGTCTACCTAGGACAAGTCATCAAGGTCGGTAGACACAACTTTGATAAAGAAGCCGACAGAAAGATCCAGTTGGGTTGGGCGGCATTTGGAAAACTGCGTCAAGTCTTCTCGTCGCCTATCCCGCAAAGTCTGAAGACTAAAGTCTTTAACCAGTGCGTCCTGCCTGTCATGACATACGGTGCCACAAATTCAAGGTTGCGCAGCGTGCTATGGAGCGGGCTATGCTTGGAGTCTCTATGAAGGATAAGATCGGGAATGAAATTATCCGGAAAAGAACCGGAGTTACCGACATAGCTTGCAGAGTAAGCAAACTGAAGTGGCAGTGGGCTGGCCATGTTTGTCGAAGGACCGATGGCCGATGGAGCAGACGAGTCCTGGAGTGGAGACCGCGTATCGGCAAGCGTAGTGTGGGACGCCCCCCAGCTAGATGGACCGACGATCTTAAGAAGGTGGCTGGGTCAGACTGGATGCGGAAGGCGGAGGACAGGGTGTTGTGGCGCAGCCTGGGAGAGGCCTATGTCCAGCAGTGGACTGCGATAGGCTGAGTTGATTGATTGATCTATAAAAACAGCAAAAAAATCTTTGTTGTATGGGCCCCCTTAAATATTTGTTTTATTTTAATTTAATTATTTATTTTTAAAGTGAATACATAACTAAATATACTGTGTAGTGAGCATGACACACTCAGCCGCCAGGGCACATTCGTGTCAATGAAAGACGTACTTAGTAAATGGTAGGTACATAGTGCTCACCACATGTGTGAGCACTATGTACCGTATGTAAGATTGCTCAACTTGGGAATCACAATGATCACAGAGAGGACCAAGACTATGTATAATTTTCAAACGAAACAGGTCATTTTTCATTGTCAACATTTTTCATTCCGTAAAATTACCAATATTAGCTTACCAGCCTTAAACCTCAAACGGCGCAAATACTTTAATCTTACTGGGACTTATATGTTCGAGCCGTTTGGGGTTGAAACACTAGGGCCATGGGGTCCGAGTGCCCACTTAGTTTTTCGAGACATCGCTAAGCGGTTGGTCGACTCCTCACGTGACCAGAGGGCTGGCCTATTTTTCGGCCAAAGAATCAGCATTGCCATACAACGTGGCAATGCTGCCAGCCTTTTGGGCACTTTTCCCACTGAAAGCGATGCGGAAGAATTTTTTGATGCCCTATGATTTTTTCCCCCCCTTTGTTATATAGGTACTTACTTGTACACATTATTATTTTTATTTTAAGTTTGTTTAGTTTTTAAACGAAACAGGTGATAATTTAGACGACAGTGACCAAAACGAAGCCTGAATATGGTGGAGTAAAACTTCCTGTTCATGTTGGTTTTTATTTTGCAGAACCAAGGCATGGTTCCTATGGGAACATTATATACAGCATACCATAAACCTTTATTTTCAATTTGGACTGTGTGGTTCGATGGCTTTTCCATATACCAGTGGACCTTTTTTTCAACCTTTTAGTAGGACCTTTTAGTCCCTACTATGTCTGTGCATGGAACAGATATGTTGAGGAAACTACTAGAATCAGGGATATCATCAGAATTTGTTAAAGTTCCGGCTAAAAAGTCAGCCCTTTCATTTCCCAACACACCAATATGTGAAGCAACCCACATGAACAAAACCTTAATATTATGAGAAGACAAATGCAGCCAAGCCTCTTTTATGAATGAAATTAGATAGTTTGTTTTAGCATTCAACCTATTATTTTTGAGATTTTCAAGAACACTCATGCTGTCACTAACTATTATCCATTTACAACATCCATCATTTTTAGGGTTCCGTACCCAAAGGGTAAAAACGGGAACCTTTTTTCATTCCATTCCGTAAAATTACCAATATTAGCTTACCGGCCGTAAGCTAATAATTGGTAATTTTACGGAATGAAAAATGTTGACAATGAAAAATGACCTGTTTCGTTTGAAAATTATACATAGTCCTGGTCCTCTCTGTGATCATTGTGATTCCCAAGTTGAGCAATCTTTAGCTCACATTTACTTTGATTGCTCATCTTTTGGCATTCAACGCCTTGTGCTAATGGATGAGCTTATTTAAATATATGTTAGTCCGGATGTAGTTCCGCGCTCCATCCAGGCACTCCTTGTAAATAGTTCGACGTATTTACATTTTGTTTAATGCATAAGATTTGCTTTACCGAATGTAAAAAGTAGTGATCGTGACATAGTATTGAATAGGGAGAAACTTGAATTCGTCGATAAAACTGTTTTCCTTGGGATAACGCTAGACTCAAGGCTGCAATGGGGTCCTCATTTAACATCTCTTGCAGGACGGCTAAGTTCAGCAGCATATGCTGTGAGAAAAATCCGTCAATTCACTAATGTAGATACCGCGAGGCTAGTATATTTCAGCTACTTTCATAGTATCATGTCTTACGGTATTTTATTATGGGGACGGGCTGCAGATATCGAGTCTATTTTTATTATGCAGAAAAGATTCATCAGAGCAATATATAGTCTCCGCAGGCGCGATTCTCTAAGGGAACTGTTTAAAGATATTAACATCATGACGGTACCTTGTCAATATATATAAGAAAACATCTTGTACGTAAGGAAAAATCTAAATCTTTTCAGTAAAAGAGGTGAAAGACACAATTATGGGACTAGAAATAGGGACCAATTAGTTCAACAAGGTTTCAAACTGGCTAAAGTAGACTCATCCTTCATGGGGTACTCTTTAAAATGTTACAATTAAATACCTCCCCACATCGTCCAACTAAATAAAACGAAATTTAAATTTTGTATAAAACGCACACTATGTAGCCAAGCATATTATAAGTTGGGGGATTACATCACTGACAAAAATGCTTGGCTTAACGCTGGTCCTGCTCCACAAGGGCGCATAGGTACCTACACTAATTGATTAGCATTCAAAAATATTGTTGGAGCTGCTGAAGATTGTAAATAGTATCTTTATATTGTATAAATTCAATCTCTTAGTATTGTATAATTTCACAGCACATGTGTGAGCACTATGTACCTACCATTTACTAAGTACGTCTTTCATTGACACGAATGTGCCCTGGCGGCTGAGTGTGTCATGCTTACTCAAATGTCTCGCTGATGGTGGCGTGTGTGTTGGATCATTAAGTTCCCTTAAAATGGTTGAGCTAAATGGTGCTGATCCATGCGTCATGTTCGTGAACGGGCGCCGTCAGTGTGGACTGGCCATTTCTTGGCTGCCACGACTTATTTTAACTTATTTTAATTGTTTTTAGGGTTCCGTACCTCAAAAGGAAAAAACGGAACCCTTATAGGATCACTTCCTTGTCCGTCTGTCTGTCTGTCTCTCTGTCAGTCTGTCAAGACCATTTTTCTCAGGAACGCGTAGAGGTATCAAGTTGAAATTAATAAAAAATACGTAAGTCTATGGTCCCTTGAAGCTCTAAAAAAATCAAGCTTCCAAGTCACCGCAATAAAAAAATACGGCGATATAAGCGACATTATTGCGACATATTTCAATAATCGGAAATAAATCAAAACCTATAGGGTACTTCCCGTAGACCTAGAATCATGAAATTTGGCAAGAAGCATGATCTTACAGCACAAGTATAGGAATAGGTCTGAAAATTGTGAATTTGCAATTCTAACACATAAAAAAAATTGCGAATATCTCGCACATAAATCAAAACCTATAGGGTACTTCCCGTTGACTTAAGAATCATGAAATTTGACAACAAGCAAGGTCTTACAGCACAAGTAAAGGAAAAAGTCCGAAAATTGAAAATTAGTAGTTTTATCACATAAAAAAAAAAATGGGATTATCTCGCACATAAATCAAAACCTATACAGTAGGTACTTCCCGTTGACCTAGAATCATGAAATTTGGGCAGAAGCAAGGTCTCACAAGTCACAGCACAAGTAAAGGAAAAAGTCCGAAAATTGTTCATTTGTAGTCTTATCACATAAAAAAAACCGGCCAAGTGCGTGTCGGACCACGCACAATGAAGGGTTCCGTAGTTAGGATGAATTTATCCCTAAAACAAACTTAACATTGTAGTTGAAAAACATGTTCTCCCATACATCGATATACGCCACGGTCAATTTTCCAACTGAAAATTTAAGTTTGTAATCGCAAAAAATGATTTTTTCTATGTGATAAAACTACAAATTAACAATTTTCGGACTTTTTCCTTTACTTGTGCTGTGAGACCTTGCTTCTGCCTAAATTTCATGATTCTAGATCAACGGGAAGTACCCTATAGGTTTTGATTTATGTGCGAGATATTCGCAATTTTTTATTATGTGATAAAAGTACAAATTTACAATTTTCGGACTTTTTCCTTTACGTGTGCTGCAAGACCTTGCTTGTTGCCAAATTTCATGATTCTAGGTCAACGGGAAGTACCCTATAGGTTTTGATTTATTTGCGAGTATAGAAATATGTCGCAATAATGTCGCTTATATCGCCGTATTTTTTTATTGCGTTGACTTGGAAGATTGATTTTTTTAGAGCTTCAAGAGACTATAGACTTACGTATTTGATATTAATTTCAACTTGATATCTCTACGCGTTCCTGAGAAAAATGGTTTTGACAGACGGACAGACAGACAGACAGACAGACCGACAACGAAGTGATCCTATAAGGGTTCCGTTTTTTCCTTTTGAGGTACGGAACCCTAAAAACATTTTTTGCGATTACAAACTTAAATTTTCGGTTGGCAAAATTGACCGTGGCGTATATCGATGTATGGGAGAACATGTTTTTCAACTACAATGTTAAGTTTGTTTTAGGGATAAATTCATCCTAACCACGGAACCCTTGATTGTGCGTGGTCCGACACGCACTTGGCCGGTTTTATTTAATGGTTTTATCTTTTTATTGCGGACGCTTTTAACGTGCACGTCTTTCTACATTGTCCTCACATGTATAATTTCAACATGAATGATGTAAGTAACCAATACTTTGTCACAATATTTTGATTAAAAAGAGTGTCCGTGGAGTTTCTCAACCGTTCTTCTCCATAGGAACCTACTACGCTTTGGAATGGGCAACTAGCTTCATCTCTCTGACTGACCGACCCCTTGACAATTCAAAAGTGCCTGTAGGCCGACACACATTCACAGCATACTCAGCCATTACGCGTGCAAACGTCAACACAGTCGACACGTCCTACGGGACTCCTACGTGGCAAAAAAGTATTGAAATACAGCATGTCTGGTGTGGTGAAATGTTGTAAAAACCGTAGCGATCGGAAGAAAAAAAATCCAGGAATCACGTTTCATAGATAAATGAATAAATCAACAACTTAGTTCCCGATTTGATAGATTACAATCAATCTTCATTCACTAGAACAAAATAATTCATCACAAGGCCAGTGTTGTCAATATTCACGGGTGCACATTACCCTAAATATATGGGGAATTTATATTTTTTTTAATCAATTCAACTTATTTAGGTTATTTATTACTAGTTATTTTATATTCTTCTTACTTCTTACTAGATTTCCTAAAGAAAATGAAGTATGGAGAAATTATTGGATAAAAAAAAATCGAAATTATAACTGTCAAAATGACTGGATGCAAAAAAAAATACTCAGCATTTGGGATGTTATACAATAGATACAGTAAATATTTTTTACAATTATAATATTTTCAATTATTAACTATGTTGTTAATTGCACATATTTTCATAGGGAGATTTGGTTCTTACCATTAACGTTTAAAATAGCACGGTATAATTCTAGCTGCCGACATTTCCAAGAAACTTGTCTCTCGACCTGTATTTGTCTTAAAATAAATGATAAATGATAAATGATTTTTATTTCTGTAAGTAGGTTTGTACAAACACTTTTACACGTCAGTCATATTTTTAAAACTAGATGAGGTCGGCGTTTCCTATCTGACTACTCTGAGAAGAAAGGCCGAAACAAACTCAGAGGTCACAGTCTCTTTTAAAGTCCAGACATAATCTTGGTCAGATCATGTGAAGGCCATGTAGATTGGTGTCTGAAATGGTCTTTTGAGGAAAGAACCACACAGATTGAGTGGACCTGACCAGTCAGTGCACGAATTTGTCAGTAATCGTGCAGCTCTACTCAGAACTTAAGGAGCTCAACGATGCGACGATCAATACCAAAGAAAGGACATTTGGGTAGGCCGCTTAAATGACTCAAACTGCCAGACCATGATTAACACTAACTGAGAATAAAAGACAAAGTGAAAATAAAAATAAAAGAGCAATAACCCACATAGTCTTCACATTCACAATAATTAAAATAATATAATACTTTACAAGTAAATAATCATGTCATTACGTATATATTACGTTACGTATATAAAATAATAAAAGTTAGCAAAAAAAACATCAAACAATAAAAATAAACCACTTCAATAAGTAAAAATTGGAGCAGCTCAATCCCAAGCCTTTTTGTCCTCAATATAATCTTTAACGGTATAAAAAGCTTTCTGACACAACTTACGTTTAATGAATGATTTGAATTTATTAAGGCTTAGATCTTGAACGTGGCTTGGAAGTTTATTATAAAAGCGTATACATTGACATCGGAACGAGCCACCTATTTTCTTGAGCCTTGTTGTAGGTACAACAAATTTATGTTTGTTTCTAGTATTTATATTATGGATATCACTGTATTTTTTAAACAATTTTATATTTTTATGGGCATATAAAAGATTTTCAAAAATATACTGAGAAGGTACAGTCATTACATTAATCTCCTTAAATTTCTCTCGGAGAGAGTGTCTTGGACTTAATTTATAAACTGATCGTACAGCTCTTTTCTGCAAAACAAAGATATTCTGAATGTCGGCGGCATTTCCCCACAACAGAATACCGTACGACATTACACTATGAAAATAGGCAAAGTACACTAAACGGGCTGTCTCTATGTCAGTTAAATTACGAATTTTTCTAACAGCATATGCTGCGGAGCTTAGCTTTTTAGACAGTTTATCTATATGTGGGCCCCACTGAAGCTTAGCATCCAAAGTTAAGCCCAAGAATATTGTGCTTTCTTCAGGATTCAATTCTTCGCCCTTTATCAACACATCAGTTTTCACCTGCCTAACGTGAGGTAGCGTAAACTTAATGCATTTGGTTTTTTTTTCATTTAGAAGTAAATTATTAACATTGAACCAGTGAACTACTTTTGAGATCGCGCTATTTACATCGTCAGTAACCAGCTGCTGACGTTTAAGTTTAAACAAAAGTGAAGTGTCATCTGCAAACAACACTATATCATGATTATCCTTTATGAGGTAAGGCAAGTCATTAATATAAATAAGAAACAAGAAAGGACCAAGAATTGAGCCCTGTGGAACTCCTATTGTTACTATAGATCCGGGAGATCTTTTTCCATTGACGTCAACGCTCTGAATCCTATTACTCAAGTATGAAGTAAGAAGATCCAGAGCGGTGTTCCGGATCCCGTAGTGGCGGAGTTTCCTGATTAACGTTTCATGAAAAACGCAATCGAAAGCCTTGGACAAATCACAAAAAATGCCCAAGGCATCGCATTTATCTTCCCATGCATTATAAATATGTCCTAACAGTTCAACACCGGCATCAGTAGTCGAACGACCCCTTGTAAAACCAAACTGTTTGCTATGTAGTAATTTATGTTTATTAAAAAATCTTTGTAATTGGTCCAAAATTAATTTCTCAAAAATTTTACTAAAGGTAGGTAGTACTGAAATATGTCTATAATTTGTGGGGTCTGATGTACTACCTGATTTAAACAACGGTATTATTTTACTATTCTTCATGAGGTCAGGAAACTCCCCACAGTCAATACAATTATTAAAGATAAGAGCTAAAGTAGGTGCTACGATGTCTATAATAGACTTAGCAACTTCTACAGAATTACCCCACAGATCTGCAGTCTTTTTTACATTTAAAGTGTTAAAGGTTTTAATTATATCTCTACAGGTAATATGTTCAAAATGAAATTCCGAATCGCAAACATTTACATTTTCCTTAAGCAGACTCAGCAACAGAAGGTGATGAGTTTAGGGATTTAGTAGTTGAAACGGGAATATCCGAAAATAAATTTTCAAAGGCCACGGCGACTTGTGAGTCTGATTTTATTATGTTGTCATTAATTGACAGGCTATAGTCGTATTTCGGTTCCTAGACCTTCCCGTTTCACTATTAATAATATTCCAAGTCGTTTTAATTACATTACTACTGTTTTTAATCTTCGAACTCAAATAACGCGACTTGGCCATACAACAAACTTTTTTAAATAATTTTGAATAATTTCTAACATACAAATTAAATTCATCAGTGTTTACATAATACCTTTCATTGTACAGCTCATAAAGCCGTGTTCTACTTTTATGAATGCCAATGGTAGCCCAATCACTGAAAGATGCGTTACTATTAACCGAGGTAGTCTTGGGAATAAATGTGGAATTAAATTGTTGACAGTAAATATTAAAAAAAAACATTATAAAGATGATTAAGATCATCATTCATAGATGGAACTGGTAATTTATCAATGAGTTTACCTTTAAAAGCTTCCAAGCGACGTGCTGTTTTGGGGTTAACAGTGATATCCTTTTTAGCCACTCTGTTGTTTCGGTTTTGGATAGTAATCCTTTGCCCACAATGATCAGAATCAAGTAAATTTATAATTTCTTTGTGGCTTGGTATAATATCTGTATAAATATTATCTAGACATGTGGCACTAGTAAAGGTTATTCTTGTGGGCTCCAAAAACAGGTTTACAAGATTGTATGACTGAAACAGACTTATTATTTTACTACAAGACCTGAGTTCCCTAACAAATTAACATTAAAATCACCACAAGTGATAATGGACTTGTTTGAGTTACAAATCTTGTGCAACACTTCATCCATTACCTTTTCAAAGCAGTCATACAATCCTGAAGGGGTCTGTACACACTTAATACAATAAACTGCTCCAATTCTATACAGGCTATTTCAACAGTCCGCTCAACACATAGGCTCACAATATCCTTACGGTCTTTAAACTTAAGCTGGTTACTTACTAAAATTAATGAGCCACCGTGTATAGCATTTACTCTGCTGAACGAACTACCAACCTGGTGATTATTAAAATAAAACAATAATACGAGTATATGGGTAAATTTGGCTAACATGACAACCCTAAATTCGATTTGTCGCCTTGACGTCGAGTCCCGCCACAACGAGTCGCCGCCGCCGCGCCGCCACGTCTACTTCCAAAACTCTCGCTTTTATTCCCGCCTCGTCGAATCGTTGAAAAACTCTTTTATTACCGCCACGTCTACTTAAGGCGGGGTTCTTCGAAAAATCGTCGTTTTGTATTGTGTTTTATTCGTATATAACCAGGATAAAAAATTTGAAAAAAATATATTACATATTTCACACTTCGATCTAGATATGTTGGCCGTGCGATTCACGATTACTTGCACTTTACTGCATCCAATTAAATCGCAAAGATACGTCTAAATTATGGTCTAATTACCATTTCATTTGAGTTATATTAGACTTTGAACAATAAAACTTATACCATAATAAAGGTCGTAAAAAATGTGATATTTGTCGGCCGTCATAATTTGAAATATGAAAATACCTATAGGTATCACTAATTCCAAAATAAAGGGTTTTCATCTTTTGATGCGCTCGCTTTGCGTGCTTTAGTCCCAATCGAATTTTGACCTCACTATCGGCTTTAGCACCCTCGAAAACTATGAAATTGATACCCATGATAAAAAATTGGAACATTTTCGAAGCTGCCATCTTAGATTTACATTTTGACCTCACTATCGGCTTTAGCACCCTCGAAAACTATGAAATTGATACCCATGATAAAAAATTGGAACATTTTCGAAGCCGCCATCTTGGATTTACATTTTGACCTCACTATTTTCTTAAGCAACCTCAAAAACTATGAAATTGATACCCATGATGAAAAATTGGAACATTTTCGTAGCCGCCATCTTGGATTTACATTTTGACCAAATTCACACTTTTTCTCTCTCTTTCTATCGAGAGGGAAAAAGTATGATCGTTTGTTTGTGTGACGCTTTCTTCCAGCTTACGCCGCGCGCCGTTCCAAAAATACTTATTAGAAAAATAAAACAAAATAAACTTACCTCTACTAATCAATTCTGTTCTGGGCCAAACAGGTAATTTAAATTATAATTGCCATCGACACACTAACAAGAAGAGAATTCAAGTTGATTTACTCAATGTTCTATTCTGTGACGCAACTTAGTACCTACTCGAGTTCGTGAACTCTGAGCTGTACGCTTGTCGCGCGTGTTTTCTGCGCTTCGTAACTTGTTACGTATCGCTACTCGTTGCGGGGCCTGAGGTAAGCGTTAAATGCCTACAGCGCTCGAAGAAGCCCGCCTTAACCATTTTTATTTGTACAGTCGAAAAAAAAATACTCATAGTTGGTTATTTGGAATAAATAGATAGGATACATAGATAATGTATGTGTAAACAGAAACATATACAACTCACTCACACTTATGGCTACTGGTCAATTTAACTAAATATAGATATTCCTACGTTATATCTATACAGGGTCAAATTAAATTAGCTAGCGAAACTCCGCAGATGTGATGAGTATGGAAATCTATACACAAAAAAATAAAAGTTAAAAAGATTTGACGGTTTTTTTGGGGTCAACGACCGCTGCTATGTAATAAATTATTTATTTCTGTAAGTAGGTTTGTACAAACACTTTTACACGGCAATAATATAAAAAAAAACTAGACGAGGTCGGCGTTTCGTATCGGACTACTCTGAGAAGAAAGGCTGAAACAAACTCAGAAGTCACAGAGGCTAGTATTGTTACTGTTATGGTAGTATGAGTTGAGAAAATCAGTTAATTTTTAGTTTATTGTGTTTAGATATCAATACCCATCAAGTCTGCGGAGATCCGCTAGCTAATTTAATTTGACCCTGTATATTCTGTCTGCGACGTTATTTTGTGAGGATACAACGGTTGAAACAGCAATATCGATGTTTGGCACTAAAAAGTACGCAGTATTTACTTCATTTTAACTATGGGTTACAAACTCTTATGTATATTTTTCCGTTTATTATACATACATTATACATATATTTATTTCTATGGCACTGCAACGACTGGCTCACTTAGACATACAAACAAAAATCACACAGCGCTAGCACATAAATTAAAACTACGTATACAAGATATCGTTAGTTGTATTACTTGTATTACATATAAGTTATAAGTAACCTATTTATTCCAAATAAAAATACTCATAGTTGGCCTATGGGTATTTTTTTTCGACTGTACAAATAAAATGGTTAAGTAGACGTAGCGGTAATAAAAGAGTATTTTTCAACGATTTGATGAGGCGGGACTAAAAGCGGGAGTTTTGGAAGTAGACGTGGCGGGGACTCGACGTCAAGGAGACACATCTTTTTTATAGGTCCATGGTGCCTGTAATTGGTTTATTTGAAATAAATGCTTTGAGTTTGAGTTTTAATTTCATTATTAGTTCTGTTGGACTAATTTAATTCCTTGTGATGAGATGGAATTCTATTTTGTGTACCTACTTATTTAATATGTTTTTTTTTTTTTAAATCGTTTTCCATTGAATTTCGTAACACTTATTTCGTTTTCTATTGATAGGAAAATGTTAGTGATAGGTTAGCCTCAACAATCAAACCCCGTCAGTTGGGGTTTCAGACTTTCAGTGCGTTGAACTTGGATATAATTTAAAAACAAAATGGTAAGGACTTGACACATGGCTCTCTTACAAAAATAACATAAAAATGGGACTTTCGTTGGTAGTGGTGAAGGCTAAACACGTGCTTCTGTGAGTGCTACGAATTTTTTCGATTTTAGGTGAATCTTTGTGCGAATCTTAATCGAGATTATTCTGTGTTTGTGTTCTTTGTGTAAGGTTAGTTGTATTTGTTATTGTCCCGCTTTTAACCATTATTGTTCAACATAAACTCCAAAAAGTCCTCTGACCCTGATCCTCCGACCGAACCTTTTGAACTTTCCCCTGTATTAACTGTTACCCTCCCCCATGACACCCAAATGCTCACGCACGTTCCCATTATGGATACTGAGACCTCAAGTTGAAAAAGACTTGCCGGTTCGCCCCCTGTCACTTCAAATAACCCACCTAAAATAGCGAAGAACGTAATCGGCAGACTTACTTATACAGCCAGGGATAATCCGCCATATATTGTCCACGTTTCCCTGAAGGATGACCAGACTTCAGGCACTGTGTTACAACCGGTTAAGTTTGGTATGTTTTTGACGATGAATAACGTCAATAACATACACCTCGATGGGATCAAACGTATAGGTAGAAATCGTGTGTCAGTCGAATTCAAGTCGCATCAGGACGCAAACAGTTTTTTAAATAATACCCTATTAATACAACATAATTATACTGCCTCCATACCGCAATTTAATATTACAAGATTGGGTATTGTTAGGGATATCCCTACCGAATGGACAGAGGAAGAAATTATAAAAAATATTCGGGTTCCGGAAGGATGTGGCCCTGTTGTTAAGGCCAGAAGGATGAGCCGTAAGGTGACCTCCTCTGGTGTAGCTGAGTGGAAACCTATCCGGACAGTAGTACCGACCACGTGACCCTAAAATTGACCTCGATATTGAATTATATTCATAACATTCCATCCCCTAACATTCCTTCAATGGAACGTGAGGAGTATTACTCCCAGGAAACCTGATCTTTCCTTTTTAATTAATAAATATAAACCATCATTCTGCGGCATTGCTGAGACATGCCTTTTACCTGAAAGTAATTTCAGGATGCCGTTTTTCGGCAGTGTTCGTAATGACAGACCTGATGGATATGGGGGATGTGCTTTGCTCATCAATAGCAAAGTATCATTTTCCCCAATTCCTCTACCCTTTGTTGGCGATAACATAAATGTTGTTGCTGTTAAGGCTGAGGGTATCAATATTTTTTCCTTTTATATTGCGCACCCACAACTCGAATATCTTTCTGTAATTTGAAATTTGCTCTGCAGTGTTAGCGGTCCAATACTTGCTATGGGTGATTTTAATTGTCACCATTATCGTTGGGGATCAGATACTTGCGATAACTTTGGTATAGGCTTGTTGGATATAATGGATGATCTTGATCTTTGTGTCATTAACGACGGCAGTGCCACACGCAGGACGACACCAGGGCAGAGCAATAGTTGTGTTGACTTGACGTTCTGTTCATCCAATATATCTAGCCTCTTTATCTGGCGTCGCTTGGATATGACTTATGGAAGTGACCACTATAAGTGACCTATCATGATCGAATTCCCCTCTAAAAATGTTCCCACTAAAGCCTCCCCCCCTCCCCTTTTAAAATACCGGCTAGCCTCAGCAGATTGGGATCTATATTCAAAAATTTTAGATTTAAGAGTATCTTCTCTTCCAAAAGTTAACGGGAATAATGCCCGGGAATGCTTTTTGTCCTTTTCCTCCACCGTATCTTCTACAGCAGATGACTGTTTCACTTAAAAAAAACCCCAATCTGGTAAAACTCCTTCTCCGCCATTGTGGGATAGGGAATGCGCTGACATGGTCAGGGCCAGGAATGAGGCTGTAGATACTGTTAACAGCGATATGAACCTTGATAATCTCATCGCCTTCAAGCGGATATTGGCTAGGTCCAGGAAAGTATTAAAAAAAAAGAAGCGAGAAGGTTGGTCAAAATATTGCAGTCCATCTACCCCTGTTTCGGTAGTGTGGCGGAAGGTGAAGCGTTTTAGAAGTAGTTTAGCTCCTGAATCTTCGAACAACCTCACAGAAGAAATGCGGTATTCTTTTTTCTCAAAAATCGCTCCAGCTTATGTTCCAGGTGTAGAGGACAGTTGTGTTGGCATCGGTGATGTAGACGACATCAACGATCCTATAATAATAATAATAATATTATTATATATTATAATTATTATTATAATTATATAATAATAAGCTGGCAACACCAACACGTCACGGAATACGTTTTCTTTATCTTCAGTTATATATTCATTTTAGACGCAGTTTCTTTTATTCTATTAGTAATAAGCCTGAAACCCAGATAATCAAGCCTAAATAAAAAAAAATCAAAATGCATCATAATAAAAACCAAGAATTTTATCAAAAACTGCCGAATCTAAGGTGACATCTGTCATGTCACCTCCGATAAAATCCACCGATTTTAAAATAAAGAAAAGATGTTGACGAGATCAGCTACGAGACGAGCACGCCCACCACCTCCGGACTCTTCGCTCAGCTCCGCCTCGCCGCCGCCGGTATCCAGCCTCACTGTGAGCGCTGTGACGACACCGGCCGTGGTAGTTGCGTCGAACTCGAGCGACGAGTATTTTTCCCCGCCGACGTCGCCAGCACCTGTACGTCAGCAGGGGAGAGGCCGGCCACCGAGGAGCTTGGGACTTAGGGGCCATGCGGCCCAGAGCCGGGTCCCCGCTGCCGGTGGTTGTGTGCAGCGCATGAGATGGACTCAATCTATGAACGAGAACGTCATGCGCGCATATTACAGGTCTACAGAGGGAGGAACTAACCTCACTGCGTACCATGCTAGGATGCTGTCTCTGTTTCAGGAACTAGAACCAGCCATCAACATCTCGGCCCAACGACTATCAGATCAGGTGCGGGTCATCCAACGCGATCATAGGTTGGACGATGTTGCACTTGACAGGCTGCGCTCAGAGGTACTTAGCAACCATATCGTCTCGACTCCGGCACAAACCGCGGTACGAATGTAAATTATTGATGGAATCCCGCCGCGGTCCAATCATGATGTTGAAGAAGAGGATGATAGGGTTGCCACAGTAAGTAGCCAATGCAACGCCCGATTGAAGAGCGCACTGGAGGATGCATTTGGCGAGTATAGGTCCACTCCGACCGAACTTAGACCCCGATTACCACGCCTACCTATGCACAAGAAAAATAGGGCGCTGGTGTGTGCCTTGGACTCGCAGCTTAAGAATTTCTTCCAAAGCAGCGAGAATCTCATTGATACACACTCGATTCTGTATTGCGCGGCTGTTGCGGCATGTCGTTTAGCTAACGTCAAATTTCCAAACTGTGACGGAGCTACTCGACCAAAACCAGCCGTACCAGCCTGGCAGTGCAGGATCGAGCGCCGTATTGATGGGGCCAGGGTACTCATCGGCAAACTATACTGCTTCAGGGAGGGCAATACACGACCACGAGTGATGCGCTTTGTAAGACGGGCTTTCTCGGGGACTGGAACCAGCCCTCGAGAATACATGTCCCGTGTCACAGAGCGCATCGACTTCCTGAAGCAGAAAGTTTGTGCATGGGCGAGCCGCATTCGGCGGTATAAGCGGCGGGTGGATTGATACACGCAGAATCGCATGTTCCAGAGCAATGACAGTTGGGTATATAGAGCTTGGGAGCGACCTGAACAAAATGTGACAGACGTGTGCCGCCTGGATGATGCAGCCACGAGTGCATTCTGGCGCAGCATCTGGTCGGAGCCCGTCTGTCACGCTGAGGCTGACTGGATGCGGGAAGTTGAGCGAGTGTGTGAAACTATACCAGAAATGGAAACAGTAATAATCACCCCATTAGACGTAGCCAGAGCAGTCCGTCAAAGTCAAAGTCAAAGTCAAACCATTTATTTCAAATAGGCACATAAGAGGCACTTTTGAACGTCAAAATTTACAAAAAAAATAGAATTGATTCTAGTTGCCCCTTCCAAAAGGTAGTTTCGTATGGAGAAGAATGGGCAAGAAACTCCACCGGTACTCTTTTAAAAATGTTTTACAATATTTTGTTTGATTACATTAATTATATGATTATATGTGAAGACGATGCACCTAGAATAAAATTACTATACCATAATAGGTAAAACGAACTAAAAACTAAGCAATGAAAAATAACTTAATTATTAGATAGATACGTGGTGTTCACATATTTACAAACATCATACAAGTATGTTTTCTAAAAAAATAAAAAAATAAGTCAGTGTGTGAGTATAGGTTATCACAGAATGTAAAATCAATATCATAAAAATAACAGATTTTACCATAAAAATAGCAACCAGTTTGATTTTGTCTAGACTCTAGATTGTCCTATAGAGTTGGACCAGCATGTTTCCAAGCATTCCTGTCCTGGATATAATCCTCTAACTTGTAATATGCTTGTTTACAAAGTGTACTTTTAATATGTGTTTTAAATTTTCTCTCATTTAATTTCAATATATCACAAGGTATTTTGTTGTAACATTTAACACAGTACCCCATAAAAGATGTATGTACTTTAGATAATCTGAAAAATGGTTGATCTATTTTATCTTTATTTCTAGTATTAAAATTATGTCTATCGCTTATCTTGTTAAAAATATGTAGATTTTTCCTTACATACATAATATTTTCATAAATGAATTGGCAAGGTACCGTCATAATATTAATCCTTTTAAATAATTCCCTAAGAGATTCGCGGCGACGGAGATTATAAATTGCTCTGACAGCTCTCTTTTGCAAAATAAAGATGGACTCAATGTCAGCAGCCCGACCCCACAGTAAAATGCCATACGACATAATGCTGTGGAAGTAACTAAAATAAACCAAACGCGCGGTTTCTATATCTGTTAGCTGTCTTATCTTTCTAACAGCATAAGCGGCCGAGCTTAGCCGCCCCGCCAGAGAGGTTATATGTGGTCCCTATTGCAGTTTCTCGTCTATAGTGATTCCTAGGAAAACCGTTTGATTAATAAATTCCAGTTTTTCTCCGTTCAATATGATGTCACATTCGCTACTTCTAACATTAGGTAATTTAAATCTAATACATTTGGTTTTTTTTTCATTTAGTACCAAATTATTTACCGTAAACCAATCTTGGACCTGAAGAATAGAGTTATTCACTTCGTCAAGATTTTGTGATCGTCGATCTATTTTAAAGATCAATGATGTGTCATCAGCAAATAACACCATCTTCGGTTGATTTTGAAGTAATTGGGGTAAATCATTAATGTAAACTAAAAAGAGGAATGGACCCAATATCGAACCTTGAGGAACGCCCATTGCCATTTCAGACCCTAATGAGTTAACGCCGTTTATTTGAACTTTAACCTTTCTATCTTTTAGGTATGATCTTAGTAAATCAAGAGCTGCATTCCTAATCCCATAGTGCTCTAGTTTCAGCAAAAGTGTCTCATGGTTCACGCAATCGAACGCTTTAGAGGGGTCGCAAAAGGTTCCAATGGCATCTTGTGCTTCTTCCCAGGCGTTAAAAATGTTCTTTATTAGGGTAACACCGGCCAGTGGTACAACGCCCTTTAGTGAAACCGTACTGCTGTTCATGAAAGATGGATTTTTTATTAAAGTGACATAACATTTGATTGAGCATCAACTTTTCAAACACCTTACTGAGAACTGGCAGAATTGACACAGGCCTATAATTATTGGGTTCTTTACTATCTCCGGATTTGAACAAAGGAACTACTTTACTGTGTTTCATGAGATCCGGAAAGACTCCTTGATCCACACTGGTGTTAAATATAAAAGCGAAATAGGGCGCAATGGTTTCGATTATAGATCTACAGACTTTTACAGACATGCCCCAGAGATCTTCTGTTAATTTAATTTTAAGATCTTTAAAAGTTTTTATAACAGCCTGGGGGTTTGTATGTTGGAACCTAAATTCCAAAGGGCATACTTTTACATTCTTTCTAAGTAAGGCAGCCGAGAGCGCGGGTGAGGAATTTAAAGTTTCAGTAGTTTTAAGGGAAATATTAGCAAAAAAGTTTTCAAATTCCTGAGCTATTTCTACCTCTGAAGTGATGGGCCCATGTGCAGTTTCTAAATTTAATTCAGTATTACGCTGTTTTTTCCTACCTGTTTCATTATTTATTATTTGCCAGGTAGTTTTTATTTTATCATCAGCTGATTTTATTTTATTGCTAATATAAAGAGCTTTAGCTATTTTGCACACACTTTTAAAAGTTTTAGAATATTTTGCAACATATTGATGAAAGCTTATATTATTCTTATGTTGCTTTAGGCCATAAAGTTCAAAAAGATTTTCCCTACTTTTACGAATACCTGGAGTCGCCCAATCACTAAATACGAACTTTGTGTAAATACTTTTAGTCTTTAGTGGAAAAGTGTCATTAAATTGCGTGTTTAATATTGAAAAGAACTCGGCGTAGAACTCATTTGGGTCACAAATATTATTAAATCTCTGAACACATAATGCACTGGCCAAAGAATTATTTAATTTCTCTAAATTTTTACTTGTAATTGGCCTAAACCTTATTTGAGTTTTTTGTACAGGCATATAGGAGCAAAATGTTATTGTTTGACCACTATGATCAGATGGCAACTTATTTACAATTTGTTTGTGTAAGTAATCACAATTACAAAAAATATTATCTATACAAGTGGCAGAAGAAGCTGTCACTCGGGTTGGTTCAATAAAAACATTTGACAAATCAAATGACCTAAAAAGACTTAATAATCTGACAGTGTTCGAGTTATTTTCTAATAAGTTAATATTAAAATCTCCACATATGATTATTGACTTACTATTAGTACTAAGTTTTTTTAACACATCTTCCAGTACAGAATCAAACAAAGATAGATTCTGGTAACTTGGAGGTCTGTATACGCATACTATAACATGCTTATCAAGCTCAACACAGGACAATTCAATGGTGTGTTCAACCGACAGTCCGATGATGTCTTTCCGTTCTTTCGATTTGATAGAATTTTTAATTAATATTAATGATCCGCCATGTATCATACGTTTTCGGCTAAAATGGCTAACTACACAATAATTTTCATAATTAATTGACATCACTTGATGATCTTTTAACCAATGTTCTGTTAAACAAATGACATCAAACTTGGTATTTTCTAAAAACTATTCTATTTCCAGTAATTTGGAAGAGCAACCTTGGATATTTTGATGAAATAATTTTAAAGTATGTTGCACTCCCTTTGTTTTTTTTTATGAGTTAAATGGCCAGAAGATACCTTTTTATTATTCGCTAATAATAATAATTGGTTATTTGAATGGGTAACTTCTGTTGTCTTACAGTCTAGTTTAAAGAATTATCTGGAGTGACCTCCACAACTACAACTGAAGAGTCTAGAATGCCTGTATGAGTTCCAGCAGGAAGAGAATACCCTATCTGACTGGTAGTGGCCTCCAAGGATGTTGGTATTATAGGTGGATCCTCCTTCGTACAACATGATGACTCATAATTAATCTCTATGTTGTTAGTATAATTAGACAACACAGACTCGTCACTAATACTAAATTTCGTTATATTAGCTATAACCTCATTAATATTATATGCTATCAACATAGCAATCTTATGTCTACATTTCCCAGACAGAGATAAAGTTCTCTGAGTCAACTTAAAACCACTAACGAACTTATTAGTGTCAAAATACAGTAATTTGTCACTATGACAACATGTCAGCCTATGAATAGTATTATTCAACCTAAAAATATAATTATTATCATCATCTGATAAGGTGTCAGAATAAGGAAAAGCACACAATATCATCTGTTACCAAATTGGAAATCACCGGGGCCGGACGGACTGCACAACTTCTGGTTGAAATGTTTAATTAGTTCACACACTTGCCTGGCATCTCAGTTCCAGTCATCCTTAGAGTCTGGGTCGCTACCACAGTTTCTAACAACAGGCGTTACCCACCTGCTCCATAAGTCAGGTAGTCCCGCGGAACCCAAGAATTATAGACCGATCACATGTTTGTCAACGGTCTATAAACTTCTTACATCCATTTTGAGAGTGAAAATTAATACGCACATTGACAATAACTCCATTATGTCTGCCTCTCAGAATGGATGTAGGAATGGGTCCCGCGGTACTAAGGAGCTACTCCTCATCGACATGGCCATAAGCCAACAGGTTCGTCGATCCCGCAAGGATCTGTCGACATGCTGGATAGACTATAAGAAGGCCTACGACTCGGTGCCACATACATGGCTCATGAGGGTGCTGGAGTTGTACAAGATAGATGCAACTCTGCGCAACTTCCTGATGTCATGTATGGGGCAATGGAGAACGGTCCTTCGCTATCCAGGATGTCGGCAGATCCAGGGGAATGATGAGCCTGTATGGATTAAACGGGGAATATTTCAGGGCGACAGTTTGAGTCCACTTTGGTTCTGCTTAGCCCTGACTCCTCTAAGTACACTGTTGGAGGATTCAGGTCTAGGCTATCGGTTGAGGAGAGGAGGTCAGGTCATATCTCACCTCTTCTACATGGATGACTTGAAACTCTTTGCCCCCAACAAATTGCGACTGATCGAGCTACTGAAGGTAACTGAAACATTCAGTAGCGCCATCAGGATGAAATTTGGTGTGGACAAATGTGCAGTCATGCATGTAAAACGAGGAGAGATTATGGAATCCGAAGGAACCCAACTCTCGGATTCCATACACCTTAGATCCCTTTCCTCATCCGAAAGCTATAAATATTTGGGTATGTCAGAAGCGTTAGGGATCAACGTTGCTGACATGAAGCAATCGTTGAAGGAGCGCTTCTTTGGTCGCCTGAAGAAGGTATTTATTAGTCTTCTTTCAGGCGGAAACAAGGTGCGCGCCTTCAACGGTTGGGTCATGCCGGTTTTGATGTACTCTTTTGGCATACTCAAATGGACTCAGACCGAACTAGACGCCCTGGATAGGAGGGTCCGTACACTGCTGACCGCAAACCGGATGCATCACCCACGATCATCGGTGATGAGACTGTACATCCCGCGGAAGTGCGGGGGTCGAGGCTTTTTAAATGCAAAGACCCTCCATAACCGCGAGGTGTGCAGTCTCAGGGAATATTTTTTAAAAACCGAACTGGGTATGCACCGTGATGTGGTCGCAGTGGACAAGGGACTCACCCCGCTCTCCATGGCTAAAGAGAACTGGCGCAAACCTGTAATACTTACTACCGATGACCGCAAGGAGGTATGGCAAAGCAAGGAGCTTCACGGACGCTTCTATCGGGCTCTTCATGAACCCGGTGTAGATTTCTTAGCGTCCGTATCCTGGCTACGTTTTGGTGACCTTTTCGGGGAAACCGAAGGTTTTGTCTGTGCAATTATGGACGAAGTTATCTTGACGAATAACTACCGGAGACATATTATGAAGGACGGGACGGTTGACGTGTGTCGGGCATGCCACCGTCCGGGTGAGTCCATCAGACATATTATCTCTGGCTGTTCTCGTCTTGCTAATGGCGAGTACTTGCACAGGCATAACCAAGTAGCCAGGATTATTCACTAGCAACTTGCTTTGAAATATAAACTTGTGGATTCTGAGGTACCGTACTACAAGTATGTGCCCGACCCAGTTCTCGAAAATGACCATGTCACGTTGTACTGGGATCGGTCTATCATTACTGACAGGACTATTGTCGCCAATAAGCCCGACATAGTAGTGATAGATCGATTAGCGCGCCGCGCAATGATTATCGATGTTACCATTCCGCATGACGAGAACCTCGTGAAAGCTGAGAAAGAGTAACAAATAAAATATCTTGACTTAGCACACGAGGTTGTTGACATGTGGAATGTGAGCTCGGCTATCATTGTGCCGATTGTCGTATAGGCCAATGGCCTGATGGCCGAAAGTCTCGAGTAACATCTTTCGAGGCTCTCGTTAGGTGGTTGGATCAAGGGCCTGATTCAGAAGGCAGTACTCCTCGATACGGCTCGCATCGTGAGGAGGTTCCTATGTCTGCAGCCCTAGCCACCGGTAGCTTGGACCCTGCTCCCGATACCAGTGGACAACTATTTTTTATATTTTTAAATGTTTTTATATATTTTTTATATTCTGATATTTAAAAATATAATTTGTATGTATCTAAATTAATAAAGAAAATAATAATATAACGTTTATTTCAGAATGCATGCTCCATATGTGTTAGTAACAGTGTAAACTTATAAAACTAGTGTTAGTACAAAAAATTCTAAGCAGCGTGAGGCACGCCGATCCTGGGGACTGCCTACTTGACTGCGTGCAGTCGTATCCACCGCCCCAAGATCGGAGAGTCCCACCTATCAGCCAACGTCCTGAGAATGGTGTTGGGGCTGCCGCGAACCCGGCGTAGCAGAGATGCGCACCTCATACGCATGACGGCCGAAAAACTATCCACAACCGCGTCGGCAAACATGCCAGACGCGCTAAAAAAACGCGGCACGTGTTGCTGTATTGTATGCGCAGGCCACTGTATGCCCTTTGCGTGAAGTCCACCCACCGGATGCACGTATAAAAGGATTGGCAGTAGGCTTTGAAAAGCGTCACCTTAACCTGCGCCGTACAACGTGTGTCGCCACAAACCTTTTAATGACGAATATCTGAACCTAAAATACCTGTTTCAAAAATGCGCCTAGGTACAATATGATTAATATCTAACGACCGCTGTAATTATGTAAACTGATTTCCACTGAATTATCATCGCAATGATATTGGGGGTGTCCCCCCAAAGTGGCCTCCAACCTCCCCTTATAGCCACCCCGAGCCTCGCATCTGAATACTGGTCTGATTTGGTATCATTTCTGAATCTGATCGCTTAGCGACCCCGAGCCTTGTGTCTGAATACTGGTCTGATTTGGTATCATTTCTGAATCTGATCGCTGTTAAAACAATACACACACATCGACAACATTGAAAGGCAATATAAATGATTATCTGGTAAATCTGAAGACACATGCACTGAGAAATAACAAGTTCACTCACCAATATACTGCTAGCTCCGACCCTCAGGCCCAAGTGAAGCGGGCGCGCTCGCGCCGGCAATCCCCGCGCGCTATCCCTTCTTTTCCCCACTTCACGCCACGTCTTAACTAGTTAACTTATTATCTGTACCCACAGACTATATTACTTCGCATTCGCGACACTCCCGCCCAAGGGAAGAGATAATTGAAAAATCTGATCTATTGAAATAACTGTTTAATTAAGATCATATTAGGATTACAACTGATACATTTTCAGAGTGATGACGGGATATAACTGAGTTGTGATTACTAAATACAAGTGATAACAACTGAATATTGTCGCCTAATTTTAAATCAACGCTGATTATATCACTGATTATTGGAACAATCGGCTCATCAACTGGGATGTCCACTGTTTAACTCTCTCTTTTGCTTTGGCTGCTGATGCCCTGATTGGTCGTCTACTGGCGTCTGGTACTGACTGGACTACGGGGGCACCATTAATAACTGGTTTATCGACTTGAGTACTTCGAGACTCTTGGTTAAACCTGACTGGTTGGTCGCCCTGTACTGATTGTTTCTTATGAAAATCTTCAGAGTGTGGACTGATTCTGGCTGACGGAACATTCTGCTCTAGGGACGATTCTGTACTTTGATCGTCAATCTCCAACGGGAACAGATGGCCCACTGAACGGGTCAGTGTTTCTCCTGATGATAATTTAACTTTGGCTACTCTAATCTGCCCATCCGACCCTTTAATCAACTCTGCTATTTTGCCAACTTTCCAATGTGCCCTGTTACTATCTGACTTAATTTGAACTGTCTCTGCTAACTTTGGTGGTCTATTAACAACGACCCTAGGTTGTTTGTGTTTGTCACTTCGTTCGCGGAGGCTAGTCAAGTATTGATTAGTGAACATTTTGGCGAATTCTGACTTGATGATTTGACCACGTTTCCATCCGTCAATCAGATTCGTCTTGGTTACTGTAGCTGATTCTAAGAAGTCTCGATCTGCAACTTCAGTGGTCAAAGTTCCGCCCACGCGTAGGAAATCTGAAGGAGTCAGTATGTGCTCTAACTCCGTGCCTACTGTAGTCAGTGGCCTTGTATTAATTACAGCCTCAAGTTCCTTCATTAGAGTGCATAACTGGTTATCGTTTATGAGATGTTTGTCTAAAGTTCTCTTCATACTATGCTTGACTAAACCTACAAGTCGTTCATAAAATCCTCCGAACCATGGAGCTAACTCTGGGATAAATTTCCACCGCAATTGATTCTGAATACAGTAATCTGAAGTTAACACTTCTGCTGTAAGCTTAAATTGCGTAGCATTGTCTGACACGAATAATTGAGGTAAACCTCTTATAGCAATGAATCTTCTAATGGCTAGTAAGCATTCTTCTGCTGTTAAATCTTTAACGACCTCCAAATGTATAGACCTAATTGTTAGGCAAGTGAACAGGCATACCCAGCGTTTTTCTTTACTACCCTCATCCACAAGCAGTGGACCGAAATAATCTAGGCCTGTAAATGCAAACGGAAGACTAAGGTTGACTCTTTCTGATGGTAGATCAGGCATGGGTGGTAATTTAAACGGACCACCACCGTATTTTATACACTGTGGACACTTTCTAATGACTCTTTGAACTGTTGACCGTCCATGTGGCACCCAAAAATTTTGTCTTATTGTAAAGTCTTGTTCTGTTTTATTTCGTTAATTCTACGTGCCACAAAAGGCGGTAGTAATTTATCTGATTTGAGCCAGCTTATTACTATTTGACTATCAGTCCACAAAAATTGTGCTTTGATTTTTAATCGTAAAATTTTTGTTACATAAGCTATAAGTCTACATCCGATAAGTACTCCCAGCAATTCTAATCTTGGGATCTGTAAGTCATTTTGGCCCTTTAACGGCACTAATCTAGACTTGCCAATAACAAAACTGACAATATTATTAGTGTGCAAAGTACTGCGTAAATAAACTACTGCTGCATATGCATGCGTAGACGAATCCGTAAAACAATGTAGTTCGTATTCAATTTGCTCCGCGACTTTGCTTTTATTTAAACCTTGCGCAAAATAACGATCGACATGAATATTCTTTAGACATACAAAATTTGATGCTATTTTTTGCCATTCTATAAGTAGACTATCACTCAATTTGATATCCCATTTAACTTTTTCTTTCCATAATTTTTGAAAGAATGTTTTTGCTGGAAGAACTACCGGAACTGCGAGACCACACGGATCATAAATTGAAGCAATGAACCTTAACACGTCTCTTTTTGACAGAACTGTGCTTGATTCTATAATGAAGTTAGATTTCAAATATAACTGATCTTTTTGTATGTTCCATATTAAACCGAGAACTTTTATGTGTTCACGGTCTTCTGCTCTAAACTTATCTGGTATGGAAGAAACTAGTTCTTTTGAATTTGAATTCCATTCACGCAAATTCATGGACAAGCTATCAAATGTTTCTTTCGCAGCACAGTACATTTTATTTGCATCTGAAATTGTCTGTGCGCCAGTTACAATATTGTCTACATAAATGTCATCCGCAATTTGTTTCAGAAATATGTTGTTCGATTTATTTAAGTGATATTTGATCGTAGCATTCAGTAGAAATGGGCTTGATATGACACCGAATGGGACACGACAAAAACGTAAGTGCACCACATTATCTGGGTGAACTGTACTGTTTACGTCTTTGAACCAAAGAAATCGTGTTACATCCCTATCTAAATCTTGTAGACCTAACTGTAAGAAAGCTTTCTCGACATCTGCAACTATTCCTATAGGATGTTCTCTAAACTTAATTAGCAATCCTGTAAGATCCTCCAACATAAGTGAACCCCTATATAGGCATTCGTTTAAACTTCGATTGTCTGCCGTTTTTGCCGAGGCGTCATAAACAATACGGAGCGTTTCGGGCTTATCACGACCACGAACACAATGGTGAGGAAGATAGTGAACTGGATGATTCTGCGCAATCTTTGGATCTGGTACAATCTCAATTATTTTAGTCTGTAGCTGTACTTGAATGACCTGGTCGTATGCCTTTAAATCTGAATAATCCAATCGTTTATTTAAACCATTAAGCCGACCCCAAGCTAAGCCTAGATTATTAGGAAGATTTGGGTGTAATTCAGTCCATGGCCACTGAACGTGGTATCTGTTGTTTTGGTACTGAATTGTTTCATTAAACTGCCTAATCGCTTCTTCATCGCGAGTGGTTTTTGGGGAATCTGTGATGCCTATTGATTCAAGATCCCATAACTGTTTAACATCATCTAGTTTTAAGGGGATATCGGGTTCGTTTAATTTAGTATCAAATGACCCATCTGATTGAAAGTAAGTCAATACAGTTAACTGATCGGAACTATCAATGTTCTCACAAAATTTTCCAGACCATACCCAACCGAACTCTGAATTAACTAAGAACAAATCTTGAGTGACTGATATCTTTTCTTGTAAAATTAATGAGTGATAATAATCGTTTCCAATTAAAATATCAATTTTATTGCCACAAGACCCATCATCAGCCATTATTCGATCTGTAATTCTGATTTTGTCAAAATCATAAAAAAATTGTGCTTTTATACTCTGAGTAATATGAGGTACTACATTTGCATGAATAAGACGAGTAACTCCTGTTCAGTTATTTGATCAGATGTGGTGATTTGTTTCCGAATGTAAATAATGATAAATTAATTAGTTCAATAATAGGCAGTTTGAGTAAATTAGTATTATCTTCCGTTATATATGAGCGCTGGCTACCACAATCGAGCAACACCCTACATTGATTAATTTTATTTTAGATTCTAAATTATCTACCGTTACTAGGGCCGTCTGCAACAGCGTTGTGCTATATGCATTATTAGTATGTAAGGTATCAGTTGGTACGGACTTCACTGGTTGTGTTAGCTTAGTTGGACATAATGCTCGATTATGATTGCAGAACGTATTACAATGTCGACATTTCCGTTTAGCACGGCAATTGTCAGCCCTATGGCCTTCACCAAAACAATTATAACAACGGTTTCCTAATTGAACCTTCCTTTCCTGTAAGGTTTTGTGCACACTACACTCATCATTAAAATGATCCTGCTTACAAAATATACATTTAGTTGATTTCTTTTTAGGTGGCTCACCGGACTTGTCACCGTCATGAGGCCTTTTCCGAGGGGGCAGTTTATGATTATTATGCTGTCTATTTTCATACCTAGATTTTTCCTTTCTGAAGTTTGATGTAAATCTACGCCTTTTATTATCACTAGTATTTTCCGATCTAACATGTAATAATCCTATTGTGGTATTACCAGAAGTATGTTTGTCTTCGGTAGTTGTTGCATTTTTATTTTTAGTGTATTCTGCAGTTTTCTTTAATCTATTTGATGTCTCCCTAGCTGATATGATATACTCTAAAAACTTTCTAATATTATCAATTGACTCATCTTCGTCAGTTATCTTCATCCTTAATTCGTAAATGAGGTCCTCGGGGAACTTTTCTAAAATCATTACTCTAAGATGATTGTGATTTACATCTTCGCCTAAAGAACTTAATACTCTAAGATGTCTATCAATTTCATTTAGAACGTGTCTACAATCTTTGACCTTACTAGATTCCGCTGATTTAGTTCTATAAAGTGCTACATAATGAGCATCAATAATTACGCTAGGTTTGCCATACCGTTCCTTTAATGTGTCGACAGCAATACGATAGTTTTTGTCTGTTGTGTCTAACCCATCAATTGCCTGTTTCGCGTCACCTTCAAGAACCGATTGAAGGTACAACAGTTTATCGACATCATTAATATTTCTCTTATCAACGTTCGATGAAAACTGATCCCAAAATTGGTACCACTTTAGAACATTACCATCAAACTTGCCTAACTCCATTTTTGGTAAGTTACTAATTGTGTTAATATTGTTGTCATTATTTGTAATAATAACAAGTGCGCGGTTTCGATTATTCTGTTTAATATTTACATCTATTTCTGCTATTAAGTCTTGGGCCTGAATCTGTGTGGACGTATACTGACTAATTTCTTTAACGTTGATTTCTTTTATCAATTTATAATAATTGTGAATTTCCGAAACAAACATCTCATTTATACCTTTTAGTTTAGCACCCATTAGTTCTAATCCTTTATAGTAGGGATCTTCTTCTGATAATTCCGTTAGGGCACACCGTGCAGAGCTTATGTTTGATTGGAGAGATTCATAAATAATTATTAAACGAGATCGGATAGCGTCTTCCATTATAAATAGAGTAGGTAACCAGCTAAGTAATATCAAAGTCATAGACCAATCACTTAGTAAATGAATATCCCGAGTATCTAAAACAATATAACTTGGTATGAGATTCTTATGAAATCCAATATACCAACAAACTGCACACATTAAACTAAAGAAGTAAATTAAATCCATCAAACACTATTATTAGTTTAAGTGAAAGACTATTAAACTAAATCTAAAAACATTTTAGTTAGTTCACTTAATAAAGTCTATTAACTTAATAGTAAAACTCCTTTGATTACTAAGATTTCATATAAAACGTACTAAGTATTATATTATAATTAACTAATAAACTTTTACTAATATCGTCGCGGCATCGTCGGTCACTGCGCAACGTAAAAAGAATAATTATTTATTAGACTTCATTCGTACATTATCGTGCACTCGGATTTACTAAATAAATGTTTATTATACTTAGTCGTGACTGAATACTGTCCCAGGCCTAACATGACATGCGCGAGAACGCTCTCGTTCTCGATTTGTCGAAATTTGTCGACGATTATGACGTCATTCTAAACACTAACATGACCGATAGGCTCGAGTAAACTCGAGAAAGGCACTTTGACAGTTCTTTATCTCGCGACGAGAGACCGATGTAGCAAATTATTAAAAATAAATAATTTTGATGTTAGCAACATCGGCTCATTCATTCGATCTTACGCATGGAATTAGTTTGTACTATATTGATTTTCATCCACCTCTTTTAATTTATGTTTAGTTTTTTTTGTGACAAAACAAAATCACGCAAATGAAAATGAGTGAGACATTTTTCGTAGGGGCAAAATATGTGGTGTCGTGCCACCGACGTGCTAACCGAGTCATCAACATGCTAAACGCGTCACTGACTTGTCAACAGCGTCACCGACATGCTGTCAGTGTCCCCGACATGTAAACCAATTCACGACTTGCCAACCGCGTCTTCGATATGCTAAAAGAGTCCCGACATGCTAACTGCATCACCTTCTTGCTCACAGAATCCTGACATGCTATTAGCGACCCCGTCATACCACCTGCGTCACCGACATGCTAAAAGCATCCCGACATGTTTAAAACATGCTGACATGCTAACTGCGTCACCAACGTGCTCACTGAGTCCCGCATAGTACCTGTGTCACCGACATGCTAACTGAGTCACAGCAATTCGAACCGCGTCCCGACATACTAACTGCGTCACCAACTCGTTAACCTAGTCACCCTAATGCTAACAGCGTCCCCGACATGCTACTTTCGTCACCTACATCCTTACCGATTCGTCAACATGTTAGTCACGTTACCGAAATGCTAATATATAACGTGTTGCAGCAGACTGGCGTCCCACAGCGGCCTGTGTACATGTATACGTATTTATTATGTTATTCCAAAGTTTTAATTTTTCACGTCTGTCGCCTTTTGTATCATAATTTTGTCTACTCTTCTCGTCGTCAAAATCGAGGACGAGTAAATGAAAGAAAAATCAGAGATATCTCGTGTTGAAATGCCAAAATTCGAGATGAAATACGTGCCATGTTAGGGTTTGTCGAGAAAACATTAAGTTTGACAGAACGAGTCGAGTATTTTGTATGGGAGCGCTGTCAGAAAACGAGATAGTTACAGAAATAGACAAGAATTACTCGCGCGAGAGTGAGTAATTGTCGCGTGTGTCATGTTAGCCCTGCAGCGCGTATAATAGATATTGTAAAATATGCTCATTTATTGATAGTAATAGTTGACTCGCCAACGCACCACCGCACAGGCCGACAGTCCGAACACGACCCACCCTCTCCAACCGGACCGGTATTTATAACCGAGCGACGTGCGCGCCTGAGGCAACGTTACAATACTGTTGTCGGTTTGTAGCGTGATATATTGATATCCACATACACTACATTCCCTTCCTTGTTTTAACTAGTTGTATGTAACCAGAATTATAAATAAGATATTTAGCATTATAATACAATATATATTTTTTTAATATATAATTAATTGACATCTCTGGCATAACAAAATCAAAGTACAATAATATTTTAAAATCATTTTATGGTTTAATTTAGTGTTTCCTTTTACCCTTCCTCTTCTTCTTCTATTCCATTTTCTGATTCATGTATATCTTTTCCTATATTAATTTCTTTATTTTGGTCACTTATAACTTCCCATTTTCCTTCAACTTTCTTCAAATGAATTACATTTCTTCGTGATATTTTCCCAATTATATCGTTTCGAACGCTTATGTCTCCACCTTTACTCTTTTCTACTGTATGAGAAGTTGGGTCGTAATTTAGGCTTAATTTATCTTTGACCATGTTCTTAACGTAAACTTTATCCCCAGGCACTAATTGACATTCACGAGCACTTCTTTTCTTATCTGTATATTCTTTCCCAGTTTCTTTCTTTTCTTGGTCTTTGTCTCTAACATCTGAATATTCCGGTTTATGTGTATGTGTAATGACTCCAGCCATAGGTATATTGTCACGGTATTGCCGTTTAAAAAATAATTCTGCAGGAGTTTTACCTGTAACACTATACGGCGTACTGTTATACATAGCCAAATACTCTAACAAAGCCTCCTGCCAATTTCTATTATCAACTTGACTAATTTTTAGTCGCTTTAAAATGTCTCGGTTTTGACGTTCGACTTCGCCGATCTGTTGAGGCCAGTATGGTACCGTATTATGCAAAACTATATTCCTTTCAGTACAGAATTTTTTGAATTCCTCGCTGCAGAACTGTCTACCGTTATCAGCTGTTATCGTCATCGGGTTACCAAGTCTGCTAAAAATCTCTTTTAGACATTTTATTATATCTGCACTGGTAATTTTACGACAAATCTTCATCTCCTTGTATCGACTGAAGTAATCGACGATTACCAATATGTAATCGCTGCTTGGTAAAGGGCCCATCAAATCAATACATGTATCTACCCAAGGTTCACATGGTAATGCCCGTCGCTTCAATGGGTTTGGAGGATTTGGAGCTGAAACTAACGTACAGCCTTTGCAGCATTTGACCAAATTCTCAGTTTCTTTGTTATATCTAGGTCACCATACTTTGGTTCTTAGTCTCGCCTTCATTAGGACTATTCCTGGGTGCCCTTCGTGAGCCGCTGTCAGAACCTGACTGCGCAATTTTTTTGGAATTACAATTCTAGTGCCTCTCAATAAAACTCCGTCGTAAAAGCACAATTCGTTTTGGAAGATTTTGAATTTTTTTACCTCTTCATCCCATTTGTTGTTATACAGGCCGTCCCTTACTTTTAATATTTCCTTGTCTTGCTTTGATGCTTCCATAATTTCTTCCAGTGATACTGCTATTGGCCTGCTTCCTTCAACAACTTGATGTATATAGTTTTCCGACTTGTCCTGTGATGTTTTATTTAACTTACACAATCTTGATAAACTATCTGCTATATTTTCTTTACCAGGCTTGTATATTACTTTAAATGTATATGCTTGAAGGCGTAGTATCCATCTTTCTATCCTTGCGCATGGTTTTGATTTAGGACCGAATATAACCTCAAGTGGTTTATGGTCGGTCACCAATTCAAACTCTTTTCCATACAGAAAAACATAAAAATGTTCCACAGCCCAGACCAGGGCTAATGCTTCTTTTTCTGTCTGGCAATATCGCCTTTCACAGTCTGTTAGTGTCCGGTGACCATAAGCTATAATGCGAGGTCCATGATCATTAATTTGAACTAATACCCCTCCTAGTCCTACTGGACTGGCATCGGCTATTACTATAGTCCGATCTTTGACGTCATAGTATCCTAGAGTAGAAATATTAGACAAAGCCAATTTTAATTTATTAAATGCAAATTCCTGTTTACTGCCCCAAAGACTTTTTAATTCTGTGGTTTTGCTCTGTTTCTTCCTTAGCAGTTCTTTTAATTGCTCAGTAGTTGTTGCCAAATTTGGAATCCATTTTCCAACATAATTTATTAATCCCAAGAAGCTCTGAAGCTCACCTATGTTCATAGGTGGACGAAATTCTTGAATGGTTGTCACGTACTTATCTAATGGTTTTACACCTTCGTGTGACAACTTGTGTCCGAGAAATTGAACCTTTTCTTCCCTGAATATGCACTTGTCCTTTCTCAGTACTACATTATTTTCTTCTAGAGTTTTCATTACTGTTTCTAATCTTTTATCATGTTCTTCCAAATCCTTTCCATAAACCAAAATGTCATCTATAAAATTAATAGTACCATTACATCTCAATAACATTCGTTCTAGGGTTTTTTGAAAAATTTCCGGAGCACAGGATATTCCAAACATTAGTCTTTTGTATCTGAACAGGCCTTTACTTGTAATAAAGGATGTAATGTGTCGAGAATCGGGATGTAATCTGATAAAAAGCATCTTTTATGTCAAGTTTTGAAAAGTACTTCGCATTTTTTATTTTCGGTAGTAGCTTGTCCATAGTGGGCAAAGGGTGATTTTCACGTAGAATTGCTTTATTGGCCCGCCTCATGTCTACGCAAATGCGAACATCTCCGGTATTTTTCAAAACCGGCACTATTGGCGATACCCATCTCGAGGATCCTTGAACTTCTTCAATAATGTCTTTTTCCAACAGTTCTTTTATTTTTTTATCAACTTTTTCTTCTAATGGAATGGGGATCCTTCTTAATGGTTGAGAAACTGGTTGTACTTTCTCATCGATTGGTACCTCCACTAAAACATCCTTGAATTTCGGAAACTCTGTCTTAGTTCCCATTTGGTCGATTTCTAATCCGATTTTTAGTACACCCATAGCCATGGCAGTTTCTTTCCCAAGGAGATTTCTAGTTCCATCAGCGATGACGTAAAAAGTTGCATTTTCTGATCTATCTGCGATTTTTATATTTGCGTCAAATGATCCTATCAGGTCAAGGGGTTCCTTACTCCCATAACCATAAAAAGTTTTATTGCAACTGAATGTTTGGTTACTAACCTGTACCTTATTTTGTTTTATATTGTCCCAGGTTTTGTTTGTGATCAAGTTGCATTTACACCCAGAGTCTACTAACAGTTTAACCTTCATTCCGCCAATATGGCAGTCTAATATACTGTCATCATCGATTTTGAACACATATTGTATGTCTTCGGACTCTGTTTGATCTATCTGGTTTGTATCATTCCTTTTGTTATCTCTTTTATTTCTTTTATATTCATCTTGTTTGTTGTCGTTTCCCTCATATTTTCTTTTATTCGCTCTGTTCCGTGTCATTGTCCTGCAGAATTGTCTAAAATGTCCCTTTAGCCCACATTTGTGGCAATCTTTTTCTTTTGCTGGGCATTTGCTGTCTTGAGACGCGTGTCCTGAGCTCCCACATCTTCCACATACTGATTTTCCTTTCCACTTATAATTTTTTTCCTTAATTTCTGTTTTCATGTTCTTTTCTCTGTTTATGTTTTCAGTTGATGTGCTGCTTCCTCCGAATTCTTCTATTTGTCGATTTACAGCTTTAAGAGTATTTGCTTCAGCAATTATATTTGTTAGTGTTATTGTGTCTCCTGTTTGTAGAATTCTCTTTCTGAGCTCTTTAGAGGAACATTTTTCTGTAATTTGATCGATTATTTGATCGTCTTTGTCCTTAAACTGACATTTGTCTGCTTGTTGTCTAAGCCGTACTAGGAATTTTTCAAACTTTTCATTTGCCTCTTGTTTGATCAATCGAAAAAGGTGACGTTCATAGATCTTACTTTGTTTAGGTAGAAAATATGCGTCGAGTTTGGTAATAGCCACTCTGAAGACATCCACTCCATCTGCTGGTAATACATTTGCATCTGGTATATTATAAAATATTTCCTGCAATTCTAGTCCACCAAAATGTAGTAGTGAAGCACGTTTCTTCTCACTACTCTCGATGCCAGCAGCTTCCAGGTAGATCAAGAGTGCCCGCTTCCAGCGTTCCCATCTTGTTCCTACTGATGAAGGTTCCCCCTCACAATCAAATTTCTCTAACGTGAGTTGAGAACTCATGCTATTAATTAATTAGCTGGAACCAATAAATTAAAGATTTGCACTAATCTACAAAGTAAAAATATTTGTCAATTTAATGACCAGTAGGTATTCTACTGCTATTACTGTCATTCTCTGATGACTTGTCAATTTAATGACCAGTAGGTATTTTCTACTGCTATTACTGTCATTCTCTGATTTTCTACTGCTATTACTGTCATTCTCTGATGACTTGTCAATTTAATGACCAGTAGGTATTTTCTACTGCTATTACTGTCATTCTCTGATGACTTGTCAATTTAATGACCAGTAGGTATATTCTACTGCTTGTATATTTATGTGCTCTTTGATTAATTATTTTAGAACTAATCATGTGGCATAAATCAAATAACTAAGCATGAGGTCCCGGGTTCGACTCCCAGGTCGGGCAGCGACACTCAGTTTCTTCATCAAGAACTTCCCAACAACAGACCGGAGTCCGAACTGGTGCCTTGTTAATGGTAACAGGCATGCCCAACGTAACTGGTGAAACATGGTTGCACCACACATCTTTGCCTATCCCTTCAGGGAACATAGGCGTGATGATAAGTTTTTTTTTTTTTTTTTTTTCAACAAACAAGATAGCATTTAATTAGTTAAAAAATAATACATTATGAAAAACAACTTTATTTTAATCTACCTTCAAAAATACATGTTATTTTCTCTTATAAACATGAGTAATAATAATAATATTAGTAATAATATAATAAGTAATAACTTATAATCAGTCAATAATACAATATTTATTTTTTATAATAAAATGTAAAAACTCACGATTTTCTCCTCGTCGCCAATGTAAAATATGCTCATTTATTGATAGTAATAGTTGACTCGCCAACGCACCACCGCACAGGCCGACAGTCCGAACACGACCCCCCCTCTCCAACCGGACCGGTATTTATAACCGAGCGACGTGCGCGCCCGAGGCAACGTTACAATACTGTTGTCGGTTTGTAGCGTGATATATTGATATCCACATACACTACAGATATTATTTCTTGGAATCGACTTGACGCGGGGTAGGCTGGTGCTGGTACCCCAGTGCAGGCTGTGTAGCGTGACAGTTAACTACGTTGAAATCAAACTTCGCTCGAGTATAGCTAAACCTTACCATAAAACCCAAAGTTCCATGTTTGAATTTAATTGTTGAGTATGGCGGCTATTCAGACTTAATTCTTTTAAATGCAGAACACAATTTCGATTGAGATCTACCCACATTATTTTATTTTTCGAACTGAACAAAACGTTATTTTTAAACTATAACAATGGGATCCCAGCATCTCCACCATGTCGCCACAAACCTTTTAATGACGAATATCTGAACCTAAAATACCTGTTTCAAAAATGCGCCTAGGTACAATATGATTAATATCTAACGACCGCTGTAATTATGTAAACTGATTTCCACTGAATAACCGTTACTGAATTATCATCGCAATGATATTGGGGGTGTCCCAAAGTGGCCTCCAACCTCCCCTTATAGCCACCCCGAGCCTCGCATCTGAATACTGGTCTGATTTGGTATCATTTCTGAATCTGATCGCTTAGCGACCCCGAGCCTCGTGTCTGAATACTGGTCTGATTTGTTATCATTTCTGAATCTGATCGCTGTTAAAACAATACACACACATCGACAACATTGAAAGACAATATAAATGATTATCTGGTAAATCTGAAGACACATGCACTGAGAAATAACAAGTTCACTCACCAATATACTGCTAGCTCCGACCCTCAGGCCCAAGTGAAGCGGGCGCGCTCGCGCCGGCAATCCCCGCGCGCTATCCCCTCTTTTCCCCACTTCACGCCACGTCTTAACTAGTTATTATCTGTACCCACAGACTATATTACTTCGCATTCGCGACAACGTGCAAACCTGTGGGCCAACATCCCACATCGAACAGCCAGCGACCTACGCTCCCGCTCCACATCAGCGTTATCTTTCAGGTCGTCTGAGATCCAGTGACCCAGATATTTAAAATTTGCAACTCTTTTTAGAGGTCTGCCACACAGCATAACTGGTGGAATTGTACTATAGCATTTACTGCCTGCTTTAAATATCATGAGTTCGCTCTTTATTGCATATATTTGAGTCCATGGGTCCCAGCGTACGATTCACACACGTTAATTAGTTTCCTTAATGCACCGATCGATGGGCTCAGCAGAACCATATTGTCGGCATAACTTATGTTATTAATGCAAACACCATCAATGTGACAGCAGAATCCGGTTCTGCTACGCTCATCGATCAGATTATTCATGTACAGATTAAACAACGCGGGCGAGGACAACCCCCCCTGCCTCACCCCACACTCAAGCCTATACTCAGCTGAAAAGGAGAACATACCATTTAGCTTAGAAGAATTAAAAGTTGTACTATCCCATGTCAAAGATTCCGCACCAGGAATAAATGGATTACCTTACTCCTTTATTTCTAAAGCTGGTCCAAAAACTCACCAATACTACCTGGACTTGGCTATTTTTTGCTTTATTTCTGGTTACATTCCCACAGACTGGAAGGTTCAAGTTCTCATTCCGATAAACCTGGCAAAGATCCTAATGATCATTCCTCATAAAGACCTATCGCTCTATCGTCTATACTAATAAAACTTTTAGAACATTTAGTTAAAAATCGTTTAGAGTGGTTGGTGGAGAGCAGGAGACTGCTTCCGGCGACTCAGTTCGGCTTTAGGAAAGGTTTGGGCACTGCTGATAGTGTGGGTATCCTCACGTCAGCTGTCCGACTGGCTCTCAGCAGAAATGAGTCTGTGGTTGCTGTCTTTCTGGGCATATCGGCTGCTTATGATTCTGTCCTCCTCCCTCTTCTCAGGCAAAAGAGCTGAGAATGCCGGGTAGGATCTGTCGTATCATTGGTAGCATCTTTATCAACCGCGCCATTCAATTAAGAATCCCTGGGGCTGACTCCGAACAAAGAACAGTCTGGAGAGGGTTACCCCAAGGATCTGTTCTTAGTCCCCCATTGTACAATATATATACAGCTTACCTATCTTCTTCTCTAAATTTTGACTGCAAAATCCTTCAGTATGCCGACGATATTGCACTACTGGTCACTTGCAGTTCGATTCATGATGCCACTCTATCGATGAATGTGTCTCTGTCCTCACTTAACCAATGGCTTCTTGATCACGGGTTGTTTCTAAGTGCGCCAAAGATTACAGCGGTAATTTTTACCCCCAAGCTTTCTGTTCCCCAAATAGATTTAAAAATAGATGGACAAATCATTCCTGTCAAGGATAAGGCTAGGTTCCTGGGTGTAACGTTGGATTCAAGATTGTCTGGGGTTGACCACATTAACAACACGGTCAAAAAATGTGAACGCTCTGTGTCGATCCTTAAGGCCTTGGCTGGGGTGTGGTGGGGAGCTCACCCCTACACCCTTAAACTGGTCTATAATGCGCTGACAAGGAGCGCTTTGGACTACTGTTGCGTCCTTATTGAGCCATGCAACAAAGAAGCGCTTAAGAAACTAGACAGCATTCAGGCCAAATGCCTGAGGATTGTCATTGGAGCCATGAAATCCTCTCCCATAAATGCGCTTCAAGTCGAATGTGCAGAACCACCTCTTTACCTAAGAAGACAGTATTTGGCTGGCAGATCGCTTTCTATCCAAAGTATTCTATATAAAAAGTATTCTATATATAAGTATTGATAAATAGGAACAGAGAGCTTAAACACCTCTCTTCACCTGTTTGTCAATATCCAATTCTCCCCGTTTTTTCCGCCGCATATGAGACGATTAATTTTAAACCCAAAGTCGTTTTGGGACTAGGTATGTCAAAAAGAATTCCCAAAACGCAAGAGGCGACTTCGAGTTAGCTCTCAAGCGTTTCTGGGAAGGATGGAACTTATTTTTCACTGATGCATATAAATTGTCGGAAACAAAATGTACTGGGGTGGCAGTTTATTTTCAAAATTCTAAAATAGCCTTTATTTATCAATTTCCGCCAGAAACATCAGTCTTTACAGGAGTGTATTGGTATTTTAGAAGCCATACACTTCAGTAAATCTCATCAAATTAAAAATCTGTATTTTTTTCGGATTCTCGTAGCAGTATTCAGGCCATAGTACAGAACCAACTTAAAAGTAAAATTCATAGTCATATCATTATAGAAATTAAGAAATTATTATTTGATAGTTCCCAAAACGGCTTGGACATCGAGATAGCTTGGATCCCTGGTCACTCGGGCATTGTTGGCAATGAGTGCGCTGATTCGTTAGCAAAGTATGCCATATCAAACCCGGCTGATCGAAAGCACTACGTACCTCATAACTACGATTTGCGAAATGGTGCCAAGCCCAAGCTTTTCAACTCCTGGGCAAATACATGGAGGAAAACCTCAAAAACCAAGGGCGCTTACTACGCAGCGATACAGCCCGACATAACCACACACAACCTTGGTTTTTCAAATGCCCAAAATTGTCCAAAATAACTGTTTCGTCACTTTGTAGACTAAGACTCGGACATTATTGTAGCCCAGTGTTCCTGAACAAGATCTAAGTTCGGGACAATTCACTATGCGAGTGTGGTCTTGCGGAGGGTACTTTTTACTTTCATATATTTTCTTTTTTTATATTTTATTTCTCGTGCTCTTTGAACACCAATTCTTGTGACCTCTATAAGAAAATTTCCAAATATAACATTCCTCTCCTAACTAACTTCCATTCCCTTCTATCCCACTTCTCTCCCAGAATCATACAAATTTTAGCCACATTTCTAAATGAAAACAATTTAAAATTTTAACTGGTGCGTGAAATAACTATGTATTACTCGTATATTGTATATTTTTGTGTTGTATAGAACCTAACTTAGTTCAGCTTTGTAAATTAGAATACATGTTGTTACGAACCCCTGTCTCCGTCCTTGTAATACTAACATGTAACTACCACAAAGTACATAGTTCGACGGCCCGCCACCAAGGAACATACTTACACCCGCCACTCTTCGCTGCCGTCTTAACGTGACGCTGGCAGAATAGTCGACACCGGCTCAATTGCCAAGAAGAAAAAAAAAAAATTGACTTTTTAGATTTTACCTAAGATTTTGTAGAATAAAATGTCTTAAACATGGTTTATAGTGAAACAAATATAAAACACTGATGACAAGTCATCAGTTTATTTATTATTTATTTATTTATTTATTTAACCATATATGTACACACATTATAAACATACAAGAAGAAAGGAGCAGAAAAATACGTACAAAGGTGATGCTTATTATTTCTAAAGAAATCTCTTCCAGCATACCTGCGATAGGAAAGTCGATAAAGAGATGTAGACACCGTGTGTAAGAGTAGAAGAGAAAATAGAATACATATAATCAAAAACAATTTACTTAATAAAACTAAACAAATAATATACTAATATACATACATACATACACACAAATACATACTTCTAAAATAAATATCACTAGAATATTAATTATAATTCGAATAATTTTTTTAATTTCAGTTTCTTATTTTTCCTAAGTAAAGTAAATCCGTGCTATGGGGGATGCGCTAAGGTAGCCCGCGAAATTCAAATTTTCTTACGTTTTTTGCAATTTGCAGGTCAGTAACAGGTTGTATGTTGATTTAAATATGATTCGCGGCCATAACAATTAAGGCTTTACAGAATTATAATCATTAGAATCAGGGTCGGTGGTCGGCGTAATCGCTAGATGGCGCATGTCAAGACGTCATCTATGACGTTTCAAGCGACAATCAAAATCAAATGATAAATGATTTTTATTTCTGTAAGTAGGTTTGTACAAACACTTTTACACGTCAGTCATATTTTTAAAACTAGATGAGGTCGGCGTTTCCTATCTGACTACTCTGAGAAGAAAGGCCGAAACAAACTCAGAGGTCACAGTCTCTTTTAAAGTCCAGACATAATCTTGGTCAGATCATGTGAAGGTCATGTAGATTGGTGTCTGAAAGGGTCTTTTGAGGAAAGAACCACACAGATTGAGTGGACCTGACCAGTCAGTGCACGCATTTGTCAGTAATCGTGCAGCTCTACTCAGAACTTAAGGAGCTCAACGATGCGACGATCAATACCAAAGAAAGGACATTTGGGTAGGCCGCTTAAATGACTCAAACTGCCAGACCATGATTAACACTAACTGAGAATAAAAGAAAAGGGAACAAAAAGAGCAATAACCCACATAAGTCTTCACATTCACAATAATTAAAGTAATATAATACTTTACAAGTAAATATTCATGTAATTATGTTACATTACGTATATAAAATAATAAAAATTAGCAAAAAAAAACATCAAACAATAAAATAAACCTCTTCAATAAGTAAAATATTGGAGCAGCTCAATCCCAACCCTTTTTGTCCTCAATATAATCTTCGGTATAATAGGCTTTCTGGCACAACTTACGTTTAATGAATGATTTGAGTTTATTAAGGCTTAGATCTTGAACGTCGCTTGGAAGTTTATTATAAAAGCGTATACATTGATATCGGAACGAGCCACCTATTTTCTTGAGCCTTGTTGTAGGTACCAACAAATTTAAGTTTGTTTCTAAATATTTTATATGCCCATAAAAATATAAAATTGTTTAAAAAATACAGTGATATCCATAATATAAATACATATTATGGATATCACTGTATTTTTTAAACAATTTTATATTTAAAAAAATACAGTGATATCCATATTATAAATACATATTATGGATATCACTGTATGACAATTTTATATTTTTATGGGCATATAAAAGATTTTTAAAAATATACTGAGAAGGTACAGTCATTACATTAATCTCCTTAAATTTCTCTCTGAGAGAGTGTCTTGGACTTAATGTATAAACTGATCGTACAGCTCTTTTCTGCAAAACAAAGATAGTCTGAATGTCGGCGGCATTTCCCCACAACAGAATACCGTACGACATTACACTATGAAAATAGGCAAAGTTCACTAAACGGGCTGTCTCTATGTCAGTTGTGCTTAGCTTTTTTGACAGTTTATCTATATGTGGGCCCCACTGAAGCTTAGCATCCAAAGTTAAGCCCAAGAATACTGTGCTATCTTCAGGATTCAATTCTTCGCCCTTTATCAACACATCAGTTTTCACCTGCCTAACGTGAGGTAGCGTAAACTTAATGCATTTGGTTTTTTTTCATTTAGAAGTAAATTATTAACATTAAACCAGTGAACTACTTTTGATATCGCGCTATTTACATCGTCAGTAAACAGCTGCTGACGTTTAAGTTTAAACAAAAGTGAAGTGTCATCTGCAAACAACACTATATCATGATTATCCTTTATGAGGTAAGGCAAGTCATTAATATAAATAAGAAACAGGAAAGGACCAAGAATTGAGCCCTGTGGAACTCCAATTGTTACTATAGATCCGGGAGATCTTTTTCCATTGACGTCAACCCTCTGACTCCTATTACTCAAGTGTAGTAGTCGTGAAGTAAGAAGATCCAGAGCGGTGTTCCGGATCCCGTAGTGGCGGAGTTTTCTGATTAACGTTTCATGAAAAACGCAATCGAAAGCCTTGGACAAATCACAAAAAAATGCCCAAGGCATCGCATTTATCTTCCCATACATTATAAATATGTCCCTAACAGTTCAACACTCGAACGACCCCTGGTAAAACCGAACTGTTTGCTATGTAGTAATTTATGTTTATTAAAAAATCTTTGCAATTGGTCTAAAATTAATTTCTCAAAAATTTTACTAAAGGTAGGTAATACTGAAATAGGTCTATAATTTGTGGGGTCTGATGTACTACCTGATTTAAACAACGGTATTATTTTACTATTCTTCATGAGGTCAGGAAACTCCCCACAGTCAATACAATTATTAAAGATAAGAGCTAAAGTAGGTGCTACGATGTCTATAACAGACTTAGCAACTTCTACAAAATTACCCCACAGATCTGCAGTCTTTTTTACATTTAAAGTTTAAAGGTTTTAATTATATCTCTACAGGTAATATGTTCAAAATGAAATTCCGAATCGCAAACATTTACATTTTCCTTAAGCAAAGACTCAGCAACAGAAGGTGATGAGTTTAGGGATTTAGTAGTGGAAACGGGAATATCTGAAAATAAATTTTCAAAGGCCACGGCGACTTGTGAGTCTGATTTTATTATGTTGTCATTAATTGACAGGCAATAGTCAGTATTTCGGTTACTAGACCTTCCCGTTTCACTATTAATAATATTCCAAGTCGTTTTAATTACATTACTACTGTTTTTAATCTTCGAACTCAAATAACGCGACTTGGCGATACAACAAACTTTTTTAAATAATTTTGAATAATTTCTAACATACAAATTAAATTCATCAGTGTTTACTTAATACCTTTCATTGTACAGCTTATAAAGCCGTGTTTTACTTTTATGAATACCAATGGTAGCCCAATCACTGAAAGATGCGTTACTATTAACCGAGATAGTCTTGCACACAGTAAATATTTAAAAAATCATTATAAAGATGATTAAGATCAGCATTAACAGATGGAACTGGTAATTTATCAATGAGTTTACCTTTAAAAGCTTCCAAGCGACGTGCTGTTTTGGGGTTAAGGGGGATGCGCTAAGGTAGCCCGCGAAATTCAAATTTTAAGTAACAGGTTGTATGTTGATCTAAATAAAATTCGCGGCCGGAACAAATATGGCTTTACAGAATTATAATCATAAGAATCAGCATTAGAACTCTCTAAGTTCATAAAATTCTACTGAATGATTATTTCAGAAATATTCATTCAATAGGATTTTACGAATAGAGTTAGTTGTATTGCCGATTCTAATGATTATAATTCTGTAAAGCCATATTTGTTACGGCTGCGAATCATATTTAGATCAACATACAACCTGTTACTGACCTGCAAATTGCAAAAAAATAATAAAATTTGAATTTCGCGGGCTACCTTAGCGCATCCCCCTTTTTTTTTTTTTTTTTTTTTGGGTGGGAAATTATCAAATAACTTCTCCCGCTCTGGGTGGAGCGGGAGGGAGTGTCAGACTTTTACTGACTAAAACCCACCGTGTTCCTTCAGATGCCTGTGTGCCAGGGCCACGATATCCCTTTCGGACAGGCTCGTAACCCTGGCAGTAGCGCATCCCCCTTAACAGTGATATCCTTTTTAGCCACTTTGTTGTTTCGGTTTTGGATAGTAACCCTTTGCCCACAATGATCAGAATTCAAAAAAAATTATTTCACATAAACATACATGGGCACTTATGATACGTCAGAAGCTAGGTGCAGTCGACATCGTTTTAGCGCTCATGGAACGGGTATAGCGCGCTCAAATCGATTACAGCGCTCCTCGGAACGCACCGTTAATTAGTCTGTGGTATATGACAAGAAAACCAAAACAAACGTCAGTTCAGAAAATTGTTGGATTGCGGAAGTTTCTTTGTTTGGTACCTTTGTACGGCTCGTCAGAGCCGAAAGCAAGCGTATCAAGCTGGCGGGAACGCGGCAAAAGACGCGCGCGATGCGGGAGGAAGGCGGCAGCAGCAGTAGCGGCGGCGCTAAGCACTCAGACGTCGCCAAGCAGCAGGAGGCCACCTTCAACGAGCTCATGCAGGAGTGCCGCCACAGCGCGCCCGGCGCACGCCTCTCCGCCAAAATGCGCACCGCGCTGGAGCGGTATGGCCCACTTACCACCAACACTCACCAGCTAGCCTGCACCCTCGACATGTCACTCCTGTTGCTATTGTTGTATCTTGTTTTAGGGGCCGTGAACCGTGAGAGTACATTGAATTAATACAGTGTTCCTAAGGCAGTGTAGTATATTTCTCATAAACCTCCAAACATTATTGTGGTACAGTCCTATAAATATTGCATTGCTACCATGTTTGGCAGCCACTGGTACAGTTGATTCATAAGTTTAAACCCATCAGATTTTTTTTGTGCCTTTAATTCCTGGTGTCCCACACAAGTGAAAACAAAATTATATAATATAGAAAGATTTCTACTGCCTAATGTCAAATATGAAGATGAAATATGTCACTCTGTCTTGGTAGAATAGATACAGATGTAGTTGTGCTGCATGTGAAGGTGCTGCAACTCTTGTAGGTGGCCAGCGAGTTGACACAATGACTCATGGTCCACTTGGGTTATTGTACTTTCTTTTCTTTCTGTGCCGCAGTTAGATACAATCATAAGCCACTTCTTTGTTTGACATCGATTTTTCTTGTGTTATGATAAAGCTTGGTGAAGTATTGCTTAGTTGAGCGGGATACCACCTAGGGCGGTGTGAACTATGTTTAATCAAAATCTCCCTTTGTTGCAAATGAATATCTCCACAATATTGTTTTTTTTTTCTCTCTGTAAGTAGGTTTGTAAAAACAAGTTTACATGTCAATCATATTTAAAAAAAAAAATCACATTCGTCATTCGTCCAGTTTAACTTTACAATACTTAATTAAAACAATATAATACTTAACAAAGTAAATATCCATGTCATTGTATTTAAAAAATTAATCAATGTCAATGTGTATATAAAATACGGATATAATCTTGGTCAGATCATGTGAAGACAATGTAGATTGGTGCCTGAAATGATCTTTTGATGAAAGAACCACACAGATTGAGGGCATCTGTCCAGTCAGTGCACACATTTGTCAGTAGTTGTGCAGCTCAACTAAGAACTTAAGGAGCTCAACGATTCAACAAACGGTGTATTCCCGTTCGTCCCACTGACTTCGTCCCCGTAGTGGGACGATCGGGAATTTACAAAAATAATATTAAATTTGTTCCCGATCGTCCCATTCATGATTTTAGGGGGACGAACGGGAATAATTTATTAATTATCTTTTAGGCCTCTTGGTCCCACCAATTAGTTTCAGACTGGTTGTTTTCATGGTAAAAAAAAACAAATTTTAAAATAAAAATCAGTCATTTATTAAGTAATAAAAATCACAGTTAATATCACAGAATCAAATTTACGTACCTAGGTATCAAAATACACATACACTGAAACATTAAAACAAAATAAAATTCTCCATAAAACTAAAAAATATGATTAAAAAAACAGTCACCTTCTTAAATGAGCTTCTTTTTGAAAAAAGAAAACATCCTAATTATTACAAAGACACACAGTTTGCTTATGTAGGTATACAGTGGCACATTTTTGCGTTAAACATTATATAAGTGAGCAGGACAGTGAACTCGTTAATTTTACACATAAATAGCGTCAATAAACAATAAACTATAACAAATCATAATAAAAATACCCAAAATATCACAAAATCAAGAAGAATATAAAACATCATAAAGAGTAACAATAATAAAACATTTACATGGATTTAAGAAAGTAGTTGAGACCATAAAATAAAAAATAAGGCGATAATAATTATTGCACACAAAGATTAAATCAACGTACAACCATCGAGCACTTTGCTTATGATTAATATTTACGTAAGTTTTTTCTAGAAAATTTCCTATGGTTGGTTTGGGTGGCAATTCATAACATATTGGTCTGTCAACATTGAATGTAGCTGGCATTCCCATACAACAGCTCCGCTTTTATATTGCCTTTTCCTCAAAAATTGATATCCAGCACGAAGAAGCACGATTCCACCTTTTCTTTGTATATATTGTAAACAGCTTCCTGTACTACTAGAGGGACCAAGATGCGCTTCTTGTGACATTGTTGAGCTCTAAAAAACAGAAGTCAATAATTACACACTTAGTATTGGTTTAGGCGCAAAAGGACTAATTCTCAAAATGGCAACAGAGTCGCAAAAGTACTAATTCTCAAAATGGCCAATTCGCAAAAGGACTAATTCTTAAAATGCCCAATTCGCAAAACGAGTAATTCTTAAAATGCAACTGTGTATAATAAAATAGAATACAAAAATGGTATTAGAATAAATTAATAAGACATGAGACAAAATAGTATTAACTATGTAGGCTATCTAATGATATTTGTAACAAAAATGTACTTACATCAGTAGTTTTCCACAGAATTCGTGTAGAACATTTATATTATTACACTAACACCCGTGCAGTTTCATTGTTTTGTCAACACTAACCCGACCGGTCTAATTTAAGGGTACTGGGAGAGAATGTTGAGTAAACCAATAGGGTTTACGCAAATAACACAATGTTATCGGCACTCTTTTGTTAACTAGCGGCATCGCCGGAGCATCCCACCAGAGCCATATAATATCCCGACAAAGGAGATGTTCCAGAAATGTATGGAGCCTTGGCTAGCGCCATTTACACTATGTAAATGTCGCTGTATAATCTAGTAAAAGTTTTTTTATTTAAATGATCATTTTTGTACGCTTGTACCATTCTTTAAATTATTTTGTTCGTATTTTTATGAAGTTCCCCTATTTTTTTCCTACTTATCTATGTAGCGTACATAGTGGTAGCCCAAAATCAAACATCTCCTTTGAAAGTAAACTACGAAACAACGACTAAACAATACGCACAAAATGATTTAGGTGGACGAATGGCGCTAATCTAAGAACATATTCCCGTTCGTCCCCCTAAAATCATGAATGGGACGATCGGGAACAAATTTAATATTATTTTTGTAAATTCCCGATCGTCCCACTACGGGGACGAAGTCAGTGGGACGAACGGGAATACACCCAACAAACAATACCAAAGAAAGGACATTTGGGTAGGCCGCATAAATTACTCAAACTGCCAGACCATGACAAAAACTAACTGAGAAAAAGAAAAATAAACAATAACCCACATAGTCTTTACATTTACAATACTTAATTAAAACAATATAATACTTAACAAAGTAAATATAATAAAATGGTATAAATAAAAAGAAAAATATAAATAGTTGGCAAAAAAATCTAATCAGGATTCACTGTAAATTTGAGCAGCTCAATCCCAAGCCTTTTTGTCCTCAATATAGTCTTTAACAGTATAAAATGCTTTCTGGCACAGTTTCCGCTTTATAAAACATTTGAATTTATTAAGGCTTAATTCTTGAATATGGCTACGAAGTTTATTATAAAAACATATACACTGGTATCTAAATGAGCCACCTTTTTTTTTAAGGCTGGTTTTAGGAACAACAAAATTGTGCTTGTTCCTAGTATTTACATTATGAATATCACTGTATTTTTTAAACAGATTAATATTTTTATGTGCATACAAAAGATTTTCATAAATATACTGAGAAGAGACAGTCAGTATATTAATCTCTTTAAATTTATCTCAGAGGGAGTGTCTGGGACTTAATTTATAAATTGAACAGTGTGAATTGAGTTTATAAATAACAACACCCAAAATCCATCACTTCTAGTAAGTTAATTGGCATAATTTTTATTGATTGTTGTACATGTTTACAAACAAACTATCCTACAAATGTGTATTTGTGGCTAGTGGGTCCAGTGCGTATTTTGTCAATATCATCAAGATTGCTCACTCATGCGCTGGTAGGTAGGCTGGTAGGGTTGCGGCGTAAAACTAGCATCATCGAACTATGCCTCATGCATGATTAAAGTATTCACATAATTATGTAGTAGCAGTGATTCAAAACAGAAACAGTGTTCAATAATAGAAGCAGCAAGTAAATAATAATAATAAAGTTTTTTATTTCTGTTTTTGTCAGTAACAATCAGGGTTGATTGATTTAAATCAAACTTGATTTTTTTCATAAAAGTTCACAGTTTACATAGAATTCAAAATCAAAATTAATATTTTTTATTTATTTATATTAACCATTTTGAAAGTATTTACATAATTTAAAAACTAAACAAACTTAAAATAAAAATAATAATAATATGTACAAGTAAGTACCTATATAACAAAGGGGGGGAAAAAAATCATAGGGCATCAAAAAATTCTTCCGCATCGGTTTCAGTGGGAAAAGTGCCCAAAAGGCTGGCAGCATTGCCACGTTGTATGGCAATGCTGATTCTCTGGTCACGTGAGGAGTCGACCAACCGCTTGGCGATGTCTCGAAAAACTAAGTGGGCACTCGGACCCCATGGCCCTAGTGTTTCAACCCCAAACGGCTCGAACATATAAGTCCCAGTAAGATTAAAGTATTTGCGCCGTTTGAGGGTTTCCGCACCTGAAGCAGCCGCCCCAGCACAGCTCACCGTGCTAGGAAGATGGGATGGCGCAAGGGTGTCGACACACGTTGCATCCCACACCAAAGGCCTACCTACCTTCCAAGGCATTATAGTCATTCCGTCTGGTCTCTTCCCATCGTCGCGTGCCAAACCATTGGGTTCTAAAACAGCGGGCACCCCGGCGGTGACAAGAGCACGACGGATAATGACATTGATGCTGGCATGCCGTGCTATCCGGCCTGCGCTTTTACTGCAGGATAGGCCATGGTGTCCGAGGCAGTCGACACCTTCACCGCAATGGCAGCGATGCGGAGCCACGCAAGGAGCACCCAGACGCAGACAAGTAGCGAGCCGGAAAGTAGTGTCACCCAGCATAGTGCCTATGTTGGGTGACGGTAGCGCCTGAAGCCAGAGGCCCGACTTCCACTCACCCACAGCCAGCAAGCGGGCACGCTCAGCAGTATTGGTGGACGTATTAATAAGATTATTCCGTACCAACCTGCAGAGCGGCTCATCCCACTGCCTCTGGGAAGATGGGTTCACGGGCCGATCTGTATCCGGGCAAGCCAATTTCCAGGCGTTCACCGCGTCGGTCAAGCACGGCACTTCAGAGTTAACCAGGGAGGGGGCTAAACTTTTCAGTGCTGTGGACAGAGGACAGGAACGCCGGTAAGCTAATATTGGTAATTTTACGGACGCCGTGACCACCAAAACGGATGGGTAGTGTGGCTTGCAACCACGCTCGGTCGTCCAAGGCCACATTTAAAATGGAAGTTAGTGTGCTGCGAATAATTTGGTCAATTTTGTCCAAGAGGTGTGACTGCTTCCATAAAGGGGAAGAGCGTAGAAAATATATACAATTTGGGCCAAAACAACAGTATCTAATTAGGGTGAATGCCGAATGTAAATTAATTTTGGAGAGTCTGTCCGAAATTTCGTTGAATTTTTCGATTTTTTCGTCGATGAAAGGAGAAAAACTGTCTTCTAAAATTGGGGAACCTAGGAGGTGCAGTGAACTTTTATCTAAAATTTTGATTTGTGGGGCTATTGCATTAAATTTCTCTAGGGTCAATTGTCTGTCGGTAATGTCAGAAAGGTAAATTTCACACTTTGATGGATTAAGGTCAAGGCCAATAGATTTAAATTGCGGTTTGAGCAATTGTAAGTCTTTCAAAACGGTATCTACATCACCTCCTAGCGTTCCATCATCTAAATACCACACGTTAAATTTTGAATTTAAATCAAAATCATATTTTTTTATTTCACATAAACCTACATGGCCACTTATGAAACGTCAGAAGCTAGGTGCACGGTTCCAATTGGTCCTTTCCTATGGAGAAGAGCCGGCAAGAAACTACACGGTAACTCTTTTTTTTTTTAAAGTGGGCTTTAACAATGTTTCCAAGTTACAGTGTTAATAGGTATGGGAGGACAGTGTAGGCCCGTCAACAAGTACCAAGTACTAAACAAAATAAAAGATAGTTTACAAAGCTACAGTCTATTAAGCCTACAACGTTCTCACATTCACAAATTAAAAAAGAATCTATATAAAATATTACTAAAATAATAAAAATAAAAACCTACATATTTAAACCAAATGACCATTAAAACTGTAACAAAACTGAATAAATATTCTGTCCACAAGTCGCTAATAAATAAGTATTTTAAATTAAAATTGTAGGTTATGTCAAAGTATGTAAAAAAAAGAAATAAAAATCGTAATTTAGGAGCAGTTAATAGACGTTTACATAGTTATGCCGTTAATGAGGTACCAGGGAAGCCACATGTGCAGAAGGAATTATTGCCAAACTTTCTTTTCTTCAACGTAGTTCTTAATCTTAGAGTATGCTTTTTTGATGAGTGATCAAACAAACTTACCTGTAAGTGATGTTCGATCATCATTATATGAAGACTATGTCCTTCGATGATCACTATGTAGTTTCCTTGATTTCCATGGAACCGACGCACGATTATTCAAAGCTTACCACAGCAAAAATAAATTAATTTGCTGTGAACTGAACACAACCGGATGCTACCTTCCGTTTCCGCTGTCATCTGTAAACTAATTTTTTGAATGCCACACATTTCTTACAATTTCTGGGTAGTTCAGAAAGGATACTTTTGAATGGGTTCTGGGTGGGCCCCTGATCATCGAAGGACATAGTCTTCATATAACGATGATCGAACATCGCTTACATGTAAGTTTGTTTGATCACTCATTATACTTCAGACGTCCTTCGATGATCACTATGGTTTAAAGTTTTATCTAAATTGTAACAAATGTGTAAAGAATAAAGACATTTTCACAATCAAATCTATTGCTTTATTTTTAATATTAGGTGAATATTTATAATAAATTTACTTGCTCATATTTGCTTCACAATGATTATAATTATACTTAATTATAGATAAGAAGCATTTTTATACCTACTTTATTATTTAATTAATCAACAACCCTCAGGGGCTAACAATCTTACTTAAGAGTACAAGAGTAGGTTAATTATTATCACTTGAAATATCTATCTATGACAGTGTGAATAGATAATATAACAGCAGTATGAAATAAAACTATTTTAGTTGCCTCTATCACCGAGTACTGATCTTGCAAAATTTTGTTGATTAATTATAGGGCGATTATAGAACCTTGCAAAGGTCTGTGATTGAAGTCCATCCTGCAGTTCTCCTTATCTCGTCAATATTGACACACCTTTTTTGGCTGCTGCAGAAGTAGACGCATGTCTAGTACCTACTATATGCACTGAACATGCTTATCCCACTGTTTTTAAGAGTGTCTTTGTTCCATCTACTAATTGTTGACACTGTAGCCTTTTTGAATGGTTTCTTATAAGTTATAAAAAGGTTTTTAATATTGTTTCTGTCGGCCTGTTTGTTCTATGCATGTAATCTATAATTGACCTAGCAGGGCAAATCTTAGGTTCATCATGAAAAAATGGAAGAATTAAATTAGGTTGGTATCGGCCTGGAGCAGTAGTTTTGATAAAATCAGGTATTCTGATCTGTAGCTGGTTACCATGCTGTACTATATTGTCAACCATAATTAATGAGATAGTTTGAATTCTATAACCGGTAGAGAGGTACAATTAATGAACTTGACATAAAAAGGAACGTATCCGAGTCTTCTGACTGTACTGCCAATTTCTAACAGTAATGAACACTCCATATCATACCCTAACTTAATATTATAAGAGTCATTTTCCAATAAGCATTTATCGATCGCCGATACTTCAATATCGTGTTGTTTAATGTGCATGCGTAGGGAAAGAACCTCTATACCATGCCAGCCACACGCCAACGCTACGCGCCTAAATTAAATAGAGTATCTTTTGCAGTACTATTGGATATGTTATAAAATACATTTAAATTTTGCATGTAATAACTCTGTCGTTTGTTGTTACTTTAGAGTGAAACTAGAGAATAGTGGAGTAGATTAAAAATAATAGAATTTTGTTTGATTCGATTTGTGCTTTACAATGTCTGATTCCGAAGTAGATACGCAAAAGACTCCGCCAAAGAAAAAAAAGTATTCGTCATTTTATAATAAAGACTGGGAAAAGGAAGACTTGTTCAAAATTTGGCTGAAAAGAAGTTCCAAAGGTAAAAACAAACAACAAGTTCTACGACTATTTTTGATAGCATTTTCCCTAAACTAGATATTTTTCTCAAAAAGAAATGTAAATTATTAAGATCATTCATCAACGCCCTGTAGCTAGGTGGGGCGATGATATTCGTAAGGCAGCGGGCAGGGATTGGATGAGGAGAGCTGAAGACTGTCAGTAGATTTTTTTTTTTAAATATTTTAATGGCCTGGTTGCTGGGATCTTATAGCTAAGTCTTTATTTAGTTACAAAACTTTGTTTAAATATTGATGAAATGAAATATTCAATGCATGATGATGATATCCCCGCCCACTCCCCTTGCTTGAGTTTCAGTAAAGATGTGGCACTTTACTGAGACCTCTCGCGAACTTCTTGAGAGAACTTGAAGTGATGTTGCACCAGTGGCGAAGGGTGAGTTTATGGGAAAGGTAAGCCGGAGCAAAAACAAAAAAAAAAAAAAAAGCTTACCTAGCCCGGACGTGGCGCACGTAGTACAGTTACCTAAAATCTGTGACTGACTTCCTGGCTTCAGTCTTCTATAAGCAGATGTCTTCAGTCCACCTTTACCATACGTGTAAGCACTGATAGATTGAAACAGTGTCTTGCAAGTATAATAAAAGTGGCTTTGAAAAAAGCCGTTTGTGGTGTGACCAGTCTGATGACGTTGACGTATGATGTCTACTAGACAAAACTACTTAACTAAAATACTACTGACTTATAATACTACTTATACTCTAAAGCTATTCGTCTATTCTTTCGTACAAAGTACGCTAAGACATTATCATAAAAACCGGGATGATTCTTAATTTTTAGCAATAAATGTTTTTCTATAGAAAAAATGGCTAGATCAGATAATCGTTCTTGTTTTTGAGAATTACGCAAGTACGTATGAATTCGCTTCAAAGCCGAAAACGACCTCTCCGCGGATGCCACTGTAACGGGAAGTGTCAAAAATATACTACATAATTTTGTAATTTGTGGAAAAGTGTCACACAATAATGAATTTTGAAAATTGAGATAAAGCTCGTAAACATCTAGTTTGTTCAAAGACGGAGTTGTGTATAAGACTTTCAACTCGTTCTTTAAAGCAGTGAACTCAAATATTTGCGGAAAATTTAATAGCAAAGAAGATATTATTTCATCAGGAAATGATCTACTATAAAAACTATACTTAGATTTATTAAGTAAATTAAGAAAACTCATTTGAGAAAGTGATTGGTACCTGTGTTGTATTTGCGTCTTAACATTGTCTATTATTTCAATGAAAAGACGCCGATACATAGTTCTAGTGTCTACTTCTGTATTTAGTCGTCTACGCTGACGCGGCGGCTCATGGAATTCCTGGACGCTGTCATAAATAAAATCAAAATTATTTATAAAATCATTCGCAAGCCAACTATTGAATGAATCTATTTCGCGGTTTCACCCCACTTCGATATCAATCTGTTTTGACTGCAATAAATTAAAAAGAACGTCGGTTTTTTGAAAAATGTCTGATAAAACATGCAAAAAAAAAACAAAACTGCCTGTTTTCTAACTTACTGAGGAAACATTCTGCCAAGGAAAGAGATTCACTATCCCAAGATTGCGGGTTCAGGTCCTCACCGGACATGGATGTTTCGGGAGGTTCCTGTTTAGGATTAAGCGGGAGGAAACGCCCGGGTGTCACCACTGTGTGGATCGCCCGGAGGACACGGTGGAGCATACGGTGGAGGTCTGCCCAGCTTGGGCGGAGCACCGCCGTGTCCTCACGGAGGCGATCGGCGGCGGCGGTCTCTCGCGTCCGGGCCTGATTCAGGCCATGGCCATGGTGAGACAAGGTTCGCGCCCTCGCGCCCCTAGTCGCCGCAGGAGACGCCCCGGGCGTCGGGAGTCGCAAGCCGATTTCCGGCCACCGTAGGCGCGGGTCTGCGGATGGTGAGCGATGGGTAGCTCGCCGTCCGATAAGGACCAGGCCCGGGTCGACGGCGCGTTGTGTTCCACGCGCGCCTCAAAGAGATGTCAGCACAAACTGACGGGGTCCGTTAGGACCAATGCCTGCCGGGGTTGCGAGTTTGTCCGAAAGGGATATCGTGGCCCTGGCACACAGGCAACGGAAGAAACACGGGTGGGTTTTAGTCAGTAAAAGTCTGACACGCCCTCCCGCTCCGCCCAGAGCGGGAGAAGTTATTTGATGATTTCCCACCCAAAAAAAAAAAAAAGATTGCGGGTTATCTAACATCGAATTAAAAGTATTAATCATGTCTAATCTACAGTTAAAAATTACATTAATAATGCGTGAGTGATAGTGCCAACGGGTTTCTGATACTCCAGGCATACGGCGGTCAGCTATTTCCTTCAAAAGGTTGGACCGTTTAGTTGATTTATTGAAAAACCGAACAATACTATTTACGTGTCCAAAAAAAGTTTTCAGTTCCTGAATATTTTCTAGGGAACGGCTAAGTACAAAATTTAATATATGAGCGTAACATGGGACAAACATTGCCATAGGGCATGCATCGCGAATTTTCACTTGTACTCCACCGTGCTCGCCAGACATTACTGCCGCGCCGTCGTAAGACTGACCAACTAACTTATTCCTACAACGATACTGGTCAAGTATTTCTAACAACTGTTTGTATAAAACTTCAGCAGTTCGACTTCCGCTAACATCGTAAAAACCTAGGAATCGTTCTTCGATTCCAGTTTCAGATAAATATCGAAAAATTACAGTCAATTGCTCCCTATGACTGACATCGGGAGTTTCGTCAATCATTACAGACAGAAATGGAGCTTTATCTATCTCGATTCTAATGTGGTCTCGTAAAACGGATGCAATACTATGTATTAAATCATTTTGAATATCACTTGAGAGACCAGAAAACGCGGGGTTCTGAACTGAAGAACATAGTTCCAAATGAGAGTCCATTACGGTGTCATACTTGCTCAGATATAACAAGGTTTCAATATAGTTACCGCGGTTATCAGAATTCGGACGTTCATCGTGGCCGCGAAAAGCTACTTCTTGTTTACCTAACAAAATAACGGTGTCAATAAACCGTTTCATTAAATTCCTATTTCGAGCTACTTTCCTATTATGAGCTTCATGCGAATTAGTGAAAAATGGTTCTATCCTACTATTCCCGAAGTCATGTAAATCTAAACAGCTACGAATATGCTTTTCAGTCTGCACATGTTTTTTTGATGAATTCGTCAGATTATTAATATCTGTAAAACCCCCTTTACTCCATAAACTACTAGAATCTGAGAAAAGTAAACATGGAAAACAAAACATCTTATTTAATTTACAACTACCAGTCAGCCATTGATATTTATCGTAAAGGGAAACATTAAAATGTTTGAAAAACCCATCGCGTCGTTTGTAGTTTATAGTCATATCTGGTCGAGCACGACCTAGCCTAATTATGTGTTTCTTATTTTCAAAACTTAACCTTGAAAAGCATGTTTCCTCACGAAGCAAATAATCTGTCACACAACAATCTAAAACTATTAATGCCGCCATCCTACTAATAACTTTTCAAATCTACTCTAAAAAAGTAATTTCAACTTGCTAATCTATCGACTTACCACAAATTCCTAATTACAACGACGGCGAACGCACAATTTCACAACAAACTCACGATTATCAAATTCTAATTGTTACACTAAAACTACACTAATAACTTATATGAATACAACAAACAAAATGCTAATTAACTACAAGTATCAAGAAAATTAAAGGTTATAAATTCTATTAACTATTTACGTCAATCGTCAGCAAACATTTAAAATTATTGCGTGCGTGGAGCGTGGAGCGAAGTTTGTCCCTCCCCCCGTCCCGAACCAAACCGAACGCTTACGAAATTCAGCGAATGCATGGGCCTATATTCCTACACTGTACCTATCATAACTCGACTTATTACGGCTTACTATTGCCTCAAAAAACAGCGTGTCACGTGACCTGAAGTGACGTCATGACGAGATTATTTTGTATAGAAATTTAAGTTTTCATAACCCGGGCGGACAACGAGTTATACTGGAGGCACTAGAGCAAAATTGGCGCGCACTTTAAATGTTTTGTTTTCGTTGGAATATAAAGACAATTTTTTTAATGTAGGTTGGGGTTTTGTAATACTTTAATTTTATGGTGTAAGTATTAAATAATACATTCAGTGTGATTATTAAACACTGCTGAGAACTACTGACTGTCATAATTTCCTAAGGGAAGCCGACAGGAATCGTGTTATTGGTTAGCTGCGCCCCTGTGTTGCACTGTTTTGTTTCATTTGCCTACACTAATGCACGTTCACGAACACTAAATGGTTAATAATCCACCATTATTACACATTGATATTCGGCTAAACACAAGTTTTAGAAAATAAAACAAAACTGCTAATCATGACGCTTCACTTTCCCGCCAAGAACTCTCAAATGACCTCAGTAGATAATGGCCATTCAGTATTGCCCTTCACCTTCAAACAACACTGCCTTTAAATGGGTGTTTTATTTTGTTTTATAGGAAATGAGTATGCATACTGCACTATATGTACAGTCGATTTGAATATCGCGAAGGCTGGTAAATCCGATATTCTAAGACACAGCAAGACAACAAAACATCAAAAAAATAAAAATAAACTGCGAGGACAAAGAAGTTTGCAAGAAATAACTAATTTTAAAGCTCAAAAATAAATATCTTCTGGTTTTTTTAACTCTTATTTCCTGGATTTTGTAATTTTGGTCTGGCAACACTGGCGGTCACTCAGTGCGCGCGCGCTGTGGCAGTGGTCGGACGTGTGATGCGCTTGTATGATTGTGTAGTAGGTCACTACAATACCTACTCATGAAGTCTAATCCTAATATTCCATCAACGATGATTGGTAATTTTTTTTAAATATGAAACTTATTTTGAAACGTGTCTGTTTCTGAAGCATACAAGTCGAGCATTACATAATCATAGAAGTAAATCTTACCTCCGATTCCATTGACCGCTAAATTATCAGAAAACACCTGTGTACTCCTTGGAAGTTCTTCTTCCTTAATAATTGAAATGGTGCGCCTGTATCTAGTAATAGTATAAGTTTTTTTACCGTTAATATAGAAATTAATAAATTTGAATTTACCACTACAATTAGTATACTTAAACAAAATTATTAATCACGAAAAAACTGTTTGCCTATTTTATCAGGCTTCTGTTCCATACTATTTGTAGTACGTGCTTGAATATTGTCACATTGTGCTGAAACCGTCAAATCAAAAGTCATTTATTCAAACTAGGCTGAGAATCAGCACTTTTCGAACGTCAAAATTACATAAGACAGTCCCCCGAAAACGCCCACCCTTCACCACTTCCTAGTGCTTTAGCTGGGAAGAAGAAGTGGCGCAACAAACTCCCCAGCAGCACAGCTGTCTGTTCAGATATAAAACTTGAAGTGAATCTATACAATAAAATGTAAAATAATTTGCATTACGCAACACAGAACATTAAAATAATTATATTATTTGCCTTATGATAGCTAGCACACGCCACTATACAAAAAAAAAAACATAAAAATCTTTTTAAAAACTATACTCAAGCAGAAATAACGTAAACAGAACGTACTTAAATATAAAGCCTCCAGGCATAATGGGCGTGCCCGCTTACATACGGCTATAGCTGTAACTCGAAGTCACAAATGATAAACTAGCACCATCGAAGTAAAATAAAAAACAGTTAATCATTAATAACAATAACAAAACCATGGTCAGCAAGACGACCAGTCACCACAAGCAGCACCCGTTCACGAGCATAACGCAAAGAGCAGCCATCACCCCCCTCGCCATATTTGAGGGAAGGAGGCAACCCGACCCCCGACGCTACCGCAAGCAGTGACATCTAAGGGAGCACGACGAACTTGCTGCCGGTTGCTCAGGCAGGAATAATATAATCAATTGTCGAGGTCGCTAGCTAACCTTAACTTATTGCAATACAACTCATAAAAAAACATTTTCATGAGTATATTATGTCACTAATAAATAAATAAAAATTGACTGACACAGTAAATTTTTCGTCTCTTTGTAAAAGCCTTGACCACCACGCCTATTATAGTAAGAACCCTGTCTGTTACGCTGACCCCTGCCGCGGGGGGCGTACTGAAATGGTCGGGAGTAACCTTGATATCTATTCGAATTATTACCATAATTATTAAAATTATTTTGAAAATTACCTCTATTATTGTGCAAATTTTGTCAACCACGTCCCCAATTTTGCCCTCGAAACTTTGGAAAACGATAATTGTGCCTATCTCAAAAGGTTGAGGTCATCTCCATAACCTCAGCAGGCCTGGAGGAAGACGAAGATGAAGAGGACTCGTCCTTGGCTGCCTGGATTGCGTCCTTCAGCAATGTGTAGTTGCGTGCGGCGATGATAGTGCCCAACCTTTCACTTTTATGAGCATCTGTAAACTTTTGCACGGCCATTTTTTCATTAATTGGCTTCAGAATCGCGCATGTGGCAGTGTTGCCCTCAGCCTGAGAAATATTCAAATCTGTTAATAATCTGTCAAGTTCCAACCCGTATTCCCCAATAGTCCTATAACCTTGGCTCAGTGATTGAATTTGATTTTGAACAGCTGTGAATGATTTTTTTGTTAACAGCTTATTCCTAAAATCCTTAATCATGTTACTAATTGTCGAGTAAGTCTCTGCTACTCTTAACTTGGCATTTTCAGATAACCTACCCTTCAGTATAAACTTAATTAATATCTGTTGACCTACACCGTTAAGCATATCCGCATACATTTCCACAGCATCAATCAATCGTTTCGTTGTGTTTTCCTTATCATCTAAAATAGGTACCAACATACAAGCAGTTTTCATATCAAATTCCATCGTTTCTGATTTTAATTCTACACTAGGCAAAGTACTCAAATTTGATATTTCAGAAAATAAAGCACAAATCTTTTTGTACGTGGTATTAATTAACTCAATTTCTGATTCCTTTGTTATATTACCTAAAGTAGAAAATAATGTCTTACTTTTGTTTAACAATATCTCGGCCTCTTGCAACTTATCAGTCGAAACCGAACCTTTATATCTGTTCTGGACTTTTTAGGGCTCCGTACCCAAAGGGTAAAACGGGAACCCTATTACTAAGGCTCCGCCGTCTGTCTGTCTGTCCGTCTGTCACCAGGCTGTATCTCATGATCCGTGATAGCTAGACAGTTGAAATTTTCACAGATGATGTATTTCTGTTGCCGCTATAGCAACAAATACTAAAAACCAGAATAACATAAATATTTAAGGGGGCTCCCATACAACAAACGTGATTTTTTTGGTCATTTTTGCTCGATATTGATAACGGTAACAGGTGAAATATTCACAGAATATTTGGTTATATATTCACTTTAAAAATCAATAATTAAATTAAAATAAAACAAATATTTAAGGGGGGCTCCCATACAACAAACGTGATTTTTTCGCCGTTTTTATAGATAATGGTACGGAACCCTTCGTGCGCGAGTCCGACTCGCACTTGGCCGGTTTTTATAAGATATTTCCGTATTTCTAATAAATCTTCATATAATTCGATTAAATCGCTAGCCATAATATACCTATTTAACAAAACATTATAATATCTATTAACTTGTTGCAACATATCTTATTTCATTCATTACAATGTTATTTAGGCACTTTCACTCAATGCGCAGATCCATAAATGCTGAGTCGGAATTCTACGTACTGCGGTACTGCGATTCGCAGTCTATTTTTAGAACTTAAGAAATGACTATTCTACATACTTTTAATACTCCTACGCGCAACACTTATGTACTCACTAATCTTCTCTCGAAATGAATTGACTACACTCAAACATCTTCTTCACCATGAGCTTGGTGAGATTGGTCTCTCCTTCCCGATAAACCTGCTGGTCTATCCATTTCTTATGACCTTTTATCACTTTCTTGTAAATTAAGGCAAGTATTACAATAGCCATCAGCACTAGGAAAGTAGTCATCAGAATGTTATTGAACTTGATATGGTACTCTTGTTCAGAATCACTCGCGCTATTATTTCCTCCCGAAGCGTTTTGGGCGATGACAATTTCCTTTTCTTCAGTTTTTCAGTAATTTTTCACATTTTGCTTTCGTTTAACGTCTTTATACGACACAACTAAAGTCAATCACACTCGTGTTCCTATTATTCACTTCGTTAAACATTCTAACTTTGTGCACTGAGGCACACAGGAATCCGCCTGGTTTGCAGTTTTGCGCACCGGCGATCCGATAGCTCGCAAGCTCTGTTCCCGGGACGCGTATGGCAGGGTCGCCATGAAGTATGGAGGTTCGAAGGAAACACGTCGGTTCAAAACAAGCGTTTATTACCAACTGACTTAGGGCGGATTTCACCAACGAAATTAAACGTGATCAATTCACGTTGAACTCAGATCAAGCGTTTAACTGAGTTTAGAACTCCACTTTTGATTTCACCAATTTAAAGTGAACGCAGTTCAATCTAAAACTAGTCTAAATTCTGAACGCCCAATTTCCGGCGTTCAAGTCTCTAAACGAGTTCATGAGCTGTCAGTGTCGTGTTGTTTAGAAAATATTGTTTGTTGTCTTTTAATATTAATATTTCTTTTGTTAGTGCTTGGCTAATTAAAATGAAAAAAAAATGAAGACTATATTATAACGAAAACTGGGATGAAAATGAGCAGTATCATCAACTTCATAATAACAGTTTTTGCTGCTGATCTTTGAAAGCTAAATGCAAATAAATGAAATATTTAGGTTATGTTTTCAGGTTTGCGAACCTCTCGATCGATGCGTCATGATTAGTGAATCCCCTTTCGGAAGCCCCCAAAAAGTATTATTTTTGCTCTATCTCGCTTCCTTTATAAGTTATAGTGGTTTTTATGTTTTTTTTTGAGGTTAGGTCGGCATTGCATTCTAATAAATGGATTTAGAATGCATTGTCATCGAGTTGTGAGCTACCCTGAAAGTTTCAGCCGGATAGCTAGTCGGGCAGTGCTTGAAATTTGAGTTGCAAAATTCCACCCGGAACGACAGACAGATAGACAAACAAGAAAGTAACTTAATAAAAACGTGGTAATAAAATGTAAGCACAGTAGGTCGCTCACTCACAGTAGGACGCCATAATTGTGGCGATAAGTCCCCTCTTTGAGGAGTGGCTAGAGAGGCGCCACGGCGTCCTCACCTTCCGCCTAACGCAGGTCCTCCCCGGACACGGTTGTTTCGGGAGGTTCCTGTTCAGGATAAAGCGGGAGGAAACGCCCGGGTGTCACCACTGTGTGGATCGCCCGGAGGACACGGTGAAGGTCTGCCCAGCTTGGCAGCACCGCCGCAAAATTTGAACTCGCTTATGCAGAACTTAGTTTTCTTAAACGAGTTTTATAATACGATCGGTGAAATCGGCCCTAATACACTTCAGCATCTTAGCAGTTATTTTAACTCCCAGGTTTTTCTGTGTCTCAATATTGAGCATCCACCTCGATGGGCCTAATGGTGACTGCACATTAAAATGGTCTACAAAAAGGTCAGCTATTTGTCTAGCATCACTCTCGCCATCGACGTAAAGAGGGAGGCCAGGCTTGCCCTTCAATCTATTTGTATGCTTCCAAAAAGATCGAAAATCGTTCTTTGAATGCTGTGAAGCTAGAATATCCATTTTAATCTGAGTCTCATGATCTTGACACCACTTCAAACGAGACTTAAATATCCTTCTAGTTTCACGCATTTCATCAAAAATACGTCCCAACTTAGGCATACCGTTGTCTAGCCAGCATAGAAATCTACGTCTAGCGTCCCTATGCGCACCGCTCACATGCATGTTCCAGCCCATGTTGTTAAATACATTATGTTAGTTTTTTTTTTTTAATTTAACATAAATCATGTTGAATTTTTTTTTCTTATATTCATGTTGGCATGCTGCTTGCACGGGGGCGACTCACACGGAGGGTTAAATTTCTGTAATTTTTTGCCTAGGACGCACCGGTTTCGAGATATCTGAATTGCACTGGTTTTTATCAATGAAAAACTTGACGTTTGACGTTTGACGTTTTTTTCGAAAACGAAACACGAATAATTATAGAATTCATATTTTACTACATCACTAGCTACCTCCCCGTTGCTAAGGAAATAATAAATATTATTATGTCTTTGTCTTCATAGAGACGCGAGTCCACGGGTCGCGCCGTGCTCGGGCAGAAGAGATATCGAGTTGGATAGAAAGAACTTTGTCGTTTCTTGGTAGAATAGAGATAGAATTGGTCATGCTACGCGTGCAGGAAGGCCAGACTAAGGATTCAGCTTATTAGTTGCTTTCCAAAAATCACTAAAAAGTAAAGGTATTTGGTTTTCGGTGTGACCCGCGGCGAATGAGTCCTTTTGCTTTTACCCAAATTATGCTATGACAACTAATCACTAACTCAATGGGTCTATTTATTCATTGGCTGAGGGTCGATGTCAGTATAAAATAAATACAATTGATATGTATGGGTTTGGTCCTACACTTAGGAATTGTAATGTGGGGGATTATAGGTGTCAAATAACTGTCTGACAACTGAGACTTCTCGTCCAGTAGATATAGGGCGTAAATTGTAGTGAATTCAATTCATTAACCTAGAAATGAAATCGTAACTCCTCATGAAACGGTCGGTGTTCGCAGGATGAGTCCGGCCGAGAGGCGCGCGCTGTGCTCGCGCAAGCTGGACGGCTGCGCGCCGCTGTTTGTGGCGTGCAAGCGCGGCAACGTGGAGATCGTGGAGTACCTCGTGCACGTGTGCGCGGCCGAGCTGGAGCAGCGCGGCGTGTACGAGGTGCCCGACGACCGCTCCGTGCACTCCGTCACGCCGCTGTGGTGCGCGGCCGTGGCCGGGCGCCTCGAGGTGCTGCGCGCGCTGGCCGACGCGGGCGCCGACGTCAACGCGGGCTCGGACTCGGGCTCCACGCCCGTGCGCTCGGCCTGCTTCATGACGCACCTGGACGTGGTGCGCCTGCTGGTCGCGCGCGGCGCCGACATCCACCGGCCCAACCACAACGGCGGCACGTGCCTCATCAACAGCGTGCAGTCGGCGCGCCTGTGCGCCTACCTGCTGGAGCACGGCGCGGCCGTCAACGCGCGCGACACGCAGCTCAAGACCGTGCTGCACTACGCGATCCAGGAGCACCGCGTGGACACGGCGCGCCTGCTGCTCGAGCACGGCGCCGACGCCCTGCTGGCCTCGCGCGCGGGCGACGACGCGCTGCGCACGGCCTGCCTCAAGGGCGCGGCGCAGATCGTGAGCCTGCTGGCCGGCCGCGTGCGCTACTCGGCCGCGCGCATGGCGGACGCCTACGAGCTGCTGGGCAGCACTCAGCTGGATGAGTTCAACGACGTCAGCGCCGCGCTGGGCGCTTGGCGCCGCGCCACGGCCATCCGGCACAGCTCGGGCGCCTACATCCCCAAGCGGCCCGTGCGGGCCCCGGCGCCGGCCCTGGGCGGGGCCCGCGAGTGGCGCACCCTGTCCGAGTTAGAGGCTGCGGCCACGGACATGGACGCGCTGCGCACGCAGTCGCTGCTAGTCGTGGCGCGCGTGCTGGGCCCGGACCACAAGGACACGGTGTTCCGCCTGATGTACCGCGGCGCGTCCTACGCCGACGCCTTCCGCTACCAGCGCTGCGTGGAGCTGTGGAGCTGGGCGCTGCAGCTGCGCATCGAGAAGGACTCCCTGCTGGCCGTCGACACGTGCCACACGGCGTGCGCACTGACGCGCCTCATGCTGGACGCGCACGCCGGGCGCCTGGAGCGCGCGCGCGGCCTGCCCGCGCTGGGCGACGTGCTGCGCGTGTTCCGCCTGCTGGCCGACGAGCTGCCGGGCTGCCGGCGCCTGCTGCAGGCGCGGCCCGTGTTCAAGGCGCAGGCCGACACGCTGGACCGCGCGCTGCGCTGCGTCACGCACCTGGTGTTCCTGCTGCACGAGCGCGCCGCCGGGCCGGCCGAGCGGCGCGCCGTGCAGGCGGCCGTGCGCGCGCTCGTGGCCGCGGACGTGCGCAGCGCGCACACGCACGACACGCTGCTGCACCTGTGCGTGTCGCGCCTCAACGTGATCCGCTCCACGTACTTCGCGGACGAGCTGGACAGCCCGCCCGTGTTCCCGCACGCGGGCGTGGCGGCGCTGCTGCTGGGCTGCGGCGCGGACGCGGGCGTGCGCAACTCGGCGCGCTCCACGGCGCTGCACGTGGCCGCCATCCCGTACAACTTCAGCACGGAGCTGGTGCGCGTACTGCTGGCGGGCGGCGCGCACCTGGACCAGCCCAACAAGTTCGGCGACTCGCCGGCCGAGCTGGTGGCGCTGAACCGCGGCTCGCGCGTGGCCGTGCTGCAGCACGTGACGCTGGCGTGCCTGGCCGCGCGCGCGCTGCTGCGGGCCCGGGGCCGCGTGCCCGACCGCGCGCTGCCGCGCACGCTGCGCGACTTCGTGGAGCTGCACCGCGCCTGATGCGGCCCTGACTATGAACCGCGGCTCGCGCGTGGCCGTGCTGCAGCACGTGACGCTGGCGTGCCCGGCCACGCGCGCGCGCCCGCGGGCCCGGGGCCGCGTGCCCGACTGCGCGCTGCTGTGGGCCCGGGGCCGCGTGCCCGGGGCCCGGGGCCGCGTGCCCGACCGCGCGCTGCTGTGGGCCCGGGGCCGCGTGCCCGGGGCCCGGGGCCGCGTGCCCGACCGCGCGCTGCTGTGGGCCCGGGGCCGCGTGCCCAGGGCCCGGGGCCGCGTGCCCGACCGCGCGCTGCTGTGGGCCCGGGGCCGCGTGCCCGGGGCCCGGGGCCGCGTGCCCGACCGCGCGCTGCACCGCGCCTGATGCGACCCTGACTAGTGTGTAGACTGACTCCAAATAATATAGGATTTTACTGTTATGCTTATTACAAATATGTAATTAAATTAAATTAGAGTGGAAAAAAAACCACGTATCCAATACTCAAGCTTTTTATTTTCATCAAAGTCAAAGTTTTTATTAATGCGATTATTGGTGATATAACATGGTCTTAAAAATATTTTATAGTACCTCAAAAATCTACCCTATCAGGCATGCATTGTTAAATTATAATATTAGAAATTAAACATTATGAAGTCATTAATATCGATAGAACACTGCACAGTCTCGGGCACAATCCACTATTTACAAAATTCGTTATAAAGAAATCTAAATAGGTAATAAATATAAAATTATAGTACGTACATTACATTACATTATATTTAGTAATTTACATTGGTCTGATGAAATTAAGTTTTATTCCACGGTTTTGCGATATCTAGCGCTGGAAAAATCAGCCCAAATATTATTTAAAAAAATGTTATTTTATTATAAAATTTGAATTTCGCGAGGGCTACACCAAGGCGGATGCGCTAAGGTTAAAGCGTGTTCTTTTTTCAACTATATTTTTTTTTTGAATATATTTCAAGCATGGAATGAGTACCTATGTACTTTAATAATACCATGGAATGCTTAGTTAGAGCATTTAACCTAATGGAATGGGGTTAAAAACTGAAATCTCGTCGATAAGTGGCAGCACTGTTGTCCGTCCACAAACCGCCATTGTTATTGTGTTCACTGTTGTAGCAATCTCTAATTAAACGAAAACTAGATAAAAATGTGCATACATCGACTTGGGAGTGTAGCACAGTTAAAAGACGAGCTAAGAAGAAAACAGAAGCGTCTACCACTGGTAAAAAACCAGCTCTAGTGGGAAAGTCAATACAACAAAGTTAGTAATCATTCATTAATTAAGGATAGCACATAGTCTCGACAAAATATCGAGTTTCTTATTTTTCTTTTTCGGAGATCTGTCGGCCACAGTTTTCGTCTTTTATCATCTTTGGCAAATATGGGTCCCCTTATTTTTGCAGTCAACGGGGCATATTAATTAATTATGGATAAAAAAGACGATTGTTTACAAAAAATAATGGTTAGTGACAGCTAGCTGTCAAATTCTGGGATAAGTTTAGAGTTTAGTGATTTAGCGACATCTGCAGTGAGCAAGTGGCAGTTTTATTCCTATTCTACTGGAATAGTGAACATTAAAATTTGGGAAATTGTATTGGCAGAACAATATGGTGCCGTTAGTTTCAATTTTGGCCACGCGCTGAAATATTCTTGTAGCGCTGCCTACAGGAATGGAAAATGGGAATGGGCACCTAAAGGTGCCTACAGATTTGCTCGATTATAAACGATCGTTACCTATTGACTTATGACCAATAATAAGATCTGTGAGCTTCTTATATGTTTGCTTCGCTTTGATATCTAAAATCGAGCATCACTTGTTGATAACAAAAACGGTCCAAAAATAGGTTTTCTATCGATTTTGTTTGATTACACGTCATAAAACTAGCATTATATGTAGGCACCTTAGCATGGTTTAGTCTGTTAACAGACTGCCACATAGTTCGTCTTATTCAGTTAAGGAAGCAGAACAGTCCTCGCGACACGAGCAGCGCGCCGAGCGCCGCCAGCAGAACGCTCGCGCGGGCCCCCCGCAGCTGCGTGGGCCCCGCACCCGACGCGGGCCCCGCGGCCGCGCGCCCGATGTTGCGCCGGTGCTTGTCCACGACGTAGATGCGGCCGCCCATGCCGGCGTGCGAGAACGAGTGGTAGTACACGCGGTCGGGCCACGTGGTGTTGGGCGCCACCAGCAGCTCGGCCGGCGCGTCGGCCGGGCAGCGCCACTCCAGCGAGCGGTTGTACGCGCGGAACGTAGCGTAGTCGGCGTCGCGTCGCCGGTCCGCGCCCGCCGCGTGCCGCGCCACGCACAGCGGGCCCGCTGCAACACGCAACACTTAGTCAGCTCCTGCTCGCCTGGCAGCGCGCGGTAGTGCACGCCGGGCGGCGCATACGTACCGGCAGTGGGCGCCAGGCGGCCGCGGCGCGTGTAGTGCACGCCGGCCAGCACCTTGGCCTCGCGCTGCGCCGCCTCGCTGAGGCGTTCCAGGCCGCCCACGGGCTCCGCCGTCACGATCAGCGGGTGGTACTCTGTGGCCGAGTGTGGGTCGTTGCCTCCGTACACCTGACAAAACACATTACGTTAGATCGCCATCGACACGCTATGAAAAATAAAGCTAGCACAGACGAGGGTACCTTGAAGGAGTAGTGCAGCCCGCGGCGCAGTTGCAGATCAGGTGCGAGCTGTCCGTTGACGTACCAGGCGAGGGGCGGCGAGTGCTTGAGGGGCCTGCCCGCCAGGCCACGCGGACCGCCCGCGGGCCCCAGGCGGAACGTGAACACGCGCAGTGCCGGGTCGAACAGCTCGGCCACGTCCCACACCGGCGGCGCTGAACGGGCCCCGCTGCACAGAGCACACCGTACGACATGACCACACACACCGGCCGCTCCGCGCCTTATTATTGAACGCGGCGCGTCCAGCTTATAGTGTGTTCCAAAAGTGTCTGATGAAAGTGTAAACAAACCCTGTTCAGGTTAAGTTGTTACTATTAGAAATTGGTCCTGCCTTTGCCATTGTCCCTCTGACATGATCAGAGACCTTGTTTTGCAATTTTTTAGATTGTGATCCCTCGTGTTTTGTTTATTTAAAATTTGAATCGGCCCCTTTTGAGGAGGTGGAGGGTTCCTGGAAGCACTCGCTTCACTTTTTCCAATTTTTATTCATGTAATTAATATTTAGTACAGATATTCTATTTCACGAAGTCCGTCCGGCTTTGATTGTAGTAGTGACGTATCCCGACAAGCGCGCTTGTGTGTGTAAAAGTCGGTAACGTTAGCAAAAAAATCTGATATATATTCAAGTCCAGATTTAATAATCTAAATAAAATTTTGGTTTTAAAAGTATATACATTTTGTAAATAAATTAGATTAGGTTGCAATAAATACAAAAATATTAAGAATATGTAGGCATTTAATTAAGCATTGGTGTTACAGAATGGAAACGAAACAAGTAGGACTATTCAGTATTTTCAATCACTATCAGATAAATTTTTTGATGAAGTGGATGGGAATTCCTTCTCTTCTTTTAATATTCTTTGAACTGTTTTTTGGCTCACACCCGTAGCTTCAGCTGTACGGCGTGTAATGTCTCGTAAATGAGACAAATCACAGTTGAGTTCCATTAATGATTTTGTAAATTCATATTCTTCTCGCAGAAAATGATAAACACTAGCTATCATGTTTCGACCCTAAAACAAAATGTAATCAAAATAATTAAGTAATATAAACATTTTATAACACAAAAAAACATTCATTTTATAAATACTTCTATTGCTATATTAAGTATCTTTGTATAACATTTTAATTGAAAACGTATAAATAAATATTACCTCACTATGGACAACTCTTCTTTGTTTTGTTGCCATGCTGACCTTACTCCGTGAAACAATTTGGCGCGAACTAAAAACCACTACTGATCCGGACCGTGTCCCGATCGACACTGAGCGCTCTCGAGGTTACGCACACAAAAACAATGTGCATGTGCACGCTTGACAACATTCATAGCCAAACGGACTTCGTGACATAGAACATCTGTACCGTATATAATGGGTTTTTAACTTATTGTAACTTATAACCTTATTTCTATATTATTTTTGTTTTTTTTTTGTTTTTTTTTTTTTCTACTTAAGCTAATACCTATAATATTTTTTAATCTAAATCTTAATTTTTATCATGTTTATAGTATAGCTATGCTAATATATATAAAATATATTATACAGACATAATTTCTTATTCTAATCTATTTTATTGCCTATCCTAACAAGTTTTACTACTAATTTTAAATTATATTGACCTAGTTTACTATACACAAATCCTGGCAGACTCAAAACTGCTTTTCTGTACACATTTTCTACTCCTAATTTTTCCTGCTTTTCACTAAGGCAGTGCTGGACTGGAGTTGCGCCTCGAATGCGGCCTCTCTTGGTGTTCACCTCCCTCGTTGTATCAGCGAGCTCGTTTGACCACGTCAGTAACAAAAGTTTTTTTACTAAATTTGGTATATATGTTCTATGTTAGCTCAAACTCAAACTCAAAGCATTTATTTCAATTAAACCATTTACAGGCACTTTTGAATTGTCAACAAGTCGGTCAGTTACAAATATGAAGCTAGTTGCCCATTCCAAATAGTAGGTTCCTATGGAGAAGAACGGGCAAGAAACTCCACAGACACTCTTTTAAAATAAAATATTTGATACAAAGTATTGGTTACATCATTCTTATTGAAAATATACATGTGAGAACGATGCAAAACGTCAGAAGCGTCCGTGATAAAAAAAAAACAATTCGAAACTAAAATAATTAAAAATAAGCCGTGGCAGCTAAGAGATGACCAGTCCCAACTGACAGCGCCCGTTCACGAACATGACGCATGGATCAGCACCATTCAGCTCAACCATTTTGAAGGGAGCTAAATGATCCAACACACACGCCACCATCAGCGAGACATCTGAGTGAGCATGACATACTCTCAGCTGCCAGGACATATTCAAGTCAATGAAAGACATATTACCCGGTAAAAGGTAGCTCTATTGTACATAGTACTCACACCTGTGTTATGCAATTATACGAGTATAATACAAAGGTGATTGAGTTTATACAATGAAAAGATAGTCTTACAATCTTCAGCAGCTCCAACAGTATTTTCAAATGTTAATCAATTAGTTGACGTTGTGGAGCAGGACCAGCATTGAGCCAAGCATTTCTATCAGCGATGTAATCCCCCAGCCTATAATATGCCTGCTTGCATAGTGTGCGTTTTATACAAGATTTGAATTTCGTCTCATTCAGTTGAAGTATGTGGGGAGGAATTTTATTATAACATTTTAAACAGTACCCCATGAAAGATGAGTCTACTTTAGCCAGTCTGAAACCTGGTTGAGCTAATAGATCCCTACTTCTAGTACTATAATTATGTCTTTCGCCTCTTTTACTAAAAAGCGGGTTCGGTTTCCGCACCTAGTCCTTCATGTGGACCATTGTGCGTGGGCCATGGCGGCCGTCGTTGGTTATTCCAACCAGCCCACCTTCCAGAAGCTGATTAGGTCTCCTGGTCTGCTTAAGATATCCGTGAAAGATCTGGGTGACCCGAGGGTTTCTGTTCTGATCTGGGTGACGCCTGTGCATTCAAAGAGCACGTGCGCAACGGTTTCTTCAGCCTCCATGCAAGCCCTGCACAGAGGGCTGTCCGTTATGCCTATTGTGTGGAAGTGCTTATTCAGTGAGCAGTGTCCCGTGATGGTCCCCGTCACCAGGCGCAGGCCGTTCCTGTCCAGGCGTAGCAACCGCCTGGTTAGCCTGCCATCTAAGGAAGGCATAGCTTCCCTAGATTGCCTGCAGCCCGGTGTCGAGGTCCACCAGTTCTGCGCTTGTGTGTGGGTGAACTCCTGTAGCCACCTGCGTAGTTGGTTGAAGGGGATGGGTACGATAGGTTCGGGTCCACAGACTGACGTGCTGGATGCTCTCCTAGCAAGTTGGTCAGCTGCGTCGTTACCTAGCGATCCGCTGTGTCCTTTTATCCATTGCAGTGTCACTGTGGCACACTGTCACCCGTTCCAGTGCGTTGTGACATTCTAGTGTTAGTCTGGAGGTAATATAATTTTTCCCCAAGGATTGCAAGACTGAGGCACTATCGGAGAGTATACGTATACGGGTGTCCGTAACTCTCCTGGCTTCTATGGCGTAAGCCGCTTGTATAATGTCAAAGTCAAAGTCAAACCATTTATTTCAAATAGGCACATAAGAGGCACTTTTGAACGTCAAAATTTACAAAAAAAATAGAATTGATTCTAGTTGCCCCTTCCAAAAGGTAGTTTCGCATGGAGAAGAATGGGCAAGAAACTCCACCGGTACTCTTTTAAAAATGTTTTACAATATTTTGTTTGATTACATTAATTATATGATTATATGTGAAGACGATGCACCTAGAATAAAATTACTATACCATAATAGGTAAAACGAATTAAAAACTAAGCAATGAAAAATAACTTAATTATTAGATAGATACGTGGTGTTCACATATTTACAAACATCATACAAGTATGTTTTTCTAAAAAAATAAGACAGTGTGTGAGTATAGGTTTATCACAGAATGTTAAATCAATATCATAAAAATAACAGATTTTACCATAAAAATTAAAGCAACCAGTTTGATTTTGTCTAGACTCTAGATTGTCCTATGGAGGATGTGGACAATGCCCACACATTCCGCCTGGTAGACGGTGTTGAACAATCCCAGGGGGCTGGATATATTTATGTTGAAGTCATGTGAGAAAACTCCGACTCCGGTTCCGGAGTCGGTCTTTGATCCGTCGGTGTATACTCTCATCTCCTTCGGGCCTGAGTAGTCACACCGTTCTTCTGTGAGTATGATGTTGTAGTGCTTCTGAAAGAAGTGTAGTTTCGGGGCTTTGTCGCAGGGTGATGCCATCATCGGTTTTCGTTTGATTGCATCTTCCTTTATGCGTGTGTGCTTGACGCACGATGAGGTGTAGGGGTGGCAGTCGCAGCATTACTTGTAGTGCGGCAGTGGGTGCAGTCCTCATGCTGCTGGTTATTGCTACACAAGCGAACCGCTGCAGTTTTTCGAGGTATTTTTGGGCTGTGCTCAGGTCCGTCCTGGGCCACCAGAACAGTGAGCCATATGTGATAATTGGTCGAATGACTGTGGTGTATAGCCAGTGGGTGACTTTGGGGCTGATACCCCAATTCCTTCCAAGCAGCTCGACCGCTTTTATGATTTCGTCCTTAATCTCCTTCTTTAGGTTGCGGGATTTCAAAAGCTGGATGTTGGCTTTTGCAAGACACGCCTTTGCCTCCGTGGTTCTGTTTAGATATCGCACGGGTTTCGCTATCTGTGGCGAGCTCTCCTTCGTTCCCTCTGGCTGCTTCGGTCCATCCAACTTGCTCTGATGGACGAGCGTTGCGTTGGATCTAAGTTTAGGAGGAGAGGACATTAGGGCCTTTTTCGGAGGCGATGGTGTTGTGAGAAGCCGTCCAGAACTCGGTCTGTCGGCCTCCCACTCCCCAATACTACGCCTTATCGATGGGCCAGCCTGTGCCTGTTGAGGCCTCTCTGTGTCTGAGCTCTCCTTCGAGACCTTTGGCTTATTTATAGGTGTCCTTATGCCAAACATTCTGGTAGGATCGAAAGTTAAGGACAGCGGAATGACTAAATTGTCAGAGGACACTGGTATACCCGTACTGTATCCCTGTAAAGTGGGGATCAGGCAGGAGTAAAATAAAAGTATAAAATATAATTCCTAAATCTAAGACTTTTGTCGGGTCAATAAAAGTAATTTGTGCTTTCAAGATGACGCTAATCGGTCCTGAAATCCATTAATTTATTTTATTTCTAATACCCAGAGGTACAGATGCAGCTGGAAAAGCTAACAATCTAAAATAATTTTCCTGTCAAGACTGTAAGTTTAGCTGTCTAGTAAGAATAGGGTGGGTGGGCGGGCAATTTTTTGAAGTTTTATATTCGCTTTTTTGAAGTTTTATATTCGCCAGACGCACGTGCGAGATGTCAAACGTCTCCGCGCGGGCTAGCGAGCTATGAAATTACTAGAAATATGTGCGATACAAAAATTTTGAGTTTTGGTCAAAAAACTGGTTTTTTGACTGAAAAATGTGAAAAAAACCTGGAATAACCACTACCAAACAGGACTCGGGGTGGCTGCGCGCGCACCGGAATACAGGTAAGGTAGGTAGGTATCTATTGAAACTTCTATAAATGATGGTTCGGATAAGAATTTTGAGATAAAATTAGTTTTCGAAAATTCCTTCAAAAAATCTCACAAAAATTGCTAAGTCGATATACGAAAATATTTTTTCGCGTTTTTGTCAATTTTTATTAGTCAAACCGTTGTACGGAACCTATTTAAGATTGATTTGGCAGAAAACAGCTTCAAAATGCGTCACCTGGATGCAAAGTTATACACTAACCTAGCTGTGGCTATATCAGTTAACTGCCTTATTTTTCTTACTGCATATGCAGCTGAACTTAATCTACTTGAAAGAGCTCAAATGTGGGCACCCCATTGTAATTTTGAATCTAAAGTACTCGTAATTTCTAGAAATACAGTTTCCGTAATAGCATCTAGTTTCTTGCCGTCAAGTTTTAAATTTAGACTCACTTGGGGTACATTTGGTAATGAAAACTTAAGCCATTTTGTTTTGTTCGCATTAAGTAAAAGATTATTAGCTGCGAACCATTTTGAAAGAACAGCCAGACTTAAATAATATAAGTAGTATGAAGGGTCAAGGGTATGAGTAGCTACATGCGTAAGATTTTTTTTTGTGCGGAAAAGCACACAAATAGTTTTTTTTTTAAACTGAATATAACTAAAGGGCTTGTACTCACATGAGCTATTGCACCATACACGTCGATCAAGATGACATACAATTCTTGTGCCTTTCGGTGCCAGTTTGCATGTAGCTTTGGAAATTTTGAATGTTCGGTAGGTGATCTTTCAAATCTTTGACATAATTAAATGAAGTAACCAACTACATAACAGTCTTATCTAAATATGACATTTTGTGTGATGAACAAAAAGGTTTTAGGAAAAACAAAAGCATTAATACAGCTATTTTCGAGTTAATCAATATTGTCATAAAAAACGTAGAAAGCAAAGTACCTGTACGGTTCACGTACAATATATTAAACTGCATACGCAGCAACCTACTTACTTTATTCACACATATAATAGCGATAAACATATTTTTAAGTTAGTTGACAAATTACTACTAGCGCGAGCGCTGCGGATTAGCATCCAAATCTTTACTTGTAAATCGGGCTACTTAATAAACTTTCAAGTGTTACTAAATCGGTGGTTTCCGTTAACTCACCTAAACTAACTTTAACTACTTCAAGTGAGCGAGCTATAACTTATTTTACAAGTGTAAGGTGCCTACTACTTCTGGACCTTACATTTAATGGTCCTTCGAGCCGGATGTTGTCCTTAGTTGACAAATTACTACTAGCGCGAGCGCTGCGGATTAGCATCCAAATCTTTACTTGTAAATCGGGCTACTTAATAAACTTTCAAGTGTTACTAAATCCGTGGTTTCCGTTAACTCACCTAAACTAACTTTAACTACTTCAAGTGAGCGAGCTATAACTTATTTTACAAGTGTAAGGTGCCTACTACTTCTGGACCTTACATTTAATGGTCCTTCGAGCCTTCGCGTATCTTAGTGTGTTTGATTCTCTTGTTACGGTAGCGAATCGGTTCAGCTGGTCTCCCGAAAGAGGGTCGCCCCGGTTGGGTTGAGAAGGCGCACATACCTAGCTCGAGTACAGGCACATTGAGTACCGGAACCAACTTCAACTACTGGACGAGCCTTCGACAACTAGAGAAGCCGTCAACAAGCAGAACTAACTACAACTATACTTACTACAACTGCTACTACTACTACCGCTGCTGAGGCTGCAATAAATACAACTACTAAACTTATTTCGATTAACTAATCTAGAAACTCAAGATGAGCGAAATTACTCTTCAAAATGAAGTTTTCGAGTCCATCAAGCGTCTTTGCTCAAACTACCAAAAGGACAGTGCTACTCGGAAAGGAAAGGAATACTTAACTCAAAGATTAGTGTCATTGGAAAATCTCTGGCAAGATTTCACAAGCAGGCACAATCTACTTCTGGAACGGGAGGATAGAGGTATTAAATATTTTACTGAGAACATTCACGAAAAAACAAAGCATCTATACGAAACTACTAGGCTGGACATACTGCAGCGGCTACTGGGTGTTGATGGGAAACAAGGAGAAGTGGTTATCCCGCATCCTCAGGGAATAGATACCAAGACCAAAGAACTGCTGGATCGCCAAGAGTGCCACATAAAGGCACTGGAGCGAGCAATATCAAAGGTTGATGTAGACTGTGTAATAGAAAAATGGGAGTTAGAAGATCAACTAAATGAACTGAAAAGCAAGTGGCAAACCGTAGAAAAATGTCACTGGGAACTAGAAGCTGTTCTGAAAGGTTCAAACGAGGTATACAACGAACTATTCGCCAGTAAAGAACGACAATATGACGTACTAAAAAGGTCCCTAAACTCAAAAATATGGACTGGTACGCATTACCAAAACTCTGCGCCAAGAATTCAATTACCTGAATTCACTGGAAACTACAGTCAGTGGATTACGTTCAAGGATATGTTTCAGGAGACTATCCACAACAATGTGAACTTCTCAAGGTCGCAGAAAATGCAGCATCTAAAATCCAAACTGAAAGGAGAGCCTGAACGACTGGTTCAACATCTAATTGGCGGAGAAAACTATGAGACTTGTTGGGAAATCCTCACTCAACGATATGACAACAAAAGACTACAATTTGTGAACTTAATGAATACTTTGATGCATTTACCGACAATTCACCAGGCAAACGGCGCTATCTTGAAGAAAATGCATGACACAATCAACGAGTGTATAAATGGTCTGCAAACCATCTGTCTAAACAGCTGGGATCCGATTATCGTCTATTTGATGGGGCAGAAATTGGACGCAGCATCTTATAAGCTAGAACACCTAAAGGAGGTCCCGGAGTTAGGTGAATTTTTGGCCTTTCTGGAGTCAAAATTCATGGCGCTGGAATCAGCTAGAGGCTACCAGAAAGAAACTACAAGTCAACAGAGACCGGCTTACAACAACTAATTGAGATACAATTCGCAAAAATCATCTGAATTCAACAGAAAAGAATTCTCTAAAATATATCATACGTCATTCGGTAAATGCCCTTTATGTAGCGATTTTCATGTCCTAATGCAATGTCCAAAGTTTATCGATATGGACACACGGCAAAGAAATGACATGGTAAGGCAATTGCAGATTTGCAAAAAATGTCTGTATAAGCATAGCGACACCGAATGCGCGTCAAACAAAACTTGCAAAGAGTGCAACAAACCTCATGATACATTACTACATTACACAGCGCTAAAACTGACACCGAGGTCAAACATGAATCACAACAATATGGATCGGCGTTCCCAACAACGGGAGCATCGACCTTCAACAGCTGATCAGCATAGTTCCAACCATTTATCCAACAAGAACATTACGGAAATTTTACTTACCACAGTCGAAATTCAAGTAAAGAGGTCGACGGGAGACTATAACGCTGCGAGCTTTACTTGACCAAGGGTCACAAGTTAACCTCATCACAGAAAATGCGGCGCAAAGACTGAAACTTCCTAGAAAAAGGTTGAACGCCACGATCTCCGGCGTGGGAACTATATCGGGAGATTGTAAAGCACGATTAGATCTGGAATGTAAATCACACTGCACTGACTTCGCATTCCCCGCTAGCGCCCTCATAATGCAAAAAAATACGAACAACTTGCCGAACAAAACTTTCGAGACAAGCGACTGGTCTCACTTACGAGGCTTACCACTAGCGGATCCTGATTTTAACTTATCAAGGAACGTAGACTTACTGCTGGGAGCGGATATTTACTTGAAGTAATACTAGAAGGGGTCCTAAAAGGAGATACTCAAGCGCCGACGGCCCAGCAGACCCGTTAAGGCTGGATACTATGCGGGAAACTAGAAACTCTCAGCTGTCATGTAGCACTAATCGACCTTAGTGACTTAAAGACATTCTGGGAAACTGAAGACATCCTCCAAAATGATGAAGATACATCAAGAGATGACTGGTGTGAAGCTTACTACAAAACTACCACTGAACGAGAAAGCCAGTTCCAGCGGAAAATATATTGTGAAAATGCCAATGATTTCTGGCCACGAAGAAAAATTGGGACGATCAAAATCAATAGCAATCTCGCAATTCTTGCAATTGGAAAAGAAATTCGAGAGAAATGCCAAACTCGCATCAATGTATAAAGACTTTGTTCGCGAATATATCGATATGGGTCACATGAAGCTTTCAAACACGACACTCGTCGAAAATCAAGTTTTCCGGCCGCATCACGGGGTATTAAGAGAACACTCAAGTACAACTAAACTGAGAGCAGTCTTTAATGCTTCACAGAAAACCACGGGTGGTTGTAGCCTTAACGATGTCATGGAAAAGGGCCCTAACCTGCAAAGAGACATCCAGGCATTAATACTACAATGGCGGGCCTACAAATACGTCTACACAGCGGACATAGAAAAAATGTACCATTCCATATGGTGTCATCCTGAACATCAGCACCTACAACAAATTATTTGGAGAAACCAACCAACAGACATTTTAAAAGAATATCAACTTCAAACATTGACATACGGAACAAAGAGTGCTCCTTGGCTGGCGATGCGAACACTTAAACAACTAGCTTCTGATGATGGTCACAAATACCCCAAGGCCGCTGAAATACTGCAGAATCATTTCTACGTCGATGACCTCATTAGTGGTCACAACTCGATCGAGCAAGCAAGGGAAATCCAAACTACTATAATCGAACTACTAAAAGGAGGAGGAGTGAATTTGCGCAAGTGGTCAAGCAACGATCCTGAGCTTTTACGTCACTTAAATGAAGATCAAATATCAAAGAGTATTTTCGACTTCAAAAGCTCTGAAACAATGAAAACTTTGGGGCTGAGTTGGAATCCAAAGGAAGACATTTTTTTATTCAACTGGACCTTGGACGACAGCAACAAAAGATCACTTACCAAAAGAAAACTATTGTCACTAATTTCACGACTATACGATCCCTTGGGTTGGCTAGCACCTATAACTGTGCTAGCTAAACTACCATTCCAAAGGGTGTGGGTGACTAAGATAAGCTGGGATGCCGACCTGCCTGAACAGTTGCAAAACGAATGGTGGCAACTAAACAATGACCTACATTCAATCAAAAACATTAAAATAAACAGATGGATAGGTAGTACGCAGAAAACTATAGAATTACATGGATTTTGCGACGCAAGCGAGAAAGCATACGCTTGTGTCATATACAGCCGAACAATAGACGAAAAGGGCAATCTCAGGACCACTTTGCTAGTGTCAAAGACCAGGGTGGTTCCGATAACACAAAAAACTTCGTTACCTCGATTTGAACTATGCGGGGCACTACTTCTAGCTCAACTCATGGATAAGGTGAAGAAATCACTAACGGAACACAACGTATCAGCCTACGGCTGGTGTGACTCTAAGGTTGTCCTAGCTTGGATTCAGGGAGACCTCTCAAGATGGGAAAGATACGTAGCCAATAGAGTGGGAAAAATAAAAGCCGTAATGCCACCTCAACAATGGTGTTACGTACGATCGGAACTTAACCCAGCTGACTGCGCTTCAAGAGGCTTGTTACCGAATAAACTAGTGGGATTCAAACTATGGTGGGACGGACCCACGTTTATACGAGACTTCGCTGAGTCAGAAACTCCTCACAACGTGAACTACTTCACTACAAATGTTGCGCGCAGAATCGAACCTGAAACCATCAGAGCGCAAACCTACAACATTGAAAACTTTGTTTACAAGCTGTTACGTACAACGAAGTAGTATTTGCGCAATCTTCACAGATATGACGAAAGCTTTTGATTGCGTCGATCACGATATTCTACTAAACAAATTGAGCGTTATGGAATAAGGGGAAATGTTCTAAAACTTATTAAATCATACCTTAGCGATCGTAAACAGTACACGGAATTTACTAGAATTTGCCCAGAGACAAAGAGTTAAAGAAAATACCGATCCAAAGGACGGACAATAAAATATGGTGTACCACAAGGCAGCGTCCTAGGGCCACCCCTTTTCTTAATTTATATCAATGCTTTGCCACGTCATGTTGCAAAATAAATTTACTAGGTTTCTGTACTTAAGGTTGTATGGTATATATCCATTTTATCCATTGATGTATCCAACTTTGTTTGTTATAGGCATGGTGGGATACAATAAATTGGAAACAAGGAGGGACATAGCTCTTGCTACCTATATTTTTAAATTATTACGTGGCAAGAGTTCAAACCCTGGTATATTGAAAGAAATAAACCTGTGTGTGCCCGACAATTATGTATTGCGAAGGCGACGACCACGTCTATTGGCGGTGCCCAGTAGTAGGACCAATCTACTGAGTAAAGCCCCTATAACGCGTACCTTGCGTGTAATTAATGACTTAGCAGACAGAATTGATATTTTTACTTGTTCTCTGAGTGAGTTCACAAAAACCACGATGTATATAATATGTTATAGTGAATACTAAAATTGTAATTATGGCCACACTATTGAATTAGGAAATTCCTGTAATGATAGTGATGATGAGTTAATAAATAAATAAATAATAAATAAATAAATAAATGTTGATAACCCAATGGTATTATTTGCCGATGACAGCACCGCCTTAGTAAAATGTAAACATCCGGATAGCTATGAAGAAGACATAAACCAGACTCTGAAAGATGTCGTACATTGGCTTGAAAAAAAGATCATAGTGATAAACTTACAAAAAACTAATATAATGCACTTCCATCGACGCACAATTTTAAAAGAAGTATCTGTAAACTACAATAAGCAAGAAATTAACCAAGTTAAAGTAGCAAAATTTTTAGGGATTTACATTGACAGACAACTAAATTGGCAACCACAAGCTGAGGAAATTTGCAAAAGGATGAATACAGCAGCGTATGTCCTTTCAAAGTTGTCCAAAAAAGTTGACATTCAAACAATATTGGTAGCATATCATGGTCTGGTTGCATCAGTTCTAAGATTTGGTATTATTTTCTGGGGCAATTGCAGCTCAAGGGAATACATATTCAAGGCGCAAAAACGTTGCATTCGAGCGATGTGTGGTTTGAAGACCATAGACAATTGTGAACCAAAGTTTAAGTCCCTAAAAGTGCTTACATTTCCGTCTTTGTATATTCTGGAAATGGCCATGTTTGTCAAGACCAATAAAAACCTATTTCCCATGATGTCAGAAACTAGAAAACGACCTGTCAGAAACCAATACAACAATTTATTACAAATAGAGTCCTGTAACACAGCGCTATTGAGAAAAAGTGTTATTTGTATGGGTCCTACTATATACAATAAATTGCCAGATGTAATGAAAAATGATTTAATCAAGAACTTTAAAAATAAATTAGTGGCCTTCCTAATAGAAAAATGTTATTATTCGATTAATGATTTCTTAATGGACAAAACTTGTTAATCAGCAATGTGTATAATTAATATTATCTTGAACGTATTGTACCTAATATACATTTATTTTAAGTTTTATTCTAAGTAACATTTTAATTTAACATTTTTCAATATCAATTAATGTAAATAAGTATAATTATATTGTAATAATTCTAACTGTGACATTTTAATTTGTAATTTTATTTATTCTTTTTAACAATTTTTATAATTTTTGCGTGCCTTTTTCAGGGCAGAATGTACATGGCTCACTCTTTTCTACTCCACCTGTATTTTAATGTACCTACATTCGTTGCAAATAAATTATTGATTAGATTTGAACATATATTGTCGTTAGTTAATAACCTGCTAATGACTTTTATAGTTAAAATAATAGAAAACGATATTGATCATTTACATTTTACTACAAAATTCAGTTCACGAAGCAACTAATTTGTTAATCACCGTCATTATTGTTGAGTTATAGTATGAATGGGACAGCGAGGGTTAATGAGGGTAGTTATAATAATATAAATAGGACGTTTAAGCACTTCACTTAGTAGCTGTACTTGTGCGCGCTTTCTAAACTTATTACGTTCGATTTGTTTTCGTGTTATGGTGGAAGATTTTAGTACCAATTTGGATATTTTTATGTTTGTGGCAAACAATAGCTGTTTCTCACAGCCCAGTGTATCATTTGAAGTTTTTGTCAATGCCTTTGATTTGTCAGATAATTAAAATAACGAAAATAAACTATTCTGTCAGACTTATATGTGTGTTCGTTGAGGAACAAATGGATCTCGTCTTCTCGCATAGGTATTAGAAGCCCTCATATGCCCCGTGCTATCTAGACACTATCACAGCTAATAATAGATAGCCAATATGAATTTATGAAGAGGAAATCGACAGCTACCAATTTGGTGACTTATGTTAAAAGCATTGTTGAAGCGGTTGATGCGCGTGTCCAGGTTGATGCAATCTACACCTACAGCAAGGCTTTTGACACGGTAGACCATGACATACTCGTCAAGAAGCTTAAAATGTAAAGCGTTTCGGACCCCCTCTTAAGCTGGTTCCAATCATATCTGTCTGGATGGATGCTCGGGGTTGTAGTGAATGGTTACTTTTCAGATTCGTACATTGCAACGTCGGGAATCCCTCAAGGATCTCATTTGGGTCCACATGTATTCATTCTCTTTATAAATGATATTTACAAATGCTTCCCGAACTCGAATATTTTCTTATTCGCTGATGACCTCAAAGCCATCAAGATTATAAGAAATCCTGCGGACTCGGTACTATTTCAAACTGACTTAGACCGTCTAAGTGGTGTGAGCACAACAAAATATCTTTGAATGTAAAAAACTGCCATCATATCAAATTCACAAGACAGAAGATTATCATGCAGTCAGTTTATAAATTGAATGGTGAGCGGCTTGAGGAAGTCGAAACTATACGTGACCGAGGCGTTCAGCTCGATAAAAAGCAAAGTTTTTTCGAGCATATTGACAAAACTAAATTAAAAACATCAAAGATGCTCTTTGTTACGCGAGAGTGTAAAATCTTCAAAAAACCTAACACTAAACAAATCATGTACAACTCACTAGTTAGAAGCCGTCTCGAATATTGCAGTGTGGTTTGGTCACCTGAGTATAAGGTCCACATCAAGCGCATCGAATGGCTGCAAAAAGGGTTCTTATGGCATCTCCCCTATAATAGTAATATGGGCAAAAAGCTGAACTCGTACCAAGAAAGACTGAAGTACTTATTTTAAGATGGTGTCGCTGGAGAAACGAAGGAATATGCTAGATTTGGTTTTCCTTAAGAAGTTAGTAACAAGCTCTCTGAACTGTCCCGATTTGCTCAGTAGGGTGTTATTCCATCTATGTACTACGTAATCTGCCAAGAAGTTCTACTAGGAGGCTTTTCTGCATACCAAGATGTCATACCAACCTAAGGCAATACTGTCCACTGTCTAGAATGTATGCTGCATACAAAGAGCACGAACTGGACATTGACCTCTTTAACTCATCAGTACCTGCTCTAATAAAAGCCGCCATTTAATGGGTGTTTCTAGTCTAAAATCAAATATCAACCTAATCTTATATAAGGTGCTAACAAATTAAGTACCAATATTTTAAGAGGTGTTACATTACATCAAAACAATTAACTTTAAATAGAAATTAAGAAAACTTTTTATATGATATTTTTGTTATAATTTACGGAACAAAATAAATAAATTAAAATTTCGCCCAAACATAATCATCCTGTGCTTTTAACTGACAAGACACACTTTCTGTCAAGTGAACAACGTCGTTTGTTACTAACGTCAATGATTGTGGACTATCTATTAACAGGGTGTTTTTACGCAGTAACGTTAATGATAAATGATAAATGATTTTTATTTCTGTAAGTAGGTTTGTACAAACACTTTTACACGTCAGTCATATTTTTAAAACTAGATGAGGTCGGCGTTTCCTATCTGACTACTCTGAGAAGAAAGGCCGAAACAAAGTCAGAGGTCACAGTCTCTTTTAAAGTCCAGACATAATCTTGGTCAGATCATGTGAAGGCCATGTAGATTGGTGTCTGAAATGGTCTTTTGAGGAAAGAACCACGCAGATTGAGTGGACCTGACCAGTCAGTGCACGCATTTGTCAGTAATCGTGCAGCTCTACTCAGAACTTAAGGAGCTCAACGATGCGACGATCAATACCAAAGAAAGGACATTTGGGTAGGCCGCTTAAATGACTCAAACTGCCAGACCATGATTAACACTAACTGAGAATAAAAGACAAAGTGAAAATAAAAATAAAAGAGCAATAACCCACATAGTCTTCACATTCACAATAATTAAAATAATATAATACTTTACAAGTAAATAATCATGTCATTACGTATATATTACGTTACGTATATAAAATAATAAAAATTAGCAAAAAAAACATCAAACAATAAAAATAAACCACTTCAATAATTAAAAATTGGAGCATGTCAATCCCAAGCCTTTTTGTCCTCAATATAATCTTTAACGGTATAAAAAGCTTTCTGACACAACTTACGTTTAATGAATGATTTGAATTTATTAAGGCTTAGATCTTGAACGTGGCTTGGAAGTTTATTATAAAAGCGTACACATTGACATCGGAACGAGCCACCTATTTTCTTGAGCCTTGTTGTAGGTACAACAAATTTATGTTTGTTTCTAGTATTTATATTATGGATATCACTGTATTTTTTAAACAATTTTATATTTTTATGGGCATATAAAAGATTTTCAAAAATATACTGAGAAGGTACAGTCATTACATTAATCTCCTTAAATTTCTCTCGGAGAGAGGGTCTTGGACTTAATTTATAAACTGATCGTACAGCTCTTTTCTGCAAAACAAAGATATTCTGAATGTCGGCGGCATTTCCCCACAACAGAATACCGTACGACATTACACTATGAAAATAGGCAAAGTACACTAAACGGGCTGTCTCTATGTCAGTTAATTGTTGTTTCGCTTTCGTTGTTTCCCTAATTATCTACAAAAAGTAACATAAACTTTTCAATGTTTCATACTTAAGTCTACTCCTAGAGACGAGTACTATCAGCTCTAAAAGTATTGGTACCTAATTTGTTAGCACCTTATATAATAATTAATTGTGTTATTATCTGCGCATAATGTAGTGCATGCTGTGCTTTTCTATACGTAATGACTTGAGGCGCTTAGACTTAAGTTTTCAATGTACAAATTCTAAAGTACCTAACAGTGTACTAATTTTTAAAGAGCCTAATAATAAATAAATTTATTAATGCTTATGTTATTAAATTAAAACTGAACAATAATGACGGTCATTAACAAATGAGTTACTTTGTGAAATGAATTTTGTAGTAAAATGTAAATAATCAATATCGTTTTCTATTATTTTCATTATAAGTCATTAGCAGGTTATTAACTAACGACAATATCAGTTATGTAGTTGGTTACTTCATTAAATGAAATCAAAGATTTGAAAGATCACCTACCGAAAATTCAAAATCTCCAAACCTTGCTACATGCAAAGCGGCACCGAAAGGCACAAGAATTCTATGTCATCTTGATCGCCGTGTATGGTGAAATAGCTCATGTGAATACCAGCCCTTCAGTTCTATTCAGTTAAAAAAAAAACCTGTATATATAATTGTAAGTGTTATTTCCATACAAAAAAAATAAAAATATATTTTTTTTCTCACGCATGGATCTACTCATACCCTTCATACTATATGAGTCAAACAAAGGGAGGTATACTAAACACAAAACATATTTTTATTTATTAATTTCTGAAATTAAGTTTCTGTGAGTATGGAGCTTGATTTTCAGACCACTGTGCTACGGCCTACAACTCGTAAGTCGCGGCCGTTACCACTGGGCCACCACTGTTCTCTTTGATTTTATTATTAACTTTTTAGTTAGTAAATTGGCTTTATTAAAACTGTTTGCATAGCAGTAACATCAAATTGGCTTTATTAAAACTGTTTGCATAGCAGTAACATCAAATTGGATTTATTAAAACTGTTTGCATTGCAGTAACATCAAATTGGATTTATTAAAACTGTTTGCATAGCAGTAACATCAAATTGGAAAAAAAATTGGGGTCTTTTTCGTAACCATTTATTTCACTATTACAGCATATATGGATTTAATTTTTGGATATAATATGTTTATTGACTATTTGATTAATACTCTGACTGAAGGAAAATGCAATTGGGTTAAATTTCCCCGATATAATTTATTTCCGAAAAGACCTCTATTTTTTCATATTTTTCCTGTAATTCCATTTCAATTTTTCCTGTAAAATCCTAAGTGATTTCATTGCAAAAATGCATTCAAAATGTGCGCATTAGGTAACTGAAAACTCTGGCTGAAAATATTTTTGATAGATAGCTTAAGGAGAGGTCAAAAGTGGTATAATATTCCGAAGATTTTTAAACGCTACTGCGATGTACCTTATTAGAAAGCTTATTTATTATGCTAATCGAATATAGTTAAATCTGATTTTCTCAGGCGCCCGTTTTTGTGAAAAAGTGAAGTGTTTCAATACAAACAAAACGCACAGTCTTTATTTATTCATTTCTATGCAATATAATTATTTTAAATGTGGCTAAAGTTTCCGTTTCTATTAAATACTTTGAGATTTTATTATAATTTTAGCTGCAGCTCCATGAAATTAAGATAAAAAATATTGATTATCATTAGCAATAACAAAACGTGTCGAAAAAAAGTTAAAGCTAATAATAAAATGTCAAGCCGAGTCCTGCGGGGCGAGCACGGCCTACTGTGACATGACTTGAGTCACACTTTTTATCACAGTTTGAGCTATAAAACTGTTTTGTCATAAAATGCTAATACAAATAGACATGACATAATTTATCATGTCTTTTGTCACAAACGTCCCGCTGCTGACTGACATTGTCATTGTCACGTCATTTGCCACAGGGCTGCCATCCCTAAAATATAAATAATGTTTGTAGTTAGTGATGCAAACATTTTATTTTTCAACACACGTTTTAAAAAGAAACGGGCAGCAGTAAAAAAAAATTAAATGCTCAAAGACATCAAAATAATTACCCTCTTTCAGCTAATATAGGTCATGTGGCTGTTTAAATTTTCAATTATTTTAGTACCAAGCTCCATACATTTCGTGAACGTTTCCTTTATTTTTAAACAATTTTTATTTGGTTTGGCGCCATAACGTTGTTGTGTTTTGGTTCCAGCGCATTATTGCGCTCTCTTTTTTCGCATGTGGAAGTAATTGACTCTGTCCCTTTCTTATGACCGCCCAGTTTGCTATGATTTATTCTTTACGTATCACCTTAAAGCTGTTTGCATAGCAGTAACATCAAATTCTGCCAATGGCATACCCTGTTTAAATAATTACCATGAGTTTGTCCTATAATTTCTAATTACAAATAAAATCGATTTCAAGTTTAGAAAAAGTTTATACATCTCTACTCTATATGAACATAAAAATAAATAATAGTTTAAAAAACTAAAAACACGCTTTAATAGAAAACTAAACTAAAAAATAGCAAATAATTTTAAATAAGTTTGAAATAATAATAGTGAATAACAAGAAATTTATTTTATCATAAAAAAGCTTTTAAGATATTTTCATAATGATTCTACTTTTACCAATATCTGTCAATAAAGTATTTGCAAGAATTTACACCAAGTGTCCCACGCATTTTTATGATAAAATAAATTTCTTGTTAATCACTATTATTATTTCAAACTTATTTAAAATTATTTTCTAGTTTTTAGTTTAATTTTCTATTAAAGCGTGTATTTAGTTTTAAAACTACAATTTATTTTATATTTTTTTAGTTAGCTTTTCTATTATAGCGTGTTTTTTAAAAAGTATTAAAAAAAAACATTTTTTTTTATACTTATTAAAATTATACTTATTAATTTAATTTAATCCAACGTTTTGAAGCGGTCGAAAGTCAAGTTTTCCGTTACATCTACATACATACATACATACGTATGAAGCTAATAAAAGCGTGTTAAAATTACGAATGCGTTCAGTTAAGATGTTGATAAAATATCGATAAGTATACCGAAATATGGATATTATTATTTAGAAATATCGATATTTATTACTAATAAAATATTATGTAGGTAAGTAAATAAAATATAATATTTATGTTTGTAAGAAAATATCTACATCTTCTTAATACGAGGGCTGCACTAAAAGTATCGGGAATGGAATATTTCCACTGTTCCTGTCATATTAAAATCTTTTTAATTGAAAACTCCTTGGTTTTAAAAATCGAATACCATTTATTTATTTAAAAAAAGATTCTCGGTCTTGTCACAAGGTTTTGTCAAACTTGTTTAGTCGTTGAGAAAATGGAATTGACTCGAGAAAATTCAAGAGCGATGATTTATTATGACTTTCGAACTGGTTTAACACAAAAACAGTGTGTTGACCGGATGATTTCTGCATTTGGTGATAAAGCCCCATCCAAAACCACAATTTATCGCTGGTTTGCTGAATTTCAACGTGGACGTGTCAAGCTCAGTGATGATCCCCGTCAAGGTCGTCCAAAAACTGCAGTCACCCAAGAAAATGTTGATGCTGTGCGTAAGCTGATTGAGGAAGATCGACATGTGACATACCGCGAAATTCAGGCAACTTTAGACATTGGCATGAGTCAAATACAAATAATCTTGCATGAACAATTAGGTGTAAAAAAGTTGTTTTCCCGATGGATACCGCATTCGCTCTGTGAAGAGCAAAAAGCGGCTCGCGTTACTTGGTGCGTCAGAACTCTCGAAAGATTCCACGCAGGATCCTCAAATGCTGTATACAACATTGTATCAGGTGACGAATCTTGGATATACGTGTAAGAACCCGAAACAAAAAACCAGTCACGAGTTTGGGTGTTCGAAAATGAGTTAAAGCCAACAAAAATTGTTCGTTCACGGAGTGTTGCAAAAAAAAAGGTGGCCACGTTTGTCTCCAAAACCGGCCATGTTACGACTATTCCTCTTGAGGGACAAAGAACGGTTAATGCAGAATGGTATGCTAGCATTTGTTTACCACAGGTCGTTTCTGAACTCCGTAAAGTGAACTGCAACCGCCGCATCATCCTCCATCACGACAATGCGTCTCACACCGCGCACAGAACAAAAGAGTTTTTAGAGCAAGAACACAATGAATTATTAGACCATCCGCCGTACAGCCCCGACCTAAGCCCTAATGATTACTATACTTTCCCTACAATAAAGAATAAATTGCGTGGACAGAGATTTTCATCACCTGAAGAAGCTGTGGACGCCTACAAAACGGCCATTTTGGAGACCCCAACTTCCGAATGGAATGGTTGCTTCAATGATTGGTTCCATCGTATGAAAAATGTGTCAAATTTCGCGGAGAATACTTCGAAAAGCAATAAATACATTTTTAAATAGTAATGTTGTGTCACTTCCTTGATTCCCGAAATTTTCAGTGCCGCCCTCGTAAAATAAGTGATAGACATAATTTCAATATTAGAATTAAAGATAAAATAGATCAACCATGTTTCAGATTATCTAAAGTATACGGTATATAAGGTACATCTTTTATGGGGTACCTACTGTGTTAAATGTTACAACAAAATACCTTACCATACCATATATTGCAATTAAAAACTCATATTAAAAGTAGGTACACTTTCTAAACAAGCATAATTATTACAAATTAGATGATTATATCTAAGATAAGAATGCTTGGAAACATGCTGCACGTTATGTTAAACATGCAATTACTAAAATCCTATCCTATCTAAGTACATATACTTTAAACATAAGTAATTTTTTTATATATTTTTGTAAATACCTTTTAAAACCCTTAATTTTTTTACCCCACTCAATAGGCTTGGGATTATTTTTTAAACATATTTTAGCGTCAGATTTCCGCCATTCAGATTTCTCGTATTTTTAATATACCCAGTGACACTCGCGAAATAAAGACGATTCTTATCACATAAGTATCATTCATCAAAATCGGTTCCGTTTAGTAGTTACGAGGGAATATAGGGACGGACATTATACAGGATGGATTTTTGAGCTGCCCTTACTGCCCAGTAAGGGCAGCTAACCGTTGTATCTACAGGAAAACGGTCTTAAGAGACTGCCCTTAACTGTTTGAGAAGTTTTGATCAACATTCACAGATTTTGAACAAAATTTACAGTCAGCAGGAAGATGGGCAATTTTCACAAAATCTTTTTTTATGCCATTCGATCCTGTTTTTTGAAAGGATCAAAAACTTATATTGAGCCAAATGAGGTTTGAGTACTAGAAAGTCTTAAATCGCAAAAAAAGTTTCCCATACATTTCGTAAGGAATGATACTCTAACTTAGTTTTTTTATGATGGATAGATGGGCCGCTACAATGAAGACTGGCTATAAAAAAAACAAAAAAAATCACGTTCAAAATCCCTAGCATCAGTGAGATGACACTGACAGCTTCAGCTCCACGCAAGATTTCACGGTGAGATTTTTACGGAATAGCACTGCTGATCTGACGCCTCTACACTTTTTTATGTGGCGCTATTTAAAAACTTAACTTAATAAAAAAAAAGAAATACGACAGTGTTCAGGAACTCAAAGATTTACTTACCACGATATTCTATGCAATTAATCCTAGCACATTATCAGCTGCTACTCGTTTTGTAGTAAAGAGAATAAACCTATGCCCACGTCAAAAAGGCTACCATTTTGAACAACTCATAACTTAGAGCATACGAGTAAAAATAAAATTTCTAGGTGAGTCCAAATGTAAAGTTTCAAATTTTTAATTTTAAGGTGAATTAAATAATACCCGAAGTAGAAGTTATTGTTTTTATTTTTTTTCCGATCAGTCTTTTTTGTAGCGGCCAGTTTATAGACGGTAAAAAAATTAAGTTCTAGTCTCATTTCCTACGAAATGGATGGGAAAAGTTTTTTTGCGATTTATGACTTTTCTAGTACTCAAACCTCAGTTTAGTTTTGCTGACTGTACATTGTTGTGTGTATTTTTTTTTCAAAATCTGTGAATGCAGATTAAAATTTCTCAAAAAGATAAGGACAGTCTCCTAAGACCGTTTTCCTGTAGCTATAGCGGTTAAGATAGCTGCCCTTACTGCCCTATCTCAAAAATCCAGCCTGTATACAGGTCAAACACATAATCCTCCTTTTATGGCGTCACCGCAGTCGGGTAAAAGCATTGTTTTACTGAACCGGTACCTACTGACGTAAATTGATCGATAACTTAGCCTCTCTATTTTTGACAAGCAAAAGCAAACGTTTTTGGCGATTTTTGGTGTTTGCGCCTAACATATTTATATGCCAAATCAAAGATACAGACCAAATCGAACTGTATCTCAAGAAAAAAACAACTTAGTTCAGTTAAGTATTGAGGATATAGGTACAACCGGCCGCGCACAATGCTCGTCTGCTCGAACCTCGATACACGTCTGAGATAGGTACTCGTATGCACACACTCTTATATAAAAGTAGCTTGGAGGGGGCATAACGTTTTTTCCTTACGTGAAAGAAGATTTCTACCAGTCAGTCAACTCCAACCGCAAGCCGCGTTAAGGAACTTCGTTCCAAAAGAGACCTCACTACAGTTATCCAGAGTCCCAGACGCATGCAGACGAACAAGAAGTTTACTCACACGGTGAAGCGGATGCAGTCGTGGTTGGGCGGGTCGCTAGCCAGGTGCAGCTTGACGTCGGCGCGCGGGTACAGGCGGTGGAAGGCCGGCTCGCGCTCGTGGTCCAGCCGGCCCAGCGCCCACACCACCCACAGCGCGCGCTCCGTCACCCACTCGCGGTCCATGGGCTCGGCTGCGGGAGAGAGAACCGTAAGCGCTCATGCCCACGAGACGATTTTTCGCCGTAGCTAAGCCCGGCGTCAAACCGGGTCTACGTCCGGTCGTCAGTCGTGTATGGGACACTGAAGCCGTGCACACGACGCCGGCTCACCGCGCAACCGGGCACGGTGCTCGCCGCGTCTACGCCCGGTGCGCAGTAAAGTATGGCAGTGTATGAGCGCATGTACACGAGACCGGACCTACGCCCGGCGCGTGCCAACTAAACGCTCATGCCCACGAGTACAAACCGTCTTGTGTGCAAGCTTGGACGGTTTCTACCCGGCGCCGGCAAAAAACCGGGCCGTGTTAAAACCGTCTCGTGGGCAGGAGCCTTTACATGCGCTACGTCGGGACGGCGTCATACCCGGGACCGGCTACTCACGGGCGGCTTCACACCCGAGACCGGTTACTCACGAGCGGCTTCACACCCGGGATTGGCTACTCACGGGCGGCTTCACACCCGAGACCGGCTACTCACGGGCGGCTTCACACCCGGGACTGGCTACTCACGGGCGGCTTCACACCCGAGAACGGCTACTCACGGGCGGCTTCACACCCGAGACCGGCTACTCACGGGCGGCTTCACACCCGAGACCGGCTACTCACGGGCGGCTTCACACCCGGGACTGGCTACTCACGGGCGGCGTCACACCCGGGACCAGCTACTTACGGGCGGCCAGCGTGCGGCGGTACGACACCACGGTGAGTCCGTTTTCTCGGCGCCCGCTGAACACTTGGTTGGAGTCCAGTCCTCCCACCCGGTCGTCGCGACACACGCCGCGCCATGCGCCCAGCACTTGCACGCACTGTATACACACAGATAGATTAGAGTTCCTCTGTGGTGAGGTGCCGATAGGGTGGTGCGAGCGGGAGTGAGACTGACGGGCGCGCTGGCGGTGATGTTGTAGTCCGTGGCGAGGCCGCGCTGCATGGCCGAGTTGTACTGCGCCACGGCCACGTCGGCGCCCAGCATGCGCGAGCCGCTGTCGCTGCCCGACACGCCGAACGCCATGTACTCGTCCTCGTCCATCTGCGCACACATCACACGAGTCAGTTCCGTCGAGATCACTCGGGACGACGAACGACACGATACGTTCGCTCCGTGCCGTACCTGCGCCGCCATCTCGATGGTGATCTGGTTGCCGAAGACCTCCCAGGAGACCTGGAAGTCGCGGTGCAGCTGCTTGCAGTGCGGCAGCGGCGAGCGGTAGGCGTGCGGCTCCACGGGCGCGGGCGGCACGTTGAGCGCCTCGGGCACCAGCACGCTGGCCAGCGCCGCGGCCCGCGCGCCGTCCCACAGCGCCAGCCACTTCACGTCGAACACCGTGGTGCCGCCCGGCAGCGTCAGGCGCACGTCCTCGCCCGCGTACGCGCGGATCGGCTCCAGGCTGCGAGTGCGACTCGTATCGTGTCATGCTGCCATTTCACTTGGCTTATTTGTCTAGATAACAGCGTTACTTGGGTAATACAAAATATACCCTAAACTGATAGGAATAAAGTTCTTATATCAGCCAATTAATGCGAACATTTGCTCAAATACGCCAAGTGTAGTGCCAGCTTTGAAACACGAACAAACACATATTGATGCTAGTGGGCAGTGTTAAATATGATTGATTGCTACTTACTAGCCGTACTCGTCGGGTATCTTCATGCCTCTGGAGGAGGGCTGCGGCCCCACACCCGTCCAGAAGTATACCTCCTCTCCGCTGCCGTCGTACCGCAACTCCGGGATACTGCACGTGTGGGACGATTAGTCTCTGTGTGCCACAACACGTGGGATGTGAACGTGCTTATACTCCGTTGGTTTAGGTAGTTAAATAAAGGTAAACAAAAAAAACCACGTGACGAGAGAGCAGTCAAGTAACCGACTAAACATATTACCTGTCACTTCAGTTGTCATGCTACGTCACAGTTGTACTCTTCAATTTAGCAACGTTTTATTTCGTTAACGTTTCGAGGACCTGTCTTTTTGGGTTCTTTACAGTATACAGATTACAAAATAGTCTAATATTGTAATAAATCTAACAAAAAAATTGTGTTCATGCAGTTACATCTAAGAAGAGGAGTATAAGAATATATGATAAATTTTAACATACAGTATTATATAAAAGAGAAAACTATCGTAAAAATCAAAAATAAATATAATTAGGTTATAAATAAGTTACAACGTATTTTTTAAACAAGAAGTGTCACCCTTTTTATGATTTGTTTACCTTTATTTAACTACCTAAACTGATGGATATAGGTGCTTACAGGATGGTAGTGGCGTCCAGGAAGCGGACTGGCTTGCTGGAGACGGCGGGCGAGCCGGCCAGCGGGCCCACGGCCTGCTCGGCCGGCGCCTCGAACTCGTCCGGCACGAACACATCACCGAACGCGTTCTGGCTGCCGATGTCGTACACCGCCAGCCACTTGATGCGCGAGATGCGCTTGCCCTCCGGCACGGCCAGCCGCACCTCAGCGTTGTAGTACCGCTCCAGGATATTCGTCCTGGAAACATAATAAGTAGATACACATTATAATTATATGCAATTATTACCTAGATAAATGTTACCCCTACTTCACACTTCAGTAGGGGTTACCTGATGTGGCAACATATCAAACCATCAAGGATTTGTATGCAATAATAATACCTATCTCTGTTTATACACATAAACCTTCTATGTGAGTGTGTGGACTAAATTCTCTAACTAAATGATGATGAAAACCATGTCCAGTTTTGTTCCTTGAAACAAAACACGTGTAGTGATCATTCTGACATTTGACAAGGCATACCTGCTGAGCTGCTACCTACCAACCCGCACTGGGCCCGCGTGGTGGATTACGGCCCACTCCCTCTCGTAGAGAGGAGGCCTGTGTCACAGCAGTGGGTACATTATAGGCTGATAATGTTACCTACGGAGCTACTGACCTGCCGTACTCGTTGGGCACTATGAAGCCCTGCGGCCCAGGCCGGCCAGCATCTCCGGCCCAGAAGAATGTGTCATCCCCGGTGCCATCATAGTTGAAGTTCTCCAGCAGTATTGTAAAATCATCTACTGCATAAACGTCCCCGGATACCTAAAAATAAGTAAATAAATAAATTAATGCATGTCCAACTAATTTAGAAATTAAAACTGCCGTGGGGTCTTGCGTTTGATTCCAGTTTCTGCAGTGTTATTGGACATACCTAGACCGCAGCTGCTGAGGGATTGGATTCATGTTATGATACATCAGGTCATTGTTGTTGGCAGCTCAAGGATGACCCCAAGATAAACTGGTCGCAGCTTCCCAAAGTTCAATTTAACGGAACTCCTATTCCAGTAAGTGAAAAGGTTAATGAACCTTGGAGTTTGGATCGATAAACATCTTTCTTGGGGTCCCCAACTAAAGGATGTAAGTCGCAAATTTTTTGCATCCGGAAAGTCCCTGAGACGTTTGCGGAACTTTCTTCCAAGTGCCACTAAAACTGCGCTTGCACTATCCCTTTTACTACTCATCCTTGACTAGGCTGATGTCAGTTACCTCGATCTCACTGAGGCACAACTGGATAAACTTGAGCAACTTTAAAACTTTTGCATAATATTTATATTTGGTCTGCACATGGCCTGCACAATTAATTATGATCACATTTCCGAATTTCGTACAAAGCTCAAGTGGCTTCCCATACGTCTTCGCCGGAATTCTCATATCTTATTTCAGCTATACGGTATTCTGTTGAATCCTACAACCCCCTCTTATCTTAAAAAGCGTTTCAAGTTCCTTCATGCATGACACATATAATAGATGTCTGAGGTCATCGGAAAACTTGAGACTAGAGATGCGATGCATTCCACCAGCTTTTATGACAAATCTTTTACAGTTCAAGCAGTACGGTTATGAAATGCCTTTCCCGTGTCGAAAATTCGTGCTCAACCTTTGTCCACTTTTAAAATTCAGATAAAAAAAATACTTCCTCACTCCTTAAACATCATCATTACATTATACAGTTCATAGATAAGTGTATGCTTTATGTATGTATGGATTTATTGTATATGTAAATGGTACACCACCGACTACCTGCAGTATTGTCTCTCCTTCTCCCTTTAATCCATCCAAAGGTTGTCTGTAAAAGATCGCTTTTAGCGATAAGACCGCCCATTGTGTCACCCTATGTAAAATTACAACATTTATATCTGTATTTTTTTTGGTGTACATAATAAAGAGTATTCTATTCTATTATATTTTTCTCGTTAAATTTTTTATTCGAAAACCATGTCTTTTTTAAGGATAGTTATAAAAACAAACAAGATGCTTTTATGTCCAAAATAAATATTCACAGCAAGAAAATATAGTTTATTATCCAGCCACCAGATATTTTTTCTCTAGATCAATTGTTACTTTAGTTATAAACGAAATAAGAATTGAGGCTTACGCTATTTAGTTTCGTGCTCAAACACGATCAAAGAGCGCACGCGATATTCAACTTTATTACTGATGTGTTAGCGTTTAGCACATAACGGAGTGGCGGGGAGCAAGGGGCGGAGCTTGCGTGGAAATTTGATTTAGACTGCCTGCTCTTAACATACTATGATTCGCGACCGTAACAAATATGGCTTTACAGAATTATAATCTTTAAAATCAGCAATACATGGCAACTCCTTAAGTTAGAGTTGACCTCAAATGTCATGATTTTATGAAATAATCATTCAATAAGGTTATATGAACTTAAAGAGTTGTATTCATGATTTTTATGATTATAATGCTATAAACAAATATGTGATCCGGCCGCGAATCAAATTTACATCAACATACAACCTGCGGGCTAATTGCGTAACACACTATCAGTAGGAATCGGTTTCAATTTGACCGTTCAACATCATTCATTGCGTTAATCACATTGTTGAGTAGACAAATTTTTCTAACATATGAAGCAGTGGATTAGCAATATACTTCAAAGTCATTCCAGTTCTGATTCAAACTGTTTTACGCAATTAGGGTGCTGATAATGACCTGCAAATTGCAAAAAACGTAAGAAAAATTTAATTTCGCAGGCTGCCCTAATGCTTTTGCCTTAAACAAAAATGGCGAAATGTGAGATACACCTCTACCTAACCATGCCGGGATTATAGGCGTGATGTTATGTTTATATTAAGTTTTTTCTTGGGATAAATTAATCCCAATTCCCAACTACGGAACTTTTCATTGTGCGTGGTCCGACACGCACTTGGCCGGTTTTTTAGGGTTCCGTACCTCAAAAGGAAAAAATGGAACCCTTATAGGATCACTCGTGTGTCTGTCTGTCCGTCTGTCTGTCACAGCCAATTTGCTCCGAATCTACTGGACCAATAAGATGAAACTTGGTACAATTACTATGCCCCAAATACGGACGTATAACGTAAATAAATGAATTTTCAATATGAGGGTCACTTTTTGGGGGCAAATTAAAAAAAAAGTTTTGCAAATGGTAGGTACCGTGTGACGATCAAATGAAAGGGCTTAATAAAAGGATTTCTGATATATTTTTTTAATAGTTTTAAATAAATACTTTTAAAGTTATTTAAGAAAATACATGAAAACTGACCATCCCCTTATGTCCGAAACTACAGAGCCTAAAATTTTGAAAAAAATTGAGAAAATAGTTCTTTACATAAAGATTACAGGAAAACCTATAAGAAGTCTATGGTCTTAAAATAACATGGTTAATCATTGAATATTGTGCGTACAAACTTATATTTGCAGTTGGAATGTATGGGGGAACATGTATTTCAACTACAATGTTAAGTTTGTTCTTGGAATAAATTCATCCCTACTACGAAACCCTTCATTGTGCGTGTTCTGACACGCTCTTGGCCGGTTTTCTTTAAAAGAGGCTGGTTAGCCATTTTCATTGTCACTTACATTCACCAACTAAAACTAAAAAATCTTTACCAAACGTGAGTAAATTAACCTTGTAAACAAGGTGTGAACGAAGGGGGCTTTTACAAATAACTAATATTCGCTAACGAACCTGATGGTGGTAGGAGTTGAGTTTCCCAATGAATCTGCCGCGATATGGGCCGTCCTCGTCCTGCGACAGACAATCTGCAACCATACACAGCGCACGGTAACAATACAAAAGAAAGTTTTTACTTACGCGCAACTAATTTACTTCAAACTACTCATTTTTACCTTTTGCGACTGCTATAAGCAACAGAAAACATATTTTTAACATTTTACACTCACTTTTATTCACTCTAAACTATTTTTTTTAACTTTCTAACAACTATAGGTCACAACTCACAACATTTAAAGTATTTCTTATAGCACCAGCTTCCGGTAACTTGACAAGCCACTGAACTGGTTTTGTTGTCATTTAGTCAAAAGTAATCCAAGGACGCAGTTCTATTGGTTGTGCACCACTCCACGTTCACTGCGACCAATCACAAGTAACTAACTTGGGTAACTTTCACTTTTTGTTCTCTTCGGAATGTTCGTTCTATATCACGTTTAGAAATGACCGACGATGCTAAATATACGAATTGTATTTGGAGTTTGGACTGATTGTTATTATTAAAATGTTAGTGAAATCACTAAACATATAATTACTATAGTTTTTGGTACTAGTTGGTAGTAGGTACAGTCGCAAGCGCTTCAAGTTACCACAAACAGTAAAATTTTCTCATTCGATTTTGAACTTAACCTTGAACATTTTAAGGCTTAAAATCATTTGGAGAAATTTGACAGTTTGGTAAACCTGATCTGCTGGCGACGCTGTACTATAGTTGTTTAAAACAACAAAATTAGGAAGAGGCCAGTAGGCCACTGAGGAGCAGGTGACTCAATGCAATAGTACTCTGTGCAGTGTGAAGAGACTAGTTACGCTGGTAAGTTACCGTCTACTAGCTGCTAATGATGCTGACGGCGGTAAGGTCAACGTGCCTTCTAAATCATCCAGAAGAATCTACGTTACATGGTGAGCAGTGGCACTCGTTCAAAATAGAGATAGGCGCCTGTGTTTTGCTATAAGATTGATGCTAGGCGCAACGGGAACTAACACTCAATCGCAATGTCAAAATTATTAGGTATTTAGACAGTTTGTAATTACTATGTACCGTCGAACAAGCTATTTGACAGGCAAAAATATGCACTTTACGCTATGATGCCAATATTATTGTTTTTACTCAAAACACTGTCTACCTTCTCAAATATTTTTTTGTTTATTTAAATACTTTAAAAGTTATTTAAGAAAATAGATGAAAATTGACTTTATCTCCGAAACTACTGAGCCCAAAATTATGAAAAAAATACAGAAAATTGTTATTTACTTATAGATTATAAGTAATTCAATATGTAGTCTATGGTCTTAAGGACGCTATCTCATTTTGAACTCGCTCGAGTTTAGGTATCTGAATCGCAACACAACAACATTACGCGCACGCACACATTGAAACCGCTGACCGCTCGATTTTATACGTAACTTAACTAATCTTGGTACTTGAAGGCATTTTTTTTTTTAATTTTACTGGTATTGATTGAATAAAGTTAATTGTAAGTTTGCAATCGAATTTGAGTAACTGTGGCTGAGTACTATCTGCGTGATAATTATGTTTTTAGTATTTTTAAAATTCATCAGCCATCAGGTACTTGTAAATATTATTTTTGCTGGCAAATGTTGGAGCATTACATAATCAAATACTAGCCTGGGAGTTTATCGTAGACTTTCGTTGTGATATTTAAAAATAATCATTGCCTTATGAAAACAGTATTTTATTTACAGAGACTGGGGCGCGATTTCAGTACTTTTGATAAAAACTAAAACCAAAGTAGGTAGTAAAAAGTATATTTTCATTTCATGTTTCAAAGAAGTTCCAATTTAGAATGAAGGCCAGCTCTTTCTAGGGTTCCGTATCCGAAGGGTCCAAGCGGAGCACTATTGCTGTCACTCACGTGTCCGTCTATCACACAGGTTTTACAACCAAACAGTTGATGAAGCTACAGTCTTTAAATTTTCACAGTATAAGCATCTTGTTAACCTTTGTTTTTTATTTATTCATGATGAGATACTTCACGCCGCAATCAAAAAGAGGAGTGTGGCTACCTACAAGGATTAGCTGTTCAAAAAGGAAATCCATCTCGATTATTTTTGTGCTTTTTGGCTTATATTCTCTTATTGCGCATTCTTGATCCTGAAAATAAAAAACCGGTCAAGAGCGAGTCAGACTCGCGCACCGTGGGTTCCGTACGTATATATGATGTTGATGATTTCTGAAAAACTGTGCTATTTAGAGACATCGTTTTATTTTTCCTGTAGGTAATCTTTACATAAACTTCTATCACACAGAATAATTTCAGATTTTTATCTATGCAAACTTCGGAGATTAGGGGAATGGATTTTTTTTTTTATATTTTACACCAAAAGACGGAAACCACGCTGCCTAAAAAAAAGAAGATTTTTGAGAAGGTGCAAACACCGCTCTTTCATATGATACCCCACATGCCCTAGTAGCTCCATTTCAAATTTTTAAGACCCCCTTTCAGTCCGTTTTGCAAAATAGGTACATTTTATTAAATTTCTTGTTTGCAAAATAATTGGGCAAACGTCAACTAAAACTATTCTAAATTTCAAGTTGATAGCATTAGTAGTTCTTGAGATATCCGGGTGCGACAGACAGATAGACTTAGTCTCACCATAAGGGTTCTTGTTTACCATTTTGGTACGGAACCCTAAAAAGACAATATTAGTAAGTTCCTAAGGTAAATCAAATAAAACAAATTACCAACAGACGTATATAAACGTCTGTAATAAAGCTCCAGAGTAGATTTGTGATTTCTGAATGAAAATACAGTCTCATTACTTTTATTTACTGCTACGTGTACGGTTTTTTAGTCCTTTATCCAAATTTCTGAATTTGTGGCATCTGTAATAACAAATGTAAATATTTTAGCAATGCACACCACAATCAAAAACCATACTTGGTGTCGAAAGTTATAACCATCTACTATTCTGGATTTATGAATTGACAACTAAGTCGATTTATCACCAAAATGTACATCCGCCATTATGAATCAAAAGTTGGATGGTATATTTGTAAACACCACCTTCAACAATTGATAACAAACCTCCACAATTGCTAACAATGTCGAATTTTTATTTAAAAAAATACACTCGCCATCTTGGATAAAAAAAAATATGAAATACGTAATCACCACCCCCAAGAACCCCAAAATGACTATGTATCGAATATCTCAAAAAAAAAAATATTTCCGCTATTTGATTAAAGATAATATAATTATTTACACAATGTTTATCCGTAATCTACAACCATGATTCATTCAAAAATTTTGAACTATGTATTTATTTTTAAAACAAATTCCAATAATCGTACTTACTTTTATTTCGGTCCGAAAAAGTATCAACTTCGTCCTCCCACAGTATACAATACAGCACACACTTCTGTACGTAAATATTTTTTTGCGAAAAATCGATACACCGGTGCTTCCACGAGCGCGGAATGACGAACCGCGAGTAGAAAATGTATGGAGAAATTTGAAGGCGCTTCTTATTTTAATCATAAATAAAAAAGTTATTTATTTACTTACAAAATATTTTGTTGACCGTATAGAGGACTATATAAACAATAGTTTGTTATTATTTTTATGTATAACTATGCAGTGGATTTAGCTATATGGGTTCCTATTCAGACCTATATTTTTTTCATTTGTTGGTTTTATTGTGATTGTTAAAACGTATTTTCGTGAAAAATTTGTATGGGGCTATACAATTTTTATGTGCCCATTCTGGAGATGAATATATTATCTTTAATTTAAGACAATGATATCTTTGCAGTTGTGACTCCTAATTCGTTAATACGGTACCTGAAAAGCACTGATATTTGAGGAAAAATGTGATAGCGTCCTTAAGATAACATGGTAAATCACTTATTATTGTGCGTACAAAGTTACATTTACAGTTGGAATGTATGGGGGAACATGTCTATCAACTACAATGTTAAATTTGTTCTTGGGATGAATTCATCCCAACTACGGAACCCTTCATCGTGCGTGGTCCGACACGCACTCGGCCGGTTACTAATTATATGTAATACTTGAGAGCAGTGGGGGCCCAGTGGTAACGGCTCCGACTGACAAGTTGCAAGTCGTGTGGGCCCGCACCCCAAGTAGGCGCGTTACTCTGAGTAATTTATTTCATCACCACTGTTAGGAAAACCGGTATGTTCTAGAACCAATAATTCGAAGACATGTAACATCTACTCACCCGCACTGGGTGGTGGATTAAAGCCCACTCCTTCTCACAGAGAGAAGGCACAAACCTTCTCTTCTTCTTTTGGTCTTCCTTCTTGGGACACAAGTCCCAGCAGCGTAATCAGCCTATAATGTCCCCACATTATAGGCTGATTACGCTAATCTAATACTTAATTACTAATCTTTTATTACAAAGCTATAATATCACAATCATTGTTATAGCTATAAGTATGTAGGTAACAACATTTATTCAAATGAATAAATTCTTAGAAATCATTCAGTCTGATTCAACAGAAACATTACGTCCATGAGTTAAATCATTCAGTCTGATTCAACAGAAACATTACGTCCATGAGTTAAATCATTCAGTCTGATTCAACAGAAACATTACGTCCATGAGTTAAATCATTCAGTCTGATTCAACAGAAACATTACGTCCATGAGTTAAATCATTCAGTCTGATTCAACAGAAACATTACGTCCATGAGTTAAATCATTCAGTCTGATTCAACAGAAACATTACGCCCATGAGTTAAATCATTCAGTCTGATTCAACAGAAACATTACGCCCATGAGTTAAATCATTCAGTCTGATTCAACAGAAACATTACGTCCATGAGTTAAATCATTCAGTCTGATTCAACAGAAACATTACGTCCATGAGTTAAATCATTCAGTCTGATTCAACAGAAACATTACGCCCATGAGTTAAATCATTCAGTCTGATTCAACAGAAACATTACGTCCATGAGTTAAATCTTCTGGAAAAGTTAAGTATTTGTTAGATATTATTGTGGAATCGCAAAGACTTTTAAGATTGTATTTATCATTACTGATTGGAATTGAGCCCATAGGTGTAAGCTTTGCTTTGGTTAGGATATTATAATTTCTAGTCTCCTTCAGAAGTACAAGCGTCATGTAATCATCGGAGATAAAGCACAAGACGCCTTTTCTTTTTACCCGACTGCGGCGAAGCCAAACAGGAGGGTTATGTGTTTCACCTGTATGTATGTCTGTCCCTATGTTCCCTCGTAACTACTAAACGGCTGAAGTAATTTTGATGAATAATATGTCGTTAGATTCATCTCTGTTGCGCGAGTGTCACTAGGTATATTCAAATTATTAAAACTTAAAATGGCGTATTTTTGGCGCCAAAAGGTAAGTTTTCGAAAAAAAAAATCTCCCAAGCCTATCGAGTGGGGTATCAAAATGAAGGGTTTTAAAAGGAAATTACAAAAATATATACAAGTTGTATGTTATTTATATGAGAAATTATAAAAAAAACTATCCCGAACTTTTGGAGTGAGTGAGTAAGTAAGAAGAGGCCATTATTACTCGATTATAAGTGAGTCTTAACGACATAAATCATTCATCAAATGCGGGTCAACCGTTTGGTAGTTACAAGGGAACATAGGGACGGACATACATACATATATACAGGTCAACTTTTTTGGCTTCGCCGCAGTCGGGTAAAAAAACTAAAACCCAACTGCGTAAAAAGTAAACTTAAAATACAAGGTAACAAGATTTATATAAATGAATACTACGTGTAGAAACAATCTCATGCAGTCGCAGGCATCTTCTTAACAATAACGACCAATTGCCTCCGACTGCATGATATTGTTTATATTATCAATTGCCTCCGACTGCATGAGATTGTTTATATTATCAATTGCCTCCGACTGCATGAGATTGTTTATATTATCAATTGCCTCCGACTGCATGAGATTGTTTATATTATTAATAATATAAATCTTGTTTCCATCTTTTTTTAGGTTTACTTTTTACTCAGTCGGGTTTTTTTGTTCTCAATTATCATAATTGCGCACACGTGTTTTACCGCTACATCGAAGAGCAGGAGTTGGAGACGTCTTGGATGAAGACACAGTTGCTATAATCAGCAACATCGTGATTGGGGCAAAAACACTTGTTACATGTTACACCATGGTTTTTTTGCTGGTGAAGGCATAAGTGTTTGTCCGTTTTCGGACTTTCTCTAAGAAGACAGCTGGTCATGGTATTATTATTTTAATAATAGTTTATAGTTGTATTTAAATATTTTGTGAATGTGAGAACGTTGTAGGCTTATATAATAGACTGTAGATTTGTAGACTATTTTCTATTTTGTTAAGTACCAGCACCCTAAATGCGTAACACAGTTTGAATCGGAATCGGAATGATTTTGAAGTATATTGCTAATCCACTGCTTCATTATGTTAGAAAAATTGGTCTGCTCAACAATGTGATTAACGCAATGACTGTTGTTGAACTGTCAAATTGAAACCGAATCCTACTGATAGTGTTACGCAATTAGCTCGCTGGTATGGTACTTTTGACGGGCCTACACTGTCCTCCCATACCTGTTAACACTGTAATTTGAAAACATTGTAAAAGCCAATTATTTTTATGAGTAACCGTGGAGTTTCTTGCCGGCTCTTCTTCATAGGAAGCGACCAATTGGAACCGTGCACCTAGCTTCTGACGTTTCATAAGTGCCCATGTAGGCATATGTGAAATAAAATATTTTGATTAATTGATTGGTATGTTCGGGTCCGGGTTCCTAATTATTTCCTTCATCTGCTGATTTTACGATTCCGCTTGTTTCATGAATGTTGTCTGAAAGGACGCCCTCATAAACTTCGTGCATGTTTTCGATAGGTTCGTTGCGTGTTCCTGGGAGAAATGGCGTGAACCATTCGGAGGTGAAAAGGGAGAATACAGGGGGAATACAGGCACAAGTCTGCTATTTTTATAAATTCAGTCATTCCAACACTATCCCATTGTCATGCCATTGTCATTTTGCTAAAAGTTCGTAATCTGGTAAATTCATAATGGTCGATCATTGGTCGGTCAATGTTCTCGTAATATAATTGTGTTATTATAATGGCATTGTCGTATTGCCGTTATTATAAAACCCATTAGTAGAAATGTCATTAATTTGTCATTATGTACGAGATTACCAATATATGCAATTTCTTTCAATGTAGTGTCAGTGGCCGACCATTGGAAAGTCATAATGACGCTATTATAATAGTAGATTACCAAACTTTTCAAAATCAACAATTAGGTATGAAATCAATGATCGACTATTCTGACACTATTGTTATAGCAGACTTGAGGCCCTGGTTGTAAGAAAAAAAAATATTTCGTTGATCTATAAACTTGAAAATACTTATATAAGTAAGTGATAGAGTTTTTACTTTAACTTTTTTTTTAAACAACCCCCTAAAGGGGGATTGGGTGTGTCAAAGTTTGTAAATGAAAGAAATTGGACGCGCGATCCGATTAACTCGAAAAAATAAACAAAAAAAATCGTAGAAGTATTTGACTTTTTCGAAAGGTGACCTCTAACGGAACAAAAGGGGGTAAACTTACTGCGTTTCTTGAATAACTCAAAAGTAATCTAAAAACATGATCAAAAATCTTAAAAATTGACCCAGTTACTTTAAATAAAAAGATCTCAATCATACATTTTCGAAAACTATATTTTAAAGGGGCCGAGTGGGTGTTGAACTTGGTAGAGGAAAATACGAAACTCACGTGGACGAACTCGCGGGTGCAGGCTGACTGACTGATATAAGAAATTTTTAATTATTAATAATAATAAGTAATTAAGTCGTAATTACCCCATTAGAGTCGTAATTACCCCATTAGACGTAGCCAGAGTCGTAATTACCCCATTAGACGTAGCCAGACCAGTCAGTCTGTTACCAAATAGGAAATCACCGGGACCTAAAGGACTGCACAACTTCTGGTTGAAATGGTTAATTAGTTCACACACTTGCCTGGCATCTCAGTTCCAGTCATCCTTAGAGTCTGGGCCGCAGTTTCTAACAACAGGCGTTACCCACCTGCTCCATAAGTCAGGTAGTCCCGCGGAACCCAAGAATTATAGACCACGTGTTTGTCATCGGTCTATAAACTTCTTACATCCATTTTGAGAGTGAAAATTAATACGCACATTGAAAATAACTCGATTATGTCTGCCTCTCAAAATGGATGTAGGAATGGGTCCCGCGGTACTAAGGAGCTACTCCTCATCGACATGGCCATAAGCTAACAGGTTCGTCGATCCCGCAAAGATCTGTCGACATGCTGGATAGACTATAAGAAGGCCTACGACTCGGTGCCACATACATGGCTCATGAGGGTGCTGGAGTTGTACAAAATAGATGCAACTCTGCGCAACTTCCTGATGTCGTGTATGGGGCAATGGAGGACGATCCTTCGCTATCCAGGATGTCGGCAGATCCAGGGGAATGATGAGCCTGTATGGATTAAACGGGGAATATTTCAGGGCGACAGTTTGAGTCCACTTTGGTTCTGCTTAGCCCTGAATCCTCTAAGTACACTGTTGGAGGATTCAGGTCTAGGCTATCGCTTGAGGAGAGAAGGTCAGGTCATATCTCACCTCCTCTACATGGATGACTTGAAACTCTTTGCCCCTAACAAATTGCGACTGATTGAGCTAAAGAAGGTAACTGAAACATTCAGTAGCGCCATCAGGATGGAATTTGGTGTGGATAAATGTATCAGTCATGCATGTAAAACGAGGGGAGATTATGGAATCCGAAGGAACCCAACTCTCGTATTCCATACACCTTAGATCCCTCTCCTCATCCGAAAGCTATAAGTATTTGGGTATGTCAGAAGCGTTAGGGATCAACGTTGCTGACCTGAAGCAATCGCTGAAGGAGCGCTTAATTATTTATTTATTTAATACTTTAAGCACAAAAAACGTACAGAGGCGGCCTTAATGCCATAGGCATTTTCTACCAGTCAACCTTTGGGTGATGCAGAGACAACCAGTGGTAGGTGCAATAACAAAAATTGTGAAATCAATATTTATTTAAATATAAGGATATACATACATATGTATATAAAAACTTTAAATATAATATATATATATAGCTAATTATACATAAATATAAGACCAAATAAATACATATATACACGAATATACCTATAAACCAAACAAACAATGGGAAAACTTTACCGTTGTGACGATACTGCAGCTTCTTACGGATGTGCTCGCGAACTTTAACTTTAAAGGTTAATCGGTTGGTTGCCATCCTGATTTCCTGGGGGAGCGCATTCCACAAAGAGATAGACTGAACGAAAAAGGAAGAGTGAATGAAGTCAGTGCGGTGAGTGGGACATTGAAGAAGACGATTGTGTGACGAACGTAGATTTTTATTGTGGTTGGCGCAAATTTACTGAAAGTGGGAGGCTAGATAACTAGGGGAAGAGGGAGACTCAATAAATGAAAATAAGGTGGTCAAAGCCCTTTGCTCTCTGCGCTGGCGTATGGGCAACCACTTTAAAAGCGACCGATGCGCAGAGACATGATCATATTTACGCAGATTGAAAACAAATCGAATGCAGTTATTGAGAAGACGGTCTAGTTTGTCGAGGAGATCTGCATTCAGGTCATAGTAACACACATCACCATAATCGATGATAGGGAAAATTAAGGACTGAACAAGCATTGTCTTGGTACTTGATGGTAATAAATTTTTCAAACGGTATAGAGCCCGCAGCGTTGCAGTAGTTTGGTCGCCTGAAGAAGGTATTTATTAGTCTTCTTACAGGCGGAAACAAGGTCTCCCAATCAAAGCCAACCCCAAGGGCCTTTAACGGTAGGATCATGCTGGTTTTGATGTACTCTTTTGGCATACTCAAATGGACTCAGTCCGAACTAGACGCCCTGGATAGGAGGGTTCGTACACTGCTGACCACAAACCGGATGCATCACCCACGATCATCGGTAATGAGACTGTACATCCCGCGGAAGTGCGGGGGTCGAGACTTTTTAAATGCGAAGACCCTCCACAACCGCGAGGTGTACAGTCTCCGGGAATATTTTTTAAAAGCCGAACCGGGTATGCACCGTGATATGGTCGCAGTGGATAAGGGACTCACCCCGCTCTCCATTGCTAAAGAGAACTGGCGCAAACCTGTAATACTTACTACCGATGACCGCAAGGAGGTATGGCAAAGCAAGGAGCTTCACGGGCGCTTCTATCGGGCTCTTCATGAACCCGGTGTAGATTTCTTAGCGTCCGTATCCTGGCTACGTTTTGGTGAAATTTTCGGGGAAACCGAAGGTTTTGTCAGTGCAATTATGGACGAAGTCATATTGACGAATAACTACCGGAAATATATTATGAAGGACGGGACGGTTGACGTGTGTCGGGCATGCCACCGTCCGGGTGAGTCCACCAGACATTATCTCTGGTTGTTCTCGTCTTGCTAACGGCGAGTATTTGCACAGGCATAACCAAGTAGCCAGGATTATTCACCAGCAACTTGCTTTGAAATATAAACTTGTGGATTCTGAGGTACCGTATTACAAGTATGTGCCCGACCCAGTTCTCGAAAATGACCATGTTGCATTGTACTGGGATCGGTCTATCATTACTGACAGGACTATTGTCGCCAATAAGCCTGACATAGTGGTGATAGATCGAATAGCGCGCCGCGCAATGATTATCGATGTTACCATTCCGCATGACGAGAACCTCGTGAAAGCTGAGAAAGAGAAACAGATAAAATATCTCGACTTAGCACACGAGGTTGTTGACATGTGGAATGTGAGCTCGGATATCATTGTGCCGATTGTCGTATCGGCCAATGGCCTGATGGCCAAAAGCCTCGAGCAAAATCTTTCGAGGCTCTCGTTAGGTGGTTAGATCAAGGGCCTGATTCAGAAGGCGAAGACGTTCCTATCTCTGCAGCCCTAACCACCGGTAACTTTTTTTTTTTTGGCTGGGAAATTGTCAAATAACTTCTCCCGCTCTGGGCGGGCCGGGAGGGCGTGTCAGACTTTTTACTGACTAAAACCCACCCGTGTTCCTTCAGATGCCTGTGTACCAGGGCCACGATATCCCTTTCGGACAGGCTCGTAACCCTGGACCCTGCTCTCGATACCGGTGGACAACTATTTTTTATATTTATAAATATTTTTTTATATTCTGATATTTAAAAAAAAAAATTGTATGTATCTAATTAAATTAAGGAAGAATAATTAATAATATAATATAGCGTTTATTTCATGGTCATCATGAATCATGCTCCATATAATGTTAGTAACAGTTATTAATAATTTTATTTCAGAATAAATTTACTTTCCATACGTTGTAGGCTCTAAGGCCTGTATTTATAAAGCGTTACTCAGTACTCAAGCATTACGTATGACTAGTTTCAACCAATCCAATGGCTTGAATCCAGTCTTAAGTAATGCTTGAGTACTGAGTAACGCTCTATAAATACGGGCCTAAGAGGTTTTTGAAAATTGGACTTTTAAAGGGGTGATAACAAAGTTTTTCATAATTCGTTTTATAAAAATGCCCCTCAAAAGAATTTTAGGGACTGTTCTTTCTTTCTTTGTTAGAAAAACGTTGCCCCACACTAGGAATTTCTCCTGTATCGTGGGTGCGTTTACAAACATTTAAACTCACATACACAAACAGCCAGACCCGGAACAACTACTTATAGGTCATACAAATATTTGTTCCGTGCGGGAATCGAACCCGCGACACGCAGCGCAGCAGTCAATCGCTTAATCACTGCGCCAACCGTGCTGTGCCGTGCCGTCGCCGCGCGCCGCCGCACGGTGGATCGAAAATCGGCTGCAGAAGACATAGGATCTCGATTTCTTAAATGTTATTTTTTTTGCTGGAAATGACTTCTGCTGATCATTACTGTTCTATAAAATGTCATATGAAGTAATTGTGTGCACAAATGGAAGAGTTATAACTTTTATAAGAAAAAAATATATGGAGCTGACATGAAAAATGAGGATATCTCTGGAATCGCAAGGTTGGCCGTTATATCCTTGCACACTGTTATAGTACTATTTATTTGTGAATTTTTGACGTATATAGCCGTGACTGATTCGCGAGTGCACGGAATCCTCGCGGTTGTGCGAACTATTTAAAGGTGAAAGTCCTGCGTACGCGCAATTTCGGTGCGCCGCTGTCGTTCTACCAACCTTCCGACGACGCCGTAGTGGCGCGAGCGTTCCAGTGACGAATACAATGCGAACGGGTTGCATTGCGTGTGAATGTGACTGGTGGCGCCACCCCTACCATAACGTTGTTTGGATATACAACCAAAGATGGTAGTGCAGCGTTCTCCTCCTAAATCGGCATGTAATTTAAATCCGCCAAATCCTCCAATACACTATAACTCGGACTCAGCTCTTGATACTACCAATAAATCAGATTCTAAAGAATTTTTACATTCGCCGATGACACTGCCCTCTTTTTTAGTGGTGATAGCTGGGATGAGGTCTTTGGTGTGGCTCAGGAGAGGCTTGACGGGGTTGTTGATTGGTTACGGAATAATGTGCTTACTCTCAATGTCACAAAAACCAAATACGTGACATTTGCACTTCGATCGAGTGTGCTGCCCTCACGTTCACTTTCAGTTACGGCCCACACGTGCTGGTCAACCTGCCAGCCATGCGTATGTCCTTCTCTTTATAGAACAGATAACATTAAATACCTTGGAGTTACATTGGACCAGTTCCTCAGCTTCAAACCACATATAGACGTCCTGGTAACGAGATTGCGCAAACTCATTTATATATTCAAGAATCTAAAACACGTAGCCGATCTTCGTACCATCAAAATGGTCTATTATGCCTTGTGTCAGTCGCTTGTTGATTACTGCATCTTCTCCTGAGGAGGTGCTGCTAAAACGCACTTGATAGAGGCGGAAAGAGCTCAACGTGCTATACTTAAGGTTGCTGCGGGTCTTCCCTTCCGCTTTCCTACAGTTGAATTGTACAAAAAGTGGAATAATCTGCCTATAAGACAGACTTTCACAGCACTCGCAGCTAGTTTATGATTCTTTTTTTTTTTTTTTTTTTTTTTTTTTTTAAACGTTGCCCCACACTAGGAATTTCTCCTGTATCGTGGGTGCGTTTACAAACATTTAAGCTCACATACACAAACAGCCAGACCCGGAACAACTACTTGTAGGTCATACAAATATTTGTTCCGTGCGGGAATCGAACCCGCGACACGCAGCGCAGCAGTCAATCGCTTAACCACTGCGCCAACCGTGCCGTCAATTCGGATCTATTGAAAGATAAACGAAGAAAAGGTACTGTGTGCAGTACTACTTTTTCCGTTCAAGTTATCCCACAAGTTCTTCCGTTACCTATGGGATTATCTTTATAATGTTACTAGCTTTTGCCCGCGGCTTCGCCCGCGTGGATGTCAGAAAAAATGTCACGAGAACGTACTACCGGAGTTAAAAGTACGCTATGTGTTAATGCAGATTGTGTTGATGTACTTTAAGTATGTTACCAAATTTCATCTAAATACGTTTTGCCATTTTTGCGCCAATCCGAAACATAAAATCATCCCCTTTAAAATTGACTACCCCAGATTTATCGACAACCCTGATATACCTTTTGCTTTATTTCCGATCTTAAATATAAATACCGAGTAGAGTAGAGAGAGTAACTTGAAAGTTAATTGAACCGCGCGTTAAAATCTTTCCATACAATTATTTTCCCCCACTATATTCAACACCGCCTTTAAAAGGTTGTTTTCGAAAATGTGTGTTTACGGTCGTTTTATTTATTAAAAAAATATCCGGGTCAATTTTCAAGTTTATTGATCAAAAAAAACATAATTTTGATATAAACTGTGTCCCCCTTTTCACCCCAAAAGGAGTTTATTTTTGAAAAATATTCAATCATGTGTTATTCAATTACTTTGGAGTTTATCAAGACGCGCAGTAAAATCCTTTCCTAAAACTTAATAACCCCCTTTTGCCCCGTAAGGGTTACATTTGAATAAACCCGAAAACATGTACCTAAGGCTTTATATTCTGTGAGCATTAGGTATATATAAAATACCGAGTTTCGAGTAAATCGGACCGTGCGTTAAAATTCTTCATACAAAATTTGACATCCTCCCATCCCCCTTTAGGAGGTAGATAAAAAAAATAAAAATGACAAACTTTATAATTTACTTAGTTTAGTATTCGTGCCAAGTTTCAGATTTATTTATTAACTCAAGGAATAAGATTTTTCATACAAACAAAATCCCCCTTTTCATCTCCTCAAAAGGTCGAATTTCCAAATAACAGTTATTAGCGAATGCCTGCGTCATATTTTCGAGATAGCCACGCAGTAAAAAACCCTGATATATATTATACTTAATTTTTATTTTTAAATAAAAATACTGAGAACTCAGTATAAATACTGAGTTTCGAGTTAATCGGAACGCGCGTTAAAATTCTTCTATACAATCTTTGACATCCCCCAATACCCCATTAGGGAGTAGTTTAAGAAAACAAAAGTGACAACTTTATAATTTACTTCGGTAATTATTCGTGCCAAGTTTCAAGTTTATTAACTTAAGGAATAAGATTTTTCTTACAAACAAAATCCCCCTTTTTACCCTCTTTAAAGGTCGAATTTCCAAAACCCCTTCTTAGCTGATGCCTACGTCATAATAACTATCTGTGTGCCAAATTTCAGCCAATCCGTTCAGCGGTTTGAGCTGTGGGTTGATAGACCAGTCATGCTTTCCTTTTACATACAATAGAAGATTAGAAACGGTACACGTGTACTTATATTATTTTTACTTGAATAAAAAATTTAGCGAATAAACAACTTCAATACAAAACTTCATCCCATTTTTCACCCCCTTCATCATTCTCCTGCCCTTATCCCAATTGATTTGGGGTCGGCGCAACATGTCTTTTTCTTCCATACTTCTCTATTAGTCGTCATCTCGGTAGTCACTCCCTTTCTAGTCATATCATCTTTCACACAGTCCATCCATCGTTTCTTTGGTCTTCCCCTACTCTTATAGCCATCGAAATGCATACTCAAAACTTTCCTCACAACATTTTCCTCATTCCTCCGCATCACATGCCCATACCAGGACAACCGATTTCCGCACAACTTTTCAGTCACCGGTGCCACTTTCAGACTTCCTCTTATGTACTCATTTCTTATTCTATCCATTCGTGTCACACCACACATTCCTCTTAGCATTCTCATCTCAGCTACATGCAATTGCCGTTCATTCATCCCTTTTGTGGCCCAACATTCTGATCCACCACCATCATGTGCAAGTTCTTGTGTGCACGTCTGTACTTCTCGCATAATTGGCGTAGTGCAAAAGTGGCGTCCATTGTTTCCCAACCTGGCATAAACCCAAACTGGTTCGGGGTAATCTCACTCTCCTCTCGCAGTCTTCTATGTTCTATGTTAGCGGGTTCGGTTTCCGCACCTAGTCCTTCATGTGGACCATTGTGCGTGGGCCATGGCGGCCGTCGTTGGTTATTCCAACCAGCCCACCTCCCTCCAGAAGCTGATTAGGTCTCCTGGTCTGCTTAAGATATCCGTGAAAGATCTGGGTGACCCGAGGGTTTCTGTTCTGATCTGGGTGACGCCTGTGCATTCAAAGAGCACGTGCGCAACGGTTTCTTCAGCCTCCATGCAAGCCCTGCACAGAGGGCTGTCCGTTATGCCTATTGTGTGGAAGTGCTTATTCAGTGAGCAGTGTCCCGTGATGGTCCCCGTCACTAGGCGCAGGCCGTTCCTGTCCAGGCGGAGCAACCGCCTGGTTAGCCTGCCATCTAAGGATGGCATAGCTTCCCTGGATTGCCTGCAGCCCGGTGTCGAGGTCCACCAGTTCTGTGCTTGTGTGTGGGTGAACTCTTGTAGCCACCTGCGTAGTTGGTTGAAGGGGATGGGTACGATAAGTTCGGGTCCACAGACTGACGTGCTGGATGCTCTCCTAGCAAGTTGGTCAGCTGCGTCATTACCTAGTGATCCGCTGTGTCCTTTTATCCATTGCAGTGTCACTGTATTACGGTTGCACACTGTCACCCGTTCCAGTGCGTTGTGACATTCTAGTGTTAGTCTGGAGGTAATATAATTTTTCCCCAAGGATTGCAAGACTGAGGCACTATCGGAGAGTATACGTATACGGGTGTCCGTAACTCTCCTGGCTTCTATGGCGTAAGCCGCTTGTATAATGCCCACACATTCCACCTGGTAGACGGTGTTGAACAATCCCAGCGGACTGGATATATTTATGTTGAAGTCATGTGAGAAAACTCCGACTCCGGTTCCGGAGTCGGTCTTTGATCCATCGGTGTATACTCTCATCTCCTTCGGGCCTGAGTAGTCACACCGTTCTTCTGTGAGTATGATGTTGTAGTGCTTCTGAAAGAAGTGTAGTTTCGGGGCTTTGTCGCAGGGTGATGCCATCATCGGTTTTCGTTTGATTGCATCTTCCCTTATGCGTGTGTGCTTGACCCTAGAGTCTCTGCTCAGGGTTCCCGATATATATAGCCTGAAGGCTGCCAGAGCTGCCTCCTCTCGCACGATGAGGTGCAGGGGTGGCAGTCCCAGCATTACTTGCAGTGCGGCAGTGGGTGCAGTGTTCATGCTGCTGGTTATTGCTACACAAGCGAACCGCTGCAGTTTTTCGAGGTCTTTTTGGGCTGTGCTCAGGTCCGTCCTGGGCCACCAGACCAGTGAGCCGTATGTGATAATTGGTCGAATGACTGTGGTGTATAGCCAGTGGGTGACTTTGGGACTGATACCCCGATTCCTTCCAAGCAGTCGCTTGCACTGCCATAGTGATATGCTGGCTTTTGTGGTGATGTAGTTGGTGTGTTTTGCCCAGTTCAGCTGTTTGTCCAAATAGATGCCCAGGTATTTGGTTTCAGTTGCCAGGCTTAGGGTAGTTCCAAAGAATCGTGGCAGTTGTAGTGTCGCCAACTTCCTCTTTTTTGTGAAGAGAATCAATTCGGTTTTTGTTGGATTCACCGACAGTTGGTGTTTATTGCACCAGTCCTCTACTATTTTCAAAGCCTGGCGCATTAGGTTACATAAGGTGTTTTCGTGGGTGCCATTTATTATTATGGTTATGTCGTCGGCGTAGCCTACGGTAAAATAACCTTTGTCATTTAGTGTTTTGATGAGGCTGTCTACTACCAGGTTCCATAGAAGCGGCGAGAGGACACCTCCTTGCGGGCAGCCTTTCGCCACGATGGCCCTTGTAGTGTCATTTACCGTGACTTGTACAGCTCTCATTTTGAGCATATTGGTGATCCAGCCGCTTAGGGTCGAGTCTATATTGTGTCTATCTAACGCCATGTTAATGCTGTTGAACATGGTTTTGTCGAAGGCGCCCTCGATATCAATGAAGGCCAGTGATGAGCATTTGTGGTCCACTGCGCATTCAATCTTAGAGACCACGCTGTGTAGCGCGGATTCTGTTGATTTGCCTGTGGAGTACGCATGCTGTTGTTTATGGAGTGGTTTTACCCGGAGAGGTCCGTCTCGAATGTGTCTATCACAGAGCCTCTCCAGGGTTTTCAGTAAGAAGGATGTGAGGCTAATAGGCCTATAAGCCTTGGGTTGTGTGTAGTCGGTTTTGCCAGGTTTGGGTATGAAAATGACTTTCACTTCGCGCCATGCTAGTGGTATGTGTCTGAGTGCTAAGCACGCTCGATAAATCTCCACCAGCCATGGTGTCAGATGATCTATCCCCCACTGTAGCAGGGCTGGGAAAATGCCATCCAGCCCTGCGGACTTAAATGGCTGGAACGTGTTGATAGCCCACTTTATACGATCTTCTGTTGCTATATTATGGGCTCTTGACCAGTCTTGATCCGTTGGGGTCCATTCTGGCACAACCTCCCAGGTCCTGTCTTCTAAGAGCCTGCAGTCTGGGAAGTGAGTCTCCAGAAGGACCTTACTGGCTTCATGGTCAGTTATTGTGTATGAGTTGTCGGGCTTTTTCAGCGCGCCGAGAGTTCGGTCCTGGTCAGTTGATAGGATCTTCCTTACCCTTGCGGCTTCATTATTTGTCTCGATGGATTCACAAAACTTCCGCCAGGCTGTTCTCCTGGCAGTCCTGATCTGTTTCCTGTACAAATATTGGGTTTCTTTGTATAGCTCCCAGTCTTCCGGGAGTCTGGTGTTCTTGGCTCTGTTGAATTGCTTACGAAGTGCATCTCTGAGTTTAGTAAGTTCGGCGTTCCACCAGGGGTTCCTCACAGCCTTGGCTTGTGGCGACCTTAGTTTGCAGCATGCATGGTAAGCTTCGGTTATGTATTCTGATAGCTTTGTCACAGTGTATTCTAATCGCGCAGGGTCAGTTATGGTTGTCAGTGTAGGGTGCCTATCTAGCATGGAGGCTAGGAGACGTTTATATCCTGGCACATTAGTGCGCCGTGGATTTCGTTTTGGTACGGGTTTTTTGGTGTTGGTTGTTAGTTTGAAGCGGATTCTTCTATGGTCTGAGCAAGAAGGCTCGTCTGACACGTGCCAGTTTGTGATGATGTGTGTCACGTTTTCTGTAGCAAGCGTTAAGTCTATGATCGTTTGTCCTCGAGCTAAGAGCTAGAGCCCAAGTGGGTTCTGAGCCGCGGTTCAAGATGTTAAGGTTAGTTGAGAATAAATAGGTGGATAGTACCTCTCCCCTGGAGTTCGGTGCGTCGCTGCCCCAGAGCGGGTGGTGGGCGTTCGAGTCCGTGCAGATGATGAGATCTAGGCTGGCTCGCTCACAGTGCTGTACTAGGTCGGCCATCTCCTTCGGTGGGCAGTTTGTGTCCTCGTCTGGCATGTAAACCGTGGCCAGCACAACATCTGGAGCATCGCCTTCTGTTTGGAGCCTGACAGCTGTCAGATCTCTGGAACAGAATTGGGTAAGTGGTGCGATAGGGATTTCTTTGGGTATGTAAGCGCAGGTTCTTGGTTTGTCTGGGCTGTGTGTGTTGAGGATTAGCTTACCTCCGATGTTACCGAGGCCGCATACTCTATTGTTTCTGATCCACGGCTCTTGGATCAGTGCTATGGTTCGGGGCTTCACCTCCAGTGCCCTGCGTAGACTAGCCGTGGCAGCCTGGCTATGTTGGAGGTTGGTCTGGATGATGTTGAGGGACGGTGGCGGTGATGAAGTGGAGTTAGTCGCTGATGGATCCATCGGACTGTCTCTCCACCACCTCCTCTCTGTATTGGCCTTCGTGCTGTTCGCCCGGCGACGAGGCGATTGCTCGCTCCAGCCAGGGGATGAGGGTGGTATGGTGTCATTGTCGTCGGCCATTGCTACTCTGGCCATGACCTCCTCAAGTTTGGTAATGTCCGTGTCCTCTGTCGGTGCCGGTTGTGTCGTAGTCGTGTCCGTGCTGTCAGTCTGGGTGTCAGGTGGTTGGGTCGTGGGCCAGAAGCGAACATATATCGAAGCAAGCAGGTGGGATATACGTCGCTCCCGGGCTAGGACCTTTACGACTTCCTCCGGCGGCACACCCAGGGTCAAAAATGTCCCATAGTTGTCGCCGCCGACTGCCGTCGCCCTGTACAGTGACCACCTGGCGATGTCGTACCAAGTATTCTGACGAATCAGAAGACTCTGGAGCCGGGCCACGTCACCATCGTAACGAGGGACGAAAAGCGAGGCTCGGACTCGGGTGGGCACGTCAGATTGTCTCAGTACTGTCAGTGTAAGGTCAGTGTCTGGGAGTCTGATTCTGGGCACATTCTGGGTCAACCAAGTCAGGGAATTGTCGTCCTCGCACCACATCTGCACGGTCCCTTCCGCTACCCGTGGGTATCCACGGAAGGCCGGGAGCGGCGTTGACGAGTCTGTGTCTAATAGCAGATTCTCGAGATCTGTCTTTACGTGCTCGGCCTCTTCCTTCGTCAGGTCCCTGGAGGGAGGCGGGAAGCAGATTGCTATGGCCAGCCGCGCAGGAATGTCCTTCGTGGCTCGCACGTAGGTCCTTTGCTCCGCCTGAGCTGAGTGGATCCTCGAGCGTTTGGCGTCCCCCTGGAGCATGCTTGATAAAGCGGTCTCATCAGGGCGTGCCCTCTTCACCGGCCCTGTACCGCTCGGTCCAGGCTGCGGCTTGGAGGTGCCTGGCTGGGTGTTTTTTGCCGGCAACGCCTTGTGCAAGGCTCTAGATCTCTTACCCCTGTTTTGTCTAGGTCGAGGTCGGTCGTGGGTTACGTCAGTGTTTTGGGGTCGGCTGTCAGCCCCGGCGGACTCTGTCGCTTGCGGAGGCTTTTCGCGCTGGGTTGCCCCTTCGCGTACTTGCCCCCGCTCGCTTGATTCCACGTCCTGCCGTTTTGCGCGCTGGGTTTCCCCTTCGCGTACTCGCGGCTGGTCGCGTGGTTCCGCGTCCGGCCGCTTTTCGCGCTGGGTTTCCCCTTCGCGTACTCGCGGCTGGTCGCGTGGTTCCGCGTCCGGCCACTTTTCACGCTGGGTTTCCCCTTCGCGTACTTGTGGCTGGTCGCGTACTACCTCTTCGGCGTTCGATCGCACATCGCGCTGGCTAGTGCCTTGGCGGGTGTCGGGCTTTCGAACGCCTGCTTTCCTCTCCCGGGCCAAGATTTTTCCGCGCTTTCTCAGCAGGCGTACCGAATCAACTTCAACCGGGAGAGAGGTGGAGCTGCCAGGGCCGTCATCTTTCCCCATCCCTCTCTGTCCATGTCGGTCTTGGTCCTTGTCTGGGTAGGCGATGCTTTTCCGCACGATGCTCTGTTGCCAGAGGCTCGCAGGAAGCGTGCATTTCGCAGTGGGTATTGGCGCGTCAATCGCAGCCGAGTTCGGGTGTATAGGCGCGTTGATCGCAGCCAGTGTTGGGTGTATGGGCGCGTTAGTCGCAGCCTGGGTCGTGGGCGCGTAAGTCGCAGCCAGAGTTGTGGGCGCTAAAACAGCAGCCGGCCGTGCTGAAAAGCGCGGCACCAAAGAAGAGTTTGGTGCCCCCCCCAGATTACGATGGGGGCTGACCGCCGAGGTGGTGTGGGATTCCCCGGCTTGGCCGGGACCCACCTGGGTAGAAGTTTCCTTACTCTGCATGATTTTGGTATGGGGGGGTGGGCTTTTTTGGAATCGAGGTTACCTCTCCTCTATGACCGACAGGATGTAGGGATGGGAGGGAAGATATTCGTGGGTAAGGGTGTGGGTTCTTGGGGGTCACCCGAGGCTTGGGATTCGGCTTAAGGATTTAGGATCAACAGGATGTATGGATAAAGGAAGGATGGATAATTAGGTGATAGGTACATAGGAAGGGGTAAATGGGTTAACCTGAGCCTGGGGTTTGGCCTTCGGAAACTTCTCTTGTCCGGGATCTCTTTGAGATGCTCCGGGTACAGGATCGACCTTTAACAGTCGGTCCCGCAGCCGGAGTTGGGCTATCCGCAACCTGCCCACCCGCTCGGTTGCAAGAGAAGAAGTGCCTGGCAGCCTGGGTCGCCCCACCACGGATGTACGTATACACCCGCGTTGGAGCGATCCAGCCTTCCCCGAGCAGTCTTTCCTTTATTACTTTCTCCCATACCTTCATACTGAGTGACATGAGCTTTATCCCTCGATAGTTGTTGCAGTCCTGTACATCACCTTTATTCTTGAAGACAGGCACTAGCGAATGTGATATCATATTGAATGGAGAAAAACTGGAATGTATTAATCAAACGGTTTTCCTAGGAATCACTCTAGACGAGAAACTACAATGGGGATCACATATAACATCTCTTGCGGGGCGGTTAAGCTCGGCCGCTTATGCTGTTAGGAAGATAAGACAGTTAACAGATGTAGAAATCGCGCGTTTGGTCTATTTTAGCTACTTCCACAGCATTATGTCGTACGGTATTTTATTGTGGGGTCGGGCTGCTGACATTGAATCCATCATTATTTTGCAAAAGAGAGCTGTCAGAGCCATTTATAATCTACGTCGCCGAGAATCTCTTAGGGAACTCTTTAAAAGGATTAATATTATGACGGTACCTTGCCAATTCATTTATGAAAATATTATGTATGTAAGAAAAAACCTACATCTTTTCAAAAAAATAAGTGATAGACATAATGTTAATACTAGAAATAAAGATAAAATAGATCAGTCATGTTTCAGATTATCTAAAGTACATACATCTTTTATGGGGTACTGTGTTAAATGTTACAACAAAATACCTTGTGATATATTGCAATTAAATGAAAGAAAATTTAAAACTCATATAAAAAGTACACTTTGTAAACAAGCTTATTACAAATTAGAGGATTATATCCAGGATAAGAACGCTTGGAAACATGCTGGTCCAGCTCCATAGGACAATCTAGAGTCTAGACAAAATCGTAACTGATTGCTATTTTAATTGTATATTTTATTATTTTTATGACATTTATTTTACACTCTGTGATTACCTTAACTCACACACTGATTATTTTAGGAAAACTTTTGTAAATATGTGAGCACCATGTATCTATCACATAATTAATTTATCTCATTGCTTCATTATTAATTCTTTTTACCTATTGTGGTATAGTAATTTTATTCTAGGTGCATCGTCTTCACATATAATTATATAATTGATGTACCAATACCAAATATTGTAAAACATTTTAAAAGAGTAGCGGTGGAGTTTCTTGCCCATTCTTCTCCATACGAAGCTACCTTTTGGAAGGGGCGACTAGAATCAATTCTATTTTATTTGTAAATTTTGACGTTCAAAAGTGCCATCTATGTGCCTATTTGAAATAAATAATTTGACTTTGACTTTGAACTATTGCACCATTCTTGTGGGATCCCTCCTTCATGCAACAGCTTATTGAAGAATAAAATCAGCTACATACATCCATCTTCTTTTAAACATTTCCATACTTCTATTGGTATATCATCTGGGCCCATGGCCTTTCCATTTTTCATACGTCGAACTGCTTTTCTTACTTCATCCATGCTAATTTCATTTATCAAACCCATATTTACTTGTACCTCTTTCAGCAGACCATTCCATTTATTCTCTTCGTTCATCAACTTTTCAAAATAAATCTTCCATTTTTCTTTTATTTCGTCGTCTTTGGACAGCACCTTACCGGCATCGTCTTTCATACATTTCATGTGAATTAGATCTCTCATTCTCCTTTCTCTTGCTTTTGTAATCCGGTAGAGCTCCTTCTGGCCTCTAGGGCTGTCCAGTGAGTCATACAACGTCTCCTGCGCCGTAGCCCTCGAAATTGCGACCGCCTTTTTCGCCTTCTTTTTCCATTCTTTATAAACCTTTTTCTTATCATCTTTCAAACTTTTTCACCCCCTTGTGGGTTGAAATTCTAACAACACCGTTGCGTTAGCTTCCGACCATAATCCTAGATAATAAAAGTGATTTTTACATTTTAAAATGAAGGACTTTCCATACACAACTTCATCACTCTTTTTAACCCTTCGGGGGTGGAATTATCAAAAACGCTGAGATACGTATAAATTAATTTTAAATCTTCAGCCTAAACACAAAATTTGAAGATCCTAATTTCAAAACTGACGGACTTTCATACAAACTTTCATCCCCTATTTAACTCTTTTAGGGGTTGAATTTCGAGAAAAATTCTTTCTTATTCCTTGTGTACATTATAAAGATTTGTACAAAATTTCAGCTTTCTAGGTCCAAGGGTTTGGGCTGGGCGTTGATGAGTCAGTCAGTCGGTCAGGACTTGTCTTTTTATTTATATATAGATCAATAAGGCTCTAACTATTTACCCACTACACAAACCCAGTTGTAAGCAAAAAGTAACCGAATTCTTAAAAACTCTTTCCTATGATGACACAGAGAAATTGCTCCACTCAATTAAATAACACTTGTATTCAACAAACAATTGCCTACACTTTCACCATCATTCACCTACACATTCACCACCATTCAGCTCTAGTCACAAACACATTCACCTACACATTCACCACCATTCACCTCTAGTCACAAACACATTCACCTACACATTCACCACCATTCACCTCTAGTCACAAACACATTCACCTACACATTCACCACCATTCACCTCTAGTCACAAACACATTCACCTACACATTCAACTCCATTCCCTTTGACTGCTTTTGTTGTGTTATTTTTATTTAATTTTAATTTTCCTTTTCATTTATTTTTGTTTTAATTGTTTAGTAGAAATACATGTTACCTGCCTGTTTATTTGTATGATGCCACTAAGTGGGGTCTGGTGACCTGTAATACAGGTTTTTTCTAAAACCTACTTCCTGCACCAGCTCTCACAATGCTCTCTTATAATTCAAAACTATTGTGCTACAAAAACACTGTGAGAGAAAATAAATTAACTAATTATTATTATTATGTTTTTATTATTTAGAACGTCCTGCAAACTCCTCACATTCACGCGAAACGGCCATAGCTCAGCATAATGCTGCGACCCTATGCGAGACCGAGCCCCAGCGCTGGTTTTCAGCGACAGCCGGCGCTGACGTGATGGTTTAATTTGGTATATTACATAAGGGTGTCTCTACATTTGTAAGGTTAAGAGGTAGTTTTAAGGCCACTGCCTTAACTGCACACTTGCAGTTCTAATAATGTAGCAGCCGACGACGCTACAGCTAAAACTATGTATCGAGTGATCCTTACTTTTGCCAAGAGCAAGTTTATAAGATAAGTCATACCTGTGCCGCCAGGGGCGTCCAGAAAGAAAAAAATTCCTTCACTTACTTCTACACTTTTCATGACTTGGTCATATACGGACTTTTGCTCGGCGGTCAACGATTGCGTATTATTATTTACAAAACTTTCGAAAGCTACTGTATCAAAATTAGTTTTTCTCGTGTACTCTCTATTGCAAACCGTACATATCTATCGATTTTCCACCTAACGTTAGCACTGCTTTTTCAATTTCAGATAGACATTCATTTAAAATTTGGTCTTTGAAATTCTCTACATTGTCTCCGATCTCTTTTTGCAGCGGCCTGTGCTTAAAATCTTTAGACATAGCCTTTGAAGTCTTCCCAAAGAGCTATTGGGTCTGATATTTGACAAAAGACTAACATAATTGTGAACAGTTCTCGCATTTTTGCTGGTGACTGACAAAGCGTAGGCCATCTTCAAACAAACCTAACATTTTGCAAGCAGCTTGGAAAGTAGGCTGCAACACACCATTCACAGTTTTTAGTGCTTCAAATGAAGTTGAGCCCCGCACTTCATGTCGCAGTGAACGCAAATGATAGCACTCCGTATTGTTCGGGTGAACAGTATAGCTAAACTATAAAATTTGGATATTAAACCTAAATTATTGCACGATTATGTATTAATTATTGATTAGAAGTTATTATTGATGAAAATAAGTTATTGCATTGTTTATTTATTAAATAATTGCAATCTGGTTATTGAAGTATTTATATTAATTGACTTATTTGTTTAAATATGTATTTAATGTAATTCTTGTTTGTATGTTTTCTCGTTTGTTATAATATATAATTCCGGGTATTTGCGAACAAATTTACATATTTCAAAGAGACAAGGTAAGGTAAGTATTTGTAGTTGTTGAAAGTGGGGTTTACAGCTGACGGTTTCTTCAATATTTACTAAAATTCTAATCAATTTCTTCTGTATAGTAAATAATGTGTGCGCGTCTGTACTATTACCCCATATAATGACTCCATATTTGAGCCGGGCATACGCATAATTATAGGTGACTAGAGCAGTTTTAAGAGCTCTAGTTTTTTTGATCTCTCGGAGGGCATAAGAAAATTTTGAAAGTTTACTTTTCATTTTTTGAATGTGACATTTCCAATTAACATGTGAGTCTATGTCTAGTCCTAATAGGGTGAAATTATTTACAACTTCTAAAATTGAGTCATTGATGCTAAAATTTATATTAATTGGTATTTTTTGACAGGGGTAAAATGCTATTATTTTTGTCTTATTGAAGTTAATTTCAAGATTATGTTCGGTCATCCAATTTATTGTGGCGTTGAGCACGGAATTTAATTTTTCATTTAGAACAAATAATCAAAAACTAGATATTCGATATGGTAATAAATATATTCAGGAGACGGACAATACAAAATTTCTAGGTATTTGGATCGATAAAAAGATGGACTGGAAAATACATACCGAAAATGTATGTAAAAAACTTAGCCAATGCTCATATGCCCTATATAATTTAAGGAAAGTTACAAATCAGTCAACATTATTAATCGCGTACCACGGATATGTTGCATCAACACTGCGATACGGACTCATATTTTGGGGGAACTCGTCCGATAGAGAAATCGTGTTCAAAGCACAGAAGAAATGTATAAGGGCAATATGTGGCATTCAAAGCACAGACAGTTGTAAACCACATTTCCAAAAGCTCCAGATACTTACATTTCCATGTCTCTACATATACGAAGTGGCAAGCTATGTTAAGTCAAATATACACATATATAATCACCCAAAGAGTTTGCGGCACAAGAATGAAATATGCGCAATACCACATAAAAAAGCAATATTTAATAAAAGTTTTCTTGGTATGGCACCCAAAATATATAATAAGCTACCTAAAAACCTAATTGAAATTAAAAGTATAGATCAATTTAAAAAAAAGCTTTACGAATTTCTAGTTGCGAAATGCTATTATAATATCAATGATTATTTAAATGAAAGATGCTAGGCCTACTATATCCGATTTAACACATGAGGGTTTAAAATTATTAAGAATAAAGTTTTGTAAGATCCAATATTGTTACTAAATTAATTTATATTTTAATTTGTTATTAATTGTTTAAATATTATTTATTATAATTTATAACTGTGATTGACAAGGCTGACATAATTAATTAATTTACTGTTTTAGAATAGAATATTTGCATACCCATGTGATGGTTAAACATGGAGAACTCTAGTATTTAAAGAAAACATCAATGTATATTCCTACCCATGTTTGCAAATAAATATGTGTTTTATGAAATTAATATTTGATTCACATGAGGTGAGTATTGATACATCATCTGCAAACAAGACACATTGTTCATTAATATTGTTAGGAAGGTCGTTGATATAAACAAGGAATAGGAAACATCCTATTACACTTCATTGAGGAATAGAGTCGTTAATTATTTTATTGTCGGACTGAATTAACTCGATTTCATTTGTACTGTGGTTGTAAAATTCAATTTCCACCAGTTGTTCTCTATCCTTTAAATAGGATGTGAACCAATGGTAACATTTGCCGCGGATTCCTATGCTATATAATAGTAATAATATTTCAAACTGTACTTTATCATAGGCCTTTGTCATATCAAGCAGTAAACCTACTGCATATTTTGTATTGTTAATAATATTGAGGGCTTCTTGGATGTACTTGTACACTGCCAATACTGTGGATCGGTTTTTGCGAAAACCATATTGACAGTCGTTTAATATGTTATACTTTTCACAGAACGTACGAGTATAAACTCGATTGCACATGGCTTTTTCAAAAAATTTTGAAGCTGTAGGCAAGAGAGTAATGGGGTGATAATTGTTTGGGTCGGTTTTTATGTTTTTCTTATGGACCGGTCTTATTAGGGATTTTAGGAGATTAGGAAAAGCGCCTTCTTCAAAAGATTGGTTTATTAGTAGGTAAAACGGTAAAGTTAACTCATCTGCACATTGTCTCAATAGAGTAGGTGGAATCTCATCTATACCATGTGTTTAAGCATCAGTTCCACCACCGTTGGCTCAAGTTAACTCGGTGCAATTATTAGACAGTAAGACATTAACTATAAGTATTTTATTAGGCGTTTATCTTTATGTACTTACAATCCTATTTGAATGTGACGTTGTTGAAGAAAAAACAAAAATACATAAGTGGTTCTCTGCGTGCTACACCCTTTTTTTTTTTTTTTTTTGGGTGGGAAATTATTATTTATTTATTTATTTAACCATTTATGTACACACATTATAAACATACAAGAAGAAAGGAACAGAAAAATACGTACAAAGGTGATGCTTATTTCTAAAGAAATCTCTTCCAGCATACCTGCGATAGGAAAGTCGATAAAGAGATGTAGAAACCGTGTGTAAGAGTAGAAGAGAAAATAGAATACATATAATCAAAAACAATTTACTTAATAAAACTAAACAAATAATATACTAATATACTAATATACATACATACATACACACAAATACATACTTCTAAAATAAATATCACTAGAATATTAAAATATATTATATTAAATAATAATTATTATTTTTATTTATTATATTATTATATATATTATATTTTATTATTTTTTATTATTACTTTATATTATTTATTATTTTATTATTATATTTATTTTATTTATTATTATTATTGTTATTATTAATTATCAAATAACTTCTCTCGCTCTGGGCGGAGCGGGAGGGCGTGTCAGACTTTTACTGACTAAAACCCACCCGTGTTCCTTCCGTTGCCTGTGTGCCAGGGCCACGATATACCTTTCGGACAAACTCGCAACCCCGGCAGGTATTGGTCCTATCGGACCCCGTCAATTGGTGCTGACATCTCTTTGAGGCGCGCGTGGAACACAACGCGCCGTCGACCCGGGCCTGGTCCTTATCGGACGGCGAGCTACCCATCGCTCACCGTCCGCAGGCCCGCGCCTACGGTGGCCGGAAATCGGCTTGCGACTCCCGACGCCCGGGGCGTCTCCTGCGGCGACTAAGGGCGCGAGGGCGCGAACCTTGTCTCACCCTCACACGTTCCGCCTCCTCCTTCGCTAGCATAACTGCTTCGCAGAAGGAGGTGACGGCCTCCCATGCACTCTCGCTCCGAACCATGGCCTGAACCAGGGCCGGACGCGAGAGATCGCCGCCGCCGATCGCCTCCGTGAGGACACGGCGGTGCTCCGCCCAAGCTGGGCAGACCTCCACCGTATGCTCCACCGTGTCCTCCGAGCGATCCACACAGTGGTGACACCCGGGCGTTTCCTCCCGCTTTATCCTGAACAGGAACCTCCCGAAACAACCGTGTCCGGTGAGGACCTGCGTCAGGCGGAAGGTGAGGACGCCGTGGCGCCTCTCTAGCCACTCCTCAAAGAGGGGACTTATCGCCACAATTGTGGCGTGCCCAGCGCTGGGTTGCGACAATCGCACTCTCCATGTCGCCATGAGATCCCGCCGGAGCTCTGTCCGCCGTGCCGTGATTTCTCGCGGCAGCGGAGTTTCACCCCGGCGTTTCGCCTCCTCGCTCCACTCCCAGATGTGCGCGAGGACTTTTGCCTCCAGATCCCATGGCGGCAGTCCGGCAAGGAGGCTCGCCGCCTCACGGGAGACCGTGCGGTAACCCCGTACCAGCCTGATGGCCATGACCCTCTGGGACGCGTTCAACCGCTGTGCTGGTCGCAGCCTTAAAGAATGCGCCCACACCGGTGCCCCGTAAAGGGCCATGGACCGCACGATCCCCGCGTAGAGCCTCCGGCAGGAGGCGTTTGGACCCCCTAGATTGGGCAGGAGCCGCTTCAAAGCAGCCCCGGCCCGCTCCAGTCTGGGAGCCAAACGTCGAAAATGCTCCACGAAGTTCCACCGGCTGTCGAGGACGAGTCCCAGGTACTTCATCGTCGACTCGACGCCGATGTGAACCCCTCCCGCCGTTATCTGGGAACCCGACAGTGGCGCGTTCCGAGGACCATAAAAACACATGGCCTCGGACTTGTGCAATGCCACCTCGAGTCCCAATTGCCGGATCCTATCGACGATTGTCGCAACCCCACGTGCCGCAAGTTCGGCCGCCGCCTGATGCGAACTCCCTTGTGCCAGGACTAGCGTGTCGTCAGCGTAGCAGACTACGCTGACGCCACTAGGGAGGTCGGCGCGCAGCACCCAGTCGTACCCGATGTCCCACAGATGCGGCCCCAGGACCGATCCCTGTGGGACACCGCACGACATCTCTCACCGGTTCCACTCTCCTTGGTGACCGGGGTAGATGACGGCCCTGTCCGTCAAATAGGCCTCGACCACGCGACAGAGGTAGGTCGGCATCCGGTGATACCGAAGTGCCTCCCCAATGCAACTCCAGGGCAGGGTATTAAAGGCATTGGCGATGTCAAGAGACACCTCCAAGACAACCCCACCCCGGGCAACAGCATCCCCCGTCGTGAGGGCTCGAACGCGCATGATGGCATCCACCGTAGAGCGCCCCTTGCGGAAACCAAACTGGCTCTCCGCCAAATCCGGCCCCACCCGCACCAGCCGCCCGACAAGGCGGTCTGCAATTACTCTTTCAAAGAGCTTGCCCACCTCGTCGAGCAGCACAATGGGCCGATAAGCGGACGGAGAGTCCGCCGGGCGCCCTGGCTTCTTTATGAGGACCAGTTTCGCCGTCTTCCAACGAAGTGGGAACTGGCCCCTCTCCAAGCATGCGCTTAGGAGCCCCCTTAGTCGAGGCCCGAGAGCCTCTAAGGCCAGAACCCAGGCTTTTCCGGGCAAGCCATCGGGTCCTGGGGCGGTATTCTTGGCATTCAGCCTACGTACCGCCACTCTCAGATCTACCACGCGTGCTACACCCTGAGTTTTAATTCCCGAAATTCCTAAGAAGTTCCTCCAATTTGTATACATGGTCCTTCGAGCCGGATAATTGATTATTATCATTATCTACTAGCGAAGTGGAATGAGCTGGAATTGGATATTCTGGAAATTGGATTAATGAGTACCGGAGTGAAGAGGTAACCAACACGTTTTTGGAAGAAAAGTGGATCGGACAATAAGTGAAATAAAACAGGAAGCGTTTAAGCATTATAATATTAATTAAATTCACCCAACACTCATTAATTCTAAATCAGGTAAAATAAAATATAGGAGTAAGTATTGATAATAAGAACTTAAATAAGGTTAGTAACATATTTTTATATCAGATATTTACAAAGTTATTTACTTATTTTTATTATTTTGTGTATACATATTTACAAGGAATTATTTACAGAACCTTAGGTTAAATCACATTTGTAAAATATAGGTAACGTGTACTTAAAATACAGTACAGTAGTGTTATTGTTAACCTGCATTAGTTAGCTATTTATTTTTCATTATACAAATATCATTTTCTAATTTTAACCTTTAAAATGATTTGTTGCTTTGTAAACCTTGTAACAGGTAGATAATTAAATTGTTTGTTACGTTATTTATTTGGAATAGTAAACCTTAAATATTTTCCTACGGTTGTTATTATTACTTGCAGTGATAAAACTTAAAAGTCAAACTTGTACAGTTATTAACTTAGGCTAATTTTGCTTACAGTCTCATTAGTCACTAACTACGATAGGTATTGTTTTTAGAAACATTTTTGTTATATAATCTAACATTATAATTGTATAATTACAGGTCTACGACACTCTCCTTTCGAAATGACTGAGATTAAAGAACTTAAAAAGAAGCGAAGCAGTTATAAAGGAAGAGTAAGAGTATTTGGAACCTATTTAAGTAATCTAAAAGATGCCGAGGTAACCCCATTTCAGATAATGGAGTTGTAATTGCCAGTCACCAAATTAGATGATGTTTTTAATGAATTTAACGAGGTTCAATTGAAATTAGAATGCATGTGTGACAATATTGATACTGAGACACTCGAAAGAACTACAATTGAATCTCAATACTATGGGTTAGTAGCTCAAGCTAAAATTATGATAGGTAACTTTTCAAAATCTGAGCAAGATGAAGTAATCAAAAATAAGTCGAATTGCAGTGGTGGTAAGCGTCAGTTCGATTTTACTTCATCTTGCTCAGATTTCTCTTTTAGATAGAGATAACTCTTTTTATTTTTTAAGTTTTTTATTAGTGAATTTACCTCGTAAGGATCAACTAGACTAAGGAATATTGTATTCTCTGTTGGTGAGATAGCAGGGGTTCCTTTCGGTTTGTTACCAGTTGGGTTCGTGCTACGATCCCCAACAGAAGCAAAGAAATTATTAAAAGTGTTGGCTACCTCCTTGGGCTCTAAAGTTTTGTTATTATTAATATGTAAAGTTATATTATGCTTTTTTGCTTTTAATTTTCTTGTTTGTACGTTCATTAATTATTCCCCACATAGTTTTAACTTTGTTATTAGCTTTTTTTCATTTTATTTTTAAAGTGCAGTTTTTTTGATGTCGCTACAGTTTTCTTCAATATTTTTTCATTTTTTTTGTAATATCGTGTTAAGATTGGATTTTTAATTCTCGTTGTTATTATTTGCAGTAATATTTTGTTTTTGCAAGAATTTTTTATGCCTACAGTGAGCCAATATTTTCTAGACTTTGCATTTAATTTAATTTTCTGTGATGGCATGCATTAGGAGTTTAATGAGCGTGTCGTTAAGCGCTTGGTAATTGTCGTCAATATTTTTATCACTTGATAATACATCTTTTTAATTTATTTCCTGTAATTTCGATTTGAAAAGAATTAATATGTTTCTGTTATTGTATAGTCTTTTATTTGTGTACCAAATGGTTTCTTTTGTTTTTTGTGGTAAGTTTAAATGTAAAATACTCGTAGTACTGTTATGGTCTGAAAACCCTAGCTCTTCCACTGTCGTGTACATATCTTTATAGTAAGGGTTTGTGAATATTAGATCTAGACATGTTTTAGTGGTTGGTGTGACACGTGTAGGGGTATTTATGTATTGTGTTAATTTATATTCCCGATCCCCCATTCAATTTAAAAATTGGTTAGTTTTTACGTTAATAGATAATATATTCACATTGAAGTCGCCTCCTATTTTTTAATATTTTTTATTTTATAATTTAGGATATTTAATGTTTATATACTTCATAATTCGATTCATTTGTTGATAAAATACTTCTTCCTCTCTTCTATTCCAACACAGCAATAAACGAACGAACGTTTCTAAACGAAACCGAGGATAAAGTGACCGTAACAACCACGGGGTGACGGTGCAGTGGTGATGAGTGGCTGAATGAGGGTTTTTTGTGAGGCGGATTAGAGGATCTGTGGGCGCGGCGGTGCGGGGGAGGATTGTTCAACGTGCGCGCATCAAAACTGTTGCGTCGGCGCGCGCGCGACCAGTACCCGCGAAGCAGCCGCCTTGCACGCACGCTTGACCTGCATCCCGCGCACCGCTCGCGCGACCTCTCAGTTCTCGTGTGTCTCGTCGCTCGCGCTCGCGATGATCCCCGTGGCGGCCATCGCGCTGCTCCTGCTAGTCGGTGAGTACCACCCTGACCCACCTCATAGTAAAACCATCACTAATGACCAAATATCTATCTATATATATATAGAGGCTTTCCTCTGGTGAACTATGCAGCACTTTCATCTTACTGTAGCCAACGCGAGAAAATATAATCATGTTGGGATTTCATTAAGAAGATTGCTAAATCCTACAAGATTATGTACCTAAGTATTCTAGACTTTCCTTCGGGTGGATAAACAAATGTAGCAAACGATACAGACGTACACATAATATCCTTTCAGAGAATGGTTCGTTTAAACCTTCAACATAGAACAAAGTGTTGATCGTATGTTACTATCATAAGCGTGTCAAGTTAAGCTCAGATAGGCGACGCATATTATATGTAAATTCTTTTTATGATAATTAAGCTCATGAAGTATCATAAATTCATAGTCTATGCATTAAACAGTCGTCCAAAACATCAAAAGTAACTAACGTGGCTAAGTTATAGTCAAGTATGTCAGACAAATCTAGTGTTGTGTTCTCATTTTTTTGGGAGAATATTCATAGTGTTAACGGCACATAGATGAAGAAGAGCGCACAGCCGCACAGTCACACAGTGGCACAGGCTGACAGGCAGGTAGGCAGGCCAGTGGGTCACTCCACGCGACACGGTAGCCACAACACTAAACCAAAAAACTAACTAAAACCGGCGCTCGAGGAATGTTGGCGCCGGCGGCGGCGACATCAAATCCTGTGGTACAAATTACAAATACTTCAGTTATGACTAACCAATATCAGCTGAATTGATTTACACAACAAACAACCGACTGTAGTAGTAGTAGACAGTGACTCAAAATCTACAACAGACAAAAGAAAATCGAAATATTGCAAAAACGGAAAAATTTCAAACTGGCCCCCAATAAAGATTTTAACTGTTTTTGAAGCTCAGATAATCAATAAGAATATAATGAGAATACTTATTTATCTTTGGCGCAATTAATCATTGAGTTCAAATAAGAGAACGTCGTCCTACCAGGAATCACCGGTGGTTCCCACTATAACATCGCTTTGAGGGTAGATGATGAATGTTGAAGATATCACCAGCTAGGTCTGAGAGGTTAGTTTGCGTTACTCTGCACTCACCAAATCACTTTCCCAGCGAAACATCATAATAGAAGATAAGAAAACTGTGGATTAGTTAGAGCGATAAGAAACGCGCGGCGACCTGTGGCGACCTGCGGTGACCTGGAGCGCTTGTCGGCCGTGGGAAAGTGAGAGCCGCGCCCACACACTGATGTTACCAATACGCGTCATCTCACGCCTTCACAGGACTGCACTTGCCATCACTAAACAAGTCCTCAGCTGACGAACATATACCCACACCGCTCTACATTAGTCCAGCTTACAGAAATCTTATACTGACCTTGTCCGGGGCATAATCTCTGGATAATCTGTTCCAGACAGGAACTCCAACTATGAAGTGATGCATTAGCGTAGTCAAGAAGATGGTATCTGTCTTAATAGTGCACTCTCATACTCCAGTGGTAATGAAGTGCCTAAAGGTTAACCTTTCACATGAGGTGAGGTAAAAGTTGTTTTTCTTAGTACGAGTATCTAATCGTGGGTCAAAAGAACTTTCTGCGCATGGTGTATTAATTGCAGTTTCCTTAATTCTAATTACTTCCTAACCAAACCGGACAGTCCACAGATGCCACCTATACTTATACGTCACACATCGCAATTATCCTCGAAAGTGAATCGAGACATCACACTATCACACTTCACACTAATATTATAAAGGCGAAAGTTTGTGAGTGTGTGTGTGTGTGTATATTTGTTACTTCGAACGCTCAAACGGCTGGACCAATTTTGATAAAATTTTGTACGGAGGTAGCTGACACCCTGGATTAAGACATAGGCTATTTTTTATCCCGATATTCTTACGAGATCGAAACTTACGCGGGTGGAACCGCGGGGCGCAGCTAGTCCGTAATAAAGGAAGCTTTACTATTTAGTTATCTTCCTTTCCAGATAAAATAATTACGATTAGCACTAATAAACAGGTCAAATGTATATCGCGTGGCATTAAAACCTGTAGTCAAAACCAAAGTCGTTTGTTATGGGCTTACAGACTAATACATGGGCTTACAGACCCTACAAATAAAACAAAAACTAACTTTAAAAGTTACAATAAACAGTACAAAAAAATTATTAAACTAACGCAAAAAGCGCAAAATGACTACTTCTTTAGAAATTCACAAAACAAATCTAAAGCAACTTGGAAAATAGTTAATAGATCTAAAAATAATCTACCTAAAGAACAAATAAATACAATAAAAAACAAAAAATTTAAAATTATACAAATTTGAATGACATAGTAAATGAATTTAATGATTATTTTATTGATGACATTGAGAGTAATATAATTAATGACATTGAATTAAATAGTAACCCAAGTAACTTGACAACGCAATCAATATTTATGCAGCCTGTTCTAAACTCAGATATTATTTCAGCCACAAAAACGCTTAAAAATACTAGTACTGTAGGGTTATGGACGGTATATCCACAAAAGTAATAAAATTTGTTATTGAGATCATAGCATCTGTGCTAGTACACATTATTAACTTAAGCATTACCGAAGGCATGTATCCAGATGACCTGAAAAAAGTTATAATAAAACCGGTTCACAAAAGGGAAGACAAAACAGAAAAAAAATAAAATACCGACCAATAGCCGAAAACCCGTATTTTCAAAAATCTTTGAAAAGGTCATTTATAGCTCAATACACCAATACCTAACCAAATTTAACATTTTATGCAAATAACAAAATGGTTTCCGAAAACATAAGACAATTAACGTGGCTATTTCTGATTTTTTAAATAATGCTATGTCTGCAGTTGACAAAAAGACTCCTATCTACGCTATTTACACAGACATGACTAAAGCCTTTAACTATGTGGATCACAAAATAGTTTTAGATAAATTACACAGCTACGGCATCAGAAGTAACATTTTAAGGTTACTGGAATCATATCTATGCAGCAGATTGCAATGTACTGAAATCATAAGAGTGTACTCAAAGACAAAAGTAGAACGAACGTATCTGTCCAAATTCAGGACTATACAATATGTATAATATGGAGTACCGCAAGGTAGCGCGCTTGGACCACCTCTATTTCTCATTTACATTAACGATTTGCCACAAGTGACACAACAACTAATGATTTTGTTTGCAGATGATAGCACTGCCATAGTAAACTTGACTAAACGTGATGGTATTAGTAGCATGGTAGCGACGTGACGTCACAGTGTGATGGTATTAGTAGCATGGTAGCGTCATAGCGTGATGGTATTAGTAGCATGGTAGCGTCATAGCGTGATGGTATTAGTAGCATGGTAGCGACTCCAACGTAACGTTATAGCGTGATGGTATTAGTGCCGCGGCAGTGGTGCCCTGGTAGTGGCGCCCGCTGCCGCGCGTTACTCGCGCCCATCTCATTTGCATCGGGTGACATTAGTCGGGTTACGGCTGGCGGGCGGTGGCGGCGCCACTCGACCTGCTGATTGTAACACGCTATTATTATGCGTTTCGTCGGCGCCGGCGCACCAATCCGCACACCTTGTTGTTTTGTTTTGTTCGTGTTTACATATTGGTTCGTATCCAGTTTGTAACTCAACTATTTTGAATATCATTACCACATACGGACATACATTTTGAGATACTTGAGGACTATGCTAGTGCTTACTATGTGGTATACCTATTGAGACAATCACATTTGATTGGGCTCTTTTCATTTAGTTTACTTCTCTTCCAAGTCAGTGTTATTATGATATTTCCCGTAGGTTGCTACCCTATACTTAGTGGCTCGTCTAAACTGTGCGTGGCCACAGGATTCGCCAGGCGAGGCGGCGAGAAGCGCGCGGAGGAAACTGCTTTCTCGAGGCTTCCGCAAGTTCGCAACTTTCCTGCTAACTCACTGTAGACACGAGCCTGCTACATCGTGAGCTCCGATTATACATTCTACTATTTTGTTTGATGTATGTGACCTACTACCAAAACCGTCTTTAAATGAACCGTATCGAAGTCGAGTGGAAACTGTTGATTGTACCGACTTGTGCTCAGGGGAGCCTGCTCCACTTGCTCCAGTGACTTCGGTTCAGGTTGTCTGTAAAAGATCGCTTTTAGCGATAAGACCACCCATTGTGCCACCCTGTGTAAAATTTCAACATTTATATCTGTAACTTTTATGGTGTACATAATAAAGAGTATTCTATTCTATTCTATTTATTCTGTCTTAATTCTTCTACTTGTGCTACTACTAGTCGAAGACTTAAGACAGAAAAACAAATTTGATTTACACACCGCATACAGGACACGGGATCGATGGCAAATCCTGAAAAAATAGTAATCTGTGAATGCCTTTGAGAGTTTAGTAGCGGCACTGCGCGTGCAAGTATTATTTATTAAAATTTGACTCTTGACATTTGTGTGCATATTATTAAGGAATGCGAACTATACCACAAAATAATTGGCGCTGGCGCCAGCGCGCAGCGGTGCGGCCGCGATAGTAATCACTACACACTACAGGTTATTTACAAACAGGTATCATTTATCCGAAACCGATGAGCTTTATGATCAGAACATACGAAAACAGAACATAGATGAGGCTGTCACGACTTACGAAGTTACGACCCGTCTGTCAGGATTCACGAGCCTCCATTAAGATAAGACCCGTCTGTCAGGACTCACGAGCCTCCATTAAGTTACGACCCGTCTGTCAGGACTCACGAGCCTCCATTAAGGTAAGACCCGTCTGTTAGGACTCACGAGCCTCCATTAAGTTACGACCCGTCTGTCAGGACTCACGAGCCTCCATTAAGTTACGACCTGTCTGTCAGGACTCACGAGCTTCCATTAAGTTACGACCAGTCTGTCAGGACTCACGTGCCTCCATTAAGTTACCAAATCCGACAAGCTTCGTTATGTTGATTGCTGATCCTCCATACTGGTACAGGGATGCACATCAAAAAGTACTTAGGTGCTCTCGCTGTCGCGAGTTCATATACTCAAAACATGTTTCATTTAAAATATGTTCCGTTTATTTTTAATTCTTTCTAAAACAATGCTTTAATTATTTATTTTCTTGAAGAACATTTATAATCTCTTTTTATGAAGAGAATCCGTGATACTTGTTGCATCATATTATATTATTGAAGCATTATATAATATTCTCACTATATTGTTGTCCTTTTTGTCAGTGTTGCTATTTTGGACTAAAAAGAACTCGAACTGGCGCAGCGACATTAAATTGATTTCTCTCAAACTTGTATTATAATCTATGATGGAAATAGCAGACGACTGTGTGTTAGTATATTAGTGCAAAGCATACGTACTCGTATGTAAGTTCTTTTCATATAAGTTGTTTGAGGCCCAGCTGGCCAGCTGGCCCAGCATGATTCTCCGTGTGCGTGTAAGTGCAGGAAGTGGCGCGAGGCGGTTATGTTACGTGTTATGTTAGAGGTTGTCGCGATCTCATTACAGTGCGCCCGACCTTAACCCAGTGTGTGGCGCCACGGGCCGCATGCGGCCAGAAGGCGCACTTCTCATGCAGAACAAACTCCATCGCACACGTCACGGGCACAAAATCACAATATTTATCGGCGGAGGTCTATACTTTCTTTCGTACTTCTATTACTTTTCTGATTACTGACAAATGCATGCACTGGATCGACAGGTCCAATCAAATCTGTATGGTTCATTATTCAAAAGACCATTTGAGACACCAATCACCATGGTCCTCAAATGATCTGTCCAAGATTATTTCTGGATTTTTATACACTCATTGACATTGATGATATTTAGGGTTCCGTACCCAAAGGGTAAAACAGGAACCCTATTACTAAGGCTCCGCCATCTGTCTGTCTGTCTGTCCGTCTGTCACCAGGCTGTATCTCATGAACCGTGATAGTTAGACAGTTGAAATTTTCACAGATGTATTTCTGTTGCCACTATAACAACAAAATATACTAAAAAACATAATTAAATAAATATTTAAGGGGGCTCCCATATTATAACAAACGTGATTTTTTTTTGCTCGTTTTGGCTCGATATTGATAACTGCAACAGGCGCTTGAAATATTCACAGTATACTCAGTTATATATTCAGTTTAAAAATAAATAATTAAATTAAAATAAAACAAATATTTAAGGAAAAACCCATTTAAAAAACCATTTCACACACCAATCTACATGGTCTTCACATGATCTGACCAAGATTATGTCTGGACTTTAAAAGAGGCTGTGACCTCTGAGCGTTTGTTTCGGGCCTTTCTTCTCAGAGTAGCCAGATAGGAAACGCCGACTTCATCTAGTGTTTAAAATACGATTTACGTGAAAAAGTGTTTGTACGAAACTACTTACAGAAATAAAAAAACCATTTAATTTCATTCATTTTAAAGTATTATAGTGGCAAAGGAGGAATCAAATATTTTCGTATTAGCACTTATCTTTAAATTTAGTATGAAATCGAATCGAATTGTTCCGTCGTTTACATCGTGATTATGTACTGTGTTGAGCAATAAACTTTTGAACTTGAATTTTCGTTCTTAGACAAACACAAAGGCTCCGTTAGACACGCTGAGGGGTTGAATTTTGAAAAACCCGAAGATAGCGTTGTTCGGGTCCTTTGTCTATTAGATGAGAGTCGGTGTGAATGCTGTTGTCTATCCTAACGTCGTAGTGAGTGGTCCTTCTGTGTGCGCTGTGTGGCGCAGCACCGTTACCGAAGTGTATCTATCTGTGCGTATGAAGTCGGAGCGCATTCCTCGCGGGCAGTGGGTCAGGTGCCAACGGTACCCGCACCGGTCCCCCGCACCCCCCACAGACCCCCTCAGCACGAAGACCACGCTACGGTACACAAGTGGCGCACACTCGCATGGGAACGATCAAGATGTACAGATAGAACACAACCACTCACTTGTGAAGATGCACGTCTCAATCCCCCTTGTATCATGTGCTTACTAGCATTTTGACAATATATGTATTTTGCACGGCATGCAAGACAAAACAACATTTCAGTAGTTTGACTCACAGATTACTAATATGTAGCAAGCTGTTTGACTGAAAACCTAATACTATCACAGCCAAGCTATTCATTCTGCTTGACATTCGCAGTGGAATGATAAATGTCGCATTTGAAGTCCGTTTTTTATACATAGTCATATCATAGATAGATAGAAGTCATGTATAGATAGTCTATCATAGATCTTTGTTAGAATGTATGCGATACAGATAGTAGGCTGTTCTCAGTGTGCACTTTCATAATAAGGGTAAATAGTAATGATTGCAAAATACAATGTATCAATTACAAGCCTTCCGACCGAGCTGATGGACTGCTATTAGAAATCACTTGAGTGCAGGGCTCACTGGAGTGCCTGTGCTGAGTGGTAGCTACTGTTGACGTCGACCTGCGCCCACATGTGGATTATTTTAGACAACAGCAATTAATGGAAATAGACTTTTACGAAACAGGCCATTCCTGCATCCTAAAGTCGGACAGGTTCAGTCTTTTAAATTTCTGACTGTCTAAAACAACCAAAACATCTTTAAATCCAGTATTTATGTACGACTAATCCATTGTACACACGCCTACATATCAAGCTATTAGTTTCCAGTGTAAGCTGACCTCTCTTTGTATGGAAATCCTATACAATGCGAGATCAGGTTTTATTGGAAATGTATAGTTTGATTATGTAGCCGTGTGTACAGATCATGTTAACTTTGTGACATTCCCTCAAGTCTCGCTGAGCTCGTGAACAGCGTGAAGTCGTTAAAGTGTGCTGTAACCCAACGATCACTCGCACACCATACTATCTCGTACTGTGCTCGCGTCTGTTACGTCACTGAACGTCACAGTTTCTTCCTCTGGTCGTTGCGACATACCGCGCGGTTCACACGGAACAGTTTCCACGAGCCACGAGCATCGGTGTGAATGCGCCGTACACGCACTCTGCATGCCGCTCTATAAGCAATGTTAGGTTCGTTGATGTCACATAGTTTAATATAGAGATACCTGCTTGTATCACTATCACCTTCCGCTATGCTGCCGGGCTCCGAACACCAGTCAAGAACCCGTAGAACGTCCATTTATTTAAAGGCTGGAAGTCTATTTTCTTGGCGCTAGTTCCAAATACGCTTGTAATGATAATGATAAACAAAACATTTCGTTACCGGTTGCTGCTATGTACAATGACTAGGTATCCAACTCGTGGGATGTTCAGGGGCTCCGTTGGGTGAAAGTGTCGGCGCGCGCACGTTGCACATCTTGCAGTGACCAGCTGACCTGTTACATCTAGTTACAGCTATACGTGGCTCGCTAATTTATTAATAGTTTTAAATACTAATTTATTAAATACGCGTAATTCGCTATTATCGTTAAGTTTCCTGCAAGTGAAATATTGGGCTTGTCACCATTTACTTAATAGGTTAGTCTGTTCCAAAAGTATCAGAAGAAAGTGTAAAAAAAGCCTGTTCAGGCAACAGTCTGACGATATCTTACGATATACTCACTGCACGGAATTAGTAACACATTCATCTGTGTTTAGGTTTTAACTGTATATTTCACCACTTTTTCCAACAATGATTGTTTGAATAACATTATTAAATTGTAATTAAAAACCATCGACGAAAATTGACGTTATGAAATTAACCTCAATTGTCACATGAAAAACGTCTATTATGGTGATTTAAAACTACAATTACGGGTTTAAATAATCAAATCAAAGCGTTCGATTTGTAAATGACATTACAAATTGGCTTCCATAGGAACGTTTTCTAATCCATTTGTTTAAATTTTAAAGATATACTATGAAACAGACCATAGTAGTTGATGGACTTCGATACTTGGACAGTGAGTCCTCTCAAATCACTCCTCAAATATTATGTGAGTCACGTCCACAAATAAGAGAGCACCTGTGACGGTGTCGGCTTACACTTAGTAATTAAATATTAATTAATGATTAAAAATAGCGTGTGTGTTGATGTCGTCCTAATGTATCACGCAGCGTGAGTCCCCTGGGGTACCCCTGGGGGGGGGGGGGGGGGGGTAGCATGTATGTTCTGATCATTCTACGTACAGGGGGACGCCTTCTTTGTAGTCAGATTCTATTTCAGTTCTCCGCATGTGATGTGATGTTAAGAAGAGCATACTATTGATTACTTCCAATGAAGTAGGAAGTGCCTGTATCAGTCGTAACATGCTAGTCCCTGCGCTGGATGTTATTCTTCCCGTCATTTGCTTCATCCTCAATTCTCTCTTTCTCTCTCTCATGGAAAGGTGTTAAAATAATTCCTTTAACTAAAAAGTCTGATCCCACGTCCATTTCTAAATACTTTCCAATATCCGTTTTACCATTCCTATCCAAAGTCCTTGAACGGTTATTTTACAATCAAATAAGCACTTTCCACTCTAAAAAGAATCTCGTCAACCCCTTCCTGCACCCTAATTGCGTAACACAGTTTGTATCACAATCGGAATGATTTTGAAGTATATTGCTAATCCATTGCTTCATATATTATAAAAGATTGTCGGCTCAACAACCTAAATAACGCAATGAATGTGGTTGACCTGTCAAATCGAAACCGATTCCTACTCATGGTGTGTTACGCAATTAGCCTGCTAGTCATAGCACCACCACAGCGCTGCTGAACATTACGGATTATATAAGGACTGCCATGGAAAACGGTAATCTAACAGTCTTAGCTTTGCCAGACATCAGTAATGCTTTTAATTTCTGTAATGCTTTTAATACTGTTGATTTTGATGTTTTGCTTCGCATTCTATGCTCTCTTAACATACAAATGTCCATCAGTAATTGACTGGTTTAGTACTTGCCTGTTCGGTCGCCGGCAGCGTATTTGCATTGAAGAGACCTTGTCTTCCTGGAGTAATACTTCTACCGATGTGCATCAGGTTGGCGTTCTATCTCCTTTACTTTTCACAGTTTTGATTAACTCAATCTCTGTCGAACTAATTTCTTCGGCTTCAAATTTTTTTTATAAGGTTCATAGGTGGTGACCGCGTATACTCTTTTTGTGAAAAATATAAAATACTTGACGACTGTCAAAACGGTTTCCGTAAAGACAGGTTTACAACGTAACGATCTACGAATACGTACAAGAGGCTCTAACTATTATTAATAATAAAAACTACGCCGCACATATATTATGCTCCTCGATATGACCAAAGCCGCAAACCAAAGGTGACCAAAGGTGCAATTTAAAATACTATTATACAAGTTATATGGTATAGAAATACGAGGAAAAGCTCATGCATGGTTTGCATCATACCTAAAGAATAGGGTACAACTAGTAGAAATTGAATATTTCGATAACAACACAAATTAAATAATTAAAGTGCACTTGTCACTTACTATGCATATGCCCAGGCATGGTTCTGGTGTAGGTCATGCTGTGGGGTCACAAACCATATTTATTTTACAACAGAAACAATTCGAATAATAACCAACATAGAACAAACGTATAGCTGCAAACCACACTTCCAAAAACACAAAATACTCACATTTCCCTGTTTATATATCTTAGAATTATGTAAATTTGTCAGAACACACCCATATTTGTACAACTTGTGATGAAACACAAACAAAATACACCTTTCGACACAACAAAAACAAAATAAACATACCTCAATCCCGACTCATAATGCACTCCACCAGCCCTTTAGTTATGTCCATAAAAATATAATAAATTGCCAAATGAAATTAGAGAAGTAAACAAACAAATATATTTATTAATAAAAAACAATTACTGGGATCCAAGTCATTCTACTCAATAAAGGAGTTTTCAGATGACAAATCGATTGCAAAATAAAATTATTGTCTCTCTTTTACAACAAACATTATGAAATATAATAATATAATATTGAATATAGAAAATCAAATATAAATATGAAAATATCAGCATTCCACAAGTTTCCTCGACAGATCCTGGACAGCGCAGGTGCGCGCCGCTCGCGTTTGGAATGCATTGACGGTTCAAATAAAACGCTCGCAGTCGCTACGCGTGTTTAAAAAACTCGTAAAGGAACATTACTTGTGTTTGTGATCTTGTTCTCGTAACTGTAATTATCTATAGTCTTCATTTATTTTAATTGCAACATTTAGTACCTATGTATGTATTTATGTATATATTATTTAGGATATGTGTATCTACAAGATTATTTTTAGTATATGCGAAACCTGAACAGAATCCATTTCAATAATTTTTACACCATGTTATATTTTGTCCCAAAAATATTTAAGTGTGATGGAAAATGTTATCACAATTTAATTACTTACAATACAATCGCCGTACGGTTAGGTACCTACGGCCAAATTAATATCAATGAGCGCAAGACGACCCTGGCGCCGCGCGTCTGTTTTTGTACGGACAACCCGGTAACATATCAACCTTATAACTTTGTGATTTTTCATGATACAGTTTTAAAATTTTGTACATAGATTCTTTACATAAAAATACTAGCCACGTGTTTCTGGTTTCGCATATACTAAAACTAATATTGTATATTAGTATTTTGTTTAATTATGATGTGCACCAACGACAGCCACAGTTTATATCCAGGTAAATCACTGTCCAATCCAAGGTTGCCTGGAAGAGATCGCAGAAAGCGATAAGGACGCCCATTGTATATTTTGTAGTGTTTGATTTATTTTTTGTTATGTATTATTGTGGTGTACAATAAAGTATATATATATAAATAAATAAATACCCACATATAACTTGTATCTGCAGAAGGCGGAGAAGTATTTCGTACTTAAACTAGGTCCCGATGAAACCTTCGCGGTGATCGCTGTCGGCACTTCTCCGGACCTCTGTTGGAACATGGTTCGTGATGCCACGTGCCTAGTACATACAGTCAGTAAACAAGTTACATTACAAGCAAAAATATTCATCTGCCTATAAATTACGTTGCCAATATTGTGCTCGTACCATGTACCCAGTAACTAAATTAAACAAGTCAAGTCTTTTACTTATATCATAAGATATACTTAAAAGACTTTACTATTCAGACACTATTGGACTTAGATTAGACTATTAGACTATTCACACTCACAACATTGTTAAGCAATTATTCGTATGCTGCCCGTATTTCTGTACTGCTTCGTTCGGTGGTCGACCCGGAGCGCCGCACTCCGCGCTGGCGGGTGACGCGGAATGTTAGTTGTTGTTGTCTATTGTCGCTAAACATTTTGTTACGACAATGAGACACTACAGACACAGTCGCCCGCCGATTGTTGTTTGTGTGATTGTTATCAAACAACTGACACGGTGTGGGTCATAGACAGCGCTATGGCGGCCCGCGCGGCGCGCGGCGCGCGCCGCGCGGGGCATATCGGAGCATCGAAATCATTATTGACAATCAAAAGAAAGTAGATTTCTCCCCTTGCTAAAGAAATGCTTAGAATTAAATGTTTTGTTAGCATGCAACATCTAATCTCGAAGAAGTAATTTTTTAAAAATATACTAAAATCTGTTTTATATTATAGTCTTTTGGATATTGGAATCACTTTTACACGTCATATTAAAGAATAAAATAAAGGCTAGATGGAGTCGCCATTTCAGTCTAACTACCCCTGAGAAGAAATGGCGAAACAAACTCAAGTCTCTCTTAAAGTCCAGAGACAATCTTGGTAAGATCATGTGAGGACAATGTAGGTCCGTGTCTGAAATGGTATACCAAAGAAAGCACATGTGGGCGGGCCCGCGGCCGCATAAAGGGCTCAAAATGTCAGACCATCATTAAAACTAACTGACAAAAAAGGAAAAAATAAACAAATGATCCACATAGTGCTCACATTCACTATAATTAAAGTAATAATATAATAATTTTCAAAGTAAATATTCATGTAATTCTGTATCTAATATTCAGCAATGTCAATATGTATATAAAATTATATTTAATGATGATTTTGCATAATAATGAAAATGTCAAGTTTTCCAGTTTATGTTCCGTTGGTTTAGGTAGTTAAATAAAGGTAAACAAAAAAACGACTACCATACTCAATTTCGACAAACTGTAATACGACAAGATTTAATTTCGACAATATGGAACTCCGACACGTCTTAATTTCGACAATACTTAGGTCCGATGCGTTTTAATTTCGACAATACTTAAGTTCGAAATACCTTAAGTCCGATACTACTATACTCCAACAAGGCGTTTCTTCTAGGAAACGATGCAACTTTGACGACATATTTATTCGACAACTATGCTAGTCCGACATGAGTCAATTTCGACATTGTCTACTCCGGCGTGCTATACTTAGACAATATCTTAAATCGACGTGATACTTCTGAGACACAAAATCGAGTTTGGTAGTCCAAAAAAACTACGTGACGAGAGTAACCGACTAAACGTAATACCTGGCACTTCAGTTGGTATGCTACGTCACAGTTGTACTCTTCAATTTAGCGATTAGAATCAATTCTATTTTATTTGTAAATTTTGACGTTCAAAAGTGCCATCTATGTGCCTATTTGAAATAAATAATTTGACTTTGAGCAACGTTTTATTTTGTTGACGTTTAGAGAACATGTGTTTTTGGGCTCTTTGCAATAGACAGATTACAAAAACAATATAGTAATATATCAATCTAACTAAATAATTGTGCTCAAGGAATTACATCTACGAAGAGTAGTATAAGAGTAAATGATAAAGTTTAACAGACAGTAATAACAGGAAACTATCGTCATAACAATAAAATAAAATAAAATTGTAACTTATAGTTACAACTTATTTTTAAACAAGAAAGTGTCATCTATTAAACTCTTTTTATGATTTGTTTACCTTTATTTAACTACCGAAACCTATGGAATATAGGCTTAGTGCAGAGCGAGCAGCCCAATCGCAAGGTTTTTTGTTTTCTAAATAATCAGAAATTTTATAGCACCCTTTTTTACAAAGTTTGGTTTGAATACAGCTTTTAAATCGTTTAATGGGTAAGTTCCGTAGGAAGTGTGTTGTAAAAGCGTTACATTGATCCATGACCAAGTTGCCTACTCGGTGGAGGCGAGTGCGATGTACAGCAATATTGTGTTTATTCTTGGTATTTAAACTATGAATATCGGACATTAAAATTTCATATATTTTGTGTACATACAATATATTTTAAAATATATATTGAGGCAGACAGAATATCTATTTCTTTGAATTTTTCAGGAAGGGAATCTCTTGGACCTAGGTTGTAAATGGCTGGAACAGCCCTTCAAACTCAAAGCCAAATTATTTATTTCAAATAGGCACATAAAAGGCACTTTTGAACGTCAAAAGTTACACAAAAAATTGATTCTAGTCGCTCCTTCCAAAAGGTAGTTTCGTATGGAGAAGAATGAGCAAGAAACTCCACCGTTACTATTTTAAAATGTTTTACAATATTTTTATAGGTAAATTAATTATATAATTATATGTGAAACAAATGTGCGCTTGTCTGTAAAACAAAGATAGTATTACTGTCCGCACAGGTTCCCCGGAGAAGAATCCCATAATATGACATAACACTATGAAAATAACTAAAATAAATAATACATTCTGGCCGTATCTACATCACTTATCTCTCGATTTTTTTAAACAGCATAGGCGGCCGAACTAAGCCTTCCTGACAATTGTTGGCCGATTGTAATTTACCGTCAATAGTTATTTCAAGGAAAACTGTTGACTCAACAGGGTCCAACTCTATTCCGGTAGGTTGAACATGGCAGTTAGCTGCCTGACATTTGGCATTGATTTAATGAATTTAGTGTTTTTTTCGTTCAGGAGAACATTATTTACATTAAACCAATAGACAACTTTAGAGAGTGCATCGATAGCTGTTCAAAGTTGACGCTGACGTTTGATTAACAAAATGAGGGAAGTGTCGTCTGCGAATAATATGTACTATGGATAGTATGACAGCGAGAGATAAGTTGATAACTGTAAAGTTGTGCTCCCAACAAACGCAGCTTCCATTGTGTCTGTAACATTATCACTGACCCGCGAGCGAGCGTATTGAATCAGAGATGATTTACTTTACAATGTTAATGTATCTCCAGAACCGATATCAATTATTGATAGATCGAATGTTGATCGATGCAGAAGTGAAAGTATCGAATAGTTTAATGTAACGTAGCAGATGTTACGACTGGGCTTAAGCGTGAATAAAGGAAAGTGGGTAATTATGGACAATTAGCGAGAGATCTGGCGACCTGGTCGCAGTCACACGCTGTTTCCGCGGCCGCCGCAGGGTGTACGTTATTGGTGGTTGTATACGTGGACGCTGACTCGATGGTTTGCGAACCTCTCGTATGAGCAGGGTGTTCAGTAGCACTTCCCACCGACTCCACAAGGCGCTGCGCTTGCCCGACCAGTGATCTCGTGACAGCGCGCCATGCTCGCCGCCGCCCCGTGCACACGTGGCACATGTTGATCGACACCATTGTGGTGTGTTGTATGTTACACTACACCTGGGCTCTGATCATCTGATAGATGTCCCAGTCTTTTTTTTTACATTGTTCTCACATATAGAAGCTACAAGAAAAATGTGATTTAAAAGAGTGTTCTTGAAGTTTCTTGCCTGTTTTCTCCATAGAGCTCTACGTTTTGGAATGGGCAAATAGCTTCAATTTTCTGACTAACTGACCGACTGTTTGACAATTCAAAAGTGCCTGTGAATGGTTTAATTGCAATAAATGCTTTGATCTATGATTAAACACAGTGTGAATTGTTTTATGAGTTAAATAAATTAAATTAAATGATTGTATCAATTTTATGATAGTGTTAAGGTCAAGTCTCCATTCTACTGATATACATTTGCTATCATAAAACAAGTTGGTTACTCTGCAATTTGTAACACCCAAATTACAGATTTGCACAGATCGATAGTACATTCCAGTGCAGCAATCTGATTGCAGACTGCATCGTCACGACCGGCTCGCCTGGAGCGCTGTGTAGTTAGCCTCTCTTGAGATCGTTCGGTAATGGTAGCTGTGAGATTCAATGATGTTCGAAGGCCTGGTTTGTTCCGTCCACTAAATAATACTATCCTTACCCCAAAACACCTCCAATAGGTGTGGTGATGACCACAGTGATACCCACACCTCCGATAGGTGTGGTGGTGACCACAGTGATACCCACACCTCCGATAGGTGTGGTGATGACCACAGTGATACCCACACCTCCGATAGGTGTGGTGATGACCACAGTGATACCCACACCTCCGATAGGTGTGGTGAAGACCACAGTGATACCCACACCTCCGATAGGTGTGGTGATGACCACAGTGATACCCACACCTCCGATAGGTGTGGTGAAGACCACAGTGATACCCACACCTCCGATAGGTGTGGTGGTGACCACAGTGATACCCACACCTCCAATAGGTGTGGTGGTGACCACAGTGATACCCACACCTCCGATAGGTGTGGTGAAGACCACACTGATACCCACACCTCCGATAGGTGTGGTGATGACCACAGTGATACCCACACCTCCGATAGGTGTAGTGATGACCACAGTGATACCCACACCTCCGATAGGTGTGGTGAAGACCACAGTGATACCCACACCTCCGATAGGTGTGGTGATGACCACAGTGATACCCACACCTCCGATAGGTGTGGTGAAGACCACAGTGATACCCACACCTCCGATAGGTGTGGTGATGACCACAGTGATACCCACACCTCCGATAGGTGTGGTGGTGACCACAGTGATACCCACACCTCCAATAGGTGTGGTGGTGACCACAGTGATACCCACACCTCCGATAGGTGTGGTGGTGACCACAGTGATACCCACACCTCCGATAGGTGTGGTGGTGACCACAGTGATACCCACACCTCCGATAGGTGTGGTGAAGACCACAGTGATACCCACACCTCCGATAGGTGTGGTGATGACCACAGTGATACCCACACCTCCGATAGGTGTGGTGATGACCACAGTGATACCCACACCTCCGATAGGTGTGGTGATGACCACAGTGATACCCACACCTCCGATAGGTGTGGTGGTGACCACAGTGATACCCACACCTCCAATAGGTGTGGTGGTGACCACAGTGATACCCACACCTCCGATAGGTGTGGTGATGACCACAGTGATACCCACACCTCCGATAGGTGTGGTGAAGACCACAGTGATACCCACACCTCCGATAGGTGTGGTGATGACCACAGTGATACCCACACCTCCGATAGGTGTGGTGGTGACCACAGTGATACCCACACCTCCAATAGGTGTGGTGGTGACCACAGTGATACCCACACCTCCGATAGGTGTGGTGATGACCACAGTGATACCCACACCTCCGATAGGTGTGGTGGTGACCACAGTGATACCCACACCTCCGATAGGTGTGGTGATGACCACAGTGATACCCACACCTCCGATAGGTGTGGTGAAGACCACAGTGATACCCACACCTCCGATAGGTGTGGTGAAGACCACAGTGATACCCACACCTCCGATAGGTGTGGTGAAGACCACAGTGATACCCACACCTCCGATAGGTGTGGTGATGACCACAGTGATACCCACACCTCCGATAGGTGTGGTGGTGACCACAGTGATACCCACACCTCCAATAGGTGTGGTGGTGACCACAGTGATACCCACACCTCCGATAGGTGTGGTGGTGACCACAGTGATACCCACACCTCCGATAGGTGTGGTGGTGACCACAGTGATACCCACACCTCCGATAGGTGTGGTGAAGACCACAGTGATACCCACACCTCCGATAGGTGTGGTGGTGACCACAGTGATACCCACACCTCCGATAGGTGTGGTGGTGACCACAGTGATACCCACACCTCCGATAGGTGTGGTGGTGACCACAGTGATACCCACACCTCCGATAGGTGTGGTGGTGACCACAGTGATACCCACACCTCCGATAGGTGTGGTGAAGACCACAGTGATACCCACACCTCCGATAGGTGTGGTGGTGACCACAGTGATACCCACACCTCCGATAGGTGTGGTGGTGACCACAGTGATACCCACACCTCCGATAGGTGTGGTGAAGACCACAGTGATACCCACACCTCCGATAGGTGTGGTGATGACCACAGTGATACCCACACCTCCGATAGGTGTGGTGGTGACCACAGTGATACCCACACCTCCGATAGGTGTGGTGAAGACCACAGTGATACCCACACCTCCGATAGGTGTGGTGATGACCACAGTGATACCCACACCTCCGATAGGTGTGGTGATGACCACAGTGATACCCACACCTCCGATAGGTGTGGTGATGACCACAGTGATACCCACACCTCCGATAGGTGTGGTGGTGACCACAGTGATACCCACACCTCCCATAGGTGTGGTGGTGACCACAGTGATACCCACACCTCCGATAGGTGTGGTGATGACCACAGTGATACCCACACCTCCGATAGGTGTGGTGAAGACCACAGTGATACCCACACCTCCGATAGGTGTGGTGATGACCACAGTGATACCCACACCTCCGATAGGTGTGGTGGTGACCACAGTGATACCCACACCTCCAATAGGTGTGGTGGTGACCACAGTGATACCCACACCTCCAATAGGTGTGGTGGTGACCACAGTGATACCCACACCTCCGATAGGTGTGGTGATGACCACAGTGATACCCACACCTCCGATAGGTGTGGTGAAGACCACAGTGATACCCACACCTCCGATAGGTGTGGTGAAGACCACAGTGATACCCACACCTCCGATAGGTGTGGTGATGACCACAGTGATACCCACACCTCCGATAGGTGTGGTGGTGACCACAGTGATACCCACACCTCCAATAGGTGTGGTGGTGACCACAGTGATACCCACACCTCCGATAGGTGTGGTGGTGACCACAGTGATACCCACACCTCCGATAGGTGTGGTGAAGACCACAGTGATACCCACACCTCCGATAGGTGTGGTGGTGACCACAGTGATACCCACACCTCCGATAGGTGTGGTGGTGACCACAGTGATACCCACACCTCCGATAGGTGTGGTGGTGACCACAGTGATACCCACACCTCCGATAGGTGTGGTGGTGACCACAGTGATACCCACACCTCCGATAGGTGTGGTGAAGACCACAGTGATACCCACACCTCCGATAGGTGTGGTGGTGACCACAGTGATACCCACACCTCCGATAGGTGTGGTGGTGACCACAGTGATACCCACACCTCCGATAGGTGTGGTGGTGACCACAGTGATACCCACACCTCCGATAGGTGTGGTGAAGACCACAGTGATACCCACACCTCCGATAGGTGTGGTGATGACCACAGTGATACCCACACCTCCGATAGGTGTGGTGGTGACCACAGTGATACCCACACCTCCGATAGGTGTGGTGAAGACCACAGTGATACCCACACCTCCGATAGGTGTGGTGATGACCACAGTGATACCCACACCTCCGATAGGTGTGGTGATGACCACAGTGATACCCACACCTCCGATAGGTGTGGTGATGACCACAGTGATACCCACACCTCCGATAGGTGTGGTGGTGACCACAGTGATACCCACACCTCCCATAGGTGTGGTGGTGACCACAGTGATACCCACACCTCCGATAGGTGTGGTGATGACCACAGTGATACCCACACCTCCGATAGGTGTGGTGAAGACCACAGTGATACCCACACCTCCGATAGGTGTGGTGATGACCACAGTGATACCCACACCTCCGATAGGTGTGGTGGTGACCACAGTGATACCCACACCTCCAATAGGTGTGGTGGTGACCACAGTGATACCCACACCTCCGATAGGTGTGGTGATGACCACAGTGATACCCACACCTCCGATAGGTGTGGTGGTGACCACAGTGATACCCACACCTCCAATAGGTGTGGTGGTGACCACAGTGATACCCACACCTCCGATAGGTGTGGTGGTGACCACAGTGATACCACTTGTAGGTGCAGCACATTTGTGGCGGCATTTACATCGCCACATGTGAACGCATCACACTAACGTCACGCAAAGTCCTGCATCGCGCAAGCAGAGTTTACCGCGCGTCTAGCATCTATACAACGTCCCGACATTAATCGTCAGACAGTTGCCCACCAGACACGACACCCGTCTGGTCGGAGGATCCTCCCTTTTCTATGGAGGATGAGTGAACTTTACACCCTGTTCCTCATGCCTCTATACGTTAATGTTACCGTAATCAGCACAATTTGATAAGCAGTTCCAACCATTGACAGCATCCAGTACATTATCACGCTCGCTTGGCACACCTGCACCTGAACATCCATTGTTCAATAGTCCTTTTCAAAATCAAATCATTTATTTCAATTAGGTACCTAAAAGGCATTTTTAAATGTCAAATTTTACAAGAAAATAGAATTGATTGTAGTCGCTCCTTCCAAAACCACCATGAATAAAATTAACATTTAATTTTAGTATAATTGTTAAACGTTGGCGAGAGTGTGAATGACTTGTTTATGATCAATAAAACTTTTAATTATTATTGTCGAAATGAAGACGTATCGGAGTCCCACACAAGTTCAGTTGTTTCCCAATGTTGCACAATAATTTCGAAGTAGCATCGTGTCGCAGCGGTCTCGCGTCCTTTTATGATAGTGTCGAAGTACAGCTGCGCATGCTGGTCTAGGTCTAAAAAGTTAGTTAAGAAAATTAAAGGTAAAACAATAGTGTTACAGCAGAGATTTCCAGTTATCTGTTTTTAAATAAGACATTTCGAAAATGTTCTTAACTAACTTTTTAGACCTTTGTATCCTGCTTATGCATATAAAGTTTAATTAAAATCGGTTCATTCATTTCAAAAAACAAGAGCTTGAAAGTTTGTATGAAATGCCGTACGTCGTAAACGCTCAGTCGTGTCGAAGTACAATAGTGTCGGACTTAAGGTGTTTGTCGAAATGAACACGTGTTGGAGTTTCATATTGTTGAAATAAATTACGGTTTATCGAAATTCAGTTTGGTAGACACGACAATATGAAAGAAAGATGAAAAGAAAGAAAATACGTTTATTTGCGGTAAACATGACGCAAAAAAGAACATAAACACAAAAATAAGAAAAGGTTGAGGGAAACATGCGTCACATCCACAAAAAACGGCTATTACTCAGCATTATGCTGCGACCGTATACAAGACAGAGCCCCAGCGGCAGCGCTGGTTTTTTAGCGACAGCCGGCGCCGACGTATTGACGTCGCGTATATGCGCGCGTTGATGTCTTTTGTATGAGCAGTTTTCCTACGCACTGTTGATTTTTTCATTGGTTGGCCTACGGTTGCTTTTTAGGATTCCGTACCCGAAGGGTCCAAACGGGGCCCTATTGCTGTCACTCACGAGTCCACCTGTCCGTCTGTCACACAGATTTTACAGCCAAACGGTTGGAGCTACATACAGTCTTCAACTTTTTACAGTATAAGCATCTTGTAGACCCAAAGCCATACAAATATTTTTATACGTATTTAAGGGGGGCTCCCGCAATCATAGGACCGGAGGGCCCATACAGCACGAAAAAAAAATTGACCTACCCCATAGAGTGGGGTATCGTTGTTATAAATATTGTATTTTTATTCAAAAAAATAATGGATCACAAACGTATGAGAAGCCGACTTTAGTAGTCAGCTTTTTACAAAATTTTGTTCCGAAGAATTTAGTAACTTACCATTGCCCTATAAACTTGAAATTTGGTGATAATGTTTATTATTAAGTAATATTCTACTAAGAAATACCAGTATATTGATAAATCAGATTTCTTCTTTGAAATTCCCTCATGTTTCCTATGATCACTCAGGTTTCTTTGCTTACTGCTTATATTAATTCTGCATTAATAATTCTGCCATTCGGACGGCTTATATTCTATATTTGGTACAGAACGAATGAGTGCACTAAACGAATGAGTGCACTAAACATGCTGAACCATCGTACATCATTGTGCAACATGCTTGCGATTTAAAAAACCAAGCAATCACAAAACAGGTGATCAAGAATGCCCTGCAAAGAAAATAGCTGAAAAAAGATACATAAATTTTATAGATTATAGTGAAGTCGCGTAATAGCGACACAGTTTATCTTTAAGTCTTTATTGGTTAATGTTATATACTTGTTATTTACTCTAATATTGCCCGTTACACATAAAAATAGTTTTAGTTTTTACAATTCGCATCAATAAACATTTGTTGACACGGCAATTTTTACTTTTTCTTGACACGGCAAAATTCTCTGTATGATAAAGTACAGGCGACCTAGTTAAGAATGTTACATTGCTAGAATCATGTTGTCAAAAATGTCTTACGATGATGCAAAAAAGTAGCATACTATTTTTTCTAAATTTGAATAAAACCATAATTTATAGTAGATATTATTAAATCAGTTACAATTTTTTTTTTTAATCTTAGATAACACTTATGTATTTAAAGCACTTGAGTGAGATACCTGAGATACAAGTTTATTCTTAGTTCGGGTAGAATCCAATTTATTATTTACCATAACCTCTAGTCTAAGGCCCTATTTTGTAAATATTTATGTAAATCAATTATTTCAATAAACAATTTCAATTTCATCTAAATTTGCGAAGTCCGACACGCACTTGGCCGGTTTTTAATTAATCGTAGTTTATTTAGACTAATGCTTTTACCCGACTGCGGCGAAGTCAAAAAAGGAGGGTTTATGTGTTTGACCTGTATGTATGTATGTCCGTTTGATTAAAAATCAAAATGGCGGGTTTTTGGCGCAAAAGGGCCTTTCAAGTGGGGTATCAAAAAGAAGGGTGAAGGTAATTATATCTTTAAATGTAATTTGAAATGAAAAATAATAAAAAACAATCCTGAACTTTTGGAATGAGTCAGTAAGAGGGCGTTATCACCGGATTATGAGTGGGTAAATAACCTAATGTACCATCTTATATTTCTAACTAAAAAGTGTAAAATAAAAAAATATAAAAAATCTAAAACTTTAAAAAAGATGGAAACAAGATTTTACTCTAAACAATCGCATGCAGTCAGAGGCCATTATTTTATTTTCGAGGTCATTATTGTTACATTTAAGAATCTTCTTAAAGGAAACATCTCATCAAATGTAAGTTAATAGTAAAATCTTGTTTTCATCTTTTTTAAAGTTCACTTTTTACGGAGTCGGGATTTTAGATTTTTTTTATTAATAACTTTAACCAAGTTATCCAAACTAAATAATTCAATATATCGATTGTCATAGTTTATAAATGCATGTATTATATGAAATAAATAATGTTAACAAGAAATTGTTCACACTGACCATTCTGACCACTCTATGGCTCGACCGGTCGGGGATTCCCTCAAAATTTTGTAATTTTTATTTTCATATTTAGCCCTAACTCAGATAGAAGAGGCCTGTATCCCAGCAGTGGGAACATTATAGCGTCGTCTCACAAGGAAACCCGAATATCTGATGAACCTAACTTTACAACACCACAATTTGAAAGTATGACGCCTTTAAATAAGTATTAACATTTAGTAATCCTTGTGATTGATGATTTATTAATCAAGTATTACACATTTGACTGCTTTAATTAACTCTACTCTCATTACTACATTTGACTGCTTTACTTAACTCTACCCTCGATCATTACTACATTTGACTGCTTTACTTAACTCTATTCTCATTCTGTTTTTGCCAAACCCTCCTTTCACTTTCATGCATCAATGTGAAAAAATGTATAATTAGTAACTATTATTGACATAATATTGTATTTTAATTATGAAAGACTCATTTGTGATGATAAAATAAACGATTATCGGATGTTTATTAACGTTAATAATTTTTAGGGTTCCGCAGTCCACAAGGAACCCTTATATATGTCCGTCTGTCTGTGCGCGGCTTAGCTCAGAGCTCAAATAAACTCTTAGTACTAGAAAGCTGTAATTTGGCATGGATGTTCATATTAATCACGCCCAAAAAGTGGCAAAATAAAACCTAGTTATTTTGTGTAAGTTTAACTTACCTCCTTTGCATGTAAAGTGGGGAAGATATTTTTTCTCTTTTATCCCATGGTGAGGGGTATCGTTGGATAGGCCGGTAAACAGTTTGCGGGTCTGTCAAAAGTATTTTTTGATTCAGCGATCCGTTTGCGTAATATTAATAACTAGCTGCGCCCTGCGGGTTCACCCGCGTAAGTCTCGATCCCGTGGGAATATCGAGATAAAAAGTAGCCTATATGTTAATCCAGGGTGTCAGCTACCTCCATACAAAATTTTATCAAAATTGGTCGAGCCGTTTGTGCGTGATGAAGTATCAAACTCACACACACACTCACTCTCAAACATACGCCTTTATAATACTAGTGTGATGATAATAATAATAAAACATTTATTAAGCTTTAAAGTGCAATTTTTTTTTAAGGTCAAATCCTCAGGTCCCCTAACCAACCCACTACCCACCAACCCTTTTTTTTTTTTTTTTGTTGCCGGGGTGGAAAATCCTCATGGATGTCCTCCGCCTTGGGGTGGGCGGAGGGGTCTGTCAGACTCTTACTGACTAAAAACCACCCCGGTGTTCCCTTCCCACACTTGCACCGGGGATTTTGGGAGCTAGTATTACTTCCGTGATCCCCGGACTACCCACCAACCCTAACCCAACCCTAAGGTCAAAAAAAAAAAAAAAACGGCAGTAGTATATAAATAACGAAGTTAAAAGGATAACTAGGCTTCACAAGTTAACGAGTAATAGTCGATGAACTTATACATTCGCAGTCGGAATGTGTGGGAGAGCATGTGTCAACCACAATGTTAAGTTAATTAATAATAAAAATATTCATATTATTACTGAATTATAAAAATGTGTATATATTATTATTTGAATGAGTAATACTAAATTATTGAAATTATTCATTAAAATGGTGTCAGTAGCATAGTTATTTTAATTTTGAATTTTATATAACCCTCAAATTGGCGATGCCTGGTAAAGGCCGCTAAATTGTAAGTACCTACATTATAAAATAACACCAAAATGCACTTTAGTTTGCAAACAAATCTTTCAATTTGACTAAGTTTGTTCTTGGGATAAATTCATCCCAACTGCGGAACCCTTCATTGTGCGTGGTCGGTTTTTTTATTCTCGGGGTTCACCACAATTAAGAGCACCGGTTGTCACCCATGCTAGCTAAGCCACTGTACGTAATAGAAAACTCCGTGTAGATAGTGAAATTACTTCACATGGAAAAGTTACGGAAAACTTGTAGCAAGTGTTTTCTCAAGCTAGCAATCTGAAAACAATCAGTTTTTTCAAATTAAATATATAATAAAAGATATTCAAAATCAAAATCAAAAGTCATTTATTCAAACTAGGCTGAGAATCAGCACTTTTCGAACGTCAAAAATTACATAAGACAGTCCCCCCCCTTAGACACCCTTCACCACTTTGCTTGCATTGTTGGTGTCAAATAATATCTTTAATCTGCATATTGTAATCAAGAAAGCTACACAAACGAGACTGCGTGTCTACATAAGCTGTTCACAAGTATGGGAACATGGGACGTACTCCACAGTGTATACATGCAGCAAATACATTTACATACCGATTGTCGCGATACCGTACTCGCATACGTGTAGTGTAGCACAGCCGCGTGCGCGGACATACACACGTGTGCATGTTTAATGTGTGTACGCGTGTGCAGTATTCGCATCTCGTAAATCTCTTTGGTTCAACAACTCGCGGCAAAAATGCGTGGAAAGTGAGAGGAATCCCCCCCTCCCCCCGCACCCCGCACGTGGCTGAGCCCCCCCGCAGGGAAAGTGATAGCACCGCAGTTCGACGGCGACTTAAGAGTAAATGCGAACAAGTACCATTACCATCACACCTATACGCATGTTGCATGTGCTATGCACGTGTGTCAGGATATTTATTTATTTTGTATTGAATGGTTTGCGATTTCGCATAATACCATAAGACCGACGGCGACGGGTCTCAAAGAAAATCGAAACATGAAGTTTGTTATAGCTGGAGTACAGTTAAGTTTTATGTGTAAGTTAATTAAGAAGCACTACATTTTTGTTTGGTTGTTAAATTATCAAAGAAAATCTCCCGCTTGTAAAAACATTCGTTTTCCTAAAAATAATAATATCAGTGTGTGAGTTAAGGCAACGCTGGCATGCAGTGGCCCTAACGGACCCGGTCAATTTTTGCTGACATCTCTTTGATGCGCGCGGAACACAACGCGCCGTCGACCCGGGCCTGGGGGTCTACTCCGAAGTCCGAACATTAAACCGAAGTATCGGCCGAAGGTTCTGCCGTTGCTTGACTACGGCTAATTATGGCTGACTACGGCGAAAGAAAAAAAATCGGCCAAGTGCGAGTCAGACTCGCGCACGAAGGGTTCCGTACCATTATCTATAAATCGGCTAAGTGCGAGTCGGACTCGCACACGAAGGGTTCCGTACCATTATCTATAAAAGCGGCAAAAAAATCACGTTTGTTGTATGGGAGCCCCCCTTAAATATTTATTTTATTTTAATTATTTATTTATTTTTAAAGTGAATATACATAACTGACTATTCTGTGAATATTTCAAGCGTCTACCTGGAGCCGTTATCAATATAGAGCAAAAACGAGCAAAAAAAATCACGTTTGTTGTGTGGGAGTCCCCTTAAATATTTATTTTATTCTGTTTTTTTTGTATTTGTTGTTATAGCGGCAACAGAAATACATCATCTGTGAAAATTTAAACTGTTAACTATCACGGTTCATGAGATACAGCCTGGTGACAGACATACAAACAGACAGACAGACAGACGGCGGAGCCTTAGTAATAGGGTTCCCATTTTACCCTTTGGGTACGGAACCCTAAAAAACGACAGTCAAAGAGATAAGCCAAAGTCAATAACCGGCCAAATGCGAGTCGGACTCGCGCACGAAGGGTTCCGTTATAAAAAATCACGTTTGTTGTATGGGAGCCCCCCTTAAATATTTGTTTTATTTTAATTTAATTATTTATTTTTAAATTGAATATATAACTAAATATTCTGTGAATATTTCAAGCGTCTACCTGTTGCCGTTATCGATATCGAGCAAAAACGTGCAAAAAAATCACGTTTGTTGTATGGGAGCCCCCTTAAATATTTATGTTTGGTTTTTAGTATTTGTTGCTATAGCGGCAACAGAAATACATCATCTGTGAAAATTTCAACTGTCTAACTATCACGGTTCATGAGATACAGCCTGGTGACAGACGGACAGACAGATAGACAGACAGACAGACGGCGGAGCCTTAGTAATAGGGTTCCCGTTTTACCCTTTGGGTACGGAACCCTAAAAATGATAGGAAAAGTGCAAAAATAGCGCTATAATGCAATCTAGCATTATAGCGCTATTTTTGCACTTTTCGGCCACAATTAAAAAAATAAAGTAATAAATCAAGTTTTATTGATATAAAATAATATGTTTTATCTTTCATTTTAAAATTAACATAATTATTTAAATATCAAATAATCATCAACACAAATAGTATTTAATTATCTGATTTAACGTTTTTTAATACATAAAAGAATAAAAATATTTAGTAGGAATCTATTGTTTTTTTCTTTTAATTAAAATTAATATGTAAAACATACAACGAATCATATTCCGTATTTGGAAGGAATCACGTTATTTATTTTTTAGTTTAGTTTGCGGCGATCGTTCTTTTTAACCGACTTTCAAAAAGGAGGAGGTTATTTATGTTCGGTTGTATGTTTTTTTATGTATGTTCACCGATTAATCCGTCAATTGTGAACGAATTTTGAAAATTCTTTTTTGTTTGGTACGGTATGCTCCCGAGGTGGTCCCATTGCCACCAAATCAGAATCTGAGGAGGGGATCCCATGGAAAACGAGGGAAACCCTCAAATTTTATAGGCACACCTATAGCGATTTGAGTATTTTTTATAGTAATTCGTGCATTTGCTCTCGGAAAGCACCATTTGGTGAAGTGGAACTGATGGCCACCAGAACTAATAATAATAAGTATTTCACCGTTGCGATTCGATTAGGCACTTTAATATGGTTGATAACCAATTTATGCTCGTAAAAATGCATATGATGAAGTCACCATCAGTTCTCCTGGTTCTTACCAGGAGAACTCCTCAACCATTAACGCCCCTGCATCGGGAAAACCAATATTTTGTAAAAGGTGATGAGCATTTGACATTAGGCTATTGTAAATTAGATAAATTACAAACTGACCCACTAAAAAGTGAAAAATTATAACTTTTTACAGAAAAATATAACCGACTTCCAAAAAAAACACTACAAAGTGAAAAATAATTTTAATTTCGGAGGCAAAAAACTAAAATACAGATCCAGGACACTGACTTCCGAAACTAAAATTATTTTTCACTTTGTAGTGTTTTTTTTGGAAGTCGGTTGTATATTTTAACCGACTTCCAAAAAGGAGGAGGTTATATGTTCGGCTGTATGTTTTTTTTTTTTTTTTTATGTATGTTCACCGATTACTCCGTCAATTGTAGACGGATTTTGAAAATTCTTTTTTTGTTTGGAAGGGTATGCTCCCGAGGTGGTCCCATTGTCACCAAATCAGAATCTGATGAGGGGATCCCATGGAAATCAACGGAAATCCTCAAATTTTATAGGTATACCTATAGCGATTTGAGTATTTTTTATAGTAACTCGTGCATTTGCTCTCGGAATACACTATTTGGTGAAGTGGAACTGATGATGAAGACCACAGATGGCCACCGGAACTACTTAATAATAAGTATGTCACCGTTGCGATTCGATTAGGCACTTTAATATGGTTGATAAGCAATTTATGCTCGTCAAAATGCATATGGTGAAGTCACCATCAGTTCTTCTGGTTCTTACATAGGAGAACTCCTCAACATTTAACGCCCCTGCATCGAGAAAAGCAATATTTTGTAAAAGTTGATGAGCATTTGACATTAGGCTATTGTAAATTAGATCAATTACAAACTGACCCACTAAAAAGTGAAAAATAAAAAACTTAAAAAAAAAAAACAACCGACTTCCAAAAAAACACTACAAAGTGAAAAATAACTTTAACTTCGGAAGTCGGTGGCAAAAAACTAAAATACAGATCCAAAGACACCGACTTCCGAAGTTAATTTTATTTTTCACTTTGTAGTGTTTTTTTGGAAGTCGGTTGATTTTTTTTGTAAAAAGTTATAATTTTTCACTTTTTAGTAGGTCAGTTTGTATTTTATCTAATTTTTAAAAAAATTGTAAAAAGTTTTTTATGGTATAAATCTTGGTGGTCGCAAACTATTATCGTAATTTTCGAACTATATCGGTTAACGACAAATATTTGTGAGTGAATTTAAAAAGTTTTACCAAGAAAACAAGTGGTCGTTTACTGAAGAATTGCATCTTTAGGCTTTTACAACACCAAACCCTAAATTGTGTAACCATTAATAAAACATTGAGAACATAATTAGCAAAACAAAATAAAACTGTGTGAGTCAGAATACGACTACTGGTCGCTTTCTAACGTATTTATAAAATATGCATTTCAGTAACCGACCTGGGTTTTAGTTAAATATGAAGTACAAAATTACTTCAATGTAATTAAACAATTGAAATCACTTCATAATTGAACTACCCACGCTTCTAATTTAAGTAAACAACTTATACTAAGTAACAAAACGTATCTTCGAAAGCCGCGCGCCTTTCTAATTTTTAGGGTTCCGTACCCAAAGGGTAAAACGGGAACCCTATTACTAAGGCTCCGCTGTCTGTCTGTCTGTCCGTCTGTCACCAAGCTGTATCTCATGAACCGTGATAGTTAGACACTTGAAATTTTCATCAGCTACAACTACGTGTACGTACATAATGTTGATGTGCGCACATGCGGCTTTCTACAGTAATAACGTTTATGTACGAATCTGCTGGAACCTGTTCTCTAACCGCTGCCTGGAGTTTCACTTAAACGCACCGTTTCGTTAAACTACATAATTTGAAAGAATCCAACGGCGGCGGCCTGCATATTACTGACACGCGTCCCCGAGGAACAATTTAAGTAAATACTTAGAAGAAATTGTAATTACGTTACATGATGGCTGTCACACTCGTTGGCACTCGAAGGTTGTCACGTGGTCTAAGAAACCGGCTTGACAGCGCACAAGTTGCGGCTGTTATGAATCATGTGCATAACTTTCGTTGTGACTGTACCTAGGCTCTAATCAATATAAAATCACCATATCTTAATATATATAATTCTTCTGTACGTGTGTTTGTCACCTAACTCCACCTAAACGGCTGGACTGATTTGGTTGAAATTTTGTGTTTAAATTTCCACGGGTTCCTGGATGGTTTGAAAACACAATTGGACCCGGTAGTCGGCGCTGCTGTATCAGGCGGTACGAAGTTCAGGGGTCAGCTAGTATATTTACAACAAAAAAAAAGGAATTATGATCTAACGATCTTATTGGATATTCTTCTCTATGCAAGTCGTCAATACAGAGGGTCTTTAGTAGTGGTTTGTCGGTACAGTGCACGCTATCAGTGGGACCCCGCACTGCGTTAACGGTACAGGTGACCTGATAATCCAGTCAGTACGTAGATCTGGGTGTTAGCTGCGCTACGGGTGACATGGACGACGTGGACACATTCAATATATTCTGACTGACGGGACGCGCTATAGCCGCCTGCTCTCAATTTTATTTCATTAGCATCGTTAATTTTGTGTTCAAGTCGCAGACAATTACTGTTGCAAACCTCTTCTTGCTAGACTATAATAGTATTACATAATGTGTAGGTTGCATTGACGACCGACCTGAATGTGCCGCTCCCACGTCAACACATCGATTATCCGTATCGTAATAAGAAAGTAAGCGTTGCTCTGTGTAGACGCCCCCGCCGATTGATCGATTGATTTAACACTTTCACTATATCACACCATACTTCTGCTGCGTGCTCTTTTTTCATAATAATATTAAGGCAGTGTTTGCGAAGTTAGTAGTTTACTCCACAGATATTCACTGTGCTCCGACGGAGGTGATTACTCAGTTTAACTCACTTCAGTGCAGTAAGTGCAAGGAGCAGCAATGTGTTATGAGTTGTGTGACGTCACAGCCGCCGCGCTGGCTGCCACCGACGATACTCCGCCTGTGTACAGTCAGGGATATAAATTGTTTATCTTTACTGGCAATTTAAATTGTTCGTAAAATCAAATCATAACGGTAATTCTTTGTCCGTCATATGAAATAGAATAACACGGGTTTATGGAATGTGGTAATCCAGTGTACGACTAAACGCCGACAGACACTACGCCGACAGACTGAACACCGACAAGACTTTACTTCGACGGGACTCTTCGCCGACAGGACACTTCGCCGACAGGACTCTTCGCCGACAGGGCTCATCAGCGACGCAATTTATCTCCGATAATCAGATACTTACTTTGGAAATCGATTACTTATGCGTTTCTTGTAATTATACAATTCATACAAAATAAACGACGTTACAACATTGTAACGTATCAACATTGTAACGTTACAACATTGTATCGAATCATTTGGGTTAGGTTAGGTTAGAACAGTGACCATTAACGCGCGAAGGCGAGCGAGCGAAGCGAGCGTGCCGCGGGAGCGGCCGCCGAGCGCCAGATCCCCTCTATTGTTGGTAAATTCAGTTACCAAAACAAAAACTCGATGCCAGTTTAAATTAAAACTAACTATTTGATTATGATTGTTAAGCTGAGTGTACGACTGATTATCGGAGATAAGTTGCGTCCCTGATGAGCCCTTACGGCGAAGAGTCCTGTCGGCGAAGTGTCCTGTCGGCGAAGAGTCCCATCGAAGTAAAGTCTTGTCGGCATTCAGTCTGTCGGCGTAATGTCTGTCGGCGTTAAGTCGTACACTCGTGGTAATCTGCCACAAAATGCCTGACTAGCGCCTTGAACAGTGTTACAAACTGATGCAGTTCGAATTTAGATTCTGTGTTTAGCGAAACACGTGACACTTGGTTTACATAATTAGCTACAGCTAAAGTTATAGGGATTAGACCTAGAACTATTCATTTGGCCAGCAGGTGACCTGTATTTTTAACCGACTTCAAAAAAAGGAGGAGGTTCTCAATTCGTTTTTTTTTTGTATGTTTGTTACGCGATTACTCCGCCAATAAATTATGAATTGATTTGATGATTCTTTTTTTGTTTGGTAGGTCATACTTCAGAGGTGGTCCAATATCAATTTTATCGAAGTTCATTAAACCTTTATTATCAGACCACAGAGATCCATACAGAGATGCAGCGTTAGTAATGTTAGTATCCTAATCATAATCCTATGCTAAAGTTCGGAGTCGGACCTCACACCATCCACGTAGTATATAGTATGTACTTGTAAACGTATGCAGTCCGATCTAGTGCCGCAGCATCGGACGATCTAGTGCCGCAGCTTCGGACGATCTAGTGCCGCAGCATCGGACGATCTAGTGCCGCAGCACCGGACGATCTAGTGCCGCAGCATCGGACGATCTAGTGCCGCAGCATCGGACGATCTAGTGCCGCAGCATCGGACAATCCCACCTATCGCACGACGGGCTCGATGCTGTGGGAGCCGGCACGCATTCTGCGAAGGATCGAGGCACACCAGTTTCGGATGATGGCATGAAAGCCGTCAATCCTCGCCTCAGTAAACATCCCCGAAGCGCTACAAAAACGCGGCAGCCTCGCCAGCATCCTTAACGCATTATTATACTGTACACGCAGGGCGTATACCTAACCCACAGACTGCAAGTGTAGAATGACTGGCAGTAAGCTAAACAGGGTAATTTTTATCTTCTTCCTACATCGTGCAATATTAAGCTCTTTTGAAAAAATCTACAAATACAAAAATATATGTATGCAGATGACGTTTTGGTTTGTGGTTCCCTTCAGCAACCGTTTTTGTCACTAGTTTAATTATGTGGATGATGTTATATCTTTCTGTCACTGTTATTTACAGCAGGAAGTGGTGTTCGAATTTGTGTGGGGTAGGTCGCGACTAAAAACTGACAAACTTTTTACAAAAAACCAACGACGTCAGTTGTTTTTGTTTTGCGTCAACTGCTCATCACCTTTTACAAAATATTGCTTTTCCCGATGCTGGGACGTTCATTGTTGAGGAGTTCTCCTGGTAAAAAACGGGAGAACTGCCACTTATATGCATTGTGATGAGCATATTTAATTGTTTAGCAACTATATTAAAGTACCTACTTGAATCACAACCCGTTAAATACATATGATTATGTTGTTCCGGTGGCCATCAGTGGTCCACATCTGTCAAAAAAAAAACCGGCCAAGTGCGAGTCGTACTCGCGCACGAAGGGTTCCGTACCATTATCTATAAAAACAGCAAAAAAATCACGTTTGTTGTATGGGAGCCCCCCTTAAATATTTGTTTTATCTTAATATAATTATCTATTTTTAAAGTGAATATATAACTAAATATTCTGTGAATATTTCAAGCGTCTACCTGTTGCCGTTATCAATATCAAGCAAAATCGAGCAAAACGGCCGGAGCGAAACCGGAGCGGTCAGCGAACTTGTCGCTTTCGACGGATCGGTCTCGGCCGCGGTTATGTCAACTACGCGATACATACAGATGTTCTCTAAGTTCTCATTTTGCCTACTGCCATGATGGTCTAGTGGTAGCAAAGCGCGAATGCTGAGAGAGGGTCGATCCCTGGGTATCTCCAACTTCTCAGCAGCAGCCAAGAGTCGGATTAGAGCCGGTCGATAGCACCACGCTCACTAGGCCACATGGGAGTCAAACATAACTGGCGTTTGGGTTACCTTCCCGGCCTTCAGGGATTTCAGACGTAATGTTAGGACGATGAAATGAAATTGTTTAGTGATGATTCTCTTCATATTCTCTAAACATACTGATATGGGCTGTTGATGACTACTGCAATGAACGTCATGGTTCGTTGAGCAGGTATATAACTCTTTCTGCAGATTTTAGTACCGAACTAACTTTTTAGGATTCCGTACCTCAAAGGGAAAAATCGGTACCCTTATAGGATCACTCGTGACTGTCTCTCCATCTGTGCGTCTGTCACAGCCGATTTGCTCCAAATCTACTGAACTGATTAAGTTGAAATGAATTTCTATGACCCAAACACGGACGTGTCGTAAATGAATGAATTTTGAATATGAGCGTCACTAAAATATTACTTTTGCAGATAAGATCACATCACACTAATATTATAAAGCCGAAAGTTTGTGAGTGTGTGTGTGCATGTTTGTTACTTCTTTACGCTCAAACGGCTGGACCAATTTTGATAAAATGTTGTATGGAGGTAGCTGACACCCTGGATTAAGACGATTAAGAATATTCCCACGGGATCGAGACTTACGCGGGTGAAACAGCGGGAGGCAGCTAGTAAATAAATAAATAATAGTGCGAAATGTTAGTATCTATTTCGCGATCTCCTGCCTATGATTAATGTAAATTAAAACTCGTTCAATAACAACTTAATGATCTCTTAAATCAGGGCTTCCTCTCTCGTACCCTTTTGCTGTGCACTACAGGGTCCATAATGATCTAAATTATATAGTTACCAACTAAGTACACATTATGGTAAAGCAATAAAGATATTGAGTACTTTTAGGGAACAAACTAGAAAATTAAAGCAAATGAAAAAACGGCGACCAGCTTGTTGTCAGGGTCTTAAATATATATTACTTTTTAAATAATTTTATATTAAATAGTTTTAAAGTTATTTAAGAAAATAGATGAAAATTTACCATCCCCGCCCTTATCTCTCATCTCCGAAACTATTGAGCCTAAAATTTTAAATAAATATAGAAAATAGTTTTTTACTTACAGATTACAGGAAAACCTCTATATGGTGAAGTATATGGTGTTCAAATAACATGGTAAATCTCTCAATATTGTGCGTGGAGTACATATTTTTCATCAACAATGTTAAGTTTGTTCTTGGGAAAAATTCAGCCCAACTACGGAACCTTTCATTGTGCGTGGTCCGACACGAACTTGGCCGGTTTTTTAATATCATTGGTCCATTATTTAAAGGTGATGGACAAAAGGTTCAAGTCTGTAGTCTCTGATGGCGCCAGCTGGTACAAGGAGGTTTATTTAGCGCATGTTTGCGCTTGACGAGTGAAGTCGGTGCCCAGCGCAGCCTACATAGAGGTACTACTACGTATGTGCTCAGTGAGAGATGCGTGCTCTGTTTACTTGAGTATTTATATACCGCTTGAGAAAGTACCGGGGCGTTACGTCGCTTACTATGACTCATTAGTAGGCCAAATAGCTATTTGATTGATGGCACAGCATTTACTTAGCTTTGATCTTAATACCTATTAAGTTAAAACTGTTACAAAATTCAATATCGAGGGCAGTATCTTGTGTGCACTATAATACAAATGGATTTAAAAAGCAATAGTTTATTTTTCACTTCTTTTTATTATTCTGATTCTATTTGTCGTAATAAAATCGATGGTGTAAAATATCGATGGCTTAGAAGATAATTATACATTAGCGCCAGTCTGAGGTACCGACCTGTTGGGGTGGTTTAGAAGATAGACATTAGCGCCAGTCTGAGGTACCGACCTGTTGGGGTGGTTTAGAAGATAGACATTAGCGCCAGTCTGAGGTACCGACCTGTTGGGGTGGTTTAGAAGATAGACATTAGCGCCAGTCTGAGGTACCGACCTGTTGGGGTGGTTTAGAAGATAGACATTAGCGCCAGTCTGAGGTACCGACCTGTTGGGGTGGTTTAGAAGATAGACATTAGCGCCAGTCTGAGGTACCGACCTGTTGGGGTGGTTTTGAAGATAGACATTAGCGCCAGTCTGAGGTACCGATCTGTTGGGGTGGTTTAGAAGATATACATTAGCGCCAGTCTGAGGTACCGATCTGTTGGGGTGGTTTAGACCATTACACTGACAAACGGCAACATAATTGTATAACGGTAATTTTTGGATCTAAAAGACAGAAAAAGGTTTGATAATAAATAAAACTGACTTCCAAAAAAGACACTACAAAGTGAAAAATAACTTTAATTTTGGAAGTCGGTGTCTTTGGTTTTTTATTTGAATTTTTTGCCACCGACTTCCGAAATTTAAGTTATTATTAATTTTGTAGTGTCTGTTTTGGAAGTCGGTTTTATATTTTGTGAAAAAAAAATATTTTTCACTTTTTAGATGTGGTACACTCGCCAGCACATCAAGTTACCACAAACTGTCAAACTTTCTCAATCGATTTTGAACTTATCAATCAACGTTTTAAGGTTTTAAATCATTTGGAGAAATTTGACAGTTTGGTATAACTTGATCCGCTGTCCACCGTACCTACCCCACACAAATTGGTACAAGTAGGTACTTGCTATGTTCATAATGTTTATAACAGTCCCATTATAATTGTAAATACAATATATCACGATGTAATAATAAATTATCAAGTTTTTGTTTCATTGCAATCGTCTGATCCAATAAAAAGTCATGTTAGTTTAAAGTTTTCAAAGTGCCTATTTTATTAGTTCAGCAGTGGTGCGTATGGCGCTACCTATCTGTCAAATGACAAAGCAAATAAATTAAATATTCAATTATGAAACTTTACAGTAAACATTTTTATATTATTATATTTTTAGATACTAAAATTTGCGAAGGGACAAATATATTCTCTCAGCAGAGTCAAAACTTTAGAAGGAATAGCTCTATCTGATTTAGAACCTTCTAAATTGTTACATAAACCACACGATGAACGATCATCAGCAGAAATTGCAATGACTAAGAAATCTCATTTCTGATGCAAGGCAGACTACTACCTAGTTTAATCTCCCTGCAGTAAAATTAATATAAAAAATATCTCACTTTTTTGTGGGTCGGTTTGTAAATTAACAATAGCCTAATGTCAACTGCTCATCACCTTTTGCAAAATATTGATTTTCCCGATGCAGGGACGTTAATTGTTGAGGAGTTCTCCTGGCACTTCACCACCAGCTCCACTTCACCATATGCATGCATTGTAACGAGCATAAACTGCTAAGCAACTATATTAAAGTAATCGAATCGCGACACGTCAAATACTATTATTGAGTAGTTCCGAAGGGCCATCTGTGGTCTTCATCATCTGTTCCACTTCACCAAATTATGCTTTTTGAGAGCATATGCACGTGTTACTATAAAAAATACCCAAATCGCTATAAGTGTGCCTATAATATTTGAAGAGTTCCTTCGATTTCTCCAGGATCCCATCATCAGATCCTGACGTGATGACAATGGAACTAACTGTAAAGTATACCCTTTCAAACAACAAAAGAATTTTCCAAATCCGATTAGCCGTCTTCGAGTAATCGGGGAACATACATAAAAAAAAGGTTTCGACGAATTGAGAACCTCCTCCTTTTTTTGAAGTCGGTTAAAAATTATTTCTAAAGAGCGTGACTCTTAATCTCTCTCAATTCCTTTTGTCCAGTTTAGATATATCTGCAGTTTCAAAAGTTCTTTGTAAACAAGAAGTAACGACTAATACAGTTAATTGGTCGGTTTACGAGTGCACGCATGTGCCGTCGCTAGTTCCCCCAGCAGCAGCTCAGTGCCTAGAAATGGTTTCATTGAAATAAATACTTGAGTTTGAGTTGACACCGAAGTGGATATCGAGGGCTTATTCCACAAATCCCCCCTGAAAATCCCCCTAGGAGGTCGTCCTTATTTCGTCGCTACATTTCCACAGACTCGTACGTTCACCTCAGAATAGACCTGTCGATGTTACCGCAGAGAACACCGCTGCAGCACACGAGCATCACCCATATGTCTTCAGTCATGTGAGAGTGCATGTGGAAGGTGGAATGTATAAATCGTTTAGTTTTTGTGTGGCCTTACGCGCTGCGAGCACTTTCTTGAGAACACTTTCTCCCGCTCCGATGTGGATCACTCATGACAACACACATGCACACAGATGCGCGCGCGTGTGTGTGTGTGATCAGATCTGTACCTACAGTCATTGCGCGAAGTGAGCCGCTCCCTGGCGGCGTGCGGCGTTAGATGCAGGTGATACGAGTCCGGTTCGCAAGGTTGTATCGTGTGTTGTATCAGAAGTTCAGGACCACTAGCAGTTGCTTGCGGCTTCACCCACGTTCAAGTTTTGTGAGCCATGAAGTTTGTACACAGTAGCCAGATGTAAATATGATGTTTGTATACAGTAGCCAGGTGTAAATTATGATGTTTGTATACAGAAGTCAGGTGTAAATATACAAACAGAGCTTTAGAAAGAGACTCACACAAAGTATGAGTCGCGAAGACGACGCTCTACAAAGTTGAACTTTCCACAAAACTCGATGAGTCACATTATGGGTGGGTTTACTTATCATGACATATAAATGGATATTCACTACAATGATGAAACCTAAAAATACGGATCAACATGTTGTAACGAATAAAGGATGCACTCAAGTCTTTTCTAGTATGCAAAGCAGTTTTCTGAGTGTTGCTCGAGCAGACATACGGACGCGACAGAGTAGATTATGACAGGTTATAATGTAAAGATAAAGTTGAGCAGCTTCATAAGAATATAATAGGTGTGTACATAGCACATACAGTCGACAGTCACGACGGTGCGCGGGCGCTGGTGGGAGCGCTGTAACTGGCACAAGGCAAGCTGTGGACATTTGACAGCCGCGGAGATACGAGTTCAGTGGCGATACCTTCGTGTAAACAGCGCGTAACGTGGCTTATATAATGTATGCTAACTTATATATAGCCTGTACCAGTGGCGATGCTCATAATGTACGAGCGGAGCACTCTTAGCAGTCAGCTTCATTTAGATCTTGCTGATTAGCTAATATTATGTAAAACGCCCCGAATGCAAGCAAACAAGAGCTACAAGAGACGTCACAAATTCGAGAAAAGTCCGTGTCCATCGGTATTGTATTGCCTTTTTTCAGAATCTGTGGTTTATTACTATATTTATACTGTCGGAGGTTCTTGGCGGGAAAGTGAAGTGTCAAGTTTAGCAGTTTTGTTTTATTTTCTGAAATAGCCGAATATTAATGTGTAATAATGGTGGATTATTAACCATTAAGTGTTCGTGAACGTGCATTAGTGTAGGCAAATGAAACAAAACAGTGCAACATCACTTCAAGTTCTCTCAAGAAGTTCGCCTGAGGTTTCAGTAAAGTGCCACATCTTTACTGAAACTCAAGGGGAGCGGGCGGGCATGGAAATCATCTATCATGCAATTCATGCATCATTCATCATTATTAAACAAAGTTTGTAACTAAATAAAGACTTGGCTAAAAGGTCCCAGCAACCAGACCATGAAAATAATATTTAAAAGAAAACTATATTGTTTAATTCATTGATGCCAATTAAGATGATGACTGGTGACAGTATTGTAGCAGTGAAGATGGTTCCACTAACTGCTAATGTTCAACAATAATAGTCATAGGACGAAACTCTTTATTTATTATCACTTCTAAGGACAGTGGCAGTACAAAGCGGGTCTTGTTGCTTTACACTGACTACTATTGTCTTGGAGTACCGTATCCATAATGATTATATTATCGTTTTATCAATAGGTAACATTTTTAGTAATAGAATAGAATATTTATTTATTTGTTAGAATATTGTTGTCACAAAGGTGTTACACGTGATATGATGTCCATAATATTCTGCTGTCTCCAGCGTACAAAATTTTCAAAGAATTAAAATTAGGAGCATTAGAACAATATGTCGAAATTACCCATACAATGTCAAGGTCAAGGAAAACGTTAACTACTATGAAATACAATGTCAAGGGTTATTAATTATAATGTCAAGAATGATTAAATACAATGTAGAAAATGATTTAATACAATGTCATAGAAATGAAATTCAATTCAATTATTAGGAGCACAAAGGCTGGTCGTCGTCTAATAAAAATAAAAATAGTAAGCGGACAATAGCGAAGCTAAATGAACTGTTTGACTTACAATGTGTAACACTCATCAGCGCACGGTATTTGCGCTCGTCGTGCGGCTGGGCGCGTCGTACCCGCGTCTCGTGCTGATGTCGCCCAGAGATGAGCGCTATTAGAAAGTGATCGCTAATCTATTGCACACAATACTTATGCATACAATGACGTTTCTGTGGACTTCACTCTCGATGGCATCTGGTTCTTTTCGTTAATGAATGCAAGCATATTCGTCGAAACCTACATAGATATCTGTTATTATTAGTGACCGCTGAAAATCTTAACATAATTTAATATCACGCCTGCATTCCTCGGAGGGTTGGGCAGAGGTGTACCTATAGTAAACCCACATTGAGTAGCCACGCAAAGAGTAGTCTCTTGACTCATAAGAACTTCAATTCAACTTCCATTTAATTATAGAAAATAAAATCCTCGCGCATATCTGGGAGTGGCGAAACTCCGCTGCCGCGAGAAATCACGGCACAGCGTACAGAGCACCGGCGGGATCTCATGGCGACGTGGAGAGTGCGATTGTCGTAACCCAGCGCTGGGCACGCCACTATTGTGGCGATAAGTCCCCTCTTTGAGGAGTGGCTAGAGAGGCGCCACGGCGTCCTTACCTTCTGCCTGACGCAGGTCCTCACCGGACACGAATGTTTCGGGAGGGTCACCCATCCACGCACCAACCCCGGGAAGCGTAGCGATCGACCCGTGCAGCTGTTATTACTTAGCCACGAGCTTCTACTATGTAATTTCTTATTTATAGATGGAAAATTAACAGATATTAAAAATATATTTAACGAGAAATGTTGGTGACGTTCTTGAGTACGTTTGGCTGCAGTAAGATGTAATTCTGTGCATGTTTGCATTACAAACCGGTCGCTAATCACAGCCATCTTGTGTCATCAGTTCGTCGCACATTGCGTCCTCCTTTGGTTTTCATCTGTGGATCGGTTGTTTACTTAGTATCTACTTGTGTGTAGCTCATATATATCACTTATGTGTTTATGTTCCCCAGGCGGCGCCAGTACCCAGGTGCGGTACTTCGGCAAGGAGCTGGGCCCCCTGGCCCCGCTGCAGCACGGTGTGCGCGGCCGCGTTTTCGCGGTGGACTCGCGCACGCTCTACCTGCAGGACTTCCACTACGACGGAGAGGGACCAGGTCAGTACCACACACACAGTCTCTTACTCAACCCCCTCACGAGTCCGCGTATCACTGGTCAGTTTCCCTCAGTAGTCAGTTTATTTAATTCGCCATTTTCGTTGATTAGTCAGTTTCACTGATTGGTCAGTTTCACTGATTAGTCAGTTGCATTGACTCGCCATTTTCCAGTATTTGCCAGTTTCGTTGATTCGTCAGTTTTATTCAATTCGTCAGTCAAAGTACAGTCGGTAGAAAACTCATACACGTCTGCTAATTTAATTATGTACGTATTACGTAACATAACATCACTGCTGTTTCCTCAAAGGGCTATGCAGAGATAAAATGCTTAGAGCATTTAACCTGAGGTTCTTGGCGGAAAAGTGAAGTGTCAAGTTTAGCAGTTTTGTTTTATTTTCTGAAATGGGGCCGACAACTGTCAAAGTGGCGCTAGTAGCACAAAGACCACTAACAAAGCAGTTTTTGTAAGGAATTAGTAGTAAATTCATAATTAGATACAATTATTGAGGAAATGCCTAGATGTTGTGTACTAAATTGTGAAGAAACTTGAAAAAACAAAGCATTTAACCTGTATGGTATGGAGGTGCCATTGCTGAGCGTATCGCTCTGCCAAATTGATTATGACCATGCATGTTGTATAAAACTAGTTCATTCGATGACAGCCGACATTGTGAATCGTATTGTGTCGCAAGTAAGTCTTTCCAAAAAATGGTAAATTGGGTAGTTTTCTGTTGCAAAAAGCGATCTGCCACTTCTAATTTACGAAACCATAGTGTTTCCTATCACATGTGGGTATAAATTGTACATCAACATGATTTTATTTAACCACAATGTCGAAATAATCATTATGATATTTAAGATAGAACAATACAGGTGCGTTGGTAGCACAAACGCAGGACAGGGTAAGGATTTGTATAGTGCTGGGACATCGTGATTGAATGATTGATAAAATAAATATTTTTTTCAGTCAGTATGTTCAGTAACTATTATTATTTTGTGTATGTTTCTGGACAAGTCAGCATCCTAATTGCGTAACACACCATAATCACAATATAAATGATTTTGAAGGATATTGCTAAACCATTGCTTCATAATTATTATTGAGCAGAACTATTGAGTATTTGTTGAGCAGATTTTTTTTTCTGACATATTTGTAATGCAATGAGCGGTTGAGTCTACAAGAACCCGGGCACAGGAGAGAAACGTAGTCTACATCGTTCAAGGGGGTCTCTCAAGTCCGTCAACGAAGATACGGGCCCGTCCGAACGTAGTTGATCCGTCAAAACAAGTGACAAATTTAATTTTTCTAACGGGTAAATCGGGATTAGGGAACACTATCAAATCATGTTGTCATTCATTTTTAATTCGGGCCCTGAACTAATCTTATGTCCGTAAGTGATACGGAGTAGAAACGTCCAAAACTTCGGCCAAAACTACGGATTTCGTTATTAGGGAGTAGACGACAAGGATCAACGAGCACCACAAGGAATATCACAGAACCCATTGATTGTTTATCTCTATTTATTACTACTGCGACATGCATTAGTAATAAATAGAGATTCATGCAGTCTGTAAAATCCTGACACGAATGAACAACAACAAGTAACCCATATCACGACGATCGTTTATAAAAGAAGTATCGACAAAACTGTCTAATGAACTTTGAAGCGATGCCTAAATAGGAAAATTGTTGAAGTACTTGGTGAAACTTCGTACAGTGCTCAATCACAAACCAGAGGGTTACAGAAAAAAAAATGTGGTTCCTGCGCTTAAAAAAAAATGTCGAATGACAATGTTCTGTTGTACCCCAGTGAAAAAAAATCATTTGTATGGATCACCAAGGAATATTATGTGTTGATTGCTCAGAATAACTATTTTTCCCATTTCTATTTCATTTAAGTAATTATTAATTAATAAACAACTTTTAAAAGTCAAATGTATTTTATTGTTTTTTCTATCGTATTAAACTAAAATCCTCAAAAAAAAAATATACGTCTGAGAACCGAATGTTTATGAATAGTGTATCTAACAAGTATGTTTATGAATCTAGGGTTAACCAAAAAATTGATTCGCAGAAATGTGTTCGACATGTATATAATAAACTGCTACATTTCAAAAATCTAGGATTTCCTCTAGTCGGCATCATGCAGACATAATATGGCTATGAACTAGACTATGGCAATGGAGCCATACCCGCATTGTTTCATAACTAAGATAGCAAACACATCATTTTAGTTTGGTTCGTAATTTAGCAAGGATAAATTAGGCAAGTCCATAAGAAAATAAAACGAATGAACATTTTGTTCATTCATTCATGCATTAAGAATGAAATACCGCTCATTGTTTGTATTACATCACTAGCACCTTTGTGTTTGTTGTCATAGGACAATTGCATAAATACGCTCGAAGTCAATCTGTGTGTGTTTTTGTAATTGTGTGGTTATTATTTTTTCGTGTGCGTTTATAGCAATAGGATGCATGTGTCTGCGTGCAATTGTCAAATTTTCGTAGTGTGCTGTATGTGTTTTCCTCGCCACCCGCAGAAAGTGGCAGAAAAAGTTGTTCGGTGATTCGCTTTATCACAACTCCAGAGGATCAATACTCAAAGGTAAAAGTTATTCGGTGATTCGCTTTATCACATCTCCAGAGGATCAATACTCAAAGGTAAAAGTTGTTCGGTAATTCGCTTTATCACATCTCCAGAGGATCAATACTCAAAGGTAAAAGTTGTTCGGTGATTCGCTTTATCACATCTCCAGAGGATCAATACTCAAAGGTAAAAGTTGTTCGGTGATTCGCTTTATCACATCTCCAGAGGATCAATACTCAAAGGTAAAAGTTGTTCGGTGATTCCTTTAAATCACATCTCCAGAGGATCAATACTCAAAGGTAAAAGTTGTTCGGTGATTCGCTTTATCACATCTCCAGAGGATCAATACTCAAAGGTAAAAGTTGTTCGGTGATTCGCTTTATCACATCTCCAGAGGATCAATACTCAAAGGTAAAAGTGGTTTGGTGATTCGCTTTATCACATCTCCAGAGGATCAATACTCAAAGGTAAAAGTTATTCGGTGATTCGCTTTATCACATCTCCAGAGGATCAATACTCAAAGGTAAAAGTTGTTCGGTGATTCGCTTTATCACATCTCCAGAGGATCAATACTCAAAGGTAAAAGCAAGTGGCAAAGTAGAGGTGTGCCATGGAATTAGTATGTGCTATTGTATAACTTACTTGAAATGCAGTCAAAGCCATAATAAAATACTCAGAGAATATAAAGTTTCTGTAGTCGAGAAGGCAATAATAATAACCTAAGTGCTGCACTCTGATCTTGTGCATTGGAGGCAAATTGCGAAGTGCCGGGAGATCGTAAACTTTTGATAGAAAACGAATGAAATCGCAATACAGTAAACTGAAGTAAATTAAACAATTATTATAAGTGCTACAAACATAACAAATCTAATAAAAATGAATACTTGTCACAAACTAGCCGCCGATAATCCGTGACTGCGTAACTACGATGTTAACTCAGGATGTTAATCGTTCTAGCCGGGGATCACGGCAGTAATACTAGCTCCCAAGATCCCCGGCGCAAGTGTGGGAAGGGAACACCGGGGTGGTTTTTAGTCAGTAAGAGTCTGACAGATCCCTCCGCCCACCCCAGGGCGGAGGACATCCATGAGGATTTTCGACCCCGGCAAAAAAACAAAAGGATGTTAATCGTCACAGACAATAATATTTAACTACATTCACGACTGAATGATGAATGAACAAATGTCAAGAACCTCCACTAAGCTCAGGGTTCTAAGTAAGTTCTAAGTAGAAGTAAACACACAGCACACCATGAAACTAGCAGGAACAAATTATATAATGAAAAGTAAGAAAAAATAAATAAATAATAATTAAAAAAAAACAATCGGGGCCTACAATTTTTGTTGAGATAACTGCCAGCAAAGCCATTTTTTTATTTAATTATATTTGATAGCTAGTTTTCATAAAAAAAATACCGGCCTAGTGCGTGTCGGAGCACGCACAATGAAGGGTTCCGTAGTTGGGATGGATTTATCCCAAAAACAAACTTAACATTGTAGTTGAAAAACATGTTCTCCCAGACATCGATATACGTCACGGTCAATTCTCCTTTCCTTTAAATTTCGTTATAGTATATATACTACTGCCATGAATTTTTTCACATATCCTCAATCAACCATTTAGCTGGCAGGGGGGCGGACACTTGACTCTAACTAAATTTTACATTTTAAAGCTTAATATTACGCAAACTGATCCCTGAATCGAAGAATGGTTTTCACAGACAATATTTTTGAACGGCCTATCCAACGATACCCTACACCATTGGATAGACGAGAAAAAAAAATATCATCCTCACTTTACGTGTAAGGGACTCTAAATAAACTTTTAGATTTTATTTTACGACTTTGTCGGCGTAACTAATATGTACACCCATGCCATTCTAGTACTGAGATTCTCTGAGCTAAGCCGGGGACAGACGGACGGACGGACAGACAGACAAACAGACAGACAGACGGACATGGCGAAACTATAAGGGTTCCTTGTTGACTACGGAACCCTGAAAATGTATGCCCCTAATTTGTTTCGTACCTACTTTTGATTTGGTTTTGTTGGTTAATTTCGTGTATATGTTACGGCTAATACCCGAAGTGCGGCTACACCTAGTTTTAGCCGGTTAGAACTAGGTGTAGCCACTTACTCTTGGTTAAACCTAGTACGAGCCGATTGTTTTCGGGTAAAATCATTTGGGTTAGGTTAGGTTAGAACAGTAACCATTAACAAGCGAAGGCGAGCGAGCGAAGCGAGCGTGCCGGGGCGCGGCCGCCGAGCGCCAGATCCCCTCTATTGTTGGTAAATTGGTTTTATCCAACAGGGAATGGCTGGACCTAGTTGTAGCCGGCTTGATGAAGGCTAGACCTAGTTTTACCCGAAAACAATCGGCTCGTACTAGGTTTAACCAAGAGTAAGTGGCTACACCTAGTTCTAACCGGCTAAAACTAGGTGTAGCCGCACTTCGGGTATTAGCCGTAACATATATATAAAAATATTATTTCATAATTTTGAGTTAATGTCTTTTCGAAGTCGTTTTAATTTTTTTTATTACTTTTTTTTTCGTAATTTTTATTTCGAAGTAAAAACTGGAATATATTTTGTGTGTAATAAGTAGTATATTTTGATTTTTCTTATGATTATTCTTGGATAAACTAGAATTTGACCGAGGTTTTGAGATGTTTTCCCTTTTGCCGTAGCTCGGCTATATGCCAGGCTGTCACACTTACACGATCGTATTAGTCCATAACTTGAAAACTAGAGAACCGATTTTGATGAAACTTGCACTGTTCCCTAATTTGAAGTAAAAAAATGGCTACTATCCGATTCATAGCTTTGGAGAAATGCGTGGACAAACATACATACATACTACACCTATAACCTAATAGATTGTCATAATTATGTGAATGTATTGCAGTTCCTTTATTATTACATACATAGGTACGTATCGAATTGATATCCCCCTTTTTTTTGAAGTCGGTATAAACAAATTGTAGAAATATAAACGGGAAACTACTGACTGAGTCTAGATAAAAAGATAAATAATAAATGATAAATTTATTTGCCATAAAAATACAGATGGGAACCTAAGGGATTCATTATAAAATAGTGTCCATTGTATACATCTGGTTCTATGTTAAAATCTGTAATCAAGTATATAACCCTGCCTCTTAAACTAGATAAACCTGTATCTTAAGAGACAGTGATCCGCCATGAGGGTCTTAAACATAGTTAATGACAAAAATAGATGTGTGTCGATTCATCCTTTACAATTAAATCTTAGTATTTCATGGAAACAGAAAAACAAATGTAATAAAAACTAATAATACGAGTAATAATAAAAAATAAAAAAACTATCTTAATTAATAATAGTGATAGCTTGCTTTAATTTTTATGACAAATCAAAGCATTGTAGCTACCTCAAATTCAATCATACAAAACCCAATCTTTTTGTACAGGTTACGCATGAACACTTACAGTTTCGTCTGAATTGAGGAGGCACCTTAAACGTACTGTAACTTTTTAATTAAGGGCTTTACTACAAATTCCAGGATCGGGCCTACAAAATCGACAATTTTTTACAAAATTTTGGTAATATCAGCGTTTAAATATGAGACATGGCTCCTCAATCCATACAGGCACTCATTGTTTAGTGTTGTACCATAGGTACCGCGCAGTTGAGCCCATCACACATTGTGTTGTACCGTAGCTTCCGCGCAGTTGAGCCCTATCACTCATTGTGTATTACCGAAAGTTCCGCGCAGTTGAGCCCTATCACTCATTGAGTTATACCGTAAGTTCCGCGCAGTTGAGCCCTATCACTCATTGTGTATTACCATAAGTTCCGCGCAGTTGAGCCCTATCACTCATTGAGTTATACCGTAAGTTCCGCGCAGTTGAGCCCTATCACGTTCGTTGCCTTCTGTTTCGCGATTCGAGTTTCCGCCGTACTTTATCTGCATTCACGCCGGTAGCACATCTCCGCCGCGAAACCATAGCAGCGAAACCGCGGTTGTTCAATTCAACTGGTTCGCGTCATGTTTCGGTAGTCGCATCCGATTCGAGTAGCGAAACATGACGTGAGCCAGTTCAATTGAACTACTGCGGTTTCGCTATGATGGTTTCGCGGCGGAGGTGTGCTACTAGCGTCATCAGACGCACATTAACTGTTCAGCACATTAACATTAACAAACGAAAGCGTACAGAACTGTGGTTGGCTACTAACTACCCATGACACAAAAACCTTTTGCTAGTTGAACCACATTCGACGCAACACACTAACGGTAATGTCCTCAAGGTATTTAAACTCTCATTTCGATGAGATGATTTCTTTGTGTGTGAAATAACTGTGAGTTTACGTACATAAATATTAACTCTAGCTCTAGTTTAGTTTTACCGTGAATTTATGTTGAGATCGACGAAAACTCTTTTATTTTAATTTTAATTGGGGACGGCGCAGCATAACTTTTTTTATTCATCTCTGTTTACTACGTTATTACAACAATTTATGAGAGAGTACTTCTATTAAATTTTAGTACAGTCAAAACCTTTTCCAGATGCAGAGAGAGTTTACGATATTAATACAGAGCTTTTATAAAAATAGCGGCATCTCTAGAGTCCAACATTGAAGGCTATTGCGTAAATATAATGCAGTGTACAGCCTGTAGGAATCTGAGGCTGGCGATGAGCCTTCCGTAATAACATGAGCTGAGATCAGTCCCACTAACAATACAAATAACAATCATATCTCACAAACAATACAATGCATATTGCATTGTTTATACGTAAAAGAAGTAGGAATACATGTCGTTTTGAGTCTGTTTCTTCTAGTAATGTTTGTGGCCAGATGTGGTGTGGTAAATAATAGGAGGAAATCTTCCTACTGGCTGGAATACGCGGTTCGTCAGCGTTGCTATGTTAATAAGAGCAACTGAAAAGAGCATCATGGCTTTAACCGTTCATTTTTGAATAGAAGCCTCCTCAAATACCGCAACAATAATTGATTTTGAGGAAGCTCTGACGGTATCACCATGTTTGTCCGTACGTAAACAATGGAGCGCTGCTTCCTTGCGTTGTGAGCGCTTTATATCCTGCCACTTGTACAGTAGGGATATTTTGTTGAGCAGTTTGTCACAATACGTAGATCAATTGAAGCGTTGATCTTCAATTTGCCAAACAATACGTTACTGTATAGGTGACTGGTTTAGATCAGTGTTCGCAGTTGGGCGGTGGATTAACACTGAAGCTTAATTGACAGCCATTTTAATTCGAGCAAGCAATATTTGCCGATTGTGATGATCAGTCTACAATGCGAGCAATGGCCTAACTTTCATTTTAGGGTTCCGTATCTTAAAGGAAAAACGGATAAACGAAACCCTTATAGGTCTACGGTCCTCTGCAGCTCAAAATAATCAAACTTCTAAGTTAACGCAATAAAAAATACGGCCATTTATGCGACATAGAAAGAAGAAAGAAAGAAAAATTATTTATTCGCATATTTTGTTACTGCAAATTAATCAAAACCTATAGAGTACTTCCCATTGACCTAGATTATAAAACTTTGCCAGAAGCACACACTCACAGCACAAGAAGCACACACTCTCCACACTCACAGCACAAGTAAAGGGAAAAGTTCGGAAATCGTTCATTTGTAGTTTTATCACATCATCATCATTTCAGTTAACAGACATCCACTGTTTTTAAATCGTAGCATATCAAATAACTTCTCCCGCTCTGGGCGGGGCGGGGCGTGTCTGACTTTTACTGACTAAAACCCACCAGTGTTCCTTCAGTTGCCTGTGTGCAAGGGCCACGATATCCCTTTCGGACAAACTTGGCAATCCTGGGAGGCATTGGCCCTAACGGACCCCGTCAGTTTGTGCTGACATCTCTTTGAGGCACGCGTGTAACACATCACGCCGTTGACCCGGGCCTGGTCCTTATCGGACGGTGAGCTACCCATTGCTCACCGTCCGCAATCCCGCGCCTACGGTGGCCGGGAATCGGCCTGTGATTCCCGACGCCTAGGACGTCTCCTGCGGAACCTAGGGGCGTCAGAGAGCGAAATTTGCCACTTTTGCAGGCGTTCCGCCTCAAATTTATTTGACCCAGGTTAATGCACACAATATTCACACAAAAACAGATAATGCTTAAAATAGTATTGTGTGCCTCACGGCCGCGCTAAATAGGCCCAGTTCAGCATAAATGCCAGATAACTAGTGCCTTTCCCATTACTGCTTAGCATAAGGAGGTGACTGCCTCCCATGCACTCTCGGTCCGTACCAGGGCTGGACGGGGGAGATCGCCGCTGCCGATCGTCTCTGCGAGGACACGGCGCGGCGGTGTTCCGCCCAAACTGGGCAGACCTCCACCATATACTCCACCGTATCCTCCGGGTGATCCACACAGTTGTAACACCTGGGCGTTTCCCCCCGCCTTGTCCGGAATAGGAACCTCCCGAAACAACCAAATCGGTAGTTTTATATTGTCTTTCATTTAATTGCAAGATCACAAGATATTTTGTTATAACACGTATCACAGTACCCCATAAAAGATGTTATGTACTTTAGATAATCTGAAAAATGGTTGATCTATTGTATCTTTATTTCAAGTATTAAAATTATGTCTATCACTTATCTTATTAAATTTATGTAGATTTTCCTGTTGCTGGTGTGCTTGTGGTGTGTGTGTGTTTTTTAAAAGTTCATTATTGGTCTTTTCTACAATTTTTTTAAGCAATCTTTTGTGCTCACATGATTTTTTTACACCTACACTTAACTATGGCTTCTTTTTACTAAATTTGATTTTTACGCGTTTATATTAGTTCCGGTGGCCATCTGTGGTCTTTATCATCAGTTCCACTTCACCAAATGGTGCTTTTCGAGAGCAAATGCACGAGTTACTATAAAAAATACCCAAATCGCTATAATAATAATAATAATAAAACATTTATTTCAGGCTACAATGGCCCATAGACTTTACAAACTAACATAAATATAGTATAAAACAAAAACTCCTGTTAATAAATATAACTATAGGTGTGCCTATAAAATTTGAGGATTTCTCTCGATTTCCATGAGATCCTCTCTTTAGATTCTGATTTCGTGGCCACGAGACTACCTAGGGAGCATACCATTTCAAACAAAAAAAGAATTTTCAAAATCGGTCGACAATTGACGGAAAAATCGGTGAACATACATAAAAAAAAACAAACATACAGCGGAACATATAACCTCCTCCTTTTTGGAAGTCGGTTAAAAAATAACATAGCATCACATCTGTATTCCCCGAAGGGTTTGGCAGAGCTGTACCTAACTATAGTACGACCACATTAAATTTCGGCAGTTATGTTTAGGTCCCATGTAATAGGGGGCAAGCCTATTGCCACACACACACGCATGTACAAGGGGAAAAAAGCATAAATCAAAACCGCTTCAAAAGTACGTGTGTCAACTCTATGTTTCTTAGGCCAATGGAGGTTAACGAAGTAAGACAGGAAGTAATGTCTCTGTCTAACACTAGGTCGGAGGGCTATGATGAAATCAATACAAAAATCGTCAAAGCGTCAGAATACCAGTCAATTCGTTACAGCAGGTAACGAATTGACTGGTATTCTGACGCATTTAATAAACATGTCATTTTCACAAGGCACTTTTCCTGAAAAATTAAAACTGTCGTTAATAAAGCCCTTATTCAAGAAGGGAGATAAATGTGACATCAACAATTACCGACCTATAACTCTTATATCCATATTGACTAAAATTTTTGAAAAATGTATGCTTAAAAGGTTAACTGACTTTTGCAATAAATTTCATAAGTGACCAGCAGTTTGGATTCCAAGAGAACAAGTCCACATCGTTAGCTATTTTACCCCTCATGCAACCTATACTTTCAAATATTAATAATAATTATATAACTACAGGCCTCTTTTTTGATCTATCGAAAGCCTTCGATCTTGTGTCACATGACATATTGCTACAAAAATTGGAAGCTGTTGGTATTAGAGGACCGGTACTTCAGTGGCTGTCGTCCTATTTAAGAAATAGAAAACAATGTAATAAAAAAAATGAAAATAATGTAATAATATCCTATTCATCGGAATATAAACATTATAAATATGGCGTTCCACAGGGAAGTGTGCTAGGCCCAATATTATTCCTCATTTATATAAATGACATCATAAAAATAACTAACCATAAATGCGTATTATTTGCTGACGATATTTCTATTATAGTGACATCTAATAAAAAACTAAATACCATTTCAGAACATGAACTTGACATTAATAATACAATTGACAACTTATTGCATTGGCTTGACATTAACCATTTGAAAATAAATTTAGACAAATCAGTTTACATCCAATTTAATCGATCAAATAATTACAAAAATGACATTAAACTCAATATTAATAAAATCAATGAAGTAACGTGTACCAGATTTTTAGGTGTAATAATAGATAAAGACATTAACTGGAAAGAGCACATAGACAATGTTAGCACTAAAATTAATAAATTTGTTTATGCATTAAAACAAGTAAAAAATGTAACTAATATAAAAACTGCAGTAATGTCATACCACGCGTACGTCGAATCGTTGCTACGTTATGGACTAATAATGTGGGGTAACAGCACTGACTTCCAAAGAGCATTCATCGCTCAAAAAAAGTGCATGAGAGCAATTTGTGGACTCGACCCGACGGATGTGGACCCGACGACTCATGTCGACCAATATTTAAAAAAACTTGGTTTGGCACCGTTACCGGCGCTTTACATTTACGAAATATGTGTGTTTGTTATGAAAAATAAGCAACTATTTAAGACTGCAAATGATGTAAATCCTCGGAACCGACGAGATCCATATAAGCTGGTGTTAAATGACTTGCCTAGACTGTCTAAATACAACTGCTTGGCAAAGTGTGTGTGCATTTATAATAAAATACCAATGCATTTCAAAGCTTTAAATACAAAATTATTTTAAATTTCATAAGTGGTTACTCGACTGTAGTTTTTATAATTTAAAATAATTTATAGATAAAAAATGTTGATGTTTATAAAAAAAAAAAACGATTGTTGTTGCTTAACTTGTCTTTAAAATGTTGCATGCTATGTTTTATCCTAGCTAAACATGCTTGTGCCTCAATTTGTATTTAACACCCCTATATACCATGTTTTACGCAAATAAATATTCTATTCTATTCTATTCACTAACCGGGCACAAATTCCGACTTCAGACTGTAAAATTCCTGATGGAAAACCCAAAAACCCCTTGCCTGCCTCGAGCATCGAACCCAGGACCTCATGCTCAACAATAGCGCTTGCGACCAATAGACCAACACGGCAGTTTTTTATAAAAATTTGTCTGTTATTTGTATATTGTGGTGTATTACGACTTCCACGCGAACGAAGTCGCGGGCAGAAGCTAGTGTTTACTAAAACGAAACTCGTCTAAAGCAAAACAGTGGTTTTGTGATCCACTTGCGTTGATCGAACATATGTAGTCGGATGCAAGTGTATTTATATCAAGAGATGTCTTGATATAAATACACTTGCATCCGACTACATATGTTCGTCACTCTGCGTGTCCATACAGTTTGTCGCACACAACCAGACACATGAACATACTATGCAACTCAGCTGAGTTGTACAGTTGATGGCGACTATAAAATATTGCTTGTCAAGTTGTCTGAAACTCAGCCAGTAAACGTTAAAGCCTAGTGACATTTTGTCGCTCACTAGTATTGTTTACTTTACAGGTGTAAGTGAATACCGTGTGAGTTCATTGATAAGTTTGTTGATCATTGATAAGATTGTCAGTTGTATGATACATACACGGTACAATGTCATGATAATATCAGCTGGTTATTATGATTTTAAGGGCGGGCAGGGACAAAAGGTGTCATACGAGTTTCTAAATCATACACAAATAGTGCAATTGCAAACATATGAAACAAAAAATAGCTACCATTATTTTCGTCTGAAAACTTATAACGTTCAACCAAAATTTTTTTTCTAAAACAACTAGTTTCCCATGCACTTGCAAAAATGCGCATATTTGCCTAAATAGGTAATAAATAAGGCAAAGTTAGGCGGGGCGACATAAGAGCGCTTCATAAACGAGGCGCGCGAGGCTGGCGGGCGTGCCTTGCAGTGTCGTGTGCAGGACTCCTAGCGCGATATACAGAGTGAGCGTACTTTGGGGACAACTCACAGACAGAAGGTCCACCTCATTCAGTTACAATAAAGTTAAAATCTCTCGCAAATAAGGTACAAAAAGAAAGAATGTATATAGCTAAGCCCTCTGCAATCTGAGTGAAAAAAAAGTAAATTATTTATTGTATGAGTGATACTTGAATGCGGGAAGCACAGGATCAGTGGTTGTGGCTATGTTTAAGGGGGGCCTATGTCCAAAATTGGACATCTTGGCTGAATGATGATGACGCCAATAAGTTAGACAAACGAAGGACACAATGAAGATATATCTGAAGAAACACTATCACTGCCACAGAGTACACCAGGAGTTAAGTTCTTGGGGCGCCTCGATAAGCCGGTAAGCCCCGTATAACGAAGATGGCCGTTTGGCGTCCCTTTTTAGGCTCCGTACCGGAAGGGTCTAAACGCAGCCCTATAATATTTTTAAAATAAATTACGAAACTTTTAATTGATAAAGCATACCACACAATCTAAGATTTCTTGAATTATTGATTGATTTATTGACCATTAATTTCACTGTATTTTGATATTTTGACATTTATACGGTATTTTACTTTGGGGACGGGCTGCAGACATCGAGTCTATTTTTATTCTACAGAAAAAAGCAATCAGAGCCATATATTACCTCCGCAGGCGCGATTCTCTTAGGGAACTGTTTAAGGATATTAATATTATGACGGTGCCTTGACAATATCTATGAAAACATAATGTACGTAAGAAAAAATTTACATCTTTTTAGTAAAAGAGGCGAAAGACATAATTATAGTATAGACTGTCTCAGTCAATATTTATTTGTATTTTTTTATTTTTTTATTAGTGACATAATATACTCATGAAAATGTTTTTTATGAGTTGTATTGCTTGTGATTAGAAGATAATACTCGTACTTATAATTGTTCTAACTACCTGATTCCTTGAACTTTGGAACTATAACATGGAGTCCCAGAAACTGGGACAGTTTTTTGCTAAGCCTATTGCTATTGCGACGGGCGGTATATCTGCGTTGCCAATCGAACTTTGTTTTGTTGTGAGTGCGTCGTGTCGTTGTTAGTGAGTGAGTGAGTGGTTTAAGCTTTCTGAAAACCTTTTGTCCTTTTAAGTCATTAGATTATTTTGTCCCTACTAGTTAATCAGTTATAAGTGCTAAAAAAATAGCGTAGGTATTACCTAACTTTAAACAAAATAACAAGCGTGTGTCAAATATACATATATTGTGAGCAGTGCAGTGTTAAAGTGGCCAAAAATCCTTTGTTTTTGTGAACGAAAATTCTATTTTTAGAAATTGTCATAGTAGAGCTTCAAGTGGTCACGACCCGACCCGCCGAAAAAAAAGGGTCGTGAGGATGGAACAAGGGCGAGAGACTATATACTTAACATTCCTTTTAGATTTTTTGCGTTGGATTCGGGCTATACAAGTGGGACGTCATTGAATTCTATTAACTACGACTTACTACTACACCAGAAACCTCGGATGAAGACACTGGCTAATTCAACATGTAACAGAGCATAGCAGTGACATAGAAAAGCGTCAAGGAAGCAATTTAACCCCACCAAAAGATTCACCATTCAAGATTCGGCGAAGCTGGACCTGAACGCAACCTGGCGGCGACGTCATTAAAAAATGCCCACCCATATATAAACATAACCCGTCTCTCCACTACTCCAATGCTTGCTAAAGGATGCATACCCGGTAGGCTGAAATAATCCTTCCATATCCCAAGGGCACGTCTTCCCTACCATTATCGCGCCCCCCGGTTTACTCTCTGATATACAATGGTCTTTGTAGTCCCATGAAACATGAGGTTTCAGGGGTAGGGTGAATCTTAGGGTCCATTCGAGCAATCGAGTCTGGTCAAACCATGCTGGGGTCGGTGCATTTCATTCATTCATTAAGGGGGCTCCCATACAGCTAAAGGGGGGCACGAAAAAATTGACTTACCCCGTCGAGTGGGGTATCGTTGTTTGGAGCTTGTTGAGAAGATAGATACTGTATTTTTTGTTTTAAAAATATTGGTAAAAAAATGAATGAGAAGCCACCAACGTCAGCTTTCTTTTAAAAAAATTGCTCCGAAGAATTTTTTAACTTCCCATTGACCTATGAACTTGGTTTAGTGTTACGTATATTTTACTAACAAATACCAATAAATGGATAAATCAGATTTGGAGCCTCACAAAAAGTGTTACTAAGGTCACTCACCTAATGCTTATGAATAATTCTGCCATTCGGACGGCGTATAATCTATATTTGGTAGGGAACCCTAAATGAGCGAAGTCCGACGCGGACTTGGCCTGTTTTTTCTTGATTTCGTATATTTATGCGACGAGTGTGTGCAGTGGATGTTATAAGAGTTTAACAATATTTTTAACCGACTTCCAAAAAGGAGGAGGTTATTGATAGAATAGTCTGAGACAATTAGTTAGTTCGCCCGCTCTGTCCACCACGACTTTTTCTTGACGTTCTCACTAACTTCACTTTACACACGTTTTTCATTGCCTGGCGATACCGTCCGCCGAGGAGGCGCCACCATCCGCACCGCATTCAACCGGTAGGAACCTCACGCTGCCCTCGCTAGATGGCGTTGGCAGATCAATAAACACAGTATATTTCTGATAATATTTTGATTCGTGCGGTATGAGTTCTCCTTCTGCATCTCTCTGTGTCGCACACCTAGTTCCAGTACAAAGCGTGGAGCGTGACGTGATTAATGCCAATTTAACGCGTACCTCCCCGCGCCGGCCATACCTTCACGTACAAACTGAGCGCGCCAGGCGGAGCGGGGATTCCTCCCGCGGGAGATATGCTTTGACTCTTTGTGGGGTGATCCTGCTTTGCATACCGCAGCCTCATAGGTCGTGACGTCACTGAGGCATATGTAGCACGCCGCTATGTTGCAAGTATTGCATGATGTCTTAGAAGTGACTTTATTTTATTTATTATGGGACAATAAACAGCTACAATATAAAATGTTTACAAATAACAATAATAGAGGCTCTTAAGTAGTATCAACAATATTGCAGCCCACTACATTATCCGCATGTTAACAAAATTAAGCTAAGATCGATAGTAGCTCTCTCAGCCCACTCATCGATGGACTGAGCAGCACCATGTCGTCCTGCGTGGACGACATGGTGCTTAGGACTTAAGTTATTGACACAAGTACCGTCTATGTGACAGCCGACATGTGTGCTGCTCAGTCGCTCAATAAGCTGGTTCATGTATACATTAAATAACAGAGGTGAGCTTAGCCACCCCTGCATTACACCACACTCCATTTTGTACTCATCCGAGAGAGTACCGACCCATCTCACCCTATTTGTCTGGTGAGCATACCAGTATCTGAGGAGCGCTGTGTATTCCGCCGGCACACCCGCGCCCCTCAACTTGTCCCACAGCACATCATAGGCAACGAGATCGAAAGCTTTCGACAAGTCGAGGAAACACGCGTCCTCCTCGAGGTATAGTACTTGACTGTGTGTTTCAGGCTAAGTATGGCACTCTCCGTGGACAGGCCCGCCCTAAACCCGAACTGGGCATCATGCACTTTAACGTGTTCTGAAAGGCAGCCATTCAACACACCGTCAAGCACCTTAGCCATGGTGGTGGCGAGTGATATGGGTCGATAGTTATTTATATCGGACGTGTCCCCCGTCTTGTTTGTAACAATAGATAATATGCCTTCGAAATAAATTAAATTAATAAAAAAAACATTAAAACACACACTACCATGCGTTGGACACACACACACACATAGTACCAGGGCCTCAGGACTTGGAAGATCGTTGACTTATAAACCTATGGACTTGCCATACCTACGAAATTAGCGTGACTACCTACAAAAATTGAGCACTTAAAATGGCTGCCTTTCGTAGGGTTGTTACTGCGAGTGCGAGAGAGAAAGCTAGCTACCATTTGATATAGTGTTGCCCAAATTCAGTCTTGGTCTTGCAGTCTTGGTCTTGTTTTTGCGTTTTTGCAAGACCAAGACCAAGAACAAGACCGCGTATTTTTAGCAAGACCAAGACCAAGACTGACCGTGCAAGACTTGAGCAAGAACAAGACATAGCCTGCAAGACTCTTGCGTCTTGCAGCTAGGACTTAGCGCTATTTCACTGAGTAGTTAGGTGTAACAGTTCGGTGTATAGGTAGGTACGCTTAGGAATTCTATGAGACGCAAAAAACTGTATCAAAGAATATGAAAAACTGGACCTATGCGCATTACGACTAATACCATAAACATAGCGAATAAAAAAATATCTATTAAAATCAAACTGAGTGCATGCATAGTTATGTTTTAACCATCGGCACTTTGATAATGCGGCATCAAAGGTTTTGTACTTACTTCTCAAAGAAATTTGCCGCTTTTCGGAAGTACATGGTTATGATACACGCGCCGGCGGCTTCTTTTGAAATCTAAAACAATCGTTGCCGCCACGCCGAAATCATAACATTTGTGACACTATTTGATTGCCGCCATAGGGCGTAGGTATACTCATGCAAAATAATTTCGAATTTTTTTAAGAGTACCTACAGGTGTTCCAAAGAATAAATAAGTTTCAGAGTGCTTAGAATGAAAATGAATACATTATACTGATCACGCAAGTAGTATTATGATTAGGTTATAAATCAAAGCTTATAAATCATAAATGTTTATTAAGAAACAGTTACTTCCATGGAAAACGACATATAGGTCAGTTGATTTTTCGAATTTCTTATCAAATCTTCAGTTATTTATTAATCTGCTTGATCTTTACTATGGCTATGTTAATTCAAGCTCACAATGTTCCAATTCTAATACGTTTTCCTAAGATTTAAAGTAAACTTTAATAAATAGTAATAGACTAATAGGTAATTGCAAGACTTGCAAGACTCTTGCTGCAAGACCAAGACCAAGACCAAGACTGGGAGCGCAAGACCAAGACCAAGACCAAGACTGGGAGCGCAAGACCAAGACCAAGACCAAGACCAGGTGTATTGGCGCAAGACCAAGACCAAGACTGGCTAAGTCTCGTCTTGTTCTTGCATTTGGGCAACACTAATTTGATAGCACATTGCCGAGTTTTGTACCATAAAACTTGGCACTAAACATGGCAAGATCATTGACTTATAAACCTATGGACTTGCCATACCTACGAAATTAGCGTGACTACCTACAAAAATTGAGCACATAAAATGGCTGCCTTTCGTAGGGTTGTTACTGCGAGTGCGAGAGAGAAAGCAAGCTACCATTTGATAGCACATTGCCGAGTTTTGTACCATAAAACTTGGCACTAAACATGGCAAGATCATTGACTTATAAACCTATGGACTTGCCATACCTACGAAATTAGCGTGACTACCTACAAAAATTGAGCACATAAAATGGCTGCCTTTCGTAGGGTTGTTACTGCGAGAGAGAAAGCAAGCTACCATTTGATAGCACATTGCCGAGTTTTATACCATAAAACTTGGCACCAAACATGGCGACCGGTCACGCATAGACATGATTTTGACGTCACAGAAAAGTCTTCCCAAATTTAGTCCATGACAAACATTTAAATGTCTCTCTTTTCGTATGTAGCTCTTGATTAGTTAGAAAGAAACAAAACGCTTTATGACATGTCTGTGTCGATACGATAGATTATTCTTCATAGAGTACATAGAATATACCATCTCCATAGTATTCCTACCTCACTGTGGAAGATAGATAGATGACAGAAGTGACAGCTTGACCATGGAATAAGTAAGTGGAAGTGTGGAGTGGGAGGGCATGGAATTAGTACGTACTATATAGATTTAATTGTTTTAATCTCATTTTAATTTATTCAAACTCAAGTATGATACGAGTAGTACAAAAATCGACAAGACATCTGAACAACAGCGCTCTTCCCTAAAAATATACATATAAAAGCTCAAAGCTTGAAAGTGACATCCTGTTAACGCAAACGATAAAATAGGATAAAATAGAAATCATTTTAAATAATAATGGGTAAATTGTAGTCGTTTACTTTTCGTCGTTTTAAGTGAACGTATACATCAAACGTTGTTGTTATAACTTGAGATTATGGCTTGTAGTTTTATGAGGTTGGTAGTGTGTTATGAGCTTGTAGTTATAACTTATTATTATAATTTGAGGGTATCCATTAATTTTACTTACTTACGTTTTCTTTATAAAATTAATCCATACCCTTAAGTTATATACAATGTTTATTTTTATTATACCTACAGCGTTTGATGTATACATTCACCTAAAACGACGACGAGTAAACGACTACGATTTACTCATTATTATTTTAAATGATTTCTAATTAGATTAGAACAAAAATAATGGTTCTGTGTGAACAAAATGTGAGCAAAAAAGGAATAGCGAGGCAGCTTGGCATAAATAAAAGTTGGTTAATAATAGCAATAATAAATATTATTAAATGGTTATTAAACATAACATAACATAACATCACGCCTGTAATCCCCGAAGGTTAGGCAGTGGTGTACCTAATAGTACACCCACATTTCGCCAGTTATGTTTAAGTCCCATGTAATAGGGGGCGAGCCTATTGCCATCAACCGGGCACAAATCCAGACTCCGGGCTGCTTCTGAGAAATTCCTAATGGAAAATCCCAATATCACTTTGCCCGACCTGGGAATCGAACCCGGGACCTCATGCTCAGCAGTCGTGCTTGCGAGCACTAGACCAACGAGGCAGTCATGTCAGTTCATGGTTATTAAAGTATTTTATTTTTCTTGATTTTTAAATTCTTTATAAATATTACTAAAACAAAATAGAAAATTACTTTATTATAAAAAAAAATATAATGCACGACAAAAAGCACGTATTGTTATCGTGGCTAGGATTTGAACCTCTAATCTTACACATGGCAAGCGGTCTGGAAACCTCCGGTCTATTTAGACGTTGAATACAACTTCGTAAATGTTAAGCCTATTATTGCTTGTCGTTATGCGCAATAATAAAATTATTGTCTAACGTTTTATTGAAAAAAGACAATATTAAAAACAGACTTAAAAAAAAATACTAACTTATACTTATTTATTCACTAAAACAATCATCATCGTCATATCAGCCGAAAGACGTCCACTGCTGGACATAGGCCTCCCCAAAGGGCGGGGGTTTCCATAATCACTACGCTTGGCAGGTGGGTTGGCGATCGCAGTATGGTATTAAAATGCATAGAGAACGCTGCTGCCCATTCTCTAGTAGTCCCTTAGTCGCCTTTTACGACACCCACGAGAGGAAATAGGTTGGTGCTATTCTTTACGTCTGGCACCGCATGGAACTTACGTCAGGTACCACACGAAACAACTATATAACACGGAAATACTACATAACTAAAACAATAGGTACATTAATTATAATAAAATGTTTTTGTAAAATACAAAAACTAACTTGGGCCTATCACGGATTTGAACGCATGTCTTTTGGGGGGTAACCACTTAATGGAGCTGTGTGTACCTACCTCACACTAATGCGTGTACTACTTTATATTGATACTCAGCAACTTTTTGTCACATACCGTACGATGACCGTCACAATAGGAAGGTATAGTTCGTCATTGAGGAGTTCCGTGCGATAAGTAGGTACGTACCTACTTATTTTCGAAGTCCATAATCAGTTGACCTCGGATAGTACCTAACTAGTCATTTTCTTTGATTTCCGTACAATAACCAAATCCCAAATCACCCACAATAGGTGTACACACTACGTTATTGAGGAGTTCAATTATCAGATCTTCACCATATTAAATGGGACCATCTCGGGAAAACTCTTTCAAATAAAAAATAATCTTCCGAGTAAATTGGCTGTGACATAAGTACGGACGGACAGACGGACAGGACGAAATGATAAGAGTTCCGTTTCTATGTGCCATTTGGCTGCGGAACCTTAAAAACAGACGAATTGAGAACTTGTTCCTTTTTGAAGTCGGTTATAAAGATGCCTCAAAGAATCTTCAGGTTTTCTTTCGGTTGAAGAGAAATGAATGAGAACTTGAGTGAGATGAGACCTCTAAAGAGAAATCCAGAACCAAATATTCCAAGACCCAGGTCCAGACTCCAGAATAGCATCTCCGAACCTACTTTATTTCTGACAACTTTAACTTTACAAAAAAAAATATTTTAGTACAGAAATATTGACGGTAATAATTATACGAATGATTCTTATCTCTTCTCCGGAAAATCTAGACACCGCGATTCAGAAAATTATGACATTTACTCAACGCCATCTAAGGATCTATCTTTATCTATCATCGAATCTCGTTGCTCGCTCTGCTTAGAATAAACTTATATAAATCAATTTAAACTAATAAATAATTATCTAATATTGTATTCCCTAAGAACACCACATCAATTATTTATTATTATCTTACATTATCACCACTTTTCTTTTGAAATTCTTGGAGCGCCACTAATCAACCACTAATGGAAAGCGATTTTTATAACGGATTGGATTGGATTGGATGGATTGGAAATGTGCCGATATCATTAATTTAGGTTTATTGTCTGACACATATAGTTTTATAAGTGACGCTAATGGGGCGCTAAGATGGTTAGACCACTGTGTTGTAACTGAGTCGGCGTTTCAAACTATAGTCGATACACACATCAAGTATGATCCGGTTCGGTCTGACCACTTGCCACTCATTATTACATGTAATATTAATAATGTAATACCAAAGATTTTGCATGAAAATTTTAAATGTACTAAAATAAAATGGGGGGAAAGATACCTTGAACAAATAGATTTATATGGTAAATTATGTAATAGTAGTTTAAAAGAAATTGATTTTCCGCCGGAATTCAGTAACTGTTGTGGTAAACGTTGTGACAATCGAGACCACATGCTGCAGTATGTATCATAAGATTGTTGACACGTTAAGTAAAGCCGCCTCTGAAAGTCATACTATTGTTAAACCGAGAAGTAAACAGCCTGTAATCGGATGAAACAAGCATGTGCGTGACGCTCACGGGGTAGCCCGGTGTAAATTTATGGAATGGGTACTGTGGGGTCAACCTAGTGAAGGACGTGTTTGGGAGGAGATGCGGGAGAGTCGTAAAATCTTTAAATCACGCCTAAAGTGGTGCCAAAATAATAGGTAGCAGATAAAGATGGATATCCTCGCTTTTCACCATTCGAAGCACGACTTTCGTAACTTCTGGAAAAGTACTAGTAGGCTAAATAATAAGCCGGGCTTACCCGTGAGCGTCAACGGTGTGAGTGAACCGAAATGTATTGCGGAAATATTTAAGTATCACTTTATGGTGAAATCGCATTTTGGGGCCATCACGGTCATTCAGTGTGGAAGGGTCACATGGAAAGGATATAAACACCAGTTTCACAGCGAAGGATGTTAGGGGAGTTATAAAGTCAATGTCGCGTGGAAAGTCTCCTGGCCATGACAGCCTGAGCATTGAGCATCTAAAGCACGCCGGCGTCCACCTGCCCAGAGTTCTTGCCATGTTATATACATTTTGTATATGTACATGCGTACCTACCAGCGGAGATGATGAGGACCGTGGTGGTACCAATTGCTAAGAGTAAAACCGGTGACCTAAGCGACACGAGCAACTACAGGCCTATCTCACTAGCCACAGTGCTTGCTAAGGTTCTTGACAGTTTGCTTAATACACAGCTGGAGCGGTATGTAAACATTCATGACAATCAATTTGGTTTTAAACCGGGACTGTCTACTGAGTCAGCCATCTTGTGTTTGAAGCAAACTGTCAAGTACTACTCCGATAGGAGCACACCGATTTATGCCTGTTTTCTCGACCTCTCGAAAGCGTTCGACCTGGTCAGCTATGACATTTTATGGCAGAAATTAAATAACAGCTCAATGCCTCTCGAGCTGATAGAAATGTTCAAGCACTGGTATCTTAACCAGGTCAACGTCGTTCGTTGGTCGAGTGCTCTGTCGGAGCCGTACAGGTTGGAGTGCGGGGTGAGGCAGGGAGGGCTGACCGGTGTTTGTGTAAACAATATCAGTTACGCGGACGACATGGTGCTGCTGAGCGCCTCGGTGTGTGGTCTGTCCAGGTTGCTTGGCATCTGCGAGCGTTATGCGCTGGGTCATGGTTTGCTCTATAACGCAAAGAAGACTGAATGCATGGTCTTTCGGGCCAGGGGCCGGAGCTGCCCGGAGTCTGTTCCACCTATTAGATTGAACGATGTAAAGTTAAAAAGAGTTCAACAGTTTAAATACCTCGGGCATATCGTGACCTCTGACCTGAGGGACGATGCGGACATCAATAGGGAGCGGAGGGCGTTGTCTGTGAGGGCCAATATGATCGCCCGCAGGTTTGTGCGTTGCTCGGGGGCCGTCAAAATAAGTATTTTTAGAGCGTTTTGTACGTCCCTGTACAAAGCCAGCCTGTGGGGGACATATACCCAGAAGCAGTACAACGCCCTCCGTGTTCAGTATAATAATGCGTTCAGGGTGTTGTTGGGACTGCCCCGGCACTGCAGCGCGTCGGGGATGTTCGCCGACGCCCGTGTCGACTGTTTCTACACGACGATGCGGAAGCGGTGCACATCTCTGGGGCGCAGGCTGCGGACCACAACCAACACCATCCTGAGCGTATTTGCAAACAGGTTTGATTGTCAGTACATTAACCATTGTTATATGATTAATGTAATGACAAACAAACAAATGACTCAGAGTCAGACGTAGGTATAGTTAATCGTTTTATTTATTTTATTTTATTGTATTTTATGATTTTAATTTAATTTTATAATCCTGTTTTGATTTTATTAATATTGATTTTTGTTTTATATATTTATGTTATAATTTTAATTATGATCCTGAATGGGTTGAAATAAATGATTTTGGTTTGATTTGATTTGATTTGATAACATTATAATCATTATCATTGCTTTTTGAATTATCACAGACACATTACCTTTATGACGTATTATTATTAACATAATTATTACTATGGTTCACGAATATATTATATTCGTTAGTACTATTTTGTGTCAACAGATGTCGTTACGTGTATGTACATTACGTAATTCGTCTTGAACAGTTTAAATTAATATGATTATCTTTTGATAGATTGAAGCGATTGCCATGAAAGAGAAACTAAATATAAGTCCGAGTTACACACAATATTTGGGTAAAAAAGGCCCAAACTGGTTTTGTACTTTTTCCGTGATGCTATAACATCTAAATCTTTCACATAGAAACAGACAAAAATCCAAAAAATGGTAGAAATGCATCTGTCGGTTATTTTTTAACTCACAAAGATTTTTTTTTTTGAAATATTTACAGAAACGCCTCGTCTACAGATTGACTATATGTATAGATAAAGATATATTACAAAATAAATGGGCATAAATCCAGTCAAACTCTGGATTTGCTATTGATAATATGTAAGTCTGAGTTGGTATTAATGTCTAGTTTCCTCTACAATATTTTCTTCAGTGAAATCAATAAGGTTCTAAAATATGTGTATTGCTTTCCTTATTAAACTTAAGTTAATTGCATCAATTTCAAATGCAAATACGGTTATTTATAAATTTGAGTTATGATTATTAACCGTAATATACGATCTAAAATTGTGATTGGTTCCTACTGACACACTTACTTCAAACACGTTGTCCTCTTTGCGAGAGAGCAGAAAAGAGTTAAATGTAAAGTCATTTACCATACAGGACGCTGTAGAGTAAAATCAGTTGGAGTTTGAGCCGACGCGCGACGTCTGGCGATGCCGTCCGATGCCACCCGAACCGTCTGATTTGAACAACGATTATTAGCGGTTGCCTGCCCAATTACTGCTGTGCAATCAAAACCAAAACTTATTCGCAAATACAATCAATTTTGCAAACAGTCTCTGCTTTTGAAGTTTACTTTTATTTTGTCAGTAGTTTCTGTCATGTCAGGAGACTTCCGCAGTTGATGGATGTCCGCGACCTATTGTGCGTAATGATTGTTATTACAAGAACTGCTTTCTCTTCCTTATCATCTGATGGGTGGGTCACGAGTTTGAGTGACGTGCCCAACAGGCTTGGTTGAGGTCACCGACCTTATCAAAACATGGTATAATCGTGATGAAGTGAAAAAAAAATAATATGAAGAGACAGCTAAGTTATGACCACTCTTGAAATTGTATGCACGTTTTCGTGTTCAGGATTAATCGCTTAGTAACCGAAATGACACCAAGTTTTCTATGCTTTCTACATATTATAATTGCACACTTCTATAAAAATTATCAATACCTTTGTTTAAATACGCCTAGGTACTAATTTGAGAAAACTGATTTGTTTTGGCGTTAATTTATGCATGTATGTATGTATTTTCCTCTTAAAATCCGTGACTGTACCAAAATCAAAATATTTTATTTCACATAAACCTATGGGCCTACTTATGAAACGTCAGAAGCTAGGTGCACGGTTCCAATTGGTCGTTTCATATGGAGAAGAGCCGGCAAGAAACTCCACGGTTACTCTTTTAAAAATAATGGGCTTTTTACAATGTTTTCAAATTACTGTGTTAATAGGTATGGGAGGACAGTGTAGGGCCCTCAACAAGTACCAGGTACTTAAAAAAATAAAAAAATGGTCTTCAAATCTACAGCTAGTCTATTAAGCCTACAATGTTCTCACATTCACAAATTAATAAATAATCAATAAAAAACATTACTAAAATAATAAAAATAAAAACCTGTTTAACACGTTGCCTGCCATATGGAAATCCGAATACATTTGCGTTTTTCATCAGTCGCTTAAATGACGTGAAATGACTTATTTATAAGATTTCTATATATAATATATGTTTTTATATATTTTTTTGTATATTATGTGCTGTTTTTAATCCGCCGGTCATTTACACCCGGCGCGGCGCAAATGTAATATTTTTTTCATTGGAGCCACGCCGGTCAAATCGCCGGACAAACGTGACGTTTGTCTACTGTCAACTAAACACTCTATAGGATTTATAAAAACTAAAAATAAGAGAGGAATAGAGGTGATTAAGCCGAAGATAATTATGGATTATAATAAAGCTAAGGCAGCAGTAGACCTCTCGGATCAAATGACAGCGTATTCTTCTCCGCTTCGAAAATCTATCAAGTGGTACAAGAAGTTGGCCTTAGAACTGCTTCTAAACACAGCTGTAGTAAATGCTCGGGTTTTATATGAAGCTACCACAAAAAAGAAGATACCTATTATTGAATTTAGACGAAAACTGTCACAACAAATGATTGACTCAAACCCACGTGATGGAGCTAACATTCCATGTAGGCCAAAGAGAATAAAACATTCTCTTGTAAAAGCAGACGGAAAGGCTGTGACGACAAGAAAATTTTGTGTAGGTTGTTACAAAAATAATTCACAAACGCATGGAAGAAAAATTGCCAAAAACAAAACCAAAAAGGTTACGACATTTTGTTCAGTTTGCCCAGACAAGCCATATTTGTGCAGACCGTGTTTTGATAAAAATCATTAATTTTCTGTTTGTTTTTTTATTTTAAATTACTTTGATCTCAACACAACATAATGTGTCTCTAAATACCACTAGTCCTTGATTTGTAATAATAAAAATATTTTAAAAAGTATACTGTCTTTAATTTACATCATAATTTTGTTTGACTCGCTACAAAAACATTCATACAACCAAAAAATTATAAAAATATTTTGAGGCCAAGTTATCTAAAGTGATCATTGGGGCCGCGCCGGCCACTTGTAATGGTATTTTGCGTTACACGCATGGCCGTCAGCGAGCAAAAGGTGTTCAAGTTCACCTTAGTTGTGCCGGTCATTTAAGCCCCCCATGGCCCAAACGCTTCTACCAAGTGCCGGTCATTTGGACCCCCCATGGCAGCTAACGTGTTAAACCAAATTAGGTACAGTTCTCATCATGTAAGTCTGCCGCTCTGAAGTAGGCTACAAATCACTGCGCAGTAGTCAAAATTACGAATAAAACAGCAGCGCGCATGCGCGGATATCGGAGCAAGCGGCGGGCAGAGCGTTGTATTTCTGTCTCAGTCGCTCGTATACGTCCGATGCGTGTTTGTGTTCCGCTCGCACAGTACGGTAGGCTGTCGATGCCAAAAGTGTTACGCGTTTACATTGTTTTAAGTTTGCTGTTTTTTGTTTATTTCTTATTGTGTTTGTTATTGTTGCCTTTGCCTTGTTATTGTTACTGGTTGACGTTGTACTTTAAGTTTTGTGAAAGCCATGCCGAAACGGAACACTGTTTTACGCCGTCAGGCGAGAAAAATTATTCATAATGTGGTGAATTATATGCAGAAGGAGAAAGACGAAGGCGTGCATAATGTTGCGAAGGTACAAAGCCGAGCTGCTGAGGCAACCGGCAGTTCGGAACGGACCGTGCGAAACATTATATTATAAATATTAATATTTTTTCGTAAGCGAGTACTTTTTTACGCGATGGTATCTGCGCGGTCGTTCGGAAGGCCTAGCTTCAGAGCGGCAAACTTACATGATGAGAACTGTACATACATGATTGCCATTACAACAGAAACGAATCTGAATTATTATTCTGCGAAATTATTGAAATTAAAATTGTAGATATTTAAAGTCAAATAATGAAAAAAATATGTCAAGGAAGTATGGGAAAAAAAAACGACATCGTAATTTGGAAGCTGTTGATAGACATTTGTATAGTTATGCCATTAATGAGGGGTACCAGGGAAGTCACATGTGCAGAAGGAATTATATTGCCAAACTTCCCTGTCTTCAACATAGTTTTTAATCTTATAATATGCTTTTTTGATAAGGACACGTTTGATGTGGGTTTTGAACTTTCCATCGCTATGTTCTATAACCGACTTTGGCAACTTGTTATAAAAACGGATACTTATTGCGGATGTTTATATGAAATGACTTGCTTGTTTTAGTGAATCAAAATTTGGGTATCACAATTTCATGTTTACTATGTGTATTTATATTATGGAAATCGCTTCTTATTTTGAAGAAACCTACGTTTTTGCGAACATATAAAATACTTTCTAAGATTTAAAGAGAGGGCAGAGTTAGTACATCAATTTCTTTGAATTTATTTCTAAGGGACTCACGAGGACCCATTCAAAAAATTTAATCTACGTCAGCTGCCGATCACCACGGCAGAACGCAAGACATAAAACTGTGAAAATAAGTAAAGCATACTAACTTAGATGTGGCTATATCAGTCAGTAGCTTAATCTACCTGAAAGAGCTCTAATGTGGGCACCCCTTTACAATTTGGAATTTAGAGTAACTCCTAGAAATACAGTTTCCGTAATAGCATCTATTTTCTTGCCATAATGTTTTAAATTTAGACCCACTCGGGGTTCATTTGGTTATGAGAACTTAAGACATTTTGTTTTGTTCGCATTAAATATTTTAGCTGCGTACCATTTTGAAAGAACAGCCAGACTATCGTTGACATGTAAGACATCCATATCCTTTCTATCTATTTTAAAAATAAGGGAACTGTCATCAGCGAATAGAGTTCTAACCGATAAGCTAGCCATCATGTAAGGAAGATCATTAATATAAACTAGAAATAGAATGGGCTATGAATTGAACCTTGAGGCACGCCCTTTACTAGAGACCCCGAAGACGTCACCCCATTCACGTTTACTTTTTGGTACCTGTTTGGTAGATAGGAAAAAACAAGATCAGCAGTTTGTCCACGAATTCCGTAGTGGTGTAATTTACAGATCAGTGTATTGTGGTCAAACGCTTTTGATAGGTCACAGAAAATGCCAATGGCATCCTGCGATTACTCCCAGGATTCCAAAATGTGACGAGTTTTACTCCTGCGTCTGTCATCGATTTACCTTTCGTGAAACGACTATGTAAAATCCCATTAGAATTAAAATGTGACACCATCTGGTCTAGCATCATTTTTTCATATATATTTTTTTCAATGCTGGTAGCACAGATATAGGTCTATAATTAGAGGGATCATTATTACTACCCGATTTGAAAATTGGTACTACTATACTTAGAGTTTTATTAAATCAGGAAACGTACTGCTGTCTTAACATTGATTAAATATGCCAGTTAGGTCAGGGGCTATTGAGTTAATGATATCGCCGAGAACCTTAACGGAAATCACGCGTAAGTTTTCAGTGTTCTTTATAATATTAATAATAATCTGTCGACATGTTGGATAGATTATAAGAAGGCCTATGACTCGGTGCCACATACATGGCTCATGAGGGTGTTGGAGTTGTACAAGATAGATGCAACTCTGCGCATCTTCCTGATGTCATGTATGGGGCAATGGAGGACGGTCCTTCTCTACCCAGGATGTCGACAAATCCGGGGGATCGACGAACCGATCAGGATCGAGCGGGGAATGTTTCAGGGCGATAGTTTGAGTCCGCTTTGGTTTTGCTTAGCCTTGAATCCTCTAAGCACACTGCTGGAGGATTCAGGTCTAGGCTATCGGTTGAGGAGAGGTGGTCAGGTTATATCTCACCTCCTCTACATGGATGACCTAAAACTCTTTGCTCCCAACAATTTGCAACTGATGGAGCTACTGAAACTTTTAGTAGCGCCATCAGGATGGAATTTGGTGTGGACAAATGTGCGGTTATGCATGTAAAGCGAGGGCAGATTGTGGAATCCGTGGGAACCCAACTCTCGGATTCCATAAACCTTAGAGCTCTCTCCGCATCCGAAACCTATAAATATTTGTGTATGTCGGAAGCGTTGGGCACCATTGTTACTGATATGAAGCAATCGTTGAAGGAGCGCTTCTTTGGCCGCCTGAAGAAAGTATTTAATAGTCTTCTGTCTGGATAGGAAGGTTCGTACGCTGCTGACCGTATACGGTACTTCTGGACACGGCTCGCATTGTTAGGAGGTTCCTCTCTCTGGAGCCCTGACCGCCGGTAGCTTGGACCTTGTTCCCGATACCAGTGGGCTACTATTTTTTATATTTTTTATATTCTAATATTTATAAATGTAATTTATATGTATATTATGAAATAAAGGAGATAATAATACATTCATTTATTTCAGGTAAATAACACCCATTGCCAAACATAAATTAATAGAAATAGATTCTATTTAATAAGACACATCATTAAAATTGCCAAAATAAAATATAAAAAACTAAACTAGTCCTAGTACTAACTAGTCTTTAAGTTTAAGACTTAAATGCGTTTTTTAATTGTGACAATAGAAATGGGCTTGAATTCAAAACTTGGAATGTCCTTAGAGAAGTTTTCTTTGAGAAGAGATTCAGCTAATATAGATGATGAGGGGAGAGATTTTGTGACCTCCATTGGGATGTTGGTAAAGAAATGTTTTAGTGCCTCAGCAACTTTTAACTTATCTGTAATGGTTTCATTATGAGTTTTAAAGACAATTCATTCTGATCTCGCTGTTTTGTTTTTTCAGTTTCTTTGTTAATTACCTACCACATAGCTTTTATTTTGTTATTAGAAATACTAATTTTGTTACTTATTAAATTAGATTTACCTTTAGCGCATACTCTTTTGAATATCTTAGAATAGTTTCTTACATAATTTTGAATGGCTTGATCAGAAGTGTTCATGAATTGTTCAATGATTTCTCGTAGTACAAATGATATAAAATATTTCTGCTTTTCTAATGCCAGCAGTGGCCCATTCATTAAATTTTGGTTTAGTATTGATTGTAACTTTTTTTACAGGACACGCTTTATTGAATTCTTGGCATAAGTACTTTAGAAAATAATGTACCGTAGTTTAAATTAGGATCTTGTGAACCAAAACTAGTTGTTGAAAGATTGCTAAGAACATTATTAGCTATACTATAATCTATACTAATATATATTATATTTCTTATTTTGTTTTAGTTTAGTTTTTTTGTGATCTGTGCGAGTCCCAATAAATGCTTTTTTTTCCTTTCTTATATTATATATCTATATTATACTAATATTTTAAAGCTAAAGAATTTGTTTGGTTGAACGCGCTAATCTCAGGAACTACTGGTTCGGATTGAAAAAATATTTTTGTATTGGATGCAAAAACGGGAAAAAAGTCCTTTTGAGAGCTTCCGTTGCGAACGCTGCCGATTAAAGTTACGCAAAAATCATGTGAGACGGAATTGTTTTCCTTTAAAAGTTCTAAAAAGACAAGAAGATAATATAAGATAATATATAATTAAGATTTGTCACAAGTATTTAATTTTAAACAAAATTGCCCTTGACATCATATGATTTCAATAAACATCTTAGGAGAGACAGTAACGCCACTATCGGGTGACAGTAACGCCACTATCGGGTGACAGTAACGCCACTATCGGGTGACAGTAACGCCACTATCGGGTGACAGTAACGCCACTATCGGGTGACAGTTGCGCTAGTTGAGATTTTCATGTTTTTTTTTTTTGATCTGCCACTATATAACATGTTGTTTCTCCCCCACAGCGGCGTACTTCTACGTGGGCTCTTCGGGCTCGCCGAGTGCGGGCACGGCGGGCGCCACGCGGCTGCGCGACGAGCGCGGCGGCGCCGGCCCGCTGCGGCGCTACGGCGGCGAGAGTGTCACGCTGTCGCTGCCCGACGGCAAAACGCTTAAGGACTACCGCTGGTTCGCCGTCTATTGCGACGAGTACTCGGTCAGTATAGAGAATGTACAGTCTCACCGCCAGTTGCACGTAAGTCTATTAAATTTAATTCCCCATTAAAAATAATGCTGTCTGTATCTATCGGAACGTATCAGAAAGTTTAGTGACAGCAATAGTTTTAATGGGGAATTAAAGGAGATTGACCAGACCTGGTATCGCTATTTCTTCTGTGGTGACTTAAGTTTATAAAGTTGATAAATCTTGTTTTTAAATATAATAATTTTATCTGGTAATTAGAATCCTTAAATTCTCCGCACAAAAAACATCATAAATGTATTAGTTTTTATTTCGATTTCCTATTTTACCCATACATGTTTTTTTTTTCACGCAAGAAATATCACATGTCATTGGCATGACATTCAAAGATTATTGAAGCAATAAAACCTTCTTGACTTACGCAAAATAATCAAATTACGCATCCAATCATTGAAATTATAATTAAATACTTAATAACAACAGATATTAATATTAACAAATTATTATTATTACTTTGTAATATCAATCTGTTAAGGTGTTAAAAGTACCAAAGCTAAACTTTTGGTTATACGAAAGGCAGAATGTTTTCGAGACCTTTGCCTGTTTGATTCATCATATTATAAACTTTTGAAAGCAGAACAAACGCGCGCCTTATGATACTGTGCGCGCGCATCCCGAGCATAATATTACTCTATAATATGCTGGCGACCGAACGGTGGGCGTATCTTTCTAGCATCTAAGCACGTCCCATTCATTTCATTTTAAGTACAGTCGAACGGTGTTTAGTTTTATTATTTGTCTATTATTATTGTATAGTTAATTGAATCAATCAATCGAATGATTTTATATAAAAGTTTTGTTTAATGTCAACTAAGTACTAGGCCATTAATATTTTTCAATTTGGATTTAATTGAATACAAAAATAACATCAAATCGCGCCTGTACTATACATATTCCCTAAAGGGTTAGTCAGAGGTGTGTAGCACCTGCAACCACATTTCGCCAGTTACGTTTAGTCCCATGTAATAGGGGGCGATCCATCAACCGAGCACAAATCCAAACTCCGGGCTACTACTGAAAAATTTCAATTGCAATAGCCCAATAGCACTGTCTCTGTCTGGCCTGGGAATTGAACCTAAGGCCCCACGCTCAGCAGATATGCTTGCGACCACTATACCAACGAGATCGACGAAAGAGTAATGTGAAATGTTATTACTGTTATTGAGTACATTTATCTTCTTCCGGAACATTATTTATATTTTATATCAACTACAGTCATCGGTGTTTCCTCGATGAAATCCGTATTATCAATGCAATCATGAATAATTACGGATTTTGGCGAGGAACCTTTATGGTTAGATAGTTACACACTTCAATGAGGGTGGAACTATATACCTAGATGGTATGTACAGCGTCCAGGATTGTGTGAAGACTCATATTATGCGATATGTACTATTAGACGCAAAACCTGTTTGTAAGGTAATCTACCAGAACCTAATTTAATTTATTGATTAAATAGATTTCAGGTGATGCCATAGTTTACTCTGAGTGCTTTACTTGCCTAAATGATGCTCTCCAAGTTGGGCCTGCATCAGCTCCTTCATTTGTCCAATGAAGTGTATGTATGCTTTGCGTGTGGAAAATCTATACTACGCGTACGTGCAATAATAGTGCCTTCAAATGGTGAATAAAGGAATATGATTTCCTCACTTGGTATGCATCTTATTTCACTAGTGTTGAAATTAAGTGGAAAACAATGTCGAACAAATGTTCCGTCCAATATATACAAATTGCTAAATGTTTGATGTTCTGTTACATGTGAAATTCTAGAGTTTGTACTTACCTCTAAAGCCTCTACATCAACCTTTATCTGTCGAAATTGACGAGTAATATTAAAAATGCTCAGACGTCATTTTAACTAATTCGTATTTTGAATTTACCAGCATACATTGTGACAAGAAGTTAATAAGAGATTCGATTCTAAATCTAGATTTTGAATTAGAATAATCGTGTAATGCTGAGAATTACGATTAAATGATAAAGGACATTTGATAGCTCTAAAATCAGCCTTTATATTAAAGCATAAATCTTTGAGTCACCGCATGTTTCATACCGATACTAAGTTTCATAGTCATTCGGTCAATCTCCTTTAATGGACTTACGTGCAACTGGCAGTTAGTCAGGGAAATTTAACAGATTAATTTATAAATGGAGTAAAAATACACTTAACGGTGCCGAGCGTCACTTGTTCTTCCCATCCTTGTGATCATTGTTTTGTACCTAGGATCCTTCTCGTTATGGAGATATTGAACGTAAAAGGTCCAACTTTTTAATCGACTGCCAAAATGGAGGAAATTATATGTTCGGCTGTATGTTTTTTACACGACTGCCCAAAAAAAGGAGTATTATGTTTTCAGGGTTCATGTATGTATGTATGTTTGTGAGTTTCTTTATTCCACCATAACTTCTAAACGGCTTAACCGATTTGAATGTATGTGGTATTGTTAGAAGCGTTGAACTATTCCGGGTAACATAGGCTAGTTAATATTTAAAAAATATACAGGGGGAGCCATGGTTTATAAAAAAGCCAGCCAAGTGCGTGTCGCACAATGAAGGGTTCCGTAGTTGGGATGAATTTATCCCTAAAAAAACAAACTTAACATTGTTATTGAAACGCATGTTCTCCCATACATCGATATACGCCACGGTCAATTTTCCAACTGGAAATGTTAGCTTGTAATCGCAAAAAGGTATTTTTTATGTGATAAAACCACAAATTAACAATTTTTGAACTTTTTACTTTACTTGTGCTGTGAGACCTTGCTTCTTGCCTTATGATTCTAGGTCAACGGGAAGTACCCTATAGGTTTTGATTTATGTACGAGATATTCGCAATTTTTTTTATGTGATAAAACTACACATTTACAATTTTAGGACTTTTTCCTATACTTGTGCTGTAAGACCTTGCTTCTTGCCAAATTTCATGATTCTAGGTCAACGGGAAGTACCCTATAGGTTTTGAATTATTTGCGAGTATCGAAATATGACGCAATAATGTCGCTTATATCGCCGTATTTTTTATTGCGTTGACTTGGAAGCTTGATTTTTTTAGAGCTTCAAGGGACGTATTTGATATTAATTTCAACTTGATACCTCTACGCGTTCCTGAGAAAAAGGGTCTTGACAGACTGACAGACAGACAGACGGACAACGAAGTGATCCTATAAGGGTTCCGTTTTTTCATTTTGAGGTACGGAACCCTAAAAAACGGTAATAATTTGGTGTTTTTCATGAAAATTTGACTACGTATACTATCATCGTCTAGAGCAACAAAAATATAAATAACAAGCAGTGCACAAGCTGCAAGGGACGACACTGGACAGAGCACATTTCGTGGCACATTGTGCGTTTGCAAAAATATTGTTTTCCACTAAAAGGTATAAAATAAAAAACAAATAATAAAAAAAATTAAAAAAAACGCCTGCCATATGAAAAAGTGAACAAAAACGATGGAAACAAGATAAAAAGAAAACCAGTATCCTTTAAGTACCAAAAATAAATAAATGCAGTCGGAGGCATCTAGGATGTTACGAACGCCTTAAAATTTGCCTCCGAGTGCATTTATTTATTTTTGGTACTTAAAGGATACTGGTTTTCTTTTTTATCTTGTTTCCATCTTTTTAGTTCACTTTTTGATATGGCAGGTGTGTTTTTTTTATTATTATTATTTGTTTTTTTTAATTTTTTTTTATTATGTATGTTCACCGATTACTCCATCAATTGTGGACGCATTTTGAAAATTCTTTTTTTGTATGGATGGGTATGCTCCCTAGATAGTCCCTTTGCCACCAAATCAGAATCTGATGAGGGGATCCCATGGAAATCGAGGGAAATCCTCAAATTTTATAGGCATACCTATAACGATATGAGTACTTTTTATAGTAAGTCGTGCATTTGCACTCGAAAAGCACCATTTGGTGAAGTGAAACTGATGATGAAGACCACAGATGGCCACCGGACCTACTTAATAATAAGTATTTCACCGTTGCGATTCGATTAGGCACTTTAATATGGTTGCTAAGCAATTTATGCTCGTCAAAATGCATATGGTGAAGTCCACCATCAGTTGTCCTGGTTCTTACCTGGAGAACTCCTCAGTAATTAATGCCCCTGCATAGGGAAAAGCAATATTTCGTAAAAGGTGATGAGCATTTGACATTAGGCTATTGTAAATTAGATAAATTACAAACTGACCCACTAAAAAGTGAAAAATAAAAAACTTTTTACAAAAAGAAAACAACCGACTTCCAAAAAAAAAAAACACTACAAAGTGAAAAATAACTTAAAAAGAATATAAAAAAAAAGAATTTGAGTTTTTTGCCACCGACTTCCGAAATTAAAGTTATTTTTCACTTTGTAGTGTTATTTTTGGTAGTCGGTTCTTATTTTTTTTGTAAAAAGTTTTTTATTTTTCACTTTGTAGTGTTTTTTTTGGAAATTGGTTTATTTTTCTGTCGTCTTTTTACGAAACACAGTTGTAATGTTATAATTTATCTTAATAGACCCCCACGCCCCCTGTACCATTATAAGTACAATGTTTTTATCCGACTACGGCAAAACCAAAGGAGGGTTATAATTTTAACAGGCTATGTATTCCCTCATAACTCTTAAACTACTTGTGATATTTTGACAAACAAGGGATCGTTGGAAACGTCATGTTGTTTCGCAGGCTATAATATTACGTCATTAAAAGTCGAACATGGTGGCTTATAGCAGATGAAAACTGTTACTGAGAAAATATAATTTAAGGTTAATATATCAGGATAATAAATTGTTTGGTATCTAATGAAAGGTCCGAAGGAGTACTTTCCGAATTTATATTAGTTATTTATGATTACGTAAACCCCAAAACCTGTTGAATTTTCCCAAACTAAAGAAGGCGGTAACCTACCCTAAATGATCCCAGACCCCAAAATATTTGACATAAAAATAAAAGTTAATAACTAAGGTAATCTGTTCGAGTTATGCATTAGTTCCATGACGTAGTTCCATGATGTGTGACTGCAGACTTTTTATTTGTCTGTCTGTGTATGCACCTGTGTGTCGTTTTCTTCTTTCTTTTTTCTCTTATTGTTTTCTTCTTTGTTCTTGTTACCTTTTTAATGTGTTTTTTGTCGTATTATCACTGTCCTCAGATATTACTTGTGATATTATTGCAAGCATCGTATCTGCATTAACTATCGGCTCGATTGTATTGATTTATTAACGTAATGTGTCCTGTGCAGGTGAACTTCGGCGACGTGTCAATACCGCGCGACATGGAGTACCCTCGCCCCGCGAAGGTGGCGGCGCTGCGCGGCGTGCACGGCGTATCCTCGGACCCCGTGGTGGTGGTGGACGCGCAGACGTTGCTCGTGCCCAACTTCTCCTACGACGGCGAGGCGCCCGGTATGTGCTGTACAGGTGTATCCACGTATGTACACTTGTGCAGTCAGGGAACTTGATCATTCAGCAACAAACAATCAAGTCAAACAATACATTTCCCTGACTGTGCAACAGAAGTTTGGACAGTCACGAGCGTAAATATGTTACAGTTACGCAACATTCCAGTCCAGAAAAAAATTGAAACTTTAAGAAAAGAAAGTAAATTTCAGAATAGTATGATTTTGAACGTCAGCAATGTTCGTGTCGCCATACATTATACATATATCAATATTAGAAAATCTCTTTTGAAACTTGGGATTAAGATATTTCTGCTCATGACTGTACAGTCAGAGTACATACGAGTACACAGATATTATTAATTTGAAATATGTCTCAGAAAGATGAGACCTACATTGGTGGAAAAGTAATTCACTACCACAAAATAGCATACATTTCGGCTTCATTAATCGAAGTAACGATAATGTTGTCAAATATAAATTATGCCGACATCAATCGATTCAATCATCAATAAATTTATTAATTAATTAAATAAATAATCTTGATGAGGCCTTGGTTTCACTTTTCATGTTAGATTTATAATTATGTACAAGTTCGTGAACAATTAATTATTTTGTGTCATTAATATCTAACAAATCACAATGTTATTTTTAATTACAGCTATTACTTTTACTGCACTTTAAATATCACAAGAAATGTAACGCGATTTTTTTTTTCTGGGTGGGAAATTATCAAATAACTTCTCCCGCTCTGGGTGGAGCGGGAGGGAGTGTCAGACTTTTACTGACTAAAACCCACCCATGTTCCTTCAGATGCCTGTGTGCCAGGGCCACGAGATCCCTTTCGGACAGGCTCGTAACCCTGGCAGGCACGCGATATCCTTGACTTCGTCAAAATAAATAATAGCGCACATAGAAATCGAATAGATTATACAATAATATTAAATAACGATTGAAAAGGTTTGAGTAACGTAGTGACACACACCGCGCCAACAGCCGCGCGACCACGCGTTCGGCGCTATAAATCGTTCAAGTGAACGCATAAATCGCGCGCAGATTATCAGCACATCGCGCTATTTCAACGACTCATTCATATGCATAAGACGTGAAGTCGCGCATCCCGTGTCGTCACGTCAATTACGATGTTTATGTTTGTTTCCGCGAATAAATACTGCGGGGTGAGCACGGCCTACTGTGATATGACTTGAGTTACATATTTTATCACGATTTGAGCGATAAAACTGTTTTGTCATAAAATGCCAGTACAAATTGACATGACATAATTTATCATGTCTTGTCACAAACGTCTTGGCACGCCCGTGCTTGGCCCGCTGGTATCCGCTGGATCCGGTTAGACCGACAGCCGACCGCAACATCTGATGATCTTTGTTTCTGCGATATTCACAAAAAAAAATCTTAACTTTGGAATAGCATATGTAATGCACACAGGCTGCTGCGCGTCACCAGCCTGATGCAGTAGCAGGACACTTGCGTGAAAGAGATTTCCGGGAATGGACTTTTGTGAGAAACTACACTTGCGCGAATCCAAATGCTCGAAAGACGATTGCGCGAATCCACTTGCGCGAAAAGACAGTTCCGCGAAAAAGTTTAAGTCCCTTAGTCGCCTTTTACGACACCCACGGAAAGAAATAGGGCGGTGCTATTCTTTAGCCTGAATAAATATGGCGTACCACAAGGGAGCGTTTTGGGCCCCTTGCTATTCTTACTTTATATTAATGATTTACCAGATTCATTAAACTATAATAGTGTACTATTTGCTGATGATATTTCTGTTATAGCCCCAAATAACACTAAAAGTTCAACTCATGAAAATAAAATACACGAAGCTGTACAGACTGTAATAAAATGGCTTGAATCTAATAACCTATGTGTAAATATATCTAAAAAAAAAAACATAAAATTTCGAATGTACAAAAGCAAACTCTCCGATAGTATTAACATTAAAATTAAAGACAACAAATTGAATTCTTAGGTATAACTCTAGACAAATTTTGGAAATAACACATTAACAACATATGCAGTAAACTAAATAGATTTGTGTATGTGTTACGGCTAATACCCGAAGTGCGGCTACACCTAGTTTTAGCCGGTTAGAACTAGGTGTAGCCACTTACTCTTGGTTAAACCTAGTACGAGCCGATTGTTTTCGGGTAAAATCATTTGGGTTAGGTTAGATTAGAACAGTAAAATGGGTCCAGGGACGGCGGACTTGGGGACGTCCGCCGCCCCCTATCACACTGGACCCGAGGTGGCGGCGCGTAGTGTACCATGCGCGCCCCTTTGAGACGTCGCGGGGGGGTCTAACACCTCACCCCCCCGCAGACTTGAGGTGGCCCGCAGAGGCGGGCCGGCACTAGCCGGGGATCACGGAAGTAATACTAGCTCCCAAGATCCCCGGTGCAAGTGTGGGAAGGGAACACCGGGGTGGTTTTTAGTCAGTAAGAGTCTGACAGACCCATTCGCCCACCCCAGGGCGGAGGACATCCATGAGGATTTTCCACCCCGGCAAAAAAAAAAAAAAAAAAAAGGTTAGAACAGTAACCATTAACAAGCGAAGGCGAGCGAGCGCCAGATCCCCTCTATTGTTGGTAAATTGGTTTTATCCAACAGGGATTGTCTGGACCTATAATTCTAACCGGCTAAAACTAGGTGTAGCCGCACTTCGGGTATTAGCCGTAACATATGCATTAAGAAAACTTCGTATTGTGTCCGACGAAAAAAACAGCCCGTATAGCATATAGTGGGTATGTTGAATCAATATTAAGATACCGACTAATAATATGGGGCGGTGGGGGGGGTTTATTGTACAACAAAGATGTGTAAGAGCTATATGCGGTGTCGGTCCACTTGGAACTTGCAGGCCTTTATTAAAAAGACTGAAACTATTGACCTAAACCGGCCGGTGGCTTAATGAATTTGTTTGAGGTATCGGTTTTCGTGAGGAAAAACAGTGAATTATTTAGATTCAAAGGTGACAACTACACCAAACAGAGACCAAGAGATGCAACAACAATTTTAGTTCCTTTTTGTAATACAAGTCTATCTAAGTAAAAATAATGATTTTCATATGTGCATTACAATTTTTAATAAATTACCGAAGATCATAAGGGAGCTCCCATTTAAATATTTTAAAATTAAACTACGTAGATGGTTAATAGAGAATTGTTTTTATAGTTTACAAGAATTTCTGCAACATAAAGTAAAAAATATATTTTAAGTTTGCTATAGTTTAGTTTCCAATATGATGTGCTGTTAATTAATTAAACATAAGTTAAATAATTTAACATATTGTCTTTTGTTACCTAAAGAAATATATTATTTTAAGAATTTTAGTTTTATGTGTGTATATTTTCTTGTAACTTAAAATTTATCATTATTTTAAAATCCTAATAGATATTTTCTCGTATATTCCGTGTAATATCTTGGTGAAGTAAGTACCTATTAGGCATTAATGTAAAATTAATTTGCATGCCCTAAACGGGCAAAATATGTACCTACTGTACTTAAACCACCAACTCTTACAACTGGTAACACCTATATTTTCTGCAAATAAATTATTCTTATTCTTTACGTCCGGCATCACACGGAACAATTTTAATATATATTTGTTTCTTATTTACACATAGAAAAATACAATGAGATACGAAATATTGGAACATTTGAGTACCAGCATATTTCTTAAGTTGTTTCTAATTTTATTTTAATATTATTTTTCTTTTTTTATTTGTCCCCCAAAAGTGACCCATATATTCAAAATTCATTTATTTACAGAAGTTCATAATGTGTACCAAATTTCAACTTAATCATTCATGTAGATTCGGAGCAAATCGGCTGTGACAGACAGACAGACAGACATACAGACAAACAGACAGACAGACACAGACTCTCGAGTGATCTTATAAGAGTCCAGTTTTTTCCTTTTGAGGTACGGAACCCTAAAAATTTGCAAATTTTCAGTGGATCTAGAATTTTGATTTTGACCCCATAATCATTTTGTCAGCGTCGTCGAAAACCATGAAAATGACACTCATGATGAATAATTACCAATTTTTCGGTGGCGCCATCTTGAATTTTCATTCTGACCCCGATTTTGTTATCAGCGACCTCTAAAGCGATGAAATGACACCCATGTTGAAAAACAATACAAAGAAAATAATAAAATAAATAGAAAAAAAAAACAACGAAATAAGTAGGTATGTTACAACATGTCGTATCTCTTTGTATTTTTCTGTGTGTACATAATTATGAAATAAATATAAATATTTTAAAAAAGTGCATTAAAAAAACTACGACCATCATGGCACTATTGACGCCTAATTAGGGTGTTTACTTCCAGTCTGTCTGTTATTTGAAAATAACTAGCGAATTTTGGGTGTACTATACACCCCTGGTGGGGTGGGCCTTTGAAACAATACAGACGTGATGTTATGAAGAAATCTTATATCCGCCACTTTTTCGCGCAACTGTCTATCGCACAAAAATCGCGGAAATGCCTTTTGCGCAAGTGTCCCAGATCCGTCTGGCACAGCACGTCACATTAGCATATTGCTGCCGCGGACCCATAAGTTTTGCCCCTATCAAAAATCGCTCAATAAGAAGTTTTCATGGAGACAGTATTTAGAGCGCAAAAAAGGTGTGTTAGGGCGATATGCGGTATAAAAAGCACGGAAAGCTGCAAACCGGTCTTTGCGAAATTCCGTATATTAACAGTACCCTGCCTATACATATGTGTGGTGGCCGTATTTGTTAAGACGAACGTATTTGTTATACGCTTGAAATATGCAAAGAATATTTACTTATATATTCACTTTACAAATACATAATCAAATTAAAATAAAACCAATATTTAAGGGGGGCTCCCATACAACAAACGTGATTTTTTTGCCATTTTTATAGATAATGGCACGGAACCCTTCGTGCGTGAGTCCGACTCGCACTTGGCCGGTTTTTCACTTTGTATTGTTTTTTTGGAAGTCGGTTGTTTTCTTTTTTGTAAAATGTTTTTTTTTTTTCACTTTTTAGTGGGTCAGTTTGTAATTTATCTAAATTACAATAGCCTAATGTTAATTGCTTATCACCTTTTACAAAACATTGCTTTTCCCGACGCAGGGGCGTCAAACGTTTACTGCTAATATTTTTGAATGTTCTAAATGTACAATGTTTATTCATCGTACCAAGCATAATGCCCGTCGTAAATTCGTAATTCTTAGCAGAGGTGAACGCACCAGTGATGGTCACCACTTTCACTGTTAGATCTAGTTGATGATAATGGCATCATGTTCAAGAGCCATGATGTGCATACATCAGCAGTAACAGTCTGCTACGACTAGGAGTATCATAACCGTCACGCTTGCCGGCTGTTACGGGTAGGCAGAGAGGAGGTTTGCTGAAAACAACAAAAAGTTTTCCACTGAATAATCTATTTCATATTTTCTTCCCAATTTTCAAAAGATTACAAGAGCTCCATTACTTATTGTGACATGATCTTGTGAATAACGTTCCTCTTCCGTAGCTTCCATAGTAAGAAGGTAAAAAAATGATCGCGGCGCCACTTTGTCAGCGTGTCGCGACATTAACTGTGGTGTGTTCCCCTCCTTACACACACGCGCGTTTGGTCTTATGAGCCTATCAGGTAATAAGGCGCTCGGCACATTAACGCGGCAACCCGGTCGAGAGGAGACACATCACACAATTGCATGACGTCATAAACATGAACCACCTCAAGATACTAACAGTCAGTTGACCAATGTGAGAAGTATTTGATTTTAAATGACAAAATTAAAAAGCTTTTTACAAAAAAAAAAAACAATCGACTTCTTTACTACCAGTAGTTCTATACAGTAGACCTCGCGAGCACAAACGTATGAGTTACTACAAGTAGTTCTGTACAGTAGACCTCGCGAGCACAAACGTATGAGTTACTACAAGTAGTTCTGTACAGTAGACCTCGCGAGCACAAACGTATGAGTTACTACAAGTAGTTCTGTACAGTAGACCTCGCGAGCACAAACGTATGAGTTACTACAAGTAGTTCTGTACAGTAGACCTCGCGAGCACAAATGTATGAGTTACTACAAGTAGTTCTGTACAGTAGACCTCGCGAGCACAAACGTATGAGTTACTACAAGTAGTTCTGTACAGTAGACCTCGCGAGCACAAATGTATGAGTTACTAAAAGTAGTTCTGTACAGTAGACCTCGCGAGCACAAACGTATGAGTTACTACAAGTAGTTCTGTACAGTAGACCTCGCGAGCACAAACGTATGAGTTACTACAAGTAGTTCTGTACAGTAGACCTCGCGAGCACAAACGTATGAGTTACTACAAGTAGTTCTGTACAGTAGACCTCGCGAGCACAAACGTATGAGTTACTACAAGTAGTTCTGTACAGTAGACCTCGCGAGCACAAATGTATGAGTTACTACAAGTAGTTCTGTACAGTAGACCTCGCGAGCACAAATGTATGAGTTACTACAAGTAGTTCTGTACAGTAGACCTCGCGAGCACAAATGTATGAGTTACTACAAGTAGTTCTGTACAGTAGACCTCGCGAGCACAAACGTATGAGTTACTACAAGTAGTTCTGTACAGTAGACCTCGCGAGCACAAACGTATGAGTTACTACAAGTAGTTCTGTACAGTAGACCTCGCGAGCACAAATGTATGAGTTACTACAAGTAGTTCTGTACAGTAGACCTCGCGAGCACAAACGTATGAGTTACTACAAGTAGTTCTGTACAGTAGACCTCGCGAGCACAAATGTATGAGTTACTACAAGTAGTTCTGTGTTCAGATTTTTATCTATGCAAACTTCGGAGATAAGGGGGGGAACGGTATTTTTTTTTACATTTTTCATAAAACGTCTGAAACTATTGCAAAAAAGGTATATTTTTTTAAATTTCTTTCTTGTTTGCAAAATAGTTGGGCAAACGTCATCTAAAACTATTCTAAATTTCAAGTTGATAGCATTAGTAGTTCTTGAGATATCCAGGTGTGACAGACAGACAGACGGACAGACAGACTTAGTCACACCATAAGGGTTCCTACCATTTTGGTACGGAACCCTAAAAAACACAGACGAACATAATAACCTCCTCCATTTTGGAAGTCTGTTCAAAATACATTATATTAAGGCGACGTTTAATATACTGGCTTTAATAATAAAGTCATCTTTGTGTACTTAATACTTACGCAGTATAATTCGATCTCAATCGTTCGGTCTATTCGTGAAGGTGAAGTAAGCTCGTTTAGTGACCTGTCATTCCACGTGATGCTAGTGATTGACACTATCGACAGGTTAGTTCAAGCTCACTGCTCACTGCACCTAAGTTTTGACGGTGAGATTCTTACAGAATATACGGAGTTGCATTGCTGTCATGACAATCGTGTGTCATTTTACATTCGCAGACTTTGGTACATGTTTAGTAAGAGGTTGTTTGTTGTTGCAGACGCGAAGTTTTGGGTGGGGCGCGGTGACAAGCCGTCCCCGCAGGGCATCCGCATCCCCGACGAGAACGGCAAGGAGGCGCCGCTCAGGAAGTACGACAAGAAGACCATCGTGCTCACGCTGCCAGGGGTACGTACCAACGTTCAGGCAAAAATGGCCACGGCTGGACATAGGCCTCCCCCAAGCATGGCCACAACGACCGGTCCTCTGCTGCCTGCATCCAGCGGACATCCCTTGACCTGCATCAGGTCGTCGGCCCAGCTTGTGGGAGTACTAACCACGCTGCGCTTTCCGTTACGCAATCGTTACTTACACAAAATCTTTTCGGTCTCACCAGCCATCTGTTTTGCGAGCAATGTGGCAATCCTTTGGACTCTGCTCCTCGGTTCTCCTGCGGATCTCCTCATTCTAACTTATAGTCCTGTCATTGGCAGGAGCTGACAGTGTTCGACATCGGGCACTTCGCGGTGTGGTGCGAGGCGTTCACGGTGAACTTTGGGCACGTGTCGTTGCCTCGCGCGGCGCTCGCTAACGTGCCGCCCAGCCTTAAGATGCTCGGCGTCTCACCGCAGGTATGTCTTATGTACAGCCGATGTCGTCTGAACATCATTATGAATATGTATTAAATACATTAAAATATATTACGTGTAAGTTGTTTATTGAATAGACGATAAATATTGAATAGTTTGTACATAATAATTTCAGATGAGAATATTTTCTTGTTTCATACTTTTTAGAGCGAGATTTTTCAGTAGTCGGGTTTTTTTTTTTTTTTAACTTATTTTTTATTTAAATTTTTTCGAAAGAAATTAATAACTTTAAAAAAAATCGTTTAAGTTCACCAACATTATCAGATTATCGTGATTATATCCTACTGTATTCTGAGGAACATATTTTTTTATTTCCACATAATTTATAGTCTTTTATTTTAATAACTATAGAAATTTTAGTTGAAAAGCTCTGATGTGATACAAAAAGCGCAACCAAAACCTCCCATATCTTGACTGAAATTGTTTTTATTTATTTTTGCTGTGATACTACTTTTTGTTTTAACTGACAAAAGCAAAGTGAAAAGCAGGAAATCAAGTGGCGGTTACCTATTATATATTGTTTGATTTCTTTATATTTTTCTCAGTAGACGGTTTTTATTGTTTTTCTCGGAAAGTGATTTTTAAACATGTCGGTAAGATAAGATAAGATCATTTATTTGTCCAAAGCATGAGTATACACATACATGGCATGCAAGATGTTACAATAAAATTATATTACAGTCATTGCCTTAACAGCGTACAAGGTAGGTTGTTAAATGAACGTCAAATAATTACAAATTTATGTATTATTCAAAAAATTAACAATTCAAATTATAATAAATTAAACAATAAAATGTATTCGTCATCAACTCGTCATAGATAGTAAAATTAGTTAATTAAATTAAATGTAAAAATATTTAGGAATACACAAATTAGATGAATTTATCATTAAGAAATTTGTCAATGCTGTAGTATGCTTTGTCTAATAGAAGGCTTTTTAAACTACTTCTTAATTTTTCCGTTGTATACTCCCTCCAATATTTTGGCAACGAATTATGAAGAATTGGTGCCATACAGAATATGCTTTTAAGCAGTAGAGCTGTCCTGGATCTAGGAATGCAAAGTTTGCTTTTGTCACGTTTATTTCGTATTTTACTTTATCTGACAATAGGGGAAATAACTGTGTGTTCGATTTCACAAACATAATCGTCTCTAAAATGTACATAGATGGAAGGGTCAATATTTTATATTTTTTGAAAAATGGTTTGCAACTCTCAGTAACCTGTAGTCCAAACATAGTTCTGAGGCACCTCTTTTGGGTTTAAAAAAATACATGCTTATTTGTTGAATTACCCCAAAAAACTACTCCGTATCTTAAGTTGGAGGACACTAAGCCATGATAAGCAGTTAGCAGTGCATCAATCGGGCACGGTCTTAAAAGTCGCAACGACGATAAATTATTATGTTTATGAGAAAGACAGGGCTATTGTTTTACGTAGGTTTCATTGATAATAGATTCAGGTCGTCTATTGTGTATGTCAACTCTGTTATTAAGAATTTCTAAAATTATTTATCTTTGATATACATTTTTTAAAATAAATTAACATTAGCTTGGGCATCTAGTCTAAGCGCTCATTTAAGACTACTAAATCGCTGATTCAACGCCGCAATGGCTGATAAAGAAATCTTTCTACTCTTTTACTAAACGCGAAGAGACTGATTTCTAGTTTTAAATTAATTCTTATTAGCTACATCACGTTTTTACATCCATCAGTTATTACTGAGCTTGTTATAGTACAGTGTACACATGCAGTCGGTACTAACTCATATATTGCAGTCGCAGCAGATTGAACACAAATCGTACAATATTTCTCAGAAGCGATATTTCTCATGGAGAAAGTCGAGTGCGATACATTATGTACATCATACATTTTCTAAATGACAGCTGTCGCATACAACGCGATGTCAGCAATGAGTTGTCTTTTGGTCCAGCAACAAGGATCATTAGAATAATATATAGCGATGTCCTTTAAACTCAAGTTGAACAATTAGTGTGCTGAGTTGAGTTTTAAAATCAAAATAAAACAGCCCAGATCTAGTTAGTTGTTTTCTGTAAATAACGGCAGTGCACTGGAACTTGTCTCAGGTTTAGTAGGAGGTTTTATTCACCTGTATTTTCATATTAACCATAATTCTCATCAAATTCTAGAGAGCACATCAGCCTACGGGGGATATGGGCATGATGTTGTGTTACGAGTATGTTCAGGGACCATTTTGGTTACCCATTGAAAGGGTTTTCGATAGGGTTTTTCTAAACAGTAAATCAAAAACCCATACGATGGCTTAAATTAAATTTTGGTAACCCGTTGAAAGGGTCTTTGATAAAAACCCATACGGTGTGGGTAACCCTTTTGAACGGCTTAGTTTAAGCCATTCAAAATGACCCACACCGTATGGGTTTTTGATTAACTGCTTTGATAAATCCTATCGAAAACCCTTTCCACTAAAAGGGTTTTTGATAGGGTTTTTCTAAAATGGTAACCAAAAAACTTACTACAGATGACTGTACATAGTAGCGATGCGTCGCCACGTGGTATGCGTCGCCCCGCCAGCAGTCGGTTTTACGTGCGGCTGTTGAATGTTTCACATCAAAAAACTTACTACAGATGACTGTATACAGTAGCGATGCGTCGCCACGTGGCATTCGTCGCCCCGCCAGCACTCGGTTTTAAGTGCGGCTGTTGAATGTTTCACTTCAAAAACTTTGTCTATTCTTGGTAGAACAGAGATAGAATTGGCCATGCTACGCGTGCTAGGCGGATATCGAAATTACATAATATTATGGTTTTTTCATGTCACTGGGTTTCAAGTAGGTATAGATCCTATTGAATGGGTTATCATGTAACCCTTTCACTGGGTTTCAAGTATAAAACCCATTAAATGGGTTATCATGTAACCCTTTCACTGGGTTTCAAGTATAAAACCCATTAAATGGGTTATCGTGTAACCTTTTCACTGGGTTTCTACTATAAAACACATTCAATGGGTTATCATGTAACCCTTTGACTGGGTTTTTACTATAAAACCCATTCAATGGGTTACATCATGATAAAGGTAACCCATTGAATGGGTTACCCTTTCGAAAGGCTTAACCCTTAACCGGGGTTGTACGGTCCCTGGTTATGTTATGTCCTATAATTAATAAAACAAACAGTTTATGTTTAAGTAAAACATTGTGTATACTAAATCAGTGTAAATGTACCGAGGGCGAGATGATAAAGTGATGAGCAGGATTGAGTCGTGTCGGCGAGGACACCGTTGTGGGGGGCGGGGGTGGGAGGAAAGGTACAGTGACGTCACGTAATTAATTCGGACGAGGCGACACAGATTCCACCCGGCGACGGTTTAGATAAAGTTGTTACTTTACAGCGAATTAATTATATCCTAGTCAGTGGACCATACATTTTACAATTATTCGACAAATTCAGATATTATCATCTATGAAATATCAGAACTGATTCGATGCTAAGCATCTTTAGTGAACGAAACAAAATGTATGATCTGTACAAAGAGTGGTGCAAGTAGGCTACGATTGTATTACATTACATTACACTAATATTATAAAGGCGAAAGTTTGTGAGTGTGTGTGTTTATGTTGGTCACTTCTTCACGCTCTAACGGCTGGACCAATTTTGATAAAATTTTGTATGGAGGCAGCTGACACCCTGGATTAAGACATAGGCTACTTTTTATCTCGATATTGTTACGGCATCGAGACTTACGCGGGTGATACCGCGGGGTGCAGCTAGTTGTATCATAATGGGTGGTGGGGACAAATAAGTAGATACCTACCTATCAATAAAAGCTTTTCGGTCTTCAGACTTTCACAATAATATTTCAAGGTGATGTCGTAAGAAACCAAAACATTCTTCATCCAAAATATTATCATAAGCACTTCAAATATCCGTCGCTTTCGTCACTCCTGAGGTACTCGTCGTCATTAGCAACGTTTAATTCGAGTGGCTTGCCACGCCGCGCGCCGCCAGGACGTGCAGATACAATATTATATAATTCGAGTGGCTTGCCACGCCGCCGCCGCCAGGACGTGCAGATACAATATATATAATTCGAGTGGCTTGCCACGCCGCCGCCGCCAGGACGTGCAGATACAATATATATAATTCGAGTGGCTTGCCACGCCGCCGCCGCCAGGACGTGCAGATACAATATATATAATTCGAGTGGCTTGCCACGCCGCCGCCGCCAGGACGTGCAGATACAATATATATAATTCGAGTGGCTTGCCACGCCGCCGCCGCCAGGACGTGCAGATACAATATTATATAATTCGAGTGGCTTGCCACGCCGCGCGCCGCCAGGACGTGCAGATACAATATTATATAATTAGAGTGGCTTGCCACGCCGCGCGCCGCCAGGACGTGCAGATACAATATTATATAATTCGAGTGGCTTGCCACGCCGCACGCGCCGCCGCCAGGACGTGCAGATACAATATATATAATTCGAGTGGCTTGCCACGCCGCGCGCCGCCAGGACGTGCAGATACAATATTATATAATTCGAGTGGCTTGCCACGCCGCCGCCGCCAGGACGTGCAGATATAATATTATATAATTCGAGTGGCTTGCCACGCCGCGCGCCGCCAGGACGTGCAGATACAATATTATATAATTCGAGTGGCTTGCCACGCCGCGCGCCGCCAGGACGTGCAGATACAATATTATATAATTCGAGTGGCTTGCCACGCCGCGCGCCGCCAGGACGTGCAGATACAATATTATATAATTCGAGTGGCTTGCCACGCCGCACGCGCCGCCGCCAGGACGTGCAGATACAATATTATATAATTCGAGTGGCTTGCCACGCCGCACGCGCCGCCGCCAGGACGTGCAGATACAATATATATAATTCGAGTGGCTTGCCACGCCGCGCGCCGCCAGGACGTGCAGATACAATATTATATAATTCGAGTGGCTTGCCACGCCGCCGCCGCCAGGACGTGCAGATATAATATTATATAATTCGAGTGGCTTGCCACGCCGCGCGCCGCCAGGACGTGCAGATACAATATTATATAATTCGAGTGGCTTGCCACGCCGCGCGCCGCCAGGACGTGCAGATACAATATTATATAATTCGAGTGGCTTGCCACGCCGCGCGCCGCCAGGACGTGCAGATACAATATTATATAATTCGAGTGGCTTGCCACGCCGCACGCGCCGCCGCCAGGACGTGCAGATACAATATATATAATTCGAGTGGCTTGCCACGCCGCGCGCCGCCAGGACGTGCAGATACAATATTATATAATTCGAGTGGCTTGCCACGCCGCGCGCCGCCAGGACGTGCAGATACAATATTATATAATTCGAGTGGCTTGCCACGCCGCGCGCCGCCAGGACGTGCAGATACAATATTATATAATTCGAGTGGCTTGCCACGCCGCACGCGCCGCCGCCAGGACGTGCAGATACAATATATATAATTCGAGTGGCTTGCCACGCCGCACGCGCCGCCGCCAGGACGTGCAGATACAATATATATAATTCGAGTGGCTTGCCACGCCGCGCGCCGCCAGGACGTGCAGATACAATATTATATACTAATACATTTTGTAATAACTTCACTTCAGTTCCTCATGGTCTGCTTGCGACAGTTGGTAGGTACCGACCAGTGTTTACCAAACTTTTGAAAGATCTAATTCCACCCGATTACGAAACCATAGGTATACACTTTATAAGTGACTCTAAATCTTCACTAATGTTCCCAGCTAAATTATAACCTTATTTTTATGCAGATAGAGTTGCGAATTCAGTAAAGATAGGTAGATTTCGTCAGATCATAGCAGACGGGTTACAAAAATAGCTGATAGTGAGATAATGATTTGTAAACGACGTACGATTAGTTTCGCGCGGAGACGTAATGGACACAAGTTTGGTCAGCTAGCTCAGCTCAACAACAGCATTTGTAAACGACGTCCGATTAGTTTCGCGCGGAGACGTAATGGACACAAGTCTGGTCAGCTAGCTCAGCTCAACAACAACACTTGTAAACGACGACGTCCGATTAGTTTTGCGCGGAGACGTAACGGACACACAAGTCTGGTCAGCTAGCTCAGCTCGGGCAACAACATTTCTGAATTTAGTAATCTCGGTTTTTTCGGGAGATAAATATAATTTATTGAAAAATAACGGCTTTCTACAAGTTAAAGCCTTATTATAAAGCCTGCAAACGTGTGATCAGAACTTTACCTTGGCTTTTTAAGACGGATCCAAGACCCTAGTAATAATATAGCCTCCAAAGTTTGTTCAAACTGAGACATTGGTGAATATTCTGGCAGGTCACGTCTCATATTGTTGGGAAAATCCGAACTTAATAAATCATGTGCGTGTTCTTACGCAGAGAGCAATAAATAAATAAAGGGTGTTTGATTAAATTTTTGAACGGGTACAGGGTGCGTCCAGCGCGCGTCGCAGAAAATATTACAATAAAAAATATTGAGAGCATTCGCTTTATATCGACTTCGTACAACTAGGAAGAGTCTGTGTTTAGTGGCTTGAGATTGATCGATGAATTTCATGGGTGTTAAATCATAACATTTATAATAAAACCTAATTTCATTTAATATACTTTTCTTTAATAAAACGATGAAATGATACAATGAATTATTGATATAATTTTATTTTACCTAATTTTATATGGTTTAAATAAACATTTTCTATAATGCACATTCGAATTAAAATTCAATTAGTTATTACTATTCAGTTACTATAATATTCCAAATTTATAAGTAACGTTTAATGTTATTGAATCAAACCATTTGGGTTAGGTTAGGTTAGAACAGTGACCAGATCCCCTCTATTTTTGTTGAATCATTTGGAACTGAACTTATATAAAAAGAGCATTATACAAAGGATAATAATTTTCCAGGCGACTAATAACTTAAAGGGCGACTAACTATTTGCTACTAAAATAATAACTTGGCAGCGATTAAATATTATTTCTTAATCGCTGCAAAGTCATCTACTGTTATTGAATCATTTGGGTTAGGTTAGGTTAGAACAGTAACCATTAACAAGCGAAGGCGAGCGAGCGAAGCGAGCGTGCCGCGGTAGCGGCCGCCGAGCGCCAGATCCCCTCTATTGTTGGTAAATTCAGTTACCAAAACAAAAATTCGATGCCAGTTTAAATTAAAATAAAGCTAAAAACTGATTATTGAGCTGCTACTTTCTACTTAAAATAATACTTCGCTGTAGCTGCCAACCTATTATTTTTGCTACCGGCTTTAATTATTTTTAATCCCAAATTCAGATTAATTTGCCGCCGCGTTAAATACATGCCTTATACAAATTGAAAATAATAGGAAATTAACGTTATACTTAATGTTAATTTCATATTTAAATAAAAAAATATGGTTGGATATGAAATATAACATTAGAATCACATGCAATTAGGTTATTTGTTTTTATAGCATATGAAAATTATGTCATGTAAACGTTATTTCAAGTGATATTATACTGTATGTTATTGTGCCATATATTACACATCCAAATTTCATACATGTTATATTGAACTTTATTCTTGTCGCCAAGTTCGATTTCCGATTGAATGAGACACTGTTGGAGTTTTTGATAAAGTTTTAGATATTATCTAGTGAATTATGTTTGCTGATCAGTGATAGATTGACTGTCTATTACTTAGATGTTACCTGGTGAATTGTGTTAGCTGAACAGTGATATATTGACTGTCTATGACTTCAGACTTATTAAATCATCTATAATAGGTTCTGTGAATAATACAGCTTTGCTAAATCTTTTGCAAAATATGGGTAGTATAAGATAATGCCGTGTAATATTCTGAATACCAAATCTTATTCTTTCTCAAAACTGTTTCCTCTATGAACTATTCAATTGTTTTTATGTAATGTTTAGTTCGCTCTATTGGTGCTGGAACTCGGCGGCGCTCAGTTAAAGATGAAGACGCGAGACGTTGCGAGTTTACACAAAACAACCGGCTGCCGTGAAATCGAGTTTTTTGCGCTGTTTACATAGATAGATCATTGTTATGAAAACTAACGCTTCTTTATTCTTGTCTTTACTTTGTTTTATTAAAATCGTTTAGTTTTCTATTTTTGAGTTTGCCGTCTGTTCATAGATAAATGAGAAAATAAATAATGCATTCCAGTTTAGCACTTGCAACTTTTAGTAAGTTTTATAACATTTCAGTGCAATATTGTTTGGGATAATCGTCATCCGCATTTATACATCACATTTAATATATGATAGTAATCACATACCACCGGCAGCAATACGAACTTAATTAAATGACGTGTCCAGCGGCAGTACATCATATTCGTTGTTGTGGCTAGTTTGAGCGACGAACATGAACTGATCAACTAATGGAGACATGTAGTGCTAAATCTGGAACGTAGTAATTAGTAAAATACAAAGTGTCATAGGACTAGGGTAGTAAGGTTCTTAATCATTTGTAATCAGCCAAGTTAACAAAAGCAGTGGTATATTTAGTGCCGGTAACGGAAAATGAAGAGCAATTCGTAAATGATCACAAGACATCTACCATTTGATCTTTGTCCAATTTGTCCATCCTTTGTACTGCAACATTCCGAATAAACAACATCCGTCGAACATTCACTGAGTTCCTACAACGCTAGTCGTTTACTTTGATCCCCACGTGAGCTCTTCATTTGCTTACTCGTCGGTGGCAGCGTCGTGCAGTCCTAGTCGATGACAGTGTTACACAGGACACTATCATCTCTTAGCGTAATATTGTGTTTGAGAAACTTATTCAGTTAGTCGCGGAGTCCCACCGGAACTGGGATGCTAAATAGTCGGGAGGTGGAAGAAATGCAACTATTACTGCAACAATGTTTGTTGATACGAAGTCAGTTTATGTAAAAGATATTTGCGTAACTTGGGTTATTTTATAAACTTTAAGTGAAGCCGCAGTAAAACTGCAACTATAAACGTATACTGACGTTACGTTGTCGTTTTTTTTCGAAGTTATTATCGGATAGAAATAGCTCGCATCAGCTTTCATTACATCAATGTAAAACGTGCATCACAGTTCTGTTGTAAATGGCCATTTACGAGCAGGTAGTTGCATCGTGCTTGGCAATGTGCGTCAGTCGTCATGCGTGCGATGCCGGGCGGCGCGACTAGTGCACTTGCAGTGGCGTCGCAGTAGAACTGTGACGCGCTGACAACAGTTGTCAGCTGAACGGGTCACGTCATTGTTGGCGGCACTGCGCAGAGTGCAGCCGCTCGCTACTGATGCACTTGTGATGGCGACAGTCATAAGTATTCGATGGAACTATTTATTTTATCTTTTGACATATTTCGTTACATAGCTTTCGAAAAGTCAATTCTTATATAAATGTTGAAATGTTTTAACTATGTATGGCCGTAGCTCCACTTGCGTTTCGAGTTCTTTTAGGGAAGATTTACCATTTTCGTTCCTCTTAAAAAAAATATCTGATTTTACATGATTAAGACATAATATACAACAATGTATTATAAATATCAAAAAATAGCATATTAATGATTAATTTTTACCCAACTGCGTGGCGCAATGGAGGTCAATAATATGTTTATCAGCCTATGTATGTATGTTTGTTTCTTTGTGGTACTCTAGAGACCAAACGCAATAACCAATTTTGATGATTCTTACGTCAATCGATTTGTCTTAATCTTGTCAGTGTCACTAAAGACATGACAGTAATCAAAAGTCAATATGGCGATAACCAGACGCCATAATTGTGAAAAATTAAAAAAAATAAGTCGACGAACTACGTCAAGTGGTAGGTACTCCACTTGACGTAGTTCGTCGACTTAATTTGTTTATCCTATCCAATGATACTTCATTGGATAGGTATTTGACAATAATCTTAAGGTTTCTCCAATCATTTTTCATTTTGAATGACCATTTAGAATCTATAACGATTTAAAAGTTGGTTAGCAACCATTCTCATAATCGTATAATAGATCTTTTTAACGTGAAAAATAATTATTATAATATAATTCAATATAATTCTTAAAATCGAGTGACCTACCCAGAATTTACTTGCTTTGAAAGATAATAAATAATTTTATCGACCGTTGCCCCAAACGTTACTACCTGCGTACAGTGAGAGAAAAATAACCTAATTAAAAATAAAGGCTTATACAGCATAGCAAACTCTAACTCAAACTCAAACTCAAAGCATTTATTTCAATTAAACCATTTACAGGCACTTTTGAATTGTCAACAAGTCGGTCAGTTACAAATATGAAGCTAGTTGCCCATTCCAAATAGTAGGTTCCTATGGAGAAGAACGGGCAAGAAACTCCACAGACACTCTTTTAAAATAAAATATTTGATACAAAGTATTGGTTACATCATTCTTATTGAAAATATACATGTGAGAACGATGCAAAACGTCAGAAGCGTCCGTGATAAAAAAAAACAATTAAAAACTAAAATAATTAAAAATAAGCCGTGGCAGCTAAGAGATGACCAGTCCCAACTGACAGCGCCCGTTCACGAACATGACGCATGGATCAGCACCATTCAGCTCAACCATTTTGAAGGGAGCTAAATGATCCAACACACACGCCACCATCAGCGAGACATCTGAGTGAGCATGACATACTCTCAGCTGCCAGGACATATTCAAGTCAATGAAAGACATATTACCCGGTAAATGGTAGCTCTATTGTACATAGTACTCACACCTGTGTTATGCAATTATATAATACAAAGGTGATTGAGTTTATACAATGAAAAGATAGTCTTACAATCTTCAGCAGCTCCAACAGTATTTTCAAATGTTAATCAATTAGTTGACGTTGTGGAGCAGGACCAGCATTGGATTAAAGCATTGGATTTGGACCGGCATTAAATTAATCATTTAATAACTCAAAAATGTGAAATTTAAAAGGAAAAAATATCAAAAAACCCGACAGCTTAAAAGTGAACTATCAATTTCAATAACAAAAAACACGACTGACCTGCTAAAAATCGAACTAAAAAGTTAAGTGTTTTGATATTTAACTTTACTTTTTTTATTGTTCTGTAATGATAAATGTTTTTAAATAAACGCGGTAGCCGTATGGGATAAATGTTGAGAGTGACGTTATTTTACTTTAAAGTGATAGTGTAGTGTAGTTTTGGTGAATATGTTAAAATGGTGGAAGCGTGGGAAATAAATAACGCGGGCGCGTTGGTACCTCGGTACTGTCGCGCTCATAAATAATATCACAAGCAGACATTCACACACTCAAGTGATTTAAAGCTATAGCGCTCAACTTGTGTGAGCATTTGGTAACATTAAGTACGATGGCTCACATTATAGTAACATATCATTTGGTTACATTAAGTACGATGGCTCACATTATAGTAACATATCATTTGGTTACATTAAGTACAATGGCACACATTATAGTAACATATCATTTGGTTACATTAAGTACGATGGTTCACATTATAGTAACATATTATTTGGTTACATTAAGTACGATGGTTCACATTATAGTAACATATCATTGCGTCTGTCTGTTATGACTTCACGAAACAAACCACCCCTGGTTAGTTATGCCAATTCTGCTCATTTAGAAACGTTTGCGTACGACTTCTGGCACATCTGCATAATTGTTCAAAGTCAAACCATTTATTTGAAATAGGCACATAAGAGGCACTTTTGAACGTCAAAATTTACAAACAAATAGAAATGTTTCTAGGTGCCCCTTCCAAAAGGTAGTTTCGTATGGAGAAGAATGGGCAAAAAACTCCACTGTTACTCTTTTAAAAATGTATTACAGTATTTTGTTTGAGTACATTAATTATATGATTATATGTGAAGACGATGCACCTAGAATAAAATTACTATACCACAATAGGTAAAAAGAATTAAAAACTAAGCAATGAAAAATAACTTAATTATTAGGTAGATACATGGTGCTCACATATTTACAAACATCATACAAGTATCTTTTTCAACAAAAAGAAAAAATAAGTCAGTGTGTGAGTATAGGTAATCACAGAATGTAAAATCAATATCATAAAAATAACAGATTTTACCATAAAAATAGCAACCAGTTTGATTTTGTCTAGACTCTAGATTGTCCTATGGAGCTGGACCAGCATGTTTCCAAGCAGTGCCATCCTGGATAGAATCCTCTAACTTGTAATATGCTTGTTTACAAAGTGTACTTTTAATATTTGTGTTTTAAATTTTCTCTCATTTAATTGCAATATATCACAAGGTATTTTGTTGTAACATTTAACACAGTATCCCATAAAAGATGTATGTACTTTAGATAATCTGAAACTGTTAGAAAGGAGACTTCCTAGTATTACCGAGATATTGATAGACTCAGCGAGTGTCACCTGTATGTAACATCTCGTCACTCTACGGATGCTACTTGACTCAGCGAGTGTCACCTGTATGTAACATCTCGACACTCTACGGATGCTACTTGACTCAGCGAGTGTCACCTGTATGTAACATCTCGACACTCTACGGATGCTACTTGACTCAGCGAGTGTCACCTGTATGTAACATCTCGACACTCTACGGATGCTACTTGACTCAGCGAGTGTCACCTGTATGTAACATCTCGTCACTCTACGGATGCTACTTGACTCAGCGAGTGTCACCTGTATGTAACATCTCGACACTCTACGGATGCTACTTGACTCAGCGAGTGTCACCTGTATGTAACATCTCGACACTCTACGGATGCTACTTGACACAAACACACCCACACGCAGCGGGTGTTGTTGACTCATTGTTAGTGAACCAGTACTAAGAGCACGTTTACATTATGTGTTAAACTGGAAAAAAATGCATTATAATACTACGATTTTTTTGTGTTTAACCTGAATATAGCTAAAAGTATATTAATATGATTTTAACTACACAACATGGAAACTAGGCCGAAAACGTCGAACATCTATTGAATGAACTGAGTTCACAAGTTGGTGCTATGTCGTAGCGGCGTAGCGCCGCCGCCGCCGTAGCGGTTTGACGCGATCCAAGCGAGTGTCGCGAATAAGGTCAGCGTAGCGCTACGACTGCTACGTCGTGCACGTCACGACGATTCTGTTCTAGGTTTTTACTTAAATTTCAATGAGCACTTAGTAATATTATTTTATTGGCTGATAAAAATATAAATTAGCTTACATTATTTACTGGAATTGTACAGCTATATTTAAAACTTGACAAGAAAATATCGTAAATTGCGAAAAACTGTGTTTCTATGTCTTGAACCGAGGTCACCCCGTCGTCTTTAACTTCTATAACCCATTCTTTGCCCCCTCATAGGTAGTTGTAAATGATAAACATGCTGAGATTTCAAATCAAATCAAATCATTTATTTGCATGAATATGGGTACATGAGTTGATACATAGGTACAAAAAAGTTCTTTGAACCATATCCTACCTAAACAGGTGTGCAAATATCTACAAATTATAATATAAATATTTCTTACATTATTCATTAATTACAAATATTAATATTAAATTATTTATGAAATTTATTAATTATATAATTTTATTATTATTACTAACTTAAAAAATTAATTACATTTATCATTTAAATAATCAATAACTTTGTAATATGCTTTATTGATCAGATAAGTCTTTAGTTTATTTTTAAATGATGTAAAATTATCTGCTTCTTTTATATTATTAGGTAATTTATTATATATTCTAGGGCCCATACAAAATGCACTCTTGTCAAACATAGCTGTTCTATGGCGTATTGCACAAAGTGTACTGGCAAGCCTGATACTCTTTAACGTTTTATATTTTTTTTATATTATTTCTAATGTCTAATGCTAGTTCATAGATATACAGTGATGGGAATGTCAATATTTTTAAATTTATAAAATGTGGTTTACAAGAATCTGTAGGTTTTAATGCACATATTGCCCGGACACATTTCTTTTGGGCTTTGAAGACAGTTTCTCTCTCAGTGGCATTCCCCCAAAACATTATACCATACCTTAGTGTCGAACCAACGTAAGCGTGGTACGAGTATGCATTTGAATGCATACTTCATTTGTTTGTTCTGGATGTGATCCAAGATCTGTGTGTAATGTGTGCACAGATAGTCATAAGTGGACTAATATTCATCGTTAACACTTTAGTTTTTGGCTTATAAATGTTGAGACTTGGAAAGATAACCAATGTGGAAAAGCAAAAAATATAAATAATGTCGAGTCATTAATTCCATTCCTTAATACATCTTATTATATTAAAGTAGACTATCGACACACGTAACATCGGAAGCCTTAACATTTGAGTTGTGAGCGCACGTTAGTGTTTACATAACGTAAAAGTTCACATTGTGACCGAGTTAATGTCATAACTTACACTCAGCAGACAGGCACAGAAGGCACAGTTTACACCGTGGCATCTAATCGTCTTACAATGGCAGCCCACTTCATGTATCCAATGACTACTAATCACACATGAAAGTAAAAAAAAAATATAAACATTAAAAAAATATATATATATTATTCATTATGACGCATGACGTAGTTTGAAACACCCTTTTACGAGTGCGGTTCGGGCCTTGCATTCCAAGGGTGGCGCGGAATGGTGGAAAACAAACTACAGCATGCGTCATAATGAATCATATTAAAAAAATATATATTCAAATGTTAATAAATATTTTTTTTACTTTCATAAATCATTAATAGTTATTGGATACATGAAGTGGGCTGCCGTTGTAAAACGATTAAATGCCACGGTGTATATTACAAGCGCGATTGTAGTTTACTTACTTACCAACAAGGCAAATGGGTTTGCGATATCGCCGCGAAACCTACAAATAAAAGGTTCAAATTCATAGTTAGGCACGCACCCGAAATGATGTGCACGGCAGTAAAATTAATTTTGCAAAGAAGATCAGTGACTTGCAAAACTCCTACAAGCATCAGAAGGTGCAAGTTTGATGGATGTTTCGTCTGCGTGACGAAGCTTGTTGCAGCTACAAGTAAAAATAAACATTTATAAAAGCCTGTATACCTACTATTACTTTTATAAACTGTTCAAAGTTACCCTTCTGCACGTGTCACTTGTGTATGTGCGCTGCGCATGCGCGAGGACACTCGGCGCACGCGCCGCTTTGGAAAGTGATGCAGGAGGCCGTTGACCCCGCTTGCGGCTACCTCTGACCGCTTATGTATTGCTGTTATGTAAATATGTATATAAATATGTGCATATTACTTTCTGTGGGCATTGAAACTTTATTGCAGTATCACATAGATAATTAGATATTCCTCTTCATTAGGAACGTTTAGGTAACCGGCGAAAAAATAGGTCTTGATTTCAGTTCCAGGTTTTAGAAGATTGTAATTAGCTTTTCGTTTAATCTATTAGTCGAATCATATCTGAAAAAGTAACATGAATGTATCATACATTTTCAAACACTCATTTCCGTTTAGCCAAGGTTAATATGTGGTGGCAAATATTAGCGTTAGGCGTTGTTGACCGTTACAAACGGACTGAGTTCGTAATGATCTCATCACAGCTTCATTGAAGCAGTGACACGGAATTGTAGCGAATAGTTAATCAGACTCTGTGACCGACTCCCTTTTACTGCTCTATTTAATTGGAATTTAACGGCTCTTGGGCCCAAGAACCACGGTTATTTATACCTGCTCCACGAGTCACTCAGTTCGTCAGTGCCCCGTCGTCAGTCCCGTCCCCCGTCCCGCTCCCGCAGTAGCTGAGCGCAGCTTTAATGTTGCAGAGCCGCAACAGTGCACTGGCGGGCAGCAGTTCGGCGGCGAAACCGCCGGCCCGGCCGCGCCGGCCGCTCGTCCGGCTCGACGCCACCACGTACCGGCCGCCGGCACGGCTCCGGCCCGGCGCCGGCGTGCTCTCCACGCTCGACGCGTCCGCCGCGCGCCTGCCGCTGCACCGCCGCGCCGACTCCTACACCCGTCCCGAACAACAGCTCGTCTCCATACAGAGCTCGAAGGAACTCACCATCAAAGAAGACGGGTCACTCGATCAGTCAGAGAAACAACAACAAGAGCAAAACCAACAGCAACAAAACTTCAGTCAGCAACAGCAGCCAGGATTGCAACACTCACAACAATTACAACAACAGCAACACGAATACCAGCAATTATTGCTGCAACAGCAACTACTTCAGCAGCGACAACAGCACATTGAACAACAGCAGAAGCTTTTGAACGAACAGATCTACTACAACCAACAACAATCTGAGCCACAGAACTATCAGCAGCAGCAAATTAGCCAGCATAACGAACAAGCGTACCAACTACAGCTGTACGAGCAACAGAGACGAGCCTACCAGCAGCAAGCGACGCGCAACGAGGAGCCGCTCCAGTACCGCCTGCTGGCGTCCGCCGACGGGCGCGCGTGATCCCGCGCTGACCTTGACCCACATCGCGCTTGTGCAACGATGCGCCACTGCAGCACTGTTGCGCAACACTCTCTCCGCATCACTCATCCTCGCCTCTCACGCGGCCTCGGCTACACAACGCTTTATCTGTCACTCGCAGATCGAGGCCATAGGCCGGTGCCATCCTTTCATCCTCCCATCCATTCTGATTGCGATCGGTCACAGAACTTTTTGAGTAGGTTTTATACATAGAATAGAGATTATCAAAAGCTTAATATTTTTGCGTGCATGACTTTAGCTACTAAGCTAGCTCAGGGTCTTAAGAGCACGAAGTTTCGTCACGTAAGGAGGTATATAATATGAACATGATTGGGCAATTAGCGAGCGCCCTTCTAGACCTCTCACTTCATTCGGTGTAGCCTTGACGCACCACACAGCATGCAACTGCCAGCAACGCACCTCTCGACCTTCATCCTATGTTGCCATCTTCTGATCAGGTTGTACAATTATAACAGTTCACTCAAATACAAGCTTACTTATTTGTACACATAGGTATAATGTTGGTACACGATGTAATAAAATAAAAAAATATTGTGTCACTATGTGCTCTCTGTGCTGCTCGTACGTCTTATAAGGTACTGAGAGAGAAGACCTACGAGTAAGTAACAGTCAAGCCAAAATAATGGTGCTTGTTACTAATCCGAAACCGTGGTAGAGTGCTGCGAAGAATGCTGTTCTATTTATTAATTATTTTCCAAGTTTATATAATTGTAATTAAAGCTCCAAGTTTGTTTACGCACTAGACCTTTGACAAAGAATTTTTACAGAGTCATACCTACGTAATTGCCAGGAAAGGCAGAATATTTGTCATAAAAAATTGCATTGTATGCATCCAAAACTAGATAGTTACAATGATAAATAATAGCGTATTGTTCAGTTGTTCTCAAAGTGCATACAAGTGATTCTCTCACAGTACTCTGGGGTTGCCCAATGCTCCCACGAACAACGAACAAATAAGGACACTGTGTGTTTTACGCGGGTGTCAGCGGTAGACGCACACATCAGCAACGAAATTAAAATGTTCTGTTGATATATGAGTTATTACAGATAATGGTATTCCCATTTGCGTATCATTCTAAATTGCTTGCGTTTGCATAGACGTAATATTGAAAACGAATCTAAAATGCACGGTTTGCGATTGGCAAATTGTACGCTTCATCCAAGCATCAGTTCATTCGCTTGGAAACATTTATATGTGAATTTCGGACACGACTGTAATCTATGGAACCATAGCGATCGCATTTTAGATGTGTACAGCTTCAAAGCATTACATATAATTGCAGCGGTACATACTGCTGCTGTGTACTACAACGTGAAAGTTCATGATGTTAAAAACGTTTTAATTGCTTTTTAACACAAAGCTTGCTATGCAATACTGCTACGAAATACTTTGCCTCTACAAATAAATATAAATTAACTGTTAAACCGGACTATGGTCACGGTGTGTTCAGCTTAGCCTCATTAGTAAGTCGCGGTCGCTGCAACGAGTCTCATCGCATTCAGAGCCAGTAGTTGCCATTCGTTTTAGTTTAGACTTAATTAGTGACCTGACGCCCCCGCGTTAGCAGGACGTTGTTCTCCGCGCTCATACATTGTTATCTTAATAAAGAATGAAGCCAGGAACAGATTCACGCTTTGCCAGAAGAATACTTCACACTAATTAGCTACTCGTACAATTCATAATGTGCGAACATTTCGTGAAGTAAACAATTGCATTGTTCACGTGTTAAATTATTTATGAGAGCGTAAAACAAAATAATGTTATCTTTATATAATTTGTAAGTGGTATTATTTTTTAACATACTAATTATATCAGAGTCGTATTGATGGGGATATTATATAGATAATTATGTGATTGATAAATTTTGTTTCTATCACAGAACTTTTAGGTACTATTAAGAATCATGTGAAACATTCACTCATGACTTTTTGATTGAGGGTGTTGTAAACTACAGACTTGCCATTGACTGTACCTTGGCTGAGTGTTAACTTGTTGCGATATCCTTACTTGTACTTAATTGTGTTCTATTTTTACTTTTAAGCAAAAAACAACTGCCGTTTACCTCTTGTGATAAAATGTAAATATGTACTTTCTTCTACTTACTGCAATTGTGATAGATGCTCAGTACAATATTCAATTGTGATAGATGCTCAGTACAATATTCAATTGTGATAGATGCTCAGTACAATATTCAATTGTGATAGATGCTCAGTACAATATTCAATTGTGATAGATGCTCAGTCAAATATTCAATTGTGATAGATGCTCAGTACAATATTCCTATCTGTGATATAAATGTGAAACAATTGGTGCTCCTTAGTGTCTATGGCCATCGAGTATGTTTTAACGGAGCGGCGATACATTATCGTATTATTGTACATTTTTAATATTATATAATTTTATATTATATGCAAGTCAAACATGTATTAAAGGTTTGCTAAATCCTGAATCTGTTCTTTACTTTCCTTTAAGGATCTAATTCCTTATATCGCACCTATGTGTCTCGACGGAGGAGACGATTTATTTATGAGATAGACAGTGAAGACGACTTCGACCACTAAGAACTAGTGCCGTACGTCACCGTGACGGTGCGGACATTTGCCTGCCATCTTTATAGAACGCACATACACATAGGCAATGCTTGTGCTGTCCCTAATATTTCCCATAATTGACTATTGTGATGTATGTTACAATGACCTGAATGCAGATCTCCTCAATAAACTTGACTGCCTTCTAAATAACTGCATTCGATTCGTTTTCAATCATCGTAAGTATGATCATGTGTCCGCGCACCGATTGGTTTTAAAATGGTTGTCCATTCGTCAGCGCAGAGAGTTGAGGGCTTTGTCTATGTTGTTTTCCATACTCGACAAACCCACTTCTCCTTCTTACCTAACTTCCCATGTTCAATACTTGTGCTCTGCCCATAGTAAAATCTTCGTTCCACCAACAATCGTCGTCTACGATGTCCTTCTCACCGCTCTGGTTTCATTCACTCTTCTTTCTTTGTCCAGGCGGTTTTTCTTTGGAATACGCTCCCTCTGAGCATCAGGATGGCAACCGGTCCGTTAACATTTAAAGTGAAGGCACGGGAACATATTCGTAAGAAGTTAGCATAATCATCCCAGCGCTGATTCGTTTTCTCCTGACACTTTTTATTTTGTTTATAAGTATGTATGTATCTATGTATTAGTATATATTTTTGATTTTCAAGTTATCTATCCCCTTTGTTGCACCTACCATGTTTTGTCTCTGGATCACCCTAAGGTTGACTGGTAGAAAATGCCTCAGGCGTTAAGTCCGCCTTAGTACAGTATTTTTTATTGGTGCATAGTTTTAATAAATAAATTATACTTTTATTTCTTGATGGCATTCGTAAGTAGTTAGTTTACACAACTCTTTCGACGGACCGTTTACGATGTCAAGTGAGCATATTATATCAATATTTTGTGCGACGTGTACATTTGCAGGTTCAATCTACTCGGTTGCATTGCAATATATCACAATATGGTGTTGTAATTAGTAACGTCTTCCGACACTGCCTGTTCTAGTGTGAACTCGACTCGACGAGTCACGACACACTTATGGATGTGGCCGGAAATGGAACGGAGTGGAAGTTGCAGCATTTTAAATACAATAGAGGTTCATAGAGATGTGCACTTAAATAGTTTCATACGTAGGTGCATGCAATAGTTCTATGACATGCTGATAACTTAATAAGTCTGAATAATACATTGTATTATTGTCTGTTTATTTTAAGATCAACAAGAAGAAAGGAACTAAAAATATTAAAAAGTTCTAAGGACCAAAAGGACAGAAAAATAATGCACAAAAAAATCAAAACAAAAATAATAGTAGGTACATCCAGCTCCATTAAGTGGTTACCCCCCAAAATATAATATATGTGCGTTCAAATCCGTGAAAGGCCCAAGTTGGTTTTTGTATTTTGCAAAAACATTTTGTTATAAATTAATGTATTGTTTTAGTGAATAAATAAGTTAAGTTAGTATTTTTTTAATCGGTTTTTAATATTGTTTTTTTTTACGATAAAACCTTAATACTTTTATGCGTATAACGACAAGCAATAATAGATTTAACATTTACGTTGCCTATGTCCAGCAGTGGACGTCGTTCGGCTGTTATGATGATGATGATGACGGAGTGATTCTTGGGGAAGGTTTAGGTGTATAATTAATTAAGGTTTTGTGTAAATTGACCGTAATATGAAGATTATTGTTGAAGATGTCGGAAATAAATATACCGACTGGGAGCTTTACTGGCGTGAGCCGCGTACGCTGCCGTAAGAGATACATAAAGTTTATGTTCTACAGGATTGTACAGTCGCCAGCACATCAGGTTATACCAAACTTTCAAAGAACAAGGCTCACGGCCCATACAAAATTAACCCACCCACGTCCTACAGCAAAGAGAAGTATCTCAAAAAAAATATAAAATGAGTATAAAAAGATGGCATACTTCCGATCGCCATCCTTACAGTCTAACATATAACAAATTGCTATGAAAGTTTGCTCAAGGGCTACTTTATGTACAAGAATAGAAGTACACTATTGAGAAATATTTGGCTATGTCGACTTGTTATCAAGCTCAACTGACAGTAGAAAGTATTTTCTAAGAAGAACCTATACTATAAGATTACAGATGTATAAAAAAATATTATATTAAGTTTTTATATTTTACATTATGCGGTTGTTAAAATCATCTTTTAAAATCTATGTTGATCATCAACAGAATATTCGCCATAGCTCTATCCTACTCTGTTATATTTAACTATATTAATATTAAATCTCACTAATGTTTTTTTAGTTCAATGTTCGGCGGTCGAACCAGTGAGAAAAAAAAATCAGTTGTTCGATGGTGAAACTCTATAATTGCAGTCGAAGTTGAATTTTGAGCCTTCTTCTTTCTTCAAAGGATTTTAAACCTTAAAATGTTGAACGTTAAGTTCAAAATCGAATGAGAAAATTTGACAATTTGTGGTAACTTGATGTGCTGGTGACTGTACATCTTAAAAAGTTCAACAAAAATGTCTACGATAGCATAATCATGGCTATCTACTAATTTTAACCAGTATTATATTAATCTTTATCCAATAAAATATGTTTTTTTTTTAATTGGGCATTTAATTTAGATTAAAATATGCCTTTACATCATACCATTTAAATGAGTACTTTAAAAGATATCAGTGATATCATAGATTCAAAATAATTATGGTTGACGGCAGCGGGCGCAATGCGATCGCTTCGTTTCCTTTTAATCCCGGTAGTTTGTTCCTGATGGATATTTTTCGACATCAACGCGGGCGAAGCCGCGGGCAAAAGCTAGTGGTTTATAAACACAGTTAGATTAAGATCAACACTTAAGAAGTCGGTCCTTGCATAAAATGTAAAATTTAGCAACACCAGATTCGACATGGCAATCTTCTGTTCATCTGCACTATATCTAGATCGCTTCGTGTAACGTATCGGTACGCGGGGTGGGCAGAGCGCGCGGTACGCGTGCGTGTCGCTGCCGCATTGCGTACTGCGTACCGGAGGACATACTTCTCTCTATAGTAAACTAGGTGTAATAAGTTTGTTTAGGATTTTAATTGTAAATGTCCTGAATAGCAGTTTCAATGTTATGTAAACTTGTACCTACAGACAAAAACAGAGGCTGTTCGTTGAATATTCATTATTATGTTTAGAGTGGGGCGCTTACGTTGGCCATTGACAAATATTGTTGTCATTTGGAGCAAGTTCACAATGTAATACAGATAACGATCAACTTCTCTTTATAAACGGCACTAAGCTCCGCGGTTCATTCGTGAACAAGCAAGTGAGGTCGCCAGTTCGAACCCCACCGGCAGCATCAACGTTGATCCACTCCAGTTCCATCTGTTCCATTCCATTCTTAGTTAGAGGGACTTGCTGCAACACATAGTAGAAGTATCGATAGCATAACACAACATAACTTCACGCCGGTTTTCACCAAAGGGGAAGACAGAGACCTAGTACACACTAATTTCCCCACTTATTAATGTTTAATTCCAATATAGTATGAAGCAAGTCTATTGCCGTCACCCGGGCATAAATCCAGTCTGCTACTATGAAATTCTTGATGGGATAACCCAATACCATTTTGCCTGACCCGGGAAACTGACCCCGTCGTGCGTCAGTTAATACACAAACATACTCGTAAACCCACACATACAAACCACAGAACGCCACCCGCTACGATCATTATTTGTCGGTGTCGCTCGTCTGTCGTATGTCGATATTCAACAAAATAGAGTTTACACTATATTTTGGCAAATTAACCAATAGTGAACGTCCAATATTTAATAAATTCCAACAGAATGAACTCAGTAGAATGGGGCTAAAGACGCGAGCGTCGAATGCCAACTGGCCAACCGTTCGGCTAGACATGTTGGCTGCTTCTCAAACATCACGCTAATGTTCTGCAGACATTCAGTTAAGGCCTTTTGATGCAACTTTATTTAGGCCCACTTGCACCACAAACGTTAAACGTATTTTAAAACATAATTCTGACTCTGTCATCTTCAAATAATTGACAGATATCGAATTTTGCGCTAAATGCATTTAGTGATACGTGATGCAACTGGGCTTTTGAATGTGGCTACTGTTACAATATTTTAATTTTACAAAGTTATTGATTATTTCAATGATAAATGTAATAAAAAAATTAAGTTAAGTAATAATAATACAATTATATTTTATAGTTAATAAATTTCATAAATAATTTAATATTAATATTTTTGTAAATGAATGAATAATAGAGGAAATTTAATAGGCTACGGTTTAAATGACTTTGTTGTATGTATCACCTCATGTATCCATATTCAAGCAAATAAATGATTTGATTTATTATTTAACTGATTGGGAAAATTTTGAGTAATTAGAGATTGTATCTACAAGTTAGCTAGCGAAACTTTTGAGTATTAAGAGATTGTATCTACAGGGTCAAATTAAGTTAGCGTTGGGTCCACTAAATAGCAAAGGGGAAACAAGTGGCAATCTTACGTTCTTTACGAATGGAATAGAATGGTATCTATCCTACCTTCTGCACCAGTTGGAGGAAAATTTTATTTTATCTTTGTACACTGTTCGGAGTGTACCCACTTACCTTATCGTCTCGATGTCGTTGTCCCGTGAAACCGCACGCTTCGCCCGGCCGGAGCCGCGTCGCCGCGCGCCGCGCCAATGTGCCGGGACATTGCGTGACGTCACACGACCTCGACCCTTCTCCGGACTAGTACTACACAGATGTAAAGATAGAAAAAAATCAATTTCTACCTTACCAAGAAAGAAGGGTGATTTTTGATGATTTGCAAAACTAGAAAAACATGCAATAGATACTTACCTACATATTTTGTTTCAAATGTTGCATATTATTTATTATTTTGCTAGTTTTTATGGTTTCGTATCATAAAGGATCACTCGTATGTCTGTCGTCTGTATGTGCGTCTGTCACAGCCAATTTACTCAGAATTTACTCGAGTAATTAAGTATAAATTTGCTACACTATAAATTTGCTTTGCTATAAGTAGCGAATGTGATATCATATTGAACGGAGAAAAAATTGAATTTATGAATCAAAAGGTTTTCCTAGGAATCACTCTAGACGAGAAACTACAATGGGGACCACATATGACCTCTCTTGCGGGGCGACTAAGCTCGGCCGCTTATGGTGTTAGAAAGATAAGACAGCTAACAGATATAGAAACCGCGCGTTTGGTTTATTTTAGCTACTTCCACATCATTATGTAGTATGGCATTTTACTGTGGGGTCGGGCTGCTGACATTGAGTCCATCTTTATTTTGCAAAAGAGAGCTGTCAGAGCAATTTATAATCTACGTCGCCGCGAATCTCTTAGGGAACTATTTAAAAAGATTAATATTATGACGGTACCTTGCCAGTTCATTTATGAAAATATTATGTATGTAAGGAAAAATCTACATATTTTTAACAAGATAAGCGATAGACATAATTTGAATACTAGAAATAAATATAAAATAGATCAACCATTTTTCAGATTATCTAAAGTAGGTACATACATCTTTTATGGGGTACTGTGTTAAATGTTACAACAATATACCTTGAGATATATTGCAATTAAATGAAAGACAATTTAAAACACATATTAAAACTACACTTTGTAAACAAGCATATTACAAGTTAGAGGATTATATCCAGGATAGAAATGCTTGGAAACATGCTGGTCCAGCTCCATAGGACAATCTAGAGTCTAGACAAAATCAAACTGGTTGCTATTATAATTGTATAATTTGTTATTTTTGTGACATTGATTTTACATCCTGTGATTACCTAAACTCACACATTGACCTATTATTGTAAAATTTTTAGGAAAACATATACTTTTTTAGGTCCATGCTTTTACGATGTTTTTAAATATGTGAACTCCATGTATCTATCTCATAATTAATTTATTTTTATTGCTTAGTTTTAATTCTTTTTACCTATTATGGTATAGTAATTTTATTCTAGGTGCATCGTCTTCACATATTATCATATAATTAATGTACTCAAACAAAATAATGTACAACATTTTTAAAAGAGCAACGGTGGAGTTTCTTGCCCATTCTTCTCCATACGAAACTACCTTTTAGAAGGGGCAACTAGAATCAATCCTATTTTTTTGTAAATTTTGACGTTCAAAGTGCCTCTTATGTGCCTATTTGAAAAAATAATTTGACTTTGACTTTGACTACACATGATTATGAATTTCTGTAACCGAAACACGAACCTGTAACGTAAATAACACAATTTTGAATACACTTGTGGGGGAAAGAAAAAGTTTTGCAAGCTGTACCGTGGGACATAATTATTATAAATTGCTTCACTCAATTAAATAACACTTGTATTCAAACAATTGCCTACACTTTCACCATCATTCACCTACACATTCACCACCATTCACCTCTAGTCACAAACACATTCACCTACACATTCACCACCATTCACCTCTAGTCACAAACACATTCACCTACACATTCAACTCCATTCTCCACCATTCACCCTTTGACTGCTTTTGTTGTGTTATTTTTATTTAATTTTAATTTTCCTTTTCATTTATTTTTGTGTTAATTGTTTAGTAGAAATACATGTTACCTGCCTGTTTATTTGTATGATGCCACTAAGTGGGGTCTGGTGACCTGTAATACAGGTTTTTTCTAAAACCTACTTCAGGCACCAGCTCTCCTGGAGGCGAAAGTCCTCGCGCACATTTGGGTGTGGCGCGAAGAGGCGAAACTCCGGGGCATAACTCCGCTGCCGCAAGAAATCGCGGCACAGCGGACGGAGCTCCGGAGGGATCTCATGGCGACATGGAGAGTGCGATTGTCGCAACCCAGCGCTGGGCACGCCACAATTGTGGCGATAAGTCCCCTCTTTGAGGAGTGGCTAGAGAGGCGCCACGGCGTCCTCACCTTCCGCCTGACGCAGGTCCTCACCGGACATGGATGTTTCGGGAGGTTCCTGTTTAGGATTAAGCGGGAGGAAACGCCCGGGTGTCACCACTGTGTGGATCGCCCGGAGGACACGGTGGAGCATACGGTGGAGGTCTGCCCAGCTTGGGCGGAGCACCGCCGTGTCCTCACGGAGGCGATCGGCGGCGGCGATCTCTCGCGTCCGGCCCTGGTTCAGGCCATGGTTCGGTGCGAGAGTGCATGGGAGGCCGTCACCTCCTTCTGCGAAGCAGTTATGTTAGCGAAGGAGGAGGCGGAACGCGTGAGGGTGAGACAAGGTTCGCGCCCTCGCGCCCTTAGTCGCCGCAGGAGACGCCCCGGGCGTCGGGAGTCGCAAGCCGATTTCCGGCCACCGTAGGCGCGGGCCTGCGGACGGTGAGCGATGGGTAGCTCGCCGTCCGATAAGGACCAGGCCCGGGTCGACGGCGCGTTGTGTTCCACGCGCGCCTCAAAGAGATGTCAGCACCAATTGACGGGGTCTGATAGGACCAATGCCTGCCGGGGTTGCGAGTTTGTCCGAAAGGGATATCGTGGCCCTGGCACACAGGCAACGGAAGGAACACGGGTGGGTTTTAGTCAGTAAAAGTCTGACACGCCCTCCCGCTCCGCCCAGAGCGGGAGAAGTTATTTGATAATTTCACACCCAAAAAAAAAAAAAAAAAAAATAATGTGAATTTTTATAGTTCAAAACTGTTAAGTGCTACAAAACATTGCGAGAGAAAATAAATAAACTAATTATTATAATTCATTCGTTAATTCACTAGATTAAGGTTTATATGGGTCTATGCTACCCGAAATAAAGTTTTATTTATTTATTATCACATGAAAGGACTTGATATAAGGATTTAAAATATTTTTTTTTAAATAATTTTAAAATAATGAATTTTAAAGTTATTAAAGAAAGTAGATGAAAATTCACTGTTCCCCATATCTCCGAAACGGTTCAGCCTAATATTAAAAAAAAAATACAGTAATAGTTCTACACTTCTAAATGAGGCATTCCACTAAGAGCACTGATTTCAACAGCACTTGACCGAACAGCACCTAAGCACTTCCACTAACTGCACTGAAACAAAATTTTGATGAGTGCGGTTCGGTGGAACAGTTTTCTAATATTACTTTAAGTCCCCGAACGGCACCTGCATACAGTTTGTAGTGATGGGACATATATTATATTCTGTGTTCAGGACATTACCAACTATAACATAACGAGTAGTAAGTGATATCGAACCACGCACAGTAAAGGGCTCCGATATCGTACGGAATGAATGCGGGTAAATTTTTACGTATGCAATTTGTTTAACGTTGGATTCAAATCACTAAACTATTTCAACATAGCATAATAGCAGAGACGCTGAAATAGTTAGACCAGATGCTGCACAGCTTAAATGGAGCCTCTCGACGGGTTGGCCTCGGTATCAATTTGGACAAGACGAAAGGCATGTACACTCGTCACACGTCTTGCCGAGACCAATCTACATCAAAAGGTAGCTTTTCGAAGTTGTGAAGGAGTATGTCTACCTAGGGGAAGTCATCCAGCTCGGTAGACACAACTTTGAGAATAAAGCCGACAGAAGGATCCAGTTGGAGTGTTTGCAGTGTTTGGGAAACTTCGTCAAGTCTCTTCGTCACCTATCCCACAATGTTTGAAGACCAAGGTCTTCAACTAGTGCGTCCTGCCCGTTATGACATACAGTGACAAAACGTGGACACATACAGTCGGGCTGGTTCACAAATTCAAGGTTGCTCAGCGCACTATGGAGAGGGCTATGTTTGGAGTTTCTTTTGTAGGATAAGATCAGAAATGAAACTATCCGGAAAAGAACCGGATTTACCGACATATGCAGAGTAAGCAAGCTGAAGTGGCAGTGGGCGACCCATGTTTGTTGAAGGACCGATGGCCCATGGAGCAGACAAGTCTTGGAGTGGAGACCGCGTATCGGCTAGATGGACCGACGACCTTAAAAAGGTAGCTGAGACAGACTCAGAGACAGTTCGGCGCGCGCGCTCGTGTTAGTCGCACGCCTTATCTATAACCCCCTCCCAGTTATTTCGCATCGTCACTAGTGATGGGAACGCGATCGAAAACAAGTTGTCGATATGGATCGTTTTTTGACGCGCTCCAATTCTGTTGGCAAACGCCCTCTCGAAGGTGCCATTAATAGCAATGAATGGAAAATACCCAGAAAAGCTGCGCGTCAAGCCGAACAACGCCCACCGGAGCCGATCAAGACTACCAACAGATTCAGCCCTCTGCCTGGCAACCAATCTTCTGCCGCTGACTCCGGCACAAGACTTCGTGATGCAGTCTCTAAAAAGGCTAGCCGCATTCCTCCCATCGTCTTGGAGATACAACCTACCTGGACGCACGAGTACATCAGAAGCACAATCATGGCTTTCTCGAAAAACTTTCACCTGCAGTACAGACGTAATAATCGAGTAGCTGTTATCTGCTACACGTCTGAAAGTCACCAACTCATCAAAGAAGGTCTTCGAACCAAGAACATTGCCTTCCACACCTACTCGCGAAAGGATGAGAAGATGTACAAAGCAGTAATCTTCGGTCTTCCTGACTACGTCGAGGATGTACTTCCAGCCGAAGTCGCCTCGCTTGGGTTCGAGAACGTGATTGTTCGTAAAATGAAAGTACCTGCTGAAAAGACTTCCTACTGCCCCCCCTTTCTGGTTCAATTGCCACCCGGCGCTGATTTCGCCAAATTTCGACAGATTAGGCTCCTTTGTAACACTGTAGTACAAATCCGAAAATACCGAAGCAACAATCTTTACGGAACACAGTGTTACAGATGCCAAGGATTCGGCCACTCATCAACCAACTGCAACTTAGCACCCCGCTGTGTGAAGTGTACTGATGCCCACCAGACTGTAGAATGCCCCAAAAAGACCCGAGACCAGCCAGCCAAGTGCTGTAACTGTGGTGGAAATCACCCTGCAAACTTCCGTCAGTGCAAAGAGCGCGAAAATTATTTAAAAATGGTCCGGGAACGCCAGGAACGACTAACAGATGTCAGGACTATGAAGCCGCCACTGAAGACAAACACAGTAGATAAGCGACCCTGGAATTTCGTTGCTGCTGCTAATACACAACAAGCCACCGTTACAGAATATGCTCAAGATCAGGCGACAGCTGATATGTTAGCTATATTAATGACGATTAAAACCATCAAAAGCCAATTTCAGGGATGCACAAGTATGATGGATAAAGTTATTTTAATATTAACCCACCTTGGTCAATATGTATAAAACACAAAATATACGTATCCTCTACTGGAATGCCGACGGTATTCGTTCCAAAATCACGGAACTGTTGGACTTGGTAAGCGAGCTTTCTATTGATATCGTAGCTTTGTCGGAGACCAGAATATCCCCTCTCATCAAATTACACACCCCTGGGTTCACCTGTTATCGGCGCGATAAGAAATCTGATGGACACGGCCAAGGAGTCGCAATCTTAGTCAAGTCGGACATAGAACATACCCCTTTAAATATTCCCACAACTCAAAACCTAGAATGTGTGGGTATACAAATAGCCCTATCTAATCATAAAATCGCCTTTATCTCAGCCTATCAATCGCCCAACCTTTTTTTTTTTTTTTTTTTTTTGTTGCCGGGGTGGAAAATCCTCATGGATGTCCTCCGCCCTGGGGTGGGCGGAGGGGTCTGTCAGACTCTTACTGACTAAAAACCACCCCGGTGTTCCCTTCCCACACTTGCACCGGGGATCTTGGGAGCTAGTATTACTTCCGTGATCCCCGGCTAGTGCCGGCCCGCCTCTGCGGGCCACCTCAAGTCTGCGGGGGGGTGAGGTGTTAGACCCCCCCCGCGACGTCTCAAAGGGGCGCGCGTGGAACACTACGCGCCGCCACCTCGGGTCCAGTGTGATAGGGGGCGGCGGACGTCCCCGAGTCCGCCGTCCCTGGACCCATTTAGGGGGGCCGGAAGAGGGCATTATCTGCCCTCTGCCGACGCCCGGTGCGCCTGCTGCGGGCCGGGTGAGCGGACGAGATCTCCCGCTCCCTTTCCGCAGCCTCCTTCTGCGACACGACTGTTTCGCAGAAGGATACCACCGCGTCCCAGGACTCCTCGCTGCCGGCCATCGACTCGACCACGGCCGGCAGCGATAGGTCACTGCCTACTCCTGAGATGAGGGCACGGCGAGGCTCCTCCCAAGCGGCACACTCTGCCAGCGTATGCCGCGCCGTGTCCTCCCGGCAGTCGACGCAGTGGTGACACCGGGCGTCCGGCTCCCTGTTTATGCGACACAGGTACTTCCCGAAGCAACCATGCCCCGAGAGCACCTGCGTCACCCGAAACGACAGGGAGCCGTGCCTCCTCCCGAGCCAGGGCTCGAGTACCGGCCGGACCGCCTCGATGGTGGCGAGGCCGGCGGAAGGGCGTGAAAGCCTGTCCCGCCATTCCGCCACCAGGGCTGCGCGAAGCTGTGACCGACGCAACTCCACATGTCGCTGCATCAGCCACTCGCCCCGCGCCCTCGCTTCCTCGCGCCACCGATACAGTGACGCGAGTACTTTCGCCTCGAGGTCCCAGGGCGGGGATCCGGCCAGTACGCAAGCCGCCTCGTAGGAGATCGTGCGATATCCCCTGATGACTCTGACGGCCATCGCTCTCTGCGGCTTCCGCAGGACTGCGATGCTTCCGGCCGTCAGGTCAGCCGCCCAGATCGGGGCCCCGTAAAGGGCCATCGATCGCACGATCCCCACGTAGAGCCGCCTACAGGCGGCGCTCGGGCCCCCCAGATTGGGAAGCAGCGTTGACAACGCCCCAGCCGCGCCCAACAATTTGGGCGCCAGCCGCCGGAAGTGGGGGCCAAAATCCCACCGGCTGTCGAGCACCAATCCTAGGTACTTCATGGTGGACTCGACAGCGATTTGAGCCCCCCCGACCACGATGTGTGATCCCGGCGGCGGCGCCCGCCGGGGGCCATGAAAGATCAAGGCCTCCGACTTGTTGAGGGCAACCTCCAGCCCTAGGCGACGTATGCGGCTCACCACCTGTGAGACCGCAGCCGTCGCCAGCAACGCTGCCTCCCTGTACGAGCTCCCCCGGGCCGTGACCAGTGTGTCGTCCGCATAACACGTCAGGTCCACGCCCGGCTGGAGCTCGCCCCGCAGCACCCAGTCGTACCCGATGTTCCACAGGAGTGGTCCCACGACCGAGCCCTGTGGAACACCGCACGACATGCGGCGCTGGTTTCCGCCATCACGTCCCGTGTAGGTGACACACCTCTCCGCCAAATAAGCCCCGACGATGCGGCGGAGGTAGGAAGGCACCCGATGGTAACGCAGTGCCTCCCGAATACAGCTCCAGGGCAGGGTGTTGAAGGCGTTGGAGATGTCCAAGGACACCGCCAACATCACCCCGCCCCGGGACACTGCTTCCTCCGCCAGGACTCTCACCCGCGATATAGCGTGGATGGTGGAGCGCCCGTGCCGAAAGCCGAACTGGCTCTCGGCCAGGTCAGGCCCCTCTCCGCACAAGTGGCCGACGAGGCGGGCAGCGATTATCCGCTCAAACATCTTACCCACCTCGTCTAGCAGCACTATGGGCCTGTACCCGGACGGTGAGTCCGCAGGGCGCCCCGCCTTCCTGAGCAGGACCAGACGACCAGATTTCCACAAAGTGGGAAACTGGCCCCGCTCAAGGCACGCTGTGTAGAGTCCTCTCAAGTGGGGCTCTAGCTCCTTCAGAGCGAGGGCTAGCGCTTGGCCGTGGATCCCGTCGGGCCCCGGAGCCACGTTCTTGGCCCGGAGCCGCGTCACGGCTGCCCCCATCTCTGTTTGTGTCACCTCTGGGACGCTGATGGCGTCCTCTTCTTCTGCAGACTCTGCGGCTGTGGGCAAAGCCATCGGCGGCGGAGTATGCTCCGCTCTTGCCGGGAAGAGGGCTGCAACCACTTCCTCCAGCAGCTCAGGTTGGAGACTCTCCGTGAGTGGAGGCGCCGCGGCTCGAAGTTTCCCTCGAACCGCACGATAGGGGCGCCCCCACGGATCTCCGTCTAGAGTCTCCAACATCTCCTCCCTGGCTCGCGTCCTCGCTTCGCCGATGGCCAGCCACAGGGCCTGCTTCGCCGCGCGGTACACCTCATACAGCGCGGCTTCTTCGTCAGGGACCCGACGACGTCTCCTCCGGTATCGGGTGTACCGGCGTCTGACCGCTACGCACTCGACACGTAATTGTGCGATCTCGGTAGACCACCAGTACACCTGGCGCCTCGCTGGATATGAGTGGACGCGGGGCATGGACGTGTCGCAGATTTGCGTCATCGCCCCGCGGAACCACAGCGCCTCCTCTTCGACGTCGACGGGTCCGTTCGTTGCCGACTCCCGGATCCAGGCCTGAACAATAGCGGCCTCCTCGAGAAGCTCCCTGTCGATGCGCTTACGCGCCCAGCGCGGACCGTCCCTTCGCGGGGCCGATGGACTACGGCCGCCGGTGGTCTGGGTGGAGACGTCGAATCGGATGTATCGGTGATCCGACAACGTCTCCACCTCCACGGCGACACGCCAGTCGCGGACACGGCTCGCGACAGCAGGGCTAGCGAACGAGACGTCCACTACAGACCCGCCCCGCTGCCGCACGCACGTGTGGACCGAGCCCCGATTCAGGACGACCAGGCCAGTCGTGACCGCCCACTCCTCTAGCGCCTCACCCCTAGCATCGGTCACTGGAGATCCCCACGCCGCAGACTTGGCGTTGAGATCCCCGAGCAACAGCACCGGGTGAGGGTGGAGTCGGCCTACGACGGCACCTAACTCGACAAGGAAGTTCTCGAAGTCGGCGAGACTCTTGTTGGGCGAGAAATACGCCCCAACCGTGCCAATGCCGTCCGCGAGGGCGGCTACCCAGCCGTGTCCTCGGGACGGGTTGACGAGAGCCCCGCCAATGATGGCCACCAAGCCGTCCAGGTCTCCCACCCAGTTATCCCTGGGGGGGACAAAGTACGGCTCGGCGACCACAGCCACGTCGATCGACCACTCTGCCATGCTCTGGAGCAAGAGATCCTGAGCTCTGGCAGCGTGGTTGATATTGCCCTGGAGGAAATGGTACAGCGCCATTAGACGCAGTCCATCCCCTCCGCACCATTCACAGGCCGGGAGTCGGCCGTAGGGCAGTCAGGCTGAGGGGGGGGTAAAGAGCCCCCGGCAGCCATGACTCCCCTCTTCTTCTTGGGTGCTGGCGCACGACAGGCCTTTCCGCCAGCCCTATGCCCCGCGGACCTCCCTGCAGCTGTACAGAGGCTGCAGTTTGGTGCCGCGGAGCACTGGGCCGCCTTGTGGCCGGGCTGACCGCAGCGATAGCACTGCTCGCTGCGGTCTATTGCAGCGGTGCATCGTGCCCGGACATGCCCCATGTCCAGGCACCGGTAACACCGCAATGCCCTGGGTTGCAGCAGCTTGACTCTTGCTGCAACCCATCCCACCAACAGACGCCCACCGTTGGCGACCTTGCTCGCCGCCGCCACCGGGCATCGCACCCAAATCGTGCCAAGCCCGGAAGCGTCGGCGCGGATGTCACCCGTCCGCACGTCCTCCGGCGGACATCCGCCGGCTTTGGCTACGGCCGCCACGACCTCAGCCGGGGTCGCCGAGTCGTCCAGTCCATCGACCCGCAGCTCAGAGGTCTTCATTGGCCTGGACACCCGGACGTCCTCCGGGTTGAGGACCCCTCTCAGCTTGGCTGCCAGCGTGTCCGCCTTCTCGCTGCTAGAGGCACCCGACACCTCGAACAGCCGCGCCCCCGTAATGGCTTGCTTATAAATAAAGCCAGCCGGTGTGCCAAGGTCGGGGAACGCGATCCTGCTCCTCACGTCCGCCATAACCGCCTGATAGGTGACGCCCCTCGCGATGGCTGCGGGCTGTAGTGTTACCACCACAGCCGCGGAGCGGGGGGCTCTCATCTTAGGCGGCTTCTGGGTCCTCCTCGGTGCCGGTGCCGGTGCATTAGCGGGTGCTGGCAGCGCCGTCTTCTTTTTTTTTGGCTTCTTGACGACCGTCGTCCAGGCCTCCGTGGTGGGTCTGGGCGCGGTCGTCGGTGGAGCAGCCGTTCGGGAAGTGGGCGCGGACTTAGCTTCCGTGGGCATCCGTGTCCCCTTCGCGGGCTTTTTGGCCCCCTTCCCGGACTGGTTCGGCTCAGCCACTGCCGCTGCTCTCGCCTCCGCCTCCTTCCTCCGCTTGTCTGCAGCGAGCGGTGGGCGGAGGATTTCGGCCGGGGGGAGCCTCGCCTCCATGGCCTCCAGCCGGGCTGACACCATCGCCCCACACTGCAGCATGCAGATGCGAACGATCTTCTCGATCTCCGCATCTGCAGGTGCGGGGGCACGGACCGATGACGGGACCGACGACGGGGCCGGCGGTGTCAGGGCAACGACGAATCAATCGCCCAACCTAGCTTTACTACCTACGGACTTAGGCGGAATTATTAACGTTCACTCAAAAACCCTAGTTATGGGTGATCTTAACACCAAACATCCCTACTGGCACTGCTCTCGCTCCAACATCCATGGCGAGGTACTTTTCGACCACATGATCCAAAACGAATATGACATCCATGCTCCTTCTAGTCCCACTCTAGTCCACTACCATAGCACCCACATACCATCTACTCCAGACATTATCCTAGCTAACTCTGTCTATCACCTTTCAGAGCCTCAGGTAATTACCAGTCTTTCTTCCAACCACCTGCCTGTATTCTTTACCGTAGGTGGTAAAGTCAACAGACAAGCCCGTATCATCTTCAACTACAGAAAGGCGGATTGGGGAGGTTATAGGTCTCATTTGAATAAGTCTATAAATTTAAATCAATCAACATTCAGCTCACCGGAGTCAATTGACCTTGCCGTTGAACACCTAACCCAATCAATAATAAATGCAAGAGATAAGGCCGTTCCTAAATTACCCAGTGATGGTGGTCAAAAACTCCCGCGACGGATCAGGTCACAAATTAAAATTAAAAATCGTTTTCGTAAACTAGCTTTAGAAGAATCTAATCCGTATAACCGTCGTCAGCTATTCTCCCAAGTCAACAACATACAGAAATGTATCAAATCTAAGATCCAAGCTCTAAACGACAATGTCTGGAACAACAAATTATCCAAAATATCCAACCCTACGTCAGACTTATGGAGAGTGGTCAAGTCAATAAACCATCAGCCTATCTCAATACCCCCTCTAAAAACGTCGGATAATACTACCACATCCTCAGACCTTGAACAATGTGAGACATTAGCCGATACCTTCCTAGACAATATGAACCTAACCAATCATTGGGTCAGCGATCCCAGCATTGAAGAGGCAGTCAAAGATTCGATTAGGTTGCTAGACGGTTACCAGATAGATGACTACCCAACACTTGTTAGGCCGATTGAAATCCGGAAACTCCTAGGGAAATTAAAATCAAATAAAGCGCCTGGTTTCGACGGCCTGGGTAATGGTTTACTGAAGAACCTCCCTCAGAAAGCTCTTGTATATTTGACTAAAGCGTTTAATGGTTGCCTACGCCTTGCATACTTCCCGAAGATATTAAAACACGCTAAAATCATAGCTATAAAGAAGCCTGGGAAAGATCAATCGATTCCATCTAGCTATCGACCAATCAGTTTATTACCAAGCATAGGAAAACTTTTAGAGTCCATCATTTTATCCCGTGTCTGTAAAACAACTGCCCATGTCCTGATCCCTGAACAGTTTGGATTTCGTAGCTCACACTCGACCACGCAACAGTTAGCCAGAGTAGCTGAACACATAGCCCATGGGCTAAACCGCGGTCTTTCTACAGGCATGATTTTACTAGACATCGAAAAAGCATTCGATTCTGTATGGCACGATGGCCTATTGCACAAGTTAATAAATCATGAAGTACCTCTTTGTCTAGTGAAACTCATTCAAAACTACTTACGTAATCGATCGTTCTCTGTTTTTGTGGGCAAAGAGCATTCTGCCCCTAAAATCATCCCAGCTGGTGTGCCTCAAGGTTCGCTCGTAGGTCCATACCTTTTCATACTTTACCTGAATGATATACCTAAACAGGCACACACACAACTTGCCATCTATGCTGATGACACAGCAACATTCACGACGGACAAAGACGTTGACATAGTTATTGGACGGTTACAATATTCACTCGAACTACTCAGCCAATATTTTAAGTCCTGGAAACTGAAACTAAATTCCGCAAAAACCGAAGGAATTCTGTTTACCAGAAAGCGTACACTGCCCACAACACTTGTTAGAATTGATAATTTCCAGATTTCGTGGAGTGAATCGGTGAAATACTTAGGCATAATATTAGACAAGACACTGAACTGGAACAAAAACACTGAATTAACTATAAGGAAAGGTGCTAAAGCCCTAAATTCATTGAAACCTATTTTAAATCGCAAATCCATCCTCAGTCCTTCAACAAAATTGCTAATTTATTCTACTTTGGTCAGACCTTGTTTAACTTACGCAGCACCCGTCTGGTCCAGTCTGGCAGAAACTAAGTATAATAAACTTCAAACTATCCAAAACAAAGCTTTAAAAATATCGTATAACACACCATTTCGCACAAACCTTAAAATATTACACACCCGAATAAAGTATCCATTTTTAAAAGACTTTATATTAAAAATTTCTCGTAAATTTTATTTGCATAAAAACCCATCACACCGTAATAGTCTAATATCTGCAATTGGCAAAAGTAGACTAAGTACAATATCTTACGCTCGCACGTACAATCGATACCGACTTCCCCATCACTACTTTCTCGATGACGCGTCATGACGATAGCTCGCTTACTAGCCGACGCCGTCACTCCGGCCACATAAACTTGATGTTTTCGCGGACTACCCGCTACTTACTTTATTTTATTATAATATATTATAATAAAGCGTACCTTGTGTAACTCAAACACTGTAAATATTATGTGAGTCCATACTAAGACTTGCACTTACCTACTTACTAAACAATGTTCATAATTATATAAGTTAAGTCATGTCAACGCAAAATTAAATAATAAAAATATATTTAAATGTTTGTAAAGGCGACACAGCCTATGTAACAAATAACTTTATGATTTAGTATACAAATAGAATAAGATCATTTGTAAACATCATTGTAACAACGTGTGTGTAAATAAAGACCTTGAAAAATTAAAAAAAAAAAAAAAAAAAAAATTAAAACTTTCGATGAAACGTCATTCGAAGTAAAAAACGTAAAAACGTGTGAAAACGTAAAGGTATAGTATATACTTTACTTGTAACAAAACATCAGCCGCTCTATGTGAATGTCACCATCATCACCCTTTCATACGCATAACTATAAGCACACAAAGAGTAAAAAAATGTACCTAGACATAAACTAACTACCCACATAACAAAATTTTGAAATAAATTTGTAATTTGAAAAGTATCACTATATTGGTTCTGTAAATTTTTGTTCTTGTTTATCACACTGGAAAATCTGTAAGTATGTGAATCTGTGTAGAATTAGGATTTGCTCATCAGTTATTATTTTTTTTTTTTTTTTCGCTCGTGTCAAGATATCAAAGTTTTTTTTTAATGTTATATCATAGTAGTAGTATGATGTTGGCATCATTGTGGTTTCTTCCACTACAGCCACATATTATGAGGATTTGATTTGATTCCATTCACACATATCTAGATAAATACATAATAATTTTAAAAAATCTAAACTAAAATCAATTTTGAAAGCAATTGTTAAAGTTACTGACAAGTCCAAAATGGCGGAAAATAATAATAATTAATATGCCTGACCTAGTTCTCAAAAAATTACCATGTCACGTTGTACTGGCGGTCTATTATTACTGACCGGACTATTGTCGCCAATATGCCTGATCTAGTGGTGATTGATCGATTAGCGCGCCGCGCAATGATTGTAGATGTTGCCATTCCACATGACGAGAACCTCGTGAAAGCTGAGAAAGAGAAACATAATAAATCTCGAGTTCTCGACACGAGCTTGTTGACATGTGGAATGTGAGCTTGACTGTCATTGTACCGATTGTCATTACGGCCAAAAGTCTGATGCCTGAAAGCCTCGATCAACATCTCTCGAGGCTCTCGTTAGGCGGTTGGATCAAGGTCGTGCTTCAAAAGGCAGTATTCCTTGTAGTGTTGCCCAAATTCAGTCTTGGTCTTGCAGTCTTGGTCTTGTTCTTGCATTTTTGCAAGACCAAGACCAAGAACAAGACCGCGTATTTTTAGCAAGACCAAGACCAAGACTGACCGTGCAAGACTTGAGCAAGAACAAGACATAGCCTGCAAGACTCTTGCGTCTTGCAGCTAGGACTTAGCGCTATTTCACTGAGTAGTTAGGTGTAACAGTTCGGTGTATAGGTAGGTACGCTTAGGAATTCTATGAGACGCAAAGAACTGTATCAAAGAATATGAAAAACTGGACCTATGCGCATTACGACTAATACCATAAACATAGCGAATAAAAAAATATCTATTAAAATCAAACTGAGTGCATGCATAGTTATGTTTTAACCATCGGCACTTTGATAATGCGGCATCAAAGGTTTTGTACTTACTTCTCAAAGAAATTTGCCGCTTTTCGGAAGTACATGGTTATGATACACGCGCCGGCGGCTTCTTTTGAAATCTAAAACAATCGTTGCCGCCACGCCGAAATCATAACATTTGTGACACTATTTGATTGCCGCCATAGGGCGTAGGTATACTCATGCAAAATAATTTCGAATTTTTTTAAGAGTACCTACAGGTGTTCCAAAGAATAAATAAGTTTCAGAGTGCTTAGAATGAAAATGAATACATTATACTGATCACGCCAGTAGTATTATGATTAGGTTATAAATCAAAGCTTATAAATCATAAATGTTTATTAAGAAACAGTTACTTCCATGGAAAACGACATATAGGTCAGTTGATTTTTCGAATTTCTTATCAAATCTTCAGTTATTTATTAATCTGCTTGATCTTTACTATGGCTATGTTAATTCAAGCTCACAATGTTCCAATTCTAATACGTTTTTCTAAGATTTAAAGTAAACTTTAATAAATAGTAATAGACTAATAGGTAATTGCAAGACTTGCAAGACTCTTGCTGCAAGACCAAGACCAAGACCAAGACTGGGAGCGCAAGACCAAGACCAAGACCAAGACCAGGTGTATTGGCGCAAGACCAAGACCAAGACTGGCTAAGTCTCGTCTTGTTCTTGCATTTGGGCAACACTAATTCCTTGATACGGCTCGCATTGACATTCGTCAATCGTCGTTCGTTCGACATTGTGAACAAGTTCCTATCTCCTGCAGCCCTAACAACTGGTAGCTCGGACCCTGCTCCCAACACTCAATTTTTTATATATTTTTAAATGATTTATTTTTTATTTTTTATTGTAGGTAATATTTAAAAAATGTATTCTGGTAAGAAAACAAAAAACAAACGATATAATTATTATTACAAATCAGACATCTTACCTACATGATAACACGCAATTACTAAACTTGCCTCGATGTGACAGCCCCGACTCACTGCATACTGAAACATACTTTGAATTCATGTAGCGGTCTATATGTGTGTGTGTTCATCCGACCATTTTGTTCCTAGTTGAAATACTGTATGATTTAAACCTCAAAACAATTAAATTTAAACAAACGAAATCGCTAAGAAAAGTGACAAGGTCTGTCAGTTTTTGTTTACTGACAGCGACACAAATAAAACATTACTCTTTGCTCCAGGTGACAAGGTGGAATTATCCGGAAGACTTAACTTCTGCTGATTTGTATCGATATGTTTTGTTTGCTAATGTCATGAATAAAAAAATACACCCCATCACTAAATAAAATATTTTACGTACTGTTCCACCGAACCGCACTCATCAAAATTTTGTTTCAGTGCGGTTAGTGGAAGTGCTCAGGTGCGGTTCGGACAAGTGCTGTTGAAATCAGTGCTCTGAGTGGAATACCTCTTCTAAATTACAGGAAACCCTTTAAGAAGACCATGGTCTTAAATTATAAATCACAGATGGTAAATCACTCAATATTGTGCGTACAAACTTACATTTGCACTTGGAATGTTTGGGGCAACATGTTTTTCAACTACAATGTTAAGTTCGTCCTTGGGATAAATTCATCCTAACTACGGAACCTGTCATTGTGCGGCCGATACGAAATTGGCCGGTTTTTGAGTAATTAGTAGAACAGTAAGTTCACAAAAGTAAATCTTTGTTCGAACTAAATCTCAAATCTAGAACCTCACTAAACACGAGTTTCACACGACACAACAAGTAATCAGCACAAAGAACTTCATATTTTGTCCACTGATCCACTGACATGTGTTTCTTCCATATCCACATTAATTTGGCGCTCACCCGTATGACCCAGTTCTGACACAGACTCATTACATAATAAGTTCAGAAGGTTTATACATTATGTCATGCACACAGGAGTTAGTACAGTCGACTGCACGTGTGTGGTAAGTGCAGTAACGCTTTAACTTTGATGAGAATAGCGTAGTATGGAGTTACAATTTCAATAGAATGAGAGGCCAGTTTATACTTACTATTGAAATCGGTAATATTTTTATAATTCAATTATAGAATTAGAGATGATTACTTATCTTACAATATTAAATATTGGTTCCCAAACATACGGGCTCAATGATTATTCAACTGCTAATTAGGGGCCACAAAAACCTTGTGACGATCACACACAAATTAACCGCAGAAGAAAATGCCACAAATACTGTCACGGCTAGCAGGAATCGATATCAAACTGCATTTTCCTTGTTAGATGCTACCCAATCCTTTTGAACTTATCCCTCGCGCATGGTAACACACTCGGATATGGAAGGCCACTGCTACACGTGAACATTGTCTCTGTGTACCGACCACGAGCGTGTGTCCATCCCGTTACGTTTATTCCGGGTCAGCTAACAAAATTAGTTGCTGTGAAAGGTTTTCGGTTATTTTTGTTTGTTCCCAGCGACTGAAATACTTTAGTTACCTACACAAGGGTGTCACTTCTGTTTTAGGCAATTATTTATCTGAGGAATCAGCAAGTGCCTCCAATAACCCCATTTGCTTGCTGATAAAAAATATGTCAAAATCTTTATTTTCAGTCACAAAACGGTCTGAAAAAGCTATTTGTTCCTCGTTGATGATGGCAACATTTGGTGTCATGCTCTGCCGCAGAGCCACCATTTTAGAAACCGATAAATGATATCTTAAAATATTGTACGTTAAACGAACATAATGTACGTAAACCGTTATCGCTGTACGTGCAATAGGTAATGATAAAATAGACATTTATTGTGGCTCTGCTGCAGAGCATACTCTCTAGCAGAGCCACACAGAACATGTACTCAGGAAAGATAAATGCTAGTGTTTTTTGATGAAAGCTGTTGTACAAATTTTAATTATTATTAATTATAAGCATTAATTCAATAATATAATAATATATAATGTACAATATTTTAAGATATCATTTATCGGTTTCTAAAATGGTGGCTCTGCGGCAGAGCATGACACAACATTTGATCATTCCGCATTTAAATTAAGGAAAAATAAATAACTTGGTGTTAAACAAATGCAATTCTATAATCACTTCGAAGCGCAATCCATTCAATTAAAATAACTTCTTCCCGGAGTTCAACGAAGAAGCTCCGCAGTTGGACGGCGGCCAAATGTGTCACTGCTCTACTCTGTATCTCCGCTCAATATTACGGCGTAGTTTTAACACTCATTTCGATTCTGTCAATAAAAATATATGTACAGTCAGCTCTAAAAAGCTGTATACACCGACAAGGAACCATTTTATTTTTAACAAACTTTGTTCCATAACATTGTATCCACCATATAGGTGCAAAACATAGTATACAATTAATTTTAACAAAACAAAGTAAACCTTTTGTCCCTAACCCAGACACATCCCATGACCAAAACAATGTACACAGTGGTAGTTCCGGAACAAGGTAAACAAGACTGACAACGTCATACGACTTATATCGAATGACGTCTTTAAATTCGTTTAATAGAACAACAAGGATTTTATTTTTGTCCTTTTCATTTCCTGCATGACTTCACTGGCGTGTCATTTGTATTTAATTTTTTTATTTGAAATACAAATAGGTAAATCATGAATGTTCATAACGAATGTTGCTTAGGCTTTTTAAGGTGATCACTCACCGGGTATTCGTGTATAATTAATATTCCATGATTTGATTTAGAGCAATAGTAAGAGGAGCTTGTAGCTAAGTAATTACTGCCGCACGGTTCGATCGATCAGGTAAAGCTACGCTTGCCGCGGTTGGTCCGTGGATGGGTGACCATCTTTTCATGCCAAGATTCCTCCATGCCTCGGAAAGCTCGTTAAGCCATTGGTCCCGGCTGTCATTTGTAGATCTTTGACAGTTGTTACTTCATAAAAAAGATAACAAAACCGATATGAAGAACTATAGGCCAATAGCAAAAATTTCTGTATTTTCCAAAATTTTCGAAAATATTATTTATAAGTCTCTGTATTTAACTTATTATGCAAGGAACAAAATGGCTTTAGAAAGAATACCACGATCAACATGGCTATTTTTGATTTTTTACGTATGTTAGCAGTAGAACAAAAAGCTCATATTTGTGCTATTTACACAGATATGACCAAAGCCTTCGATTACGTAAAACACGATGTCTTATTAGACAAACTGCGTAGCTATGGTATCAGACATAACATTTTAAAACTACTCGAATCCTATCTCTCCAACAGAATGCAATGTACAGATATTGCAAGAATATGTGAAAAGTAAAATTTGCAAAGAGTTTTTTATCTCATTCTAGATTGATAAAGTTGGTGTCCCACAGGGCAGCGTCCTTGGGCCTCCTCTTTTCTTAATCTGTATAAATGATCTGCCAAAGGTGACTCAACATCAAATGGTGATGTTTGCAGACGACAGTACTGCCATAGTGAAATGTATTGATCGCAATATTTATCAAGATGACATAAACAATACACTATCGGTTATAATTAATTGGCTTGATAAAAATAATTTAGTTATAAACTTAAAGAAAACAAAAATAATGCACTTTCACCAAAAAACTGAAGTACCAAAAGTAAATATCGGACATAGTGACTGTGACATTGGAGAAGTTAAAGTAGCTAAATTCTTAGGTTTATTCTTTGATAACCAACTTAACTAGAAGCCCCACATAGATGACCTAGGTAAGAAAATAAATAAATCAGCATACGCACTATTCCAAATTGCTAGAAAAATAAATATGGATGCAACTAGTAGTCGCATATCACGGCTTAGTAGCCTCAATGTTGCGATATGGTATTATTTTTTGGGGCAATTCTACTGATAAAGATATCATTTTTAAGGCACAAAAAAGATGCATAAGATCAATGTGTGGTCTGAAAATTGGTGATAGCTGTGTACCATTCTTTAAATCGCTGAAAATACTTACCTTACCCTCATTATATATTTTTGAAATTAGTGTATTCGTCAAAACAAACATGAGGTTATTCGATAAAGTGTCAACGTTACGAGATGTTGCGATTCGTCGCCAATACGCAAACTCTAAGCAATCAGCGTTGTAAGACTGCCGTAGTGAGAAAGAGCGTTTTAGGCATGGCACCGTGCATTTACAATAAATTACCAGATCTCATAAAAAAATTGAATGTTACACAATTCAAAACAAAACTAAAACTGTTATTAATTGAAAAATGTTATTATACGACTGATGAATTTCTAAATGATAAATGAATAAATAAGTCTAGGTAAGACTTATTTAAGCACCTACTTGAGGAGAAACTATTTTTAATTGAATATTGTAATTCATGATAATTTATTTATGCATTGACTGTAGAATTATTCCATATTGTGTTTTTAATTTAAGAATTATTCCACATTTATAATTTGTTTATCATCATACTATTAATTTTGCTATAGCTACCAAATAATTTGTTTACCACTCGCATGATCAATATTTTATTTCGCATGCATACATATTTGTACGCCTCTTGGCATAACATAGCGACCTAAGAACTTTAATTTAAGAACTGTATTGTACCTATGTTTAACAAATAAAAAATGGTTATGATTATTACGGGTCGTCAGAAGCTCAAAAGTCTGCCAACCAGTCTTACCAAGGGATACCGTGTTACCCAGTAACTGGGTTGTGGAGGTCAGATAGGCAGTCGCTCCATGTAAAATACTGGTATTCAGCTGCATCCGGTTAGACTGGAAGCCGACCCCAACAATGTTGGAAAAAGGCTAAGCAGATGATGGTAATTGTTAATGACATCGTATTTTCTACTAAATACTTATTTCTCGCACCTCATCTCGAAGTTTTGAATTGAAAGAACTTTAAGATTTGTTTACCTAGTTATTGAATGATTACTTTAAACATATTTGTGGGACTTATGTAGATTACCTGCTTGTTTTGGTCGTAGGGTGTATAGATGTTTTGGGGCAATATTTTTAGTTTGCTTTGGTAAAATAAATTGTATACTATGTTTTGTACCTGTACGGTGGACACAATGTTATGGAACATGGTTGTAGACAATAAAATGGCTCCTAGTCCATGTTTAAATCTTTTCGGGGCTGGCTGTACTAGGTACAAAAAGAATTAAACCACTTGAGAGCTGATAGACTGATTTCGTCTAGGCACACGACTCACCACTGCGGGCCGTGGGACGGAGAAAATACAGCGGTTGTGATTGGCTGATGCAACAATGACAGGACGAATGTTCCGAACATAGTGATGCACATGTCAATTTTGCAACTATATTTTCGATATCGATAAAATCGTCGGGTATTAATTCTACATTTTTATTATATTGTTAGGATGTTAGCTGGATGCAAATAAAACACCGACGTAATACTTGAAAAACTTTATTCAATTAAATCAATCAGCTAATTTAACCGACAGAAAGTAAATGTCTAATTAAAATAATTGCGTCAATCCCCCGTCGGAAAGATCAATAAATTCTGAAATGTTAACATTAAGAGAAGGCTCCCTATTTTTATGTTAATTTGCACGAATATTCTGAAACAGTCACACATACAAGCAAACTGAAAGTTTAGTATATGACTTATTGGATATTTTTTTTCCATGTTGAAGACAGTTAGGTACGTAATTGTAATATTTTCTTTAAAATTTTTTTTTATTCGAAAATCATGTCTTTGTGAAGGATAATTAAAAAAAATAAGATTGTTTAGCTTTTATGTCTAAAATAAATATTCACATCAAGAAAATATAGTTTAATATCCCGACACAAGATATTTTTTCTCTAGAGCAATTATTACTTTAGTTATACACGAACACACACACACTCACACAGCGCAAGAAAACACACGATTCCCAGTCACACATACATAATTAACCACACAGTCATTTTACTTTTTAATTTTAATGTTAATTTAACTTTTAATTTCATTTTCTTTTACTTTTACAATGTATTTTAAAAAAAAATAACCTAAAATCACTACTTAGTAATATATTATTTTTGTATCAGCTTACTAGCTCTTAATTTCCATAAGGGTTTATAGTGTCCAAGTGGCAGTAGAACATTGACTCCTAAGTCACAGGTATCCCTAGTTTAGGAGTCAGGGTTTCAAATTTTGTGCGACTTTAATTATTGTGAACTTTAGCTAGATATTAAGCATATTGTATTAAATAAGAATTGAGACTTACGCTATTTAGTTTCGTGCTGAAACACGATCAAACAGCGCACGCGATATTCAACTTTATTACTGCTGTATGAGCGTTTAGCACATAACGGAGTGGCGGAGAGCGATGGGCGGAGCTTGCGTTCGAAATTTGATTTAGACTGCCTGCTCTTGAGTAATATTACTTTTAATTACTACAGCATTAGTACAGATAGAATGGGACAGACGTATTGACAATACCCTAGTGAGAGAAAGGGACTTTTCAAAAAGACATCAACGCGGTATACATTTTTGTGCAATTTTACGTAACTAACCAGTTTAGCTTGAGCCCTGCTTTCATAATATTATTAAATTATAAATATATTTTACATAACGATGAAAAGTTATGCTATCTTTATTATAGCTGGATGTTCTGAATGATTTGCCACACCATTTAATTGATCAGGAACTGATAATTGTTTGTATTTATGCAGAAAATATTTTAAAAGGTATCAAAATAATCGCGTGTGCAAAGATACAATAACTGGTCAAAGCTAAAATGGCCATTCATTTTTTCTTATAGTATATGTGCAATTTCATTTAGGTGTCGTGAGCCTGCGTCGCCCGTATGAGCAGCCAAGAGGCTTTATAGCCATTGACTAGGTAGGTAGATGTTAGTTAGGTATAGTCACATTGCTTTGAGAGTGAATACAAAAAAATTAAGGCAGTTGTGGTTCCCCGACTGTACTGCGGAAGATCTTGGATACTGTCAAAATGTTCATAGAAAAAACCTGAATTTGGGTGTTGGGCCTGTTAACATTTGGCAACTTTTCAAGTTAAAAGTGAAAAGTTACATACAAACTCAATTAAATGCTCAAAGACAAAAACCGTATTTATCATAGAGAAGGGAATTGAATATCTAAAAGCTAGTAACCTTGCAGACTTGCTAAAACTAACTAACCCTAACATCCTTGCTTATCAATTAATTGAAATACTACAAAATTGTGTTACACTTGGTGCAATCACTATGAATATTCCGATAAAAGAAAGAATTTTAAAACCGTGGATGACCATTGGCTTGCTGCGCTGTATTTACAATCCAAATAATATGCAAAAGAGGCTAAGACTTGATCCGTTTAATGAGGTACTAAATATAACGTATAAAAGATATCGTAACTACTGTAATAGTATTATCAAAAAACAATAACGTAAACATGACAGGGACCAACTATCTAAAGCACATAAAAATCCTAAGAAAACCTGGGATATTATTAACAATATTACACAGCGCAAACCAAAAAAATCTAATAATTTAGAACTCTTGGAAGTATCAACTACCCCGCAGAACTCCGTGAGTGTGGTGAATAGCTACTTCTCGAGCATAGACACGGTTATCGCTGATGACATCGTAACACCTTAGCCCTCGGTAGCTAATTATCTAGAACTTAACTCATCCTCATCTCATTGGGCTCCAGTTTCATCTTTTGTTCTGCTGGATACTGATCCTTGTGAAGTTCAAGCGCAGGCCACACCGCCAGCTAGCGGGCGGGCGGGCTAGGCGGGCGAACATCGTTTCACCTCTTTACATACTTCGGTTCACACCGCGAGCTACCGACTAACCATGTAAAAATAAAATACTTTCACCTTCTCAGTTTGGGTTTAGGCAAGTATTGTCTACTGAGGATGTGGTCTCGGTGCTAACGTCTACTATAGTAGACAAAGTGGACAATGGCAGCAGGTGTCTGGCTGTATTCCTGGACCTTAAAAAGGCCTTTGATACGGTTTCTGTACCCATATTTTTGCACAGGCTTGAAAGTATTGGCATAAGGGGCCCCCCTCTAGAGCTTTTTAATTGTTACCTGACCAAACGCAAACAGATGGTTTAAATAGCGGAGTTTATTAGCTTTGAAGAAACTGTTACCTATGGTGTTGGGCAGGGGAGTGTCCTCGGTCCGACAATTTTCCTTATTTATATAAATAACCTTTACAACATGAAAATAGACGGGGGACACATATTCTCATACGCGGACGATACCGCTATAGTTTTTGCTGACAGGTCGTGGGAAAGTATTGGGTGGTTAGCCGAGAATGGCCTTTCTGAAATAGCAACTTGGCTCAATCTCAATCTCCTCACATTAAATGCTTCTTAATCTAACTACATTTGTTTTACCAAGTATAACCACACGCAACCATCATCTGATTTCCAATTAAAGATTCGCAATTGTTCGAACTCCCTAGATCTTGGTTGCTCTTTTGTCAAAATAGGCCAGCTACAACAAACTAAATACTGATGATTTGTGATGATTGATCAGCGACTATCATGGCACATGCATACTGAACTGCTCATGAAAAGGGTTAGGAAAATGGTTTGGACATTTAAAACTCTCCGACACGTAGCTACAAACAATCTTCTTAGGCTGGTTTACGTCTCTCACTAAAATTATTTTTTTAGAGCTGGAGAGAGCTCAGAGATCTCTCCTTAAGGTTATGCTCTTTAAACTATTCAGATTCCCTACTCAAAACCTTTACCAATCTTCTGACCTTCTGTCTGTAAGAAAGCTTTATATCCTCCAACTCATTCTTAGGAAACACAAATCTCTACCGTATGTTCCCTCAATGGCCAATAGACGAAGGAAATACGCAGCCGCTCCAACCGTCACAGTAAGATCAGATTTTGCTAAAATACAGTATGTGCGGCAATCATCCCACCTATACAACCTAATTGACAAAGAATTAAGCATATACTCTCTGAAATAACTGTAAGAAGCCAATTTTAATAGAGTATTAAAAATTGGCTTAAGACTAAAAGCTATGATGAAGTTGAGTCCATGGTATCAACGATTCTATAGAATGCTCTTTATTGTAAACCATAAAAATTGCAGATATAATTGTTGAAATTTTACTTAGGATGACATAATTCCTTTTTTCGGCTGCTGTCTGTAATCATTCCGCGGTGTTTATGGTTAATGGAAGAGGCTGTGACTTCTTCCGATCCCAAGACGCTGTCGTAGGGTTAATCACAATTATCAAATTAATTAAATTACACTCATCTCTGTACACCTTCACTCATCCCCATACACTCACACACACACACACCCCCACATACCTTACACCACACTTCACTCAAGCGCGCCTCTTTTTGTTTATTGTTTAAATCTACTTGCATGTCCTTTTCTAAATACATGTTTCTCAATTATATATATTTTGGATAAAGATAAGTGGAAGAGCGGAGTCTCCTAACACAAGCATTTCCTTGCTTAAAGGAGTCTCGCAAATCATATAATGCAAACCAAGTATGATAATTGGAATAAACATTTTTTATTTTTACTTACACCACGTGAATTATTGGCACATTTTTGTTTAGGTATGTAAAAAGGTTTCACTCTCAGGTATGTAACAAACGAATCAATCCAAAGAAAACGAATTTTGTTTCGTAGAATATGTTTCATATAATATTTGATCCTTGTATTTTTATTTCGAATAATATTGTTTCAACGACTATTTAGTTAAATGAAACATATTTCACAGAAACACAATTCAATGAATTTTATAGTAACATTTTTTTGGAACAAACTTATCAAACAGTAGAATTATTTTTTAACGAATATTGTTTGTTCGGTGTATTTTTTCATAATGCGTCAGATACCATCTACTGTTATTGAATCATTTGGGTTAGGTTAGGTTAGATCAGTGACCATCCGGGGATCACGGAAGTAATACTAGCTCCCAAGATCCCCGGTGCAAGTGTGGGAAGGGAACACCGGGGTGGTTTTTAGTCAGTAAGAGTCTGACAGACCCCTCCGCCCACCCCAGGGCGGAGGACATCCATGAGGATTTTCCACCCCGGCAAAAAAAAAAAGGTCAGTGACCATTAACGCGCGAAGGCGAGCGAGCGTACCGCGTTAGCGGCCGCCAAGCGCCAGATTTCCTCTATTTTTGGTGAATCATTTTGAATGTTTCAAGAATTTTAAATCCTTCGCATATTTTGTTGCAAGTTTGTTTGCTAGAATTCTTAAATATAAAAACACTGAATAACAAGATTGTTTTCCTGCAACCCGCATTGTTTTTGTGAACGCAGTGTTGTAATTTTATATGAGGGTATGCATTTTGTCAAAGATACGAATTTAAACGTTTAGAAAATGTCACTCGATAAAATGTTTTTCTTGGTAATAAGTTTGATATTAACTTAGCAATATGATGATAGAGAATATTTGTTTTGTTATTCTATGATATGAATATTAAAACATAAAATTTTATTTGTAACAAAAATCATCGATTTAAATTTCTTCAAAGTAATTATTCTGCGTATTGATTATTCTGTGAAATGATAATATGAGAAAAATTTTATGTGAAACGAAATTCTATGAAACTATTTTCTATAAAACAACCATGCAGCCCGTCCCTATAGTAAAATACCGTATGACATAATACTATGAAAGTAACTAAAATAGGCTAGCCTCGCGGTATCTACATCAGTAAATTGACGGATTTTTCTCACAGCATATATATGCTGCTGAACTTAGCCGTCCTGCAAGGGATGTTATATGCGGACCCCATTGAAGCCTTGAGTAGAGCGTGATCCCTAGGAAAACAGTTTTATCGACGAATTCTAGTTTCTCTTGATTCAATACTATCTCACAATTTATGACATTGGTAATGAAAATCTTATGCACTTAGTTTTTTTACCATTTAATACTAAATTATTAGCAGTAAACCAATGTTGTACCTGCAGTAGGGCATTATTTACGTCGTCAAGATTTGATGCACGTCTGTTGTCTGTTAATTTTAAAAATTAAGGAAGTATCGTCAGCAAATAACACCATTTGTGGTTGAGTTTTTTACCAAATGGGGTTGATCACTAATATATACTTGCCTTGTGGCATACCCATTTTTACTTTTAAACCGAGTGGATTTTTCCAAGGCCGTAATGCTCAAGTTTCAAGAGTAATGTTTCGTGGTCGACGCAATCATATGCCTTGGAGAGGTCACAAAAGATTCCTATGGCGTCTTAGGCCTCTTCCCACGCCGCAAATATGTGTTTTAATAAGGTGACACCAGCGTCAGTCGTACAACGTCCCTTGGTGAAACCATACTGTTGATCGTGTAAGATTTTATTGGTGTTAAAATGATTGAGCATTTGATTAAGCATTACCTTTTCAAACACCTTGCTGAAGACTGACAACATGGATACGGGTCTATAATTATTGGTGTCTTTACTATCCCCGGATTTAAAAAGTGGTATTTACCTTACTATATTTCATTAAATCCGGGAAGACTCCTTGATCAACACACAAATTAAATATTAAGGCCAAGTACGGCCCTATTTTCTCAATAATGAAGGTACAAAATTTGATAGTCTTAGATCTTGATCAGTCCCAAAAGTTATCTTGTTCTTTGTAAACAAAATCTCTCCCGTACTTTACATTTGACGAAAATCGTGATCATGAATGAGCCAGCTGACTTTTATTTGTTTTGTGCATGTTTTGCTGAATGTCTTTCGACTAATATGACGTGTGTTTGTTTGTGACAGTCGAAGCTGAACTGCGAGGTGTTGTACGACGAGTTAGCCTTCGAGGTGCGCTGGGCAGTCGCCGGTGACAGCATCGTGTTGCAGCTCGTGGCTAAACTCGGTCAGTACCACAGTCCTACTACTAAGTTGTACGACGAGTTACCTTCGAGGAGCGCTGGGCGGTAGCCAGCGACAGCATCGTGCTGCAGCTCGTGGCTAAACTCGGTCAGTACCACCCTCCTACTACTAAGTTGTACGACCAGTAAATTGTCATCGAGGTGCGCTGGGCGGTCACCGGCGGCAGCATTGTGCTGCAGCTCGTGGCTAAACTCGGTCAGTACCACACTCCTACTACTAAATTGTACGACGACTTGCCTGCGAGGTGCGCTGGGCGGTCGCCGGCGACAGCATAGCGCTGCAGCTCGTGGCTAAACTCGGTCAGTACCACCCTCGTACTACTAAGTCTGTCACCATATTTCACAAAATTAGACGACGACGTGACAATGAACGTGATGATGAATATTAGCCGTAGAACCGATGACCGTTGAGGTTGTTCTTAAATTAAGCTGATGTTCACGAATCGGTAACATAAGGTTGGACGTCCTTGCGTAAGGTGGGATTGACCATCTTCGCATGATGATGGTGGATAAAGTTGATATTGTACCCTAACTTCCTCATACGTGTTTAATTCTAGAGGACGGCGAGTACATGGCGTTCGGTGTATCTGGCGACAACATGAAGACACAGATGGTGGGTGGTGACCCGGCTGTGGCCTGGGTGGACAAGCGCACGCTCAAAGGCTATGCTGAGGACTACTACCTGGATGCCAAGAGCCAGTGCGCTGGAGTCCGGGGCTCCTGTCCCGATGAAAGACTTGTGGTAAGTGCTGCATCTCTATCTGTTTCAGCTTTGCTGCGGCTAGAGAGGGCTCAGAGAGCAGTTTTGAAAGTGCTAGCTAAGAAACCTGTTAGATTTCCCACATCTGAGCTTTACTCGCTTTGTGAGGTCCTCTCTGTGAGACAATTGTTCGTGCTGCAAACAGTTCTTAGGAAGCACCTGCTTCTCCCTTACGAACCTCAGTCCCTTACAAAGAAGCGTCGTGCCGACAGAGTCTGTAAGACTGAACGCTGCAGGTTGGCGATGGTCAGTCGCCACTTCACTCACACCAGCTCCAAACTTTATAATGCCATAAATATAAAAATTAAAATATACTCTATGACTAGGAATGAACTGAAGAGAAATGTGACTCACTGGCTTAAGTGCTTGTCCTATGATGAGACTGAGCAACTTATGGTGTCATAAACGCGGTAGAAACACACACACAAACACAAACACACACACACACATACACACACACAAATACACACCTCATCCCCACCTCCACTCTATACAACATAGTGTTCTTTATATTTTCTTATTTTTTTTCTTTTTTTTTGTTCTATTTTTTAATTTATTTTGTAATCCTCAATTTAACTTCTTTTAGGTTAATCTGGAACAATGTCTATGATTGTATGTATTTTGAATTGGGCGTTGATAGCTGCGCCACAGTACTTTACTTTTGTAGTTATCTTCGTTTTTCCTGTGTACTCTGTAAACCTAAGTTGTTCCAAATAAACTTTATTTTATTTTTTTATTTTTATTTTATTTATAGCTTTAGTAGTTGAGACTTGAGACAAAAGATAGTTCCTCATAAAATAACCTTACTAATTGTGTAGATTTTGCAACTAGTTTTGGCAGTTCTGCGGTCACAACTGCAGAGCAATTGTCACGTACTGAATGACTAGTTGCTCATACGAGTTAGCAATGCTGTTCTAAATAAAATCATAACTAAGCTAGTGCAGGCGTGTGTGCGTAAAGTTTTTATTCACATTGTAGTGTTTTTTTTAAAGTCGGTGTATATTTTAATTCAGGCATTGTACACACAATATACACATTTCACCCAAGGCAGGCATTCAGGCATTGTGACTACATGTCATACATAAGCAGTAAATTATTTGAGTATTATTAATTACTCATTAAATTTAATTAAAAAAATATAATATATTAAATAGATAGATAGATTAAATGCAATTATTGAAATTATTATGTTCATAGTTTTAGTTATTACAAGTTACTACGTTCATAGTTTTTTCTCAATAAGTAAGTAAATGTTGCATACGCACATATTATAATACAGTCACATCAACATTATTACAATCAACATTCAACATTATTATAATTCAATTAATTCGTCATTTGTTACTTGATTATATCAATAGTCATTACTGAGATTGATCAATTCTGTTCTAGTCACGAAAATTGTGCGGAATACTGTAGTTATAATATTATTTTTACAGTTAACAATCGTGTTCGAAATGAAGCTCTCGTCCTTCTCAGAACAGAAAAGAAGTCACCCACTCTGTTTTTTTTTTTAATAAAACGATTTTTTTTCACTTTTTAGTGGTTCGATTTTAAATAAGAACCAGGAGTTCTGCCACTCACCATATGCATTGTGAAATGCATATGGTGATGCTTAGCAACCATATTAAAGTACCTAATGGAATCGCTACCCATTAAATACTTGGTATTAAGTAGTTCCAGTGGCTATCAGTGGTCTTCTTCATCAGTTCCACTTTACCAAATGGTGCTTTCCGAGAGCAAATGCACGGGTTACTATAAAAATACCGAACTCGCTATAGGAGTGCCGGTCGATAATCTTTGCCTTAAATCAAAACGAGACCCTCATAATAGTATGCTACAAGTGACGTTCAAGCGGTACAGAAACTTCTGCAATAATTTACTTTAAAAAATTAAACGGGAATATGAAAGAACTGAGTTTGAGAGACATCGTAGGAATCCTAAGGCTACATGGAATCTTATTAAATCAATCAATAATCTTCAAAACAACAAATCTTTTGCTACTGAACTTTTATCCATTAGTCCCGAATCCCGATCCTTCGGATTCAGTTTAGGAGTTACCTGAGTGAGCGTTCTCTAACCGTAAAGATAGGAAATCACGTTAGCAAACAGATTTTTTTAACCTACGGAGTCCCCCAGGGTAGTGTCCTTGGACCTACCCTGGGGGACTTACTTATTTACATAAATGACCTATGTAATCTGGCTCTAACTAACGCTAAAATTATAACCTACGTGGATGATACCGTCATGCTCATTCATGGTAAGGATTGGTTGGAAGCCTGCTCATATGCAGAATCCACTCTGCTTGTTGCAATAAAATGGCTGAATAAAAACCTCCTAACCCTCAATGTAGAAAAACCAAGTACATTACATTTGCTCCAAGGAAAGCCTCTCAACCTCCTTCTCCCTATACTCTGACGGCGCATAAATGCGGGTTAATATCGGCTGATTGCACCGGTTGTGCTCAGATTACACGCACCCATAGTATTAAATACGTGGGTGTTATAATAGATAGTACGCTGACGTGGAAGGAGCAAATTGAGGCTCTGGTTTCCAGGGCCAGAAAAATAATATGTTTTTAGAAACCTGCGAATATCTGCTGATTTTGGCACACTACAGACAGTATATTTTGCCCTGGCACATTCCATCCTAAAATATCGTATTGCAGCTTAGGGTGGGGCTGGGAGGTGCTTAATGCTCCGTCTGGAATGAGCAGAGAAGGCAGTGTTAAAAGTCATGACTCACAAAACTGTTCGATTTCCAACTACGAGTACTGAACTGTACGCTCTTTTCGAGTTACCAACAGTCAGAAACGCATTTCTTCTTAGTGTCGTGCAGCGTAAACACCTTCCTTCCGCGACCTTCCTTTTGATCCTGTTGTCGTTACCCAAAAACGCAGATCTGACAGAATCTGCCAGGTGGAATCTGCCAGAGTTCAAGTTGTTCGGCGACAATATCACTTGCTTAGCCCCACCTTGTATAATCGAGTAAATAATCACTCAATATATATCCACTGACCTTGCGAGAATGTCGAAGGATAACGGATAAATGGCTTCATACACTTACATAATATGATGAATTAGAAACATATGATAAACTTAAACTCTCTTTCAAATTAAATTTAATTTATGTATAACATGCGCAACCACATACCCCCTGCACAAACAAACTTACACCTCTCACCCACACACGCACAATACACTCAACGCACAAACTACACATTCCTTCCATACAAACACACAATTTCACATAAAATTGCACCTGTTAAATTTTAATTTTAAGATCAAATTTTTGATTTATTTAATTTTTATACTTATTTTTATTATTTTTTCATTTAAATCAAATCGAATGTTATTCATTCAAGAATCAGCACTTTTCGAACTTCAAAAAGTCTTAATGATGTATTACAGAACGTCACTCAATACTCAAGCATTACTTAAAACTAGTTTCAACCAATCAAATGGCTTGAATCTAGTTTTAAGTAATACTTGCGTATTGAATGACGTTCTGTAATACGGGCCGTAGTTTTGCTTTTGTCTTGAGTGTTTGGAGGTGGGCCTTCTTCCCAGCTAAAGCACAAGGAAGTGGTGAAGGGTGGGCGTTTTTGGGGGACTGTCTTATGTAATTTTTGTCGTTCTAAAAGTGCTGACTCTCAGCCTAGTTTGAATAAATGACTTTTGATTTTGATTTTTAATGACTGCGACACAGTATTATTACTAATGCAGTTGTTATCGAACACAGAGTTTCTGTAAAATGAGTTTTTCGTTTCAATAAATTTATATTATATTTATAAGATATTTGTTATCTTAATATGCGTAATATTAAAACGCAAATGTGTTGCTTCTGAAATTAAAGGTTTTATTTAACATCTAAGTTTAAGTTACCTATACTAAATTAAATTATAAACTAAAATTATGTACTAGGTATTTATAAACTAATCACATACCTGAAATTAAAGACACGACATTTAAAGTATGTTATTACACCTATTCGTTTCTCAAAATGTATCTAATAAAATATTTAACAATTAGAATAAAAATTAATATTGTAATTTTTCTTGTCATCTTGACATGCTCTACCTTTTTCTAGTTGACATCCATAGTAACTGTCTTATAGAACCTATTGAGCAAAAAGTATTAATATCTACGTGGAACGCGATTAAAAATATTAAGAAATACATTTTCTTTTACATATTTATATTAAATTATTTCCTCAAAATGTACATTCTACGTGTATCATACAAAAAACTAAAAGGTTAAGGCTTTTAGTTTTTTGAATGATAATAGTACCAAATAAATAAATATCCACATCAATAACTACGGAAAAAGTGTCCAAAAGCTGGCAGCATTGCCAAAATGAACATAGTTTAGAATACAACTCTCTCTTTGTTCACAGGAGAACACGAACTCGATTCGCCTATTGAACGCGGCGCTGGTGAACGGCTACTCCATCGTGACGTATCAGCGCTCGCTAAAGGCGGCCGACGAGCTCGACCGCGCCGTGCTCACCAACAGCAGCCAGGCCATCATCTGGGCCATCGGGCCGCTCAACTCCAGGAATGAAGTGTCCTACCATCCGCACTTTACCAAGGTCAGTGGACAAAACTATTATTAGTATTATGAATATAGGTACTAGCTGTTTGCTCGCGATTTTATTATTTATTATTTTATGTACATATTCATACGAAGTTCCTCAAGTTCCCCAGGAATAAGATTTGTAAAAAGAACAAAACGAAATTACAATTTAGGACTTCGCAAATTAGTGGAAGCAACTGCAACACGCTCACGAGCAATGTTCGGTCGGACTCCGATTTTCAACTACAATGTTAAGTTTGTTTTTGGGATAAATTCATCCCAACTACGGAACCCATCATTGTGCGTGGTCTGACACGCACGTGGCTGGTTTATTTATATAGATAGATTATCGAAGCTACAAAGATACTGTTAATTTTGCTTGACTACAAAACAATCAAAAGTCGTGAGACGGGTTTTTTCGATTGTTTTGTGTCTACTGACGGGTAAGGTGGATCCGCAGCTATAGCTCTCGAAATTAAAAATTTCTTACATTTTTTGCAATTTGCAGATCAGTGTCAAGTTGTATCTTGATCAAAATAAGATTCGCGACTATAACAGATGTATTTATAGGATTATAATCATCAGAATCATTAATACATCTCTGTAAATTAGATTTGTTCCATTGAATGACTTTTTCATGAAATCATGACATTGGGGAATAAAGCTATCTAGCCACCCTATGTACAGACGCCAGCACATCAAGCTACTGCAAACTGTCAAATTTCTTTAAAAGATTTTCAACTTTATCGTTAAAGTATAAGGTTCAAGGTTGATTGGGAAAATTTGACAGTTTCGGATAGCTTGACCTGCTGGCGTCTGTACGTACGACAAAAACACATCGGAATTTCACCTGTTCATCGATACTAATGCAGGGGGTAATCTCTGGAACTACCAGTCGGATTAAAAAAATCTTTTTGCATTTGGTAGCCCAATTCTTGAGGAAGGTTAAGGCTATTTTACATCACGCTACGACCCTTAGGAGCCGAGCAAAAAGCAAAAAAAGGCAGAAATAACGCTAAGCGAATACGAAGTAATACCTCGCTAGGCCGGCGATGCAGTGCGACGCAGTGGGGCGGGGGAATGAAAAACACGGGGATGATGTTACGGGCAGCAGCTAGCATAGACAATATTGTGTGAGATGACATTGATGTACAACCTGTGTGTGTAGGGCGACAAGTTGATCGAATTCGGGCGCCCGCCAGTGTGGAACTGCCCCATGCCTGAGGAGGACGACGCACCAGCTGAAGAACCGAAACCGGAACCTGTGCGCTCTGCGCAACAAACTGTGAGTATACAAGGAGTAAAAAGAAATTTCACATAGCCGTTATCTATGCATTTTGTATATTATAGTAACTAACATTGAACAAAAACTATTGCTGGGAAACGACTATTGTTTTTGGTGTCGCTGTTTAAGGGTCCGTGCCCGAAAAATCCCTTTTTCGTCAATTTATTATCTAATTGTGAGAAAGCTTGAAATAATTGAAATATTAAGTCTGTGTAACTATAGAAATACAGTTTTCGTGGTGCTAAACCATTCGTGTCAGTCACAGCACCTCATTATAGTTTCATCACTTTTGTGATCTCGAAAATATAGTATATGGCGCCTTTGATTTACAATGAAGATATTGTATAATCATATAATAAAATTTTGATGTTATCCCAAGGATAGCTAAAGCCCAGTGTGCAACTTTTAAATTTCCTGATATGGTTTGCTAAATAATAGGAAAAAATACATTAATGACTAGGTTTTTAAAAAATATAGGTTTTTTTAATATTATTTTTCTGCTATATTTTGTATCGAAGTTGAAAAAAGTGGTTCCCCACATGCAAGTAGACCATATAATAATGTTGATTATATGTATTAATTTTCAAAATCAAGAGAAGTAGATGATCAAACGTCAGTCTCGCGTCATTTTTCGGAAAACTAGTGAATATTAGTGATTTTCCATGAATCTATTTTAAATCGCTTTCCGCCACATGCAAACAAAGAACTTGACATTTCAAATCACAAATAATTTTGTTGAAATTCTTTTTCCCTTTCTCACGACCAATGAACAAAATTGATCAAAATCAGCCGATTTCGTGCACGGCCCCTTAAGGCAGCACGCAATGTAATGCGCATAACACGTTGTGCTTATAGGTGCATGCGACGGTACATGAGTTGTGCGAATATTTAAAGTTAACTTATAGCATTTTAATTTTAATTCGTAAAAAAAGTTACAACAAAAAAGTATCACAATGACGGAAAAGAACAAATGACTGTCGACTTCGTTAAGCGCCTTACACCCGTTATCTAATAAATAAATAAAAAATAAAACGTCCGTTATCTACCTGATGCCAACTCAGATGGTTGAACCTAAAGAAACGCTGGTTGGCACTGCAAGTTTAATGGTTGTGTAGCATAATGTTCTCTTGAAATGTCATGACAAATCGTGTTTAACAACATTTTTGGAAACCATTTATAGACAAAGTTTCTCTAAATTCACTATACCCTCCAGGCGCAAGTGATCAAGCCGAACCCCGTGCCGACTCCGAAGCCCGTGGCGAAAGCAGAGCCGTGGGACATCCCCGCCATCCAGTGCTACGAGCCGCCGGATGGCGTGTTCTACGCGCAGATGGGGCCCACCGGTGGCAAGCAGGGATACTCCGCCATCACTGGTAACTCACTGTTCCAGAATTATTACATAGTATCATGATTGAAACTATACGTTAAACATCCACATTAGCAAGCATACGTAGCACTTTATTGAACCAGCTTGCCATGCTAAAACTTGTCCCCATCATGCTGCATCTTTGATAAAAATCTTATAATATGAATCTAAAATACAATCAATGACAGACAACTTACACTCTAAACCGCTGGGTCCTGAAGCATGAACTTCTGCACAAGCGTGAGCAACTCTTGCGCAACGTTTATATACAGCGAGAGTGGCCACTATGAAAGGATTTTTGAAAATTCATCCTCTAAAGTGGTTAAATAAGGGATGAAAGTTTGTCATTTGTGCTGCTGGGGCATCCCACCAGGCGCCTGGTTGTTGTGGCAGTTCATAGGAGGCTGGCAGTGGGCATGCAGTCATGTCATGCACTGGACCGAACTTAAACATAGAACTACACCGTCACCTTATTCCTCAAAAACCTGGATTAATCAAAATGACGGTATTGTGATATATGTCAAACAGGAAATCAAATGCATAGTCGAAGAACCGGAACCTATTGGCGCTAACTATATGTAACTAAAAATTCATCCAGATACTTGCATTTTGGCGGTCTATCGATCTCCATCTAATCACACTATTGGTAGTTTTCTGGACTCTATAGACAAAATAATTCGGCCAATCAAAGCGAAAACTATTATCCTGACTGGAGACATCAACATTGACATTAAGTCAACCAGTGTCGATCGGAACTGGGAATCGTATTTAAATCTCACTGCATAATTAGGACTATTACCGGGCCATACACATCCCACCAGGATGCAAAATTGCCTAGAACATGCGCTGCTTAACACTACTCGTCAAGCTAATGTATTTGTGATTAACTCCACGGTGTATTACTCACAATAATATTAAGTGTAACTCAATCTTATCACAGAAGAGATAAAGTAACCACGCCGACCAGGATCAATTACGAAGCGGCCATAAAACATCTGGAGTCGGTCGATTTCTCATTTATTAATGACGACGCTGAAGCAAATACCACTGCCGCTTTTTTTATTGATACGATTGCTTCAACTTTAGACACTCATTCAACAGTACATAGTAGACCTAGCCGAAAAAGATTACTCAAACCCTGGCTAACCCCAGGTCTTCTCCGTTGCATACGCATGTTGCATACGCCATTTTTTGTTAAACCCACAAAACAATGTCATCGAAACATCTTATAAAAGATATCGCAACTTTTGCAACAAGTTGTTAAGAAAATTAAAAATAAACTATGAAAAGTCCCTCCTACATAACTCAAAAAACAATAAAGATAAGTGGAACGCTGTTAAAACTATAATACAACAGAAAAAAACAAAACTCAGTAGCCGACAATCTTCTTCGCAATACGAGTAGTAATTCCAACTCGATAGAGGATATAAATAAGTATTTCTCTAATATAGGCAAACACCTAGCTGATAATATTACTAACACCATAACTTCCTTTACTAACCTACTATCTCATAATTCGGGCATAAACACGAACCTCAACTCGATAGTCCTACTTCCCCCAGATGAGTCTGAAATTGAAGCATTGATACTCAACCTAAACAATGACTGTGCCGTCGGTTGGGACGCCATTCCTGCTAAATTCCTTAAACTAGCGAGTCATATCATTGTTCCCCGAAACTCTTAGGATTGTGCATTTCTCAAGGAGTCTTTCCACGAGCTTTCAAAAAATCTTTGATAACGCCTGTCCACAAGAGTGGGTTAAAGGACGATGTCAGAAACTACCGGCCTATTTCGGCTCTTTCGACAGTGTCTAAAATACTAGAAAAAGTTCTGAACACTAGGCTAGTTAGCTTTTTAGAACGTAATAAGATATTGTCGGATGCCCAGTTTGATTTTAGGTCAGGAAGAAGGACTGAGGACGCTGTCGGGCAACTTGTGGATCATGTTACATCTCAATTGAATGCACGAAAAAAGTGCATCGACATTTTCCTTGACCTAGCCAAAGCTTTTGACACCGTTTCGATACCTATTCTTGTGGACAAACTGGAACGGATTGGTGTTCGGAGAACGGCCCTGAAACTATTTCAAGACTTTCTCTGTGATCGTACACAGAGAGTGAAAATACGAGAACACGTTAGCTCAGATGCCCAGGTCACATACGGCGTACCACAGGGTAGTATTCTTGGTCCCAGTCTCTTCCTCATCTACATAAACCATCTGTGTCAGCTAGCTCTTGCAAATGGTAAGATTTTTACATATGCTGATGACACAGCACTCGTATTTCATGGAGGGACTTGGGATGAGGTTCGACAAAAAGCCGAGTCAGGCCTACTTAACGTGAGCAATTGGCTACGAGATAACCTACTAACCTTAAACCTAGCAAAATCGACCCTTATCCAATTCAGTTTCTCTAAACTTAACGCATATCTTGGCAGGCTTACTGCCAAGATATGCGTTAAGTTACACGCATGTGATGCCCCCCAAAACTACAAGTCTTGCTCATGTCTTCCTATTCCTCAATCAAATACAATTAAATATTTAGGAATAATACTCGACGATAAATTTATTTGGCGCCAGCACATCGAGGTAACCACTGCGCGAATTATAAAACTCATGGGTATTTAAGACACTCCGACATGTCGCTGCTTATGAACTACTACGCACGGTATGTTACGCACTGGTTCAGTCAGTGATCGGGTATTGCATTGGTGTGTGGGGTGGGGCATGCTAAACGCACATGATTCGACTTAAAAGGGCCCAAAAATCTGTGCTTAAAGTAATGACGTTTAGGCCTTTTAGATTCCCCACCACAACTTTGTATGACAAGTGTCAAGTTCTCACTGTACGGCAAATGTATGTTTTACATATAGTTACCAAGCAGCATCTTGTCAAACCATTAAATAAGCAAGTTTTAAGTAAGCGTACTATAAAGAACGTTTGCCTATCTGTTAAATTAGACACCGCAGCTGCTAGAAGGCAACGCATGTATTTGTCAAGTCACATTTATAATAAAACAAACAGTGCTCTCAATATTAATCCTCTTACAATAAGGGAAGCTAAAACTAAAACTAAGTCATGGCTACTGACACAAGAGTACAGTCGAACAGAATCCATTTTAATATAGGTACGAGTATACATACATTTAAGTTCGGTAAGATCACAGATCACCCATGTACTGTACACACCCTCTCATTAACGTCCATTCATAACACCACCATACTCCACATAACACCACCACACTCCATATAACACCACCACACTCCACATAACACCACCACACTCCACATAACCACTCATTAAACACACACACTTTACACTTCATACTCACACTTACACAAATGTAGAACGACAGTATAAAAATCAATTGTTATCATAATTTTTACTTCTCTTGCTATGTATCTAATAACAATTTTAATCATAAATTTAATTATTTATTTTAATTATGAATGTAACTATTATTTTCCTATTTTTATAATTACCTTTGTTTGTCATAAGTAAATTCAAACGATGTATATTCCATAAAATCCAGAACCTATTGATTGGGAGAAGACACTGGCTCCTGTCACAGGTTTTTTACCTAGCGCAGGAGTCATTGCTTTACTTTGTTTGTACACATTTTTATGACAATAAAGTTTTTTTTTTTTATATTTAACTTACCAGAGCAGCAGACATCCATTTATCTTGTCTGTGTTCTATTCTTGAAAAGAAGCAAGTAATATCTCTATAGCACCAGCATCTCGTTTAGTTTTCCACATACATATAAACTCACGCCTTCTTCCCATGGGGGTAGGTAAAACATAAACTCATGCCTTCTTCCCATGGGGGTAGGTAAAACATAAACTCATGCCTTCTTCCCATGGGGGTAGGTAAAACATAAACTCATGCCTTCTTCCCATGGGGGTAGGTAAAACATAAACTCATGCCTTCTTCCCATGGGGGTAGGTAAAACATAAACTCATGCCTTCTTCCCATGGGGGTAGGTAAAACATAAACTCATGCCTTCTTCCCATGGGGGTAGGTAAAACATAAACTCATGCCTTCTTCCCATGGGGGTAGGCAAAACCTACAGAACGCCACCTACTACGACCCTTACATACTCTTTTTGCTTTGTGTACGTTCATATTACGTCTGGTCGTACACGCACCGTCCATCCATCCATCTGTATCTTTGTGTGTAGGCCACGTCGGCTGGGGCATCTCCTGGTACATCAACGGCTTGCTGATCCCCGAGATTAACGTGGTGCGCGGGCGCAAGTACACGTTCGTGGTAGAAGGCGGCTCCAACCCCGACGTGCCCGCAAGGTATCACCCCTTCTACATCACCAACGACCCCGTCGGCGGGTACTTCCACAAGACAGATAAGGAGAAGGAGGTAAATATAAATATATATATATAATTTTTAAACAAGAACAACTCAAAGACAAACAAGATGGCGGCGTTAGTTCCGATTTTGGCCGCGCGCCAGAAGAGCCTCGTTAGAGCGTTGTCAATGGAAATCACTGTCTTTTGGTGACAAGTTCATTAAATGTTTATCATCAAAAGATCTTTGTAGCAGTCTACAATCCGTTGTTTGAACTGTGGTAAGAAGACAAACATCCAAATTAGTAGAGTTTATTTATTTTATCAAGCAATGCTTTTAACAATCTCACTTGGTCTAAAATATTACTATTAAAACTTTTGTGTGTCAAAATCCGTAATATTTTATCTAAGTACCAAAGTTCACCCAACATCATTTCGCGCGGCGTGTAAAGTAACAAATAATGTTCCAAACTCGTACATGCATTTAAAATGGTAGTCGGATTTCTAGCTTTCCATATTTATAAAACTGATAAACTTGGGAATCGTTTTAATCTGCTTCAAACTCCTCAAGATGTGCCGTCCAAGAATATCTTGTTTGTTAACTCCAGAAACTCAGTTTTACACTTTCAAAGGCTTTATTTACAGCGTGCATTAACGTAGACGTTTTCAATATTTGTATGCAAAGAGTATTTATATGTATATTTGTTACTAGTTTTTGCCCGCGGCTTCGCCCGCGTAAAGGTCGGAAATCATTCCACAAGAACGTAACTGCCGTGATTCACAGTATCCTATGTCCTACCCCAGGTCATGGCCTATATAAATTATTCCACAGGAACGTACTGCCGTAATAGTATCCTATGTGCTACCCCAGGTCGTAGCCTATATAAACGGCTGTTCAGCCGTTGCGGCATGATAACAGACAGACAGACAGTCAATAATTTAAATAATCTTTTTTAGGGTTCCGTACCACAAAATGAAAAATTGGAACGCATACAGGACTTGAAATAGATATCAAAAACTTAGATCTACGGTCCCTTGGAGCTGCAAAGAAAATCAAGCTTCCAAGTCAACGCAATAAAAAATACCTTATACCTTTTTCAACTGAAAAGTTAAGTTTGCCCTTCAATCCGGAATTGGAAATTCGGCCAGCCGAGCGAGCAAAGGTTTGAAACGGAACCCTCGGGGCACGAGTCCTACTCGCACTCGTCCGGAATCAAAATAAAAAATACCGGCCAAGTGCGTGTCGGACCACGCACAATCAAGGGTTCCGTAGTTGGGAATTTCCCAAAAACAAACTTAACGTTGTAGTTGAAAAACATGTTCTCCTATAGTAGATCGATATATGCCACTTCAATTTTTAAACTGCAAATTTAAGTATGTAATCGCAAAAAAATATATAAGTGATGAAACTACAAATTAACGATTTTCGGACTTTTTCCTTTACTTGTGCTGTGAGAATCTTGCTTCTTGCCAAATTTCATGATTCTAGTTCAATGGAAAGTACCCTATAGATTTTGATTTATTTGCGAGTATCAAAATATGTCGCATAAATCGCCGTATTTTTGTATTGCGTTGACTTAGAAGCTTGATTTTTTTAGAGCTTGAATGAATAAAAAGTATCCCAAAAACAAACTACGGAACCCTACATTGTGTGTGGTCCGACGCACTTGGCCGGATTTTTTCTAATGCTTATCAATTAGTTTATGTGCCCTTGTGGAGCAGGACTAGCGTTGAGCCAAGCATTTTTGTCAGCGATGTAATTACCCCAATTTATAATATGCTAAGGCTGCATAATGTGCGTTTAAACTAGATTTAAATTTCGTTTCATTCAGTTGGAGTGTGTGCGGAGGTATATTATTGTAACATTTGAAACAGTACCCCATGAAGGATGAGTCTACTTTAGCCAGTCTGGGACCTGGTTGAACTAGTTGGTCCCTATTTCTTGTCCTATATTTGTGTCTCTCACCTCTTTTTCTGGATAGATTTAGATTTTTCCTTACGTAACATGATATTTTCATAGTATATAGAGTCGGAGTCGCGCACGAAGGGTTCCGTACCATTATCTATAAAAACGGCAAAAAAAATCAAGTTTGTTGTATAGGAGCCCCCCTTAAATATTTGTTTTATTTTAATTTATTTTTAAAGTGAATAATATACAACGTGGCGATTAGGTTATCACATTAATTCAAACCACGTATTCTACATTACGTATTTTAAGTATACATAAATAAAATAATTAATAAAAGTTAACATTCTACCCGTGAGACCTTTTTTTCCCTTTTAGTATTTAACAACATCATGTATTATAACGCCCCGCGCGTGAGCGCAAGTACCTACCCTCCGCTAGTCTCACTGTCGTTTGGCGTGTGCGCCGTAGTATCAAGGGTGGATTATTTATTGCCAATTTTTACGCTATTTAGTTTGTTAGAAAAATTCAGTTTTCTATTTTTAGGTCTATTTTTATTTTTATTATTTTAACAGACTGATAACAACTTGTAATAACCGCTGTACTATTTAATGTGATAACCTAATCGCCACGTTGTATATCTAAATATTCTGTGAATATTGCAAGCATCTACCTGTTGCCGTTATCAATATCGAGCAAAAACGAGCAAATAAATCACGTTTGTTGTATGGGAGCCCCCTTAAATATTTATTTTATTCTGTTTTTTAGTATTTGTTGTTATAGCGGCAACAGAAATACATCATCTGTGAAAATTTCAACTGTCTAACTATCACGGTTCATGAGATACAGCCTGGTGACAGACGGACAGACGGCGGAGCCTTAGTAATAGGGTCCCCGTTTTACCCTTTGGGTACGGAACCCTAAAAATAGGAAAATATTTAAAGAAAAAAGAAATGACCCACATAGTGCCCTCATTCACAATAAATTAAAGCAGTAAATATAATACTTTTCAAAGTAAATATGTAATGTTGTATATAATATTCTGCAATGTCAATATGTATATAAAATCATGCACAATAATTAAAAATATCAAGTTTTCCGGTTGGATTACAAGGCTAGCAGAGCGAGCAGCTCCATCCCAAGCTTTTTGTCTTCTAAATAATCAGAAAAAAATTATAGTACCGTTTTTTACAAAGTTTGGTTTTAATACAGCTTTTATATCGTTTAATGGGTAAGTTTCGAATATCAGTAGGAAGTTTGTTGTAAAAGCGTATACAATGACCCATAAACGAGTTGCCTACTTTGTGGAGGCGAGTGCGATGTACAGCAAGATTGTGTTTATTCCTGGTATTTAAACTATGAACATCGGACATTTTAATAAAATTTGATATATTTTGTGTAAGAGTGATTCCGATATCCTATTTACAGAATTCAATTCATTTCGATTTCATTTCATTTAATAGTGTAGAACGCTCAGTATGGCGAACGCTGACGTACTGCTGGGCCGGCCGGTGCGCGCCCGCTGGTCGAACGCCCCCTCCGCGACCTCTGCTCCCGCCCCCGGTGGCCCTGCACGTCATGATGTTCTCGACAGTCATGATGTTAATATCTTTTAAACAGTTCCCTTAGAGAATCGCGCCTGCAGAGGCCATATACTGCTCTGATGAATCTTTTCTGTAGATAAAAATAGACTCGTTATCTGCAGCCCGTCCCCATAGTAAAATACTGTATGACATGATACTATGAAAGTAACTGAAATACACTAGCCTTGCGCTATCTAAATGAGTAAATTGACGGATTTTTCTCACAGCATAATATGCTGCTGAACTTAGCCGTCCTGCAAGGATGTTAAATGAGGACCCCATTGCAGCCTTGAGTCGAGCGTGATCCCAAGGAAAACAGTTTTATCGACGAATTCAAGTTTCTCCCTATCCAATACTATGTCACGGTTACTACTTCTAACATTCGGTAAAGCAAATCATACGCATTTTGATTGTGAAGCATATTGCTAATCCATTGTTTAATATGTTAGAAAAATTTGTCTGCTTTTTTTTTTTTTTTTTGGGTGGGAAATCATCAAATAACTTCGCCCGCTCTGGGCGGAGCGGGAGGGTGTGTCAGACTTTTACTGACTAAAACCCACCCGTGTTCCTTCCGTTGCCTGTGTGCCAGGGCCACGATATCCCTTTCACAAACTCGCAACCCCGGCAGGCATTGGTCCTAACGGACCCCGTCAGTTTGTGCTGACATCTCTTTGAGGCGCGCGTGGAACACAACGCGCCGTCGACCCGGGCCCGATCCTTATCGGACGGCGAGCTACCCATCGCTCACCGGCCGCAGGCCCGCGCCTACGGTGGCCGGAAATCGGCTTGCAACTCCCGACGCCCGAGGCGTCTCCTGCGGCGACTAAGGGCGCGAGGGCGCGAACCTTGTCTCACCCTCACGCGTTCCGCCTCCTCCTTCGCTAGCATAACTGCTTCGCAGAAGGAGGTGATGGCCTCCCATGCACTCTCGCTCCGAACCATGGCCTGAACCAGGACCGGACGCGAGAGATCGCCGCCGCCGATCGCCTCCGTGAGGACACGGCGGTGCTCCGCCCAAGCTGGGCAGACCTCCACCGTATGCTCCACCGTGTCCTCCGGGCGATCCACACAGTGGTGACACCCGGGCGTTTCCTCCCGCTTTATCCTGAACAGGAACCTCCCGAAACAACCGTGTCCGGTGAGGACCTGCGTCAGGCGGAAGGTGAGGACGCCGTGGCGCCTCTCCAGCCACTCCTCAAAGAGGGGACTTATCGCCACAATTGTGGCGTGCCCAAAAATTTGTCTGCTTAACAACGTAAATAATACAATGAATGTCGTTGAACTGTCAAATTGAAACTGATTCCTACTGATAGTGTGTCACGCAACTAGCCCGCAAGTTGCCATACTCGTACATTATTTTCAATTTCAAAATTTTGTGGATGGTCACTGAACGCTCTTCTCCCGAGCAAGTTCCACGCATGCTTTATGGGATCGAAATCAGCAGACTGAGCAGGCCACTCTAATAGCGTGATATTGTTCTCGTAGAGCACATTCATCACCAAACTTTTTGTGAGTGCACGCGCATTATCTTGCATGTAACATGAAACTTGGCCATACTGCTGTCGATGAAGGATTACCATATTATGTTGCACAATCTCGTTATAATATTGTTCCGCATTTAAATTGCCTCGTATTAAAACGAGGTCCGTTCTTCTACCCAGGCGAATTCCAGCTCACACCATAATCGTTCCCGCCTGGTACAGGTGAACCTCCTGAGGATTCTGGAGTCAACTCTGGCGACTAGGAAATCGCCATATATGCTCCCTTCCTGAATCGGGATGAAATCCAAAGCGACACTCATCAGAAAAAGAATAGGAGCCCACTGAGTGTCAGTCCAGTGTAAATGTGCGTTAGCCCACAATAATCGACGCCCTCGATTTCCGCGTCGAAGAGCTAGAACTCTAAGCGGTCTGCGACCGTGCAGCTTAACTTCATGCAATCTTATCCTGGTAGTTTTGTGACTTGCTGCTGAGACTGGAGTCTTCCTACCTGCAGGCGAGACGTAATTTGAGCGTTGTGCGTGTTGTCCCTTGACGCAAGTCATCGCTAGAGGCCGTGAACGGGGCATAAGTCAATGAGACACAATCATCTTTCATTATGGAATGTGCACTGTATCTCTACTTCAATTTTCCAGGGTGTAGAGATCTACGCGGGAGCCCGTCGCACGCGCTCGGGTGGGCTGAGCCCCAGCGGTGTGGGACGGTTGTGCAACTGGACGCCCGACAGCCAGGGCCCGGAAGCCGACGAGTTCCCCAGCTTCGGAGCCTACCAGCGCTCCCTCACACTCGTGTGCGAGGAGGGAAACCCAGGGGTCGTCACGTGGATACCTGACAGAAAGACGCCTGACACTGTCTACTATCAGGTCAGTTGCCATCCTCCTTGAGTGAAGCTTGCCATGTAGATTGTTGACCCGCGTGGCGCATCTTCAAGAAACTTTTTCGTCTTCGGTCACGGAGTAGTGAGGAAATGGAGTGCTTAGTGTGTACATTTGCGAGTTTTAACTAGTTTAACTGCGTCGCATAAAATAAACGCCATTCAAGCACCAATCTGCAGATTTTTTTCTTAATGAATAAACACTTCTTTTATTCACTCCTCCAAGACATGCATAGCTTTAGAATGTATTTAGTGTTGTTGTTTTATTTTCCACGTCCAAATCGACCAACACAATATTAATTGTCCAACATCAGACAAACCGAAAACTTTATCTGTTATTTATAAACCATTACTCTTCATCTGTTCTCTACAATATCTCATATTGCATTATTCTTTACTTCACTGTTACATACGATGCATGCAACTGAACGTGTCTAGTAAACGCAACGCATTACTGCGCATGACACACAACACATACAGTACGCGGCCGTTACTGTGGCACATCGAGTTCTAGAAACAGATCGGCTTTGTCAATTACACCTGTTGGACAGACTCCTTCAAAAACAACATGATGTTCCACTTTAACGCCTGAATACTATGCCCATTTATTACTTACATCACAGGTTACATTAATACTGGTACTTTATTTCGGGATCCTGCCGTTTTGCCGAAAAGATTTTGCCAAATTTTCATTACCCAAACAAATTTTAGCAACTTTTTTTTATACCATTGCAATGTTTCGAATGATTTTAGTACGCATATTTTCATTTGGTCAAATTTTTACTTGGCAAAATATTACCAAGTATAATGTCATTATGGCATTTGGTCTTTAATCAAATGATTTATTACAGCAAACAATCTTCAGACAATAAACATTTTTGAGCGAGCGAAGCGAGCGGTGTCGCGGTAGCGGCCGGCGAGTGCCAGACACGACTTGCATTAATAGAAAAAAAGATATTGTTTTTAGTAGGTTACCCGGAACATAACTATTTAGATTAGGTTAATTTCTTAAAAAAAAAAATGGGTAGGTTAGGTTAGGTTAAAACTGTGACCTCCTACGCACGAGCCGAGCGAGCGAAGCGAGCGGTGCCGCAGCAGCGGCCGGCGAGTGCCAGAAACGACTTGCATTAATAGAAAAAAGAGATGTTTTTAGTAGGTTACCCGGATCTGAACTATTTAGATTAGGTTAATTACTTATTTATATTATTATTTGATTTTGCGTAAAAACTGTTATTCCAACTGAAATATTTGACTAAATAAAAAAGGTTAAAAGTACTAGTTGGTAAACAAGTTATAGTTTAAACGTTCATTTGTCAAACATTAGGTTTGCGTTACAATTTTTTGTGAATAGATTTTTTGCTAAGTAATAATTTGGCAAATGAAATTATGCGAGAAATTTTTTGGGAAGTGAAAATTTGTCAAATTCCTTTCGGTCAAACAAGGGAGACCCCTTTATTTCTTATGTATCGCTAGACGCATGCATACATGTATAACGCTCATATAGATAGATAGATATCTATTGTGTTCAAACACAAACTGATCAAAACTGATAAATACAGCCACCCAAAAAGACAGTAGGTACATATCTAGCTTTACGCCCGTAAAGATTTGAAAAAATGAACGTTTTATAAGTATGTCTGCACCTAGTGACGATGTAAGAGGAGTATCCATGTAGTATGTAATCTGCGCCTCCACTGTGAAGCATACACTGTATGTACATAATCTTTACTATCTGTTTTCTGTTTCAGCCTTCCAAGCCTTCTCTGTGCATGAGATAGCTCGATTACTTCTCAATGTATATTATTGGACGGTGAAAGTTTCATTAGCTTGCAAAGGTAGTTTAAATTCCCGGGATTAACATGTTTGTCTGTTGCAGTGTTTCACGCACCGCCACCTTGGGTGGAAGATAAACGTGGTGGACGAGTGCGACGCCACGGACGCACAGGACGCGCAGGAGAGCCGCGTGGTGCAGGCTGTGGCGCTGCCCGAAGACCTGGCCGGCGAGGAGTCCGTGCAGGTACCGTCACGACTCTCTCCGAAACGTAACTTTTTAGATGAGCGCAGGAAAATACAAAAAATAATCAATACGAAAACCAATTATGACGATTTCAGTAGATTTAAGAGCGAAAGCGGACTCATGGGAGAAGTGTACCCAGAGATAGACCAGACGCCGCCGTACAACAATAAGAGACAGGAGTATTCTGAATTGCCGATATCCAACGTACAAATCAAGGAGGTGATACAAGCCGTGGAGACGCTGGAGGACACGATGAAGGACGAAAGGAAGAACGCGACGTACCTGCAGTACCAGGTGCACGAGGATGGACAGGATAATTTGTTCGTGGCCGAGCAGCCGCTGCGCGATGATGACGAGTATTTCTTCGAGCCAGGGAAGATCACCGACAGTTACTTCTTACCGGTCAATCAGAAACCTCTGACATTACAATCTGTATTAAGACCAACCCCACACAATTCTCACAAGCCAATGAATAATATGCGACCTAGTCCGTTCCGCCGTCCAGCGCCTCCTGAGATCAAACTCCGCCGTCCTCCTCCAACATACCAAAAGGGGAACATGAACATGAACATGGGCTACCCACTCCCCCTCCCCAACCACCACGGCTCGCACGGACCGCAGAACAAACTGCCACCAAAGTTCAACCAAAACCGTTTACAGTCGAACATGAACCGACCACCCATGAACGGTGCGCCACCGATGAAAACATTGCCCTCGAAGCACCAAAATAAACCAAATTATAATACATTAGGGCCCAAACAAAATTCAGGGTACCCACAAAACTCAGCGCATCAACAAAATTCAGCACATCAACAAAATTCAGGGCATCCACAAAATTCAGCGCATCCACAAAACTCAGCGCATCAACAAAATTCAGCGCATCCACAAAATTCAGCGCATCCACAGTTTTCAGCGCCTCCACAAAATTCAGCGCCCAGTCTATTTGCAGTGCCTCCAAAATTTTCAGCGCCTCCACAGTTTGCGAAGATACCCACTAGTCCAGTACAATCCATAATAATGGGTAAGCCGAGCTCCAACAATGTACAGTTAACAGTTCCGAGTCAGACATTAAATCTAGGTCAAACTGACATTATCGCTAATCAAGTGGTCAAAAGTCAAATAATGCTGCCTCCTGGTAGTAACGATGTGATAGCTCAGCATAGCAACGTACAAACGTATTACAATAAGCCGGGACAGATCATACTCGGCAAACCTATGGACAACCCGATGCCTCTGGACCAACAGATGATCCCAACAAAGCAGCTCGGTATGATATCACCGCCCACTCCAGCACCAGGGTTCTATCAATCAACATCAAGTATTAATTTGCAACATGAAAACGAACATCAGTCGCAAAACGAAATAAAGTCATCCGATTTCATTGGCGAATCTGCCGATAAGTCTAAGATTCTACCTGCCGTCAACACAGGATTTAAACCTGACTCAATCGTAGTTGAGAGTGGGTTCAAACCTATAATTAGAGAACCACTAATGGCTGGCGAAGACAAGATAGCTGAATACGAAGGAAACGCCAACAGACGAGAAGACGCCGATGTTGAAGACGGTTATGATGAGTCCCCGTCGTTCAACGAGCCCGCTAACCACCAGTACCCCCCGAGTGATAAGATCACTGAGACTTTCGAACCGATGTTCATTCCATCCCCACCGGATCACTTGTTGCCCACCAACGATAGAACTAAGGAAGTGTTCCCAACTAATCACGCCAAAGAAGACAGACCCCATCCAGTTTATTTGAAGAATGTCACTAAACTGAGTAACGTGACAAAACTGATTGGTTTGTTCAGCAAGAAAAACATGGAAAAGGAGGTTCCTGGCGATTTAATGATGGAGGCAGATAGAATCAGCCCTCATTACCTCCCTCCCGACCCAAAACTACCAAAAGAGCATTCTCAGAAATTATCTTCATCCAGCGATCAAACTTTCACCACCTACGATGGAAAAACTGTTTCAGCAGCGACATTGACGAGCATCTCTGATGGAACTAAAGCCCCCTCTAAATTATTTTCTGCTAAACTACCAGCTAACTTCGAGCAATTATTAAAAACGCCACAATTTGGTCCCTTCAAGGGTGAAATCCCACCACCAGTAGCTGCTCATATTAATAAAGAAGCCCAAGAATCTAATAAAGCCAAAGTTATGGATACAAGGACGACACATCTGAAACTTGTAAATATTCACAAACCTGAAGATTTAAAAGGAGAAGGCAGTAAAATAGTCGAAGTGACCGTAAAAATACCGCATGTGGAAGAAGAGACTGAAGAGGAATATGAAGATGATGACGAAGATGAGGATGAGAAGGTGAGACAGCGAAGAGACACAAAAGCCACTCAGTTCGAGATGGGAGAAATAGAAGAAGTTCAAACGAACGGCCACAGCATGCCTAAGAACCAAGTAGAGTTTGAGAACGAGAAGAACGCGACCGCCGCCGCGACCTCGATGCGACTGTACTGGATGACGCACTTACTGCTACTGACGATATGTATCAAACTCTTGTAACATATTATATAAGTTAATTATTTAATATTTATTGGATATTGTATAGGGCTTGCCATGAAATGCATTTCGTGTTGGATATGTAAAGTATCAAGGTTGACTGTGGGCTTTGGGACAATCTGCATCGCTCTTCTCTGCGCCGCTCGGTCTCTCGTGTTAAATTATTCTGAACCACACCTGTTACCACTTTGTTACACGCATAATGCAATTCAATACTCCGTTAGTGTTTAAGGATTTTGTAAATATTTTTATTTTCTAATAAAATTAGTGTTACATTTTATCATTGTAGTTTAATTTCTGCGTTGAAGGCGCTGATATACGAAAATCATGAGCACAAGTTTGAAATCACCAATCCACATTCAGAAATCGTGAAGCTCAATGATCATGCATTTTTTATGAGAGGAGGTCTTTGCCCTGCAGTGAAACAACAACAGTCTGGTAGTAACATTGTATTGAGATCATGGAAAGATAATAATAATAATAACCTTAAAACACAACATTACATCCTTCATTCGCCTTCCGCCCCTAAGACTGACCACTGACCCATTTATCTTTAATATTATAAAAGTAAGACATACCTATATCGGTGCATTGGTGTTAATTCTTCTTGATTAGTGGACTGGGCAGCTTAAACAGTGAGTGCACGTTGTATATCTTCTTGGTGAGGCGCGTGAAGTTGGCTAGCGCCTTCTCATGAGGGTAGCTGGTGTCCACCAGACGCAGCACGGAGCCGCGGCTGCGGCCTCTGGAAAGTTGACAATAACCTGTTTAGGATGAAGTTGTGAAGAAGGATAGATTATACTGTATCGATACAGAACTGTTACTATTGTATCAGTGAGTATTTTGATGACAGCTCTTTGATATGACAATGTTTGTATACTCGTAACATGACTGTTTATGCATGACGATTCTGATAGTAATTTTATAAACAATATCAATGCCTGCGCCTGAGAGGTTAAACCTTATTTCATATCAGTAACTTTTTGGCACTATAATTATTTATTATTGACATTATCGCATTTTTTTAAATATTGACATTATCTATTGCATATTATTAAATTACATTTAAAAAAATGCCAGACCATGATAAAAACTAACTGAGAAAAAAAGAAAAATAAACAATAACCCATATAGTCTTCACATTTACAATACTTAAGTAAAACAATATAATACTTAACAAAGTAAATATTCATGTCATTGCATATATAAAATTAATCAATGTCAATGTGTATATAAAATACGGATATAATCTTGGTCGGATCATTTGAGGACCATGTAGATTGGTATCTGACATGATCTTTTGACGAAAGAAACACACAGATTTCAGTGGACCTGTGCAGTCAGTGCACGCATTTGTCAGTTATCGTGCAGCTCAACTCAAAACTTAAGGAACTCAGCGATTCGACAAACAATACCAAAGAAAGGACATTTGGTTAGGCCGCATAAAGTATTCAAACTGCCAAACCAGCATTAAAACTAAGAGAATAAAAATAAAAAAAAACAATGCACACAGTCCTCACATTCATAATAAATATAATACTTTACAAAGTAAATATTCATGTCATTGTTTATGTAAAATGATATAAATAAAAAGAAAAATATAAATAGTTAGCAAAAAATCAAATCAAGATTCACTGTAAATTGAAGCAGCTCACTCCCAAGCCTTTTTGTCCTCAATATAGTCACAGACAGACAGTATATCTATGTTCTATGTTAGCGGGTTCGGTTTCCGCACCTAGTCCTTCATGTGGACCATTGTGCGTGGGCCATGGCGGCCGTCGTTGGTTATTCCAACCAGCCCACCTCCCTCCAGAAGCTGATTAGGTCTCCTGGTCTGCTTAAGATATCCGTGAAAGATCTGGGTGACCCGAGGGTTTCTGTTCTGATCTGGGTGACGCCTGTGCATTCAAAGAGCACGTGCGCAACGGTTTCTTCAGCCTCCATGCAAGCCCTGCACAGAGGGCTGTCCGTTATGCCTATTGTGTGGAAGTGCTTATTCAGTGAGCACACACACAGACAGTATAAAATGCTTTCTGGGCCAGTTTCCGCTTTATAAAATATTTAAATTTATTAAGGCTTAATTCTTTAATATGGCTAGGAATTTTATTATAAAAACGTATACACTGGCATCTATGCGTGCCACTTATTTTTTTAAGCCTGGTTTTAGGAACAACAAATTTGTGCTTGTTCCTAGTACTTACATTATGGTTATCACTGTATTTTATAAACAGATTAATATTTTTATGTGCATACAACAGATTTTCATAAATATACTGAAAAGCTACAGTCATTATATTAATCTCTTTAAATTTGTCTCTGAGGGAGTGTCTGGTACTTAATTTATAAATTGAACGAATTGCTCTTTTTTGTAAAACAAAAATTGTCTAAATGTCGGCGGCATTTCCCCACAACAGATATCGTACGACATTACACTATGAAAATAACTAAAGTATACTAAGCGGGCTGTCTCTAAATCAGTTAAATCACGAATTTTTCTAACGGCGTATGCTGCAGAGCTAAGCTTTTCGACAATTTATCTATATGGGGGCCCCCATTGAAGCTCGGCATCCAAAGTTATGCCTAAGAACACTGTAGTATCTTCGGGTTTTAACTCTTCACCCTTTATGAGCTTACTAGTTTTTACTTGTCTAACATGAGGTATTGAAAACTTAATACATTTAGTTTTTTTCTCGTTAAGAAGTAGGTTATTAACATTAAACCAGTTAACTACTTTTTCGAGGGCACTATTTACATTGTCAGTAACCAACTGCTGACGTTTGAGTTTAAATAAAAGTGAATTGTCCTCTGCAAACAACACTATATCATATTTATCCTTTATGAGGTAAGGCAAGTCATTTATATAAATAAGAAACAAAAATGGGCCAAGAATTGAGCCCTGGGGTACCCCCATTCAAACTACAGATCCGGGAGATCTTTTTCCGTTAACATCAACTCTCTGAATCCTATCAATTAAATATGAAGTAAGAAGATCCAGAGAGGCATTTCGGATTCCGTAGTGGTGCAGTTTCCTGATTAATGTTTCATGAAGAACGGAATCGAATGCCTTGGAAAAATCACAAAAGATGCCCAAAGTATCGCATTTATCCTCCCATGCATTATAAACATGTCCTAAAAGTTCAACACAATCAACACAATCAGTAGTCGAACGACCCCTTGTAAAACCGAACTGTTTGTTATGCAATAACTTATGTTTATTAAAAAATCTTTGCATTTGATCTAAAATAAGTTTTTTCAAACTTTTACTAAAGGTAGGTAGCACTAAAATAGGTCTATAATTAGTAGGGTCTGATGTACTACCCGATTTAAACAACGGTATTATTTTACTGATTTTCATAAGATCAGGAAACAACAACTACGAAGATAGCAACGTGCAAGCCGCGCGCCTAGCTGGCATAGTGCACCGGAGCATTCGCTCCCTTTACTGGCGGACATCGACAGCTTAACATCTATCTAACATTTGTTGTACTACCTAAGTGTATTTTTAATTAAATATTTTATTAATCTTTCACCTGGTTTTTCTGAGCTCTTACACTACATGGCTCTCCCTAATTTATAATGCCTTACCCCATACAATTACCCAACTACCCTTCCAAAAATTTTGTTCGGCACTACGAAAGTGGCTGCTGCAGAAATGTTTTTACTCAATCCACGAGTTTTTTGTAAAATATCCCTGTAAATTTTTTTCGCTTGATCTGGCATCAAAATACAGGCATATGTAGTTATTTAAGTTAAGTGATATTATTTTCAATCTATTGTTTTATTTAACGACATAGCATAAATTATTAGAAGTGTAAAATTTATATAATATAATAATTGAATTATTGATTAAAACTGTAATATTAATATAATGTAAAATAATAATTAATAATATTATAATAATGTTAACTAAAAATTCATGCACTTCAATAATTGTAAATGGATTTGCATACCTTTAAAACGGTGAGATATGTAGCACTATGTAATGATACGAACACCTTTTGTAAACATACCATGTTTCTGGCAAATAAATATATACTAAAAATACAAAAGGCGACTAAGGTACTTACTAGAGAATGGGCAGCAGCGTTCTCTATGAATTTTAACACCATACAGCGATCGCTAACCCGCCTGCCAAGCATGGCGATTATGGCAACCAAACAAGACGTCCACTGCTGGATGTAGCTACACCCCCCCTAAAGGCGGGGGGGGGGGGGGGTTATTTCAGTTACCTACATAATGTTTAACATACATGTTTTGGAGATCACCTTTTAAGCAAAGAGATCCTTGTATTAGGTGACTCCGCTCTTCCATATAACATAAACCGTGTAGGTATGCAATTTAAAAACATAATTTAAAAAGAAAAATATAAAAATACAAAAAGGAACCGCACATGGGTGATGTATGAGAGTGGGTTTTTTGAGTGAGTGTGTGTGTGTGTGAGAGTGTGTGATAGTGTGAGCGTACATTGTGATATGAGTTTTGTTGGTTTAGTTTTTAGGATTCAGTTTAGGTTTTGGTTAGCCCTGCGATAGTGTCTTGGGATCGGAAGAAGCCAGTCACAGCTTCCTCCACTAACGATTTGATTACTGCAGTCCTATTAATTATTTGACAGATTATGAAAGCGACGTTACCAAAGCCTCAATGTCATCGTAGGTTTTTTTCTCAAGCCAGTCAGTCACAACTAGTTTACAGTCACGGAGTTTCAGAGGATAAATGTGTAGCTCTTTATTCAACAGGTTGTATAAGTGGGAAGATTGCCTTGCATACTACCTCTTAGCAAAAGCAGATCTAACTGGGACAGTTGGAGCAATTAAGTAGCTTCTTCTGCTCCTCACACTTGACTTTATGGGATCATACGGAAGGGATTTATGTTTTCTCAGGATAAAATATAGGATGATGATGATAAATTACGATACTTAATATGAGTACTTCACCTAACTGTTATATAAGTTGCTATATAATATTATATGTTAATCACAATACTGTAGTATATGTGGATCTGACATTACCACAAAAAGGCCATGTGTGTAACGGCCATTATAGAGGGCGTATAGCGCTCGGCGTCTGTGGCCATCTTGTTCCTTCATGTGAGCCAGGACTGAAGAATACACGTTTAAACCGCAACACTGTTATTTTATTGAGAACTAATCCATTATATCACAGTGGCGACGAGGATTAATAATTAGGAAGATGTCGATCGGGAAAATAAGAGAATACGAAGTGCGGACTGGAGTGTGGTCGTCTTACATCGATCGATTGGAAATGTATTTCAAGGTCAACAAGGTCGCAGACGATTTGAGGTTGCCGACATTAATTGCAAGCATGGGAGAGGAGGCATATGAATTGCTGGTCAATCTCGCCAGCCCGAAAAAGCCATCAGAATCTACATATGAGCAAATCGATGACTTGATGCGGCAGCATCTGCAACCAGCACCATCATCATTAGCAGAGCGATACCGATTCCGTCAAAAACGGCAGAGCCCAACTGAAGATGTCGCCGCGTACGTAGCAGAACTAAAAAGTTATCACGTAATTGTAAATTTAACACGAACTTAAACGAAAATTTACGAGATCAGTTTATCTGCGGGCTTAAGAGCGACGTAGTTCGGCAAAGGTTGTTTGCAGAACATGACACTATAACCTTTACGGATGAAGTCAAGTTGGCGTGTTCTTTGGAGGCCGCAAAGAGGGACGCAGCTGAAGTCGAGGCACCAAAAGGTACCACAGAGGCAAGTAGTGCGGGCGCGGTGCATGCGTTAACGCCATACACGGAGCGCCCCGGACATAGACGCGGGCGTAAAGTAGCGGTTGTCAGCGGGCGCGCCCAACCGACTAAGGTCGAGGCGGTGGGCGGAGCGGCTCGAGGAGCGTCAGCAGGCACGGGAGGCTGTGCGGCTTGCGGGGGCGAGAACCACGAGTACGGCAGGTGTCGGTACCGAGCATTTGTGTGCAGCAGATGCCAGCGTGTGGGTCATTTGCGGCGGGTGTGCCCAGACGGAACGGCCAAAGGTCACAAGGAAAAACTGACCAGCAGAACGGAGAGGCAAGGCAACTACATCATCTTGGTGATTCCGGAGATGGAACAAGTGAAGAAGATGAGGATATTGAAGACTTAAATCTATTATCATTAAATAGCTATAAGGCGGTGAGTTTACCCATTTTTGTAGATAACATTGTTATTAGTATGGAAGTTGACACTGGAACAGCAATTTCATGTATAAATAAAATTATCTATGATAAATATTTCGATCATATGCCAATAGAAAATGATAACACAGTTTTAAAATTCTATGATGGGTTCAAAATTAAGCCAATGGGTATCATACAACCAATAGTAAGTTATGGGAAAATAGAGAAACAATTTCAGTTATTTGTTATTGAGGGAGGTACCACGTCGTTAATAGGGAGGCAGTTGTTGGCAGAGTTACAAATTTGTGTCCCCAAATTCCATTGTAATTTTATAGGAAACAGTAGCAAACTAAAGGATAATAAGTTATGTGAATTACTTGACAGGTATAAAGAAGTGTTCAGTGGAGGGCTGGGACGGTACACAGGAGGCAAGGCAACACTGAAAGTTCGTGACAAGGCAGAACCGGTTTACCATAGGGCTCGTCCACTACCCTACGCGCTCCGTGAGCGTGTGGACACGGAGCTCGATGCAATGCTGTGCGCCAATCATTGAACCAGTTGACTGCTCGGACTGGGCTTCTCCGCTGGTGCCGGTAAACAAGGCGGATGGTACGTTACGAATTTGTGCTGATTACAAGTCAACTCTGAACCCTGTTTTACTGGTCGATCGTTACCTACTCCCTAGGATTGATGATGTCTTAGTTGGTCTAAATGGGGCACAATATTTAAGCAAAATTGACTTATCAAATGCGTATAATCAAATAGAGTTAGATGAATCAAAGAAGTTCACAGTCATAAACACGCATCGAGGGTTATTCCGTTACAATAGATTAGTATACGGATTGTCATCAAGTGTGGGTATTTTCCAACGGTTTATGACAAACTTGCTGCAGGGTATTCCACATGTGCAAGGATTCTTAGATGACGTAATAATAGGAGGGAAGACTAGGACGGAACACATACAGGCACTCGAGGCGGTTCTGAAACGGTTAGCGTTAGAAAACGGGTTGAAATTAAGGAAGGATAAATGTGTTTTCTTAGTAGATAATGTTAAGTACCTAGGGTTTGTGGTATCAAAGGAAGGAATTAAAGCGGATATAGATAAAATCAATGCTATATTAAAAATTCAACGACCGACTAACATAACTGAATTACGGTCATTCTTGGGAATGGTAAATTTCTTTGCTAGATTTATAAAAAATCTAAGCTTTTATTTAGTACCATTACATAAGTTATTACGGAAGGGGGATCAATGGAAATGTGACAGTGATTGTGGGCATTCATTTGGAGAAGTAAAACGTGCACTAGTCATTAGTGAGGTATTAGCACACTACGACTCCAGGAAGCCCATTATTGTGACATGTGATGCGAGCGCGCGGGGAATAGGCGGGGTGTTGGCTCAGAGAGGACCACGGGGCGAGCGCCCGGTTGCTTACGCGTCTCGTGCGCTCACTACCGCGGAGAAAAATTACTCGCAAATACATCGCGAAGCATTAGCTATTATTTTCTGTGTAAAAAAAGTCCACCAATATTTGTACGGACGTAGGTTTACATTACGCACCGATCATAAACCACTGGTGTCCATATTTGGACTAAACAACGGTATACCAAGTATGACTGCAAGTAGGATGCAAAGGTGATATTATCAGCGTACGACTACGATATAGAATACATTAAAACTAAGGAGAACTGCGCTGACGGCTTATCGAGAAAACCGGACAACACGGCGGGTCGCTGTAGGGACGTCATTCCAGAACAAACGTATCTACACTTTGCACAAGACGCGCTGTTATTAGATTACAAACAAATTAAAAGACAAACTCAGAAAGATCCGATTAAGCCGTGTTGACTTATGTCAAGGATGGTTGGCCGGGAAGCTGTGACGTTGCAGGGATGCAGCCTTATTACAATAGAAAATCGGAATTGTATGAGGAATTAGGTTGTGACATGTGGGGTCATAGGGTGGTAATTCCGGAATGTAGTCGTGAAAAGGTTCTAAAACTAATACATGAAGTGCATATGGGCATTTCAAAGTCGAAAGCAATAGCTCGCAGTTATGTGTGGTGGGCTGGCATCGACGAGGCAGTGGAGCGCGAGTGCCGCTCGTGTGTTACCTGTGCTAACCTCGCGGACGCACCCGCCAGCGCACCGCCTTGCCCTTGAAACCATGGACTAGACTGCATTTAGATTTTATGGGCCCAATTTATGGGAAGACCTACTTGGTAGTAGTAGACGCCATGTCAAAATGGTTGGAAATATTCCCGGTGCCAAGTACAGCGGCGCGAAGCACCATTTCGAGACTAGGCGAGTTATGGGGCAGGTTTGGACTGCCAAGGCAAATAGTAACTGACAACGGACCGCCGTTCACGAGTGGAGAGTTTGCGAACTTCATCAATAGTGACGGTATACAACATATCTTCACAGCACCGTACCATACCGCTTCTAACGGGGGGGCAGATAACGCGGTAAAAACACTAAAAAAGGTAATAAAAAAAACATTCGCGGAAAGCAAAAATATAGAGTCCACCTTAAATAATTTCTTATTACATTATCGCAATACCGAACATTGCACAACGGGGGAAAGTCCCTCAGGGCTGTTAATGGGCAGACATTTAAGAACTAGGTTAGATGCATTAAAATCGGATAGGGAATCCAAGGTGAGAAAGGCTCAGGAACGACAGGTTAGAGCTAAAGGAGGAGTAAGTAGGGAAGTAGGCGTTGGGGACGATGTATGGTACCGTTAGTATTTAAAAGCAGAAAAGTGGCAACCTGGATCAGTCATTAAATCGACAGGAACCAACGATTTTAGGATCATTGACACTAATGGTAACGTAATTCACCGACACCTTTTTTTTTTTTTTTTTTTGTTGCCGGGGTGGAAAATCCTCATGGATGTCCTCCGCCCTGGGGTGGGCGGAGGGGTCTGTCAGTCTCTTACTGACTAAAAACCACCCCGGTGTTCCCTTCCCACACTTGCACCGGGGATCTTGGGAGCTAGTATTACTTCCGTGATCCCCGGCTAGTGCCGGCCCGCCTCTGCGGGCCACCTCAAGTCTGCGGGGGGGTGAGGTGTTGGACCCCCCGGTGACGTCTGAAAGGGGCGCGCGTGGAACACTACGCGCCGCCACCTCGGGTCCAGAATGATGGGGGGCGGCGGACGTCCCCGAGTCCGCCGTCCCTGGACCCATTTAGGGGGGCCGGAAGAGGGCATTATCTGCCCTCTGCCGACGCCCGGTGCGCCTGCTGCGGGCCGGGCGAGCGGACGAGACCTCCCGCTCCCTTTCCGCAGCCTCCTTCTGCGACACGACTGTTTCGCAGAAGGATACCACCGCGTCCCAGGACTCCTCGCTGCCGGCCATCGATTCGACCACGACCGGCAGCGACAGGTCACTGCCTACTCCTGAGATGAGGGCACGGCGAGGCTCCTCCCAAGCGGCACACTCTGCCAGCGTATGCCGCGCCGTGTCCTCCCGGCAGTTGACGCAGTGGTGACACCGGGCGTCCGGCTCCCTGTTTATGCGACACAGGTACTTCCCGAAGCAACCATGCCCCGAGAGCACCTGCGTCACCCGAAACGACACGTGCCTCCTCCCGAGCCAGGGCTCGAGTACCGGCCGGACCGCCTCGATGGTGGCGAGGCCGGCGGTAGGGCGTGAAAGCCTGTCCCGCCATTCCGCCACCAGGGCTGCGCGAAAATTCACTGACATCTAGACCAGCTAAGACGAAGACTAAGGAGTTCACTTGTAATCCCAACAGGTTCTGAGGCATCATCAGTGGAACCGCTTGGCTCGGTACCTCAAGCCCCAGTTGATATCCAGTCGGAGCGGTCCGAGGCGCGTAGCCCCCGTGAGGAGTTTCGACGAGCGGAGTCCACAGTTCGAACAAATACTCCGTTAGCCGAGGAGTTAGTTGAGCCAACAAGCGAGCAGTTTTCTACGCCACCAATCACCCCTGTACCGGCCCAGCCACGTCCCATTCCGAGTTGTCGGCTAGGCAAAGCTTTTAGTTATAAGTACGATAGTTAACTTAGCTGTGTTTGTTACAGTGCAGTGGAAAATAGCTATGTAAAAACGGGTTGCTGTATTGTGAATTAAGTGGGGAGGAGTGTAGTATATGTGGATCTGACATTACCACAAAAAAGGCCATGTGTGTAACGGCCATTATAGAGGGCGCATAGCGCTCGGCGTCTGTGGCCATCTTGTTCCTTCATGTGTGAGCCAAGACTGAAGAATACACGTTTAAACCGCAACACTGTTATTTTATTGAGAACTAATCCTTTATCACAAATACAAGTCAACCTGCACGAACAATTCTAATGGAGAAGTTCGTAACTACGTTGTACACACTAATAATTCAAATTCAAATTGATTTATTTTGGGACAACTAGATCCAAATGTTAGTATACAAAAACTTAGAAACTATTGTTAGTACTTAGATACAATTACAAAGGACAACACTCATCATACATATACATTTACATAAATAATTCTATATACAAATGCCCCTGTGCTGAGACAACCCGCCCCGTCAAGATAACCCATAGGGAGACACCTCCCTAAAAGATACGAGACGAACGAAATGTCTCAACACAGGTGCACGTACATCTTCAGCTATCGTTTTCAGGATGCTATTGTGACTCCCCCGCATCCTCCTCATAAGTGACACGATTTTTTTCCGTATGACGGCATGAAAATCGTTAGTATGAGCCTGCGCGAACATCTCGGAGGCAATGCAAAAACGAGGAAGTCCCAACATCATCCTGAAAATGTTATTGTATTGGACGCGCAGAGTGTCCAGGTATTTTTTGGTATAAATAACCCATAGACCACCCGTGTACAGACCCTGACAATATGTTTTAAATAGCGTGACCTTGACTTGATCCGGACAGCGGGCGAATCTACGGGCCAGCATGTTGCCACGGACTAACAGAGCCCTGCGCTCCCTCTCTATGTCAACATCATCCTTAAGGTCGTCGGCAAGGTAATGTCCAAAATACTTAAACTGCGACACCCCATCTAAGTTGACACCATTCAATGTAATGGGTGGAACAGATTCAGGGCACTTACCAGCGGCCTTAAAGATCATGTACTCACTTTTCTTTACATTGTAAATTAGTCCGTGTGACTCGGCATAGGCTTCACAAACTTTCAGCATCTCTCCGAGCGCACCCGCAGTGGGACCCAGCAGCACCATGTCGTCCGCGTAGCTGATATTATTTACACTAATACCACCCACCACGACACGCATACTGCTGAGTTCCACTATGAGATCGTTTACATACAGGCTGAAGAGCTTTGGAGATGATAACCCCCCCTGCCTCACGCCGCACTCCAGCCTGTACGAATCGGACAGAGTGCCCGACCATTTGACACAGTTCGTCTGGTTATTATACTAATATTTAAATATGTTCAACATCTCCACCGGTATACCACTATCCCCTAGCTTCCTCCAAAGCACCTCGTAAGACACGAGGTCAAAGGCCTTGGAGAAATCCAGAAAACAGGCATACACCGGTGTCTTACGATCTGTGTAGTACTGGACAGTATGTTTGAGACTTAAGATTGCGCTCTCAGTAGATAGTCCGGGCCGAAACCCAAACTGCGCATCATGTAGTTTTAGATACTTTTGCAAGCAAGAATCAAATAAACCGTCCAGCACCTTTGCTATCACGGTCGCGAGGGAGATCGGGCGGCAGTTATCCTTATGCGAGATGTCACCGGTCCTGTTCTTAACTATGGGCATCACTGTGGTTTTCATTAGGTCAGCTGGAAGGTACGCATGACTGATGCACATGGTAAACAACAGAGACAGGACTCTCGGGAGGTGCACTCCCGCATATTTCAGGTGTTCGACGCTGAGCCCGTCATGCTTAGGAGATTTGCCCTTGGTCATTCCTTTAATAAGAGCACCAACTTGACTTGCTGGGAAACGCAACATAGGCTCCTCTCCTTGGCTGCAGGGCGCAGCGCCAATCATCGCAGTAGGGGGACCGATCGGCGACCGAACTCTAAAATGATTGCCAAACATATTAGCGATCTCGCTCGGATCGCTTAAGCCACCCACACCCGCCGGGAGGCCAGGCCTAACATCCAATTTTCTGGTAGCTTTCCAAAACTGGGAAAAGTTTTTAGTGGCTCAACACAGCGCTATTACGTCCATTTTCAATTGCTCTTGATTCTTTCGACATTTTTTTTTTTAAAAAAAATACGAGATTCGCGCATTTGCTCGTACACTCTACCCACCGGTGGTCGATTATGAAAAACCCACCCACGACTTAAACCTAAGCCTGGCATCCCAATGAGCTTCCCTTACATGTTTGTTCCAGCCACACAGAACCCTTTTCCGACATTTAGCATTATTTCTACCCTTGGTTAGGATAGCCGCCTTTTTTAAGACCTGTACAATTCGGTCATACAATGCGTCTATTATTAATTTATGGGCACTTAGGTTACATGTCCCGTAGCTACAGTCAGTGAACTCGAAAGGAAAATCAATGGTTCGCAAACCTTCCTGACATAAGTCACGATATTCACTGATTTGCGATTCATCCCTAGACCCCCAGAGAACTGCATTCCTAGGCATATCAGAATCACATCGCCTCGGCCTAATCGCATTTAGATCACATTCGATATATACAGTAAGTTGGTCAGACACAACTAGATTTTATTATATAGAGAAAATATTTGTTTGTTTGTTTGTAATGGATAAACTCACTACTTAACTGATTTAAAAAATTCTTTCACCTGTCGAAAGCTGCATTATCAGCAAGTAACATAGACTGTACTTTATGAAATGGAAAGAAAAAGGAGATCCCTACGAAAAGCACAATATTGCAATAATGTAACCATTCACTCGTCATTACCCAAAAAAACTCCACGAGGCTTTAAAAAAAAAGGGTAATCCGCGCGATCAATGGAATGGGTCCTCGTGAGTCCCTTAGAAATAAAATCAAAAAATTGATGTACTAACTCTGCCTTCTCTTTATATCTTAGAAAGTATTTTATATGTTCGCAAAAACTTAAGATTTTAAAAATAAGAAGCGATTTCCATAATATAAAATACACATAATAAACTTGAAATTGTGATACCGAAATTTGGATTAACTAAAACAAGTAAGTCATTTCTTAACAACAGTATCCTTTTTATAACAAGTTGCCAAAGTTGGTTATAGAACTTAGCGAAGGAAAGTTCAAAACCCACATCAAACGTGTCCAAAAAAAAAAAAATGCAAAAAAAAAAAAAAAAAACTATGTAAATGTCTATTAACTGGTCCCAAATTACGATGTTTATTTTAACTTTTTTATTTATACCTTGACATAAATCTCTTCATTATTTGACACTAAATACCTACAATTTTAATTTTAAATATTATGTATTAGTAACTTGTGGACAGAATATAAATTTCATTTTTGAATCAGGTGTAACGACAATCTTGTCATTTGGTTTAAATAGGTTGTTATTTTTATTATTTTAGTAATATTTTATAGATTCTTTTTTAATTTGTAAAAGTGAGAACGTTGTAGGCTTAATAGAGATCTTTGTAAACCATTTTCTATTTTGTTAAGTACTTGTTGGTGGTCTACACTGTCCTCCCATACCTATAAACACTGTAACTTAAAACATTGTAAAAGCCCATTATTTTTGAAAGAGTAACCGTGGAGTTTCTTGCCGGCTCTTCTCCATAGGAAACGACTAATTGACACCGCGCATCTAGCTTCTGACGTTTCATAAGTGCCCATGTAGGTTTTTGTGAAGTAAAAAATTTTGATTTTGATTTAATCGTGATTCCTAAAGATTCGGCTATGATGAGTAAACTTTGCGATTTCTAGGCTCAGCTACTTCAATCTCCGTAGTACATAAATCGTTATCGATGTTATCTATAACACCAAAAGTCGCTTTGGTGCTTTCCATTGCTATAACCGCAAATTAAAACGCAAAATGGTCCAGTTCTCAATGCATAGGTAAAGAAAATGGTGACTATTAATTGGCTAAGAATTCTAACTTTTGACAGTTCTAATTTCAAGCAATTACTTAACTATAGAATAAAAATCATTACTTGAGTATTTACTTTTACTGAAGTTATCGCTTTTACTTGTTTATTAATACGGGTGATAGCCAAGTAATAGTCACCATTTTCTTTACTTAAACATTGAGAGCTCGACCATTTTGGTTTTGATTTTGCGGTTATAGCAATGGCAAGCATCGAAGCGACTTTTGGTGTTATAGATAATATCGATAACGACATACTACCGGAGACTGAAGTAGCTGAGTTACTTTCGTGATGTGGATCCATTTCATGATAACGACATACTACCGGAGACTGAAGTAGCTGAGTTACTTTCGTGATGTGGATCCATTTCATGATAACGACATACTACCGGAGACTGAAGTAGCTGAGTTACTTTCGTGATGTGGATCCATTTCATGATAACGACATACTACCGGAGACTGAAGTAGCTGAGTTACTTTCGTGATGTGGATCCATTTCATGATAAAGACATACTACCGGAGACTGAAGTAGCTGAGTTACTTTCGTGATGTGGATCCATTTCATGATAAAGACATACTACCGGAGACTGAAGTAGCTGAGTTACTTTCGTGATGTGGATCCATTTCATGATAACGACATACTACCGGAGACTGAAGTAGCTGAGTTACTTTCGTGATGTGGATCCATTTCATGATAACGACATACTACCGGAGACTGAAGTAGCTGAGTTACTTTCGTGATGTGGATCCATTTCATGATTATTCAGAAGATTGTTTTAAAAAGAGATCATTAAATGTCCAAGTAGTTGGTGGCCCTAATTTAATAATATATGATATAGTAGTGCGTTGGGCAGGCAGTACTCGTGATAGCCGAATCTTTAGGAATTCACGATTAAATATTACGAGCATAAGCAATAACGAAATTGATGGGGATGGAGGATATCCTTGCACCAAGTAATTTATGTAATTGCATCATTATGAGCATATTTATAACTATTGTAACATTTTTGCAAAAAACAAATTTTAATCAATAATATTTTTTTTTCATTTCATTATTTCTTAAGAAAAGAAGTGATTGTTGTGAGAATGTCGTGACAAACGTTTTGTTTCTCTTCTTTGCTTTAGAAATATTTAAATGAAAAAAAAATAGTTTTTAAAGATCATTTTAACCAGAATTAATAAAAATACCCAAATCTAAGTAATACTATAGATGTCAAAGTAAAATAATCTACATCTTACACGCCTTCTAATGAAACAAAACGCAGTAACTGAGTGTTACCAGAAAGAAACAACTATCAAGCGTGACACTGACCTAACACTAACAGTACTGCGACAATCCGACGTGCCCACCCGAGCCCGAGCCTCGCTTTTCGTCCCTCACTACGATGGTGACGTGGCCCGGCTCCAGAGTATTCTGATCCGTCAGAATACTTGGTATGACATCGCAAAGTGGTCACTGTACAGGGCGACGTCCGTCGGCGGCGACAACTACGGGACCTTTTTGACCCTGGATGTACCGCCGGAGGAAGCCACAAAGGTCCTAGCCCGGGAGCGACGTATATCATACCTGCTTGGTTCGATATACGTTCGCTTCTGGCCCACGACCATACCACCTGACACCCAGACTGACAGCACGGATACGACGACGACACAACCGGCACAGACAAAGGACACGGACATTGCCCAACTGGAGGAGGTCATGGCCAGAGCAGCAATGGCCGACGACGAGGACACCGTACCGCCCTCATCCCCTGGCTGGCACGAGCAACTGCTTGCGTCGTCGCCAGGCGATCAACATGAAGGCCAGTACAGAGAGGAGGTGGTGGAGGGACTGTCCGATGGATCCACCACCGACTAACTCCAGTCCACCACCGTCACCGCCCCTCAACATCATCCAGACCAACCTCCAACATAGCCAGGCTGCCACGGCTAGTCTACGCAGGGCATTGGAGGTGAAACCCCGAACCATCGCACTGATCCAAGAGCCGTGGATCAGGAACAACAGAGTATGCGGCCTCGGTAACATCGGAGGTAAGCTTATCCTAAACACACATAGCCCGGACAAACCAAGAACCTGCGCTTACATACCCAAAGAAATCCCTATCGCACCACTTACTCAATTCTGTTCCAGAGATCTGACAGCTGTCAGGCTCCAAACAGAAGGCAACGCTCCAGATGTTGTACTGGCCTCGGTGTACATGCCAGGCGAGAACGCTAACTGTCCGCCGAAAGAGATGGTCGACTTAGTACAGCACTGCGAGCGCGCCAACTTAGACCTGATCATCTGCACTGACTCGAACGCTCACCACCCGCTCTGGGGCAGCGACGCACCAAACACCAGAGGAGAGGTATTATCCACCTATTTATTTACAACTAACCTTAACATCGTAAACCGTGGCTCGGAACCCACTTGGGTCACAGCCCGAGGACAAACGATCATAGATCTAACGCTTTCTACAGAAAACGCGACAAACTTTATCACAAACTGGCACGTGTCGGACGAGCCTTCTTGCTCAGACCATAGAAGAATCCGCTTCACACTAACAACCAACGTTAAAAAACCCATACCGAGACGAAATCCTCGGCGCACAAATGTACCGGGATATAAGCGCCTCCTGGCCTCACTGCTACATAGGCACCTAACACTAACAACCTTAACAGACCCTGCACAATTAGAATACACGGTCACAAAGTTATCAGAATACATTACCGAAGCCTACCATGCTTGTTGCAAACTAAGGGCACCACAAACCAAGACTGAGAGAAACCCCTGGTGGACCGCCGAACTCAGTAAACTCAGAGATGCACTTCGTAAGCAATTTAACAGAGCCAAGAACACGAGACTCCCGGATGACTGGGAGCTATACAAAGAAACCCAATATCTATACAGGAAACAGATTAGGACTGCCAGGCGAACAGCTTGGAGGAAATTCTGTGAATCCATAGAGACAAATAACGAAGCCGCAAGGGTAAGGAAAATCCTGTCAACTGACCAGGACCGAACTCTTGGCGCGCTAAAGAAACCCGAAAACACGTATACCACAACTGACCATGAAACCAGCAAGGTCCTTCTTGAGACTCACTTCCCGGACTGCAAACTCCTGGAGGACAGGACGTGGGAGGTTGTGCCAGAATGGACCCCAATGGACCAAGACTGGTCAAGAGCCCATAACATAGCAACAGAAGACCGTATAAAGTGGGCCATCAACACGTTTAAGCCATTTAAGTCCGCAGGGCTGGATGGTATCTGCCCAGCCCTGCTACAGTGGGGGATAGATCTTTTGACACCGTGGCTGGTGGAGATCTATCGAGCGTGCATAGCCCTCAGACACATACCACTAGCATGGCGCGAAGTGAAAGTTATCTTCATACCAAAACCGGGCAAAACCGACTACACACAACCCAAGGCTTATAGGTCAATCAGCCTTACATCCTTCCTACTAAAAACCCTGGAGAGACTCTGTGATAGACACATTCGAGACGGGCCTCTTCGGGTTAAACCACTCGATAAACAACAGCACGCGTACTCCACAGGCAAATCGACAGAATCCGCGCTACACAGCGTGGTCTCTAAGATAGAATGCGCAGTGGACCACAAATGCTCATCACTGGCCGCCTTCATTGACATCGAGGGCGCCTTCGACAAAACCATGTTCAACAGCATCAACATGGCTCTAGACAGACACAACATAGACCAGACCCTGAGTGGCTGGATCACCAATATGCTCAAAATGAGAGCTGTACAAGTCACGGTAAATGACACTACAAGGGCCATTGTGGCGAAGGGCTGCCCGCAAGGGGGCGTCCTCTCGCCACTTCTATGGAACCTGGTAGTAGACAGCCTCATAAAAACACTCAACGACAAAGGTTATTTTACCGTAGGCTACGCCGACGACATAACCATAATAATAAACGGCACCCAGGAGAACACCTTATGCAACCTAATGCGCCAAGCCTTGAAAATAGTAGAAGACTGGTGCAACAAACACCAACTTTCGGTGAATCCGTCAAAAACCGAATTGATTCTCTTCACTAAAAAGAGGAACTATCCTAAGCCTTTCAACTGAAACCAAATACCTGGGCATATATTTGGACAAACAGCTAAACTGGGCAAAACACACCAACTACATCACCACAAAAGCCAGCATATCCCTATGGCAGTGTAAAAGACTGCTTGGAAGAAATTGCGGCATCAGCCCCAAGGTCACCCACTGGTTATACACCACAGTCATCCGACCAATTATCACATATGGTTCACTGGTCTGGTGGCCCAGGACGGACCTGAGCACATCCCAAAAAGACCTCGAAAAACTGCAGCGGTTTGCTTGTGTAGCAATAACTGGCAGTATGAGGACTGCACCCACTGCCGCACTACAGGTAATGCTGGGACTGCCAACACCTTATTGTGCGAGAAGAGGCAGCCCTGGCTGCTTTCAGGCTCAGCATAACAGGAACCCTAAGCAAAGACTCTAGGGTCAAGCACACACGCATAAAGGAAGATGCAATCAGACGACAACCGATGATGGCATCACCCTGCGACAAGGCCCCGAAACTTCACCTCTTTCAGAAGCACTACAACGTCATACTCACAGAGGAACGGTGTGACTACTCAGGCCCGAGAGAGTCGAGAGTTTACACCGACGGATCAAAGACTAACTCCGGAACCGGAGTCGGAGTCTTCTCACACGATTTTAACATAAATATATCCAGCCCGTTGGGAATGTTCAACACCGTCTACCAGGCGGAATGTGTGGGCATTATACAAGCGGCTTACGCCATAGAAGCCAGAGAAGTTACGGACACCCACATACGCATACTTTCCGACAGTGCCTCAGTTCTGCAATCCCTAGAGAAAAAGTATATTACCTCCAGATCAACACTAGAATGTCACAATGCACTAGAGCGAGTGACGGTGTGCAACCGTAACACAGTGACACTGCAATGGATCAAAGGACACAGCGGATCACTAGGTAACGACGCAGCTGACGAACTAGCTAGGAGAGCATCCGGCACGTCAGTCTGTGGAACCGAACCCATCGTACCCATCCCCTTTAACCAACTACGTAGGTGGCTACAGGAGTTCACCCACACACAAGCGGAGAACTGGTGGACCTCGACACCGGGATGCAGGCAATCTAGGGAAGCCATGCCATCCTTAGATGGTAGACTAACCAGGCGTTTGCTACGCCTGGATAGGAACGGCCTGCGCCTGGTGACGGGGACCATAACGGGACACTGTTCACTAAACAAACACTTACACACAATAGGCATAACGGACAGCCCTCTGTGCAGGGCGTGCATGGAGGCTGAAGAGACCGTTGCGCATGTGCTCTTTGACTGCACAGGCGTCACCCAGATCAGAACAGATACCCTCGGGTCACCCAGATCCTTCACAGATATCCTATGCAGACCAGAAGACTAATCAGCTTCTGGAGGGAGGTGGGCTGGTTGGAATAAACCACTGACGGCCGCCATGGCCCACGCACAATGGTCCACATGAAGGACTAAGTGCGGAAACCATACCCTCTAACATAGAACATAGACTATCAAGCGTTGATTCTTACTCAAGCATTTACTCAAGTAAGTAACGTACATTACTCGACTTTATAATAAGATATGGTAGTGAAGCATTCTATCCTCAAGAATGAATTTGTTGATTTTGTGGGTTGATTATAAACACTGACTTAATCAGAACACTGTGTATTTATTAGAAAGCTTACAATCTTAACATATTTGTAGCACAAGATGTTTTCTCTAGCGGAGGTCGGAGAGCAAGAAGAACCACAGATGACATAATTATTGTCTATACTAGTGACGTGCCATGTAACAAGTAGTGATGTCTTTCCCAACAGACTTCACTAAGCAATTACTTAGCAGCAAAGTTTGTTTCCCATAATATATAAATGGAATGGGTTTTAAAGAGATTCGAAATGGTTTTACAATTTAAAAGAAATAGGATATTTTGTTATTAGGTATTTAGGGTAACGTATCGAGCTGTCAGACCATAAAATTGGGATTGAATGTGTTTCTAAGAGGCTCAATATTGTGTGACAATTTTAAAATAAAAAATATGATATAACACCTACTTATATCATATTTTTTATTTTAAAATTGTGTTTTAAATTTTTTTATTTTAAACGAGAGTCACACGTGCATCGTAGCGCCACTGAAAATTAGCGCCACTGAAAAACATGGCTCTAACAACCATGACTTGCGTAATATCAGTTGAGTTTAGGTTCAGGAAATACCTGTGTGATGTTTTGCGTGTAATTTAATTTATAGAGACTAAGGTAGGTTCTGTGATGTATGTACGATCACTCACTGTTTGTTGAGCAGTCGTGCGACAGAAGTGAGCGGCAGGCCGGCGTGGTCCGCCATCTCCAGCGAACTGCCGCGCACCACCAGCTCCTCTATTACTTCTGTGTCTGCACCCTGACATACTGCGGGAATACGACAATGTTGCATAACAATATCATATCATCGGGCCTGTAATCCCCGAAGGGTTGGATAGAGGTGCAGGAATAGCAGGAGGTGCTAGTTATGTTTAAGTTCCACAATAGGGGCCTATTTATTTATTTATTTATTGGTCTATCTACAATCGTTACACTGTTCAATAAATTAACATAAGCAACATACAAGCCAAGTGCACAATATTAAGCGATAGACACACCATGCAAAAATAGATAGATAGTTGTAGGCCATTATTTAGTTTATAATTAGAATATTTGTACACCGTTGACGGCAAGACATAGGCTCTTTTTATTAATATTGACATCGGTACTTTGTTTTACCTATGTTCTACAAATAAAAATATTTGAATTTGAAAAACAATATTATATAAAAAACAAAAACAATATAAGTATAGAAATGACACATAATTTAATTTTAATTTATTTATTTTCTAATTGTCATCAACCAGGCACAACTCCAGAGCTCCGGACTGCTACTGAGAAAAGCATACTATAAGATTAAGGAGTACGTTGAAGACAAGGAAGTTTGGCAATAATTCCTTCTGCACATGTGGCTTCCCTGGTACCTCATTAACGGCATAACTATGTGAACGTCTATTAACTGCTCCTAAATTACGATTTTTATTTCTGTTTTTTACATAATTTGACATAACCTACAAATTTTAATTTAAAATATATATTAGTGACTTGTGGACAGAATATTTATTCAGTTTTTTTTTTTTACAGTTGTAATGACAATGTTGTCATTTGGTTTAAATATGAAGGTTTTTATTTTTATTACTTTAGTAATATTTTATATAGATTCTTTTTTAATTTGTGAATGTGAGAACGTTGTAGGCTTAATAGACTGTAGCTTTGTAAACTATCTTTTATTTTGTTAAGTACTTGGTACTTGTTGACGGGCCTACACTGTCCTCCCATACCTATTAACACTGTAACTTATAACATTGTTAAAGCCCACTTTTTTTAAAAGAGTAACCGTGGAGTTTCTTGCCGGCTCTTCTCCATAGGAAACGACCAATTGGAACCGTGCACCTAGCTTCTGACGTTTCATAAGTGCCCATTGTAGGTTTATGTGAAATATTTTTTTTTTTTTTTTGATTTTGAAATCCTTGACGGAATAATCAAATAACACTTTGTCCGACTCAGAATCGAACTCAGACCCTCATTGTCAGCAGTAGCACTTGTGACTACTAGACCAACGGGGCAGTCCGGTCTCCTAGTCGCCGCCGGTGACCACTGCCTACAGCAGTTCACGGACATGAGCCTCTCCAATCACACGCTATTTATCTCGATTCTCGGCTACTCTCACCCGGCTGCCTCCCATGAAGATCGTCACTTCACCTGAGGGCCTCCTACCTAATACGTTACATTTGACCCAAAGGTCTTTGAATTTACGCCTAATATGGCCGGTCCATTGCCACTTCTGATTGCAAATTTTTTGGAAAATTATTATCCGTACATTATTATTAACTGACTTCATTATTTAGGGTGAACGTATTTGTAAAGGAACTTTATTATTTCTTTTTAATATAATAACATAATTTGTGTGATCCTAGCCGTAGGGGCAGGAAGTATATGGGCACGCCACAATTGTGGCGATAAGTCCCCTCTTTGAGGAGTGGCTAGAGAGGCGCCACGGCGTCCTCACCTTCCGCCTGACGCAGGTCCTCACCGGACACGGTTGTTTCGGGAGGTTCCTGTTCAGGATAAAGCGGGAGGAAACGCCCGGGTGTCACCACTGTGTGGATCGCCCGGAGGACACGGTGGAGGTCTGCCCAGCTTGGGCGGAGCACCGCCGTGTCCTCACGGAGGCGATCGGCGGCGGCGATCTCTCGCGTCCGGCCCTGGTTCAGGCCATGGTTCGGAGCGAGAGTGCATGGGAGGCCGTCACCTCCTTCTGCGAAGCAGTTATGCTAGCGAAGGAGGAGGCGGAACGCGTGAGGGTGAGACAAGGTTCGCGCCCTCGCGCCCTTAGTCGCCGCAGGAGACGCCCCGGGCGTCGGGAGTCGCAAGCCGATTTCCGGCCACCGTAGGCGCGGGCCTGCGGACGGTGAGCGATGGGTAGCTCGCCGTCCGATAAGGACCAGGCCCGGGTCGACGGCGCGTTGTGTTCCACGCGCGCCTCAAAGAGATGTCAGCACCAATTGACGGGGTCCGATAGGACCAATGCCTGCCGGGGTTGCGAGTTTGTCCGAAAGGGATATCGTGGCCCTGGCACACAGGCAACAGAAGGAACACGGGTGGGTTTTAGTCAGTAAAAGTCTGACACGCCCTCCCGCTCCGCCCAGAGCGGGAGAAGTTATTTGATAATTTCCCACCCAAAAAAAAAAAAAAAAAAGGGGCAGGAAGTATGTAAGGACAGGCAGGTTTTTTTTCGCAATTTCAGATTTGGTCCTACAGTAAAAATTATTCATAATGATGAGTACAATTACCCCGTATGAGATTTCGTGTATGAATAGATAGACCTTATACTATTTCCCCTGTGGACATAGCGGTTTTATTTGGCTCTCGATCAATAAAAATATTACATCTCAAAACACAGATTTGTTTATTATAGACATTTCTCTTCATTTCATTTCAGTTACATGTCGACTGCTTCAATAATAGTAATAATAATAATTATTATCCATCAGAAACTTGCTCTGAAATACAGCCTTGTGGAATCAGGATTTCCGTACTACAGGTATGTGCCCGACCCAGTTCTCGAGAATGGAGATATCACATTGTACTGGGATCGGTCTATTATTACTGACAGGACTATTGTCGCCAATAAACCCGATATAGGGGTGATAGACCGATTAGCGCGCCGCGCAATGATAATCGATGTCACCATTCCACATGACGAGAACCTCGTGAAAGCTGAGAAAGAGAAACGAATAAAATATCTCGATTTAGCTCACGAGGTTGTTGACATGTGGAATGTGAGCTCGGCTGTCATTGTGCCGATTGTCGTATCGGCCAATGGCCTGATGGCCGAAAGCCTCGATCAACATCTCTCGAGGCTCTCGTTAGGTGGTTGTACCAAGGGCCTGATTCAAAAGGCAGTACTCCTCGATACGGCTCGCATCGTGAGGAGGTTCCTATCTCTGGAGCCCTAACCACCCTAGCTGTAGCTGTAGCTTGGATCCTGCTCCCGATACCGGCGAAGCACTATTTTTTATATTTTTAAATGTTTTTATATATTTATTTATATTCTTATATTTAAAAATGTAATTTAATTTAATTTAAATAAAGAAAATAATAATAAATAATAAAGCAACACTGGCAAGTCAACAAACGTCAAATTTCTCACATCCCATATTTTCTTTATTTATTTATTCCCACAGCCACATTTTAGTCCCAGAAAGTTAAAGAAATACATTTAAAACCTTTAGAAACACATATACAACAAGAAAATGAAAAACCAAATAAAAATACGGAAAAAGCAAGATTGACGGCTGTCAAATTTGACCAATAAAATGTAAAATGTGAAGAAAACCAAGAAACGGAATGTTGACGAGATCAGCAGCTCGCCGTGCACGCCTACCACCTCCGGACTCGTCGCTCAGCTCCGCCTTGCCGCCACCGGTACCCAGCCCCATTGTGAACGCTGTGACAACACCGGCCGCGGTAGTTGCGTCGAGCTCGAGCGACGAGTATTTCTCTCCGCCCACGACGCCACCACCTGCTCGTCGACGGGGAGGACGCCGGCCGTCGGACGGCTTAGGACCTCGAGGCCCACCGGCCTCTGATGGGGTCCCAGCTCCCGGCGGAAGTGTGCAGCGCATGAGATGGACACAATCCATAAATGAGAATGTCATGCGCTCATACTATGGGGCTACAGAGGGGGGAAACAATCTGACCGCGTACCGTGTTCGGATGCTCTCTCTTTTTCAGGTGCTTGAGCCGGCTGTCAACGTTTCGGCAGAACGACTATCGGATCAGGTGCGGGTCATCCAGCGTAATCATTTATGTTGGCATTTCATTTCGCAGGCGATCAAGTACAGTGTGATCTGTACTTGATCGCCTGCGAAATGAAATGCAGAGTGGCCATGTCATCGCCCCCTATCGCAGACTGCTGTAGTACCACCACAGCCCAACACAAGCCAAGCTTCAAAGATGTGAGCGAGGAGAACAAAAGAGTGACAGTTAAATATAGAAGGAAGCCCAGAAACCCGCATACAGCGCACATTGATATCCAGCGGCTTAGGGTAACAGATCAGTCCCCGCTAATACAGTGTTCGCGTTGTCTAGGATTTGGACATGGAAAACGAATCTGTCGCGAAGACCCAGTAAACTTATGAAGCCACTGCGCAGGTCCGCACCTCAGAACGAAGTGTCCAGACTGGCTCGCCGGGGCAGCACCACCGTGCAAAAACTGTCTAAGGGCCAAGCTAGACCATGTGGGTCACAATACGTTTAGTTCCAAGTGCCCGGTAAGGAAAAGATGGGAAACTCTGGTGAGGTCCACCGTAGCATATTGCTAAGGTGGTCCTAGGTGAAAACAGGACAAGTAGTATGGGTGAACGCCGACCTCACCAGTATTGTGTGGCACAGGCAAATCTCCAGAAGTGCAAACTGGCCACAGCCAAATTAATTGTAGAAGCGGACAAAAGGAAATTGGCGTTTGCAATGGTCCAGGAGCCATATATAGGTGGGATCGGAGAAATGAAGAGCTATCCAGGTACGCGAGTAGTGCAATGCGTGCGAAAAACTGAGAAGGTTAATAAAGCGGCTATCGTACTCTTTGATACACCATAGACCTCACACAGTGCCCAACCTTGACAACTGAAAACTTCGCGGTGGCGAAATTGAGGACAGGAGCATGGGAAATAGGAGTCGTGTCAGTGTATCTGGATGGTGGACAGCCTATCGAGCCAAACTTGGACCACTTTAAGAAAATTATGGAGAAGATCGGAGACAAGGATGTAACGCTGGGGGGGGATGTCAACGCTTGGAACACGTGGTGGGGAAGTCGGGAAGTGAACCAAAGGGGGGAAGCTCTGGCATGATGGATGAGTTGGGACTTCAGATCCTGAATCTCGGAACAACTCCCACCTTCGATGTCATCAGAGGAGGTCAAAGATACTGCAGCTGTGTGGATATAACCACATGTACAGAAGACATGCTTGGACGGGTGGCAAACTGCAGAATAGCAGGAGACATCACCACTTCGGACCACAGAGCAATCCTGTTTGAACTAAAACTTGAAAAATCAAAAGGAATGGACATAAAAAGAACTACTAGAAAATATAATACAAAAAAGCAAAATGGGTACAATTTTATGAAAAACTAAACCAAATCTGGGAACAAAATAATATAAACAAAATAGAAATAGACAAGATAGACTCAATAGAAGATTTAAACAACATAACCAAAACATACACAGACGCAATATAACAAAGTAACAAAACAAAGTAAGGGACCATACTAACTGTTAACAAAAGATAGCAGACAGGATTGCCTTGGTGGACCGAGGAGTTGACACGAATGAAGGAGGACGTCAAGAGGAGAAAGAGGAGAATCTCTTGTGCCGCACCGGGTTGCCGAGCATTGGTCGTCGACTTGTATCTCACAGCAAAGGAGGAGTATAAGCAGAAGATGGAAGACATCCTAACAGCGAGCTGGAAAGATTTTTGCGGAAAACAGGAGCGTGAAACTATGTGGGCCAGTATATACAGGGTGATATGCCGCACAGCCACTAGGCGGGAGGACACACCGTCGGTGCAAGGTAGTAGTGTACTTAGCAGTGAGGAGTCGGCCAGAATGCTTGCAAAGTCGTTTTATCCTGATGATAAAACGCAGGACGACGATGAGGACCATAAGCAAGTTAGAGAGTTGGCAAATAGAGTTAATGAAAAGTCGGATGGTGAAGTATTCGATCCTCTATTTACAACGGAAGAACTGAAGTGGGCCGCATCTAGTTTTAACCCGAAGAAAGCTCCTGGGATCGACGGACTAACAGCGGACATATGCAGGGCGGCTATAACTCATAACCCGCAACTGTTTTTGGCAGTATTAAACAGATGCCTTAGCCTGTCCCACTTCCCGATCATCTGAAAGGAGGCAGTAGTCGTAGTCCTCAGAAAACCAGGAAAGATGATTACGCGCACCCCAAATCATACAGGCCTATTGGGCTATTACCTGTTCTAGGTAAGATCCTGGAGAAGATGCTAGTACGTCGGATTAGGTGGCATATTTTACCCGAGGAAAGCATGAGTCAGTATGGTTCATGCCGCAGCGCAGCACTGAGGACTCCCTCTATGACATGTTAAAACACATTCGAGATAAACTGAAGGAGAAAAAGATCATCGTTGTCGTATCGTTGGACATAGAGGGTGCTTTTGTTAGCGCCTGGTGGCCGGCCATGAAATGCCGCCTGGCAGAAACAAGATGCCCGGTGAACTTGCGTCGCCTGGTGGATAGCTATCTGACCGACAGAAAAGTGAGGGTTAGGTATGCAGGAGCGGAATACTTGCAGGAAACACACAAAGGTTGCGTACAAGGCTCTATAGGGGGGCCTACTTTCTGGAATTTGCTCCTTGATCCCCTGCTCAAAGAACTGGACAAGCGAGGCGATTACTGTCAAGCCTTCGCGGATGATGTGGTGCTGATTTTCTCGGGTGGCACAACGCTTGATGTCCAGAGACAGGCTAATGTAACCCTCGCGCACGTCCAGAAGTGGGGTAACAAAAACAAATTTAAGTTTGCGCCACATAAAATAAACGACATGGTCATCACAAATAAGCTAAAGTATGACACACCACTTGTGCACATGGGCGGGGAGGACATTGCCCTGTCACGGGAGATCAAGATACTGGGGCTCACAATTGATGATAAATTGACGTTTAACGCTCACGCGTCAAACGTATGTAGGAAGGCGTTAAGCGTATATAAACAGTTGTCAAAAGCCGCAAAAATCAGTTGGGCCCTGAAACCCGAGATAATCAGAACCATATACATCGCAGTGGTGGAGCCGATTATTATGTACGCAACAGGTGCTTGGGCGCCGGCTACAAACCAGATAGGTTTTAGCAAGCAGCTCAATACGGTTCCGCGCGGGTTTTACAAAAAATTATCAAGGCGTATAGGACAACTTCGTTAAACTCGGCCCTGGTACTCTCCGGACTGCTTCCACTGGATCTCAGGATTCGGGAAGCAGCCTCTTTTTATGAAAAACAGAGGATATTCGCGGAGAGTGACAGGAGACCGAGAAATTGAGTTACCGGCCCCACACACACAAATGCCACACCCTGCAGACCAGTTAGGTGTAGAGTATGAATGCGTGATGAACGATGTAGAAATGGACCAGTAAGGACTTAGCAACCCAAAGATTTTCACCGACGGAAGTAAAATTGAGGGCAAAGTCGGCGCAGCACTGTGCCTCTGGGAAAATGGGATGGAAATCAAAGCCCAAAAGTTTAAGTTGGACCAGTTCTGTACCGTTTATCAAGCCGAACTGTTAGCTCTGCGTAAGGCCTCTGAACTGGCCGTAGAACACACATTTCCGGTTATCGAGGTATACTGCAACTCCAGGTCAGCCCTAGAAACGGTGACTCGAGGCGTTTCTGTCCATCCACTGGCATTTAAAATCCGAAATAATATCCAGGAACTGACTAAATGCGGTAAAACGCTTCAGTTGTTCTGGATAAAGGCACATGAAGGGTTGGAGGGGAACGAAAGGGCTGGCGAATTGGCAAAGGAGGCAGCCATAGGTAAAAAATCAAGACCGGACTACGACCTGTGCCCGGTTTCATTCGCCAAGCGACAAATCCGAATGGACTCGCTCGACGAATGGAACACGAGATACCGATCTGAGGAAACTGCTTCAACCACTAAGATTTTCCTTCCTGACGCAATTGCGGCTTATAATATAGTGCGCAAATTTAAAGTAGATCCCCTGGTAACACAAGTGCTGACGGGGCATGGCGGGTTCTCCGAGTATTTGAACCGTTTTAAGTGCAAGGAGAGCCTGGCATGTCCCTGTGACCATGTCCCTGTGGTGTGTGTCCGTGTGTGTGTGTGTGGCTGTTTGTGTATGTGAGTTTGAATGTTTGTAAACGCACCCACGATACAGGAGAAATTCCTAGTAGTAGTCCTACTAGTAGTAATTCGTAGGCAACGTTTTTAAAAAAAAGAAAAAGAAAAGAAGGAAAGCGTGATGCATATTATTATGGAGTGTCCCATATTTGCACAAGACAAATATAATTTTGTAACAGAAACTGAAGTTAAAATCAATTTAGAAACAATACGAAAAATTATGCAAAACAAACAAATTAGACAGAAGTTCTTAAAATACTGCAAGCAAACAGCTGCCAAAGTTGCAAAAAGGAACAAAGTATAAAATATATACTCTCAAGTATCGTAGAATATATTGATAAGTAATCAATTTAAGTAGAATAAAAGTATAAAACACCTGTTAGTATGTAAAAGAAGCTACCTTTGTATTTAAGAAATAAGTACGTGCTACTAAAATAAATGTAAAATTAGAATACTATATAAGTTAAGAAAACCTGTACCCTGTTATATAAATAAAATGTAAAAAAAGGTCTCTGATCATACACGTCGGAGGAAACACGCAACGCCCTGGGGGGTGATGACAGAGCTACAAATGTAAGTACCCAGTGCAATGACAAATTGAGGAGTGCTTTGGAGGATGCGATTCGGGAATATCGGTTTATGTCACCCAAACTTAGACCACGCTTACCTCGTTTGCCCCATGCATAACAAAAATAGGGCGCTGGTGGCGACTCTGGATTCACAGTTGTCAAACTATTTTGGTGACTGCGAAGACCTCACTGATACTCATTCGATTCAGTACTGCGCGGCTGTAGCGGCATGTCGTGTAGCTCGTGTAAAATTTGCTAATGCCTCTTTAGCTACACGACCGAAACCAGTCGTACCAGCTTGGCAGTGCAGAATTGAGCGTCGTATTAGTGGGGCCAGAGCACTCATTGGCAAACTAATCTGCTTCAGGGAGGGCAATACTCGCCCAAGAGTTTTGTGAGGCGAGCGTTCTCAGGGACTGATACCAGCCCTCAGAACTGTATGTCTCGTGTCACAGAGCGCATAGAATTCCTGAAGCAGAAAGTGTATGCCTGGGCCAACCGTATTCGTAGGTATAAGCGGCGGGTGGACCGATACACTCAGGATCGCATCTTCTATAGCGATGAAAGGTGGGTTTATAGGACTTGGGAGCGACCGAACCAAGATGTGGCTGACATGCGCCAGTCGGATAATGATGCCATGTATTCTTTCTGGTGCAGTATCTGGTCGGTGCCTGTCAGTCACACTGAAGGTGATTGGGCTCAGAAAGTCGAGCGAGCCTGCGATCCAATACCAAAAATGGGGGCTATTACCATCTGCCCCCAAGATGTAGCTCGTGCAGTCCGTCCGTTGCCTAACTGAAAGTCTCCAGGACCGGACGGGCTGCACAACTTCTGGATTAAATGGTTTATTGGGTCGCACGCTCGCTTGGCGGCTCAGTACTAGACTGCTTTGGAGTCTGGTTCACTACCCCAGTTTCTAAAGATAGGAATAACCCACCTGCTCCATAAATCAGGTAGCACCGTGGAACCCAAAAATTATGGGCCGATCACGTGTTTACCGACGGTATATAAAGTTCTTACATCCATTTTAAGAGCTTAAATTAACAAACATATAGACACCAACTCCATCATGTCTGCCTCTCAAAATGGATGTAAGAACAGGTCCCGCGGTACTAAGGAGTTACTCCTCATTGATATGGCCATTAGCCAACAGGTTCCTCGTTCCCAAAAGGATCTGTCGACATGTTGGATAGATTATAAGAAGGCCTATGACTCGGTGCCACATACATGGCTCATGAGGGTGCTGGAGTTGTATAAAGTAGATACAACTCTGCGCGCCTTCCTGATGTCGTGTATGAGGCAATGGAGAACGGTCGTTCGCTATCCAGGATGTCGAAATATCCACAGGAATAGCGAGCCGATAAGGATCGAGCGAGGCATATTTCAGGGCGATAGTTTGAGTCCGCTTTGGTTCTGCTCAGCCTTAAATCCTCTAAGCACACTGCTGGAGGATTCGGGTCTAGGCTATCGGTTGAGGAGAGATGGTCAGGTTATATCTCACCTCCTCTACAGGGATGACCTAAACTCTTTGCTCCTAATAATTTGCAACTGATGGAACTACTGAAAGTAACTGAAACTTTCAGTAGCGCCATCAGGATGGAATTTGGTGTGGACAAATGTGCGGTTATGCATGTGAAGCGAGGGAAGATTGTGGAATCCGTGGGAACCCAATTCTCGGATTCCATAAACCTTAGAGCCCTCTCCGCATCCGAAACCTATAAGTATTTGGGTATGTCGGAAGCGTTGGGCATCAATGTTACTGACGTGAAGCAGTCGTTGAAGGAGCGCTTCTTTGGCCGCCTGAAGAAAGTATTTAATAGTCTTCTGTCAGGCCGAAGCAAGGTTCGGTTGGGTCATGCCGGATTTGATGTACTCTTTCGGCATACTCAAATGGGCTCAGACTGAACTCGACTCCCTGGATAGGAGGGTTCGTACGCTGCTGACTGCATATCGAATGCATCACCCACGGTCCTCGGTAATGAGACTGTATATCCCGCGAAAATGTGGAGGTCGAGGCTTTTTAAACGCTAAGACTCTCCACAATCGCGAGATATGCAGTCTCAGGGAATATTTCCTAGAAGCCGACGTGGGGATGCATTGAGATGTCGTCGTGGTGGACAAGGGCCTCACCCCGCTCTCCTTGGCTACAGAGAACTGGCGCAAACCTGTAGTGCTTGACACTAACGATCGCAGAGAGGTATGGCAACGTAAGGAGCTTCACGGACGGTTTTTCCGGGCCCTAGGTTGACTTTTTAGCGTCCGTAGCCTGGCTGCGTTTTGGTGACTTCTTTGGGGAAACCGAAGGTTTTGTCTGTGCAATTATGGACGAAGTTATTATGACGAAGAATTACCGGAGATTTATTGTGAAGGACGGCACGGTTGACGTGTGTCGGGCATGCCACCGTCCGGGAGAATCAATCCGACACATTATCTCCGGGTGTTCTCGTCTAGCTAATGAAGAGTACTTGCATAGACACAACCTTGTAGCCAGGATTACCAATCAGCAACTTGCTCTGAAGTACAGCCTTGTGGAATCGGAGGTGCCGTACTACAGGTATGTGCCCGACCCAGTTCTCCAAAATGGAGATATCACATTGTACTGGGACCGATCCATCATCACTGACAGGACTATAGTTGCCAATAAGCCTGATATAGTGGTGGTGGATCAAATAGAGCGGCGCACAATGATTATTGACATAACGGTCCCGCATGACAGGAACCTCGTGAAAGCCGAGAAAGATAAACAAATTAAGTATCTTGACTTGGCTCGCGAGGTTATCGACATGTGGGATGTGGACTTAGCAATCATTGTGCCGATAGTTGTATCAGCCAATAGCTTAATTGCCAAGAGCCTCGACCAACACCTAAGGAGGCTCTCGTTGGGCAGCTGGATTAAGGGCCTAATTCAGAGAGCGATACGTCTGGCCACGGCTCGCATTGTTAGGAGGTTCCTCTTTGGAGCCCTGACCGCCGGCCGGTAGCTTGGACCTTGTTCCCGATACAGGTGGGCTACTATTTTTTATATTTTTAAATGTTTTTATATATTTTTTATATTCTTATATTTAAAAATGTAATTTATATATGTATAAAATGAAATAAAGGAGATAATAATAAATGGAAATGTGTCGCGCATGCGATGGACTCAATCCATAAATGAAAGTGTGATGCGCGCATATTATGGGGCTACAGAGGGGTGTGTAATGTATGATATAATAACAAATGCTCTAATTTCACTTGAAATAACGTTCATATAATATAATTTTCATATGCTATAAAATCATATAACCTAATTTCAATGACCTAATGTTTCATATGATATAATTTTCATTTAATATAAAACATTTAGTATAACTTTCATTTTATATAATTTTCAATATGTATAATATTCTTTTTATATAACATTCATTTGACCTAATGTTCTTTTGACCTAATTTTCATGTTCACACATGTGTTTCATGTCACAGTTCTAACCTAACTCAAATGGCACCTAACCAAATTTTAAAATATTCAATGCATGGTTGAGGGTGGGCTTGGTCGACGGAGCCTCGCTTCGCGGGGCTCCTACTTCTGGATGGTTTATAAAAAAATAACCACGACTTCTAACCTAACCTGTCCGAGTCGGGGTGCCCTAAAGTCCAGATTGCATCCAATTTCTACTGGTTACAATAGTTGAGGGTGGGTATAAAGCGAAGAAAAAAAAATAGTACAATATTTTTTTAATCATAACATAGCATCACATAAATATTACAACTTATTTCAGTTTTAAGTTAGAGGCCAAAGCCCGAAGGAATTAAATTTCAGTGTATTCCTTGGTCGACGGATTATGAATATTATAGTAAATGAATAATATACTACATGAATATTATGTCAAATGTGCATTATAGGAAACGTTTATTATATCATAAGAAATTAGATAAAATGAAATTATATCAACAATTCATTATCTCAACTGATCGTTATATTAAACAAAAGTATATTAACTGAAATTAGGTCAAGTGAACGTTAGATTTTTTGTTATTATATCAACCGTTACACACCCGCTACAGAGGGAGGAATTAACCTTACGGCGTACCGAAGTCGGATGTTCTCTCTGTTTCAGGTGCTTGAACCTGCCGTCAACGTCTCGGCCCAACGACTGTCGGATCAGGTGCGCGTCATTCAACACAATCACAGGTTGGATGACGCTACACTTGTTCAGCTGCGCTCGGAAATGCAAGGCAGCCCTGCTAACGACCTTCCCCCATCCCAGAATGTCGTACATGCGCCTGCCGAAGTTGCACTGCGGGCAAACCGGCATGCTGTGGAGGAGGACACCAGGGCTATATCTACAGAAAACCTATGCAATGTGGAATTAAGGAGCGTACTGGAGGATGCGATCCGTGAGTTTCACACATGTCACATTACCTGACCTTAGACCACGGCTACCACATTTGCCCATGAATAAAAAAAAACAGAGCACTGGTGTGTGCCCTGGATGCGCTGTTACCAAATTTTATTGAAGCAGCGCAGACCTTTCACACTCAATGTTGTATTGTACGGCTGTTGCGGCATGTCGTATAGCTCGTGTCAAATTTCCAAACACTGACCGAGCTGTACGACCGCAACCCGCCGCACCAGCCGAATATTTCCTTCAAATTGACGTGGGGTTGCACCGAGATATGGTTGCAGTGGACAAGGGCCTCACTCCGCTCTCCTTGGCGAAAGAGAACTGGCGCAAACCTACAGTACTTGATACTAACTATCGTAAGGAAGTATGGCAAGGCAAAGAGCTTCACGGATGCTTTTTCCAGGCCCTCCATGAGCCTGATGTAGACTTTCTGGCGTCCGTATCCTGGCTGCGTTTCGGCGACCTCTTCGGGGAAATCGAAGGTTTTGTCTGTGCGATTATGGATAAAGTTATTATGACGAATAATTATCGGAAATACATTGTCAAGGACGGTACGGTTAACATCTGTCGGGCATGCCACCGTCCCGGTGAATCAATCCGACATATTATTTCTGGTTGTTCTCGTCTTGCTAACTGCGAGTACTTGCACAGACACAATCTAGTGGCTAGGATTATCCACCAGCAACTTGCCTTGCAGTACAACCTTGTGGAGTCCGATGTACCATACTACAGGTATGTGCTTGACCCAGTTCTGGAGAGTGGTCACGCCACATTGTACTAGGATCGATCTATCATCACTGACAGGACTATTGTAGCCAATAAGCCTGATATTGTGGTGATAGATCGACGAGAGCACCGTGCAATGATTGTTGATATCGCTGTCCCTCATAAGGAGAATCTCGTGAAAGCTGAGAAAGATAAAAAAATCAAATATCTTGACCTAGCACACCTGATTGTCGAGATGTGGGACGTAGACTCTGCAATCATTGTACCGATAATTGTAACGGTAAATCGCCTAATGGCGGAGAGCCTTTTTTTTTTTTTTTTGTTGCCGGGGTGGAAAATCCTCATGGATGTCCTCCGCCTTGGGGTGGGCGGAGGGGTCTGTCAGACTCTTACTGACTAAAAACCACCCCGGTGTTCCCTTCCCACACTTGCACCGGGGATCTTGGGAGCTAGTATTACTTCCGTGATCCCCGGCTAGTGCCGGCCCGCCTCTGCGGGCCACCTCAAGTCTGCGGGGTGTGAGGTGTTAGACCCCCCGCGACGTCTCAAAGGGGCGCGCGTGGAACACTACGCGCCACCACCTCGGGTCCAGTGTGATAGGGGGCGGCAGACGTCCCCGAGTCCGCCGTCCCTGGACCCATTTAGGGGGGCCGGAAGAGGGCATTATCTGCAATCTGCCGACGCCCGGTGCGCCTGCTGCGGGCCGGGTGAGCGGACGAGATCTCCCGCTCCCTTTCCGCAGCCTCCTTCTGCGACACGACTGTTTCGCAGAAGGATACCACCGCGTCCCAAGACTCCTCGCTGCCGGCCATCGACTCGACCACGGCCGGCAGCGATAGGTCACTGCCTACTCCTGAGATGAGGGCACGGCGAGGCTCCTCCCAAGCGGCACACTCTGCCAGCGTATGCCGCGCCGTGTCCTCCTTGCAGTCGACGCAGTGGTGACACCGGGCGTCCGGCTCCCTGTTTATGCGACACAGGTACTTCCCGAAGCAACCATGCCCCGAGAGCACCTGCGTCACCCGAAACGACAGGGAGCCGTGCCTCCTCCCGAGCCAGGGCTCGAGTACCGGCCGGACCGCCTCGATGGTGGCGAGGCCGGCGGTAGGGCGTGAAAGCCTGTCCCGCCATTCCGCCACCAGGGCTGCGCGAAGCTGTGACCGACGCAACTCCACATGTCGCTGCATCAGCCACTCGCCCCGCGCCCTCGCTTCCTCGCGCCACCGATACAGTGACGCGAGTACTTTCGCCTCGAGGTCCCAGGGCGGGGATCCGGCCAGTACGCAAGCCGCCTCGTAGGAGATCGTGCGATATCCCCTTATGACTCTGACGGCCATCGCTCTCTGCGGCTTTCGCAGTACTGCGATGCTTCCGGCCGTCAGGTCAGCCGCCCAGATCGGGGCCCCGTAAAGGGCCATCGATCGCACGATCCCCACGTAGAGCCGCCTACAGGCGGCGCTCGGGCTCCCCAAATTGGGAAGCAGCGTTGATAACGCTCCAGCCGCACCCAACAACTTGGGTGCCAGCCGCCGGAAGTGGGGGCCAAAATCCCACCGGCTGTCGAGCACCAATCCAAGGTACTTCATGGTGAACTCGACAGCGATTTGAGCCCCCCCAACCACGATGTGTGATCCCGGCGGCGGCGCCCGCCGGGGGCCATGAAAGATCAAGGCCTCCAACTTGTTGAGGGCAACCTCCAGGCCTAGGCGACGTATGCGGCTCACCACCTGTGAGACCGCAGCGGTCGCCAGCAACGCTGCCTCCCTGTACGAGCTCCCCCGGGCCGTGACCAGTGTGTCGTCCGCATAACACGTCAGGTCCACGCCCGGCTGGAGCTCGCCCCGCAGCACCCAGTCGTACCCGATGTTCCACAGGAGCGGTCCTACGACCGAGCGCTGTGGAACACCGCACGACATGCGGCGCTGGTTTCCGCCATCACGTCCCATGTAGGTGACACATCTTTCCGCCAAATAAGCCCCGACGATGCGGCGGAGGTAGGAAGGCATCCGATGGTAACGCAGTGCCTCCCGGATGCAGCTCCAGGGCAGGGTGTTGAAGGCGTTGGAGATATCCAAGGACACCGCCAACATCACCCCGCCCCGGGACACTGCTTCCTCCGCCAGGACTCTCACCCGCGATATAGCGTGTATGGTGGAGCGCCCGTGCCGAAAGCCGAACTGGCTCTCGGCCAGGTCAGGCCCCTCTCCACACAAGTGGCCGACGAGGCGGGCAGCGATTATCCGCTCAAACATCTTACCCACCTCGTCTAGCAGCACTATGGGCCTGTACCCGGACGGTGAGTCCGCAGGGCGCCCCGCCTTCCTGAGCAGGACCAGACGACCAGATTTCCACAAAGTGGGAAACTGGCCCTGCTCAAGGCACGCAGTGTAGAGTCCTCTCAAGTGGGGCTCTAGCTCCTTCAGAGCGAGGGCTAGCGCTTGGCCGTGGATCCCGTCGGGCCACGGAGCCACGTTCTTGGCCCGGAGCCGCGTCACGGCCGCCACCATCTCTGTTTGTGTCACCTCTGGGACGCTGAAGGCGTTCTCTTCATATGCAGACTCTGCGGCTGTGGGCAAAGCCATCGGCGGCGGAGTATGTTATTCAATTACTTTGGAGTTTACCAAGACGCACAGTAAAATCCTTCCCTAAATTTTAAAAACCCCCTTTTGCCCCGTAACGTAACGCGTACATTTGAATAAACCCAAAAATATGTAAGGCTTTATATTCTGTGAGCATTAGGTTTATATAAAATACCGAGTTTTGAGTTAATCGGACCGCGCGTTAAAATTCTTCCATACAAACTTTGACACCCCCCAATACCCCTTTAATAAAACAAAAAATGACTAACTTTATAATTTACTTATTCGTGCTAAGTTTCAGATTAATTAACACATGATTGAATATTTTTCAAAAATAAACTCCATTTGGGTTGAAAAGAGGGACACAGTATAAATCAAAATTATGTTTCCTTTGATCAATAAACTTTAAATTTTCTTAATAAATAAAACGACCATAAACATAAATTTTCAATAAAAACCTTGTAAAAGGGGGTGTTGAATTTTGTGGGGGAAAATAATTGTATGGAAAGATATTCGCGCGGTTCGATTAGCTTGAAACTCGTTATTTATATTTAAGATCGGAAATAAAGGAAAAGGTGTATCAGGGTTGACAAAAAATCTACCCCTAATGGGGTGGAAAGGGGTAGTCAATTTTAAAGGGGATGATTTTATGTTTCGGATTGGCGCAAAATAGGCTGAATGGATTTAGATGAAATTTGCTAACATAGTTTATAATCTGCAATAACACATAGCGTACTTTTAATTAATTCCGGTAGTACGTTCTCGTAACATTTTTTCCGACATCCACGCGGGCGAAGCCGCGGGCAAAAGCCAGTTTTATTATAACACAAAGTACCCCATAAAAAAGAGTTGTGTACTTTTGATAATCTGAAACGTGGTTGATCTAATTTGTTCCTATTTCTAGTGTTAAAATGATGCCTGTCACTTATCTTACTGAAAAGATGTAGGTTTTTTCTAACATACATAATATTTTCATATACGAGTATATATTGGCAAGGTACCGTCATGATGTTAATTTCTTTAAACAGTTCCCTTAGAGAATCGCGTCTGCTGAGGTTGTAGATGGCTCTGATAGCCCTCTTTTGCAGAATAAAGATAGAAACAATATCTGCAGCCCGTCGCCACAGCAAAATATCGTAAGACATGATGCTATGAAAGTAACTAAAATAGACTAGTCTCGCTGTATCTGTTACGGCTAATACCCGAAGTGCGGCTACACCTAGTTTTAGCCGGTTAGAATTATAGGTCCAGACAATCCCTGTTGGATAACACCAATTTACCAACAATAGAGGGGATCTGGCGTTCGGCGGCCGCTGCCGCGGCACGCTCGCTTCGCTCGCTCGCCTTCGCTTGTTAATGGTTACTGTTCTAACCTAACCTAACCCAAATGATTTTACCCGAAAACAATCGGCTCGTACTAGGTTTAACCAAGAGTAAGTGGCTACACCTAGTTCTAACCGGCTAAAACTAGGTGTAGCCGCACTTCGGGTATTAGCCGTAACATATCCACGTCTGTTAATTGGCGGATTTTCCAAACCGCGTAGGTGGCTCAACTTAGCCGCCCTGCAAGTGATGTTAAGTGAGCACTCCACTGCAGCTTTCGAATGAAGCGTGATTCCCAGGAAAACAGTATTTTCGACGAATTCTAGTATCTCTTTGTCAATATAACGTGATATTCACTACAACTAACATTCGGTAACGCGAATCTTATGCATTTAGTTTTCTTCTCATTGAATAACAAATGATTTACAGTAAACCAATTATGAACCTTAAGCATAGCATTATTTACGTCGTCAATCTCCTGTGTATGTCTATTTAAAAAATCAGAGATGTGTCATCAGTAAATAAGACCATTTGTGGTCGGTTTTCTAGTAAATGAGGTAAATCATTTACATGTACTAAAAAGAGGAACGGCCCCAAAATTGAGCCCTGCGGTACACCCATTTTGACTATTAAACCCAATGAATTTACACCGTTTATTTGAACTTGCTGCAGTCTATCATTCAAATATTATTTTACTAAGTTAATCCCAAGTTTACCCAGTCCGTAAAGCTCAAGTTTCAAGTGCAGAGTTTCGTGATTTACGCAATCAAATGCCTTGGATAGGTAACAAAAGATGCATATTGCATCTTGTGCCTCTTCCCATGCGTTACAAATGTGTTTCAATAATGTGACACTGGCGTCAGGTGTACAACGTCCTTTGGTGAAACCATACTGTTGATCGTGTAGGATGTTAATTTGATTAAAATGATTGAGCATTTGATTCAACATTACTTTTTCAAACACCTTGCTAAAAACCGGCACAACCGATACGGGTCTATAATTATTAGTGCCTTTGCTGTCACTTGATTTGAAAAGTGGAATAACTTTACTATACTTCATTAAATCTGGGAATATGCCCTTGATCTACACTCAAATTAAATAGTAAAGCTAGATAGGGTGCAATAGTCACAATAATGGATTGACAAACCTTAGTAGACATGCCCCACAGATCTTCGGTAATTTGAATCTTAAGTTGCTTAAAAGTCTTTACAACGACCACAGGTTTTATATGTTTGAATTTAAATTCCACAGGGCAAGCTGAAACATTCGCGCTTAATAGATCAATAAATAGCAAGTGAGGGCGAGGAATTTAAAGTTTCTGTAGTTTTAATTGGAATATTTGTAATGAAAGTTGCAAATTCCTGAGCAACATTGATGTTATCGCTAGCGAGACTGCGGGAAGTTTCCAGTGTGTAATCAGTATGTCTTTTGTTCCTGTTCGTTTCATTGTTAATAATTTTCCAAACTGTCTTTATTTTATTGTATGCTGATTTAACCCTATTGCTAATGTATGAAGGCCAAGGATATACGGCTTAAGGCCATACATACTTAATTTACAGTCCTCAGACATGAGTCGTAAGTATTTCCTATACAAATAACGTGATCCAAATAAGATGCTACCACTGGCCACTGTGCCTCAAACAAAACAGAATGGGTTTGAGTAATTTTATATTATACTAGTGGTGCCAGGCTGAGGCCATACGGTAGGAAATTGAATAGTGGAATTTCAAATATTTTCTATGTGAGATATATGGTCTATGAATGCATTATGTATTAGTAATTTGGATACGGTACGTATATCATCCATTTTAATATTTTAATAATAATAAACAAAAATAAACCCAAAAAGATGTAAGGCTTTATATTCTGTGACTCAAAACTCGGTATTTTATATAAACCTAATGGGTTTATATAAAATACCGAGTTTTGAGTTAATCGGACCGCGCGTATAAAATTCTTCCATACAAACTTTGACATCCCCCAATACCCCTTTAATAAAACAAAAAATGACTAACTTTATAATTTACTTATTCGTGCTAAGTTTCAGATTTATTAACACATGGAATAAGATTTTTTATACAAACGGAATTCCCCTTTTCACCCCTTTGAAGGTAAAATTACCAAAAACACCTTCTTAGCGGATGCCTACGTCATAATTAAGAGTTAATCAAGCCACGCAGTATAATCCTCCCTTGTCAAATGATTAACTTGAGAATTGGTATTAATACTAAGCAACAAAAATTAAGAATAACATGTATCAGATTTATCGAAAATTGACCCCTGACGGGATGAAAAGGGGTATGACTACCCCTTTTCATCCCGTCAGGGGTCAATTTTCGTTGCTTAGTATTAATACCAATTCTCAAGTTAATCAAGCCACGCAGTAAAATCCTCAATTGTAAAATTGACTACCCCTTTTCATCCCGTTAGGGAAAGATAAAAAAAAAAGCTGAAAGCTGGGGAGTACCCCTGGCACTCCTAGTATCAAGTCCATGCCAGAAAAGGCGCCGAATAGGGCTGCTAATGATGAAGGTTTCGTGACGGTGCAAAGAAGAAAGCGCCGATTACGAACTAACAAGAACCGCTGCGGCAAAGCTAATACGGGGCCCGAAGTGAGCGTGCGTGCTGCAAAGCCGAACACGGCCGGTGTACATCTCCCGCCTGCACTACACCACTAAGACGGAGGACATCGTGGAGTACGTGCGCCAAAAGACGAGGTACACGCCGAGGGTGCAGTTACTGGAGTCGCGTCGGAATGTCAACTTCAAGGCGTTTGTCATGCGTGTACCGAACTGTTATCTGCCCCTCGTCATGGAAGAAGACTTTTGGCTGCAGGACGTGGTATTCCGTCACTTCCGTGGACAAGTTCCACAGATCATCACAATTTAATATAGTGCAAAGTGAAGTGCAACTAACATAGTCTTAAGCCTTTTTATTAACACAAGTTTTGTTTATATTACAATATGTATAAAGGTTAATGTATTTTTCTATGGGCCTGTGTCGCCTGAATTAAACGGTATTATTATTATTTTCCTTTATTACATTTGTATACACATTAATTACATTTTTAAATATTTGTATAAAAATCATTTAAAACTATAAAAAATAGTGACCCATCGGCATCAGGAACAAAGCTGCCGGCGGTCAGGGCTCTAGAGAGAGAAACCTCCTCACTATACGTGCCGTGTCCAGGAGTCCTGCTTTCTGAATCAAGCCCTTGACCCAGCCGTGCAATGAGAGCCTGAGGTGTTAGTCTAGGCTCTCCGCCATTAGGCGATTTACCGTTACAATTATTGGGACAATGATTGCAGAGTCTACGTCCCACATCTCGACAATCAGGTGTGCTAGGTCAAGATATTTGATTTTTTTATCTTTCTCAGCTTTCACGAGATTCTCCTTATGAGGGACAGCGATATCAACAATCATTGCACGGTGCTCTCGTCGATCTATCACCACAATATCAGGCTTATTGGCTACAATAGTCCTGTCAGTGATGATAGATCGATCCCAGTACAATGTGGCGTGACCACTCTCCAGAACTGGGTCAAGCACATACCTGTAGTATGGTACATCGGACTCCACAAGGTTGTACTGCAAGGCAAGTTGCTGGTGGATAATCCTAGCCACTAGATTGTGTCTGTGCAAGTACTCGCAGTTAGCAAGACGAGAACAACCAGAAATAATATGTCGGATTGATTCACCGGGACGGTGGCATGCCCGACAGATGTTAACCGTACCGTCCTTGACAATGTATTTCCGATAATTATTCGTCATAATAACTTTATCCATAATCGCACAGACAAAACCTTCGATTTCCCCGAAGAGGTCGCCGAAACGCAGCCAGGATACGGACGCCAGAAAGTCTACATCAGGCTCATGGAGGGCCTGGAAAAAGCATCCATGAAGCTCTTTGCCTTGCCATACTTCCTTACGATAGTTAGTATCAAGTACTGTAGGTTTGCGCCAGTTCTCTTTCGCCAAGGAGAGCGGAGTGAGGCCCTTAAATGATAAATGATTTTTATTTCTGTAAGTAGGTTTGTACAAACACTTTTACACGTCAGTCATATTTTTAAAACTAGATGAGGTCGGCGTTTCCTATCTGACTACTCTGAGAAGAAAGGCCGAAACAAACTCAGAGGTCACAGTCTCTTTTAAAGTCCAGACATAATCTTGGTCAGATCATGTGAAGGCCATGTAGATTGGTGTCTGAAATGGTCTTTTGAGGAAAGAACCACGCAGATTGAGTGGACCTGACCAGTCAGTGCACGCATTTGTCAGTAATCGTGCAGCTCTACTCAGAACTTAAGGAGCTCAACGATGCGACGATCAATACCAAAGAAAGGACATTTGGGTAGGCCGCTTTAATGACTCAAACTGCCAGACCATGATTAACACTAACTGAGAATAAAAGACAAAGTGAAAATAAAAATAAAAGAGCAATAACCCACATAGTCTTCACATTCACAATAATTAAAAAAATATAATACTTTACAAGTAAATAATCATGTCATTACGTATATATTACGTTACGTATATAAAATAATAAAAGTTAGCAAAAAAAAACATCAAACAATAAAAATAAACCACTTCAATAATTAAAATTGGAGCATCTCAATCCCAAGCCTTTTTGTCCTCAATATAATCTTTAACGGTATAAAAAGCTTTCTGACACAACTTACGTTTAATGAATGATTTGAATTTATTAAGGCTTAGATCTTGAACGTGGCTTGGAAGTGTATTATAAAAGCGTATACATTGACATCGGAACGAGCCACCAATTTTCTTGAGCCTTGTTGTAGGTACAACAAATTTATGTTTGTTTCTAGTATTTATATTATGGATATCACTGTATTTTTTAAACAATTTTATATTTTTATGGGCATATAAAAGATTTTCAAAAATATACTGAGAAGGTACAGTCATTACATTAATCTCCTTAAATTTCTCTCGGAGAGAGTGTCTTGGACTTAATTTATAAACTGATCGTACAGCTCTTTTCTGCAAAACAAAGATATTCTGAATGTCGGCGGCATTTCCCCACAACAGAATACCGTACGACATTACACTATGAAAATAGGCAAAGTACACTAAACGGGCTGTCTCTATGTCAGTTAAATTACGAATTTTTCTAACAGCATATGCTGCGGAGCTTAGCTTTTTAGACAGTTTATCTATATGTGGGCCCCACTGAAGCTTAGCATCCAAAGTTAAGCCCAAGAATACTGTGCTTTCTTCAGGATTCAATTCTTCGCCCTTTATCAACACATCAGTTTTCACCTGCCTAACGTGAGGTAGCGTAAACTTAATGCATTTGGTTTTTTTTTCATTTAGAAGTAAATTATTAACATTGAACCAGTGAACTACTTTTGAGATCGCGCTATTTACATCGTCAGTAACCAGCTGCTGACGTTTAAGTTTAAACAAAAGTGAAGTGTCATCTGCAAACAACACTATATCATGATTATCCTTTATGAGGTAAGGCAAGTCATTAATATAAATAAGAAACAAGAAAGGACCAAGAATTGAGCCCTGTGGAACTCCCATTGTTACTATAGATCCGGGAGATCTTTTTCCATTGACGTCAACGCTCTGAATCCTATTACTCAAGTATGAAGTAAGAAGATCCAGAGCGGTGTTCCGGATCCCGTAGTGGCGGAGTTTCCTGATTAACGTTTCATGAAAAACGCAATCGAAAGCCTTGGACAAATCACAAAAAATGCCCAAGGCATCGCATTTATCTTCCCATGCATTATAAATATGTCCTAACAGTTCAACACCGGCATCAGTAGTCGAACGACCCCTTGTAAAACCAAACTGTTTGCTATGTAGTAATTTATGTTTATTAAAAAATCTTTGCAATTGGTCCAAAATTAATTTCTCAAAAATTTTACTAAAGGTAGGTAGTACTGAAATAGGTCTATAATTTGTGGGGTCTGATGTACTACCTGATTTAAACAACGGTATTATTTTACTATTCTTCATGAGGTCAGGAAACACCCCACAGTCAATACAATTATTAAAGGTAAGGGCTAAAGTAGGTGCTACGATGTCTATAATAGACTTAGCAACTTCTACAGAATTACCCCACAGATCTGCAGTCTTTTTTACATTTAAAGTGTTAAAGGTTTTAATTATATCTCTACAGGTAATATGTTCAAAGTGAAATTCCGAATCGCAAACATTTACATTTTCCTTAAGCAAAGACTCAGCAACAGAAGGTGATGAGTTTAGGGATTTAGTAGTTGAAACGGGAATATCCGAAAAGAAATTTTCAAAGGCCACGGCGACTTGTGAGTCTGATTTTATTATGTTGTCATTAATTGACAGGCTATAGTCAGTATTTCGGTTCCTAGACCTTCCCGTTTCACTATTAATAATATTCCAAGTCGTTTTAATTACATTACTACTGTTTTTAATCTTCGAACTCAAATAACGCGACTTGGCCATACAACAAACTTTTTTGAATAATTTTGAATAATTTCTAACATACAAATTAAATTCATCAGTGTTTACATAATACCTTTCATTGTACAGCTCATAAAGCCGTGTTCTACTTTTATGAATGCCAATGGTAGCCCAATCACTGAAAGATGCGTTACTATTAACCGAGATAGTCTTGGGAATAAATGTGGAATTAAATTGTTGACAATAAATATTAAAAAAAACATTATAAAGATGATTAAGATCATCATTAATAGATGGAACTGGTAATTTATCAATGAGTTTACCTTTAAAAGCTTCCAAGCGACGTGCTGTTTTGGGGTTAACAGTGATATCCTTTTTAGCCACTTTGTTGTTTCGGTTTTGGATAGTAATCCTTTGCCCACAATGATCAGAATCAAGTAAATTTATAATTTCTTTGTGGCTTGGTATAATATCTGTATAAATATTATCTAGACATGTGGCACTAGTAGAGGTTATTCTTGTGGGCTCCAAAAACAAGTTTACAAGATTGTATGACTGAAACAGACTTATTATTTTACTACAAGAACCTGAGTTCTCTAACAAATTAACATTAAAATCACCACAAGTGATAATGGACTTGTTTGAGTTACAAATCTTGTGCAACACTTCATCCATTACCTTTTCAAAGCAGTCGTACAATCCTGAAGGGGGTCTGTACACACTTAATACAATAAACTGCTCCAATTCTATACAGGCTATTTCAACAGTCCGCTCAACAGATAGGCTCACAATATCCTTACGGTCTTTAAACTTAAGCTGGTTACTTACTAAAATTAATGAGCCACCATGTATAGCATTTACTCTGCTGAACGAACTACCAACCTGGTGATTATTAAAATTTAACAAGAACTGGTGGCTTTTAAGCCAATGTTCTGTTATACAAAGAATATCAATACTGTTAAAATTCATAAATAATTCTACTTCTAAATCTTTGTTCAGAAATCCTTGAATATTTTGATGCACCAGGTTGATACTATTGACTGATTTTAAACTTTTATTTGATTTATTTTTGCAATTCTGTACATTATTGCTAGAGGTTGACTCTATTGTCCTAATTTCTAATTTAAATTATTTTTAATGTCAATTTTTGTTACCAAATTATTGGCTGAATTATTTAACATGTCATCGCATTGCTCAATAGAAGCAAATTGTTTAGCCAAATTCTTGGCTGTAATAGAAAAATAATAAGATAGCGACACAGCTATCTGTCTTTTACAGTATTTAGAAAGATAGTACCTATCCATAAAAAATCTATCCTTTGTCAAATAAAAATGATTACCAAACCTTGTCCACTGCAACCATATCTCGGTGCATCTCCACGTCAATTTGAAGGAAATATTCGGCTGGTGCGGCGGGTTGCGGTCGTACAGCTCGGTCAGTGTTTGGAAATTTGACACGAGCTATACGACATGCCGCAACAGCCGTACAATACAACATTAAGTGTGAAAGGTCTGCGCTGCTTCAATAAAATTTGGTAACAGCGCATCCAGGGCACACACCAGTGCTCTGTTTTTTTTTATTCATGGGCAAATGTGGTAGCCGTGGTCTAAGGTCAGGTAATGTGACATGTGTGAAACTCACGGATCGCATCCTCCAGTACGCTCCTTAATTCCACATTGCATAGGTTTTCTGTAGATATAGGCCTGGTGTCCTCCTCCACAGCATGCCGGTTTGCCCGCAGTGCAACTTCGGCAGGCGCATGTACGACATTCTGGGATGGGGGAAGGTCGTTAGCAGGGCTGCCTTGCATTTCCGAGCGCAGCTGAACAAGTGTAGCGTCATCCAACCTGTGATTGTGTTGAATGACGCGCACCTGATCCGACAGTCGTTGGGCCGAGACGTTGACGGCAGGTTCAAGCACCTGAAACAGAGAGAGCATCCGACTTCGGTACGCCGTAAGGTTAATTCCTCCCTCTGTAGCGGGTGTGTAACGGTTGATATAATAACAAAAAATGTAACGTTCACTTGACCTAATTTCAGTTAATATACTTTTGTTTAATATAACGATCAGTTGATATAATTTCATTTTATCTAATTTCTTATGATATAATAAACATTTCCTATAATGCACATTTGACATAATATTCATGTAGTATATTATTCATTTACTATAATATTCATAATCCGTCGACCAAGGAATACACTGAAATTGAATTCCTTCGGGCTTTGGCCTCTAACTTAAAACTGAAATAAGTTGTAATATTTATGTGATGCTATGTTATGATTAAAAAAATATTGTACTATTTTTTTTTTCTTCGCTTTATACCCTATCTTTATACCCACCCTCAACTATTGTAACCAGTAGAAATTGGATGCAATCTGGACTTTAGGGCACCCCGACTCGGACAGGTTAGGTTAGAAGTCGTGGTTATTTTTTTATAAACCATCCAGAAGTAGGAGCCCCGCGAAGCGAGGCTCCGTCAACCAAGCCCACCCTCAACCATGCATTGAATATTTTAAAATTTGGTTAGGTGCCATTTGAGTTAGGTTAGAACTGTGACCATTAAACATGAAAATTAGGTCAAAAGAACATTAGGTCAAATGAATGTTATATAAAAAGAATATTATACATATTGAAAATTATATAAAATGAACGTTATACTAAATGTTTTATATTAAATGAAAATTATATCATATGAAACATTAGGTCATTGAAATTAGGTTATATGATTTTATAGCATATGCAAATTATATAATATGAACGTTATTTCAAGTGAAATTAGAGCATTTGTTATTATATCATACATTACACATCCCTCTGTAGCCCCATAATATGCGCGCATCACACTTTCATTTATGGATTGAGTCCAACGCATGCGCGACACATTTCCATTTATTATTATCTCCTTTATTTCATTTTATACATATATAAATTACATTTTTAAATATAAGAATATAAAAAATATATAAAAACATTTAAAAATATAAAAATAGTAGCCCACCTGTATCGGGAACAAGGTCCAAGCTAACGGCCGGCGGTCAGGGCTCCAAAGAGGAACCTCCTAACAATGCGAGCCGTGGCCAGACGTATCGCTCTCTGAATTAGGCTCTTAATCCAGCTGCCCAACGAGAGCTTCCTTAGGTGTTGGTCGAGGCTCTTGGCAATTAAGCTATTGGCGGATTGATTCTCCCGGACGGTGGCATGCCCGACACACGTCAACCGTGCCGTCCTTCACAATAAATCTCCGGTAATTCTTCGTCCATAATTGCACAGACAAAACCTTCGGTTTCCCCAAAGAAGTCACCAAAACGCAGCCAGGCTACGGACGCTAAAAAGTCAACCTAGGGCCCGGAAAAACCGTCCGTGAAGCTCCTTACGTTGCCATACCTCTCTGCGATCGTTAGTGTCAAGCACTACAGGTTTGCGCCAGTTCTCTGTAGCCAAGGAGAGCGGGGTGAGGCCCTTGTCCACCACGACGACATCTCAATGCATCCCCACGTCGGCTTCTAGGAAATATTCCCTGAGACTGCATATCTCGCGATTGTGGAGAGTCTTAGCGTTTAAAAAGCCTTAACCTCCACATTTTCGCGGGATATACAGTCTCATTACCGAGGACCGTGGGTGATGCATTCGATATGCAGTCAGCAGCGTACGAACCCTCCTATCCAGGGCGTCGAGTTCAGTCTGAGCCCATTTGAGTATGCCGAAAGAGTACATCAAATCCGGCATGACCCAACCGAACCTTGCTTCGGCCTGACAGAAGACTATTAAATACTTTCTTCAGGCGGCCAAAGAAGCGCTCCATCAACGACTGCTTCACGCATTGATGCCTAACGCTTCCGAAATACCCAAATACTTATAGGTTTCGGATGCGGAGAGGGCTCTAAGGTTTATGTAATCCGAGAATTGGGTTCCCACGGATTCCACAATCTTCCCTCGCTTCACATGCATAACTGCACATTTGTCCACACCAAATTCCATCCTGATGGCGCTACTGAAAGTTTCAGTTACTTTCAGTAGTTCCATCAGTTGCAAATTGTTAGGAGCAAAGAGTTTAGGTCATCCCTGTAGAGGAGGTGAGATATAACCTGACCATCTCTCCTCAACCGATAGCCTAGACCCGAATCCTCCAGCAGTGTGCTTAGAGGATTTAAGGCTGAGCAGAACCAAAGCGGACTCAAACTATCGCCCTGAAATATGCCTCGCTCGATCCTTATCGGCTCGCTATTCCTGTGGATATTTCGACATCCTGGATAGCGAACGACCGTTCACCATTGCCTCATACACGACATCAGGAAGGCGCGCAGAGTTGTATCTACTTTATAAAACTCCAGCACCCTCATGAGCCATGTATGTGGCACCGAGTCATAGGCCTTCTTATAATCTATCCAACATGTCGACAGATCCTTTCGGGAACGAGGAACCTGTTGGCTAATGGCCATATCAATGAGGAGTAACTCCTTAGTACCGCGGCACCTGTTCTTACATCCATTTTGAGAGGCAGACATGATGGAGTTGGTGTCTATATGTTTGTTAATTTAAGCTCTTAAAATGGATGTAAGAACTTTATATACCGTCGGTAAACACGTGATCGGCCCAGAATTTTTGGGTTCCACGGTGCTACCTAATTTATGGAGCAGGTGGGTTATTCCTATCTTTAGAAACTGGGGTAGTGAACCAGACTCCAAAGCAGTCTAGTACTGAGCCGCCAAGCGAGCGTGCGACCCAATAAACCATTTAATCCAGAAGTTGTGCAGCCCGTCCGGTCCTGGAGACTTTCAGTTAGGCAACGGACGGACTGCACGAGCTACATCTTGGGGGCAGATGGTAATAGCCCCCATTTTTGGTATTGGATCGCAGGCTCGCTCGACTTTCTGAGCCCAATCACCTTCAGTGTGACTGACAGGCACCGACCAGATACTGCACCAGAAAGAATACATGGCATCATTATCCGACTTTGCGCACTATATTATAAGCCGCAATTGCGTCAGGAAGGAAAATCTTAGTGGTTGAAGCAGTTTCCTCAGATCGGTATCTCGTGTTCCATTCGTCGAGCGAGTCCATTCGGATTTGTCGCTTGGCGAATGAAACCGGGCACAGGTCGTAGTCCGGTCTTGATTTTTTACCTATGGCTGCCTCCTTTGCCAATTCGCCAGCCCTTTCGTTTCCCTCCAACCCTACATGTGCCTTTATCCAGAACAACTGAAGCGTTTTACCGCTACCGCATTTAGTCAGTTCCTGGATATTATTTCGGATTTTAAATGCCAGTGGATGGACAGAAACGCCTCGAGTCACCGTTTCTAGGGCTGACCTGGAGTTGCAGTATACCTCGATAACCGGAAATGTGTGTTCTAAGGTCAGTTCAGAGGCCTTATGCAGAGCTAACAGTTCGGCTTGATAAAGGGTACAGAACTGGTCCAACTTAAACTTTTGGGCTTTGATTTCCATCCCATTTTCCCAGAGGCACAGTGCTGCGCCGACTTTGCCCTCAATTTTACTTCCGTCGGTGAAAATCTTTGGGTTGCTAAGTCCTTACTGGTCCATTTCTGCATCGTTCATCACGCATTCATACTCTACACCTAACTGGTCTGCAGGGTGTGGCATTTGTGTGTGTGGGGCCGGTAACTCAATTTCTCGGTCTCCTGTCACTCTCCGCGAGTATCCTCTGTTTTTCATAAAAAGAGGCTGCTTCCCAAATCCTGAGATCCAGTGGAAGCAGTCCGGAGAGTACCAGGGCCGAGTTTAACGAAGTTGTCCTATACGCCTTGATAATTTTTTGTAAAACCCGCGCTGAACCGTATTGAGCTGCTTGCTAAAACCTATCTGGTTTGTAGCCGGCGCCCAAGCACTTGTTGCGTACATAATAATCGGCTCCACCACTGCGATGTATATGGTTCTGATTATCTCGGGTTTCAGGGCCCAACTGATTTTTGCGGCTTTTGACAACTGTTTATATACGCTTAACGCCTTCCTACATACGTTCGACGCGTGAGCGTTAAACGTCAATTTATCATCAATTGTGAGCCCCAGTATCTTGATCTCCCGTGACAGGGCAATGTCCTCCCCGCCCATGTGCACAAGTGGTGTGTCATACTTTAGCTTATTTGTGATGACCATGTCGTTTATTTTATGTGGCGCAAACTTAAATTTGTTTTTGTTACCCCACTTCTGGACGTGCGCGAGGGTTGCATTAGCCTGCCTCTGGACATCAAGCGTTGTGCCACCCGAGAAAATCAGCACCACATCATCCGCGAAGGCTTGACAGTAATCGCCTCGCTTGTCCAGTTCTTTGAGCAGGGGATCAAGGAGCAAATTCCAGAAAGTAGGCCCCCCTATAGAGCCTTGTACGCAACCTTTGTGTGTTTCCTGCAAGTATTCCGCTCCTGCATACCTAACCCTCACTTTTCTGTCGGTCAGATAGCTATCCACCAGGCGACGCAAGTTCACCGGGCATCTTGTTTCTGCCAGGCGGCATTTCATGGCCGGCCACCAGGCGCTAACAAAAGCACCCTCTATGTCCAACGATACGACAACGATGATCTTTTTCTCCTTCAGTTTATCTCGAATGTGTTTTAACATGTCATAGAGGGAGTCCTCAGTGCTGCGCTGCGGCATGAACCCATACTGACTCATGCTTTCCTCGGGTAAAATATGCCACCTAATCCGACGTACTAGCATCTTCTACAGGATCTTACCTAGAACAGGTAATAGCCCAATAGGCCTGTATGATTTGGGGTGCGCGTAATCATCTTTCCTGGTTTTTTGAGGACTACGACTACTGCCTCCTTTCAGATGATCGGGAAGTGGGACAGGCTAAGGCATCTGTTTAATACTGCCAAAAACAGTTGCGGGTTATGAGTTATAGCCGCCCTGCATATGTCCGCTGTTAATCCGTCGATCCCAGGAGCTTTCTTCGGGTTAAAACTAGATGCGGCCCACTTCAGTTCTTCCGTTGTAAATAGAGGATCGAATACTTCACCATCCGACTTTTCATTAACTCTATTTGCCAACTCTCTAACTTGCTTATGGTCCTCATCGTCGTCCTGCGTTTTTATCATTAGGATAAAACGACTTTGCAAGCATTCTGGCCGACTCCTCACTGCTAAGTACACTACTACCTTGCACCGACGGTGTGTCCTCCCGCCTAGTGACTGTGCGGCATATCACCCAGTATATACTGGCCCACATAGTTTCACGCTCCTTTTTTCCGCAAAAATCTTTCCAGCTCGCTGTTAGGATGTCTTCCATCTTCTGCTTATACTCCTCCTTTGCTGTGAGATACAAGTCGACGACCAATGCTCGGCAACCCGGTGCGGCACAAGAGATTCTCCTCTTTCTCCTCTTGACGTCCTCCTTCATTCGTGTCAACTCCTCGGTCCACCAAGGCAATCCTGTCTGCTATCTTTTGTTAACAGTTAGTATGGTCCTTTGCATACCTCCCCCCTATTGCGTCTGTGTATGTTTTGGTTATGTTGTTTAAATCTTCTATTGAGTCTATCTTGTCTATTTCTATTTTGTTTATATTATTTTGTTCCCAGATTTGGTTTAGTTTTTCATAAAATTGTACCCATTTTGCTTTTTTGTATTATATTTTCTAGTAGTTCTTTTTATGTCCATTCCTTTTGATTTTTCAAGTTTTAGTTCAAACAGGATTGCTCTGTGGTCCGAAGTGGTGACGTCTCCTGCTAGTCTGCAGTTTGCCACCCGTCCAAGCATGTCTTCTGTACATGTGGTTATATCCACACAGCTGCAGTATCTTTGACCTCCTCTGATGACATCGAAGGTGGGAGTTGTTCCGAGATTCAGGATCTGAAGTCCCAACTCATCCATCATGCCAGAGCCTCCCCCCTTTGGTTCACTTCCCGACTTCCCCACCACGTGTTCCAAGCGTTGACATCCCCCCCCAGCATTACATCCTTGACTCCGATCTTCTCCATAATTTTCTTAAAGTGGTCCAAGTCTGGCTCGATAGGCTGTCCACCATCCAGATACACTGACACGACTCCTATTTCCCATGCTCCTGTCCTCAATTTCGCCACCGCGAAGTTTTCAGTTGTCAAGGTTGGGCACTGTGTGAGGTCTATGGTGTCATCAAAGAGTACGATAGCCGCTTTATTAACCTTCTCAGTTTTTCGCACGCATTGCACTACTCGCGTACCTGGATAGCTCTTCATTTCTCCGATCCCACCTATATATGGCTCCTGGACCATTGCAAACGCCAATTTCCTTTTGTCCGCTTCTACAATTAATTTGGCTATGGCCAGTTTGCACTTCTGGAGATTTGCCTGTGCCACACAATACTGGTGAGGTTCACCCATACTACTTGTCCTGTTTTCACCTAGGACCACCTTAGCAATATGCTACGGTGGACCTCACCAGAGTTTCCCATCTTTTCCTTACTGGGCACTTGGAACTAAACGTATTGTGACCCACATGGTCTAGCTTGGCCCTTAGACAGTTTTTGCACGCGCAAAAACTTGGTGCTACCCCGGCGAGCCAGTCTGGATACTTCGTTCTGAGGTGCGGACCTGCGCAGTGGCTTCATAAGTCTACTGGGTCTTCGCGACAGATTCGTTTTCCATGTCCAAATCCTAGACAACGCGAACACTGTATTAGCGGGGACTGATCTGTTACCCTAAGCCGCTGGATATCAATGTGCGCTGTATGCGGGTTTCTGGGCTTCCTTCTATATTTAACTGTCACTCTTTTGTTCTCCTCGCTCACATCTTTGAAGCTTGGCTTGTGTTGGGCTGTGGTGGTACTACAGCAGTCTGCGATAGGGGGGCGATGACATGACCACTCTGCATTTCATTTCGCAGGCGATCAAGTACAGATCACACTGTACTTGATCGCCTGCGAAATGAAATGCCAACATAAATGATTACGCTGGATGACCCGCACCTGATCCGATAGTCGTTCTGCCGAAACGTTGACAGCCGGCTCAAGCACCTGAAAAAGAGAGAGCATCCGAACACGGTACGCGGTCAGATTGTTTCCCCCCTCTGTAGCCCCATAGTATGAGCGCATGACATTCTCATTTATGGATTGTGTCCATCTCATGCGCTGCACACTTCCGCCGGGAGCTGGGACCCCATCAGAGGCCGGTGGGCCTCGAGGTCCTAAGCCGTCCGACGGCCGGCGTCCTCCCCGTCGACGAGCAGGTGGTGGCGTCGTGGGCGGAGAGAAATACTCGTCGCTCGAGCTCGACGCAACTACCGCGGCCGGTGTTGTCACAGCGTTCACAATGGGGCTGGGTACCGGTGGCGGCAAGGCGGAGCTGAGCGACGAGTCCGGAGGTGGTAGGCGTGCACGGCGAGCTGCTGATCTCGTCAACATTCCGTTTCTTGGTTTTCTTCACATTTTACATTTTATTGGTCAAATTTGACAGCCGTCAATCTTGCTTTTTCCGTATTTTTATTTGGTTTTTCATTTTCTTATTGTATATGTGTTTCTAAAGGTTTTAAATGTATTTCTTTAACTTTCTGGGACTAAAATGTGGCTGTGGGAATAAATAAATAAAGAAAATATGGGATGTGAGAAATTTGACGTTTGTTGACTTGCCAGTGTTGCTTTATTATTTATTATTATTTTCTTTATTTAAATTAAATTAAATTACATTTTTAAATATAAGAATATAAATAAATATATAAAAACATTTAAAAATATAAAAAATAGTGCTTCGCCGGTATCGGGAGCAGGGTCCAAGCTACAGCTACAGCTAGGGTGGTTAGGGCTCCAGAGATAGGAACCTCCTCACGATGCGAGCCGTATCGAGGAGTGCTTCGCCGGTATCGGGAGCAGGGTCCAAGCTACAGCTACAGCTAGGGTGGTTAGGGCTCCAGAGATAGGAACCTCCTCACGATGCGAGCCGTATCGAGGAGTACTGCCTTCTGAATCAGGCCCTTGGTCCAACCACCTAACGAGAGCCTCGAGAGATGTTGATCGAGGCTTTCGGCCATCAGGCCATTGGCCGATACGACAATCGGCACAATGACAGCCGAGCTCACATTCCACATGTCAACAACCTCGTGAGCTAAATCGAGATATTTTATTTGTTTCTCTTTCTCAGCTTTCACGAGGTTCTCGTCATGTGGAATGGTGACATCGATTATCATTGCGCGGCGCGCTAATCGGTCTATCACCACTATATCGGGTTTATTGGCGACAATAGTCCTGTCAGTAATAATAGACCGATCCCAGTACAATGTGATATCTCCATTCTCGAGAACTGGGTCGAGCACATACCTGTAGTACGGAAATCCTGATTCCACAAGGATGTATTTCAGAGCAAGTTTCTGATGGATAATAATTATTATTATTACTATTATTGAAGCAGTCGACATGTAACTGAAATGAAATGAAGAGAAATGTCTATAATAAACAAATCTGTGTTTTGAGATGTAATATTTTTATTGATCGAGAGCCAAATAAAACCGCTATGTCCACAGGGGAAATAGTATAAGGTCTATCTATTCATACACGAAATCTCATACGGGGTAATTGTACTCATCATTATGAATAATTTTTACTGTAGGACCAAATCTGAAATTGCGAAAAAAAACCTGCCTGTCCTTACATACTTCCTGCCCCGTTTTTTTTTTTTTTTTTTTTGGGTGGGAAATTATCAAATAACTTCTCCCGCTCTGGAGCGGGAGGGCGTGTCAGACTTTTACTGACTAAAACCCACCCGTGTTCCTTCTGTTGCCTGTGTGCCAGGGCCACGATATCCCTTTCGGACAAACTCGCAACCCCGGCAGGCATTGGTCCTATCAGACCCCGTCAATTGGTGCTGACATCTCTTTGGGGCACCCGGGCCTGGTCCTTATCGGACGGCGAGCTACCCATCGCTCACCGTCCGCAGGCCCGCGCCTACGGTGGCCGGAAATCGGCTTGCGACTCCCGACGCCCGGGGCGTCTCCTGCGGCGACTAAGGGCGCGAGGGCGCGAACCTTGTCTCACCCTCACGCGTTCCGCCTCCTCCTTCGCTAGCATAACTGCTTCGCAGAAGGAGGTGACGGCCTCCCATGCACTCTCGCTCCGAACCATGGCCTGAACCAGGCCCGGACGCGAGAGATCGCCGCCGCCGATCGCCTCCATGAGGACACGGCGGTGCTCCGCCCAAGCTGGGCAGACCTCCACCGTATGCTCCACCGTGTCCTCCGGGCGATCCACACAGTGGTGACACCCGGGCGTTTCCTCCCGCTTTATCCTGAACAGGAACCTCCCGAAACAACCGTGTCCGGTGAGGACCTGCGTCAGGCGGAAGGTGAGGACGCCGTGGCGCCTCTCTAGCCACTCCTCAAAGAGGGGACTTATCGCCACAATTGTGGCGTGCCCATATACTTCCTGCCCCTACGGCTAGGATCACACAAATTATGTTATTATATTAAAAAGAAATAATAAAGTTCCTTTACAAATACGTTCACCCTAAATAATGAAGTCAGTTAATAATAATGTACGGATAATAATTTTCCAAAAAATTTGCAATCAGAAGTGGCAATGGACCGGCCATATTAGGCGTAAATTCAAAGACCTTTGGGTCAAATGTAACGTATTAGGTAGGAGGCCCTCAGGTGAAGTGACGATCTTCATGGGAGGCAGCTGGGTGAGAGTAGCCGAGAATCGAGATAAATAGCGTGTGATTGGAGAGGCTCATGTCCGTGAACTGCTGTAGGCTGGTCGCAGGCGGCCACTAGGGAACCGGACTGCCTCGTTGGTCTAGTAGTCACAACTGCTACTGCTGACAATGAGGGTCTGAGTTCGATTCTCAGGTCGGACAAAGTGTTATTTGATTATTCCGCCAGGGATTTCAAAATCAAAAAAAAAAAAAAATATTTCACATAAACCTACAATGGGCACTTATGAAACGTCAGAAGCTAGGTGCACGGTTCCAATTGGTCGTTTCCTATGGAGAAGAGCCGGCAAGAAACTCCACGGTTACTCTTTTAAAAAAAGTGGGCTTTAACAATGTTATAAGTTACAGTGTTAATAGGTATGGGAGGACAGTGTAGGCCCGTCAACAAGTACCAAGTACTTAACAAAATAAAAGATAGTTTACAAAGCTACAGTCTATTAAGCCTACAACGTTCTCACATTCACAAATTAAAAAAGAATCTATATAAAATATTACTAAAGTAATAAAAATAAAAACCTTCATATTTAAACCAAATGACAACATTGTCATTACAACTGTAAAAAAAAAAAACTGAATAAATGTTCTGTCCACAAGTCACTAATATATATTTTAAATTAAAATTTGTAGGTTATGTCAAAGTATGTAAAAAACAGAAATAAAAATCGTAATTTAGGAGCAGTTAATAGACGTTCACATAGTTATGCCGTTAATGAGGTACCAGGGAAGCCACATGTGCAGAAGGAATTATTGCCAAACTTCCTTGTCTTCAACGTACTCCTTAATCTTATAGTATGCTTTTCTCAGTAGCAGTCCGGAGCTCTGGAGTTGTGCCTGGTTGATGACAATTAGAAAATAAATTAATTAAAATTAAATTATGTGTCATTTCTATACTTATATTGTTTTTGTTTTTTATATAATATTGTTTTTCAAATTCAAATATTTTTATTTGTAGAACATAGGTAAAACAAAGTACCGATGTCAATATTAATAAAAGAGCCTATGTCTTGCCGTCAACGGTGTACAAATATTCTAATTATAAACTAAATAATGGCCTACAACTATCTATCTATTTTTGCATGGTGTGTCTATCGCTTAATATTGTGCACTTGGCTTGTATGTTGCTTATGTTAATTTATTGAACAGTGTAACGATTGTAGATAGACCAATAAATAAATAAATAAATAGGCCCCTATTGTGGAACTTAAACATAACTAGCACCTCCTGCTATTCCTGCACCTCTATCCAACCCTTCGGGGATTACAGGCCCGATGATATGATATTGTTATGCAACATTGTCGTATTCCCGCAGTATGTCAGGGTGCAGACACAGAAGTAATAGAGGAGCTGGTGGTGCGCGGCAGTTCGCTGGAGATGGCGGACCACGCCGGCCTGCCGCTCACTTCTGTCGCACGACTGCTCAACAAACAGTGAGTGATCGTACATACATCACAGAACCTACCTTAGTCTCTATAAATTAAATTACACGCAAAACATCACGCAGGTATTTCCTGAACCTAAACTCAACTGATATTACGCAAGTCATGGTTGTTAGAGCCATGTTTTTCAGTGGCGCTAATTTTCAGTGGCGCTACGATGCACGTGTGACTCTCGGTCACCTACTTATATCATATTTTTTATTTTAAAATTGTCACATAATATTGAGCCTCTTAGAAACACATTCAATCCCAATTTTATGGTTTGACAGCTCGATACGTTACCCTAAATACCTAATAACAAAATATCCTATTTCTTTTAAATTGTAAAACCATTTCGAATCTCTTTAAAACCCATTCCATTTATATATTATGGGAAACAAACTTTGCTGCTAAGTAATTGCTTAGTGAAGTCTGTTGGGAAAGACATCACTACTTGTTACATGGCACGTCACTAGTATAGACAATAATTATGTAATCTGTGGTTCTTCTTGCTCTCCGACCTCCGCTAGAGAAAACATCTTGTGCTACAAATATGTTAAGATTGTAAGCTTTCTAATAAATAAACAGTGTTCTGATTAAGTCAGTGTTTATAATCAACCCACAAAATCAACAAATTCGTTCTTGAGGATAGAATGCTTCACTACCATATCTTATTATAAAGTCGAGTAATGTACGTTACTTACTTGAGTAAATGATTGAGTAAGAATCAACGCTTGATAGTCTATGTTCTATGTTAGAGGGTATGGTTTCCGCACTTAGTCTTTCATGTGGACCATTGTGCGTGGGCCATGGCGGCCGTCAGTGGTTTATTCCAACCAGCCCACCTCCCTCCAGAAGCTGATTAGTCTTCTGGTCTGCATAGGATATCTGTGAAGGATCTGGGTGACCCGAGGGTTTCTGTTCTGATCTGGGTGACGCCTGTGCAGTCAAAGAGCACATGCGCAACGGTTTCTTCAGCCTCCATGCACGCCGTGCACAGAGGGCTGTCCGTTATGCCTATTGTGTGTAAGTGTTTGTTTAGTGAACAGTGTCCCGTTATGGTCCCCGTCACCAGGCGCAGGCCGTTCCTATCCAGGCGTAGCAAACGCCTGGTTAGTCTACCATCTAAGGATGGCATGGCTTCCCTAGATTGCCTGCAGCCCGGTGTCGAGGTCCACCAGTTCTCCGCTTGTGTGTGGGTGAACTCCTGTAGCCACCTACGTAGTTGGTTAAAGGGGATGGGTACGATGGGTTCGGGTCCACAGACTGACGTGCCGGATGCTCTCCTAGCTAGTTCGTCAGCTGCGTCGTTACCTAGTGATCCGCTGTGTCCTTTGATCCATTGCAGTGTCACTGTGTTACGGTTGCACACCGTCACTCGCTCTAGTGCATTGTGACATTCTAGTGTTAATCTGGAGGTAATATACTTTTCCTCTAGGGATTGCAGAACTGAGGCACTGTCGGAAAGTATGCGTATGTGGGTGTCCGTAACTTCCCTGGCTTCTATGGCGTAAGCCGCTTGTATAATGCCCACACATTCCGCCTGGTAGACGGTGTTGAACATTCCCAACGGGCTGGATATATTTATGTTAAAATCGTGTGAGAAGACTCCGACTCCGGTTCCGGAGTTGGTCTTTGATCCGTCGGTGTAAACTCTCGACTCTCTCGGGCCTGAGTAGTCACACCGTTCCTCTGTGAGTATGACGTTGTAGTGCTTCTGAAAGAGGTGAAGTTTCGGGGCCTTGTCGCAGGGTGATGCCATCATCGGTTGTCGTCTGATTGCATCTTCCTTTATGCGTGTGTGCTCAAGCACACACGCATAGAGTCTTTGCTTAGGGTTCCTGTTATGCTGAGCCTGAAAGCAGCCAGGGCTGCCTCTTCTCGCACAATAAGGTGTAGTGTTGGCAGTCCCAGCATTACCTGTAGTGCGGCAGTGGGTGCAGTCCTCATACTGGCAGTTATTGCTACACAAGCAAACCGCTGCAGTTTTTCGAGGTCTTTTTGGGCTGTGCTCAGGTCCGTCCTGGGCCACCAGACCAGTGAACCATATGTGATAATTGGTTGGATGACTGTGGTGTATAACCAGTGGGTGACCTTGGGGCTGATGCCCTAACTTCTTCCAAGCAGTCTTTTACACTGCCATAGGGATATGCTGGCTTTTGTGGTGATGTAGTTGGTGTGTTTTGCCCAGTTTAGCTGTTTGTCCAAATATATGCCCAGGTATTTGGTTTCAGTTGAAAGGCTTAGGATAATTCCAAAGAGTCGTGGCAGTTGTAGTGTCGCCAGCTTCCTCTTTTTAGTGAAGAGAATCAATTCGGTTTTTGACGGATTCACCGAAAGTTGGTGTTTGTTGCACCAGTCTTCTACTATTTTCAAGGCTTGGCGCATTAGGTTGCATAAGGTGTTCTCGTGGGTGCCGTTTATTATTATGGTTATGTCGTCGGCGTAGCCTACGGTAAAATAACCTTTGTCGTTGAGTGTTTTGATGAGGCTGTCTACTACCAGGTTCCATAGAAGCGGCGAGAGGACGCCCCCTTGCGGGCAGCCCTTCGCCACAATGGCCCTTGTAGTGTCATTTACCGTGACTTGTACAGCTCTCATTTTGAGCATATTGGTGATCCAGCCACTCAGGGTCTCGTCTATGTTGTGTCTGTCTAGAGCCATGTTGATGCTGTTGAACATGGTTTTGTCGAAGGCGCCCTCGATGTCAATGAAGGCGGCCAGTGATGAGCATTTGTGGTCCACTGCGCATTCTATCTTAGAGACCACGCTGTGTAGCGCGGATTCTGTCGATTTGCCTGTGGAGTACGCGTGCTGTTGTTTATCGAGTGGTTTAACCCGAAGAGGCCCGTCTCGAATGTGTCTATCACAGAGTCTCTCCAGGGTTTTTAGTAGGAAGGATGTAAGGCTGATTGACCTATAAGCCTTGGGTTGTGTGTAGTCGGTTTTGCCCGGTTTTGGTATGAAGATAACTTTCACTTCGCGCCATGCTAGTGGTATGTGTCTGAGGGCTATGCACGCTCGATAGATCTCCACCAGCCACGGTGTCAGAAGATCTATCCCCCACTGTAGCAGGGCTGGGAAGATACCATCCAGCCCTGCGGACTTAAATGGCTTAAACGTGTTGATGGCCCACTTTATACGGTCTTCTGTTGCTATGTTATGGGCTCTTGACCAGTCTTGGTCCATTGGGGTCCATTCTGGCACAACTTCCCACGTCCTGTCCTCCAGGAGTTTGCAGTCCGGGAAGTGAGTCTCAAGAAGGACCTTGCTGGTTTCATGGTCAGTTGTGGTATACGTGTTTTCGGGTTTCTTTAGCGCGCCAAGAGTTCGGTCCTGGTCAGTTGACAGGATTTTCCTTACCCTTGCGGCTTCGTTATTTGTCTCTATGGATTCACAGAATTTCCTCCAAGCTGTTCTCCTGGCAGTCCTAATCTGTTTCCTGTATAGATATTGGGTTTCTTTGTATAGCTCCCAGTCATCCGGGAGTCTCGTGTTCTTGGCTCTGTTAAATTGCTTACGAAGTGCATCTCTGAGTTTACTGAGTTCGGCGGTCCACCAGGGGTTTCTCTCAGTCTTGGTTTGTGGTGCCCTTAGTTTGCAACAAGCATGGTAGGCTTCGGTAATGTATTCTGATAACTTTGTGACAGTGTATTCTAATTGTGCAGGTTGTTAGTGTTAGGTGCCTATCTAGCAGTTAGGCCAGGAGGCGCTTATATCCCGGTACATTTGTGCGCCGAGGATTTCGTCTCGGTATGGGTTTTTTAACGTTGGTTGTTAGTGTGAAGCGGATTCTTCTATGGTCTGAGCAAGAAGGCTCGTCCGACACGTGCCAGTTTGTGATAAAGTTTGTCGCGTTCACATGTCTAGATAATATTTATACAGATATTATACCAAGCCACAAAGAAATTATAAATTTACTTGATTCTGATCATTGTGGGCAAAGGATTACTATCCAAAACCGAAACAACAAAGTGGCTAAAAAGGATATCACTGTTAACCCCAAAACAGCACGTCGCTTGGAAGCTTTTAAAGGTAAACTCATTGATAAATTACCAGTTCCATCTATTAATGATGATCTTAATCATCTTTATAATGTTTTTTTTAATATTTATTGTCAACAATTTAATTCCACATTTATTCCCAAGACTATCTCGGTTAATAGTAACGCATCTTTCAGTGATTGGGCTACCATTGGCATTCATAAAAGTAGAACACGGCTTTATGAGCTGTACAATGAAAGGTATTATGTAAACACTGATGAATTTAATTTGTATGTTAGAAATTATTCAAAATTATTCAAAAAAGTTTGTTGTATGGCCAAGTCGCGTTATTTGAGTTCGAAGATTAAAAACAGTAGTAATGTAATTAAAACGACTTGGAATATTATTAATAGTGAAACGGGAAGGTCTAGGAACCGAAATACTGACTATAGCCTGTCAATTAATGACAACATAATAAAATCAGACTCACAAGTCGCCGTGGCCTTTGAAAATTTCTTTTCGGATATTCCCGTTTCAACTACTAAATCCCTAAACTCATCACCTTCTGTTGCTGAGTCTTTGCTTAAGGAAAATGTAAATGTTTGCGATTCGGAATTTCACTTTGAACATATTACCTGTAGAGATATAATTAAAACCTTTAACACTTTAAATGTAAAAAAGACTGCAGATCTGTGGGGTAATTCTGTAGAAGTTGCTAAGTCTATTATAGACATCGTAGCACCTACTTTAGCCCTTACCTTTAATAATTGTATTGACTGTGGGGTGTTTCCTGACCTCATGAAGAATAGTAAAATAATACCGTTGTTTAAATCAGGTAGTACATCAGACCCCACAAATTATAGACCTATTTCAGTACTACCTACCTTTAGTAAAATTTTTGAGAAATTAATTTTGGACCAATTGCAAAGATTTTTTAATAAACATAAATTACTACATAGCAAACAGTTTGGTTTTACAAGGGGTCGTTCGACTACTGATGCCGGTGTTGAACTGTTAGGACATATTTATAATGCATGGGAAGATAAATGCGATGCCTTGGGCATTTTTTGTGATTTGTCCAAGGCTTTCGATTGCGTTTTTCATGAAACGTTAATCAGGAAACTCCGCCACTACGGGATCCGGAACACCGCTCTGGATCTTCTTACTTCATACTTGAGTAATAGGATTCAGAGCGTTGACGTCAATGGAAAAAGATCTCCCGGATCTATAGTAACAATGGGAGTTCCACAGGGCTCAATTCTTGGTCCTTTCTTGTTTCTTATTTATATTAATGACTTGCCTTACCTCATAAAGGATAATCATGATATAGTGTTGTTTGCAGATGACACTTCACTTTTGTTTAAACTTAAACGTCAGCAGCTGGTTACTGACGATGTAAATAGCGCGATCTCAAAAGTAGTTCACTGGTTCAATGTTAATAATTTACTTCTAAATGAAAAAAAAACCAAATGCATTAAGTTTACGCTACCTCACGTTAGGCAGGTGAAAACTGATGTGTTGATAAAGGGCGAAGAATTGAATCCTGAAGAAAGCACAGTATTCTTGGGCTTAACTTTGGATGCTAAGCTTCAGTGGGGCCCACATATAGATAAACTGTCTAAAAAGCTAAGCTCCGCAGCATATGCTGTTAGAAAAATTCGTAATTTAACTGACATAGAGACAGCCCGTTTAGTGTACTTTGCCTATTTTCATAGTGTAATGTCGTACGGTATTCTGTTGTGGGGAAATGCCGCCGACATTCAGAATATCTTTGTTTTGCAGAAAAGAGCTGTACGATCAGTTTATAAATTAAGTCCAAGACACTCTCTCCGAGAGAAATTTAAGGAGATTAATGTAATGACTGTACCTTCTCAGTATATTTTTGAAAATCTTTTATATGCCCATAAAAATATAAAATTGTTTAAAAAATACAGTGATATCCATAATATAAATACTAGAAACAAACATAAATTTGTTGTACCTACAACAAGGCTCAAGAAAATTGGTGGCTCGTTCCGATGTCAATGTATACGCTTTTATAATACACTTCCAAGCCACGTTCAAGATCTAAGCCTTAATAAATTCAAATCATTCATTAAACGTAAGTTGTGTCAGAAAGCTTTTTATACCGTTAAAGATTATATTGAGGACAAAAAGGCTTGGGATTGAGATGCTCCAATTTTAATTATTGAAGTGGTTTATTTTTATTGTTTGATGTTTTTTTTTGCTAACTTTTATTATTTTATATACGTAACGTAATATATACGTAATGACATGATTATTTACTTGTAAAGTATTATATTTTTTTAATTATTGTGAATGTGAAGACTATGTGGGTTATTGCTCTTTTATTTTTATTTTCACTTTGTCTTTTATTCTCAGTTAGTGTTAATCATGGTCTGGCAGTTTGAGTCATTAAAGCGGCCTACCCAAATGTCCTTTCTTTGGTATTGATCGTCGCATCGTTGAGCTCCTTAAGTTCTGAGTAGAGCTGCACGATTACTGACAAATGCGTGCACTGACTGGTCAGGTCCACTCAATCTGCGTGGTTCTTTCCTCAAAAGACCATTTCAGACACCAATCTACATGGCCTTCACATGATCTGACCAAGATTATGTCTGGACTTTAAAAGAGACTGTGACCTCTGAGTTTGTTTCGGCCTTTCTTCTCAGAGTAGTCAGATAGGAAACGCCGACCTCATCTAGTTTTAAAAATATGACTGACGTGTAAAAGTGTTTGTACAAACCTACTTACAGAAATAAAAATCATTTATCATTTAAGGGCCTCACTCCGCTCTCCTTGGCGAAAGAGAACTGGCGCAAACCTACAGTACTTGATACTAACTATCGTAAGGAAGTATGGCAAGGCAAAGAGCTTCATGGATGCTTTTTCCAGGCCCTCCATGAGCCTGATGTAGACTTTCTGGCGTCCGTATCCTGGCTGCGTTTCGGCGACCTCTTCGGGGAAATCGAAGGTTTTGTCTGTGCGATTATGGATAAAGTTATTATGACGAATAATTATCGGAAATACATTGTCAAGGACGGTACGGTTAACATCTGTCGGGCATGCCACCGTCCCGGTGAATCAATCCGACATATTATTTCTGGTTGTTCTCGTCTTGCTAACTGCGAGTACTTGCACAGACACAATCTAGTGGCTAGGATTATCCACCAGCAACTTGCCTTGCAGTACAACCTTGTGGAGTCCGATGTACCATACTACAGGTATGTGCTTGACCCAGTTCTGGAGAGTGGTCACGCCACATTGTACTGGGATCGATCTATCATCACTGACAGGACTATTGTAGCCAATAAGCCTGATATTGTGGTGATAGATCGACGAGAGCACCGTGCAATGATTGTTGATATCGCTGTCCCTCATAAGGAGAATCTCGTGAAAGCTGAGAAAGATAAAAAAATCAAATATCTTGACCTAGCACACCTGATTGTCGAGATGTGAGACGTAGACTCTGCAATCATTGTCCCAATAATTGTAACGGTAAATCGCCTAATGGCGGAGAGCCTAGACTAACACCTCAGGCTCTCATTGCACGGCTGGGTCAAGGGCTTGATTCAGAAAGCAGGACTCCTGGACACGGCACGTATAGTGAGGAGGTTTCTCTCTCTAGAGCCCTGACCGCCGGCAGCTTTGTTCCTGATGCCGATGGGTCACTATTTTTTATAGTTTTAAATGATTTTTATACAAATATTTAAAAATGTAATTAATGTGTATACAAATGTAATAAAGGAAAATAATAATAATACCGTTTAATTCAGGCGACACAGGCCCATAGAAAAATACATTAACCTTTATACATATTGTAATATAAACAAAACTTGTGTTAATAAAAAGGCTTAAGACTATGTTAGTTGCACTTCACTTTGCACTATATTAAATTGTGATGATCTGTGGAACTTGTCCACGGAAGTGACGGAATACCACGTCCTGCAGCCAAAAGTCTTCTTCCATGACGAGGGGCAGATAACAGTTCGGTACACGCATGACAAACGCCTTGAAGTTGACATTCCGACGCGACTCCAGTAACTGCACCCTCGGCGTGTACCTCGTCTTTTGGCGCACGTACTCCACGATGTCCTCCGTCTTAGTGGTGTAGTGCAGGCGGGAGATGTACACCGGCCGTGTTCGGCTTTGCAGCACGCACGCTCACTTCGGGCCCCGTATTAGCTTTGCCGCAGCGGTTCTTGTTAGTTCGTAATCGGCGCTTTCTTCTTTGCACCGTCACGAAACCTTCATCATTAGCAGCCCTATTCGGCGCCTTTTCTGGCATGGACTTGATACTAGGAGTGCCAGGGGTACTCCCCAGCTTTCAGCTTTTTTTTTTATCTTTCCCTAACGGGATGAAAAGGGGTAGTCAATTTTACAATTGAGGATTTTACTGCGTGGCTTGATTAACTTGAGAATTGGTATTAATACTAAGCAACGAAAATTGACCCCTGACGGGATGAAAAGGGGTAGTCATACCCCTTTTCATCCCGTCAGGGGTCAATTTTCGATAAATCTGATACATGTTATTCTTAATTTTTGTTGCTTAGTATTAATACCAATTCTCAAGTTAATCATTTGACAAGGGAGGATTATACTGCGTGGCTTGATTAACTCTTAATTATGACGTAGGCATCCGCTAAGAAGGTGTTTTTGGTAATTTTACCTTCAAAGGGGTGAAAAGGGGAATTCCGTTTGTATAAAAAATCTTATTCCATGTGTTAATAAATCTGAAACTTAGCACGAATAAGTAAATTATAAAGTTAGTCATTTTTTGTTTTATTAAAGGGGTATTGGGGGATGTCAAAGTTTGTATGGAAGAATTTTATACGCGCGGTCCGATTAACTCAAAACTCGGTATTTTATATAAACCCATTAGGTTTATATAAAATACCGAGTTTTGAGTCACAGAATATAAAGCCTTACATCTTTTTGGGTTTATTTTTGTTTATTATTATTAAAATATTAAAATGGATGATATACGTACCGTATCCAAATTACTAATACATAATGCATTCATAGACCATATATCTCACATAGAAAATATTTGAAATTCCACTATTCAATTTCCTACCGTATGGCCTCAGCCTGGCACCACTAGTATAATATAAAATTACTCAAACCCATTCTGTTTTGTTTGAGGCACAGTGGCCAGTGGTAGCATCTTATTTGGATCACGTTATTTGTATAGGAAATACTTACGACTCATGTCTGAGGACTGTAAATTAAGTATGTATGGCCTTAAGCCGTATATCCTTGGCCTTCATACATTAGCAATAGGGTTAAATCAGCATACAATAAAATAAAGACAGTTTGGAAAATTATTAACAATGAAACGAACAGGAACAAAAGACATACTGATTACACACTGGAAACTTCCCGCAGTCTCGCTAGCGATAACATCAATGTTGCTCAGGAATTTGCAACTTTCATTACAAATATTCCAATTAAAACTACAGAAACTTTAAATTCCTCGCCCTCACTTGCTATTTATTGATCTATTAAGCGCGAATGTTTCAGCTTGCCCTGTGGAATTTAAATTCAAACATATAAAACCTGTGGTCGTTGTAAAGACTTTTAAGCAACTTAAGATTCAAATTACCGAAGATCTGTGGGGCATGTCTACTAAGGTTTGTCAATCCATTATTGTGACTATTGCACCCTATCTAGCTTTACTATTTAATTTGAGTGTAGATCAAGGGCATATTCCCAGATTTAATGAAGTATAGTAAAGTTATTCCACTTTTCAAATCAAGTGACAGCAAAGGCACTAATAATTATAGACCCGTATCGGTTGTGCCGGTTTTTAGCAAGGTGTTTGAAAAAGTAATGTTGAATCAAATGCTCAATCATTTTAATCAAATTAACATCCTACACGATCAACAGTATGGTTTCACCAAAGGACGTTGTACACCTGACGCCAGTGTCACATTATTGAAACACATTTGTAACGCATGGGAAGAGGCACAAGATGCAATATGCATCCCCTTTAAAATTGGCTACCCCTTTCCACCCCATTAGGGGTAGATTTTTTGTCAACCCTGATACACCTTTTCCTTTATTTCCGATCTTAAATATAAATAACGAGTTTCAAGTTAATCGAACCGCGCGATATATCTTTCCATACAATTATTTTCCCCCACAAAATTCAACACCCCCTTTTACAAGGTTTTTATTGAAAATTTATGTTTATGGTCGTTTTAGTTATTAAGAAAATTTAAAGTTTATTGATCAAAGGAAACATAATTTTGATTTATACTGTGTCCCTCTTTTCACCCCAAATGGAGTTTATTTTTGAAAAATATTCGTTCATGTGTTATTCAATTACTTTGGAGTTTACCAAGATGCACAGTAAAATCCTTCCCTAAACTTTAAAAACCCCCTTTTGCCCCGTAAGGGTTACATTTGAATAAACCCAAAAATATGTAAGGCTTTATATTCTGTGAGCATTAGGTTTATATAAAATACCGAGTTTTGAGTTAATCGGACCGCGCGTTAAAATTCTTCCATACAAACTTTGACACCCCCCAATACCCCTTTAATAAAACAAAAAATGACTAACTTTATAATTTACTTATTCGTGCTAAGTTTCAGATTTATTAACACATGATTGAATACTTTTCAAAAATAAACTCCATTTGGGGTGAAAAGAGGGACACAGTATAAATCAAAATTATGTTTCCTTTGATCAATAAACTTTAAATTTTCTTAATAAATAAAACGACCATAAACATAAATTTTCAATAAAAACCTTGTAAAAGGGGGTGTTGAATTTTGTGGGGGAAAATAATTGTATGGAAAGATATTCGCGCGGTTCGATTAGCTTGAAACTCGTTATTTATATTTAAGATCAGAAATAAAGGAAAAGGTGTATCAGGGTTGACAAAAAATCTACCCCTAATGGGGTGGAAAGGGGTAGTCAATTTTAAAGGGGATGATTTTATGTTTCGGATTGGCGCAAAATAGGCTGAATGGATTTAGATGAAATTTGCTAACATAGTTTATAGTTTATAATCTGCAATAACACATAGCGTACTTTTAATTAATTCCGGTAGTACGTTCTCGTAACATTTTTTCCGACATCCACGCGGGCAAAGCCGCGGGCAAAAGCCAGTTTTATTATAACACAAAGTACCCCATAAAAAGAGTTGTGTACTTTTGACAATCTGAAACGTGGTTGATCTAATTTGTTCCTATTTCTAGTGTTAAAATGATGCCTGTCACTTATCTTACTGAAAAGATGTAGGTTTTTTCTAACATACATAATATTTTCATATATATATTGGCAAGGTACCGTCATGATGTTAATTTCTTTAAACAGTTCCCTTAGAGAATCGCGTCTGCTGAGGTTGTAGATGGCTCTGATAGCCCTCTTTTGCAGAATAAAGATAGAAACAATATCTGCAGCCCGTCGCCACAGCAAAATATCGTAAGACATGATGCTATGAAAGTAACTAAAATAGACTAGTCTCGCTGTATCTGTTACGGCTAATACCCGAAGTGCGGCTACACCTAGTTTTAGCCGGTTAGAATTATAGGTCCAGACAATCCCTGTTGGATAAAACCAATTTACCAACAATAGAGGGGATCTGGCGCTCGGCGGCCGCTACCGCGGCACGCTCGCTTCGCTCGCTCGCCTTCGCTTGTTAATGGTTACTGTTCTAACCTAACCTAACCCAAATGATTTTACCCGAAAACAATCGGCTCGTACTAGGTTTAACCAAGAGTAAGTGGCTACACCTAGTTCTAACCGGCTAAAACTAGGTGTAGCCGCACTTCGGGTATTAGCCGTAACATATCCACGTCTGTTAATTGGCGGATTTTCCAAACCGCGTAGGTGGCTCAACTTAGCCGCCCTGCAAGTGATGTTAAGTGAGCACTCCACTGCAGCTTTCGAATGAAGCGTGATTCCCAGGAAAACAGTATTTTCGACGAATTCTAGTATCTCTTTGTCAATATAACGTGATATTCACTACAACTAACATTCGGTAACGCGAATCTTATGCATTTAGTTTTCTTCTCATTGAATAACAAATGATTTACAGTAAACCAATTATGAACCTTAAGCATAGCATTATTTACGTCGTCAAGCTCCTGTGTATGTTTATTTTAAAAATCAGAGATGTGTCATCAGTAAATAAGACCATTTGTGGTCGGTTTTCTAGTAAATGAGGTAAATCATTTACATGTACTAAAAAGAGGAACGGCCCCAAAATTGAGCCCTGCGGTACACCCATTTTGACTATTAAACCCAATGAATTTACTCCGTTTATTTGAACTTGCTGCAGTCTATCATTCAAATATTATTTTACTAAGTTAATCCCAAGTTTACCCAGTCCGTAATGCTCAAGTTTCAAGTGCAGAGTTTCGTGATTTACGCAATCAAATGCCTTGGATAGGTAACAAAAGATGCATATTGCATCTTGTGCCTCTTCCCATGCGTTACAAATGTATTTCAATAATGTGACACTGGCGTCAGGTGTACAACGTCCTTTGGTGAAACCATACTGTTGATCGTGTAGGATGTTAATTTGATTAAAATGATTGAGCTTTGATTCAACATTACTTTTTCAAACACCTTGCTAAAAACCGGCACAACCGATACGGGTCTATAATTATTAGTGCCTTTGCTGTCACTTGATTTGAAAAGTGGAATAACTTTACTATACTTCATTAAATCTGGGAATATCCTTTGATCTACACTCAAATTAAATATTAAAGCTAGATAGAGTGCAATAGTCACAATAATGGATTGACAAACCTTAGTAGACATGCCCCACAGATCTTCGGTAATTTGAATCTTAAGTTGCTTAAAAGTCTTTACAACGACCACAGGGTTTATATGTTTGAATTTAAATTCCACAGGGCAAGCTGAAACATTCGCGCTTAATAGATCAATAAATAGCAAGTGAGGGCGAGGAATTTAAAGTTTCTGTAGTTTTAATTGGAATATTTGTAATGAAAGTTGCAAATTCCTGAGCAACATTGATGTTATCGCTAGCGAGACTGCGGGAAGTTTCCAGTGTGTAATCAGTATGTCTTTTGTTCCTGTTCGTTTCATTGTTAATAATTTTCCAAACTGTCTTTATTTTATTGTATGCTGATTTAACCCTATTGCTAATGTATGAAGGCCAAGGATATACGGCTTAAGGCCATACATACTTAATTTACAGTCCTCAGACATGAGTCGTAAGTATTTCCTATACAAATAACGTGATCCAAATAAGATGCTACCACTGGCCACTGTGCCTCAAACAAAACAGAATGGGTTTGAGTAATTTTATATTATACTAGTGGTGCCAGGCTGAGGCCATACGGTAGGAAATTGAATAGTGGAATTTCAAATATTTTCTATGTGAGATATGTATAGGCATTAAAAATTAAGATTCTTTTAGGTCTATGAATGCATTATGTATTAGTAATTTGGATACGGTACGTATATCATCTTTTTTAATATTTTGGGCTAGTAAGAACTTATTAATGGTCTTCTGATTTAAGATAAAATTATCACCGCCTGTACTCTTAGGCGTTACAACAACATGTAGAGTTACAACATTTAAAATTACATTTAGAATTTTCCCCTAAATCGATAAGTTTGAATATTGCAGATTCCCAGGAGGGGATGGTGGGTTTTTTGGTTTAGTGCTTTGGATCAATTTCCCAATAAACGGTATTTTATAACCATTATCATAATTTAGTATGATAGGATCATCCAGAAAGTACTTATTGTAGTTCTGGATAACATCGCGTGTTACCTCGCTAAGAAATACCATTTGTTATCAGGATAACATCATGTTTTACCTCATTAAGATAACAATAGAGACACATCTCTTAAATAAATAACGCCATAACGGTGAAAAGCGTACTACCTCATCAAGAAAGTACTTATTGTATTTCTGGATAACATCGCATGTTACCTCGTTAAGAAATACCATTTTTTTATTAGGATAACATCACGTGTTATCTCATTACGATAACAATAGAGTCATACATAACTCTTAAAATAAGAAATGCCATAACTGTGACAATAACTTTGCGTTTCTCCCGTATCTTATTCTTATAGCGTTTGATCTTACGCCTAAATATTCTTCATCGTGTTTATTTTTTCGTTTTCCATGACTAATTATCACTTTGTTAATACTTTTCTCAATGAAAATATAAATATTTTTAAGGATGTGGATTGAATCATTGAAATATACAGCGTAGCAGTGCAACACACGAAGAACGAATGAAGTGACGGAAGGCACAGACTATCAAATGATTTTATTTTTATTTTTTTATCTTTGTAAAGTGTGGCAGTGTAGTGCATTGGAGACGGACTACAATGTTAGTTAAATCTTGAGGATGCAACATTGAAGTATAATATCTAATAGTGTTACGCAGAACCCAGTAAAAAATGTTAGAGGAGACCGAGCAAGCCAGGAGGCATGATGAACTTCGGGACATTTGAAAGTCAAACTACAACACACACAGTTTGTATTTAACCCAGTAGTCCAGAATAAAAGGCTTTATTATTATTAATAGTCTTACAAGCTCTGAACAGCGGCGTCCACCCGTGGCCGTCCTCAGCGTGGACGTCGCCGCCCTCGTCGAGGACGTAGCGCAGCATGGTCAAACTGCAGGAGTCTACCGCGTAGTGCTCCACACGAAGACCGTTCAGATCGCGAACCTGGAGCAAGTATTATGACAACTCTTTTAAAACGGTGAACGAAAACATTTAGATGAATCACGCATGTCCTAGAACCATTTCATGTGACATCCAGCTATCAGCACTGGGCCTGCGTGGTGTGAATAAATAAAATAATAATAATAGAAGTTTGTTTAGGTAAAAAGGTAAAATACTAAATAAAAATTTGCTTAAATCTAAATAAAATTATATTGTGTTATGTGCCTGAACTAGATTATCCTGTGTTTCAGGCGAGGCAAGGTATAATTTATGGTTAATTGAACTTACCTTAAGTGAACTTTAACCAAAATTATACGAGATGTTGCAACCGAAGATATTTAACACACATTGTAGTCCGTACTTCATTGCACTACACTGCCGCACTGTTTAAAGATTGAAAAAAAATCCTTCGATAGTGTGTGTCAACTGTCACCTCATTAGTTTAGAGCTTACTGTTTACTCCATTCCATAATAATATGGGGGTGTTATGTACTTACATGGGTAGGGTGTTAAATCTCTTCGGATTATATAAAACTTGTTGTCTTTTTATTTCACTTTGTACGCAATCGGGTTTTTTGATTTCTTAAATTTTTCAGACAGTTTTTATCTTTCCCTGTTGAATAACGTTGATTGTAATCACGAGGTTTTCACTGCACAACGACGGACGGTATGTAGTGGCAACGTGTTGCATTGTGCATAAAGCTTCTTTGTTCATGTTCACCTGAAAGTTGGCACTTTGCTCCAGCAGCAGCTGCACAATGGGGATGCAGCCATTGAGCACAGCGATGTGCAGTGCTGTCTGGCCGGTGGACGACGGCTGCTCGATCTCTGCGCCCGCGCCTAGCAGGAAACGCACCGTGTTTATGTCACCTGAAATGATAAAATATATAAAAAGGATTTGTAAACATTATGAAGTGATTAAACAGTCACAACCAAAATATGATCAACACCTTAGGGTATATTTTCGTCAATTCATTGCACAATAGCATCAGATTTACCAACTCACGTTTTATTGCGTCGTCATGTCGTATGCGATAGTCTGCTCAGTGCCGTAGCTGCACAATGTATTATGTCGTATGCGATAGTCTGCTCAGTGCCGTAGCTGCACAATGTATTATGGCTCCTGACTTGATAATGGAAACAATTTGAAGACTGTCGAATGTATTACATAAAGACTTGATTGTACATTGTTGGATGGTATTGGTAACCATAAGAGACAAATCCTTATCTTTGGAACCGGATCACAGAAGTGCCATTGGGTGACAGAAGTTGATTAAGAGTTAGTTCCACCAACAACAAACGATTTTATTTCAGAAGCTGTATCTCGTATTAGGTCTATGGGTTTATATGTATACAAAGTCAAATTATTAGGTCACTCAGTTCATATGTATACGGGGTCAAATTAGCAGGTCAATCAGTTTATATGTATATACGGGGTCAAATTATTAGGTCAGTCAGTTTATTTATGTTTACAGGGTCAAATTAAATTACCTAGCGAAACTCCGCAGGCCTGGCGGATATCGATATCTAAACAGGATAAAATACAAATAAAAAAGATTTGATGATTTTCTTTTTTAGGTTAAACGACCGCTTGTAGTGAATTTACATGAAATATGAGTTGAGAAGATCTGTACTTTTTTGTTTTATCGTGTTCAGATATCGGAACCCATCACGTCTGTGGAGTTTCACTTACAAATTTAATGTGATCCTGTATGCATAAACAGTCAAGAAGAAAATAACATATTAATATTCATTTCTTCATATATTTATTTGCAATCCATAATTTTTTAAAGTGTTACTATGGCTTAAAGCTAAAGTACAATTACGGACCCTGTAGGGCACAGCAAAATGTATAAAATTAATTCTTAAAATAAAAACAAAACTAGGAAACAATTAGCAATCAACAATTTTTAATAATAAATAAAAAGTTTTTATTGTTTAACATACAATTGTTCCACAGCACAAAATGAAGGCAGCCCCGGTAAGTTCTAAAGATACCTGTGATGGGGTTACCTCGCAACTTCCCATGGGTTACTATGTACAATGTTGAGACATCATTAAAAAAGGAAGGAAAATATTTAAGTTCTAGGGTGTTACAAAAAAAATTGTAGCATGTTCAGGATTGTAGTGTTGTGTGGCGGGGGTGGATGTGCGGGATGTGTTGGTTTGAGTAGGTATGTGAGTTTATGTTAATGATTAATTAACTGATATGTATGTATGTTATGAGTGGGTACAGGTTCTTCATTAGCATATTCTGGTTAATATAAGTTCAATTTCATCGTACGTTTGTGATTTTAACCATTCCGTTAAAGTATTTTTACATTCGTACCGCAACACGTGGTAAATATTCAATTCGAGGTTTAATTTATTATAAATATGTCGCCTCCGCCATTTAATGTTTACAACAAGACAAGGTGCGCCACCTAGTGGCAACTCTCAAGACTAGAACTGGCGCGCTTTGACAGAGTCGGAGCGTTTCCGATCGGTTACGAGATTGAGGAGAACGCGCCAAGTCGGGCATTCCTTATCTGGTGATCGAGCTGTGAGGACGCTTCGGAACTGTCCTACGTTTTGTTGTGCTCAGTTATTGTGGTAATTGTAATTTGTAGTGATTGTGTCAATTTCTGATTTTAATAAACGCTGTGTACCGTACATTCGTACCCAGTGTGTTTTCATTGCACGAAACCCACCTTATGTCCCACATGATGGCCCACATGATGTCTGAATCTAACAGAGTAAATCCTAACGATCCGACAAATATAAGTTGATGGAGTATTATACTGACGCCTGGCGAAAACCGTACGGACCCGAGGGAAATGGGCCACAATATCTTTACCGTCTTTTATCGAGATTTGATGGATCAAATGAGAGGGTCTTGTGCAGATATGTATGGGTATGTTCAATCTGTATAATTTCCTAACAGTGAGCAAATTACTAATCTTATAGAGATTGTCTGTAGAATATCGAAAGGGGTTACTCGTAAAATACATAACTTTGATGAGAGACATTTGAGCCCTTTCTAGGTCTAAAAATTTGGCCCGTCCCCAGACCTGTATACAGTATGTGATGACCGATTGTGCCAGAGCAGTATATATTTTATTAAGTAGCAACGGTGGCATCACATGCCGCAACGTTTTAAAAATCCATATAACTTTTCTGACCCTGGTCATGGTGTTTTCGATATGGGTGTGCCAGGACAATCTTTGATCAACTGTTATACCAAGATATTTAATTAAACTAACTTGCTGTATGCTTTGACAATTGCAAGGATAATCGGAGTTTGCACGCTCATGGATCACTATCCCAAAATCAGCACCTGGCTGTGTCCTCTGATTTGGAGTAAAGCAGATGAAGTTCGTTTTTGATATGTTTAGGGTTAAAAGATTAGCATTTAACCAACTTGCTATTACTGCTACTCCACGTTCGGCAGCAGCACGCCCGGAAGCCCGCACGGTAGTCCGGTAGAGATGTCGACATTGCTAACACAATTTATACAAGCCTGTCTTAGCTCCCGTCCATTATGCCAGTTGGACAACACTGTTGATACAATGTCACCACTCACACTTGGGCACTTTTTGATAGATGAGCCATTACATAATATTCCTTCCGTTATTCACTAAATAAGATCAAAGTTAGGTTAATAAATTAGCTACGTAAACTACTTAATTACTGCTGAGAAACCTATATGTGCCTACACATACATACTTACCACTCAATGATTTAAGTTCCTAAACTAGTTTACATACATGCTGTTGCTTATAACTACATATGTACAACTAATACCTAATGATATTGTCTTATAGATAGGTACTTCCCTTAATGTGTCATGCTGCTTACTTTGCTGTATAAACATGAAATAAACTGACATGGAGGTTACTACTTACCTATCTATTTATGGATACTCTGATATTCATTTTTTGTAACATACAGTCCACTAAGATTACGTAAGATTTGTTATATTATTTTGATTAGTTTTAAAATATAGAAAACATGTGAGTTATCAAGCCCAACTTAGTAGTGGTATTTGTAAAAGGACACGGTTCTTTTGGTGGGCGGTGAGTTCGATCGTTCTGTGTGTTAGTTGCTCAATAAAGAACTAGGACACAGTCGCGTTATTTTATTTATCAAAATCTCCCAAAAATATTTGCAACGCATAAACAACCTAACGCCGTCGTCCCCATACATATATGAATATAATATATATACTAATATGCATGCATAAAACATTTTGTTCCGTTCAGGTCTCCACGCTGCCGGTTCCGATGACCTGATGTAACTCATAATTCATGAACGGCCCGGACTGCCGGCTATTCTTACCGGAACTGTGTCGCATCCGGTTTTGGAACGATCAATACCTTTCCTCACGGCTGTCGCGAGTGGCGTGAAGCCGTTGCTCGGGTTCATAATGCCGATTAGAGCTGGACGTTCGTCTAGCATGCCTTGCACCTGTAAACATTTCATACGAGTCACCGATAGATTATGCAAAAAATAACTTTTTTACAAAAGAAAACTACCGTCTTCCAATAACAAAAACTACATACCTAGTGGTAAATAAATATAAATAATAAAAAATAATCATGTAAATCGGCCTAGTAATCACGGAGAAATCAATGAATATACAAAAATACATACAGACGAACATAGAACTTTTCCTTTTTTGAACTCCGCTATAAATATTCACCTTCCATTTAAATTATAAAAGCATGGTAGCTAAAACAAACCTACTTTGCTATATAAACCTTAGAGAAAAATTATGATGTAGTACGACTTACACTTTCATAAATTTTACTAGACGTACCCATTTATTTACTTCAAGGCAACTAAAATAAGCGGCCTTGGCAATATTTACCAGTCAACCAAATATCATGCTAATGATGTGTTGTAGTTATTTAAGACCTTTCTTCTTTATCAATTGTTACATCACTACCATTGAATATTACTAAACGTACTTCACTAGTAACGCTATTAAAATCTATGTAGTCTATGGTAATTTTTCAAATAAATGAACGTTGCAAATTATTTTCACTTGCTTTATTTAATAAATATATCATGATGGTAACATAGCAGATGCACAACATTAATAAGTATATGTATAGACAAAAAAGAAAATATTCTTTTTTTCTGGCCCACGTCTGCCAATTGAGGTGTTTAAAATTATAAAAACATTAAAAACACAAATAGTGTAGGATACGATGGTGAATAAACAAAAGTTATAAAAGCAGTAGCGGCAGAAATATCAACGCATCTAAGTCATATAATTAATCTTTGTATAGAGGCTGGTGTTTTTCCTGAGGCACTCAAAATATCTACTGTTAAACCACAATTCAAAAGGAAAATAAAGAGCTAATCCTATTATTGCTAGTGCTAATGTTATTGACTTATATCCCTTATTAGTATAATCTCAATAATATTTGAAAAGTATTTATATAAACGGTTATATACCCACTTATCTCGAAAAATTAAATATACTGGCTAATGACCAGAAAGGGTTCAGAAATGGTAAAACCATAAACTTAGCACTATATGATTTTTTACATAATGTCACGCCAAAAGTATATATTATGCGAATATACCAGTAAGTACGATATTCTGTGACGTGACACAGGCCTTCGACCATGTCCGTCACGACATACTAATTGGGTGAATATTTAATTTCGTGCATATTATCATCTTTTGGAGAATAGTCAAATAAATGTGACTAATCATGTTCATTGTATGTTTTTTTGAAAGTGTTTAATGATGATAAGTGAAATATAACAAAGGGACAGTAATCAGACTTTTAGTTTTGAAGATATTGACGTTTGTTTTTTTTGAAGGAACGGTAATGAGATTTGACACAAATGGGAATTAGATATCTATTTATGGTAATGAGTTAGGAAAAATGGTAATTAACAATAAACCGACAGTTTCATAAATCATCCTTTAATTATAATAAAACAAACCTATAAATTAACTTTTAAATACGTATTTTGAATTTATAGGTTTATTATTATTATTTATTGGGTGTATTATTTTACAGTTTTATTATTATGTACCTACATAATAATAAAACTATAAAATAATACAGAAACAAAACATAATCATACACAAAACTCTATAATAATCTTTGATATTGTAGCTTGTAAAGCATTTCGAAATAATAATTATAGCAATCTATAATTTAATATAAATAATCAATTATCATTGACATAATAGCATAATACCGATAAATTAATGAAAAAATTCTGAAACTTTAAAAAATTAATAATTTCTGGCTGCTCCATAGCTTATTTACTTCGCACTAACTAAATAATTAACATACAAACGTAATATAATTAATAATAACAAATAATAATAAGTAGTAGATAGGTAAAAAAAATAAAATTAAAATTTGTTGAAGTTTTCCCGCTATTTTTTTCTTTGCTGTCTCCTGGTTCTTGGGGTCATATTGACAGATTTTTTTTTCTTCTTTTCTGTTTAGGTATCTTTGGTGTTCTTATTCTTTTTGTTAAGCATAATAAAGGACAGGGTCTGATTTAATATTTTCATATCTTTTTCTACGTGCTATTCTTGCCCTTTCTAGTATTTCTTCTCTTGTTCTTCTTCTTCGAGGCATTTTGTTCTAAAAAAATATTATTGTTTATATGGAGACATATATGACAGTGGACAAGCAATAAATGTAGGTAAGCCCCTTTTAGTCCGTTATTAATAAGATTGTCCATTTTTCTTACTTGTCTTACTTTGAAAAATATAATGGTGTGCTGGTAACCAAAGACAACCCCCATGTAACTAAAGACAACCCCCATATAAGACAAATAAGGAAAAATACAGTGTATACAGAATTGAATCCCAGAATATAATCATTACCGTTCGTTTCTTCTCATTACCATTCGAATAAAAAAGAACGGTAATCAATGGTAATTAGAAGAATGGTAATTAGATTCATAAATATTTTCGATAAATTACTGTTATTTGGAACAGGTACAGCATTGTTAAGTTTATCAGCGGAAAAAGAGACTTATACCGAATACATCTGGCAAATAATTCTTTGATAAAAATAAATATAACTACCTTTCATAACACGAACAGTATAGAGAAAAAATCCGAACCACGTCACTTTTCGGACAGGAGAACTTCAATTTACGTAGCTGAAATCACTCTTTCCCGCGCGTTTTCGGCTTGGTGGCCGACCGTTGACAGTTGTCGAATATTTTGTGCGAAGCGCGATGCACAGTGACGCGTAAATATTAAAATATAGGATCGAACATACCGTCGAATGGTAATTATGGGAAAGTGTAGGGACATTTTTCAAAATTGTATGAAACGGCTTACATATGTTCTTCCTTACACAATAAATCGTCTCTGTATAGATTAACTATCCTGTTGTCCTAAAAAGTAATTAAAATGTCGTTCTTCAAACACATTTTTCAACAGGATGTGCCAATTTACTAAAATCTGGTAAAAGGGACACATATGGTAATTAGATTTTAGATTCTTTTTTTTTAATTTAATGCATTTCTAATTAAAAAAAAGATGTTCTAAGGATTGTGCCTAATAGAACACCAAGTTGACTATACAAAAATAACGTTAAGTTCAACTTCTTTCAGCGTTTCATATATTCTTTGTCGTCCGCCGTGTAATATGCACGAAATGAAATATTCACCCAATTAAGAAAATAGAAGCATATGGCATCAGAGGTAATGTCTCCAGTTTTATTCAATCTTATTTAAGCAACAGAAGACAATTTACAGAAATTTCGACAGTAAATGAAAGCAATAAACAAGAAATAATTCATAAGTCAAAAGAGCGTGTTGTTAAGTTTGGCATACTGTAAGGCACTGTCGTAGGCCCATTATTTTTTATACTAAATATTAATGACCTACCCAAAAGTATCGACCACCCAATGACACTTTTTCCCGATGATAGTACCATTACAATCGCTTGTAAAAATAGAGACACATACGAAGCTGACATTATCAATTCTATAGAATCAATGATAAAATGGTTGGAAAACAACAATCTTAAGATAAATCTTGGAATAACATATTATGCATTTTGCCCAAAGATCAGCCATTCCAAATATTAATGTACACTATTGTGATAATAACATGACAAATTTGACACAACCAAATTTCTTGGAGTAACTATAGGCACTAAATAAAATTGGAAAGCACATAAAGAAGCCTTAGGCAAAAAAAAATGTAAATCCACATTATGCTCTGTAATAAATTAGCCCCGGTATTAAATGTTGATGAGCTGCTAACTGCTTATCATGGCTTAGTGTCCTCTAACTTAAGGTATGGAGTAATTTTTTGGGGTACTTCAACAAATAAACATGTCATTTTTAAAACCCAAAAGAGGTGCCTCAGAACTATGTTTGGACTTCAGGTTACTGAAGTTGCAAACCATTTTTCAAAAAATATAAAATATTGACCCTTCCATCAATGTACATTTAGAGACGATTATGTTTGTCAAATTGAACCCACAGTTTTTCCCCCTATTGTTAGTTAAAGTAAATCGAAATAGAAGTGACAATAGCTAACTTTGCATGCCTAGATCCAGGACAGCGCTACTGCGTAAAAGTATATTCGTATAGCGCCAATTCTTTATAATACATTGCCAAAATATTGGAGGGAGTATACAACGGAAAAATTAAGAAGTAGTTTAAAAAGCCTTCTATTAGAGAAAGCCTACTACAGCATTGACGAATATATTAATGATAAAATAATCTAATTTGTGTAGGTATTCCTAATTATTTTGACATTTAATTTAATTGACTAATTTTACTATCTATGTCGATGACACTATTTTGTAGCACATTTATTTTTATTTTATTTATTATAATTTGGTTTTTTTTTTTAAATAATGGATAAATTTATAATTATTTGATGTTAATTTAATAACCTATCTACATTTGTACGCAGTTAAGGCATAACATGACCAATAAAAAACAAAAAATCAAAAAAAAAAAATCCATATCAGTAAAAATCTTGCAAGTTTAACTTGTGTTCTCCTTGTCTAGATTCGATAAGAATAAGAATAAAAATAATTTATTTGCTGAAAATATAGGTATTACCAGTTGTTAGAGGTTGGTGGTCTAGGTACAGTCCATATTTTGCCTGTTTAGGGCATCCAAATTAACTTTACATTATAACCTAATAGGTACTTATTTTATTAAGATATTACACGGAATATACGATAAAATATCTATAAGGATTTTTAAACAATGATAAATTTTAAGTTAAAATAAAATATACACACATAACAAAACAAAAATTCTTAAAATAATATTTTTCTTTAAGTAACAAAAGACAATATGTTAAATTATTAAAACACAGCACATCATATTGGAAACTAAACTATAGGAAACTTAAAATATTTTTTTTTCTTTATGTGGCAGAAATTCTTGTAAACTATAAAAACAATTCTCTATTAACCATCTACGTAGTTTAATTTTAAAATATTTAAACGGTTGATATATGAAAAATGATATATGAAAGTTGATATCCTAATAGTTTCTTGGTAGTTTAGATTAGATGTTATGTATATCTTATGATTAACTGTGATTTTGTTAGCCTGTCCTAACACATACTTTAAGAGGAGGTTGGTGCTCCATACCAACGAAGTTTGATCATAATTTGAATATTAGATAATTAAAGTTGATAATTTTTTGTAAACACGATCTATAGACTAATATCTGTCCGTGGTTTGTCAGATGTCCGTTAACACGGACATAATATATACTTTTGAAGTTACACTAATTAATATTAGAAGTTAACTGGAAAGGACAATGCCCATTTTGTTAGGAGTTTTTTTTTTAAACTTCGCATGTCACGGTGTTTTTTTCTGGGTTTTGTAGACCTTGAATTACCTTTTCATATCCTGAAATCGATTTTCAATTTTTCACCCTAGTTTAAGAGAAATCTTATTTTTTCGGATGCTGAAATTGAGGTTATAAAACAAGTACTTTTTTTGGTTTTAACGTATTTGAAATTAAAACAATAATATTGCCCAAAGAATTAGCATTGCCATTCAAAGTGGCAACGCTGCCAGTCTTCTGGGCACGTTTCCGGATGACAGCGATGCGGACGAGTACTTCGACGCTTAAAGTGTTTTTTTTTATTTTTTTATGTTGTATTTTTTTTTGTAGTTAGTGTAAATAATTATTTGAGTTTATAATGTATCCATAAATAAAGTTTATATATTGTTTAACTATTAATATTTATTCCTGAATTTAGAAAACACTACATCACTTCTTCTCTTGTCAGATATTATGTAGGTTAAGTACTTGGGCTTACAATTAATATCCCTTGCCGTGCCGTGCGCCATCAGCGTTAAGTAGGCTGCTAGTAGGTAGTGTTGTTAAAAATAAATACTTACCTACGATAAAGCCTTAGGTTAGAGGAGCTCATGGCTAAGTTACAGCAACCGCATGGATCCATCTCAAGTTGATCTACAGTTGTTTACTTTCAAAAAAAAACAACAATAAATAGTAGGTAAAACATTTATTCTTCAAGGAATATATGGTCTGGAAATTGCGCTGGGGCGCTTATATCATTAAAACGACCCCAGCTTAAATACCACAATACGGTCATAGTATGCGCGCAGCACCCTTCTGTACGATTTCCCATAAGCAACTACAACAATAACCAATGATACTCTCTAAAGAATTTGCCCTATGTTGCTGAAGTATTATCAAGGTGAATTAATTATTACTTTTATTTCATGATTTACTTAGTAATAAATAAAGAATTATATCTCTGAACTTTGCTGTGTTGACTGTACAATTGAATCCAAAATAGGTTTGGAGTGCGGCTGGTAGTGTCCTTGCCAAAAAACGCATTCGCCCGCACATGCTCTCCATAATAGGATCTTGCCTGTTTTAATTGGTAAGATCCTAAAGCAAATCTTCTTAATTCGATTAGTGATAATCTTGGAAAGTTATTTAGATGGGGAGCACTGCTGTTTATGCTTTGGATAATCGTACGTCTTCTATTTATATGTTCCCTTTGAATAAATTCCGATAAATAATTTACTGTATTTAATCTGGCCAGAGCAATATTTAGGTACTCCACAGCATCGGGTCTATCATCAATTGTAGGATAGAACTTATTCAAAAGGGAACAAGCTATTTTGAAATCAGTCATAAGGTGACTTGACGCTATATTAAAATATTCCTGGCGAAATAGTTTAAAATCTCTTTTGATTCTCCCATTTACAACCTCTACCACCCACCGGCACATTGTTACACATCTAGATTTATTAGCCTGGTGGGTAGTTAATTGATATTCGTTTTCCGATAATGACGCAGGCATGTGAGTTTTATAATTATAACGTTCTAACTCAGGAATCACATCTCTAAATCCTCTGGCCAAAATGAATACATCACCGGGTCTAAAAAATGAGCGCATGGGACCATTTTCAGTAGTAAACAAGGTACTCATAATCAATCAGTCATTTTTAGGGTTCCGTACCCAAAGGGTTAAACGGGAACCCTATTACTAAGGCTCCGCCATCTGTCTGTCTGTCTGTCCGTCTGTCACCAGGCTGTATGTCATGAACCGTGATAGTTAGACGGTTGAAAATTTCACAGGTGATGTATTTCTGTTGCCGCTATAGCAACAATTAAAACACTTACGTGATGAGCTGGTGTCCATCTTAGTATAAAGTTCCTTTGAGGACAGTCTTGACTAACCCTATGAGTTCTGCGACTTGCAAGTGACGCCACACGCAAAACATATGTTGAGGTGTCCAAGAGCAGGGAATACGAAATGAAATGAAATCGTTTATTCTGTAAATAGGATATCGGAATCACTTTTACACGTCATATTAAAAGTAAAAAAACCAGCCAAGTGCGAGTCGGACTCGCGCACTAAGGGCTCTGTACCATTATCTATAATAAACCGGCCAAGTGCGAGTCGGATTCGCGCAAGAAGGGTTCTGTACCATTATTTAACGAATCACGTTTGTTGTATGGGAGCCCCCTTAAATATTTATGTTATTCTGGTTTTTAGTATTTGTTGCTATAGCGGCAACAGAAATACATCATCTGTAAAAATTTCAACTGTCCAGCTATCACGGATCATGAGATACAGCCTGGTGACAGACGGACAGACAGACAGACAGACAGACAGACGGCGGAGCCTTAGTAATAGGGTTCCCGTTTTACCCTTTGGGTACGGAACCCTAAAAATAAGCTAGATATAGTTGACATTTCCTATCTGACTACCCCTGAGAAGAAATGGCGAAACAAACTCAGGGGTCAAAGTCTGATTTAAAGTCCAGACATAATCTTGATCAGATCATGTGAGGACCATGTAGATCTGTGTCTGAAATGGTCTTTTGAGGAAAGAACCACACAAATTTGAGTGGACCTGTCGAATCAGTGCAAGCATTTGTCAGTAATCGTTCAGCTCGACTCAAGACAGAGAGCTCAACAACTCGACGACAATACCAAAGAAATGACATTTGGGTAGGCCGCATAAAGTGCTCATAATGCCAGCCCACCATTAAAACTGACAAAACGCAAAAAAAAAACAGGAAAATAATTAAAGAAAAAAAAAATGACCCACATAGTGCTCACATTCACAATAAATTAAAGCAGTAAATATAATACTTTTCAAAGTAAATATTCATGTAATATTGTATAAAATATTCTGCAATGTCAATTATGTGTATAAAATGATGCATAATAATTACAAGGGATAGATTTGTGGTTGATGATGTCCGGTTTTTAACCGACTTCCAAAAAGGAGGAGTTTTTTTTTTTATGTATGTTCACCGATTACTCCGTCAATTGTAGACGGATTTTGAAAATTCTTTTTTTGTTTGGAATGCTATGCTCCCGAGGTGGTCCCATTGCTACCAAATCAGAATCTGATGAGGGGATCCCATGGAAATCGAGGGATATCCTCAAATTACCATACTTATTTAATACCCAGTCACCCAATGCATCCTTTGTTAGATAACATCCTAGCATTCTTTACATAATGCGCCATGTTATTTAATTATGTAACCCTCTCTGACTGAGATGTAACCATTACGTAAATCGCCAAATTTTTATGACAGCTGACAGCTTCACACACAGATTGCGTAACATGCGCTCGGCGTTTGAGTCATTGCCGACGTTACTGAATGTTGCCATTCTAGATATTATATTTATATATACATAGATAACGAAGTATTGCATTTATTTTATTTTGTTTATTTTTATCTCATTATGCTGCACCGGTTGACGTCATCACGTCAACGCCGGCTGTCGTTGAAAACCAGCGCTGGGGCTCTGTCTAGCATAGGGTCGCAGCATTATGCTGAGCGATGGCCGTTTTGCGTGAATGTGACGCATATTTTCCCTCAACTTGTTCTTTCGTGTTTGTGTTTTTATTTCTTTGCGTTATGTTTACCGCAAATAAACGTATTTTCTTTCTTCTTTCTTTTCTTAAATTTTATAGGCATACCTATAGCGATTTGAGTATTTTTTATAGTGAATCGTGCATTTGCACTCGAAAAGCAATAACAACATACCTTGTGATATATTGCAATTAAATGAAAGAAAATTTCAAACTCATATAAGTACACTTTGTAATCAAGCTTAATACAAATTAGACGATTATATCCAAGATAAGAACGCTTGGAAACATGCTGGTCCAGCTCCATAGGACAATCTTGAGTCTAGACAAAATCTAACTGATTGCTATTTTTAACCGACTTCCAAAAAGGAGGAGGTTATATGTTCGGCTGTATGTTTGTTTTTTATTTTTTTTATTTTATGTATGTTCACCGATTAATCCGTCAATTGTGGACGGATTTTGAAAATTCTTTTTTTGTTTGGAAGGGTATGCTCCCGAGGTGGTCCCATTGCCACCAAATCAGAATCTGATGATGTGATCCCATGGAAATCGAGGGAAATCCTCAAATTTTATAGGCATACCTATAGCGATTTGAGTATTTTTTATATTAACTCGTCCATTTGCTCTCGGAAAGCATCATTTGGTGAAGTGGAACTGATGATGAAGACCACAGATGGCCACCGGAACTACTTATAGTAAGTATTTCACCGTTGCGATTCGATTATGCACTTTAATATGGTTGATAAGCAATTTATGCTCGTCAAAATGCATATGGTAAAGTCACCATCAGTTCTCCTGGTTCTTACCAGGAGAACTCCTCAACAATTAACGCCCCTGCATCGGGAATACCAATATTTTGTAAAAGGTGATGAGCATTTGACATTAGGCTATTGTTGATTAGATAAATTACAAACTGACCCACTAAAAAGTGAAAAATAAAAACTTTTTACAAAAAATTTCACTTTGTAGTGTTTTTTTGGAAGTCGGTTGATTTTTTTTTTGTAAAAAGTTTTTATAATTGTATATTTTATTATTTTTATGACATTTATTTTACACTCTGTTAACTCACATACTGATATTAATTATTTTAGGAAAAAGTTTTTTTTTTTACAACGTTTGTAAATATGTGAGCACCATGTATCTATCACATAATTAATTTATCTGTCATTGCTTCATTATTAATTCTTTTTACCTATTGTGGTATAGTAATTATATTCTAGGTGCATCATCTTCACATTAATTATATAATTGATGTACCAATACCAAATATTGTAAAACATTTTAAAAGAGTAACGGTGGAGTTTCTTGCCCATTCTTCTCCATACGAAGCTACCTTTTGGAAGGGGCGACTAGAATCAATTCTATTTTATTTGTAAATTTTGACGTTCAAAAGTGCCATCTATGTGCCTATTTGAAAGAAATAATTTGACTTTGACTTTAATATGGTTCCTAAGCAATTTATGCTCGTCAAAATGTATATGGTGAAGTCACCATCAGTTCTCCTGGTTCTTACCAGTAGAACTCCTCAACAATTAACGCCCCTGCACCGGGAAAAGTAATATTTTGTAATAGGAGATGAGCATTTGATATTAGGCTATTGTAAATTAAATAAATTACAAACTGACCCACAAAAAGTGAAAAATAAAAAACTTTTTACAAAAAAATCAGTCATCAGAGGATATCTGAAAAGATAACAAATATAAATCAGTGAAATCCTAAATAGGTAATACGTACTCATGTATTCATGTGCTCATTGCTATGGCTATGCCAAACATAGGCGTCCTAAATGTTCGTTTATGTCTTTTAAATGACACATTATAAACTTACCGGTGTAGGTGTTACCCAAGATCTCAGAAGGATAAGCATTGGTTTATCTAATTCTTCGATTTGACGTCTACGAAAATTAGGCGCCAAACGTAGGGAGCAATTGACATACCGGCGAGAGAGAGGGCGGTTTACCCCACCCCCCAGATGTAGACATTTTTCAGGAGTAAAACAAGAGTCCAAAGCTCACTTCAACAAAATAGAGTCAATGTTCTCACTTGTCACTAAAACAGGAGTCAAATTCATTGGAGGAACGTATACGCCCAACTCGGCAGCTTCTAATTGTAACGAACAGAAGTAAATATGGAGGAATAAATTCAACTCGTCCTCGACGCAAAACGAACGGCGCGAAACAATTTGATTGATGTATTGATTTGACAGATAGATCTGTCTAAGTGTGACCATGTTAAATATTTTGGTAATTGATTTACCAAATCGATTTGTTATAAATAATATTATTATATACCGAGAGAGCATCTGACCTTTGCCTCTCTCTGAGGTCAGATGTGGATGATTCATACAAGTAATGTCTAATTATAGAAATTATGACATATTTTCTTTGGATATGGATTTTGTGAATTTTTATTTTTGAACGGTTTTATAACATCCAGAATCTAGCAATCCTAATTGGATCAGACAATCGGATACGTGTCGTGCCCACCCGTCTTCAAAAAAGTATCAGAAGGGAAAACCGGAGCATATGTGCAATTAATCCAATTCGATAGTCCGATTACATAATCGGAAGGGCAACCGAAGCGTCTGTTTCCGCCTTAGCCGCCTTTCTTTGCTTAAATAAGTGTGTTAGCTAGATTACGACGGGAGAAAAGCTATTGTAGCCTATATCCGGTCATCTTAGTCGGCGGATTAGTAAAATATCGATATTTTCAATCGATTACAATTATTTTATTGACATAGTCTGTCGTCTGGCAACATTCAGGTTAAGTTTTAATGGCGTAAGTTTTTATGTTTTGCAATGCTAGGGTAAAAGAAATATTGATAAAAAAAACTGGAACATGTAAAAATACGACTTAATTTTTGAGAAGTAAATAGTCTTGACACGGCACCAAAACTAAGGGGCCCATTGGTTTTCATTCTCCTTTGACAAACCATAGACATAGATATTAGTCTCTAGATCATGTTTACTATGACTATGACTGGATACTCGTATTGGTCTCTAGATCGTGTTTACAAAGTTTAACCAACTTTCATTAGTTAATATTCCAATAATTATCAAGTTCCACTTATATAGAGTAGGTATGTTCGAGGGAAACTCCTATCGTTTGAAGAAATTACGAGCTCGTGTGCTGTTCTTATAGTTTTTGCTTTCGTGTTAGTGAATTAAGTGGTAGAAACGTGGAGACATCTGAACACGAATATATTTGTATACAAAGCATATCTCCTGTCTTTTATGACCTGTGTATTTAAGTGAAATTTGAATATCACTGTTATCAAAATGTTCTATGAGGAACAGATAGCGCGCGCTAGAACAGGTAATACTTTCCAATGTGTAACCCTGTGTAATTGTCTTGGTATTTATTTTTTACATAGTTTGGTACTACGTACAAGTTTCAACAAACGTGTTTGCAAATTTTATAGTGTATTGTGCCAGATTGGGTCAAAAGCCTTGCGGAAATCAATGAATATAAGTATCTCATGCTTTTGTCATATAGAGCAAGTTATTTAATATTGTTCCTTTTTTACTAAATTATTTTGTTATGATCTATTATGTAGATATAGATAATTATTCCGTGTCTGCGACAAGTACCTGTTTGATGTAGCCACATCGCACCGCCATACAGAAGCACACAGCGGAGGTGCCGTCGGTGTCCGTGCTCGACCACGTCGGCTCCGACCATTGAGATTCTAGCCATTTGTGACCTCCGTTCCTGACTTGAAGTACTCTGCTGAGACAAATAAACCTAAACTCAATAAACTCTTAATATTAATTTACTAACCACAGATTGCAAAAAAAAAATAGAATAGGTACGTCGTTTCTTTATTTTCATTCAGTCCATCTCCGGTTTCTGCTTTTCGACTTTTATCAGTATCAATGGATTGTGCAACGCTTGTATCACCACCGCCATTGCCACTACTGTTACTGTCAGCGCTTTTTTCTTCTATCTGCTTATCAACTGCCCTCATCTTCTCATACACAGAAGCTTCATTACCATAGAACTGGATCGCTCGTTCTGCGAGAGTAAGGACAGCTGTCGCCTTCACTATGACTCTCAGGCGGAATTTGTGACAATGTCTTGAAGCTAGGTTGTCTATTTCTTTCGATGTTTTTCCGCCACTGAAACGTAATGATACGTTGGATTTAAAAAAATTAGTCAAGAATAAAAAATGTTATGTGGTTACCTTAGGATACACTAGTAATTTGTTCAAAATATTCGCGTTACAAACATACATAAACTCACGCCTTTTTCCCATGGGGGTAGGCAGAAACTATAGAACGCCACCTGCTCCGCTACTTACATACTCCCTTTGCTTCGCCTCCGTTCATACATCTGGTCATACACGCACGCCGATTGCGAGTACTACGCACCTGACTTTTCTGAAGAACATCACCAATTTGGTCACTATATGTCCTCCTAGGGCGTCCCCTCCCGGCGTTTGCACTCACCTCTGCTTTATAAATACCTTTTGTTAGTCGCCTTTCACTTATTCTCTCAACATGACCAAATCATCTAAGCATACTCTTTTCAATTTTTGTTACTACATCTTCTTTTAAACTGCACCGTTGCCTTACCACCTCATTTTCAGCCTATCATTCATAGTCACGCCAGACAGGCTTCGCAAGGAACGCATTTCCACTGCATTTATTGGACTTTCATGCTTCTTTTGCCACACCCAACATTCACTTCACATAAGCGTAGGTACCAGCACACCATTGTGAACAGCCAGTCGAGCCTTTTTGGGCATCAACTGATTGGTACAATCGCCTGTATAGCACCGTTCACTTTATTTCCCGCATTTGATCTCCTTTCCACATCTTCATCAATCTTTCCATCCCTTGTAAACTGACTCCCCAAATATATAAACTCACTTGCTCCACGCTCTTATCATTTATTTTCACATCACATACCAATACATCCTCTTCTGTTTCAAACACCATGACCTTCTTCTTATTCACATGTATATTCATCCCTTTCCTCTCATATGTTTCATCCATCACAGTCACCATGTCTTGCAACTGTTCTGCAGACGAAGCAAGTAGAACTTGATCATATTCGTTGAGAAAGCATTTGACAGGCAACTCATTCATTCTCAATCCGCACTCACTCTCTTTCAAATCTATCAGACGACTATCCATGTACAAGTTAAACAGCCACGGTGACGCTACACAACCCTGTCTACCACCCTTTGAGATGCAGAACCAGTCCATGTATGCCCCTTTTAACCTAACACAAGCACTGGAATCCTTGTATAAAGATTTCAGTGCCCGTACCAAGCTCTAGTCCGCACCGTACAGTGATAGTGTTGACCACAGTTCTTCCCCCCACACACTGTCATAGGCCATCTCCAAGTCAACGAAAGCGCAGTAGACTTTCTTGACCTTAAGGAGAAGAGAAGAAAGCACAGTAGACCTTAAGGAGAAGATCTGACCCATGTATCCCATTCCCTCTCTAAATCCTGCCTGCACATCCCATATTTTCTCATCTGTCATTCATATTCGCGTTAATGCGCTGTTAACAAGAAAAACTGTTTGGTAATTAAAGAAATATTTTTTTTAGTTAGCCAAATAACGCAAGAAATTTGGGCAAATACACCAAGTGAAGCATAAAACTTTTTATCTAACTTATTTGGGTAATTAAATCTTCTGTAATTTATTTTCGTTAACATTTTACCACACAAGTGATTTTTTCAAGCGTAATTTTTAGGCGGTGCGGCTGAAAATCATATCTTAAGCCAAACATATAATATAGTTATTTTATCTTTAATAAAATGTATAATTATCGACTACCAAACTCAATTTCGACAAACTGTAATACTACAAGATTTAATTTCAACAATATGGAACTCCGACACGTCTTAATTTCGACATTACTAAGGTTCGATGCGTCTTAATTCCGACAATACCTAAGTTCGAAATACCTTAAGTCCGATACTAATATACTCCGACAAGGCGTTTCTTCGACGTGACATAACAACGAAACGATGCAACTTCGACCACATACTTATTCGACAACTATGCTAGTTCGACATGAGTCAATTTCGACATAGTCTACTCTGGCATGCTGTACTTCGACAATATCTTAAAGCGACGTGATACTTCTGAGACACGATGTTACACTACATTAGAATATACATTTTTTGTGTTTCTTGTTTTATTTAAATTAGGTATTCAGTAATATAAGCTTAAAGTAGCATTTATATGATACTCACTTATCAATGTACTAATAAAAAAAGTTATTTTTAAATAAAAGTTATTATTTGTACCCTAAATGCCTAATAATTTCGAAGCATGCAAGCATTTCGTGTCTCAGAAGTATCACGTCGATTTAAGATATTGTCGAAGTATAGCATGCCAGAGTAGACTATGTCGAAAGACAAACAGATACAGACAGACAGCCAGACAGACACACGAGTGATCCTATAAGGGTTCCGTTTTTTCCTTTTGTGGTACGGAACCCTAATGGAACCGGAATGATCCCGTCAAACTAGAGGAATTGGCAAGAAAAGAAAGAGAAAGATATAACAAAAATTGTTGATGATTTTTTAAAATTAATCTCGTTATATTTTTTTTTTTTATAAATTTATTCACTATAAAAAAGGTTTTTATTGTTATTTTATTTATAATTTGGTGTAGCCAAACAATTTTAGTGTCAATATTTGTAATTTTGGTGTCAGATATAAATTTTGGTGTCTTACCAATTCTGGTGGCATCAATATAAATATATATTAGAAGTTTTCTGGATCAAATAAATTTCTCTTACTTTTTATATAACTGAATACGTATTTATTGCTAATCAACATCTTATATTATAACAAAATTCTGAAACAAAATTTTCCACCAAAATTAGATTATAAATCATAATTATTGAAATTCACTTACACGCACTACTTAGAAACCCTTACCTATATACGACGACCCAACGAGGTATCTTTTCATTCTTCTCCAGCCGGTACAGTAGCTGGTCACCGATGAAGTCGAATGGCTCCACTCTATTCCAGTCCAGGGTGATGGAGAACTTAGTCTTCATCAGCACCTCAGGCTCTGGAGGTGACCAGCTCGTGAATTTGTCTACTAAGAACGCTTGGAGATCCATTGTGCGCTGAAAATGTGTGGAGCATGAAAGTTATGGATAACTTTAACTTGCTCGACATGTTCATCCATAATCAGAAAGAGTTGCTTTAACATTTCCTAAATATGGCCATAATAGCTAAATTACAATTACAGTGCCTCATTACTGTTATTTACGTTTTGAATAACGCTTACAGAAACTAATAATCAAATCAAAAGTTCACTTACCAATCACAACGAAATAAACACAATATCACATGAAACCAAACATTTTTCTGCAAACTTTCCGAAATAAATCCTACACGACACTGTTGGAAACGGTACACAAATAGCAGGAGGTATCAATAAGGACCATCTGTAGTAGTACATTTGTTTGTTTCGGTCGCCGCTCGAAGTTTGATCGATGCTCTGCGGTCGCTCTGCGCTCCTCATACCCATGCTGTATGTGGAAACTTGTAAGAATCGTGTTACATTCAACTAATGGAATCAAATAGTTGTTTGCTGACTTATTTGGTTACCTTTGATTAGATTAGTTGGTTAATTTTATATTAAAAAATTGTGTTTAGTTGTAGGTATTCATCAGTACGAGTTTTCTATGTAACGTGGACTAGCAGCTCACTGAAAGCCAATAAAATAAAAAAATAAAAATAATAATACCGTTTATTTCAGGCGACACAGGCCCTTAACCTAAAATTACTTATTGTAATATAAACAAAACTTGTGTTAATAAAAAGGCTTAAGACTATGTTAGTAGCACTTCACTTTGCACTGTATTAAATTATGCTGATCTGTGGAACTTGTCCGCGGAAGTAACGGAACACCACGTCCTGCAGCCAAAAGTCTTCTTCCATGACGAGGGGCAGATATAACAGTTCGGTACATGCACGACGAACGCCTTGAATACCTACCTAGGATGTGTTCAGTTTGGTATTTAATATTTTGTGTGGATTCCTTGTTTTAACTTTTCTGTAGGAAAGGACATCAGTTTTTCACAAAATTCTTTTGTTTGAAGAACATTTTTCCATACTTACCAATTTTTAACCGACTTTCGAAAAAAAAGGGGGTTATAATGTTCATCTGATTTTTTTTTTGTATATGTTCACCGATTTCTCTGTCAATTGTGATCCGCTTTTGTTTTTTAAAGGGTATGCTCCCGAAGTGGTCCCATTGTCCCCAAGTCAGAATTTGACGAGGAGAACCCATGGAAATCGAGGGAAAACCTCAAATTTTATAGACACCCATAGCAATCAACTCAGCCTATCGCACAGTCCACTGCTGGACATAGGCCTTTCCCAGGCTGCGCCACAACACCCTGTCCTCCGCCTTCCGCATACAGTGACCCGGCCACCTACTTAAGATCGTCGATTCATTTACATGTATTGGAGCCATTAAGAATAAGAGATGCTGCTCTAAGGATCTTTTGCGACTACCTCACTGATCGTAGTCAGCGAGTTAAGGTAGAGAACTACACTAGCGACGATGAGTATTTATCTTTCGGCGTACCACAGGGCAGTGTGCTGGGTCCTACTCTCTTTCTCGTATACGTAAACAGGCTATGCCAACTCACTATACCGGACTGCAAGATCCTTGTCTATGCTGATGACACTGCACTTATCATAAGTGGAGACACCTGGGCCTCTGCTCACCGCTCGGCTGAAAAATGTCCTTGGAATTGTGATGGACTGGCTTTCCTGTAATCTATTAACATTAATGTCTCTAGAACCCAATATGTTGCTTGTACAATAAATCCTATCAATCAGTAAAAGGCGTATGGTGAAATTGCTTTCTCAGCGAACTCTTCTACACAGCCTAGCATTCCGGATATAAAGGTTCATAGATGCTCCCATCCGGCGCTTAACACCTGTAATTGCCCTTCTATACAAAGAACATCTTGCGTGAATTATCTAGGAGTACACATTGATTGCACACTAAGTTGGAATAAACATGTCGACGTAACAGTATCTCGTGTACGAAAGCTTATGTTTCCAATGAAAAAGCTCAGAAACGTAGTGGCTTTACCACTGTTGAAAACTATTTATTAGGCTTTAGCTAGTCACTCCTATCCTATTGCATCTCAGTTTGGGGTGGCACTTTTAAGATCCATATGCTTTGCCTTGAGAGGGCGCAAAAGGCAGTGATGTTTTGTGATGCTTCACAAACCGTATCACTACTCTACAACCGAATTATACAAGGACATGTCTGTACTCACTTGCAGGCAACTCTGTGCACTCAAAATAATCCTACGTAAGCATTCCTCCCTAAATTGCTTATAAATAAACGACGTAAAGACCTGGTTTGCCCGTCTGTTAGAATCAAAACTGCCCTGGCAAGTCGAAACTATATGAGTTTAAGTGGCCGTATAATACAATTAGCAGTAGTAGTAGTCATGTTAGTAGTAGTAGTAGTAATTTATTTCATAAAAAGAGGTTCAGTCTGTTACAAAGTAGGATGACAACTTAGGAATAGTTTACATCTGACATGAGTAGGTCACAATACAATTTTACGATCTGATGTCCTAGCTAGGTTACTTAGTAGCCTGTATTAAGGACAATCAGCCCTCATTTCCCAAAAGTAGGACAAAGGTATTGCTTAGACTGTTACATAAAAATCAAGAAAAAATTGATAAACTGGACTAATAAAAGTCCAATACAAGAACTCTGTGTTTGTGTATGTATATGTGCGTGTGTGTGGGTGAGGGTGTGTGTGTGTGAGGGTGAGTGCGTGTGTCTGTATTATGAGTTACTTCATTGTTGTGAGAAGGGATTCGGTATCATCATAATTTTTAGTTGAAAGAAATTCAGTAATCATCTTTTTGCATGTTAGCTTACAACATGGTTGCAGAGGAATTATTGCATTTATTCTATTATAAAGAAATGGTCCTTGATAAAGAAAGAATTTTTGTAAAAGTAAAGTAAGGATTAGGTACATTACATACCCTGTTTCTTCTTCTGGGTATTGTCGCCCGAGGTGCAACTGGAGTGTTAGTGTGCTGTTGTAAAATTGTGCTGAGTATGAACATTTGGCGAACAGTAAGGACCTCGCATTTCTGGTAGAGGTCAAAGGTAGGTATTAGTCGAAAAGTGGCTTCAGGACTGCTCGCTGCGCCACCTCAAGAGGCTTGAGAATTGATTTAGCAGCACCCCCTCAACTTGTAATACAGTAAGAGATTACAGACTGGCACATTGCAAAATATACGGACCGTATAACATGTACGTTGGCAACGTGTCTAAGAGTTTAAAAAAAAAAATCAGTTTGCGGATACGGCCAGTCAGAAGAGTAATATGCGCTTTAAAGTTGAGGTGCTTGTCTAGAGTGATACCAAGGTATTTAATTAGATAAGATAAGATATTCTTTATTTGTCTAAACATGGTATACATACAAGAGCATGCAAGATTAAAATCAATTGTTTAAGTCCAGTCATGTTTAGCCGTAAGTATCGGCGTACAAATATTTCTATAATATTGAAAACTATTATTCTTTTTATTGACAACTAAAAAATTATAAAATTTCACAAAAAGAAAGAAAGTTATGAGTTATATTATTATAAAATTTCACAAAAAGAAAGAAAGTTACCCAGAATTGCAAATACAATTTTTTTAACTTAGAGACCTGTTAATTCGAAATTATTATTATAACATAATGTCAACATTCAGATTGAAAAAATAAATCACAAATACAAGAACAATGTCAAAGTTTAAAAATGTATGTCAAATTTGAAAGATACATGTCAAAATTACAACCGAAGTCCAAATTAACAGATTTATGTCGATTTTACAATGTTGATTGCTAAATTACAATGTGAACGTCTAGGTCATGTCAAAAATCTTACATAGGTAATTTTAAGCAGTTCATTGTCAGGAGAAAGTTTTTGCTTTTTATGCAGGGCATCCCTGTTTCTCATGCACCGGGGGTAATCCAGGGCTTTAGGATCCTATAACGCTTTGGAACGTAACTGGTTTTTGTGCTCATGGTAATTTTTTGGGAAAGAGTTTGTACTAGGGAATTTGTTGCTGCGTTGGGATCAGCCATGGATAATATATGTGAAAAGTCTGTTTTTTCCATAGCCAGATCCAAGGCCGCATAGTCGATCTTTGAAATTGTGGTCATGTGGGAGTTATTTACTCTTCTTTGTATAAATTCAAAGCCTCGCCGGCTTTGAATTTATACAAAGAAGAGTTGAGGAGTGATCACTTATGGTGGAATCAAAAATGAAAGTAGAAGACTGTAGTCTAGTTCGAAGAACAGTGTGGTCAAGACAATTGTCACCTCTTGTTCGTAGACAGTGTGTCGGTAAAAATCCATGGAATTCGAGACAGTTAAGATAATCATGGGAGCGATTATGTAAAGTAGAATTTGAGCTATCTATGTCTATGTTAATATCACCTGTGATGACAACTAGTTAAATTGGTTAGGGAGGGTAAAATTTCGTTAAGTGATCTAAGAAAAATGTCAATATCCTCATTTGAGGGAGATCTGTAAATGCAGACGATTGCTGCATCTGAGTTTAGTTCAACAATCATACCAGAGGCAGAGCCATGAAATTCTGGATGATAAACTTTGTAATCTAGTTTTGAATTTATGTAGACAACCACACAATCACTTTGATTTTGATGTTTAGTGGTGTTGGGATTTTATGGTAAGGAGAAGGGTTCTTAATAATTGGTAAACAATCTTCTGGGGTGCATTGGTAAATGTTAGATACAGAAAAGTTATCCAAATTATGATTTAGGGAGTCTATGTTATCGAATTTTATTATCTCAGAGTAACATATTAGGTAAAAAGACACAATCCGAGCGATGGTTTTGGCATTTGAACAAAAAAGCGTGGTTATTGGCTTGCTGAAAGGTGTACGGTGAAATGTGAAGATATGTGAAGGGAAATAGTTTGAGTTTGTATGTTTGTAGTGTGAGTACGGAGATGTGAGTGGTGTAAGTGTGATTGAACTTGTACAGCAGAGGCTTTATAACTATAAATAATATAAGATTTGCATGCAATAAAAGTAGAATGAACATAGTTTTACATTTCATAAATATTGATCTAAAAGCTAAACAACTCGGGCATACCCACAAACGTAAATCGAGTTTCCGATTCTGTACATGTAGTCATGCTTCAGATGAATTAGAAAGGTCTTGCAATTGGGCTTCATTCCTTATCACAATCTAGGGAGATTCCTTTGTTCTTTTCATAAGGATACGGCCATTAGATATCCAGCAATATTCGTATTTTTGCAGCTTGGCTAGATTTCTAGCCAAGTAAAACAGTTTTCTAGCCTGAAGGGTTAGTTGTTGTGCAATGAATACAGGCATTGGTTCCTTTAACTGAAAACCCAGGCTTACAGAGTCCAGTTTTCGTGTGGGATTATTCCTGTTATATTGCTTTACAGAACCCAAGAATTTCTCTTTGATAAGAGTGTTTGTAAATTCAATACTTATTGTCGAGGAATTCCTTATCTTATCGATACGGAATCTAGATATATCTCGAATTTCAGGAGCTATGTTGACACCCAGAGTGGTGGACAGTTGAGACACGTATATAAATCCTGCTTAGATTCTCGTGGGCGTAGAGGAACATTTCTAATTTCGACATGTGTTTTAATAAGGTTACGTTCCAAACTATCTATTTTATTAGATAGTTTGGAACGTAACCTTATTAAAAAAACATGAAAAAATTAACAAAACATGTAACATATATCCCCTTCCAAAATACAAGTATAAGACCGTAGTAAGTCAATACCTTCAGGGTCTTACTTACGACGACACTGAAAGGCTGTTCGCCAAAGTATCATAAATAATAGGCGCTCAAACACACACTACTCACACGCACACACACACACACCCCTATTCACCCTCACACACTCACACACTTATTCACGTATTGCATGCCTAAAATAAAAATAAATAATTTTCTATTTCATTAATTTTATTCAATTGTATTAAATTTTTATTCTTTAAATTAATCTTATATAAGCATAAATTAATTTGTACCAGAACTATCTGTATCATTATAATAATTACCGTCTGCTCTGTCCTCGAGATCAAGAAAACTATGTAGTAACGAGCAGGTACTGCTATCCAACCACTAAATTTGAAATCAACAAGATAAGCAAAATGAAACAACTAGTGGTGCCCTCTCTCGGTAACACATTCGCGTTTTAGTGCTTCCGCTGTCCGCCACGTTTTTTCGTTCCTCTCAAATATTAATTAATTTAACTAGTTTCTAGTGTTTTTTGGATAAGGTATTATATCGTAAACAACGTAACTTATAGTATAATTCTAATAATAATCATTATGCCCAGAAAACGGTATAGTGATGAAGATATTGAGGCCTATGTAAATCGAAAAATGAGGAAGATCGAAAGAAGTTGAAGAAAAGACATCGACAGCTCATTTTCGCAAGATTCTTTAAAAATCTTAGGTAAGTACAAATTTAATAACGAATTACAGTGACTAGTTACTACTATTCTTTAGGGAGCAAAAAAATTTTTTTTTCTGTATGTAACTACCCACATTGTTAATTATATAAATCTATATTGGTCATGAACATTTTAAATGTGGAATGTGTCGGCCAATTGATAACAACAAAGCTATTTACAGTTTATAGGGATTTATCCCAGTGCTATAACATAATCATTGTGAGCATTACGATGGAATGTCTCCCGTCATGATTTATTTTAAAAAATATTTTTTTTCCCGTTGGTCGTGAACATTCTAATGGAATGTGTCCGCCAATTTATAATTCATAGGGATTGATACCAGGGGCCCAATTCTGTAAAATAACCAACTTGTCAATAGTGTGTCGGTAGTGTGTCAGTAGTGTCTCAATAGAATAGTCATGGACATTTGGGCCCAATTCTGTAACTTTGAGTTAAGCAACACGCCATTGACACTCTATCGACACACTACAGACATTCTTTTGCCACTGTTGCAAATTTGGCATTCTGCAAAAACTTCAATGGCGTTTCAGTGGTGTCTCAGTAGTGTGTCGGTAGTAAGTCGATAGTGTGGCGTATAATAGTTTTAGTGTTGCCATCAAAATCTACCATGAGGTAAACCAAACTTTATACATATAATAAACAATTTTTATCAATTATATTTTAATATTATGGGTTTATTTATTAATATAAAAACGTTTTATTGTTAGAAACATCAAATTTCACTAAAAACATGCCTTTAATAATGCTTAATGAGTGTAGCCTTAGGGGCGCTATGGCGCGAGGATACGGGCCTTCGATATTAAAAAAAAAAAACTTAATTCATGTTGGGATGCTGTTTACACGGGGGGTGGTACATAGGGGGGTCCAATTTTGGTTATTGTTTGCCTAGGACGCACCGTTTTCGAAATATTTGAATTTGTATATATTATTAAAAAAAATATTACATATTTGAAGAAAAAAAAATTTTTTTTCGTAGATTTTTTACATCATCTCATGGTTTTCGGTCGGAGTATCAAATTAGGTACCTTCACATACAAACCTTTAATTTAGCAGGGATTCCATTCCGCCGTCGCTGTCTCTGGAGAAAGGGAATGAGCTCGTCAATTAGCTTCCTTGCTTGCTCTACCTCTACTTTATCAATTTCACTACGTAAGTCGCACACACACACGGACACATTATTTCAAATTTAAAAAATATACAAATTGAACCCAATTAACAATAGGGAAAATAGGTGTCGTTGTTCGATGGCTTCACAATGGCGGTTCGATGGCCAAAACACTATTCAAACACGATAGAAACAACTGTCAAATACACTTAAAATATTTACAGACTACCGTAAGCTTGGCATCACGATGCCATTGTATCATTATAGTGGACCAGACTACCAATTATTGTTGCCAAATTTGCAACAGTGGCAAAAGAATGTCTGTAGTGTGTCGATAGAGTGTCAATGGCGTGTTGCTTAACTCAAAGTTACAGAATTGGACCCCTGCTATGTTAACTGATTGTGAGCATTACAGAGGAATGCATCCGTCATGATTTATATAGATCTACTTACTTTTGGTACTTGGTATTTATTACCTACATTTAAATGCGTTACGCCATTTATTATTAAACATGCGTTAGGTTGTGGACTTCGATTATGGATACACAAGCGTAACTATAAAGTTCACGCCCATTACAGACGAACCACCCAAAAGCAATATTTGTGAAGCATGCTTATCGTCCCCCGAGCTACCGCAACAGTCTATTGAGATCACACAGAACATAGACCTTCCCAGTGAGGTAGTGGCACCGCTCAACGACATGGGGAACATATCGTTGGAGTCTACAAATGTGACACCCGCCTTAGATGTGTCTGAACCCATCGCTACCGATACTGGCATCGCGGATCAGGATGTAAAAGTCGTAGGAAACAGCGAAGCTAAAGACATTCTTCCTGATGATATTTTGGAAATATTAGGAGAAGCTCCTATAAGAGACAAAAGGTTCGGTGTAGCCCTTAATTCAAGTCTAGCTATCAGGTGGGTGCATACAGTGACAAATGGCCTTTCTAAGGATGTAAAAAAAGACATTTTCATAAAACATGACATTTCAGAAAACTGTAAAAACAATGACGCTCCTATACTTAATCAAGAAGTGAAAGCAGCGTTATCAGAAGTTCTTAACAAAAAAGATAAGGCGATTGAAAATAAGCAAAAACAAATTGCCTTGATAATAACTTGTTTAAGAGATGCTCTTTCACATGTTTTATTTACCGAAAATACCGATATAAAACTTGTTAAGTCGTTAACTGACGCTGGAAAACTGGCCTGTGCCTTGCAACATACGGAATCGATGATTCAAAGAAGTTTTGTTTGTTCGTCAATTAAAAAGGACATAAAAGATCACCTGTACACAACTCAAATAGATAGCCTCCTCTTTGGCAGTCAGTTGGGGGATGTTTTAAAAGCAGCCAAAGCAATAAAGAAAACAGGCGCGGAAATGAAAACTGGAGCCTCTGCACCTGGCCCTTCAAGACGATTTGTAAACCAAACGCAAAATTTAAACGCGCCGCCCCTCGGCAGGCAGACGGGAGCTGGGGCGAGACGTCCGTTAATGCCTGCTCCAGCTCCAAACCCTCGACCCGAGTACCAGCGCCAACAGCGCCGCGCTCCGCCGCCGCAGCAGCAGCCGCGCGGACCCTATAGGCGCTCACAGACCCACGCACCGCACCGCCGATAGAACTGGTGAGTCATGCAGGACGGTTGTCGCAATTTTACGATAGATGGCGTCTTATCACTAGTGATGCAGTACTTTTATCATGGGTGAAAGGGTATAAATTACCTTTTAATACATGTGTTTTACAAAATCACACGCCATCACCACCAATCCTAAATAAGTGTGATTTGAGAGCCATCGATCGATCATTAATGATTTATTAAACATTGGAGCAATATCACCCAGTCAATCATGTTATGGCCAATATGTATCGAACACATTTCTTGTACCCAAACAAGATGGAAGACAACGATTTATCTTAAATAGATTTATAAATACAAAACATTTGAAACTAGAAGATCTTCGCACTACGGTGAAATTAATTTCAAAGAATTACTATCTAGCTACATTCGATTTAAAGGACGCATATTTTTAAATTCCAATTGTTATAGTTTTCCGAATTTTTTTGCGTTTCCAAATACCGTCCACCCAGAGTTTGGATAACAATTTTTATGAGTTTAACGTGCTTCCATTTGGCTTGTGCACAGCCCCATACGTTTTTACTAAACTGCTTAAGCTTGTAATGGCATTATTAAGAAGTTGAGGCTATTTATCTACTATTTATTTAGATGATGTATGCTGTATAGGAAAAACATACAACGAATGTCTAGAAAATGTTCAAATATCCAAATTAATTTTAGAATCTTTGGGATTTGTTATTAACAATGAAAAAAGTTCATTGACCCCGAAGACCAGTTGTAAATATCTAGGCTTTATTATAAACACAGAATTATTTCATATTAGACTAACAGACACAATAAAGACCCATATCAAAAATTAAATTCATAATTTTATGACCTTGAACGTTGCAAGATTAGATGTCTCGCTCACCTGGTGGGTCTACTTGTATCGGCTTGCCCAGCTATTCAATACGGCTACACGAAAGAGTTAGAGAGGTGTAAATACCCAGCGTTATTAAAGTCGGCTAATAATTATGAAAGTTATATGAATATATCTTTACATGTTCACCAAGATTTAATTTGGTGGCTCAACGCTGTTCAAAATAACGTTAATCCTATTCGTGACGAGAAATATTTGCTTGAAATATTTTCTGATGGAAGCAAAACAGGGTGGGGAGTGGCATGTGGCGGAGAGACTGCAAATGGGCAGTGGGGTGCTGCAGAAAAAGACCTGCATATTAACTTATTAGAATTAATGGCAGTCTTTTTTGGCCTAAAGGTATTTGCCAAACAGATTAAGAATTCCCAGATCCTTTTACGCATTGATAATACCACAGCCATATCTTATATTAATCGAATGGGTGGCATTAGATTTCCGCATTTGAATAAAATTTCCAAAGAACTTTGGCAGTGGTGCGAGGAGAAAAAAATACACGTTTTCGCTTCCTTTATTAGTTCGGAAAGCAATGAAATAGCAGACGTGAAATCTAGGGCCACACATCCAAACATAGAATGGGAACTAAGTAACAATGCCTTTAGCAAAATCATCCACACATTCAGTACACCAACTATTGATTTATTTGCATCAAGAATCAACAGAAAATGCGAAATGTACGTGTCATGGAAAAGAGACCCTGACGCCTACGCAGTAAACGCCTTTACATTGAATTGGAATAATCTAAACTTTTATGCATTTCCACCACTTTCTGTCGTATTAAAAACTTTCCGGAAAATAATTACGGATGAGGCTGAAGGCATCGTTGTTGCACAACACACCCACGCAACCGTGGTTCCCGTTGTTCGAAAGTCTGTTAGTATCTAAAATTATCCTGTTTGAACCAAGTGACCAAGCCCTTTTGTCTTGTTCCCACAGACCACCACCACCTCGGCTTACCCTGGCTGTAGGCAAATTGTCAGGACGGCACTACTGAAAAGAGGCGTCCCTCCTTCTTCTATCGATATTATGTATGCTTCACTTTCCAACAATACTATGAAACAGTATGATACGGGTTTAAAAAAGTGGTTCCTTTTTTGTCAGTCTCACAGCGTTGATTTTTATGAAGCTTCTGTTTCTAATGTTATGTATTTTCTTACAATGCTTTTTAATGACGGAGCCCAATATGGGACTTTGAATAGCCATCGATCAGCTTTATCTCTAATAATTGGATCAAAAATTGGATCTGATGACAGAATTATCCGTTTATTTAAAGGTTTCTATAAACTAAGACCACCATTACCTAAGTAGAATGAAACTTGGGATCCGTCTAATGTGCTAAATTACTTATCTAATTTATATCCTAACGATGAGTTGGACTTGGATTGTCTTACAAAAAAGACCGTAACCCTAATCACATTAGTCACGGCCCACAGGGTTCAAACAATTTCGAAAATAAATATTCACAATATTTGTATTCATTCAAACCATATCTCTATTAAGATTCCAGATTTGATTAAAACTTCATGTATTGGTTCAACACAACCTTGTCTACATCTACCGTTTTTTATTAAACAGTCAGAAGTTTGCCCAGCTAACGCACTTAGGTCGTATTTAACAAAAACTGCGTCGATTAGAGCCGGAGAAGAATATCTCTTCATTAGTTTTAGAAGCCCTTATAAGGCTGTATGTGCGCAAACTTAAAGCCGCTGGATAAAAAATGTTTTATGTGACAGTGGTGTTGATACAAGTAAATTTAAGGCCCACCAGAACTGCGGCTACTTCAGCAGCCCTTAAATAAGGAGTCTCCATAGACCTAATTAGAAAAACTGCTGGCTGGACTGAGTCTGTATTTGCTAGGTTTTATAAAAGACCAGTGTTAACAGACAATGCCAATGATTTCGCTTTATCTGTTTTAAACGCATAGATTAAACCTTTACAATTAGTGGTTATACCTTGTAATGTAATCATGCAGATTTTTTGTACGCATAAATACCTACTATAAGTTAATAATTTGGTATTGCAAAAACAGATTAAAATATATTATTTAATATTATAATGATTAGATTTATTAGTTTTTTTTTATGACATAGAAATTAGATACTTACCATATTATTTCATTACATATTACATACTCACATATAACGCATTTACGGCTTTCAAAGTCTACATAGTTTTCTTGATCTCGAGGACAGAGCAGAGTGTAATTGATGATTAAACGAACTTACCTGAAGTGAAGTTCGATCCCAATTACACGAAGGCTCTGTCCGAAGAGATCAACTCCCACCCAGTCCCGTACACTCATGATCGCTAGACCCCTTACGCGTTTTATGTATGACAGTATGGTAACCATGGATCCCGTTCCCTTTACTTTAAACTAAATGAGTTACCGAGAGAGGGCACCACTAGTTGTTTCATTTTGCTTATCTTGTTGATTTCAAATTTAGTGGTTGGATAGCAGTACCTGCGCGTTAATACATAGTTTTCTTGATCTCGAGGACAGAGCAGAGTGTAATTGGGATCGAACTTCACTTCAGGTAAGTTCGTTTAATCATCAATTATTATTACTATAGCAGATTGTTACATATGGTTGTAGGAGGAAGGCGCCGTGTCTGTCACACAATTAATACTAGCACAGACATCGTCGTTAACTCTAATACTCAATCCCTAATCCCTTGATTTATATTGTACCTAATAAAATGATGGTAGTTCAGTATTTATGCATAAGTAGTAATTATTGATTGTTAGTTTGCTTTTCGTGTCACTAAATTATAACAGATTTTAGTTCAAATAAGTTGCTGTGATTTCCATGAATAACTAATTAAAACTAATAGTTTAATACACTAAAAAAACATGCTTTAATAGAAAACTAAACTTAAAAATAATTATAAATAAGTTTGAAACAAGAAATTTATTTTATCATATAAAAGCGTGGGGTGCTTTTTAAGATATTTTCTAATTATAATGATTCTACTTTTACCAATATCTGTCAATAAAATATTTGCAAGAATATACATCAATCGAGACACGGTTCCAGAAGTACTGGACGCGTACTATGTAGTAAACATACATCAAGCGAGACACGGTTCCAGAAGTACTGGACGCGTACTGTAGTAAATATACATCAAGCGAGACACGGTTCCAGAAGTACTGGACGCGTACTGTAGTAAATATACAACAAGCGAGACACGGTTCCAGAAGTACTGGACGCGTACTGTAGTAAATATACAACAAGCGAGACACGGTTCCAGAAGTACTGGACGCGTACTGTAGTAAATATACAACAAGCGAGACACGGTTCCAGAAGTACTGGACGCGTACTGTAGTAAATATACATGAAGCGAGACACGGTTCCAGAAGTACTGGACGCGTACTGTAGTAAACATACATCAAGCGAGACACGGTTCCAGAAGTACTGGACGCGTACTGTAGTAAACATACATCAAGCGAGACACGGTTCCAGAAGTACTGGACGCGTACTGTAGTAAATATACATCAAGCGAGACACGGTTCCAGAAGTACTGGACGCGTACTGTAGTAAATATACATCAAGCGAGACACGGTTCCAGAAGTACTGGACGCGTACTGTAGTAAATATACATCAAGCGAGACACGGTTCCAGAAGTACTGGACGCGTACTGTAGTAAATATACATCAAGCGAGACACGGTTCCAGAAGTACTGGACGCGTACTGTAGTAAACATACATCAAGCGAGACACGGTTCCAGAAGTACTGGACGCGTACTGTAGTAAATATACATCAAGCGAGACACGGTTCCAGAAGTACTGGACGCGTACTGTAGTAAATATACATCAAGCGAGACACGGTTCCAGAAGTACTGGACGCGTACTGTAGTAAATATACATCAAGCGAGACACGGTTCCAGAAGTACTGGACGCGTACTGTAGTAAACATACATCAAGCGAGACACGGTTCCAGAAGTACTGGACGCGTACTGTAGTAAATATACATCAAGCGAGACACGGTTCCAGAAGTACTGGACGCTTACTGTAGTAAATAACCCCTTATAACGGCCTACTCACCCTTTACTAAGACAATATAAATCTAGCACAAGCGTACCGCATCGTCAGTCATTTTTAGGATTCCTTACGGATGCCTTGCTATTACGCAGAAATTGTTATTTTAAATCGTCAATTCACACTTCCATAATCTACCCCGTTTAGAGCTTGCTTGCAGAGTAATCAGCAGCCGTGCGACCGTCTTAGTCTAAGGGACGGGCACGGGGCGTTTCTTCTTGGCATCCATAATTGCGTGTCTCGATAAATATTTTTTTTTTGTATCAGTAAGAGGCCTACGGGGGCTCGGTGTGATTTAATGAGACACGATTCCTAGCGTTCCTTAGAACGGCTATCAATCCATTTTGGGATACTTAGTGAAGCCTACTCCCTTCCCGGAAAATGTGCGTACATCAAGTGCAATCTGCAGACAGTCGGTCCATAGGTAGTAGGTAACCATCACTAACGTTTGGTTGTTTTGTATTTGTAAATAACTACAAAATAGCTCAAATTGGCGGCCCTAACGAGCTGCGAGTATTGATTCGGTTCAGCCTTCCATAAGCAGTGTGACTGCCTTAAGTGTCATGTCTTGGTTGTGGTTGTCTATAGTCTGTTGGCAGAGTAGTCGCCTAGTCTCTTGGCAAGAGTCATTCCCAATAGAAGGATTTCTCCGAGTCCCTAGAACCAAACGCTGGTGTATGATACCTCGATCATGTCAAAGAAAGGAATAAGGAGGGATAAAATACTAAACACTCACCCCAAACGTTCGCAAATACACTCACCGAGATTCAAACACCTTACACACTACTTACATTAATACTAGACTAATATAACCCAGTCTAAACTGCACATATTATTTTACAACATTAGAGGCAGATTATGTAATGTCAGCTGCTCATCAACTTTTACAAAAAAAAACTTTTCCCAATGCAGGAGAGTTAGTTGTTGAGGAGTTCTCCTGGTACTTCAACATCAGCTCCACTTCATCATATGCATTGTGACGAGCATAACTTGCTTAGCAAACATATTAAGTCATCGAATCGCAACCCATGAAATACTTATTATTGAGTAGTGCCGGTGGCGGTCTGTGGTCTTCATCATCAGTTCCACTTCATCAAATGGTGCTTTCCAAGAGCAAATGCACGAGTTACTATAAAAAATAACTAAATCACTGGACATGGAAATCGAGGGAAACCCTTAAATTTTGTAGGGACACCCCTGCAAAATTTAAGGGTTTCCCTCGATTTCCATGGGATCGCCTCATCAAATCCTAACTTGGTGTCAATAGGACCACCTTGAGAGTATACACTGTCAAACAAAAGAATAATTTTTGAAATCGGTCCATAATTAACGGAGAAACCGGTGAACATACATAAAAAAAGTAAACAAACAGTCGAGCATATCCTCCTCCTTTTTGGAAGTCGGTTGATAATAGTACATTGTGTCGTATATATGGGACCAAAATAATGTATTGAGGGCTTGAGTCCAGAGCGAAGCGAAGGATTCTAGAGTAGAATCATAGAAATATTAAATATCTATGCTATTAGCTATTTAATCTTGCATAGCGAGGGATTCAAAGTAACATCGCTCGAGGTTAAATAATTTTGGTACTATGTGGCACACTCTACTTTTCATCCCCCTCTATGAGAAAAATGCTTTTAGTAGTGACGAATATTTATATTATTATTTCCAGCTTATTTTTTTTTTATTTGGTTTTCCTTTGCCGCGTCGGCAAGCGCGCTTTTTTTATTATCGGTCGACTTTATCGAAGCGAATTGCGTTCAAATTTTTTATTTAAATAGTGTTCCAAATTCAAAAGTCATTTCGTCAGTGAGAGCAAAATGGGTCATTCCGGCGCACTTAATAACAATTAAGTGCGCCGGAATGACCCATTTTGCTCTCACTTATCGAGGAACCCTTCGGCTCTTTTCGAATAGATGGGATGAAAAATATTTATCGGAAATACTTTACTCACTCGTTTGACTAATCGGGACGCCAGCGCCACTTAGCGGCACTCGACAGAGTCTACAACATTAGGCTCGACCGGAGTTAAATTCAGTTGGTCGGTAGCGGTCGAGGAGTGAACACGGTTAGAAACTGTCGCGCGTTCCGTATAGTTGTGTCGTGTTATAGTGTACCTATAGTATGTGAAACTGTGAATTACTAGTGTGATTAATTTGATTGTAAATTATAATTTGATTTTAACTGCAAACGGATTTTCTATTGCGCAATAATTAACACTACCCATAGTACGCCCACAGTAGTTAAAATATGGCTGATGATAACGAGAGAGACGTACCTTCTACGTCATATATATTGCGTGCGATGAAGAATATCAAAGTACATACAATACTTGTTATTGTATGTACTTTTTGTCAAGTCAGTGGAGGTGCTTTTCTAACACTAAATGCTAAGATAGCCTTCATTTATAGTCGATCATAATATTATACGAGTATAGAGTTAAAATTTGTTTGTTTGTAAGTTTGCATGTGATTTTTTTTTGCATTTGATAGCCTAATTCTTGAGGAAGTTTATAGCACGCTACGACCCTAAACAGCCGAGCAAAAAGAAAAAAGTCAGAAAGACCGCTAAACGAAAAGCGACGCAGTGGGTCGGGGAACACGAAACTTGCTGTGTTCTGGTGATGGGTGGACGGCCGGTATCACTACAAGCAAGATATTCCAACGTTGTCTTGCGCTGGCGACACGTCCACGCGGCGGTGACAGCTTACCATCTGATGGGCCGATGGCTTGTTAGCACATCTAACAACATAAAAACCCGCGTGAGCCAGCCAGACACCGAGATGATTTCATAAGTATTCTGTTTTTCCAAAGTTCCCGGAACACTAAAATAGCCTTTTAAAATAACCATCTCTAAACTTCTTTTAACGACAGAGCCTCTTCAAAAATATAACCCCATAATAACGTTTGCACTTAGATACCCGTTACTTCCCCTAATCCACCAATCGGGATTGCTTATCAGAGCTATTACCACTAACTGGCCCTTTGAGGCTATATCAGCCTCATCTTTATTACCACTAACTGGCCCTTTGAGGCTATATCAGCCTCATCTTTATTACCACTAACTGGCTCTTTGAGGCTATATCAGCCTCATCTCTATTACCACTAACTGGCTCTTTGAGGCTATATCAGCCTCATCTTTATTACCACTAACTGGCTCTTTGAGGCTATATCAGCCTCATCTCTATTACCACTAACTGGCTCTTTGAGGCTATATCAGCTTCATCTCTATTACCACTAACTGGCACTTTGAGGCTATATCAGCCTCAACTCTGTTACCACTAACTGGCTCTTTGAGACTATACCAACCTCATCTCTATTCCACCTAGAGCCGGTTAAGGTGAATCCGTAGCTGTAGCCCGCGAAATTAAAATTTTCTTACGTTTTTTTTTTTTGTAGTTCAGTATCAGGTATCAGGTAAATCAGGTTTTATCTTGATCAAAATATGATTCGCGACTAATAATATGTGTGTTTACAGAATTATAATTATTAGAATCATTAATACACTCCATAGGTTTAGGTAGTTAAATAAAGGTTAACAAATCATAAAAACGGTTTTTATAGATTACACTTTCTTGTTTAAAAATACGTTGTAACTTACAATAATAAACTTAACGTAACTTTATCATTTATTCTTATACTACTCTTCGTAGATGTAATTGCTTGAGCACAATTATTTAGTTAGATTTACATAATTACTATATTATTTTGTAATCTGCCTCTTGTAAAGAGCCCAAAAAGACATGTTCTCTAAACGTCAACGAAATAAAACATTGCTAAATTGAAGAGTACAACTGTGACGTAGCATGCCAACTGAAGTGCCAGGTATTACGTTTAGTCGGTTACTTGACAGCTCTCTCGTCACGTGGGTTTTTTTGTTTACCTTTATTTAACTACCTAAACCAACGGAATATAAGTTAGATTTGTTCCCCAATGTCATGATTTCATGAAAAAGTCATTCAATTGTACAAAACTTCGAAAGATGTAGATATTAATGATTCTAATAATTATAATTCTGTAAATACGTACCTGTCTGTTATAGTTGCGAATCTAAAAATATTTTGATCAAGATACAACCTGACACTGACCTGCAAATAGCAAAAACACGTAAGAAATTTGAATTTCGCGGGCTGCAGCTGCGGATCCACTTAAACGGCTTTACAGTAATTACAGCTACTCTACCGACTGAAGTAGAACCAATTGAACTTGACCCCAAAACAATGACCTTGGTCATAAACTCATAGAAAAAGTGTAAACACATTCACTGTCAAAATATGAGTAATGGAAGGCAATAGATAGAGTGATTAGCTGTATAACATGCGTTGTTTAGTTGTATATTTATTTACGTAGAGTATAAATAAATAATTATTTGATTATAATAAAGTTTACTTTTCTAAAATACCTACCCACATTCTTATTTTTAAAATAAATGTTATGAATGATAACCTATCTTTTATCAGCTGTTCTACTAAAATAATCACTTTAACCATGAGAGTATACAGAAGTAAACAAAGAATTTATTATGTATAGGTACTTTAAGAGACGCTCGGTCTGCTAATATAATGTTATCTCACTTCCGATGCGATCGGGAAATACTCGCGCAATTCCTATTGTAGGTACTACAATATCGGAATCAAGTAAATGATAATACGTTCTTACTTTACGAGAGCACTAAAGCGTCTATCGCAGGCACATCGCAATAATTTTGTTGCCACGAAAAAAATACATCATAAAAAAAGTACATAGCATTGGTTCGAAATTCGAAATGATTGGTGTAAAGGAAACGTAACGCGGCGATGGCGGGGCTATCGATCCGCGCGGCCAGTCGGCGCCGGGCCATCGTGCGAAGCGCACGTATCGCGTCGCCACAAACACACGAATAACCTCACTGGCCACTCGCAGTCGACATCACGACCACACACGGACATCAACACCCATCGGTAAGTCTATTTACAATACAACCTTTTGAAAAACTAGCGAAATATACCGCGCGTGATGACAAACAAAATCATTTTCTATGTAATAGTGAGTGTACACGTAATACATAATACAAACAATGATCTTCCGTAGTGGATGATCTGCGTCCTACAGTAACGTTGTGTATTGACCGCTGTAGCTTGTAGTGTACTTACTAATTACGTTACGTGATAAAGGAATACTGAGTCATGCATAATGTTATGCTGTTCAATTATTGTACATTCATAATAAGGTAACGTCACACGGATTCGCGCGTGTTTGTTGAACCACCGCAACGTTTTTGAGGCTGACGATGTGAAACGGCAAGATTTTTTGCCGCTGATAAAGTTTTATTGGAGTATTTTTGCGTGTTAAGCTAATATTAACAGTTATAGAAAGTTGCATAATATGCATTATCTATCTCATTGAATTTACAGGTTTAATACATTATGCTATTTCCATCTGTGTAAATATGTCACCAACTCAATATTCTCTCTTGAAACTGAAAAGTGCGCGAATCAATCTCCCGAAATACTAATTAGCCTCAGCCCCTACTGAATAGTCTTGTGCAACGTTACGTATGAAAACCTCTACATTTTAATCTTCATTCAACGAATTATGCTATGATTTTCCTTCAAGTGTATACCTAAAACATTACCAAAACCTGATTTCATTTGTTTCTCACTAATAATCTGCAATTAACGAAACTGTACCCAACAATGAGTATAAATAAGTACCTCAAGTACCATTTGCTTTCGGTTTACGTTCGTTTGGGCGCAAAGCAATCGTCCTAATCGCTGGCCATAACATATTTTGATCGGCGACCCGAGTCCTTGATGCCTTGCTTCGCGTGACCCGACCCTGCCCGAGAGCTGCCCGAGCACTGCCCGATCACTGCCCCGGGAATTCAGCCGAGCAAAGAGTTTTTAGCTAAACGGAACACCCGAACGATTAAAGAGAATGTGTAGCGAGGCTCCGGAGGTCATTAGAACCAAGAACTATTCATGTGCTACAGTTCTATCTCTTATGCAATTAGGAATTTCTCAGGGAGTGCCCGAATTCTGGATTAAGGCACTCCCAAAACATAAACATAACTGGCGACATGTATGTACTTTACACCTCTGCCTACCTAGGAATATGATGTTAACACAGCAGGCATAAACAAATGATAGATCTGTCTCTGGTTATGTCATTTTTCTTTTATGGAACAAAAGAACCTACAGAGACCGCAGTAAAAAGTTCTTGAATGATTCAGCCTATAAATTAGAGAGTAGTATCATGTAGATACTTGAGTACAACGTTCTCTGTAAGAACCAGACTGGTCCTTGTGATAGCACCCGAGAGTTCTGGTCAAGTCGCGCGGGAACAAAACAGCTGACGCTCACAATATGGCCTCCCTACAATTTACGACCAGTACTTTATAGGCTATGGGGACGTCCGAAGGCGAGAAGCACCTTTTTGTGCTTTAGTATGATAAATTACAAAGCTATGTTTCCATATGTGAAATGATCTCTTATCTCTCAATTTGCAAGGGGTATATTTAGCAGTAGTAGTCAACGATCTGATCACCATTTTGGTTAAAGGGTTCGCAATAATATGACTACAATCATAAATATAAAGACTTTTAAGATTCTAGACAAGACAAAGCTATTCTATTTGTATATGAGGGTGCTGGCGCGTCTAGAGCACGTGAGTCTCGACTTCTCTTTCCCGAGTCGCAACTTTGCAGGCACGCATAACTGTTGGGAATGAGTTCCTAGTTTCAATTCCTAGCTTGGGCAAAATATTCACAACAGTCTGGAGCCTGGGTTTATTTCCCGTTGATGGCAATGGACTCGCTATAAAATGGGATTTAAAAGAATTTTCAGGTTTAATTGGACCTACAATCTGGTACTAGAGAAGCTCCTTGTAACAAACTGTAATAAGCCACTTCTGATGCGATTTACAGAAAATAGTTAGAAAACCGTAGACAGATTCCGCAGGCCATGCCTAGGATTATACGCCATTAGTAACACTCAGACACTTAAATAAAAGGCGTTCACTCAAACTCTGCAATTACTAGGCGATATGAATTATAATAATTTAACCGCATCGCGCTGATATAAAATGTGTCTTAAATAGTTGTTATTTCGATACAGTTTCGTATGTGGCTTGCGTCTTAATTAATCTCGCTAGTTTGGAAGGGCGCTGGCCTGACCTTAGCTTTCTGATGATTCGATAAACAACTGAAGGGTGAATGTTTTAGACATAAAACGCTTTGTTGGGGAGGGACAGTCAGCGATGATGGCTGCGAATACTATCCAGAATTAGTTTTGTAATATATGCATAACATTCAACACGCTTTGAAAAAGATAATGGCATTAAAAAGGGAAATGTTTCTGGGATTTTTCCCGAAAGACAAAAGATAATCGGCTCTCGTACAGCACGTAAACAGTGGGGAAAGAGTAATAGCTCAATAATATCAGTGTCTACAGTATTCGGCGCATAGAAAGTTACAGCCCTTTTCAGCCTTTTAAGTTCAGTTTACTTATTAATCACACAGTATTAAAATTGAACAAACGATTTGAGTAAATTCACAAAAATATATTTTCTGCTAAACCACCCCATTGTACAGACCTACCACAAGTGCTCCCTGCGGACAGCCTCCTCCCGTAGTTGTGTAACCGGATGTTCTTCAGAAGGTCGTCAAGTTATTGCTCACTGTCAAAGTTTGTCGGATCGAGGTCACCCGCCCGAGACGCACCATTGTTCACACTTGTAACTAAAAAGATATGGCTTTCAGGAAGATATTGACAGGAATATATTCTTCTTGTTACTAGTAGAATTTTGGCTTCGGTACATAAAATTACAGGAATATATTTATTCTTCTTGTTACTAGCAGATTTTTGGCTTCGATACATATAGCATTCATCCCGTCTATATATTTTTTGCTGGACATGAGTATAAGAATACCTTAGTTCTAGCTTTGCAGTCTCTTATTGTTATTCTTCTCTCTTTTCAACGAAGACATAAGATGGTCATTAAACTTAATAACGGGACTGATAGTCCAAGGTGCGCCAAACGTACTCCAAAAACGCCTCTGGCATTTACTTACATGGTTAAATATATTAATTAAGTACATACATTCATCCAAAATTGAAACTGCTCTGTGATCTTAAATTTATGAGTTCTGCTCATTAATTTTAATCAATCTCTTCCCAGAATACTTACAGCTTAAACACAGTCTTATTTATTAACGCATGTTAAATTTTAATCAATTGCTAAGCAACTGATTAGCAAAATTCTTATTCATTAACGCTATTTAGCGCTAATAGGTCGCTAAGCAATTGATTAATAGCTGTCAAAATTAAACATCACCGGTACCCTGTTTAGAGCTTGCTAAGAGGATGCTAAGAGGAAACATGGCAGATTTTTATTTCAATCAGCTGATCGATTCAATAAGATTATTGTGTACTTCGAGGTAATTTTGTTCTGAGCCTTAGTAAATGTGGATTTCGACAATCTTTTACGGGATTTTAGAACGACAGAAGAATTAAACGCCGCCGGCAGGAAGTAGACGGAGGAAGACCTACACAGCTCATTTAAATCTACTACGAGAATGATTACCTATGGTATACTTCGAATGAAGAAGTATACATGATAAAAGGATTTATAGGGAAAGCTACACATCAGGACGAGGCTCAGTAGGTTTGAAGAGAATGAGTTCGTAAGGAAGCACATCGGAGATAGTGATTACCCTATATGCCCATCTTATGACGCCAGCTATAAGGCCCAGAACTAAAGAAAAGCCATGTTGTGGTAGTCACACATAAATAACAAGAGACATTTTAAATAAAACAATATATTTTGATACATAATAAAGCTACAATTTGTTATAAATTCATTATTTTTTGATTTCCAATATTCTTCCTCCGAAGACATGGGGTGCCATTCTTTTCTCATGTCACTCTCATTCCGCATCTTTTTCACGTAGAATGTTTTCCTCCTTCGCCGTCTTTGCGAGTTGGATTATATAGGTGCTAGGTGTTAGTGGCTTTCATAGCTGCAGTCAACTCGTATTATTTGGGTGGCGAGTAATTCTTTCTATAAACAACTTGATATACCTTTTTATTTCATGTTTGTCTGTCGGTATTTTCAGATCATGGTGTAGATCATTTGGTACAAACCATGGGGCGTTTGTGATTGTTCTTAGAAGCTTGTGCTGAAACCACTGTTTGATCTCTATGTTAGAGTGTGATGCTGTTACCTGTAGCTGAATGCCATAGGTCTCTAAAGGCTTTATTATAGCTTTGTAAATGAGGGTTTTATTTTCCAGGTGTAATTGTAAGTTTCGACCAAATTATCCAGTAGAACTTTCTTAGAGTCAGTCCAAGTTGCTTCCGTTTAGGAGCTCCAATTTATTGGAGCTTATTATTTTCATTGCTACCATCGCAAACACATTGAAATAAACTTAATAAATTAATATATTCAAATTTTCCAATGAAATTTTTGACTTTCGTCTGTCATTGTCTCAACAGATACAATAGTCGTGGTTTTGACAACTTTATTCATAATATTCTGCTTTGTTAGTCTACTATTTTGATTATAATCTGTGCCGAACGCATATTGTCTCCTCTATTTCGTTTCGCGACTAATCACTTGCTAACTAGCGTTTATAAATAAAGAAAAGTTAATCATTGATTAGGAGCTAACCAATTATTTAGCTAAACAGTGGCTAATCAGTCATTAGCGAGATTTTTATAAATAAGGCTGTCAATGATTAACTAGTCCCAGATAAAATGCCATACTTACTAATTATATTACGAAAATTTGCTCGCTACCTATATAAAAAAGTGTATGGGTATTATCCCTATTTGTATCTGTCTCTGTTTCTTGCGGAAATGGTAGGCATCAATACGTTGGAACTGAGACGCAAGTGTGCGCTGTTGATGCACTACTACTTATTACTCAATAATAAGATCGACGTGACTACTCTAGCTCGCTGTTCATTGTGTGCTCCGGAGGCTGCGGAGGTCGCGCGTTATGCCCCGAGGTTCCTGTTCGCGGCTCCGCCATCGCCAGTGCGTACCCATACTACTCTATATGCTCCTACAACCGGCGATCAAACTGCTGAACGCCCTGGCGCAGGAGCCGGATGTTGACGTATTTATGTGTTGTAGTAAATATATGTTTAATGTTTGCATGATTTTATTGATGTGAAACATCTATAGGCGCACGTAAAACCGATTGCTGGCGGGGCGACGCAAGCCACGTGGCGATCGGCCACATATGTAGTAGTGTGTAAATGTGTAGTGCGATGTTTTTTTGTTGTTACGTGTAATGTGATGTTGTTGGCTTGTTGCACGCTTGTTACACGCTTGTTACACACGGGTGTTGGTTGTAAGCGCAGCAAGCAATTGTTATATAAATAAATAATTAACGACGGACGATCTTATCGCTTAAGGCGCAGATATATGATTTTAGTGACTTTTAAATCTGTTATTACGATAATGCAAGTATGTTATGCAAAAAATGTATGTTAAACTAGAACTCATACACATCAATTATATTATGTGAATATTTAAGTATTGTAGTAAAATACTTTATGAAATAAATTCAGGAAGTAATGTCTACCCAAAGTATAAAAACCGGTCAAGTGCGAGTCGGACTCGCGCACGAAGGGTTCCGTACCATTATCTATAAAAATGGCAAAAAAATCACGTTTGTTGTATGGGAGCCCTCCTTAAATTTTTGTGTTATTTTAATTTAATTATTTATTTTTAAAGTGAATATATAATTACATATTCTGTGAATATTTCAAGCGTCTACCTGTTGCCGTTATGAATATCGAGAAAAAACGAGCAAAAAAATCACGTTTGTTGTATGGGAGCCCCCTTAAATATTTATTCTATTCTGTTTTTTTGTATTTGTTGTTATAGCGGCAACAGAAATACATCATCTGTGAAAATTTCAACTGTCTAACTATCACGGTTCATGAGATACAGCCTGGTGACAGACGGACAGACAGACAGACGGCGGAGCCTTAGTAATAGGGTTCCCGTTTTACCCTTTGGGTACGGTACCCTAAAAACGATATTACTTTCACATTACTTAAGATATTGTCTTTTTTTTGTATGAAATAATAAACTGTTTTATTATCTATAATTCTATCTGTGATTTTATTCCAATAGTCATATTTTCGCTACTAAAAATAAATATTCCCTATGAAAATTAATGGCGGCGCGGCGTGAACGCAACGCAACTATTAGATGAAAATTATCATTTAAGAATGCACGTGCAGTGAACTCATAATATCTGTAACTTACATTAAATTCAATATTCTGGAGAATTAAAAAATTGTATTGCTCTAAATGTTTACATTTTCATTCCACGTGATTGTACCTTGGGTTGCTTCTGTGAGAAATTTTATGTATTTTGTCTCCATTGACGGGTCTGTTCTTAAGAATTAAAGGATTAAGGAATTAAGTCGTCAATGCAGTTAAAGTCTCCGTAGCGGAACCCTTTGCGTCGACAGAGGGGGGGAAGCGGGGAAGGGGTAGGTTATTTCACTTTGCCGAACAGTTGGTAATTGAATACATTGGGTTTAGTCTGTTCTTGAAGGTAATTATAGGCACACAATACATTCCAGCGCTGTCGCTGAAGCCTCTAATTTTGCAGATGACCGCTTACCATTAGCTGGAACGCCTACTTGTTTACAAAATTATAATATTTAAAGATCATTAAATTTAAACTTTGGAGCATTAATATTCTCAACTGGTTCTCGTAAAAATATTTAATAACCAGCAAGGTACCTACTGTAGAATATTTTTATACATATACTTTGTATCCGTACAGGAGAATGTCTTTGATATTGATTTCTTTAATATTCCATCCGACATCAATAAAATGCTCGCGATCTTTGTTAAAATGCAATTCAGAGAGAAGTATTTTATCTAAGACTGTCAAAGGGCTTGTCTAAGCGAATGAATGGATACACGACCATAATATTTTGTATTAAACTCTCATAGATCGATCATTTGAAGCTTGTCTGTAGAAAAACGGTTACATTTAGTCTGTATTGCAACGCTTTGCTCTCCGATTTATTTTTTATACTTTTCTTTATAGAAGAGATCGTCGCGAGAAAGCGCGATCGTCGCGCTCATATTATGTCACTTTTTGTTCGGGTACCTGAGCGCGTGCTCGCACCGACAGAGACTGACAGAGTGCGTTTTCCGGGTTTCCGAACAAAAATTGACAATAAGCACGCTACGATCGCGTATTCGCGCGGCGATCGCTTTTAATTAGGATACGGGTTTAGACTTTTAGATATTTTCCTTATTCTTCGCTGTATCGATGATTTAAAATGTTATCAGTTTTGACCAGAAAAGTCTAAATGAAAATTGATAATGATTCCTAGTAAATTACTTCCTAAATCTACCTTTGAATTGTATTAGGTGTCTAATACAATACAAATGAATACATAGTTTTACTTAAAAGTAGTTTCCACCCTGATGGACCGTTTTCCTTTCGATTTTCGACCCTCAATGTACCTACATACACACAACATACATAAACTCACCTTCTGTTCCCATTGGGGCAGGCAAAAACTACAGCAAGCCTTCTGCTACGTCCTTACATACTCCTTTTCCCATTGGGGCAGGCAAAAACTACAGCAAGCTTTCTGCTACGTCCTTACATACTCCTTTTCCCATTGGGGCAGGCAAAAACTACAGCAAGCCTTCTGCTACGTCCTTACATACTCCTTTTACCATTGGGGCAGGCAAAAACTACAGCAAGCTTTCTGCTACGTCCTTACATACTCCTTTTCCCATTGGGGCAGGCAAAAACTACAGCAAGCCTTCTGCTACGTCCTTACATACTCCTTTTCCCATTGGGGCAGGCAAAAACTACAGCAAGCCTGCTGCTACGTCCTTACATACTCCTCTTGCTTCAGTATGACTGCACCTACTCAATAGTTCTCCACACACATGCTATAATCAATAACAGATTATGTCTTACTTCTAATTCCCTCTGATTAGATGAGTACCTCCCACACTATGCTAATCTGAAATGCAGCTGAATGGCTCAAAACAGACCGCTTGGCACTCAACCGCTTCAATGCGACCGAGGGCCTGACATACAGACTAATTGAATGCTACTTGCTACCAACTTGTGATACGATTTGCAAGTTTATATTAGTCTTCATTATGTAAATGAAACACTACTTATTATTCCGGGACCCGAAAGGAATTATAATTAGGCTTATGACTATTTTTTTATTTCTTTCTGAATATAAGTACTACAACTTTAAGTTTCCATTGATTTGGTAAGTCAAAAGGATACAAAGTCATTTGAGCGAAGTCACACAGCGGGTACAGCTAGTTATGATTTGATTATGTACATAAAATATTCTCTATTCTGAAAGGTTTTGTAGATCGTTTCTCCTAGACATAGAAGGTTCCGAATATAACTACGCGTTTCACAGCTGAAATATGAATAGTAATATGAAAAGGAAACAATGATTTTGCTAATTTAGGAAAGCCCTTGGCTAAATTTATTTTCTAATAACTCTTTGTAGGTGGATTCGACATCCGTCTGTCACAGCTCTAGCTCCGAGTCTACCGACCGATTCCGATGAAATTCAGTACACAAATGAATTTCTTTGACCCAAACATGGACGTGTAACGTAAATAAATGAATTTTGAATATGGGGGTCACTATTCAGGGGCAAACTAGAAAACAAAAAATAAAACTTTTGCATACTGTACCATGTTATACATCAAATAAATGGGCTTATTGTAAGGATTTCAGACATATATTTTTTATACTTTTGAAATAAATACTATTAAAATTATTTAAGAAAATAGATGGACATTTACCATTCCCCCTTATCTCCGAAACTACTGAACCTAAAATTTTGAAAAAAAAATTAACAATTAGTTCTTTACTTATAGATTATAGGAAACCTATAAGAAGTAAAATAACATGGATCTCTCAATATTGTGCGTACAAGCTTACATTTGCAGTTGGAATGTATGGGGGAACATGTTTTTCAACTACAATGTTGTTCCTGGGATGAAGTCATCCCAACTACGGATCCCTTCATTGTGCGCGGTCCGACACGCACTTGGCCAGTTTTTATGATTATAATTCTATAAATAAATATTTGATACGGCTGCGAATCATAATAAAGATCAACATACAACCTGATACGCATAGAATATTTGAATTTTGCGGGCTATCCTTATACTTTCGCCCTACATTAACTTCACCTGGCGGCCGTAACTAAAGTTTTAATGTACATTGTTTTAATGTTCTGTCATCATTTAATTTTAAAATTCAAATGCTAACAAATATGAATGCAAGAGTGAATTTATTAAAAGTAAGCATTAGGTCTCATTATTGTCGTCTGGGTTCGCAGACGGTGCTCTTGTACTTGTGTACTTGTAGTGCTCTCATCTCATCTGTTTAGAGTTCCAGACTCCAAGCATCGCGGTTGTTTTGTCTCATTGTTATTAAATTAAGTCTTAGTTTGCACCTGAGCATTGTCGGAGGGTACCTGAGCTTATCATTCGTTTTTCCCCAGTCTGCCTTCGCTGAAACTTAATGAATTGAATTAGTTTCTTGAAAATCTTTCTTCAAGAAAAAGATTATTCTTTGTTTTGTATAAAAATTCTAGTAAGTATTTGTGTTCCTGTAGGTTCATGAATATGAAATGTTTATTTTCATTATTTTTCACGTCAACCGTCCTCTTTGTAATATTTTGTGCAAATTGCGATGCGTCGGCCATCATCCATAATAATAAATATTAGTTACACTCGAGTGACTGTATCGAAAGAGTTTTTCTTTTTAATGAAAAATAAGAAACTTCTTTTGTCAAGATTTCAGAGTTACTAATAGCAACACATAACGCCCCCCACCCCTTTGGGGGAGGCCTATGTCCAGCAGTGGACGTCTTTCGGCTGAAATGATGATGATGAATAGCAACACTCTGTAGTGTTTTAGTTCCACTTTTGATGAGGGACCGTACAACCCTGGTTAAGGGTTAAGCCTTTCGAAGGGGTAACCCATTCAATGGGTTACCTTTATCACGATGCAACCCATTGAGTGGGTTTTATACTAGAAACCCAATGAAAGGGTTACATGATAACCCATTGAATGGGTTTTATACTTGAAACCCAGTAAAAGGGTTACATGATAACCCATTCAATGGGTTCTATACCTACTTGAAACCAAGTGACATGAAAAAATCATAATATTATGTTATTTCGATATCCACCCAGCACGCGAAGCATGACCATTTTGGTTGCCATTTTAGAAAAACCCTATCGAAAACCCTTTCAATGGAACGGGTTTTCAATAGGGTTTTTCTAAGCAGTTAATCAAAAACCCATACGGTGTGGGTAATTTTGAATGGCCGTTCAAAAGGGTTACCCATACCGTATGGGTTTTTTATCGAAAACCCTTTCAACGGGTAACCAAAATTTAATTTAAGCCGTTCAAAAGGGTTACCCATATCGTATGGGTTTTTGTTTAACTGCTTAGAAATACCCTATCGAAAGCCCTTTCAATGGGTAACCAAAATGGTCCCTGCTTTTGATACCCTCAAAAAGCGGGATTAGGTACAACCATATTTTTTCCACCAAATATAAAATAATCTTCACTGTTTTATAATCATTATTATAACTTGAAACTTATCCTATTGTTTATAGTCTGTTCCAAAAGTATCTGATGAAATGTAAACAAAGCCTGTTCAGGTTACATTCTTACGCAATCACTCACTAAAGGTAAAAATTAGTAACACATTCTGTATATAGACGATTTCAATAACCTTAATTGTAAAATGAAAAACATCTTTAGGGTGATTGAAATTAGAATCACGTGTTCAAATTTTCAAATCAATGCACTCAATTAGTAAACTACACATTGCCACCCACAGGTACATTTTTTGAACCATTTTTTTACATTTTCATCAGTTACTTTTGGAATTTGGTATATCCTGCATAATCTAATGAATGACATGACTGTATACTAGTCTGTGGTCGCGAGGCGTGATGTTGGCACAACGCATCGGTTGTCATTGTGAACAGCTGTTTTGTCAGTGATCACACACCGCTTCTGAGCGCAAATTATAATATTTTGTTGTAATTTATTGCAACGTTCCGCCGATATTTTGTTGAGCGCAAAATTTATGAGAAATAATAATATTGTGTTTATAAAACATTGCGCTTTTACGTTCTAAATCACCTTTAGGCACTGCTTACATCTTAGAGCATTTACCCGTAGGTTATATAGGTTTGCACAAAGTTTTATTCGACTTCCGTAGCTCGTCGTTCGAAAATCAAGGTGCCATTTCAGTTTTGATTTTAAACCAAATTGTGTTTGAAATAATAAAATGAACCTACATTGATTCTGCATTGCATCGCTTTTTTAAACAGCCAAGCTGAAATTTTGTAGAATTTAATGGATGATTCTACAATATATATATATATTTTAACTGCATAATAAATTACACCAACATCTTCTGTGTCACTAATATTATTATTACTGTATATGAATGTTTTAGTTCCTTAATAAATCTCGTGCCTATTCAACCACTAACCCGTACCAATCCGCGTTCCTCGCTGTAATTCACTAATCACTTCCTACGAGTCAAAGTCAAAGTCAAATTATTTATTTCAAATAGGCGCATAAGAGGCACTTTTGAACGTCAAAATTTACAAAAAAATTGAATTGACTCTAGTTGCCCCTTCCAAAAGATAGTTTCGTATGGAGAAGAATGGGCAAGAAATTCCACCGTTACTCTTAAATGTTTTACAATATTTTGATTGAGTACATTAATTATATAATTAAAATTATGTGAATACGATGCACTTAGAATAAAATTACTATACCCTAATAGGTAAAAATAATTAAAAACTAAGCAATGAAAAATAACTTAATTATGAGATAGATACATGGTGCTCACATATTTACAAACTTCGTAAAAGTATGTTTTTCTAAAAAAAAAAATAAGTCAGTGTGTGAGTATAGGTAATTACAGAATGTAAAATCAATATCATAAAAATAACAAATTTTACAATAAAAATGGCAACCAGTTTGATTTTGTCTAGACTATAGATTGTTCTATGGAGCTGGACCAGCATGTTTCCAAGCATTCTTGTCCTGGATATAATCCTCTAACTTGTAATATGCTTGTTTACAAAGTGTACTTTTAATGTGTTTTAAATTTTCTCTCATTTAATTGCAATATTATCACAAGGTATTTTGTTGTAACATTTAAAACAGTACCCCATAAAAGATGTATGTACTTTAGATAATCTGAAAAATAGTTGATCTATTTTATCTATATTTCTAGTATTAAAATTATGTATATCGCTTATCTCATTAAAAATATGTAGATTTTTCCTTACATACATAATATTTTCATAAATGAATTGGCAAGGTACATAATATTAATCCTTTTAAATAGTTCTCTAAGAGATTCGTGGCGACGTAGATTATAAATTGCTCTGACAGCTCTCTTTTGCAAAATAAAGATGGACTCAATGTCAGCAGCCCGACCCCACAGTACTTAAATGCCATAAGACATAATGCTGTGGAAGTAGCTAAAATAAACCAAAGGCGTGGTTTCTATATCTGTTAGCTGTCTTATCTTTCTAACAGCATAAGCGGCCGAGATTAGCCGCCCCGCAAGAGAGGTTATATGTGGTCCCCATTGCAGTTTCTCGTCTAGAGTAATACCTAGGAAAACCGTTTGATGAATAAATTCTAGTTTTTCTCCGTTCAATATGATATCACATTCGCTAATTCTAAAATGAGATATTTTAAATCTAATACATTTGGTTTTTTTTTCATGTAGTAACAAATTATTTACCGTAAACTAATCTCGGACCTGAATAATAGAGTTATTCACGTCGTCAAGATTATGTGATCGTCGGTCTATATTAAAGATCAATGATGTGTCATCAGCAAATAACACCATCTTCGGTTGATTTTGAAGTAATTGGGGTAAATCACACATTCGCTACTTCTAAAATTAGGTAATTTAAATCTAATACATTTGGTTTTTTTCTCAAGTAGTACCAAATTATTTACCCTAAACCAATCTTGGACCTGAAGAATAGAGTTATTCACGTCGTCAAGATTTTGTGATCGTCGGTCTATTTTAAAGATCAATGATGTGTCATCAGCTAATAACACCATCTTCGGTTGATTTTAAAGAAATTGGGGTAAATCATTAATGTAAACTAAAAAGAGGAACGGACCCAATATCGAACCTTGAGGTACGCCCATTGCCATTTCAGACCCCAATGAGTATACGCCGTTTACTTGAACTTTAACCTTTCTATCTTTTAGGTATGATCTTAGTAAATCAAGAGCTGTATTTCTAATCCCATAGTGCTCTAGTTTCAGCAAAAGTGTCTCATGGTTCACGCAATCGAACGCTTTAGAGAGGTCGCATAAGATTCCAATGGCATCTTGTGCTTCCTCGCAGGCGTTAAAAATGTTCTTTATTAGGGTAACACCGGCGTCAGTGTTACAACGCCCTTTAGTGAAACCGTACTGTTGTTCATGAAAGATGGAATTTTTATTAAAGTGACGTAACATTTGATTGAGCATCAACTTTTCAAACACCTTACTGAGAACTGGCAGAATTGACACAGGCCTATAATTGTTGGGTTCTTTACTATCTCCGGATTTGAACAAAGGAACTACTTTACTGTGTTTCATGAGATCCGGAGAGACTCCTTGGTCCACACTGGTGTTAAATATAAAAGCTAAATAAGGCGCATTGGTTTCGATTATAGATCTACAGACTTTTACAGACATGCCCCAGAGTTCTTCTGTTGATTAAATTTTATGATCTTTAAAAGTTTTTATAACAGCCTGGGGGTTTGTATGTTGGAACCTAAATCCCAAAGGGCATACCTTTAGATTCTTTCTAAGTAAGGCAGCAGAAAGTGCGGATGAGGAATTTAAATTTTCAGTAGTTTAAGGGAAATATGAGTGCGCTGTTTCACCGGTAATTGACTTGTCACACCGTCCACTACCTGACACTGTTTTTTAGGGTCCCGTACCCGAAGGGTCCATACGGAGCCCGATTTCTGACACTCACGTGTCCGTCTGTCCGTCTGCCACACAGGTTTTACAGCCGAACGGTTGGAGCTACAGTCTTCAAATTTTCATAGTATTTATGCATCTTGTTGACCCAAAAGCCCACAGCCGATTGGCTCGTAATCTACTGGGCCGATTAAGTTGAAATTTGGTACACATATGAATTTCTGTGACCCATACACGGACGGGTAACGTACATAAATTAATTTTTAATATGTGGGTCACACACAAAATTAAAAAAAGTTTTGAAAAAAGTCCCGTGTGACATATCAAATGAAAGGGCTTGTTGTAAGGATTTCATATATATAATTTTAAAATATATACTTTTAAAGTTATTTAAGGAAATATTTGAAAATTGATCATTGACCTTATCTCCGAAACAATTGAGCCAAAAATTTGGAAAAAATCCATAGAACAGTTCTTTACTTATAAATTACAGGAAAACCTACAAGAGGTCTGTGGTCTTGAAATATCATGGTATATCTCTCAATATTCTGCGTACAAACTTACATTTGCAGTTGTAATGTATGAGGGAATATGTTTTTCAACTACAATGTTAAGTTTTTTCTTAGGATAATTTCATCCCAACTACGGAACCCTTCATTGTGCGTGGTTCGACACGCACTTGGCCGGTTTTTTTCCTATTACAACCAACTTGATTTTGCGGGCACCTACTGTTTATGAATATTTTTGCCATTTGGACGGTTTATATTCTACGTTTGGTAAGAAGCCCTAATTGGGTGAAGTTCGACACGCATTTGGCCGGTTTTCATTTACTGTTTGTAATGTTTAATACACGGAGGAGATCGGCGGCGGCGATCTCTCGCGTCTGGCCCTGGTTCAGGCCAAGGTTCGGAGTGAGAGTGCATGGGAGGCCGTCACCTCCTTCTGCGAGACAGTAATGCTCCCGATTCCCGGCCACAGTAGGCGTGGGCTTGCGGACGGTGAGCGATGGGTAGCTTGCCGTCTGATAAGGACCTGGCTCGGGTTGACGGCGCGTTGTGTTCCACGCGCGCCTCAAAGAGATGTCAGCACCAATTGACGGGGGTCCGAAAAGGCCAATGCCTGCCAGGGTTACGAGTCTGTCCGAAAGGGATGTCGGAGCCCTGGCACACAGGCATCTGAAGGAACACGGGTGGGTTTTAGTCAGTAAAAGTCTGACACGCCCTCCCGCTCCGCCCAGAGCGGGAGAAGTTATTTGATAATTTCCCACGCAAAAAAAAAAGAGTGGCAGCAACATCAACGCGCATCCTGTTACCATGGATTCAGAGTACTTATATGATTCTGTACCCATGTGATTCTGAAGCATGGAAATTTTTAATCGGCTAATAAAAAAAAATGCTGTTCTATACATTTTGACCGTGTAGGTACCTACTGCACTTTTGTAGAAAAGAGCGTATTTATTAGGGTTCCGTACCTCAAAAGGACACCCGAATAATCCTATAAGGGTTCCCTTTTTTCTTTTTGAGGTACGGACCCCTAAAAATCAGATTAACAAGAAATAATTTCATATTTAGTAATAGGGACAATCAATAAAGCGCTAGGTTCCTCAGGGACCTCATGCTGAGCATGAGGTCCTAGGATCAATTCCCGGGTCGGGTAACAGTGTTATTGGATTTTTCATCTGTAACTTCTCAGTAACAGCACGGGGTCTAAATTTGTGCCCAGTTGATGGCAACAGGCTCGCCCCCTATTACATGGGACTTCTACGTAACTGGCGAAATGTGGGTGTACTATAGGTACACCTCTGCCTAACCATTCGGGGAATAAAGGCGTGATGTTATGTTATGTATTTAGCACTAGGTTTTCTTCTCCCCTATACTTATTTAAAATGTCGCTGTGCCCGACAGGGTCCATTATTGTTTAAATTTAGTATTATTTTCCACCTGGTATGTGCACGTTATAAAAAAAATATATCATTTAATTCAGATAACTTGATCCATTCATATGTACAAATTAAAATGCAACGCAATACATTCAAATTACCCGCTTAATAAAGGATCTCCATAGCGGAGAAGAGATCCTATCGACTACGGTCTTCAGAATTCCGTTGCAGCTGCCACGCATTCTGCAGATCAAGGATACAGTTTTCTTGCGGATGACGGCATGAAAGCCATCAGTACGATACAGCGCAAACATCCCCGATGCACTACAGAACGAGGCAGCCCCAACATCATCCTGATGATGTTGTTATACTGGACGCGCAGGTCATACCCCGAATTTGTGGTGTGACTGACCTACAGATTTCCCGTATAAAAGCTTTGACAATATGCCATAGACAACGTTATTTTTACTTGTTCAGAGTAGCGGAAGAATCTGCGGGCCAGCATGTTACCAATATAGATTAGATTGCAATAAAGATTACTTGAATTGAATACCTACCTTGGAAAATAACTCATTTATGGACTTTGTGTGGTTGTACAACTGCAGTTTAGAACCTTCTATTTTCTTATGAGAATTCGCAATGGCGGAATATAACAATAAGTACCGGTGGCTATTCTTAATTCGCAATGACGGAATATAACAACAAGTACCGGTGGCTAATTTAATTCACAATGGAGGAATATAACAATAAGTACCGGTGGCTAATCTTAATTCGCAATGGCGGAATATATATAAAAGTTACAACGATAATTTTGCTGATATTCACTTAATTGCATTGTCACACGCACAGTTTAAAACCAGTATTTTTAAAAACCCTTTTAGATTACATACAGCTTTAGTTCTTATATTCACACATGTTTTTTCACAAACATTAATTAATAATAATATACAATAAATTGTTTGCTAACTTTGCTTGGACCTCGCTGAAACTATTTTCACTGTTGTATTAATTTGTGGATAACGATGCTGGTTGCGTGATTACTTATGTGTTTATAAAATATCTGTACCTAAATATTAAGCAGTATTGCGCAATTGTTTGTTATCCTGAAGAAATAAAAATAAAATAAAATAACAATAAGTACCGGTGGCTAATCTTAATTCCACGTATTTACTAAAATTTCCCGAGTCCCGTGTGCCTAATATTAGGATACTCGAGCTGATGGCAAAATTGCGTTAGTTTTATTGCAAAGTAAGCGCTTGCGAGCGGTTACTGTTAGAGACTGTTTGTTTAGTTAAGTGTTATGTGTTAACCGTGTATTAAGCGGTTCATTCTCACACATAGAGGCACTGTCACACCGAATCCCAAGGTATTATAAGTATATTTTTTATATAAAAGAGTAAGTGTTGTATCAGAAATATTGTTCTTTAGTTTCTTCTTTTTGGGAAAATGTTTTAGTAAAATGTTGCACGGTTTTCAAACGAAACATCATCATGTTTTAGGTATACAAATATACCAGCGTTGTGTTACTCACTACCGACGACGAGGGACTTTAGACATAATAAAAAGATATAGGTATTTGATAAACCGCAAATACGTACAGCATTTCATTTCAATGTTTATGCGGGCTATTGCATGATAATAAACAAACATGAATCACCTTCATCTTGTATTCTTTATAAAATCATAACAATAGAACTAAGGAAAAATAAGAAGTAAGAAAGTATTAGTTAATCCAACTGGTTTAACACCGAATTACGTTTTTTACCGTCTTGAAAAAAAAAAGGGTACCTACCTAAGCGAACGGAGTAGAAGCCTATGGCTTTTTTGTAACGTAGTAAGTAATTGATCTAAGTGTCAATAAATACTACACATTTGAAGTAATCTGTTCATACCATAAAAAAAGAAAAACCATAAAAAATCATCGAAATACAAATCATACGCAATTACGCACCCTACTAAATACGCGGAATAATTTATCAATGAACTCGTAGCGCGAAACTATCTTTTGAAGCCGACCGATAGTACCTCGCCGCGCATTTAGAAGGGTGCGTATGATTTGAATTTCGATATTTTTTTTTCGTTATATTATGAAAAGTTACTTCAAATGTGTAACAATTGTTTAATACGTCATAGAAAAAAAAACAAAAATACTATGCCAGAGGCTTCTACTCCTTTCACCGAATATACCCTATTTTTTTCAAGACGGTAAAAAATGTCGCCCGGTATCTATATATAATATATATTACTCTGAACTCTGAGTAAGGAACACAATAATTCCTGCGGTTTATAGTCGCCATCCATGTGTTTACTGCAATAACTTGTAGTTAACGCGGTGATCTCCGTTGAACACGTTATAATATTAAATGGAACCAGCTTTTCTTAATGTTCTGTTAACAGAAGCACGTTTCTTTTAAACATCGGCCAAGTGCGTGTCGGACCACGCACAATTTTTCAACACATTTGCTCAAAAAATGCATTTACGAAGCCTGTATAAATTGTTCGAAAGTTAAAAATTACGCAACCCACAACGGAATGTTCGGTGAAATAGGTACTCTCACCTAAGTACATGTATTATCGCATAGTCCGTTGTATTGCGCAGTGAGTTTCCTATACATATTTTTATAATTCCATAAAAAAAAAATATACGAATTCCACCAAGGAGTTTCACATTACGAGAATAAATAAGCTGAATGATCGAAACTCCTTGGAAGCACTTTTGCTCAATACGTTTATCTCACTTTATTATTAAATAAAGAGAAAATGAGATGAAAAATGTAGTACTTATTTTAACCACGCGCACGTGTCGCCATTTGCAAATTCGCACCATTTTCAGATTAGAAACCTCAAAGGTTATTGCGACTTTCCGACTGATATTTATAAACAAAATAGGTAACAAATATGAGTTCAAGCGAGAAATCCGATATTATATCTTCTCCACCTCCATGGTGTCTTGTCGCCGAAATCACGAGAGCGCTATTTAATGATTACAATAGTTTTATATCATGGAAGACTCGAAGAAATACTCAATCATTCTCTGAAAACGTTTTGATGGCTTGTTTCAGTACCTATTGTTAAGACATTTTGACGTGAAAGCGTAACAATCAAACAAACAAACACACTTTCGTATTTATAATATTAGGAGAGTTTTGTTAATATATAGACTAAAATAAGCTAATTATATCTCACACACTACACACCCTCACTCTTCACACTCTCACCCATACTCACACATATCACACGTATTCGCGCGTTTTGGCCCTGTTCTAGGCATATCAATCATTTATTTGCTGTGCTGTTTGTATAATTTTAAGTTACCTTTTACCTTTTATTTTTGCATACTTTATTGTCTTCATTTCAATTGCATATAAGATAATGATAAGTGGAAGCGCGGAGTCTCCTAACACAAGCAATTCCTTGCTTAAAAGGTGATCTCCAACAACACATTCTATGTGTCCTTTGTAATTGAAATAAACATTTTTATTTTATTATTGTACTGTTTTCTAGCAAATGTGTTGAAGAACGTTGTATGACACACGTGCGGAAATTGGTATTTACAAACTAACCGCACTAGTATCATAAATAACTATTACCCTCAGTTACCGGATTTTACAATTGGTACAGTGCGAGTCGTTTCAATAAGAGTGAAAATGTGAACGAAGTCAATAACCTGGATTAACACATAAGGTACTTTTAGTCCCGGTAGTACGTTCCCGTGGGATATTTTCCAACATCCACGCGGGCGCAGCCGTGGGCAAAAGCTAGTATATAATTATAACAATGATCCCTTAATATTTTTTCTAGCTTTAGAACCAATTAATTTTCGTCTCAAATAAAAAATAGGTATATCATACCCCCGGGTTCCTTAATATTTTATTGAAAATAAAGAATTATCTCCGTACCGCCGCGCGTAATGGGCCGCGGGTTGAGTAAATAATTCTCATTAATATATATGGCTCATGTAAAGTTTTTCCTGTCGCCGGCAGTCATTGGCGCGTGCCGACAGACGGCACGAGGGGGGTCTTATAAAACAAACAACAATGAAATAAAACGAGAATATTTGAGATACGTAAGCGAGGATGTGTTGGTCTTTCTTCTTTTTAAGCGGAAAAAATTGATTGTCATGTTACTAAAATAAGTATGCAGAAACATAAGAGTACAGAGGTGTAAGTATACCCCCATTTCGCCAGTTATGTTTAAGTTCCATGTATTAAGAGGCGAACCCTTTGCCGTAACCTGGAAGAAGTCCAGCCTCCGGATTTCTACCGAGAAATGCCTGATGGAAAATTCAATGAAACTACCCGATCTCGGCTTCGTTCTCAAAACTCCTTGCTTAGCAGTGACGTCACTCGACTAACACAACTTGCCAGGAAACTGTACTACACAGTGAAAAGAGGACTTCATATTTCTGTCTTCAAAAATGAACAGCAACTTTCTCTCCTAGATCCTAGTGTAGGAGAGAAAGTTGCTGTTCATTTTTGAAGTCAGAAATATTAAGCACACTTTGTAAAGGCAGGATTTCCCCGCGTCAGTAATATTTTCATAAACTCTGCTCCGCTCGACGCGGTATTAGCTTATCGATTTCGGAAGTGGCGTGTTATCTGATGCGGGGAAGTAAGTAGTACGGCCTTCCCATCTCCGCCGGGTGCTCAATATGTTTGTGTGAGGTTGAAATATGCAGAAGGTAGTTTTAGGGTTCCGTACCCAAAGGGTAAAACGGGAACCCTATTACTAAGGCTTCGCCGTCTGTCTGTCTGTCCGTCTGTCACCAGGCTGTATCTCATGAACCGTAGTAGCTAGACAGTTGAAATTTTCTGTTGGCGCTATAACAACAAATACTAAAAAACAGAATAAAATAAACATTTAAGGGGGCTCCCATACAACAAACGTGATTTTTTTGCTCGTTTTTGCTCTATATTGATGACGGCAACAGCTAGACGCTTGAAATATTCCAGAATATTTAGTTATATATTCACTTTAAAAATAAATAATTAAATTAAAATAAAACAAATATTTAAGGGGGGCTCCCATACAACAAACGTGATATTTTTGCCATTTTTATAGATAATGGTACAGAACCCTTCGTGCGCGAGTCCGACTCGCACTTGGTTTTTTAAATTAATAAGAGCGTTTTATTTTACCATGGATTGTGTGTGGAAAGTAATTTCAATTTGTGCTTGTAAATTATGCCTGCTGGGTTATACTTAACAAAAATATCGCTCTTTCATACGAAGCATTTTAGTATATTTTTATATACAGTAAAAGAAAATACTTGAAGCAAGGGTACTCTGACCCACGTACAATATTGGCTCTCTAACACGCATTAAAATAATATGATCTATGTTTAAAGCCTCGTATTCATGGTAAACATTTGTTTAGCAACATGATGGTTGTATAAACATGTTGCCGAGTTGCTGTCAACATATTGCGGGCAACACTTATGTTGCGGAGTTGATCACGCCAGGTTGCAGAATTGACGCCCGGCGAGCGAAAACATCAGTTTATCAACAGATGTTGACGTGTTTGGACGTATTTGCAACTATTTATAAACATGGCGGTAGTGTGGACCAACGATAAAGTTTCCAGCAGCTTTCTCGCCGTTCATCAACAACGTTGATCAACTGTTGCTAAACAAATGTTTACAATGAATACGAGGCTTTTAAGTCAAACTGCACACTCACTGCAGCCTTAAGTTCACAAAAAAAGGTTAGCTTAAATTCACAACCATTTCCAGTGTAGCAATTCATCTTTGGAGCTGACTTCTCACGGTACTTCACTGCCCAAATCTTTTTGTTGATGTCGTTTGTCAACTCACTGTACATTGCTTGCAGAATTTCATTTGGTACGTAATATCGTCGCCTCCATCCTCACCTTCAATTACCCAATGAAGATTGTTATTGTAATTACTAAGTTTTTAAGATACTTTTAATGAAACAAAACGTGAACACAACGAGTACAAACAGAGTGTGTCGATGGCGACGTCTACAACCACAGACTATTTACTACGGTATAAAGGTGCAGGCGGCAATTTCAAATTTATTTCAACACACCCTAAAATTTAAATTAGAGCCTTCCCTTGTTACTCTACTGTTATACAATTTCAAAAATAAAATAGAACAATAGTAAATTGTGAAAGGGTGGAAAGTAGGTTATCGCAAGCGAGCTGTCTTTGCTTATTAACAAGCCCGAGCCAAAGGCGAGGGTTTTTAATGACACGAGTTTGCAATAACCTACACACCCGTGTATCACACGACGTTTTTAGGGTTCCGTACCCAAAGGGTAAAACGGGAACCCTATTACTAAGGATCCGCCGTCTGTCTGTCTGTCTGTCCGTCTGTCACCAGGCTGTATCTCATGAACCGTGATAGTTAGACAGTTGAAATTTTCACAGAAGATGTATTTCTGTTGCCGCTATAACAACAAATACTAAAAAACAGAATAAAATAAATATTTAAGGGGGCTCCCATACAACAAACGTGATTTATTTGCTCGTTTTTGCTTGATATTGATAACGGCAACAAATATTCTGCGAATATTTCAAGCGTCTTTTTTTTTTTTTTTTGGGTGGGAAATCATCAAATAACTTCTCCCGCTCTGTGCGGAGCGGGAGGGCGTGTCAGACTTTTACTGACTAAAACCCACCCGTGTTCCTTCCGTTGCCTGTGTGCCAGGGCCACGATATCCCTTTCAGACAAACTCGCAACCCCGGCAGGCATTAGTCCTAACGGACCCCGTCAGTTTGTGCTGACATCTCTTTGAGGCGCGCGTGGAACACAACGCGCCGTCGACCCGGGCCTGGTCCTTATCGGACGGCGAGCTACCCATCGCTCACCGGCCGCAGGCCCGCGCCTACGGTGGCCGGAAATCGGCTTGCGACTCCCGACGCCCGGGGCGTCTCCTGCGGCGACTAGGGGCATGAGGACGCGAACCTTGTCTCACCCTCACGCGTTCCGCCTCCTCCTTCGCTAGCATAACTGCTTCGCAGAAGGAGGTGGCGGCCTCCCATGCACTCTCGCTCCGAACCATGGCCTGAACCAGGCCCGGACGCGAGAGATCGCCGCCGCCGATCGCCTTCGTGAGGACACGGCGGTGCTCCGCCCAAGCTGGGCAGACCTCCACCGTATGCTCCACCGTGTCCTCCGGGCGATCCACACAGTGGTGACACCCGGGCGTTTCCTCCCGCTTTATCCTGAACAGGAACCTCCCGAAACAACCGTGTCCGGTGAGGACCTGCGTCAGGCGGAAGGTGAGGACGCCGTGGCGCCTCTCCAGCCACTCCTCAAAGAGGGGACTTATCGCCACAATTGTGGCGTGCCCAGCGCTGGGTTGCGACAATCCGCTTGAAATATTCACAGAATATTTAGTTATAATTATATTCACATTAAAAATAAATAGTTAAATTAAAATAAAACAAATATTTAAGGGCCCCCCTTAAATATTTGTTTTATTTTAATTTAACTATTTATTCCCATACAATAAACATGATTTTTTTACCATTTTTATAGATAAAAAAAAAAGTTTATTTCATATATCTTATTTGGCTTACATTGCATGTCGAGGAGTCTCCATTTAAGCATAGAAAATGCCTGTAGTTGAAGGCTCCGCTCTTACCTTACATTATAAACGTACGAGTACAAACAGGTATGCAAATAAACAAAGCAAGGAAAAAATTAAATTAAAATTATGATCAATTTTTACGAGTGTGTGTGCGAGTGGGTGTCAGTGTGTGTGTGTGAGAGAGAGATATTTTGAGTGAACATGAGTGACTATAAGAGCAAATAACATCACTCTAATAATGTAATTATATTATTAAGTCACACGTTGCAAAAGTAACTCGGTATCATCATAATCTAAACTGTGAAGCCATATTATTAGCTTTTTTTTTGCATTAAATTTTTTTTTAATCATAAATATTTATTATTTTATTAATTTTATTGTATAAAAAAGCTGAGCGGTTTTTATATTGTCTACTGGCAAATTCTGTCCTAGTTATGGGAATGTTTACTATTTAGTATTTATTTCTTTTTCTTAGTATTTTAGCATCATACGGTATCTCTTTGTGCGTTTTGCGGATGCTATGAAGGATATACAATTTTCTCACTGACAGCAGATTACATAAAGCTTGTCAGTAGGGAATCTTCTTTGGTTGAAGTACATCACTTTATGCATCGCTCTTTGAGCGCGTTCTACCCCCTAAACCTATAAAACTAGATTTCGTTGCTCCATCCCATGCAGTTACACAATATACTATAACAGACGGACATAGATAATGGTACGGAACCCTTCCTGCGCGAGTCCGACTCGCACTTGACGGTTTTTCATTACACTTGTGGGAAATAGTAAAAAACAAATCAAAGAATTAATTAAAATAATTAAATTAAAACTGGTAATTAAATATACTAGATAACCATTTAAAAGACTTTTGAGAATTCAATGCTAAGACGTACGGACTCATTCATTTTTGCTCGTATAAAACCTATCCCATTTTATTCTATGTAGGAAAACTTATTGCTGCGAAACTTATTAAATTGACTTATAAATTTAAAACTGAACTGCAAAACTAATGATAGTACTCGTAAACAAAAGTCACGACCGCGTAATAGAAAGATTGCTATGCAAAAGATTTAATTTTCGAATCATAATAATAGCCTCTGAAAGTACGCCATGTTTAACAACTGTATTGAAAATTTAATTTACACCCTTAATGACATACAAAAAATTCTGTTTATAATAATGTGCTGACACATTTATCAGTAAAATACTTGAAAAGATGTATTTACTTAATGTTATGCCTATTTTGTCTCTAAGATATTGAAATCTGACTCGAGGAAGAGCTTTTGTAAATATATCAGCACACTGTTTACTTGTACATAGGTATTTTACATCTATTTCTTTTTCTTGAATTTTTTATTTAATGAACTTATATTTTACATCAATATGTTTACATCTTTTAAGAAAGTCTATATTTTTAATCACTGATATTGCACTTTGATTATCCACACACAAACAAATTGAGTTCTGATTATATGCACTAATATCAAGGAGTAGCCTTTTTATCCATAAGGCTTCTTTTGTGGCAGAGCAAGCAGCCATGAGTTCTGCTTCTGTTGTCGATAGTGCTATGCATTGCTGTCGTTGACTAGCCCATGTGATGGCTGCACCATTTTTGATAAAAACATACCCAGTAGTAGATCGCCTTGTATCATTGTCAGTGGCATAGTCCGAGTCACTATAGCCTTTTACTATATTATTCTTCATTGCAGAATAAAGTATCCCATATCCCTTGGTTTTTTTCAAATACCTTAGTATCCTTGTTACAGCAGCCCAATGAGTATTGTCATAGCAATCCAGAAAACGATTTATAAAGCAGACTCCAAACATGATATCTGGCATACTCACAATCGCAAGATGCATGAGAGACCCTACTGCCTCTCTGTAAGGTATCTTTTCTACTGGTGCTATTTTTCTCTATTCCAAGGTTGTATGAGGATCCACAGGAATACTGTTTCCATTAGCATCAGTAATGTTGAATTTAGTCAGTAATTTTTCAATGTACTTCTTCTGATGAATAAATATATGCTTGTTAGATCGTTCTATTTGAAGACCAAAAAAGTTCTATGGATGGTTTTTATTTCAAAGTTTTCTTTGAGATCATTTAATACCTTACTAATAGCAGCCTTTTCGTTAGATATTATCAACACATCGTCGACATAGAGTAAGAGGTACCCTTTGGTTCCACCTACACAACCTGTATAGACACATTGATCGGAGTGGCTATTTATGAAACCAAATTTGTTTTGTACAGATTTAAATTTCTTATTCCAGCAACGTGGGGCTTGTTTTAAGCCATATATAGACTTTTTCAATTTACATACATAGTTCGGTGGGGCGTCTATTCCTTCGGGTGGATTCATATATATATATATATATATAGATATATATATCGGAAGATCCCGAGCAGCAGTGTTTTTAAAAATAGTGACGTCAGCAGCGCTGACGTCACACTCCTCCTCAAACGGGCCATCCATTTGGGGTTGCTTATCCATAGTAGCAATGAAACTCAAGATAGTGTTCAACTAGTTTATTTGCGAATACTACGAGGTCCGCACAGTACGACGGCTCGAACAACAATGACCCACATCTCGTTTTTTTTTTTTTTTTTTTTTTTTTTTTTTTTTATATATGGCATCTCGCAGTTGACCTTGAGAGGCCGTGACTGCTTAACCGGTCTTTCCTGTGGCTGCCCTAAGGTATTAGCTTAAAGCCTCCAGCCAGGAGCGTAAATAAAGTATTAAAAACTAAACGACAGCGCTCTAAGGGCACCCCCTGTGGGGTACGAACCTCGGCTTAGGGCGTCGTTGGGGAAAAACAAAGCAAATTGGGGACGGGCTGGATCAAAAGTTTAAATTCATGATTATTAACGGGGATTACTATTAAATGCTACGGCTCACTCAGCCTCGGGGCTGGCGGTTCGACGTGCAAGGGACGGGGGGAACAATTTATTCTTGATCTTCGCGTGGTACCTCGGCGGCGAGGACGGAATGACGGTTTGTGTTTGTGCACTGTACTTGTGGCCCTATTGCTTTCCTGAAGGAGAGTAATGGGGTCATCCGGGTCTAAGAGAGTATGCCTAGGTCGGCGAGTCTTACTGATTTGAGATGGCCTATAGCTAGCTGCCTGCACAACCAAGGGGTTGCGATGTCTATCTGCGGACTCGAAGAACCGCTTTGTCGCGCGTTTCAAAAACTGCTTGATGGTGGGGATTCTAAGATCTACGTGTAGGGTTTCGTTCCGAACGAACCATGGAGCGTCCGTAATTTTACGGAGAAATCGGTTTTGAAGTGCCTGCATTCTGTGAATGAGATGGGGACGGGCGTGTGCGAAAGCGGCACACGCGTACGTCATAATCGGCCGGATGCACGCTGTGTAAATACGCAATTTGCCCTTAAGGGACAACTTGCTGCGTGAGTTCAGAACGCAATGAAGCCTACCGAGAGCGAAAGCAGCGCGCGAACGCACTTGCTTTATGTGCTCAGCGAACGAAATGTGGTGATCTAAGATCACACCGAGATATTTGGCTCGCTTCTCCCAAGGGATAGGCTTGCCGAACATCTTGATCTGTCGTGGTAGGTCCGGTCTACGCCGGGGCCTAGAAAAGAGGACCGCTTGGCTCTTATCAGGATTGACCTCGATCCTCCACTTCCTGAACCAGTCACCGAGTCTGTTGACTTCGGTCTGTAGGATGCGGGAGATCTGGTCTTGACTGCGGCCGGTGTAGTAGATGGCCGTGTCGTCTGCGAACAGAGCTAACTGCGCCTTTCTACTTTTCGGGATGTCACTGGAGAACAGCGTAAAAATGAGCGGAGCCAGCACAGACCCCTGAGGGACGCCTGCGCGGATCGGATGAGGGGAAGAGAGCGCACCCTCGATGCGATAGCGGAAGGTGCGGTTCAACAAATAGTCCCGTAAGATGAGCACGAGACGATCTGGCACACCGAATTTGTATAGCTTATACAATAAGCCGTTGTGCCAGACTTTGTCGAACGCTTTCGCGATATCGAAGAACACAGCACCCGTCATGAACCCGCGCTGGAAACCGGCGCTTATGTGTTCTATGATACGGTGGACCTGTTGTACGCAAGAATGTTGGGTTCTAAAACCGAACTGTTCGTTGGGGATGAGCCCCTTCGTCTCGGCGTAGTCTCTGAGACGCTTATAAATAAGCCTCTCATAGACCTTGCCGAAAACGTCGAGCAAACTGATGGGCCACATCTCGGTCTGTCGCCTCTATTTATACTAGTCAACACGTGACTCAATGCACTGCGCGCACGTGGCGGTGCACGTGTTGTTTAGTTTACAAAGTAATTTCTTATTTTATTTCACAAAATCAACTAAATGTTAAAAACAATAATGATTACGTAATTTTAGGCATTCTTAATTACTAATTAGACAACTAATAAGTAATTGCGCCGATACGGCCATTCTGATGGGTGGTGCGCGCTCTGCACCATGCCACTTCCCAAGGCTTCTTTCTGCTCAAGGTACGTTAGTTCGTAGATCAATTTTGAAGAATTCGTCGATGACTTTATTATTCTCGAAGATTCTCGAAGACTTTATTCTCGAAGATTTTATAATTCTCGAAGACTCGTAGTGGAAGGTGTGATGCTGTGCTCTGGGCGGTCTTGTACGCCGTGGTACACAGAGGCTCTAAGGAAAGTAGGGACAGGTAGTGGAAGGTGTGATGCTGTGCTCTGGGCGGTTTTGTACGCCGTGGTACACAGAGGCTCGATGGATTATTCTCGAAGATTTTATAATTCTCGAAGACTCGTAGTGGAAGGTGTGATGCTGTGCTCTGGGCGGTTTTGTACGCCGTGGTACACAGAGGCTCTAAGGAAAGTAGGGACAGGTAGTGGAAGGTGTGATGCTGTGCTCTGGGCGGTTTTGTACGCCGTGGTACACAGAGGCTCTAAGGAAAGTAGGGACAGATCGATGGATTATTCTCGAAGACTTTATTCTCGAAGATTTTATAATTCTCGAAGACTCGTAGTGGAAGGTGTGATGCTGTGCTCTGGGCGGTTTTGTACGCCGTGGTACACAGAGGCTCTAAGGAAAATAGGGACAGGTAGTGGAAGGTGTGATGCTGTGCTCTGGGCGTTTTTGTACGCCGTGGTACACAGAGGCTCTAAGGAAAGTAGGGACAGGTCGATGGATTATTCTCGAAGACTTTATTCTCGAAGATTTTATAATTCTCGAAGACTCGTAGTGGAAGGTGTGATGCTGTGCTCTGGGCGGTTTTGTACGCCGTGGTACACAGAGGCTCTAAGGAAAATAGGGACAGGTAGTGGAAGGTGTGATGCTGTGCTCTGGGCGTTTTTGTACGCCGTGGTACACAGAGGCTCTAAGGAAAGTAGGGACAGGTCGATGGATTATTCTCGAAGACTTTATTCTCGAAGATTCTCGAAGACTTTATTCTCGAAGATTTTATAATTCTCGAAGACTCGTAGTGGAAGGTGTGATGCTGTGCTCTGGGCGGTTTTGTACGCCGTGGTACACAGAGGCTCTAAGGAAAGTAGGGACAGGTCGATGCTGTGCTATGCACAGGGGCTCTAAAGGTTTTATTCAGGGGCTCTAAAGGTTGGCCATCTCAGGTGGTGGAGGTTGTTCGATTTCCGCCGATACGGTCACCGAATTGCCAGGTTGTGGTGCGCGACGAAGTTAGTCGTGAGCAACCTTTCGAGGTCGTCCTCTTCCAACAATACGTATAACACGGTACCAGTCGTTCTCTAGCACCCTGGAAATCTCATATGGCTCACTATATTTGAGATCCAAGGAAGTTTGGTTGCAAGGATTGTTCTTTATGAGCACATATTCTCCTCGTTGGAATGGATGTATTTTTGCTTTTCGTAAATTAAAGCGTTGTCTGTCTTGTTCTGCAGTTTGGGACATCTTCTGTTGAGCTAAATTGGTGAGAGCTTCTATGTTCACAGTCTGTTCGTCGATATCCACCAGGCTCAATAATTCTGGTGGTACACAATGTTTCCTTTGTGTTAAAAGCGTAAGTGGTGCAATTCCTGTGACCCGATGTGCAGTACAATTCATAGCCAATTGTAACTCATTAAGTACTATATGCCACTGTTCTGTTTCATAATTCTCGATCATGACTAGAGCGTTTTTGAGTGTTGCCATCATTCGTTCAACTTGACCGTTGGCTCGGCTAGCTCCTGGTGCAATAGCATGGATGTTTATTCCAAACCGGTCACAGTAGATTTTAAAATCGCCTAGGAATTCTCTTCCGCCATCAACTATTACTTGTACCAGTGGGCCAAACAAGTGTATATGGCGTTTCAAAGCACCTAGCGTACTATGCTGACTTTTATCAGTGGCGTGGTAAAACAAGACGTATTTTGTGAAGGCGTCTATTGTTACTATGACATACTGCTGATCGTTTGGAGTGCCTAGTTTGCCGGTTATATCCATATGTACCACTTGGAAAGCTGTTGATGGTTTCTGAATAGGGTGCATTTGGACTTGCGAGGCTCTTGAATTTCCTTTTGATGTCTTACATATGACACAGTTGTCTACGAAATTGCGGACAATGGTGCTCATTTTGTCAAACCAATAGGATTCTTTGATTTTCCGTAAAGTCTTCTCCCAGCCAGTGTGTTTGAGGGCTGTATGGTAGGAATTTATGATACTCCATTGAAATGCTTCAAGAGTTCTTGGATGATCTTGCGAACTTTTCTCCCTTTCCACAGGGCTAAGTCGATAAGGCCTCCTTTCCACATATTTATTTGGGTCCTTGAGTCGGATTTCCAATTCACCAGTATTTACTCGTGTAGTTGGGTATCCGCGAATAAACAAGTGTTCATACTTGTTGAGCAGTGAGCGTGATTGGAATATTTCATTGTCATCCATAAGGTCACACTCTAGTTGTTCAAAAACTGGACTGTTCTTGCTGATTTGGTAGATGGATGGTTGACGAATAAGTTTAGTTCCAGTTGCCGTTATTGTCATACATAGATTTGTGCTATTAATCAGGTTCATTCCAACTAGTATGTCTGTAGACATTTGGTAATCTAGAAGTATATAAAACTGCAACTCGACTGCGATGTTATCGATAGTGCAAATTGTGGATAATGTTGTTAATGACATAACCGGGAATCTCCCAATTCACGGCTTGATTCCTTTGTCCTGGTAAGGCGTTAGCTAATGTGTCGCGCATGACAATATTCCACACCGCTGTCAAAAACGGCTCTTAAGGCTTTGTTTCCAATTGTCACGTTGATGGGTGCAAGTTTATGTCCTCCAATGTTATTTATATTTGTGGTGATTGTACGTTCCCGTCGAAAACAGGTCTCGTATGTATGGCCCAGCTTCTTGCAAAATGTACAGGTAGGTGGATTTGTTGCTTTGTGCTCCATACGTTTTGATTCTTCAGGTTTAGTATCCGTAGTTTGAGGTTTGTAGCGGCAATCATTAGATTGTATGATTGTTCCTTCTGCATATACGACAAAACAATGATGGTGTAGTTGCTTCTGAAAATTTTGAACGTTTGTTTGGTACTACGGAACTTGGTCCTGGATGAGAACGTTTTCTTCGGATTGAAGATGCAACCGAAATTAATTCTGGTACTGTAGTAGCCCTCGCATTAAGTAGTTCAATGCGTAAACGTTCATCATTTACACATCCAATCACTGCTTCCACTGCATCTTCATTGCCAAGCTTATCTTTGGTAACTCTCCTCCACAAAACCCACGCTCGTGATAGAAATTCAGAGATATCCTTCGATGGGTCGTAAGTATGTTCTCTGAATCGTATAACATCCCTTGAGTATCTGTTCTCGGGTTTAAACGTAGTAATGAGGTTGTTACGGAGTTCGTCCCATGAAGATGTGGTAACCATCCAGTCATCCACCCACATTTTTGCTCTTCCTTTCAAAAGACCTCCAACCTTCATACGTACGTCAAAGTCGCTAAGGTTGTATGTCTCAATTGCTTTGCTTATATGTTGGCACCATTCTCGGATCCCAACGTTCAAGTCCGGGTCAAATGATGGTAGATAAATATCATTGATCTTCACTTTTGGTTCGAAGGGCTTACATAAACGCTCCGACATTTGCTGCATCATTTTCATCATGTGCGTGAAGAACTCAGGTGGTACCCCACCCATAGATGTACTGAGCATAGGTGTATTCATTGGTGGCTGTGATGACTGCACTGTTCCTGGTAGCTGGAGTTGCGGTGCAGCAGGTGTTGGTGCAAAAGTACCATGGATCCCTTCGGATCCCTTCGGATCCCACTTCTGATATCGGAAGATCCCGAGCAGCAGTGTTTTTAAAAATAGTGACGTCAGCAGCGCTGACGTCACACTCCTCCTCAAACGGGCCATCCATTTGGGGTTGCTTATCCATAGTAGCAATGAAACTCAAGATAGTGTTCAACTAGTTTATTTGCGAATACTACGAGGTCCACACAGTACGACGGCTCGAACAACAATGACCTACATCTCGTTTTTTTTTTTTTTTTTTTTTTTTTTTTTTTTTTTTTTTTTTTATATGGCATCTCGCAGTTGACCTTGAGAGGCCGTGACTGCTTAACCGGTCTTTCCTGTGGCTGCCCTAAGGTATTAGCTTAAAGCCTCCAGCCAGGAGCGTAAATAAAAGTATTAAAAACTAAACGACAGCGCTCTAAGGGCACCCCCTGTGGGGTACGAACCTCGGCTTAGGGCGTCGTTGGGGAAAAACAAAGCAAATTGGGGACGGGCTGGATCAAAAGTTTAAATTCATGATTATTAACGGGGATTACTATTAAATGCTACGACTCACTCAGCCTCGGGGCTGGCGGTTCGACGTGCAAGGGACGGGGGGAACAATTTATTCTTGAACTTCGCGTGGTACCTCGGCGGCGAGAACGGAATGACGGTTTGTGTTTGTGCACTGTACTTGTGGCCCTATTGCTTTCCTGAAGGAGAGTAATGGGGTCATCCGGGTCTAAGAGAGTATGCCTAGGTCGGCGAGTCTTACTGATTTGAGATGGCCTATAGCTAGCTGCCTGCACAACCAAGGGGTTGCGATGTCTATCTGCGGACTCGAAGAACCGCTTTGTCGCGCGTTTCAAAAACTGCTTGATGGTGGGGATTCTAAGATCTACGTGTAGGGTTTCGTTCCGAACGAACCATGGAGCGTCCGTAATTTTACGGAGAAATCGGTTTTGAATCTACATCTCGGTCTGTCGCCTCTATTTATACTAGTCAACACGTGACTCAATGCACTGCGCGCACGTGGCGGTGCACGTGTTGTTTAGTTTACAAAGTAATTTCTTATTTTATTTCACAAAATCAACTAAATGTTAAAAACAATAATGATTACGTAATTTTAGGCATTCTTAATTACTAATTAGACAACTAATAAGTAATTGCGCCGATATATATATATATGCTTCTGTGATGTCCCCATAGATAAGAGCAGTTTTGACATTAAACTGTATCATTTCTAGGTCATGTTGACATACTTCTGAAAGTAAAATTCGAACAGAGTCATATCTCACAGTTGTAGAAAATGTTTCTGAATAATCGATTTGATAATTTTGTAAACAACCTTTAGCACAGAGTCTGGATTTGTAGATCACACCGGATGGCTCGTCTTTTAAACGGAAGACCCACTTACACCCAATTGTCTTTGATCCTGGTGGTTTCTCTACCAGCATCCATGTTTCATTTTTCTCATATGCTTTTAGTTCTTCTTTTATTGACTTTTCCATTTATCTTTTTATCACAGTGCTTATGAAACACCTCCTTTTGCTTCTATAAAAAAGCGACGCTCTTATAGAATTTGTAAAACTGAGCTTTGCAGGTTTGCGTTAGTGGGTCGCCACTTCAACCACTAGCTCTAAGCTTTATAATAATATAAATAGGATAGTCAAAATCTACCCTTTAACAACGAACTTATTGAAATAGAAATTGATAGACTGGCTTAAATCTATGTCCTATGATGCAACTGTGCAACTTTTAGTATCTTAAATAAACTCTCATGCTAGCATCCTCTCATAATACACTAAATTGCACATCTTACTCACACTTACACTCATACTCACACACACTCACAAACACTCTCACCCTCACTTCCACTCTACATCATTTCATACAAACTTTTGAGTAAATTTTTCTTTTGTACTTAATTGTTAATTTTACTATAAGACTTCCTTAAAGATGTGTGTCTGGAACAAATATCTTCCATGTATGTTGTGTGGGGCGTTGATAGCTGCGCCACAGTATTTTACTTTTGCAGCTATCTTCGTGTGCAAAAGGAGTTTATTTTTGAAAAATATTCAATCATGTGTTATTAAATTACTTTAGAGTTTTTCAAGACGCACAGTAAAATCCTTCCGTTAAACTTAAAAACCCCCTTTTGCGTAAGGGTTACATTTGAATAAACCTAAAAACTTGTAAGGCTTTATATTCTGTGAGCATTAGGTATATATAAAATACCAAGTTTCGAGTAAATCGCACCGCGCGTTAAAATTCTTCCATACAAACTTTAACACCCCCCAATCCCCCTTAAAAAAAAACAAAAAATTACTAACTTTATCATTTACTTAGTTAGTATTCGTGCCAAGTTTCAGATTTCAGGCAATTTATTTTGTATCCAACACGTTGTGATGAAGACATAAAGGTTATTTTTTTACGACAAAAAGCCCATTGTCTTAATGTAAAACATACATAACTCCTAATACTGAACTCGTAACAGATATAACACGTTGCCAAATGAAATAATAAGAAACAGCGCAACGATGGTAACATTACAAAAGTTTATTTATGTCAGCGCCATGAAACCTATAAAGAGTCGACGGAGCGGGGGTCGCCCCGGCCATGCCAACAAAAAACCTTTTAGCCGATACATAAGCATACCTAAGTCTATGCTAAAATACGCCGAGCTCCCCTAGGTTTTTTGCGCGTAAGCTGTTGGGGTCTGCCTATTAAGTTGCAATTGTTTCTGATGGCAGAACCTGGTAGTATTACCAGCTTTGCGAAGGTCCGTCTGCTCGAGATGGCATTACTTGATGTAGCCAATGAGGCATGTAAACGGGAAAATCTCGCTTTTTATACCGAGGGTAATGCTGCTCGAATTAGGGCTGGACCGAATCTTGAAATCACGCTCTTGTAAGCCTTTCGGATATATGGTACATAGTGTACATTACTGTGCCTAACGTTTAAGTTTGGACGTTTGTTACTTAGGGCGAATTTCACCAATGAAACTGAACACGATCAGCACAGCACGACAGCAGCTGTATGTGTCAATATTCCAAAGAAAATAATTACACTGACAGCTCTTAAACGTGGTTTGTGTGCTGATCGCGTTTAGTTTCATTTGTGAAATTGGTACTTAGTCATGTAGTAACGATTTCATGGATAGCGATCAAAGGTAGAATGTAACTTTTCTTAGAAAATAAGTGACTACTCGAGTGACTCGTCGATTATAAATATAAGTTTGAATAATCTTGCTCCCCATATTTCTCTGTGTGACCAGGTAGCCGGTCACCTAACAATTATTTATTCATATTAGGACAATAACCTTTTTTCCTAATCCGACTTTACGCAATTTGCCCGCGATTTTTGGGTGTCAGAATCTCACGGGAACGTACTACCGTATACCGGAATAAAAATTATCCTTTGTCCTAACCCAAGTCATGGTCTATCCGTTTCATTCATATCCGTTCAGCCCATTATTTGACATTTGTGTGAAATGGGTATAACATTTTTTTTTACATTTTTTTAATAAATTAAGTGATTGAAATAATTTTCCTACTAGGAATAAAGATAAAATAGATCAACCATTTTCCAGATTATCTACAGTACATACATCGTTTATGGGGTACTGTGTGAACTGAATGTTACTACAAAATACCTTGTGATATGTTGCAATTAAAAACACATATTAAAAGTACATTTTGTAAACAAGCATATTACAAGTTAGAGAATTATATCCAAGATAGAAATGCTTGGAAACATGCTGGTCGAGCTCCATAGGACAATCTAGGGTCTAGACAAAACAAACTGGTTGCTATTATAATTGTATAATTTGTTATTTTTATGACATTGATTTTACATTCTGTTATTACTTAAACTCTCACACTGACTTATTATTTTAATTTTTTTAGGAAAATATAAACTTTTACCATGTTTGTAAATATGTGAGTGCCATGTATCTGTAGCGGCATCAACATCGACATATGCGAACTACGTGTCACACTGACGTCACGCAAATCCTGCATCGCGCAAGCAGAGTTTACCGCGCAACTAGCATATATACAACGTCCCGACATCAACCGTCGGGCAGTTGCCCACCAGACACAACACCCGTCTGGTCGGAGGATCCTCCCTTTTCTATGGTGGATGAGTAAACTTTACACCCAGTTCCTCATACCACCAAATATCTATCTCATATTTAAGTTATTTTTCATTGCTTCATTTTTAATTGTTTTTAAAAAACAACGGGCAACGTTTTTAAAAAAAAGAAAGAAGAGAGGTATCTTCTTTCTTTTTTTTAAAAACGTTGCCCTACACTAGGATTTTCTCCTGTATCGTGGGTGCGTTTACAAACATTTGAACTCACATACACAAACAGCCAGACCCGGAACAACTACTTGTAGGTCATACAAATATATGTTCCGTGCGGGAATCGACCCTGCCACACGCAGTGCAGCAGTCAATGCTTAACCACTGCGCCAACCATGCCGTTTACCTATTGTGGTATAGTAGTTTTATTCTAGGTGCATCGTCTTCATATAATATTATATAATCATCTAATTAATGTATTTAAACAAAATATTGTAAAACATTTTTAAAAGAGTAACGGTGGAGTTTCTTGCCCATTCTTCTCCATACGAAACTACCTTTTGGAAGGGGCAACTAGAATCTTTTATTTTTTCTGACTTTGTTTTTTTTTTTAAAGTTTGTTCGCCGATTTCTCCGTCAATTGTAGACCGATTTTGAAAATTCTCCGTTTTTGTTTGAAAGGGGGAAACTCTCGAGGTAGTCCCATTTTCATCAAGTCAGCATCTCATGAAGATATCCCATGGAAATCGAGGGAAATCCTCAAATTTTATAGGCACACCTATAGCGATTTCGGTATTTTTTATAGTAACTAATAGAAGAAAGAAGTTTAAGGACGCTATCACAAAATCTGACAAAAAGTTTTTCAGTACATTTTACGGAAAAATGTAACTAAACCAAATGTAACTAATAATTGCTACAGATAGATTACTCTTTCATATCCATTGGTAGCAATTTTTTATTCGAAAATGTTGGCTTATAATATTGTAAAAAATAATTTCCGTTGCCTCTTCACCCAAAATTGACGATATCGTGTTGAGTTTAGGAACATTTTTTTTCAATATAATAACATAAATTTAGTTATTAAAAATATTTTATGTAAGCAGGCATGTTCAACTCAAAAAGATAGCAAAAATAACTATCAAAATGTTACAAATAGTCTCAGAAAATAATGTTGATAAAACCTATATTTTTTAAAAACACTGTATGCTGTCGGGTATGTTTTTTTGCTATTATTTAACAAACCATATCAAGAAACTTAAAAATCACAAACTGGGCTTCAGCTATCCGTGTGATAAATCAAAATTTTATTTTATGATTATACAATATCTTCATTAAGTAAATGAATGGCGAAATAAGCTGTATTTTAGAGAGCACAAAAGTGATGAAACTATGACACGAATGGTTTATCACCACGAAAACTGTACTTTTATAGTAGTTACACAGACTTAATGTTTCAATTATTTCAAGCTTTCTCACAATTAGATAAGAAATTGACGAAAAACTTATTAAAGAAAATTAACCCTTAAAGAAAATTATTTAACCGAACTTAACTTAAGTGCAACTCGTGCATTTGCTCTCGGAAAGCACTATTTGGTGAAGTGAAACTGATGACGAAGACCACAGATGGCCACCGGAACTACTGAATATTAAGTATTTCACGGGTAATATTATAAATATTAACATTATAAATTGCTTAGATACCATATTAAATTTAATATGGTTTCTAAGCAATTGGTAATCGTCATACATAATGGTGAAAAAAGTGGAGCTGATGGTGACTTCACCAGCAGCTCCAGTTCTCCTGGTTCTTACCAAGAAAGTGTGAAAAATAACTTTAATTTCAGAAGTCGGCGGCAAAAAACTAAAATACAGGTCCAAAGACACCGACTTCCGAAATAAAAGTTTTTTTTCACTTTGTAGTGTTTTTTTTGGAAGTCGTGTTTTTTGTTGTGAGGTTTTTGGAAGTGAAAACTTCTTTTGCCATGTTGAGCAATTTTTGGTAGGTACAAAACGTATAGGTTCGGGTCTCCAACATGCTAATGTGACGTGTTGCGCCAGACGCCACACCCAGCGGCCTGTGTTTATGTATACGCATTCATCATTCTCCTGCCCTTATCCCAATTGATTTGGGGTCGGCGCAACATGTCCCTTTCTTCCATACTTCTCTATTAGTCGTCATCTCGGTAGTCAATCCCTTTCTAGCCATATGGCTAGAAAGGGATTCCATCTTCCGTTTCTTTGGTCTTCCCCTACTCTTATAGCCATGACCTGCATATTCAAAACTTACCTCACGACATATTCCTCATTCTTCCGCATCACATGCCCATACCAACAGGGCTAACATGACACATGCGACAATTACTCACTCTCGCGCGAGTAATGCTTGTCTATTTCTGTAACTATCTCGTTTTCTGACAGCGCTCCCATACAAAATACTCGACTCGTTCTGTCAAACTTGATGTTTTCTCGACAAACCCTAACATGGCACGTATTTTATCTCGAATTTTGACATTTCAACACGAGATATCTCTGATTTTTTCTTTCATTTACTCGTCCTCGATTTTGACGACGAGAAGAGTAGACAAAATTATGATACAAAAAAAAGGCATGAAAAATTAAAACTTTGGAATAACATAATAGATAGGTACGTATACATGTACACAGGCCGCTGTGGGACGCCAGTCTGCTGCAACACGTTACATTAGCATTTCGGTAACGTGGCTAACATGTTGACGAATCGGTAAGCATGTAGGTGACGCAAGTAGCATGTCGGGGGACGCTGTTAGAATCTGGGTGACTAGGTTAGCGAGTTGGTGACGCAGTTAGTATGTCGGAACGTGGTTCCAATTGCTCTGACTCAGTTAGCATGTCGGTGATACAGGTACTATGATGGGGACGCTGATAGCATGTCGGAACACAGTGAGCACGTTGGTGACGCAGTTAGCATGTCGGCATGTTTTAAACATGTCGGGATGCTTTTAGCATGTCAGTGACGCAGGTGGTATGACGGGGTCGCTAATAGCATGTCGGGATTCTGTGAGCAAGAAGGTGATGCAGTTAGCATGTCGGGACGCTTTTAGCATGTCGAAGACGCGGTTGGCAAGTCGTGAATTGGTTTACATGTCGGGGACACTGACAGCATGTTGGTGACGCTGTTGACATATCAGTGACGCGTTTAGCATGTTGATGACTCGGTTAGCACGTCGGTGACACGACACCACAGATTTTGCCCCTACCAAAAATGTCTCACTCATTTTCATTTGCGTGATTTTGTTTTGTATTATTTCAGCATGCCAAAGAAAAACATTTATTTTTAAACAAAAAAACCTGTTATACAAAAAAACTAAACATAAATTAAAAGAGGTGGATGAAAATCAATATAGTACAAACTAATTCAATGCGTAAGATCGAATGAATGAGCCGATATTGCTATCATAAAAATAATTTATTTTTAATAATTTGCTACATCGGTCTCTCGTCGCGAGATAAAGAACTGTCAAAGTGCCTTTCTCGAGTATAATCGAGCTTATCGGTCATGTTAGTGTTTAGAATGACGTCACAATCGTCGACAAATTTGGACAAATCGAGAACGAGAGCGTTCTCGCGCATGTCATGTTAGCCCTGCATGACAACCGATTTCCGCACAACTTTTCAGTCACCGGTACCACTTTCAGACTTCCTCTTATGTACTCATTTCTTATTCTATCCATTCGCCACCACACATTCCTCTTAGCATTCTCATCTCAACTACATGCAATTGCCTTTCATTCATCCCTTTTGTGGCCCAACATTCTGATCCATACAAGACAGAAGGTCTAACCATTGTTTTATATATCTTCACCTTAAGTTTAAGAAGAATGCGGGAGTCGCAGATTGTTCCCGTAACCTGCCGCTATTTCATCCATCCAGTGTTAATTATGTGCTTAACCGTCCGATCTACTTTGCCATCACTTTGCACGAGTGAACCGAGATACCGAAAGTCGGAGCAGACTGGGAGAAGCGCGCCATCAAGCATTATGGCTCCAGAACTGGAGAGACCGCCGAAATTGCAGAACATGTATTCAGTTTTGCTTCTGCTGATTTTCAAGTCAACATTCTCCAGCTTCTGTTGCCATTTCTCGAATCTGCTCTGGATCTCAGGTCCATCTTCACCGACAAGAACAATGTCATCGGCAAATAGCATGCACCAGGGTGCCTCTTCCTGTATGTCCGACGTCAGAGCGTCCATAATAGAATAGAATAGAATAGAATACTCTTTATTATGTACACCATAAAAGTTACAGATATAAATGTTGAAATTTTACACAGGGTGACACAATGGGCGGTCTTATCGCTAAAAGCGATCTTTTACAGACAACCTTTGGATGGATTAAAAAGAGAAGGAGAGACAGGAAGAGGTAAGGACTTAAGGCCGACCCTTGGTGCAAGCCTACAGCCACACTGAACTTGTCGGTATTGCCAGCAGCCGCCCGCAGCCAGTGCAGATTGACTGCCAGCAGCCAGTGCAGATTGACTGTACATAGCACGAATTAACTCCACATACTTCTCGAGCAAACCTTTCTCTTTCAAGGCCCACCACAACACATCCCGAAGTACCCTATCATACGCTTTCTCCAGATCAATGAACACCATGTGCAAGTTATTGTGTGCACGTCTGTACTTCTCGCACAATTGGCGTAGTGCAAAAGTGGCGTCCATTGTTCCGCGACCTAGCATAAACCCAAACTGGTTCGGGGTAATCTCACTCTCCTCTCGCAGTCTTTTCTCTATTACTTTCTCCCATACCTTCATACTGTGTGATACGAGCTTTATCCCTCGATAGTTGTTGCAGTCGTGTACATCACCTTTATTTTTGAAGATAGGCACTAGCGAACTATTGTACCATTCTTGTGGGATCCATCCTTCATGCAACAGCTTATTGAAGAATAAAGTCAGCCACATACATCCATCTTCTTTTAAACACTTCCATACTTCTATTGGTATATCATCTAGGCCCATGGCCTTTCCATTTTTCATACTTCAAACTGCTTTTCTTACTTCATCCATGCTAATTTCATTTAACAAACCCATATTTACTTGTACCTCTTTGAACACATTTATTCTCTTCACATTCCATTTATTCTCTTCGTTCATCAACTTGTCAAAATAAACCTTCAATTTTTCTTTTATTTCGTCTTCTTTGGACAAAACTTTACCGGTGTCGTCTTTGTTAATTATTTATTTATTTTATTATTTATGTTCACACAGTAAAATACCGAGAGATACGACATAATTATAATATTAGTACAAAGGTACTGCTTATTTCTTTTCTTTCATACATTTCATGTAAATTATAACTCTCATTCTCCTCTCTCTTGCCTTTGTAATCCGGTAGAGCTCCTTCTGGCCTCTAGGGCTGTCCAGTGAGTCATATATACAACTTCTCCTGCGACTTAGCCCTCGAAAATGCTACCGCCTTTATCGCCTTTTTTCCATTCTTTATAAACCTTTTTCTTATCATCTTTCAAACTATCATTCCCGTTTTCTACACCCTGCCATTCTTTGAACCCAATTTTCTTTTCTTTAAGCATGTTTTGCACGACTTCATTCCACTACAATGTATCCTTTTCTATCATAGCTTTCCCTTTCTATTCTTCAAACACATCTTTTGCTAGGTACAAACCGCCATTTCTTTCCAACATTCATTTACAGATTTTCTTTCCATATCCTTTATTTCAATCATTTTATCTACCACCTGACTCTTAAAGATACTGGCTCATTCCTCTTCTTCTATCATATGCCACCTAGTCTTGGATGGGGGCCATTCCTTGTTCCTACTGGACGAGACACTGACTTTTACCTCCATTATTATAAGTCTATGTTGTGAGACTAAGTCTTCAGGTGGGAGCACTTTACAGTTTTTGACTCTTTTGAGGCTGTTCCGTCTTACCAGAAAGTGGTCAATTTGTGTCGCGTGACGACCACTTTTGTAAGTTATAAGATGCTAATTTTGTTTTTCGAACCACGTATTTGTTAATGCCAGGTCGAAAGCCGAACCAGCTTGCGTGTGGTTTATGTATACGCATATATATACTAATACATTGTATATACTAGACTGTATCATGTGCTGACATAGATATTTTTAATATTTCTATGTGCTGTTCAAAGTCTTAAGTTTTCACTTCTGTCGGCACTCGGCAGTTCCCATGACAACCTGTTTTTGATAAACTAAATAAACGTAACGTGAATTTTCAAGCAACTCTGTTCGTCCCGAAAATTTCGGTTCCTCCGAAATTATCGTTCTCCCTCAAGTTCCGGTAGCCCCAGAAAATCGTGTCTCTTCTATACCTCTTGCAGGCGACCCTTCACAAGATCGAAATACTAATTCGGGTGCCGTTTTTCATTACACTTTTGCCGAAATCATCCACACTACAGCCACTGTACACAAAGTGCAGACTCCTACTAAAGCGCGGATGAGGAATTTAAAGTTTCAGTAGTTTAAGGGAAATATGAGTGCGCTGTTTCACCGGTAATTGACTTGTCACACCCTCCACTACCTGACACTGTTTTTTAGGGTTCCGTACCCGAAGGGTCCAAACGGAGCCCGATTTCTGACACTCACGTGTCCGTCTGTCACACAGGTTTTACAGCCGAACTTAAGATCTTTAAAAAAATTAAGATCTTTAAAAGTTTTTATAACAGCCTGGGGGTTTGTATGCTGAAACCTAAATTCCAAAGGGTATACCTTTACATTATTTCTAAGAAGCTTTGAATGACAGATTGGCTACTGGTTATTTACTGTCTATGAAAGTTCTTATGTATATGGTTTGTAGGTAAAGGAAGTAAAGCACAGAACGATAATCTAATCAAATAAATACCCAAGGTATTTATTTGATTAGAATTGTCAGTATTTATTCAGAAAGCTAGTTATCCGTTCGAAATACTAGGTCTTCATGGTGAAGAAGGAAATTAAACTCCATGGAAGTAGTACTAAAGTATTCTATCAACATATTTCTTACATTTCCATAAATTATCATTATCTCAAAAACTGTTAATTATATCTCTAAGACCATTACTAGGAATAATAGCAACATTATAACAATAGCAAGAAAAATAATATGATTATTCCAATATACATAAAAATAAAATAAAAGTAATTTATTCAAACTAGGCTGAGACTCAGCACTTTTCTAACGTCAAAGCACACACATACACAAACATACATATATTTTAAGACATTAGAAACATTGGCAATAATATACCTTACGCAACAACATAATTAGAATAAGCAATCATTAAGTTATAATATCATTTTTCATTACTTAACTTACGTAACCAACCAACCGAACATCTTGTAATGACGTTATCGACCCGATAACGTCATTACAATTCTTTTTAGGGTTCCTCAGTCAACAAGGAACCCTTATAGTTTCGCCATGTCCGTCTGTCTGTCCCCGGCTTAGCTCAGAGACTCTTAGTACTAGAAAACTGTAATTTGGCATGGGTACCTATACATATTAATCACGCCTGTGGTAAAGTAAAATCTTGAACAACATTTTTTTTTAGTGTAACTCCTTTACCCGTAAAGTGGGGATGATATATTTATTTCTCATATATCCCATGATGTGGGATATCATTGGATAGGTCGTTCAAAAAATATTGCGGGTGTGTGAAGACCATTTTTCGATTCAGGGGTCCGTTTGGGTTATATTAAGCTTTAAAGTACAATTTTTTGGTAAGAGTCAATTCAAGGCAGTAGTAGTACATAATTATAATGAAATTAAAATGAAAACTATCACAGCTAACTGACTTTACAAGTTAACGAGTAATAGTTGACCAACTTACATTTGCAGTTGGAGAATTGACCGTGGCGTATATCGATGTATGAACATGTTTTTCAACTACAATGTTAAGTTTGTTTTGGGGATAAAGTCATCCCAACTCCGGAACCCTTCATTGTGCGTGGTCCGACACGCACTTGGCGGGTTTTGTATATCTTACCAACGTCACTTTACGTCAAACATCTACCACCATTTTGAACCAACCACAGATTATCATACATTTTGGCTTAATAACTTCTATCCGTATTAGATAATAACAAACAAATCTGGTGTAGAAAAACCGTTTTAAAACATGATAAGGTAATTAAGCAATTTAATAAGATCTGATTCGTAATTCATAGATATTATTTAATAGAATATCAACATCATACTGACAGTAACAACGCCAATCGTTTGAAACAGCCTGTTTTAAAATAGCAATATAAAATCTAAGATAAATAAAATGCAAGTATAATCAAACATTACGTAATCATTTATAGTAAGTTATAACATCTAAGTGATTTTTACAAGCTAAGAGTGTTATTTTTGTAAACACAGTACCTAGTAAAAATATAATTATACTGGTCTCAAGCTTCGTAAATGTGACAGATGCCACTATCCAACAATAGTAGATTGTTATACAAGGTGCTAAAATGACCCATTATATACGAGGTAGTTTTACTCCCGAGCACAAGCGAGGGAGTAAATAGAAACCGAGTCATAATGGGTTTTTAGCGCCGTGTGTTACACTATACTTTTCACTGCGATTGTGAGAAAATAAAATAATCCAATACACCTTGACGGCAACAGATTGAAAATTATTTATTCTGCTTTCTCTTCCATCTGCAAATAATATCGGTCTCCATTGTAACTAGATGATCATATTTTCACTGTTGTAAAAGAAATCACGGTCACCAATTATTAGAAAAAAAATCTAAAGATTTCACGCCAATGCCTTTTTTAAAGTTCCGTAGTAAACAAGGAACCCTTATAGTTTCGCCATGTCCGTCTGTCTGTCTGTTTGTCTGTCCGTCCGTCCGTCTGTCTCCGGCTTAGCTCAGAGATGCTTAGTACTATAAATCTGCAATTTGGCATGGGATTACATATTAATCACGCTGAAAAAGTCGTAAAATAAAACCATGAAAAACATTTTTTTTTAGGGTACCTCCCTTGCACGTAAAATGGGGATGATATTTTTTTTTCTCGTCTATTCCATAGTGTGGGGTATCGTTGGATAGGCCGTTTAATATTGTGGGTTTGTGAAAACCATTTTTCAATTAAGGGATCCGTTTGCGTAATATTAACCTTTAAATTGCTATTTTATGTTAGAGTCAAATGAAAAAAAATTCATGGCAGTAGTATATATAACGAAATTAAAAGAAAAACTATCACACCTAAGTAGGCTTCACAAGTTAACGAGTAATAGTCGACCAACTTAAATTTGCAGTTTGAGAATTGACCGTAACGTTTATCGAAGTATGGGAGAGCATGTTTTTCAACTACAAAGTTAAGTTTGTTTTTGGGATAAATTCGGAACCTTTCATTGTGCGTGGTCCGATACGCACTTGGCTGGTTTTACATTTCTTCTGTAGCCGCAACCAAGGAACATTTATACTCACTTACGGCGAGGCAATGCACGCATTCTATCGAATAGATCGCCGCTTTCAGTTTAATTTTCAAAATTAAAATGTTCTTCGTTTTTTTATGAAACAGTAATAAGTCGAGTGTCGAGTCATGATTATTTTACTTAAGGTGAATCCGCAGCTGTAGCCCGCAAAATAATTAATTTTTAACGTTTTTTGCTATTTGCAGGTCAGTGTCAGGTTGCATCTTAATCACAATATGATTCGCGACTATAACAGATATGTAATGACATAATTATAATAATTTGCCGACACGGTTGGCGCAGTGGTTAAGCGATTGATTGCTGCGCTGCGTGTCGCGGGTTCGATTCCCGCACGGAACAAATATTTGTATGACCTACAAGTAGTTGTTCCGGGTCTGGCTGTTTGTGTATGTGAGTTTAAATGTTTGTAAATGCACCCACGATACAGGAGAAATTCCTAGTGTGGGGTAACGTTTAAAAAAAAAAAAATTAAAATCATGAATACAGCTACAGCTGCAGATTCACCTTAAGAATAATGACTTTTTCGTTTTTTTAGGCTCGTTGGTGATTCTGATCTGTGTTGGTAAAAGACAAAAATAAAAAAATAAAACTTTTTCCCCTAGAAGAAGATATGATATGTTAGCCCCGCTCTTAGTACGCTAAAATGACGGACTTTTTGAGCAAGAGGAGTGAAAACAATATTATAATAGTGTCAAAATGAACTATCCAACACATGCCTAGTACCGTTTGTTAGGTTACTGGTCAGAAATTGAGCACAAGGTGTCGTGAACAGAATACCGTCTTGTATGCATGCAATGTACTGCTGGGATAAAAAGTATCCTATGTCCTATTCCAGGTTATAAACTATCTTTATGCAAAATATCCAAATCCGTTCAGCCGTTTTTGCGTGATTGAATAGCAAACATCAAAACATAAAACATTCACATTTATAATATTAGTAGGATGATATTTACTTTGTACGCCATGAAGACGCATCTGTCCGCTATGTCGTGTTAGTAAAGTGGTGGTTACGTGGAGCACAGAACCAGAGAATAGTACATTGTGATACAAGGGTGGAAAGTAGGTTATTGCAGGCCGAAGGCGAGGGATTTTAATGACACGAGTTTGCAATAACCTACACACCCGTGTATCACACGACGTTTTTCAATACACTTGTGGGAAATAGTAAAAAACAAATCAAAGAATTAATTACAATTTTCAGAAAATGGCGCGTTTTTGCAACTGGACATATTTTTTTTTTAAATTTTTCTATTTTTGACAAATGTTGATTTGAAAATAATTAAATAAAAACTGGTAATTAAATAACCATTTAAAAGACTTTTGAGAATGCAATGCTATGACGTACGGACTCATCCATTTTTCCTCGTATAAAATTTATCCCATTTTATTCTAGCGCCTTGCTAATAAACTTTAAATTGACTTATAATTTAAAACTCAACTGCAAAACTAATGATAGAGCTCGTAAACAAAAGTCACGACCGCGTAATAGAAAGATGCTTATGCAAAAGATTTAATTTTCAAATCATAATTATAGCCTCTGAAAGTATGCCATCTTTAACAACTGTATTGAGAAGTATTGGAATACATAATTATGATATCCATCTTTCCAAATTCCACGTAGGTATTTGCTGCAGCGTACATGTATATCTTGTTCTCTCGCCGCACTGGAGACAGTTATTTGCTGCAGCGTACATGTATATCTTGTTCTCTCGCCGCACTGGAGACAGTTATTTGCTGCAGCGTACATGTATATGTTGTTCTTTCGCCGCACTGGAGACAGTTATTCGACAATATTTGATAAAAGCTCAGTACTCGCTGCGCAATGTATCGTGAAACGCCACAGTCATTTCACATTTCATATTACAGTCTACCGTGATTTTTCATTTCATTTGAAAAGTCAGACTATATTTGCAATTTACTACGTTACATTGTGAAGGAGGAATTTTTTCAGATAGCTTAACTCATCGTATAGGAAGTTTTATTTGTTCCTTTATTTATTTATTGATGACTTGATTCCATGGAATAGAGACTCCTTTATGCGGCACATGTACTGAACACTATTAATCGTGCATAATATATATTGCGTATTATTTGTTTCTAAAATATTGCTCTCAATTTTATTTCGCAAAAAGCCATGGCATAGTATTTACAACTTTACTCTGGAATCTCTATTTAATCTTGAAGTTTACAAACATTTATTTTCCCTGAAGCGAGGCCTGCTCCACAAATACCACTGTGCTAGCTCTAACACTTCTGTTTTATTTTTTAAATTAAAGGAAAGTTCTTCTCATAAATCAAGTTTGGAACTTCTTAAAAACGTTTTAAAGCTGTTCCTTTCACAATGCGCAAAATGTATAATTACGTTTATCTAAGTCCGCAACACAGTTTATTACTGAACTACCTATTTATTTATGTGCTGTAGGTAGGTATTATGGGTTAACCTTAAACACATAATAATATGCAATCACATTTGTATGCATTGTGTGTACTAACTTATTATATAATACTATTAATTATAATACTTATTCATTTGAAGAATCTAACAAGAAAATATAAAATTAAAACTTACGTAAAAACCATAACCCTTCCTTCTGGGGCAGAGAGATAAAATAATCAAAACCGAATAACGTTGGAGTCGATTGAAATAGGTTTCAAGTGCCCCTAAATGACTTAACCTCTCAAATGAATATTATCTTATAGAGATGAACCTAAGTTATCCCGACCGAAACAGAGCTGGTTTAAATACAATAAAAGTGAATGCAGAAAGTATTTATATAACTATATACTACTAATTAAAGGTGAAGGTTTAAAGGAAAAAAATCCTGGCGGACTCTAGCAGAAAGGCGTAGCGCGCCCCAGCAGCACGTGACACGACGATAGGCACGCCACGACTGTGGCGATAAGTAGCGCGCCCCAGCAGCAGGTGACACGACGATAGGCACGCCACGACTGTGGCGATAAGTAGCGCGCCCCAGCAGCAGGTGACACGACGATAGGCACGCCACGACTGTGGCGATAAGTAGCGCGCCCCAGCAGCAGGTGACACGACGATAGGCACGCCACGACTGTGGCGATAAGTAGCGCGCCCCAGCAGCACGTGACACGACGATAGGCACGCCACGACTGTGGCGATAAGTAGCGCGCCCCAGCAGCAGGTGACACGACGATAGGCACGCCACGACTGTGGCGATAAGTAGCGCGCCCCAGCAGCACGTGACACGACGATAGGCACGCCACGACTGTGGCGATAAGTAGCGCGCCCCAGCAGCAGGTGACACGACGATAGGCACGCCACGACTGTGGCGATAAGTAGCGCGCCCCAGCAGCACGTGACACGACGATAGGCACGCCACGACTGTGGCGATAAGTAGCGCGCCCCAGCAGCAGGTGACACGACGATAGGCACGCCACGACTGTGGCGATAAGTAGCGCGCCCCAGCAGCACGTGACACGACGATAGGCACGCCACGACTGTGGCGATAAGTAGCGCGCCCCAGCAGCAGGTGACACGACGATAGGCACGCCACGACTGTGGCGATAAGTAGCGCGCCCCAGCAGCACGTGACACGACGATAGGCACGCCACGACTGTGGCGATAAGTAGCGCGCCCCAGCAGCAGGTGACACGACGATAGGCACGCCACGACTGTGGCGATAAGTAGCGCGCCCCAGCAGCACGTGACACGACGATAGGCACGCCACGACTGTGGCGATAAGTAGCGCGCCCCAGCAGCACGTGACACGACGATAGGCACGCCACGACTGTGGCGATAAGTAGCGCGCCCCAGCAGCACGTGACACGACGATAGGCACGCCACGACTGTGGCGATAAGTAGCGCGCCCCAGCAGCACGTGACACGACGATAGGCACGCCACGACTGTGGCGATAAGTAGCGCGCCCCAGCAGCAGGTGACACGACGATAGGCACGCCACGACTGTGGCGATAAGTAGCGCGCCCCAGCAGCAGGTGACACGACGATAGGCGCGCCACGACTGTGGCGATAAGTAGCGCGCCCCAGCAGCACGTGACACGACGATAGGCACGCCACGACTGTGGCGATAAGTAGCGCGCCCCAGCAGCAGGTGACACGACGATAGGCACGCCACGACTGTGGCGATAAGTAGCGCGCCCCAGCAGCAGGTGACACGACGATAGGCGCGCCACGACTGTGGCGATAAGTAGCGCGCCCCAGCAGCAGGTGACACGACGATAGGCACGCCACGACTGTGGCGATAAGTAGCGCGCCCCAGCAGCAGGTGACACGACGATAGGCACGCCACGACTGTGGCGATAAGTAGCGCGCCCCAGCAGCAGGTGACACGACGATAGGCGCGCCACGACTGTGGCGATAAGTAGCGCGCCCCAGCAGCAGGTGACACGACGATAGGCACGCCACGACTGTGGCGATAAGTAGCGCGCCCCAGCAGCAGGTGACACGACGATAGGCACGCCACGACTGTGGCGATAAGTAGCGCGCCCCAGCAGCAGGTGACACGACGATAGGCACGCCACGACTGTGGCGATAAGTAGCGCGCCCCATCAGCACGTGACACGACGATAGGCACGCCACGACTGTGGCGATAAGTAGCGCGCCCCAGCAGCAGGTGACACGACGATAGGCACGCCACGACTGTGGCGATAAGTAGCGCGCCCCAGCAGCAGGTGACACGACGATAGGCACGCCACGACTGTGGCGATAAGTAGCGCGCCCCAGCAGCAGGTGACACGACGATAGGCACGCCACGACTGTGGCGATAAGTAGCGCGCCCCAGCAGCAGGTGACACGACGATAGGCACGCCACGACTGTGGCGATAAGTCCCCTCTTTGTAGGATTGGCTAGAGAGGCGCCACGGCGTCCGGCGACCTTCCGCCTGATGCAGGTCCTCACCGAACACGGTTGTTTCGGAAGGTTCCTGTTCAGGATAAAGTAAGACGAAACGCCTGGATGTCACCACTGTGTGGATCGCCCCGAGGACACGGTGGAGCATACGGTGGAGGTCTGCCCGGCTTAGGCGAAGCACCGTCGTGTCATCACGGAGGCGATCGGCGGCGACGATCTCTCGCGTCCGGCCTGGGTTCAGGCCATGGTTCGGAGCTAGAGTGCATGGGAGGCCGTCACCTCCTTGCGAAGCAGTAATACTCGCGAAGGAGGAGGCGGAACGTGTGAGGGAGGGCCAAAATTTGCGCTCTCACGCCCCTCGTCGCCGCGCCGATAAAGACCAGGCCCGGATCGAGGGCGCGTTGTTTCCACGCGGGCCTCAATGAGATATTAGCACGAACTGACGAGGTCCGTAAGGGTCAATGCTTGCCAGGGTTGCGAGTTTGTCCGAAAGAGATATCGTGGCCCTGGCACACAGGCAACCGAAGGAACACGGGTGGGTTTTAGCCAGTAAAAGTCTGACACGCGCTCCCGCTCCGCCCAGAGTGGGAGAAGTTATTTGATAATATCCTACCCAAAAAAAAAAAGGTGACACGACGATCGTGCGACGCACACCAATACCAAACGGTCAACGGACTCCAATGATTTTGTGCGGCTGGTAGTGGTGAATTTTATCGCCTAAAATGTATACAGAAGTGTGTAGGAATTCTACATTTAATCGAGGTACTTAACTGTCTTTATTATCTATATAATTTCTGACATCATATAGCAGGGCTCGCCGCTAACCGATATATCACCGCCATCCCTTGAAATCCCTTCTTGCCATGGGTGTGAAAAGGCGACACAGCGTGGCGACCCTCTTTTTCTTAGAATTGGAAACGAAAGATCCTAAATTATTAGTTAAGCCTTAATCATTAACCTACTGAACAATGAAAACATTCAGAGACGTCATATTGCTCAGCGAAACTGTAAGTAACACATCAAGACTTCTTTCCAACTTTGGAATAGTCTATTCGCGCAATTAAAGAACTGCGTTTACTGCATGTTGCCATTCTAGATATTATATATTTATATAAACTTTATTTTGTTTATCTCATTTAATGCTGCACCGGTTGACGTCATCACGTCAACTCCACCGCGCTGAAAACCAGCGCTGGTCACAGAATTATGTCGAGCGATGGCCGTTTTGCGTGAATGTGACGCATATTTTCCATCAACTTGTTCTTTTGTGTTTGTGTTTTTATTTATTAGCGTTATGTTTACCGCAAATAAACGTATTTTCTTTCTTTCTTTTTCATTAATGTAAACGACGTTAAAACGTACCTCTAGCCTACATTTGCCGATTCTACCCGCTTCCCTCACATGAAGTACCAGAGACACATTGAGGGGCAGTATGCGAGCCACGTTCTGCTAACGTGCAGATTGTCCTGGTTCAAATGAGTTCCATGCTTCTAATTCGATAAACTCTCGGTACTCGAAAAGTTTTCTCAAATCCGTTTAGATTTTTGGTGTGGCTCTCGCAAGCATACACATTGCACAGTGCCAAAGTTTAGGTCTCAATTTGCGCACGAACGTCAGAATTTATGTCAGAATAAGTTAAAAAATATCACATAGAATATTCATAATTCAATAATGAAACATATTCTTGAAACAGTAAAAAAAATCCCACGAAAAACATTTCAGGTAAAGTAGGTTGCCAAGACATACCCGTACATAAAGTTTTCACTGTTAAAAAGTTATCAGATCCAATGTAGAAAAAGTCCCTTAACTCTACAAAGCTTACGGTTAAAGATATTTATTTATCAAAGGCTTTAATTCTACAAATCTCCAACTTGGTCAAAATGTTTGGCTTGGCCGTTTCATTCCATTCAATTTGTGCTCGTCACAATTCATATGGTGAGTTGCAGTTATCCTGGTTCTTGCCAGAAAAGCTCCTCAACAATTTAATGTCCTTGCATCGGGAAAAGCAATATTTTGTAAAAGGTGATGAACAGTTAGCTATTGTAACTTAGATAAATTAAAACTGACCCACTAAAAATATTTTACTTAAAGTGAATCCACAGCTATAGCCCGCGAAATTCGAATTTTCTATTAATATATTTAAATTATCATTAATGCAGCCTGCTACAGCTACAGCTGCGGACTCATCTTAAGAATAATGACTTTTTCGTTTTTGTAGGCTCGTTGTCGTTGGTAACAGACAAAAAAAAAAACTTTTTCCCCTAGAGATGTTCCCCTTTTTCCCATAGAAGATATGCTATTGCTAGCAGGTGGCTTTCTATAGTTTCTGCCTACCCTCATGGGAAGAAGGCGTGAGTTTATGTATGTATGTATGGATATGGATATAACATTGGCTAGTGGCGCACAGTTAACATCGACTCCGTATTTGAAAAATGTAATTAAATAGTAAATGTGCATAAATTGATGAATTTTTAATATAATTGTGTCCAGAAAGTGCCTATTGACGATAAACTGTGTTATCTTCGAAAAACTCAATCGTAAAGTGACAAAATAAACAACATACGTGCAGTGTTTACAAAACAAATAAATCAATGACACAGGCGTAAGAAAAGGACTTAAACCGACTTGAAGACGTAATAACACCAAAGACTACAGGTACAATAACTTAGTTCTATTGAAAAAATCATTAATCACATGAAGTGCAAATTGAGATCGTTAATTTTCAACATTTTTGAATCAGTAGTCTCATAGACTCGTCAACACTGAGTATAGTGACATCTAGTTTCAAAACAAGTAATACGCTGTAATAGACATCTAGTGATAAATATCAGTACTACATAAACAACTATGGACGAAATCAATAATGTGACAGTCAGACGCGCACGAGCGCACTCAAGTTCCGACAACTTGGATGAAACTTTTATCAATCGCACACTAGATGGCACTGTATGTAGTTTGCCTGACATTCAGATGATGATGACATTGATTTAATTACTCAGTTAAAGAAAAATATTGATGAACTCACCATTAAACTCAATAGCGCAAATGGAGAAATTGACTCATTAAGCTTAGAAATTGGAAAGCTTAAAAAGGAGAATGAAAATCTTACTCGGAAAAACTTACTGTACAAACAAATAGTTGCTAGCCCATTAAAATCTACCATCACCCCAAAAAAACAAGGTATTAAATGCTCAAAACAAACGGGATGTATAAATAAACAAACACAGACTGATTCTTATATAGTAGCCAAAAATAAGGTCTCAATAAAGTCACAAACATCTACTCAAGAACCAAGATCCGAACAAAATAACGCAACAACTAGTAAGATATGTATTCTTAGTAATAATAAGGAAAACAAGATTCTTTCTATCTCAAATACCACTCTGCAACTCAAGTCATAGATATGTCACTATTTAATGCCACACTGTACGATGGACCAAATGATGCTCAATATAGAAACCAAAGTGAAGTCATTCACTAAGAACGACTTCTGAATTATATTTATAGGAGAAGAAGACATCAACTCAAATGACTACCCTAATTTGATATATAATATACGAGCATCTATAAATACAATTCAACATACTAATATTATTATTTGCGCACCGACATATAAATGTGGCAATTACACTAATATATTTAATGGGAAGATTGAATATTTCAATAGTCTACTATGTCATGATATATTCACCCACGAACACGCTTACTTTCTCGACTCAAACATGAACCTGACCTATGACTATAAAATGTTCTATAGACGTAGCGGAAACCTCAATAATACTGGCATGCGAACAATTTTTCAAGATTTAAATGACATTTTGCTCGATATCAAACGTTTTTACGCTGACTCAATAGATTCAAACAATAAGACACAAGAAAATAACTTGACTCGACAAATTGATGACCAAGAAGAAACCAAAACGGCAGGTAACCAGGAGAATATAACAGATTTTTTTCGTGACTAATAATGTTTGTGTTATGCATCAGAATATTGCCGGGTTATTAAACAAATCCGACAATCTCACAATATATATATATAGCAGGATCTGGGAATAATGCGGCATCCCTGATACCTAAAAGAAAAGATTCCTTTTTTCTCGCACCATGTCTGCCAATCGATGTGTTTAAAATTATAAATCAATTGAAAAATACAAATAGTGTGGGAAATTATGGCCTATCAACTAAAGTTTTAAAATCTGTAGCGGGAGAAATATCACCGCATCTTTGCTATATAATTAATCTGTGCATCGAGACAGGTGTTTTTCCCGATGCACTGAAAATATCAATAATTAAGCAACTATTCAAAAAAGAAAATAGAGAGCTTATGCAATTTTATAGGCCAATATCCCTCATAAGTGTAATTTCCAAAGTATTTGAAATGTATCTATGTAAACAATTGTATTCTTACCTAGAAAGAGATAACATTCTTGCCAATGAACAAAAAGGGTTCAGAAATGGTAAAACTATCAACTTAGCCATTTACGATTTTTTATATTATGTCATGCAAAACGTAGATTCTAACACACCTGTATGTACGATCTTCTGTGACATGACGCAGGGTTTCGACCATGTCCGAAACGACATACTGATTGAAAAATTTGAAGCATATGGCATAAGAGGTAATGTCTCAAACCTTATCAGATCGTACTTAAGCAACAGAGAACAATTTACAGAAATTTCAGCGGTAAATAAAAACACTAAACAGGAAATTATGTACAGATCTAGGGAACGTGTAGTTAAATTTGGCGTACCCCAAGGTACTGTCGTGGGCCCGCTATTTTTCATATTATATATTAATGACTTACCCAAAAGTATCGATCACCCAATAACACTCTTTACGCCGACGACAGTACTATTACAATAGCTTGCAAGAATAGAGACACATACGAATCTGACATTAATAATTCTATAGAATCAATGGTAAAATGGTTGGAAAACAATAATCTTAAGATAAACCTTGGGAAAACTAATATTCTGCATTTTGCCCAAAGATCATCCATACCAAATGTAAATGTCCATTATTGTAACACCAACATAGAGAAAGTGAACATGACTAAATTTCTTGGAATAACTATCGACGGCAAATTAGATTGGAAAGCGCATACGGAAGCATTAAGCAAAAAAATTAGTAATTCCGCATATGCACTGTATAGATTAGCCCCCATCTTAAATGTTAATGCGTTGCTAACTGCTTATCACGGCCTAGTTCCTCGAACTTGAAATATGGACTCATTTTTTGGGGAAATTCAACAAATAAGGGTATGATTTTTAAAACACAAAAGAGGTGCCTGAGGGCTATGTTTGGACTTCATGTTACAGAGAGCTGCAAATCATTCTTAAAGAATATAAAATATTAACTCTTCCGTCAATGTACATTTTGGAGATCATTATGTTCGTCAAATCGAATCCACACTTATTCCCCTAAGTGTCAGATAAAGTCGTTCGAAATAGACGCGACAATACGAAGCTATGTATTCCGAGATCCAAGACGACACTAATGCGGAAAAGTATATTCTGTATGGCGCCAATTTTATTTAATAAGTTGCCAAAACATTTGAGGGAATATAGTACGGAAAAATTAAAACATAAATTAAAAAGCCTTTTGCTAGAGAAAGTCTACTATAGCACTGACGAATTCCTAACCGACAATTTAATTTGACTAGTAATTGACATCTTAATTTTATTAATACTTGATTTGACATTTGATTTTTTATTTTTTGTTGGGTTATTATGATGACATTATTTTATTGTACCTGTCTAATTTCAAATTATGCTCGAAATTGAATTATTGATTATAAATGTGTATAAATGGACAATTTTTAAAATTAATTGATGCTGTCTAGCGTCCTACATCCAATATTTGTACGCCATTCAGGCAAAACATGACTCGCCATGGGATCTGGAGGCGAAAGTCCTCGCGCACATTTGGGTGTGGCGCGAAGAGGCGAAACTCCGGGGCATAACTCCGCTGCCGCAAGAAATTGCGGCACAGCGGACGGAGCTCCGGAGGGATCTCATGGCGACATGGAGAGTGCGATTGTCGCAACCCAGCGCTGGGCGCGCCACAATTGTGGCGATAAGTCCCCTCTTTGAGGAGTGGCTGGAGAGGCGCCACGGCGTCCTCACCTTCCGCCTGACGCAGGTCCTCACCGGACATGGATGTTTCGGGAGGTTCCTGTTTAGGATTAAGCGGGAGGAAACGCCCGGGTGTCACCACTGTGTGGATCGCCCGGAGGACACGGTGGAGCATACGGTGGAGGTCTGCCCAGCTTGGGCGGAGCACCGCCGTGTCCTCACGGAGGCGATCGGCGGCGGCGATCTCTCGCGTCCGGGCCTGGTTCAGGCCATGGTTCGGAGCGAGAGTGCATGGGAGGCCGTTACCTCCTTCTGCGAAGCAGTTATGCTAGCGAAGGAGGAGGCGGAACGCGTGAGGGTGAGACAAGGTTCGCGCCCCCATATCCCCTAGTCGCCGCAGGAGACGCCCCGGGCGTCGGGAGTCGCAAGCCGATTTCCGGCCACCGTAGGCGCGGGCCTGCGGACGGTGAGCGATGGGTAGCTCGCCGTCCGATAAGGACCAGGCCCGGGTCGACGGCGCGTTGTGTTCCCCGCGCGCCTCAAAGAGATGTCAGCACAAACTGACGGGGTCCGTTAGGACCAATGCCTGCCGGGGTTGCGAGTTTGTCCGAAAGGGATATCATGGCCCTGGCACACAGGCAACGGAAGGAACACGGGTGGGTTTTAGTCAGTAAAAGTCTGACACGCCCTCCCACTCCGCCCAGAGCGGGAGAAGTTATTTGATGATTTCCCACCCAAAAAAAAAAAAAAGGCAAAACATGACTGTCTGCTAAATTATTGATGTAACATCTTGCATGCCTTGTGTTGTGTATACTCATGTTTTGAACAAATAAAATTATCTTTATCTATGTATGATATGCTATTTTAGCCCACTCTGGTACACTAAAATTACTTTTTGAGTAAAAGTAGTTTTTTTTTTATCCTTTATTAAAAATAACCAGGTTCTTAATAATTAAAAACAATCTAGTCTATAAGACTAATAAGTAATTTTAATCTAACTTAATTTTTTACGTGATGTTTTAAAACTTAGAATAGTGTTGATTGTAATTTACACAAGTCCGTTCCACTTTCTTAGAGTCTGCTACAATAATAGAAACACTTTGTTCATATATATGAGTGTCATTGTCACTAATATGTCTACACTACACTAACTCAAAAGGTTTTGTTCGTTTTATTGTTCGCACTATTTTAGTTTGGTCTAACAGCTGAATTGCCTCGATGTTCACATATCGGTGGAGTGTTCATGGGCCTCAGATTTTTTTTGCATTATTTTGGTGACTGGCTCCATTTCTAGGTCACGATGGAGGTCGTCATTTCTTATATACCAGGGCGCATTAACAATACTCCTAAGTACCTTATTCTGGAATGTTTGTATAATTTTGATATTTGTCGGTTTAGTACAGCCACAGTTGGATGCCATATGTCCATATTAGCATGAATATGCTTTTATAATAAAATTTTGTTGTGTATCGATAGGCCAGAATCACGTCCAATCAACCTATATGTTTTTAAAACGCATGACTAGTTCCTGTCTTTTCATTTTAACGTGCGCTTTCCAGCGCAGTTTCGCGTCAAGCGTTATGCCAAGGTATTTGGCTGTAGATTGGGTGGTAATCACAATTCCTGTTGGTGAAATCAATGTGAAGTGACTTCGATCCATTCAATTTGATTCTCCATTTATGTGCCCAGTCATGAACTTTATTTACAGCAATTTGTACCTTTCTGATTTCTTCCGTATGGCATGACCCTGTAGCCATAATAGCAGTGTCGTCCGCAAAAGTTGCAATCATTGATATACTAAAAAGCCAAGATACACACTCAGAGTCTCAAAACCGTCCGCAAAAATAGAGCGCACAAAGTAGAATTGTGCGCTCATTCCAAATAGTATCGCGTCGACCGCGTGACTTGGCAAACACGGCAAAAGTGCTGATGTGGTTGTTGAAACATTGTAAAAATATGACTTCAAGAACGTAAAGAAGGATGGAATTTCGTACTTTCGGTAAGTATAAAAGTTTATTGATTTGTTTCTGTTGTTTATATGACTAATTATAGGGAGCATTAGGTGATTTTGATTTAATTTGTGTTTTTTTTTTTAATAATTTGCAGTAATGATCTTTGTGAATGAGCCACTTCTATGCAACGATACATTTTTTCGACATCACCAGTAACAACATATTTGTGTTGCCGAAATCTTAACAAAATTGAAAATAAATCATCCTGTACTTTGGGCCCTACCATTTGAATATCATTAAGTGATAATTTAGAGGAAGTATTGGCAGACGCATCAAACACAGCTCTCAGCTTCGTTGTCGTACTGGATTCGCGAATTACTCCATGATGAGGTATGAAATATTCAGCATATTTGTTTGAATGAGGCCTTGACTTGTTGTTAACTTCGCTCATATGACCAAGGCGTTCGTACTCATCCATGAACTCCATATATCTGGCCTTGAATTCTGGGTCCCGTTGAAAGCGACGTTCTAGCGACAGATAACGATGTTTTGCCATATTGTATGAGTCGCCTAAAATGCTTGGATCGGCTTTCAAAGGCATAGTAACAATAAATTTACCGCTCTCATTACGAATGGTTTTTTGCTTAAAACTTAATTCACATTCCCGTTCTTCTTGAGATAGGGTGTGCTTAGGCGAGATGGAGTCCAGCTCCCAAAACCTTGTCAAATCAGGTTGTTCGATTGAGTGGGCATGATTACAAAAATGTGTGCCTTTTTTAAAAGACGAACGAAGCTGAGTAACTGGACCAGACACTATCCAACCAAATTTGGTCTCACATAGCTTAGGCATCCGCTTGCCTAAATCAATTGTAGTAGTGCCTATAACGCTCCAAAATATTTCTGCGCCTTCTAAGATGTCAATGACAGATGGAATATTAAAAGTTGGGTCACCTAAACGAAGGTTTGACGGTATAGGAATATTCCTCATATCAATATAAGACGATGGCAAACGTTGTGTAATCTCAGGTATAATTAGGCAGTCCAAATTAATCCTATAGTCACCATTAAAAGACTCAATGTTTAGATTGCAAGACTGTGTACTGTAGGAAGACTGTTGGTTGATACCTGTGACCGTGGAGGTAGTATTACGCCGTACCAAATCCAGTTTGGTGCAGAGGCTCTCCCGCCGACGCTAACTCGATTTCCATCTGTAATGCATCGAAAACATCGTATAAAGCTTCAAATTTGCTCAAGCGGCCTTCTAAATCAATCCGTTGTAGTGCGGATATGAGCTTTGAAGACGAAAGAACAGTAATGTACTTTTCAAAGTTAGTGAGCTTTGCTTTAATTCCACTGCGCTGTTTTACTAATTTATCGATATCCATGTTGCACTTAAATTTGAGAATTGGAAAGACTTTAAAAAACCTTTATGACTTGAATTTGTTCGAAGCAAAAGTAACGGTTTATTTTAAACCAAAAAAAAAAAAAAACGATCAAACTAAGTAGCAAATTGTCAAATAAACCGATTCAAAAGAACAACCAGCTGATTTAGTACCAGTTAAGTTGCATAAAAACACAGTTAGATCGGTAGCAAGCACAGCTGACGATTTTTTTTCGTACGGTGACTCACCTCCTTTGTTCTCGACAAAGGAGGTGAGTCACCGTACGAAAAAAAATAACGGACGGCCGGTAAGGCGCACTGACTAATCGCGTTGTAATAACAACTAAGTCTCCGAGTAAACCACGCGCGATAAAGCGATTGCGAATTACACACTGCTTGAAATAGATCGAATGCTAGCAACCAATTGTCTATCTCAAATAAAGGCGAAATAAGCAATAGTTGGAACCGAAATTGATTTTAAAAACACACTATTTGTGAAATGGACATGTAGGAAAGGGTAAATAATTGGAACGAACTCACAGAGGTCCTTAACCGTTTCACTAATTGACTTCTTCAGCTGCAACGGTGATTTTGTTGATCGATGACGGTTGACATTCAACTCCACTTCAACAATTCACTCGATGACCGCTTATTCTTGCCTTTTCTTCTTTAGTCCTGGACGTTTCCCGGTAGAAGGACCATGTTCAGGAGCTCAGGTGAATTAATAAATAAAAGCGTGGACTGTATACTCTTTAAATTGTAATAAGAAAAGGCGATAAATAGGTAGCTATACAGTGAAGTTGCTAAAGGGGGACGCTAGTGTCGTTCTTGCCGTGCGGTCGTGAAGTGGTCCGCCGCCGCCGCACACCGCTCGCCCCCGCGCGCCGGTTCGTCTGTCCCCCGCGCCCACGCCTCAGCCGCCCCGGTGACGTCAGTCCACATGATCACGCGCTTGATGCGTGAACAATGTGTTTAGAATACATATTTATTACGATCAGTTAAAAAAAAAAAAAGTATAAAAAATATTCGACTCAATGCCTACTGTCCTACCGGCAAACTTCGGTCGTAAAATTTTATTGCTTTTTGTGCATTGCTTCGAATCAACGAAACTGGCGAACACTGGAAACTGTGGAGTTGACACAACTGTCTAATCCGCAGAACTGACCAATCAGCGAAACTGACTAATCAACGAAACTGGCGAATTATATAAACTGACAAATGAGGGAAACTGACCAGTGATACGTGAACTCGTAAACACAACTAAGTCGTGCGCGTAAGGTTGAATTTGGAAAAAAGTATGTTTAGATCATAACTATAACTACTTATCTATAATTCGCGACAGTTTTGGATTTTACTTTTGTACGTGACTGTGCATCTTGGGGTTTTTATATATCAATGGTTGCAATGGTATTATTTTCTAGCTCTGGTATATCATACGTGTACAACAGGTAGAGGACTGGACCCAGCACACTACCTTGAGGCACGCCAGCTTTAATAATTTTTAACTGGGAAAAGACATCCTCGTGCCTTACTCGAAACAATCTGTAAAACAAACAAATCTGTAATGTATGATTGCAAGATATCGGCAAAATCATGGGGCAGCATAAGTCTTAGCTTGTGTATCAAACCCTTATCCCAAACTCTATAAAAAGCTTGTGCCACATCTAAAAATACTGTGGATCAGATTTCTTTATCTTTGAGCGTTCTCTCAATGATGTTGGTAATTCTATATACTTGGTCTATTGTTTAGTGTTTCTCTCTGAAACCAAACTAATGGTCAGGGATCAAGTTTCTCTCGGTTATGATGGGTTTTAAGCGTTTTAAAAACATTTTTTCAAACAGCTTTGATAGTATAGGCAACAGGAGAATGGGCCTGTATGATGATGCTTCGTGAGATGGTTTACCGGGCTTTGTAATCATAATCACTTCAGCAACTTTCAAATTTTCTTACGATTTTCGGTATTTGCAGGTCAGTTTCGGGGTGTATCTTAATCACAATATGATTCGCGACTATACCAAATATGTATTTACATAATTAAAATCATTAATGCAGCCTGCTACAGCTACAGCTGCAGACTCACTAGAATGGTGACTTTTTCGTATTTGTAGGCACTTTGTCGTTGGTAACAGACAAAAAAAAAATATTTTTGCCCTAGAGGAAGATATGCTATTTTAGCCCCGCTCTGGTACGCTAAAATGACTGTTTTAGCAAGAATAGTGGAAAATAACTTTAATTACAGAAGTCTGTGGGAAAAAACTAAATTACAGATCCAAAGACACCGAATCCCGAATTTTTCACTATGTAGTGTTTTTTTTTTGAAGTCGTTTTTTTAGGTATTAATAAAACACAAAGTATAAGAAGTTAGAAAAATGAAACTTAGTGTGTTTTATAAGTCTGCTAACCAAATTTTATGCTGAGGTTTTGAGCTCTCTAGCATTATCCAGGCCGAAGCTATGAGAGTTTTAAAATACGACGAAACGCTTTGAGAAAAGTTAGGTAGTGCCCCCTTTTTTTTTTTTTTTTTTTGGGTGGGAAATCATCAAATAACTTCTCCCGCTCTGGGCGGAGCGGGAGGGCGTGTCAGACTTTTACTGACTAAAACCCACCCGTGTTCCTTCCGTTGCCTGTGTGCCAGGGCCACGATATCCCTTTCGGACAAACTCGCAACCCTGGCAGGCATTGGTCCTAACGGGCCCCGTCAGTTTGTGCTGACATCTCTTTGAGGCGCTCGTGGAACACAACGCGCCGTCGACCCGGGCCTGGTCCTTATCGGACGGCGAGCTACCCATCGCTCACCGTCCGCAGGCCCGCGCCTACGGTGGCCGGAAATCGGCTTGCGACTCCCGACGCCCGGGGCGTCTCCTGCGCCGACTAAGGGCGCGAGGGCGCGAACCTTGTCTCACCCTCACGCGTTCCGCCTCCTCCTTCGCTAGCATAACTGCTTCGCAGAAGGAGGTGACGGCCTCCCATGCACTCTCGCTCCGAACCATGGCCTGAACCAGGGCCGGACGCGAGAGATCGCCGCCGCCGATCGCCTCCGTGAGGACACGGCGGTGCTCCGCCCAAGCTGGGCAGACCTCCACCGTATGCTCCACCGTGTCCTCCGGGCGATCCACACAGTGGTGACACCCGGGCGTTTCCTCCCGCTTAATCCTAAACAGGAACCTCCCGAAACATCCATGTCCGGTGAGGACCTGCGTCAGGCGTAAGGTGAGGACGCCGTGGCGCCTCTCCAGCCACTCCTCAAAGAGGGGACTTATCGCCACAATTGTGGCGTGCCCAGCGCTGGGTTGCGACAATCGCACTCTCCATGTCGCCATGAGAACCCTCCGGAGCTCCGTCCGCTGTGCCGCGATTTCTTGCGGCATCGGAGTTATGCCCCGGAGTTTCGCCTCTTCGCGCCACACCCAAATGTGCGCGAGAAGTTTCGCCTCCAGATCCCATGGCGGCAGTCCGGCAAGGAGGCTCGCCGCCTCACGGGAGACCGTGCGGTATCCCCGTACCATCCTGATGGCCATGACCCTTTGGGACGCGTTCAACCGCTGCGCTGGTCGCAGCCTTAGAGAACGCGCCCGCACCGGTGCCCCGTAAAGGGCCATGGACCGCACGATCCCCGCGTAGAGCCTCCGGCAGGAGGCGTTTGGACCCCCCAGATTGGGCAGAAGCCGCTTCAAGGCAGCCCCGGCCCGCTCCAGTCTGGGAGCCAAACGTCGGAAGTGCTCGACGAAGTTCCACCGGCTGTCGAGGACGAGTCCCAGGTACTTCATCGTTGACTCGACGCCGATGTGAACCCCTCCCGCCGTTATCTGGGAACCCGACAGTGGCGCGTTCCGAGGACCATAAAAGCACATGGCCTCGGACTTGTGCAATGCCACCTCGAGTTCCAATTGCCGGATCCTATCGACGATTGTCGCAACCCCAGGTAGTGCCCCCTGCTTTTTGTTTTTGGCACATCTTGATGGGCGCACTGCCGTGGCCTCAGATCCAAAGAATAAAAATCAAGCTTTCTTGTAAATAAGTTACATTGTACCCAGTTTACAATTCTTAAATGCAGAAAACATAATCACTCTCCAAAGAAAATCGAAGCTAGTCTCAGTAAATAAGCTACAAAGACGTTTTGCTCACAACACAATAAGCCCAAAACTAGGGAGCGTGCAAATTGTATCAAAGACGATGCAGCCACTACAATTATTATAATTCACCCTGGGAATGTGGCAGACTTAGTAAAGGAACACATGTAGGTCAAATAGCGATCATTGGATACATGGCATTGTGGCTCTGTTCCGTACGGTTGGGATCCTTTGTCGTTGATGGAATCTTATTAGATGCAAGGTGGAGGTTCTTGTAGTGAACTACTAGGTTAACTAAAAACTAAACTTAGTATTAAGTAATTAGAGATGCAGTACCAAATGAATTCATTTATTCAGAAATCACTCCCAATTGAATAAGTTAAAAAAGTATTGATGTTTTTACTTTCACTGACGATAACCTTTAAACCTTTCGGCTCCAGATATAGAAATCCATAACTTTGTGAGTCACTTTATCCAATGTTTTTAAGGTTCGTCCTTTTTGTCGTTCTGTCCTAGTATCTGTTTTAACAAACTAATCATCAGTTATAACTAAATATTTTTCAATATCCGCACACCCGGTAAATCAAAACAGCTGAATACGAGTATTGATAGCGAGGCTCAAAACAAAGGCGTTGTCTGGCCACACGTTAGCATTACTTGCCCGGCAGCGAACAGCGATCCATTACAACAACTATGCCGTTCACTGCGGAGCTGCTATTGGCACCATGCGTCTTTGTTCTTGGACGGTTATTCGCTCATATAATAATATATGTAGATATATGGGGACATTCATGAATGTTCCACATTTGGCCGCCGGTGCGAGTTGGCGTGTTTGTAAACCCTCCGCAGTCTTTTTCCATTAAAAGTGATCTTAAATTATTTTTTCAAGCTAAAACTTTTGTGTATAGTGAAAAACTAACTTATAAACAAAATTGTGTAAAAGAATAGCAATATTCAAAGTAACTCCAACAAAAGTGAGCAAAAATCTATTCAAAATAGTCGTTAAAAAGTGAACTTTTGTGTGTTGTCATTGGGTTCCGAGTGTGTGAGCGACCTTCATAGTGAAAGCAAGATTACTCTACTAACATTGTCACCTGAGTTTTGGCATCAGTTGACCTATTTGAACTCCTGCCCTTAAGAAAAGTTTGGTTCCGAGGCGTTTGTGTGGATTAGCGAATACTAGAGCGTCAGTTCAAATCAAACCCGGAACAACCTCTTTTGGATGATCATTTTTTTTTTCGACAAATTCAACGTATTTATAGGTTGTATAGAAAAATAACATAATTTACCAAAGAGTATACGTATAATTATAAACCGCAACAGTATTTATTACGTTTCCGGTACAATGGCGGTGTCACGCTCTCCCCCGAGTACACCTCAGCTTAATCCTCCAACCAATATTATACATTACAGACTAGAACTATTAAATAATGCCTAGCTACCATAATTATTCAAAACCAGGATATACAGAGATCAGTCGAAACGTTAACCCTTAAGCACAACGATCTTGTAGCTAAAATCAATCTGCTGGAACAGGAAAATAAGGAGTACAAGAAACGAGTGTTGACTCTGGAACATACGCTAGAACAAATGTATAATAATCCATACTGTTCAACAATTGAAATCCGAAACATACCAAAACAGGAAAACGAAAATAAGAAAGTGCTTATCGACACAATCCGACAGCTCGGTTCGACATTAGGCCTTCAAACACCTATACACCAGTCCGAAATTAGGGACATTTTTCGTTCCAAGTCTGAAGCTGTGTTTGTGGATTTCAGCACTACTCTCAGAAAGGAATCACTGATTTCAAAATACAAGACATACAATAAATGCAGACGCGAAAACAAACAGCCGCAATTAAACTCAGAGAATATTAAATTACTGGGAACGTCATGTACGTACATTATACATCTCGGAGTATTTAACAGCTAAGGCGAGATACCTTTTCTATATTGCGCGTACAAACATTAAAAACAAAAAGCTTCTAGCGACTTGGACTTCTTACGGGAAAGTTTATGTTAAAAAGGAAAAGGACTCGACATCAGTTGGCATTGATGAAGAAACTAAACTTCACGAACTTATTATGTGCATGTAAAAAATTAGCGGGTCTGACAAGAGGGCAGACTTCTCGTCGTCTCTCTCGAAATATACAACACCATGCCACACTAGTGATCACACATTTGTAACTCCTTTAAATTCGCTTGTCCTTCTTCCTACCGATGAACAAGAAATTTGCAACCTCATTAAGGGCCTGAAGGAAAATTGTGCAGTTCCCACTGCACAATCGATTAGATTAGCAGCAAAATCATTAAGAGATACGCAAACTACCTGTCTTTTTCCATAACACATATCTGCAATCTGTCAATCTCTACAGAGGTTTTTCCACAAGCTTTTAAAATAGCTGTTATCAAGCCCATCTCTATGGCTGGAAAAAAGACTGTGCCAATAACTACCGGCCCATCTCCATTCTACCTGCTCTGTCCAAGATATTGGAACGCCTTATAAATCAACGTCTAGTAAAGTTCTTGGAAGCAAACAATCACCTCTCGATTTGGTTTTAGAACTGGCAAAAGTACCAATGATGCAGTTCACGAGTTGGTAAACTTTATTCTAGTCAGCTTTCATGACAGAAAGCGATGCTTTACGGTGTTCCTCAATCTTGCAAAAGCGTTTGACACAGTCTCTATTCCGCACCTTCTAAAAAAGCTTGAACGGCTCGCTATAGAGGAATCTCCCTGAAACTGATGGAGGATTATCTTACTGGTAGGAAACAACGAGTAAGGATAAATGACTCATTCAGTGATGAGCTCTTAGTCAATTTTGGTGTATCACAGGGTAGTATAATTGGCCCAACATTCCTGGGGGCTGATTGCGCTAATTTTGAACGTTAATACCAAAACTAAACCACAACCAAAACGTTACGTTAGACACATTTCGTATCGCGCTAATCATTTCAACGGAAATGATTTAGCTTTACTTTGGAAGTTACGTTGGAGGAACGATCGATCGAACAATATTCTCACAAAAAAAGCGCGATACCGTTTCTTACACCAGCTAAACCAAAACTAAACTAAAACCAAAAACGTTCCGTTCGAACGGTAATTACGTTGAGAAATAGCGCGATCGGCCCCCTGGTGTACATTAATGACCTCTGCCAACTTTCTCTTCTAAAAGGAAAGATAATTACCTTTGCTGACGACACTGCACTGTTTTTAGTGATGACGGATGGGAGGAGGTATTCAATGTTGCACAACTAGGTCTAAATCGTGTTAGTAACTGGCTGCAAGACAATGTTTTGACTCATAATGTCTCTTAAACAAAGTACATAGCATTTGCTCAAAAATCTAACTTGCTCCCACCCTCAAGTCTAATGATTACTGCTCACACATGTGGCATTGAAAATACCCAGTGCTCTTGTTCTTCCCTTGAAATGACCGAGAATATGAAATACCTTGGAGTCACTATTGACCAATATCTCTCCTTTTAACCTCACATTGAAATCCTCGTGTCTAGGTTACGAAAAGTAATTTATATTTTCAAAAACCTAAGACACTTGGCCGACCGTGAAACTATTAAGATGGTCTACTACGCATTATGCCAATCCCATATTGATTACTGCATCACATCATGGGGAGGTGCTGCAAAAACACATCTTATCGAAGTTGAAAGGGCACAGCGTGCCATACTCAAGGTTGGAGCTGTTATCCCCTATCGTTTTCCAATTACTAACCTATACAAAGAATTGGACACTCACTGTCAGACAAAACATTCTCAAATGCAGTTTGACGCTGAGCTACTCAAAGACAACCTACGAAAGTGTAGGATATGTCCCACGGCTCAATTCAAATCCACGCTCCCTAATATACTCTATTGCTTCCTTGGGCATTATATTTACAATAAATTTAATAAATTCCTAAACCTGCCAAAAACTCGATCAAGCTGTATTAAAGAAATAAAAAAATACTTAAAAACCCTAGACTATCATAAAACTGAGAATCTTTTGACCGTTCTGAAATAAATCTAATTTTAACCAACCCCACACATACATAGCTGTTCCTCACCTCCTTAAAAAACAACTCTCGCTGCACTCACTCCACATAAGTCACCTACACTCACACACTGCTAATCTGAATTATTCACATACATGACATACATCTCCTAATAATCTAACACTTTACATTAGACAAACACTCACTCACACATCGTCTCACAACATAACTCAATAACCTCTGCAGAATTATAGGTAGGTATTTTTTATTGTTATTAGTTCTTATTTTATTTGTATTAATGATTTTTAACTCTTACTTAGGGTAGTTTTTATTTTTGTTATACATATTGTTCAACTTCAACTCTTGCACGGTATTTCTGTAAAAACTAATTCTAGCCGTGGATGGGGGGGGGGGGGGGCTGTTGACCTGAACACAGGTTTTTCCCAAAAACCTATATCAGGCACCAGTCTCTCACAAAGGTGGAATACAACTGAGACATTTTTTTGTACACATTAACTTTAAGTCAGCTTTGTGAAGAGAGAATAAATAAAAACTTATCTATGTTATCTTGCCAATATATATATGAAAATATTATGTATGTTACAAAAAACCTACATCTTTTCAGTAAGATCAGTGACAGGCATAATTTTAACACTAGAAATAGGAACAAATTAGATCAACCATGTTTCAGATTGTCAAAGTATACACTTCTTTTATACTACTACGGGGTACTGTGTTATATGTTATAATAAAATACCATTAGATATTCTTCAACTAAATGAGAAGAAATTTAAAACATGCAATAAACGCACACTATGTAGACAAGCATATTATAAGTTGGATGATTATATTATATCTATATAAATAAAAAGACAAGTCCTGACTGATTGACTGAAGTCCGCCTTTGTACCTAATTGTGTGCGAGAAGTTTAAATAAATAAATAAATCATGAGAGTATTTTTGAAATGAAACAACTTTAGTTAAAAAGTGCAAAATAATTAAATAAATCGTGGTACAACCTACTACTACGTAGGTATGCTGCGCTTTCATTCAGTGGTCGAAAGTAAAAACGTTGCGGGCGCAGCTTTTGTTAAATAAATGATCAGACGAGCGGCATCACATCCGGCTCCAGCCCTTCATTCATATCACATGCGTCTGGCTTCTATAGGGCTGTGCCCGTGTGGGGATATAGGGAAATACTTGCTTTTTTAGGGAGGGTTACGTGCTGTCAGATTCGCAAAGTAGTGGGAAGATAAATTTTATTTCAGTTATTGTTAAACAGTCCGACTGTCGCATAATCATACACCTGTGACACAAGCTGCTATGAGAAAATGCCCCATCTTATAGTACACAAGCTTATGCCCGCGGCTTCGCCCGCGTGGAGGTCGGAAATTATCCCACGGGAAGGTACACCGAGATAAAAAGTATCCTATATCCTAACCCAGGTCATGGTCTACCTTTTTTTTGTTGCAGGGGTGGAAATTCAAAATCCTCATGGATGTCCTCCGCCGTGGGGTGGGCGGAGGGGTCTGTCAGACTCTTACTGACTAAAAACCACCCCGGTGTTCCCTTCCCACACTTGCACCGGGGATCTTGGGAGCTAGTATTACTTCCGTGATCCCCGGCTAGTGCCGGCCCGCCTCTGCGGGCCACCTCAAGTGTGCGGGGGGGGGGGGGGTGAGGTGTTAGACCCCTCCCGCGACGTCTGAAAGGGGCACGCGTGGAACACTACGCGCCGCCACCTCGGGTCCAGTGTGATAGGGGGCGGCGGACGTCCCCGAGTCCGCCGTCCCTGGACCCATTCAGGGGGGCCGGAAGAGGGCATTGTCTGCCCTCTGCCGACGCCCAGTGCGTCTGCTGCGGGCCGGGTGAGCGGACGAGATCTCCCGCTCCTCTTCCGCAGCCTCCTTCTGCGACACGACTGTTTCGCAGAAGGATACCACCGCGTCCCAGGACTCCTCGCTGCCGGCCATCGACTAGGTCATGGTCTACCTGTGCCAAGTTTCATCCAAATCCGTTCAGCCGTTTTAGCGTGAAAGCGTAACAAACAAATAAAAAAACAAACGCCCTTTCGCATTTATAATAATTAGTTAGTATACCTAAATCATATGCAAATAAACGAATACTTGTTCCAAAAATATATTCCATTCCAACACGAAGGGCAAAGCATTTCATATCTTAAAGACATAGTTGGTCACTGGTACAAATAAAGTACCAGCACTATTCGTAATTAATTTAAAAAAAAAACTATTTTATTATTTATGTACACACGAGAAATATGACATCATTATAATTTTATTACAAAGATACTGCTTATTTCTTAAGAAATTTCTTTCAGCAGACCTGCGAAAGGAGAAATGGAAAAGAAATGTAGGCAATAGTGTGTGAGAACCAGAAGAGAAAAATATGAATATGCGAAGTCTTAAACTAAAATGTTAGATATACCTATACTAAACCATAACTGTTTTATATATATATGTAGAATCGTCAGCATTTACTCCGTTAGATTCGGATATCATGTGGACAGAAGATGAGTTTCGTGCAATGAAAACACACTGGATACGAATATACGATACACAGCGTTTATTAAAATCACAAATTGAACCAACCACTACAAATTACAATTACCACAATAACTGAGTACACCGAAGCGAGTACAGTTCCGCTACGTCTTAACTCTGATGCGATCGGATCCGACATAATTATATATATATATAATATACACACGTATACGTACACATACATATGTGCAAAAACTTAAATGTACTTTAAATAAAAACATATACAGGGTGGAATTTTGTAATGCCACCTGGAGGGAAAGTACTCTTAATACTGCAGATAGAAAGTTTTACTCAAAGGAAACATTCCTTTATTTTTGAATAGAAAGCAAACTGCATTCAAAGATTTTCGAAAATACTCTTCTCCCACACCCGGGAATCGAACCGGCTAAAATCTGAAAAAAATATACTTAATTAATTAGAATCCTGTTCGTGTTCATGAAACAAACAATCAAGTAAGATTTTCTTTCAACGTTTGGTGCGGAATTATGAGAAATAATGTAGTGTTAGTCCACGTGTACGAAGGTCATTTAAACACTGTCAAGTATATTGAAATACTGGATCTCTTAAGAAACGAGTTAAATGGTTTCCCCGAGGAAGAGCGAAACCAAATAATTCTACAGCAAGATGGTGCTCCAGCACATAACAGCAGAATCACTACTGCCTACATTAATAACCATTTTAATACCTGGATTGGTACAAACGGCACAATCAGATGGCCTGCGAGATCGCCAGATCTCACCCATTAGATTTTTTTTTGTGGGGATATGTAAAAAATCAAATTTACATGAAATCTTATGCGAATGATAACGAGTTGAGAGTTGAAGTTCAGAATACGATTTATAATATTCACCACAACACTTTATTAAAGGTTACTAGAAATGAATTCGTTAAAAGAATAAATTTGTGTATCCAAGAGAATGGAGCCCATTTCGAGCAACTAATTAGTTAGTTTACCATTTTTTGTAAATAATTAAATTAATTTAAGATTTCCTGGTTTTCCTTTCAATTAATTTATCATGTTTGTTAGAGAGATTTCATCCTTATAATTGACTCTAACGATCGATGCAATAAAAGTACAGGGTATAATTTTTTCAGATTTTAGCCGGTTCGATTCTCGGGTGTGGGAGAAGAAAATTTTCGAAAATCTTTGAATGCAGTTTGCTTTCTATTCAAAAATAAAGGAATGTTTCCTTTGAGTAAAATTTTCTATCTGCAGTATTAAGAGTACTTTCCCTCCAGGTGGCATTACAAAATTCCACCCTGTATATAAAAAATACTCACAGTTGAGAGGAAAAATCTTTTGTATGGCTGCCGGGGTTAGCAAAAACCTATTTTCAGAGATTTCAAATGTCACCTTTAATTCCAAAAACGAAAATAACTTTACGGAGTCGCACGGTAAACGTGCAGCTTGTATCTCTCACGAGAACGATGATGAGTTCGACAAGGTGAATTCGGTGTAACTTTTTCAATAATCAGCATTATTCAAACGTAATCCCAGTTATCTTTTCTCCAATTTATTTTAAAAGTTCTTCAATATCAGCTGTTATATGGTTAGGATAAGCTCTTCATTAATTGTACGTAAATACGCCGCAATACGATTTTTTAATAATTTCTGACTATCGAAGAGTGTTCTGATTAAGCTCAACACACACAGGCAGCGGGTGAATAAATAAATACAAAGAATTCAGCCCGCCGGCGCCGTACTGCCGTCCCGAGCCGCACCGGCTGCCTGTGTGTGTTGAGCTTTAGTATCGTGATACACTAATGTCTGGTATAATATATTTTTTTCTACATCTGTGCAACGTTTTTCATCATGTCCAACAGTTTTCAGTCGGAATGCTATGTTACCGATCGGTAAAATTTTCCAACACGTCCAATATGTATTCAACACATAAGATGCTCAAAATTTCGTCAGAAAAATTATTTATTCGCATCAACCAACCAATGTTCACTTGAAAACAAGATTTTCAGACGGTTTTTTATGGGTTTTTTTTTGCCTTATTTTTTAGGGTTTCGTAGTCAACGAAGGAACCCTTATAGTTTTTCCATGTCTGCCTGTCCCCGGTTTAACTCTGAGACCTTAGTACTAGAAAGCTGCAATTTGGCATGGATATAAATAATAATCACGCCGACAAAGTGGTAAATTAAATCTAGAAAAAAAAAAATTGAGGAAAAAATTTGGTTATTCTGAATACGATAAGATATGTCACATCATTTTACGTGTAAGGAACTCCGTAGTGGGGATAACATGGTCTGTCAAGACTATTTTTCGATTCAGGGATGCGTTTGCACAATATTAAGTTTTAAAGTGCCAATTTTTGTTAGTCAAGTAAATTATTGTTTTTGGGTGGGTAATGTGAAAAAATTCATGGCAGTAGTACATATAACGAAATTAAAAGAAAAATTATCATAGCTAAGTAGGCTTTATAAGTAAACGAGTAAAAGTCGACCAACTTACATTTGCAGTTGGAGAATTGACCGCGACGTATAACAATGTAAGGGAAAACATGTTTTCAACCACAATGTTAAGTTTGTTTTTGGGATAAATTCATCCCAACTATGGAACCCTTCATTGTGCGTGGTCCAACACGCACTTGGCTGGTTTTCTATCAATCAATCAATATTTTATTTGTGAACATAGGTATTACAATAAAGGTCTTATACATTTGAAATTAGATTAGATTCAAATTATTTATTTCTCAGTATATGGTACATTGAGATTTTACATTAAACATTGTTTCACACATACAAAGTCACGTTCGAGTAAATAATGTGAGTTAAATGTATTATTAAAATCATAATTTATTATTACATGCATGTCAATGGTAAATTATATTAAATGGCTGGTAATGTCATTTTATCATTAACAAATTCTTCGATAGACTAATCTAACTCATAACCTCTTATACTCTTGTATTTATTTCTAATATGACTTATCTTTTAGAAATAAATACAATTTACTTTTGAATTTGCGGGCATTATCTTCACTCCTTATACATTTTGGTAATTTATTATAGACCTTTGGAGCCATTACAAAAATACTGTTTCTGTTTGTGCATTACTAGACCCGACTGTTTGTAACCGATCACAACGGCGCCGACTAGTTACTCAAGCTGTATATAAATTATTTTTGACAAATATATAATAGACGTTTCATAGATGGAGAACGAAATAGTTAATATTTTCGTATTTTTTAAAATCGGTTTACAGTTGTCTGTTATCTGAAAATTATATAAAGCTCTTATGCACCCTTTTTGGCACATCTTTACCCGTGGCATTGCCCCAAAATATAATTCCATAACTCAACGTTGAGGCTACTAGCTAGACCATGATACGCCGTTAAGACTGTTGCTCGAATGGCCGTTTTACTTAACATGTACAAAGCATATGAATGTTGGTTTAGCTTACTGCATACTTTGTCAATATGTGAATTCCATTTTAAAGTGTTTTCTATGTTTAGTTCAAGAAATTTAGTCACTTTTGTTTCATTAATAATTTTGTCCTTGTATTTAAGTCCAGATTGTAATTTACTCTTTGTTGAAATTTCATTAATACTGTTTTATCAAGATTTATAACCAAATTATTGTTATTTTTTGCTGAATATTCACAACTGATAGTAAGGTAGAATTAATCGCAGCCTCTAATATGGTTTCCTCGTCACTATTAAAAAGTTAAGTGCTGTCATCTGCAAACATTGTCACAGAATATGATGATGCTGTCGGAAAGTCATTAATAAACAATAAATAGGGGCGGCCCGAGTACACTAGCTTGTCGTACTCCATAAATACCGATCTCTGGTTAGATGTATATGTTATTTCGTTTTTTTTTTTAATTATACTAATTCTCGTTATTTGTTGCCTATCACAAAGATAAGATTCTATTAATTTTGAAACATTTCCTCTTATTCCGTATGCGTTAATTTTACTTATCATTATTTATGGTCTACGCGATCAAAAGCCTTTGACATAAAGCGCCAGAGTTGGTAGCCTAACAATGCTTGCAATGCTTTTATTTATATCGTTATACCCAATGCTAGACGTATTCTTTAGCGACATATTAATTTGGTGAATTTCTAGTGGTTTTGTAGAATTACTTCTATGTTTATGTTGCCTAACATAAACATAGAAGTAATTCTACTGCTTGTTTTATGTTTATTTTTATTAATGTCTAAACTAGTAACTGGTTTTACTTGATCTACAAAGTAATCGTTAAAAGCTTGTGCTATTTCAAGAGGATTAATTAAGATTTTGTCATTTGACTTGATTTTTAATTTGGTTTTGTCTGGCAAATTATATTTATTCTTATTTTTATTTATTACTTTCCATATTGCTTTACATATTAATTTTCATTCGTCTTAATTTTCTCAAATGCTCTCCTGGGTACGTATGACGCAACTGGTGTCTGAAAATTGTATTTTCGCTATCTTAAATCTATCGTTAAACTACATTCCGAAAATCAGACAGATTGCTATGAAACAGTTCGCAATTTTATTATTACATTTGAAAATGCGGTCAGGTTAGACGTGACGCGGAAAATTTCTGAAATTAGGTTTTTTGGATTTAGAGTAATGAAATCTATAGATTTAGAAATAAGGTCCTGTGTGCGTAGTAATAAAATAAATAAAACTTGTCAAAAATTTTAGACCAATTTATATTCTCTCTAAAGTTTTTGAGCACATAGACAATTATCATTTTTCTTGGCGTCAAACTCGATAATTTCCCCCCTCTAAATCCAGTTTTCACTCGGGTCACAGTACTGTAACCGCGCTTTTGAAAGTAACTGACGACATCCGATGGGCAATGGCGAATAAGTCCCTTACTGTTCTCGTATTGCTTGACTTTAGTAGCGCCTTCAACTCAGTGGATTTCGACATTTTACTTAGTATCCTCAAATCTATCAATAAACTTTTTAAACTTCATAAACTTTGTTACCAGAGTAATCTCCTCTAGTTTTCATCTCTACGCAGATGACTTGTACCGACATTTTAATGTAGCTGACACGGGTTCTGCAATTGCTGCTATGAATCATGACCTAGCTTCATTAGCGTTTGGGCTAAGTCATTTGTCGCCCATTGTGTCACCCTATGTAAAATTTCTGTAACTTTTATGGTATACATAATAAAGAGTATTCTATTCTATTTGGTTTGCATATTAACCCAACTAAATCCCAGGCTATGATCATAGGTAGCAGATTCGTTCGCAATATGGCTACTGTTACATCTCTGATGCCTTTGCATTATGCTGAGATAGGAGCGTTTTTGGCATCGCACAAGTCTTGTTTGTTTTTTGTATATTGTTAGTATAAATGCTATTTTTTGTATTTCTTGTGCGTGTCCCAAATAGAATATTTTTCTATCTTTATATGTCATTGGCATTCGCATTAACTATACCAAAACCGCCAAAGATCTGGGTGTCATTATTGACTCCAATCTTTCGTGGCGTAATCAGGTCAACGAGTTCAGTCGAAAGGTACATTTCTCCTTTCATTCGCTAAAAAGCCTTCAAAGTCTCCTGGCCTTGAAGACTAAAATTCATTTAACATAAATACTTATTCAGCCGATTATAGATTATACCGACGCTTGCTACCTGGATGCTACTGAGGAGTTACCAAACAAGCTTGAGCGCTTGCAAAACTTGTGCATTCGCTTTATATGTTTCTCACCTTCGCAAGGAACTCCAGTGGCTCCCAATCTGCCTTCGCAGGAACACTCGGATTTTATGTCTCCTCTTCAACATCTTACACAACCCATCTTATCCTTCCTACCTACGTGAGCGTTTTTTTTACGCTCACCCTAGCGACGGACCGTGTAGATCATACCTTAGATCCCTCCTTAAATCTCATCCTCATAAGACTAGCTTCTATTCTTATTCCTTCTCTGTCCATGCTGTAAGATTTCTTCGCCTAGCATTCCGCCTAGCATTCCTGATTTAAAAACTGTTTTCTTATTCAAATATCGAGTAAAAGAGCATTACCTTTCCTCTCAACTGTGAGTATTTTTTATATACAGGGTGGAATTTTGTAATGCCACCTGTATATAAAAAATACTCACAGTTGAGAGGAAAGGTAATGCTCTTTTACTCGATATTTGAATAAGAAAACAGTTTTTAAATCAGGAATGCTAGGCGGAATGCTAGGCGAAGAAATCTTACAGCATGGACAGAGAAGGAACAAGAATAGAAGCTAGTCTTATGAGGATGAGATTTAAGGAGGGATCTAAGGTATGATCTACACGGTCCGTCGCTAGGGTGAGCGTAAAAAAAACGCTCACGTAGGTAGGAAGGATAAGATGGGTTGTGTAAGATGTTGAAGAGGAGACATAAAATCCGAGTGTTCCTGCGAAGGCAGATTGGGAGCCACTGGAGTTCCTTGCGAAGGTGAGAAACATATAAAGCGAATGCACAAGTTTTGCAAGCGCTCAAGCTTGTTTGGTAACTCCTCAGTAGCATCCAGGTAGCAAGCGTCGGTATAATCTATAATCGGCTGAATAAGTATTTATGTTAAATGAATTTTAGTCTTCAAGGCCAGGAGACTTTGAAGGCTTTTTAGCGAATGAAAGGAGAAATGTACCTTTCGACTGAACTCGTTGACCTGATTACGCCACGAAAGATTGGAGTCAATAATGACACCCAGATCTTTGGCGGTTTTGGTATAGTTAATGCGAATGCCAATGACATATAAAGATAGAAAAATATTCTATTTGGGACACGCACAAGAAATACAAAAAATAGCATTTATACTAACAATATACAAAAAACAAACAAGACTTGTGCGATGCCAAAAACGCTCCTATCTCAGCATAATGCAAAGGCATCAGAGATGTAACAGTAGCCATATTGCGAACGAATCTGCTACCTATGATCATAGCCTGGGATTTAGTTGGGTTAATATGCAAACCAAATAGAATAGAATACTCTTTATTATGTATACCATAAAAGTTACAGAAATTTTACATAGGGTGACACAATGGGCGACAAATGACTTAGCCCAAACGCTAATGAAGCTAGGTCATGATTCATAGCAGCAATTGCAGAACCCGTGTCAGCTACATTAAAATGTCGGTACAAGTCATCTGCGTAGAGATGAAAACTAGAGGAGATTACTCTGGTAACAAAGTTTATGAAGTTTAAAAAGTTTATTGATAGATTTGAGGATACTAAGTAAAATGTCGAAATCCACTGAGTTGAAGGCGCTACTAAAGTCAAGCAATACGAGAACAGTAAGGGACTTATTCGCCATTGCCCATCGGATGTCGTCAGTTACTTTCAAAAGCGCGGTTACAGTACTGTGACCCGAGTGAAAACTGGATTTAGAGGGGGGAAATTATCGAGTTTGACGCCAAGAAAAATGATAATTGTCTATGTGCTCAAAAACTTTAGAGAGAATATAAATTGGTCTAAAATTTTTGACAAGTTTTATTTATTTTATTACTACGCACACAGGACCTTATTTCTAAATCTATAGATTTCATTACTCTAAATCCAAAAAACCTAATTTCAGAAATTTTCCGCGTCACGTCTAACCTGACCGCATTTTCAAATGTAATAATAAAATTGCGAACTGTTTCATAGCAATCTGTCTGATTTTCGGAATGTAGTTTAACGATAGATTTAAGATAGCGAAAATACAATTTTCAGACACCAGTTGCGTCATACGTACCCAGGAGAGCATTTGAGAAAATTAAGACGAATGAAAATTAATATGTAAAGCAATATGGAAAGTAATAAACAAAAATAAGAATAAATATAATTTGCCAGACAAAACCAAATTAAAAATCAAGTCAAATGACAAAATCTTAATTAATCCTCTTGAAATAGCACAAGCTTTTAACGATTACTTTGTAGATCAAGTAAAACCAGTTACTAGTTTAGACATTAATAAAAATAAACATAAAACAAGCAGTAGAATTACTTCTATGATTATGTTAGGCAACATAAACATAGAAGTAATTCTACAAAACCACTAGAAATTCACCAAATTAATATGTCGCTAAAGAATACGTCTAGCATTGGGTATAACGATATAAATAAAAGCATTGCAAGCATTGTTAGGCTACCAACTCTGGCGCTTTATGTCAAAGGCTTTTGATCGCGTAGACCATAAATAATGATAAGTAAAATTAACGCATACGGAATAAGAGGAAATGTTTCAAAATTAATAGAATCTTATCTTTGTGATAGGCAACAAATAACGAGAATTAGTATAATAAAAAAAAAAAACGAAATAACATATACATCTAACCAGAGATCGGTATTTATGGAGTACGACAAGCTAGTGTACTCGGGCCGCCCCTATTTATTGTTTATTAATGACTTTCCGACAGCATCATCATATTCTGTGACAATGTTTGCAGATGACAGCACTTAACTTTTTAATAGTGACGAGGAAAGCATATTAGAGGCTGCGATTAATTCTACCTTACTATCAGTTGTGAATATTCAGCAAAAAATAACAATAATTTGGTTATAAATCTTGATAAAACAGTATTAATGAAATTTCAACAAAGAGTAAATTACAATCTGGACTTAAATACAAGGACAAAATTATTAATGAAACAAAAGTGACTAAATTTCTTGAACTAAACATAGAAAACACTTTAAAATGGAATTCACATATTGACAAAGTATGCAGTAAGCTAAACCAACATTCATATGCTTTGTACATGTTAAGTAAAACGGCCATTCGAGCAACAGTCTTAACGGCGTATCATGGTCTAGCTAGTAGCCTCAACGTTGAGTTATGGAATTATATTTTGGGGCAATGCCACGGGTAAAGATGTGCCAAAAAGGGTGCATAAGAGCTTTATATAATTTTCAGATAACAGACAACTGTAAACCGATTTTAAAAAATACGAAAATATTAACTATTTCGTTCTCCATCTATGAAACGTCTATTATATATTTGTCAAAAATAATTTATATACAGCTTGAGTAACTAGTCGGCGCCGTTGTGATCGGTTACAAACAGTCGGGTCTAGTAATGCACAAACAGAAACAGTATTTTTGTAATGGCTCCAAAGGTCTATAATAAATTACCAAAATGTATAAGGAGTGAAGATAATGCCCGCAAATTCAAAAGTAAATTGTATTTATTTCTAAAAGATAAGTCATATTAGAAATAAATACAAGAGTATAAGAGGTTATGAGTTAGATTAGTCTATCGAAGAATTTGTTAATGATAAAATGACATTACCAGCCATTTAATATAATTTACCATTGACATGCATGTAATAATAAATTATGATTTTAATAATACATTTAACTCACATTATTTACTCGTACGTGACTTTGTATGTGTGAAACAATGTTTAATGTAAAATCTCAATGTACCATATACTGAGAAATAAATAATTTGAATCTAATCTAATTTCAAATGTATAAGACCTTTATTGTAATACCTATGTTCACAAATAAAATATTGATTGATTGATAGAAAACCAGCCAAGTGCGTGTTGGACCACGCACAATGAAGGGTTCCATAGTTGGGATGAATTTATCCCAAAAACAAACTTAACATTGTGGTTGAAAACATGTTTTCCCTTACATTGTTATACGTCGCGGTCAATTCTCCAACTGCAAATGTAAGTTGGTCGACTTTTACTCGTTTACTTATAAAGCCTACTTAGCTATGATAATTTTTCTTTTAATTTCGTTATATGTACTACTGCCATGAATTTTTTCACATTACCCACCCAAAAACAATAATTTACTTGACTAACAAAAATTGGCACTTTAAAACTTAATATTGTGCAAACGCATCCCTGAATCGAAAAATAGTCTTGACAGACCATGTTATCCCCACTACGGAGTTCCTTACACGTAAAATGATGTGACATATCTTATCGTATTCAGAATAACCAAATTTTTTCCTCAAATTTTTTTTTTCTAGATTTAATTTACCACTTTGTCGGCGTGATTATTATTTATATCCATGCCAAATTGCAGCTTTCTAGTACTAAGGTCTCAGAGTTAAACCGGGGACAGGCAGACATGGAAAAACTATAAGGGTTCCTTCGTTGACTACGAAACCCTAAAAAATAAGGCAAAAAAAACCCCATAAAAAACCGTCTGAAAATCTTGTTTTCAAGTGAACATTGGTTGGTTGATGCGAATAAATAATTTTTCTGACGAAATTTTGAGCATCTTATGTGTTGAATACATATTGGACGTGTTGGAAAATTTTACCGATCGGTAACATAGCATTCCGACTGAAAACTGTTGGACATGATGAAAAACGTTGCACAGATGTAGAAAAAAATATATTATACCAGACATTAGTGTATCACGATACTAAAGCTCAACACACACAGGCAGCCGGTGCGGCTCGGGACGGCAGTACGGCGCCGGCGGGCTGAATTCTTTGTATTTATTTATTCACCCGCTGCCTGTGTGTGTTGAGCTTAATCAGAACACTCTTCGATAGTCAGAAATTATTAAAAAATCGTATTGCGGCGTATTTACGTACAATTAATGAAGAGCTTATCCTAACCATATAACAGCTGATATTGAAGAACTTTTAAAATAAATTGGAGAAAAGATAACTGGGATTACGTTTGAATAATGCTGATTATTGAAAAAGTTACACCGAATTCACCTTGTCGAACTCATCATCGTTCTCGTGAGAGATACAAGCTGCACGTTTACCGTGCGACTCCGTAAAGTTATTTTCGTTTTTGGAATTAAAGGTGACATTTGAAATCTCTGAAAATAGGTTTTTGCTAACCCCGGCAGCCATACAAAAGATTTAAAAAAGAATTGAACCAAGTTGCTGTGAGACGGTCGGTTAAATTTTTTGAAATTTTTGAAAATGCGTTCAGGCCACATCAGTGATGCGCAAAATGTCTGATAACAAACTTTTTCGTAATAATAAGAGGAAACCTATGTAGATTTTTAATATCAGACATATTGTGATAAAACCGTCTGCCTATATTTTTGACATAGCAGAAATGAGGTCCCACGAAACTGTTTCTGACCGGTACTGCACACCGAGTCGGGTTCCGAGTCATCTAAACTAAACTAACGATTTGATACGGTTTTGGCCGTAAAATGTTGTGACATGGTTTTGGTCGTGGGCTCTCGTACTATCGTGGGTTACTTAATCTGTAACATTATGCATGTCCGCAATTCAGGACTGTATTGCTGACATACATAATGTTACAGATTTAATTATCTTTCTTTCTGTCCGTCTGTCAAGCAGCTGACACGGCCTATCTTTTATACTTTAAAGTGGATGAATGGGGCGGGTAATCAGGGCACGGCCTCAGTGGGCCCTATTTAGACCGTAGCTGTAGTCTGTGGCTTCTTAATGCCAAGGTTCAAGTTTTGCGGGGCGTCACGTGCCATTAGGAATGTAGATGGTTATATTTTGATTAACACACTGGTATTTTAGTATAAAGACGGACCGCTGGTCTAGTGGTTTCAAATGACAATAAAATAGTGGGTTCGATTCCAATGTCTGCTGGTGTTGTTTATATTCTCAGCAAGAGTTTTTCAGTAGCAGCACGGAGTCTGGATTTGTATCCGTTTAATGATAATAGGCTCGCTTTCTATTGCATGAAACTTAATTACGACTGATGATATCATGCACATATGGTGCTACCCACTACTATAATGATATGATGCACATATGGTGCTACCCACTACTATAATAATATGATGCACATATGGTGCTACCCACTACTATAATAATATGATGCACATATGGTGCTACCCACTACTATAATGATATGATGCACATATGGTGCTACCCACTACTATAATAATATGATGCACATATGGTGCTACCCACTACTATAATAATATGATGCACATATGGTGCTACCCACTACTATAATAATATGATGCACATATGGTGCTACCCACTACTATAATAATATGATGCACATATGGTGCTACCCACTACTATAATAATATGATGCACATATGGTGCTACCCACTACTATAATGATATCATGCACATATGGTGCTACCTACTACTATAATAATATGATGCACATATGGTGCTACCCACTACTATAATAATATGATGCACATATGGTGCTACCCACTACTATAATGATATGATGCACATATGGTGCTACCCACTACTATAATGATATGATGCACATATGGTGCTACCCACTACTATAATGATATGATGCACATATGGTGCTACCCACTACTATAATAATATGATGCACATATGGTGCTACCCACTACTATAATGATATGATGCACATATGGTGCTACCCACTACTATAATAATATGATGCACATATGGTGCTACCCACTACTATAATAATATGATGCACATATGGTGCTACCCACTACTATAATAATATGATGCACATATGGTGCTACCCACTACTATAATGATATGATGCACATATGGTGCTACCCACTACTATAATAATATGATGCACATATGGTGCTACCCACTACTATAATAATATGATGCACATATGGTGCTACCCACTACTATAATAATATGATGCACATATGGTGCTACCCACTACTATAATAATATGATGCACATATGGTGCTACCCACTACTATAATGATATGATGCACATATGGTGCTACCCACTACTATAATGATATGATGCACATATGGTGCTACCCACTACTATAATAATATGATGCACATATGGTGCTACCCACTACTATAATGATATGATGCACATATGGTGCTACCCACTACTATAATGATATGATGCACATATGGTGCTACCCACTACTATAATAATATGATGCACATATGGTGCTACCCACTACTATAATAATATGATGCACATATGGTGCTACCCACTACTATAATAATATGATGCACATATGGTGCTACCCACTACTATAATGATATGATGCACATATGGTGCTACCCACTACTATAATAATATGATGCACATATGGTGCTACCCACTACTATAATAATATGATGCACATATGGTGCTACCCACTACTATAATAATATGATGCACATATGGTGCTACCCACTACTATAATAATATGATGCACATATGGTGCTACCCACTACTATAATGATATCATGCACATATGGTGCTACCCACTACTATAATGATATCATGCACATATGGTGCTACCCACTACTATAATGATATGATGCACATATGGTGCTACCCACTACTATAATGATATGATGCACATATGGTGCTACCCACTACTATAATAATATGATGCACATATGGTGCTACCCACTACTATAATAATATGATGCACATATGGTGCTACCCACTACTATAATAATATGATGCACATATGGTGCTACCCACTACTATAATGATATGATGCACATATGGTGCTACCCACTACTATAATAATATGATGCACATATGGTGCTACCCACTACTATAATAATATGATGCACATATGGTGCTACCCACTACTATAATAATATGATGCACATATGGTGCTACCCACTACTATAATAATATGATGCACATATGGTGCTACCCACTACTATAATGATATCATGCACATATGGTGCTACCCACTACTATAATGATATCATGCACATATGGTGCTACCCACTACTATAGTGCAAGTATGTTGGTTACCTTTACAATATCAATCGCCAGTACAACCCGTCGAAACTCTCTTCGTCATTCGAAATCATTTTGTTACGTTTGATAACCTAGTCCTGTTGTGCCTTAATAGCTTTTCATATAGGTACCTATGTAGTTACAAGTTTACTTAATATAATATACTAGCTTTTGCCCGCGGCTTCGCCCGCGTGGATGTCGGATAAAATGTCACGAGAACGTACTACCGGAATTAAAAGTACGATATGTGTTGATGCAGATTATAAACTATGTTACCAAATTTCATCTAAATCCTTTCAGCCATTTTTGCGCCAATTCGAAACATAAAATCATCCCCTTTAAAATTGACTACCCCTTTCCACCCCGTTAAAAAAAAAAAAAAAAGGGGTAGATTTTTTGACAACCCAGATACACCTTTTCCTTTATTTCCGATCCTAAATATAAATACCGAGTTTCAAGTTGATCGAACCGCGCGATATATCTTTCCATACAATTATTTTCCCCAACAAAATTCAACACCCCCTTTAAAAGGTTGTTTTCGAAAATGTATGTTTATGGTCGTTTTATTTATTAAGAAAATATACGGGTCAATTTTCAAGTTTATTGATCAAAGGAAACATAATTTTGATATAAACTGTGTCCGCCTTATCACCCCAAAAGGAGTTTATTTTTGAAAAATATTCAATCATGTGTTATTCAAACCTTGGAGTTTATCAAGACGCACAGTAAAATCCTTCCCTTAAACTAAAAAAACCCCTTTTGCCCCGTAAGGAATATTCTGTGAGCATTAGGTATATATAAAATACCGAGTTTCGAGTCAATCGGACCGTGCGTTAAAATTATTCCATACAAACTTTAACCCCCCAATCCTCCTTAAAAAAAACAAAAAATTACTAACTTTATAATTTACTTAGGTTAGTATTCGTCCCGAGTTTCAGATTTAACAACTCAAGGAAAAAGATTTTTCATACAAATAAAATCCCCCCTTTTCACCCCTTTAAAAGCCAAATTCCCAAAAACCCCTTCTTAGCAGAGATGCCTACGTCATAATTTAGAGTTAATCAAGCCACGCAGTAAAATCCTCCCTTGTAAAATTGACAACGCCTTTTCATCCCGTCAGGGGTAGATTTTTGAAAAACCCTGATACACGTTTTTCGATATTTTAGTTTTAAGTATAAATACTGAGTTTCGAGTTAATCGGACTGTGCGTTAAAATTATTCTATACAAACTTTGACATCCCCCAATCCCCCTTTGGGGTGAACTTTGAAAAAACTTAAAATGGAAAACTTTATGATCTATTTAGGTTAGTATTCGTGCCAAGATTCAAGTTTATTAACTCAAGGAATAATATTTTTCAATTTTCAAAAACCCCTTCTTAGCGCATGCTTGCGTCATAATGCATATCTGTTTACCAAATTTCATCCGAATCCGTTCAGCGGTTTGAACTGTGTGTTTATAGACCAATCAGTGTGTGGACAGAATATTAATTCAGATTTGTTACAGTTGTAATAGCAATGTTGTCATTTGGTTTAAATTGGTAGGTTTTTTTTTATTATTTTAGTAATATTTTATAAAGATTCTATTTTTAATTTGTGAATGTCAGAACGTTGTAGGCTTAATAGACTGTAACTTTGTAAACCATCTTCTATTTTGTTAAGTACTTGGTACTTGTTGACGGTCACCTACACTGTCCTCCTATACCTATTAACACTGTAACTTGAAAACATTGTAAAAGCCCATTCTTTTTAAAAGGGTAACCGTGGAGTTTTTCGCCGGCTCTTCTCCATAGGAAACGACCAATTGGAACCGTGCACCTAGCTTCTGACGTTTTTTTTATTTTGATTTTGAGTCATGGTTTCCTTTTTGAATACCCCTTTTCACCCCGTTCGGGGTAGATTTTTAAAAAACCCTGATACACGTTATTCTATATTTTTGGTTTTAAGTATAAATACTGAGTTTCGATTTAATCGGACTGCGAGTTAAAATTCTTCTATACAAACTTTGACATCCCCCAAGCCCCCTTCGGGGGGAACTTTGAAAAAACTAAAAATGGAAAACTTGATGATTTACTTAGGTAAGTATTCGTGCCAAGTTTCAAGCTTATCAACTTTATTATTTTTATTTGAATACAAAATTTTGCGAATGAACAACTTCAATACAAAACTGTATCCCCTTTTCACGCCATTGTGGGTTGAAATTAAAAAAAAAACAACGATTTACGTTGTATAAGCCAACCATAAGCCGAGCTTTAACTTAACAATAAAGAACTTTAATTAAAAACAAAATTTCATCCCTCTTTTCACACATCATATAGATAAGGTACTAGTGGAAAGTACTAAGACAACTAAATACGAGCTGCTTTTAAATCCTTCCAGCCCACCTTATCACACATATACACACTCCCCCACAATACTTACCTCCCACTACATGCACACACACCCTCATCATACACATATACATACAATCAAATAAATTATTCCAGCGGTAGAACGACAACGTTCGTTAATTGTTGTAACAGTTATAGTGTATAAGAATTTTGTGGCCGTACACAGTTTCTCAAAATACAGGTTATACCTAGTTTGAGAGGCAGGGCGTTATAAGTTTTAGAACAGATTTTACAACAAAAATAATTATATGTATAACTTTCTACCCACTGATTGTAGCTGTAACTAACTGTCTATTTTTTTATTGATGAATAAACATAAACATAAATGCACCCATAACAACACACGCTAGAACCTCAGCTGCCAGTTAGCCCAGCAAACACAGTATCATTAGCTGAAAAACGAGATGACAAATGGTCGAGGAGCTAAGTACGTGAGTTATGAGTATGGTCGGGTGGCGATGACAAAGGAGCGTGCACGCTGCGTCACCGTGCCATTGTGTCAGTTTTTGTGAGCTCCTGTTTGATCATCTGCTGATAAGGTATATAAGGAAGATGTTGTTATGAAGGAAAAGAGAGTGGTTCGTAAACGTAATCTTTACCTAATATTTAACCTGTTGTTGTTCGTGACATATTTTTTTAAGACCAGTCGTCCACGACGCTACTCAAAAGTAACTGTATTTTCAATAGCGTCGTGGACGACAGGCCTAATAGTAAAGTTAAATTATATTTGAAGGTCTTTATACTATCTGTGTTTGAAGCTGGATTACCAGCAGATAGTTTTCTATCTAATAATTTTCTTTATTTCGAGTGATAATGGTAGGGACTGGTCAGTTCTCGAATGGCAACTTCAATACATATTTCAGACCTAGAAATGTATCGTGCGGTCAATGGCCCTTTACGGGGCACCGGTGTGGGCGCGTTCTTTAAGGCTGCGACCAGCCCGCCGATTGAACGCGTCCCAAAGCAAAAGTCCTCGCGCACATCTGGGGGTGGCGCGAGGAGGCGAAACGCCCGTGCGAAACTTCGCTGCCGCGCGAAATCACGGCACAACGGACAGAGCTCGGCGGCGGCGATCTCTCACGTCCGGCCCTGGTTCAGGCCATTGTTCGGAGCGAGAGTGCATAGGAGGCCGTCACCTCCTTCTGCGAAGCAGTAATGCTAGCGAAAGAGGAGGCGGAACGCGTGAGGGTGAGGCAAGGTTCGCGCCCTCGCGCCCTTAGTCGCCGCAGGAGACGCCCCGGGCGTCGGGAGTCGCAAGCCGATTTCCGGCCACCGTAGGCGCGGGCCTGTGGATGGTGAGCGATGGGTAGCTCGCCGTCCGATAAGGACCAGGCCTGGGTCGACGGCGCGTTGTGTCCCACGCGCGCCTCAAAGAGATGTCAGCACCAACTGACGGGGTCCGTTAGGACCAATGCCTTCCAGGGTTGCGAGTTTATCCGAAAGTGATATCATGGCTCTGGCACACAGGCAAATGAAGGAACACGGGTGGGTTTTAGTCAATAAAAATCTGACACGCCCTCCTGCTCCACCCAAAGCGGGAGAAGTTAATTGATAATAAACCACAAAATAAAAAAGACCTAGCAATCTGGACATTATTTCTGGGTAGGTTTCCAAATTGGAAAAAAGGGTGTTATTCCTATGCGATCATTCTGTGACATTCATAATTCTTTGCTCAAGACCACTTGCAAGATAAATGTGGGTTAATTTTATTAATGTATGTGCAGATTTTGCGTATAATATAACACAATACATAAATACAGAAAGGAAATGAGATTGTTTTTTATTTGCCGCCTGTTCTCATCGATAGTTATGGGCAACAAATATCGTGCCAACGTTAATTTGGAACACAATCGGAAACTGGAGCAAGTACAGACAGATCTTAGATAAAGTTCTGATTGGAACCAGCCGCTTGTATTATTGGCACTACCTTTCATAATGTATTATATACTGTTTGGTCTCGATACTTTTTAAACTGAAGTACCTAAATGGAATTTTTGTTTCTTATTTAAGTCTCAAAAGGCAATTTCTTTTTAAAATTTTAATCAGAATTTTAGGATCCTTGAGTAAACACTAATTTAAAGGCAGTGTAAGGGTATTGATGCCCTTGGGCCCCGCCACGAGCTGACAAAGGTACTGGAAAATGTGACAGTTTACGCACGATAAAATGTCCTTTTTTTGCTATAAAGTTTTTTTGCGATGCTTGCTATATCTTGTGGTCCCCTATAAGACTATAGATATTATAAAAATAAATTTAATTACACTAAGTCATTAAAAACAGTGCGTCCCGGCCCCGGGTTACTTACGAATATTGTGTTTAGCCCCTATCTCATGACATAATACCCACACTAAGTCGTTAGGCCATCCACACACTTAATTAAAGTTCAACTTGTCGTGAACGTCTTGTCTGTCCTTAGGGAGTTTCGTCTGTAGCCGGCTTAAGCTTTATCGAGCGTAAATTAGATCGCGCGGTAATTCGCCCCACACAACGTCTTGTTATCTCGGAAAATTTGAAGATATTTTGTAAAAGAAATACATATTGTAGGCTTTTATACGCGGTGGAGTAGACAATAGAATAATATATGAAGGGAAATATTTTTACACATGATTATCTATGAAAAAGAAAATGAATGTTACATGTGATCGTCGTTTCTAAGAACGCTTATTAGGTGAAGTCTTAATAGAATTGAGCGTTTTAGTTTATACTACATGAAATTTAAAAGGATACTTTTAGGGTTTTTCACGCTCAACATCGTCATTGGTCAATCATAATCGAAACCAGTAAAAATGGTTAGATTTTCCGTTGGTAACATTTCTGCCTACTGTTTCCATAAACAGAAGCGTGAAGCTACACCAATTAGTGAAAGGATAATTAGTCTGTTAAGGCTGTTTAGTCTCGAATAGTCGGATAAAGCACGTTAAGCGGCTGCGTGGGCTGCGTTTGCACTCGTAATGTTGCGGAAGTCGGCGCTAAACTGGCGCCGCCGGGACTGACGGGATATTCAGCGGAGTAGGGAGGGAACTAGAATAGCTTTATAAATTTATTTGAGTATTTTTTAAAGAACCAAAGCGATTGTATATATTAGTAATATGACTAAATAAGTGATAGCGATCTTAATTAATTACCTCGATAAATATCTGTGCCAAGTTTCGTCTTTTAAAATTAAAGGAATGAGATGTTCTTACAAACTGTTCCCCTTACAGTTTGTTGTAAGAAAACTCTCATCTCATCTCTCATCTCTCTCGCAACTGGTGTTGATTTTTGACTGGATCTTAGGATGATTTATACCAATTTTCGAGTTAATTAAAGCAAGTAGCGAAAGACCGTATGTAAATCAACTAATAAATAAAGACCCGTTCAAAACATGGGAATGTCAACGTTAGTAATGGTTGAATGAACTAAGCACTTCCCAGCTGCATTACTGACTACTGAGCGCCTTGGTTCTGATTAGAGCTAGATGTTAGAACATCAGGCAGGTTTAGTTAGAGCGTCGTAAAACGTAAGAAATATGCAGCGAATAACGCATTAGTAATAAAAATTATGACGACGAAAAAACAAGTGCGTGTCGGACCACGCAAAACTCAAAAAAACTCAAAACTCAAAGCATTTATTTCAATTAAACCATTTACAGGCACTTTTGAATTGTCAACAAGTCGGTCAGTTACAAATATGAAGCTAGTTGCCCATTCCAAATAGTAGGTTCCTATGGAGAAGAACGGGCAAGAAACTCCACAGACACTCTTTTAAAATAAAATATTTCATACAAAGTATTGGTTACATCATTCTTATTGAAAATATACATGTGAGAACGATGCAAAACGTCAGAAGCGTCCGTGATAAAAAAAAACAATTCAAAACTAAAATAATTAAAAATAAGCCGTGGCAGCTAAGAGATGACCAGTCCCAACTGACAGCGCCCGTTCACGAACATGACGCATGGATCAGCACCATTCAGCTCAACCATTTTGAAGGGAGCTAAATGATCCAACACACACGCCACCATCAGCGAGACATCTGAGTGAGCATGACATACTCTCAGCTGCCAGGACATATTCAAGTCAATGAAAGACATATTACCCGGTAAATGGTAGCTCTATTGTACATAGTACTCACACCTGTGTTATGCAATTATATAATACAAAGGTGATTGAGTTTATACAATGAAAAGATAGTCTTACAATCTTCAGCAGCTCCAACAGTATTTTCAAATGTTAATCAATTAGTTGACGTTGTGGAGCAGGACCAGCATTGAGCCAAGCATTTCTATCAGCGATGTAATCCCCCAGCCTATAATATGCCTGCTTGCATAGTGTGCGTTTTATACAAGATTTGAATTTCGTCTCATTCAGTTGAAGTATGTGGGGAGGAATTTTATTATAACATTTTAAACAGTACCCCATGAAAGATGAGTCTACTTTAGCCAGTCTGAAACCTGGTTGAGCTAATAGATCCCTACTTCTAGTACTACAATGAAGGGTTCCGCAGTTGGGATGAATTTTTCCGAAGAACAAACTTAACATTGTAGTTGAAAAACATGTTCCCCTATACATTCCAACTGCAACTGTAATTTTGTACGCAAAATTTTGAGTGATTTACTATGTGATTTTAAGAGCATAGACTTCTAATATGGTTTCCTGTAAGTGATGATAAGTTAATCACACTTATATTATAAAGGCAAAAGTTTGTGAGTGTCTATGTGTGTATGTTTGTTACTTCTTCACGCTCTAACGGCTAGACCAATTTTGATAAAATTTTGTATGAAGGTAGCTGATACCCTGGATTGAGACATAGGCAACTTTTTATCCTGATATTCCCGCGGGATCGCGACTTACGCGGGTGAAACCGCGGGGCGCAGCTAGTAAATAAATAAATAAAGAACTTTTTTCTGTATTTTTTTCAAAATTCTGGTTTCAGCCGTTTCTCAGATAAGGTTCTATTTTCATCTAATCTTAAATAACTTTAAAACGATAACTGAAAATTATAAAAAAAAAAATTGAGCCACAACAAACCTTTTCATTTTTTATGTCGCAAAACTGTTTTTTTTTTTATTTTCTTATTTGTTCCTCAAAACCCTCATATTTATTCAAAATTCATGTATTTATGTTACACGTCCGTATTTGGGTCACAGAAATACATATATCATGTGTACCAAATTTCAACTTAATCGGTCCAGTAGATTCGGAGCAAATCGGCTTTGGTAGACTGACAGACAGACCGACAGACACACGAGTGATCCTATAACGGTTTCGTTTTTCCTTTCAAGGTACGGAACCCAACACAAACTGATTACAATACAAAAACTATTATTAGATATACGCAATCTTAGCAGAAGATTCCTAAAAGCGTCAGTGCCGTAAATATAGCACATCCAGTTTTGGAAAACGTTCGGTTTGTAGAGAGTCGTCCTTGTTACTTATACCTGCCGGTCTATTGTGTTTGTAGAGAGTCGTCCTTATTACTTATACCTGCCGGTCTATTGTGTTTGTAGAGAGTCGTCCTTGTTACTTATACCTGCTGGTCTATTGTGTTTGTAGAGAGTCGTCCTTGTTACTTATACCTGCCGGTCTATTGTGTTTGTAGAGAGTCGTCCTTGTTACTTATACCTGCCGGTCTATTCTGTTTGTAGAGAGTCGTCCTTGTTACTTATACCTGCCGGTCTATTGTGTTTGTAGAGAGTCGTCCTTGTTACTTATACCTGCCGGTCTATTGTGTTTGTAGAGAGTCGTCCTTGTTACTTATACCTGCCGGTCTATTGTGTTTGTAGAGAGTCGTCCTTGTTACTTATACCTGCCGCTCTATAGTGTTTCCTTGTTGCTTATAGTTGCCTTTTCTGTTCTTCTCACCGTGACTACTTAGGGGCAGTGAGCTTGAAGTGACCATTCAATAGTGTCAATCCTTAGCATTAAGTGAGATGACAGCTACTGTAAGTAAAACTTGATTTGTGTTTTTTTATTTAAATTGTAATTGTAACTAAAGCTTCTTAGTAGTAAATAATCAAAATACGGTTCACTGACTTATCAATGTCAAAAGGTTTCGTAGGAAGCCATAAAACGCTGCTCAACCGTGTGAGCGTATTTTCATTCGTGATCGTCGAAGCGGCATTACGGCATTATAGTTAAGGCTTTTAACTATTCGAATACCTTTGTAATGCTGTGTTCACAAAAGCAGAACAAACTGTTGAAAAGGCAAGTTAACACAGACTTTTTTTGAGCCAGGATATGTTTGTCTAAGCTTACTCTCAGCCTACTCGACTGGCAGCCTCGACTAGTGATCGCAAATGTGACTGCTGAACATGAGGCCCTGGGTTCGATATCTAGAACAGGCATGCTCCTATTGGGTTTTATCAGTAGGTAGCAGTCAAGAGTCTGGATTTGTGGCCAGTTTAGGGGCCAGAGGCTTGCTCCTTATGATTATTGAGACTTATGGCGAAATGTTAGTGGATCTCACCTTTGTGAAGAAAAATATTTCTAGCTAACAAACGTTTGATTTGATTTAGTGTGCAACAAGAAGCCAGTGCGTACTCCGTCGGAAAATTCAAGCATTATGTTATGTTACCAAGCCTACAGGTCATTCCTCTTTATACACCCATGAACTGAGACCGTGACGGTTTATCTGGTGTTTCATGGTGCGTCACTTATATACATTTTAACATACTCACGTACTAAAGGTAGCTGCCATTAATCAAAAGTACCTCTCACACGACGTGCCAGTTCTATCGAGCTTTGCTTTACTTTACTTTAGTTTAACCTAAGCTTCGAAGTTTCAGAACTTATCCTCGACTATTTAATTTGTGGTCGCTTGGTTACTTAGTATCCTACTTTGACTTGAACTAAAGCCGTAGTCGTTAAGCAATGTTTCTTCTTTTGGATGTATGTAAAGTTGTGATTATACGGGTATTACAACAAGAGTATCTGAGTTAAACCGCGGACAGACAGACGGACGGACAAACAGACAGACGGTCTTCACGAAAATATAAGAGTTCCTTGTTTTACTACGGAATCCTAAAACAACTTGTATTCCCAGGAATCGAGAAATTATTTATTTCGTATATATTCGGTCAGGTACCTATCTATGTGAAGATAACTCAAATAATCCATACTCGTACAATAATTTACAAAGAAAATAACACACAAGTGAAATTACGATATTATGTGAAGATCGCGTGATTATATACAGTAAGTGTCCATGCTGTCCATACATCCCGCATGTACATCTCGCACACTAATACAGTAAGTGTCCATGCTGTCCATACATCCCGCATGTACATCTCGCACACTAATACAGTAAGTGTCCATGCTGTCCATACATCCCGCATGTACATCCCGCACACTAATACAGTAAGTGTCCATGCTGTCCATACATCCCGCATGTACATCCCGCACACTAATACAGTAAGTGTCCATGCTGTCCATACATCCCGCATGTACATCCCGCACACTAATACAGTAAGTGCCCATGCTGTCCATACATCCCGCATGTACATCCCGCACACTAATACAGTAAGTGTCCATGCTGTCCATACATCCCGCATGTACATCCCGCACACTAATCACACAACACGGTATTGTGTCCGTATCGATTTGTATCGGCGCCTCGTGTGCGCCCAACTTACCTACGTGCCGGGATTAGCTGCTAATAATTGATCTGAGTAATTTGGTGAGACACGTACGATGTTCTATAGTACCATCTGTGGTTTTTGTTATAGGTAGTGAAGTTGAGTAATGACGTCTGAGAAACAAAAACAGTATGTTATTGTAAGAGTGGTATTATATTCACAATGTTGAGGATCATGTAATGACGACCTTAATGTACAGTCAAAGAATGACAGTTGTGATTTTCCTCCGACCTCAGTTAGTTTGTAAAATATGATTGACGTGTAAAGGCTCGTACAGACTTGCGCGATATCGCGGGCGTGACAGGTACTGACAAAGAAATTCTGCTACTAGTATCGCGTCGCGGCCGCGATATCGCACTAGTCTGTACGAGTCTTTTAACTGTTTGTAGATACCTACTTAAAGCAATAAAATCATATACCATGATTATACGGACTACATAAGTTGGTTGTCAACTTTCTTAACAAATAATTTCCCTGACTTTACAATTTATCGTTCCGCTTGAATTTTTACTATTGCACAAAAGAAGGATGCTTCCCCGCCTGATGTCACGACGATAACATCTACATGTTTAAAAGAAAAATCTTTTCTTTTTATTATTTGTCGATCTATCTTTTTTCGAATATCTTACATGATGGTAAGCAAATTTGCAGTCGACCGTGGTTCAAGCTTGCCTAGAAGTAATTCTTTCAGTAGAGACTTGAAAACTGCCAGAAATCGCAAGGATTTTCTTGTAACTCATGAGCAAGGCACACACGTGTGTTAATTCCTGCAATGTTTACTATCCAGCTCTCGAGTCCAATTAGCAGTCGCCGTTGTATAGCTCCATAAGGACACCGAATAGAAAGGTACAGAAGGTCGACTCTGTACCTTTCTATTCGGTGACGAGTGAAAACGCACGCACATAGATACCCTTCACGCGCAGTGAGTGCAAGTGCACTCACGACTGGCATTTGTTTGAGATTGCCATACGTATTGGTCTGTTCCAAAAGTCTCAAAACAAATGGATCACAAATCATACATGTGGATACTAATTTATACATACATAACATCACGCCTGTAATCCCCGAAGGGTTAGGCAGAGATGTACCTATAGTACACCCACGTTCCGCCAGTTATGTTAAGTCCCATGTAATAGGGGGCGAGCCTATTGCCATCAACCGGGCACAAATCCAGACTCCGGGCTGCTACTGAGAAATTCCTGGTGGAAAAACACAATAACACTGCCTGACCTGGGAATCGAACCCCGGACCTCATGCTCAGCAGTAGCGCTTGCGGCCACTAGACCAACGAGGCAGTCATGTTTGTGATTGTGTTTGTGATTTTAAGTTTATAACCTCAATTTTCGTCGATGCGTTTTTAGGGTTCCGTATCCAACCAACCCGACCCGATCCAACCAACCAGGGTACCAACGGGAGGGTACCCTATTACTAAGGCTCCGCTGTCCGTTAGTCCGTCCATATGTCCGTCCGTCTGGCACAGGGTTGTATCTTTTGAATTCCAATTTTAACAGAGCGTGTAGCTACTATGGACCGCTATAAGAACAAATAATAAGAATACAATAAAGTTATAAATTAAAGACAAGCCCCTAACCCGCCCCCGCCCCTGGCCCGACCCTTTATTTTTAACTTTATTGTATTTTTATACCATAGGTACAAGAAAAGTGTTAGCGTTAGTTAACGTTATTGTAGTGTGTGTGTGTGTATATTGTACGGTGGTACGGATCCCTTCGTGTGCGATTCCGACGCTTGCGCGCTTTTTAGGGTTCCGTACTAAAAGGATAAAACGGGAACCCTATTACTAAGGCTCTGCCGTCTGTCTGTCTGTCCGTCTGTCACCAGGCTGTATCTCATGAACCGTGATAGTTAGACAGTTGAAATTTTCACAGATGATGTATTTCTGATGCCGCTATAACAAAAAAACCAGAACAAAAAACAACAAACAGAAAAAAAAAAAGAAAAAAACAGAATAAAATAAATATTTAAGGGGGTTCCGATACAACAAACGTGATTTTTTCGCTCGTTTTTGCTCGATATTGATAACGGCAACAGGTAGACGCTTGAAATATTCACAGAATATTTAGTTATATATTCACTTTAAAAATAAGTAATTAAATAAAATAAAACAAATATTCAAGGGGGGCTCCCATACAACAAACGTGTGTTTTTGCCGTTTTTATAGATAATGGTACGGAACCTTTCGTGCGCGAGTCCGATTCACACTAGGCCGGTTTTTTTTATAGATAATGGTACGGAACCCTTCGTGCGCGAGTCTGACTCGCACTTGGCCGGTTTTTCAATTTCGTTTTTCAAACAGCGATTGTTGTAAAAAGTGGTGAGATATAAAGTTGACATCTAAATACAGATGATCGTGTTAGTAATTCCCTATAGTGAGAGATTGCGTAAGAAGTTTACGTGAACAGGGTTTGTTTACATTTCATTGGATACTTTTGGAACAGACATTACGCGTCAATGTGTGAGTGCGTTTTCCTGCGTTATTTTGAGGAAGCCTTCTGTACCTATGTACTCTGTGGTATGGACGTGGACTTCAGTAGACTAATGAGTCAAGTTAGTGCTGACCCGGGGGACAGCTTTACTCGACTCACGCGTGCTTATTTATCTTAACTGTAGGTACTGCCGTACTTAATGAGCGAACCTGTTCGAATAATCGTTTCATTGGTCTGAACAGATTGGGTTTAGGTTTTGTGTACAACGTGTTGTTACACGTTGTACACAAAACTTAAACCCAATCTGTCTGCATCGTGCTATCGTTGAAATGTTTGGCCATGATATATAGTAGGTAGATACACTAACATAATTCCGCGTTAGTCCGGGCGAGCCGGGGCTGCAAGCTAGAGTTAGTCCGGGCGAGCCGGGGCTGCAAGCTAGAGTTAGTCCGGGCGAGCCGGGGCTGTAAGCTAGAGTTGGGGCTACTGCTGAGTAAATCATATTGGAAATAAACCCATAACACTTTGCCTCACCTTGGGATCGAACCCAGGACCTCGGACTGAACCATTGAGACGAGACAGTCGGAGCGAGGACATTCAACTCACTACATACTAGCGGCTCGCCCCTGATTCGCATGGTTTTTACTTGATACAACATCGTCTCTTTATCGTATGTATTTATATATTTATGTTTATTATACACATAAATCTTTCGGAATAAATTCTTTAAATGGTGGTGAAAACTGCATCAAAATCCATTGTGTAGTTTAGAAGAACACCGTGGTCACAGACACATGAAATGCGAGTTAGATTAAATTAGAATTTCTTTATAATATAGGTAGATATAGAAGCGTCCAGTTTGTTACAACTAAAGACCTTCAGGCTGCACCACCCGCCCGCCGCCGCCGCACAGAGAAGCATTCAGGCTGCACCACCCGCCCGCCGCCGCCGCACAGACAAGCATTCAGGCTGCACCACCCGCCCGCCGCCGCCGCACAGACAAGCATTCAGGCTGCACCACCCGCCCGCCGCCGCCGCACAGACAAGCATTCAGGCTGCACCACCCGCCCGCCGACGCCGCACAGACAAGCATTCAGGCTGCACCACCCGCCCGCCGCCGCCGCACAGACAAGCATTCAGGCTGCACCACCCGCCCGCCGCCGCCGCACAGACAAGCATTCAGGCTGCACCACCCGCCCGCCGCCGCCGCACAGACAAGCATTCAGGCTGCACCACCCGCCCGCCGCCGCCGCACAGACAAGCATTCAGGCTGCACCACCCGCCCGCCGCCGCCGCACAGACAAGCAAATCAAATAATGTCCCATTACAAAAAGGTATGCTTCCACTCTGCTAATTGAAATTACTCAGTTCCGGGCAATATCGGTCAAATGTGACGTCCGCTTCAATTAAACTAAACTATGTACCAAATCCTAACTAATATTATAAATGTAAGTTTGTTTGTTACGCTAAAACGGCTGAACGGATTTAGATGAAATACGTAGGTAGACCATGACCTAGATTAGGACACAGGATACTTTTTATCCCGATTTTCCCGCGGGATTGAGACTTTTGTGGTTGAACCCGCGGGGCGCAGCTAGGAGTTTATAACTTTTGCTAGAGTTACCACCATAATATGTATACAGGGTGGATTTTTGAGATGGGGCAGTAAGTGAAGCTACCTTAACCGTTGTAGCTACAGAAAAACATTTAAAAAAAAAGATTTTGTGAAAATGGCCCATTTTCCTGCTGACTGTACATTTTTTTCAAAATCTGTGAATGCAGATCAAAATTAAAAAAAAAAGTTAAGGACAGTTTCTTAAGACCGTTTTTCTGTAGCTACAACGATTAAGGTAGCTGCCCTTACTGCCCCATCTCAAAAATCCAACCTGTATAGAGCAATATGAAGTAACTTAATAAGATATGGAAAGCAATACAGAATATAAGGAGTGATTAGAATCAGTATTGCCGAAACAAATCGAGCAATTTTTTGGTGCTGTCGAGCAATAATTGCCCATGTGCACGAAGCTTTACGACCAGAGCGACACTCCAGGCTATACGGAGTGCCACACAGACACGCATATCAAATAATGTCTGTCTACGCAAATGTGTGGCAGACTTAATTAGCTGCCGCGCACTCGACACTCGACGCGGTAACCGCGGGTGACGCAGTAGCAGGGTTGCCGGCACTGTTCATGTGCGTGTAGGGTTGCTAATTCAAATGGACAGCGATTTCTTTTTTTTATTATTTCGAGGACATGAAAAAAAAAGACGATTAATTTAGACTAACTAATTCACTTTGTTGAATAAATTCTAATTCATAAACATATTATTATTATTTCAGGTACGTTCTGTTTACGTTATTTCTGATTGAGTATAGTTTTCGACGATTTTTATGTTTTTTTGGTATAGTGGCGTGTGCTAGCTAACACAAGGCAAATAATTTAATTTAATGTTGTGTTGCGTAATGCAAATTCTTTTACATTTTATTGTATAGATTCAAGTTTTATATCTGAACAGACAGCTGTGCTGCTGGGGAGTTTGTTGCGCCACTTCTTCTTCCCAGCTAAAGCACTAGGAAGTGCTGAAGGGTGGGCGTTTTTGGGGGACTGTCTTATGTAATTTTTGACGTTCGAAAAGTGCTGATACTCAGCCTAGTTTGAATGAATGACTTTTGATTTTGATTTTTTTTCAATCTTTATCGCATACTAGCGTTACTAGCTGACCCGACAGACGTTGTTCTGCCAAAATGTCAACAATTCATACAAAGATCCCATAGAAAAAAAGGAGGGTGTTTTTTATCTTTTTATTACGGCTGCTATTGACGTTTACATCGTTCTCACATGTATAATTTCAACGTGAATGATGTAACCAATATTTTGTAAGCCTATTTTAATTTACAAGTGTCCGTGGAGTTTGTTGACCGTTTTTCTCCTTAGGTACCTACTACGCTTTGGAATGGGCAACTAGCTTCATTTTTCTGACTGTCCGACCCTTTGACAATTCAAAAGAGACTGTAATTTGTTTATTTGAAATAAATGCTTTGAGTTTGAGGTTCAGTATTCCCAAATTTGAACATTTTCTGGGAAACTTCCGATTTTTCTTTCCATAAAAACCTAATTCGGACAATTACGAACATATTAAAACAAGCCAAATCAGTCCAGCTGTTCTCAAACGATGCGCACCAACGAATAGCATTTCATTTTTATTTTAACTAGGTTGATTCGTATACACATTTACAAGAAACAAAGTTCCGGCACAAGTTTTACAAAAATTGTTTACATTTATATTTTGTGGTGATTTTTGAATTATTGTTCAATAATTATAGTTATCATTACTCTTGTAATTCGCCTCGGGATGAAAACATCAGTGTAGATCCATATTTTTCAACAAATACTAAATGTTTTCATACATATTTATGCTAGGTTTAAAATTTGTACATTTGCCTATTTACAACACCATTAAAGCTCACCTTCACAGAGCACATAATTAGGTACCTCACTTTCACCCGACACTCAAGCACTGCAATAGCACCGCTAGTGTTGCCAGCGTTCATAATACCGTGACTCCATCGCAGTGCTGCCAGCATAAATAATACTTTGTTGTCACCGTGCCATGTTGCCTTGTGCTATTGGAACTTAAGTTGGAGAAAATTCAAATTTGAACACTTATTCAGTTACGCACCAACTGAGCTAGAATAAAAGTATTGTTATCTCTTGCTAACAGACAGCAATAGGTGGGCATGGTCTTGGTAGTCTTCAAGTGTCAATTGAATCGGTTACTTGTATGTAGACAGGCGAGCACCGTAGTCGCCCACATCGTCGCTGACCATCAGTGAGTCAGTGAGCAATCGCGATCATCCCTAAAATATAACAATAAAAGAAAAAAATGTGGTCTTTGTAATAATGTAAAGTAAGTACGTACTGGATATTGCTTGTGGTATACAATAATATAAATCTGTAGCGGTATGTATCTACCTGTCGTTATCACAATGTTTATCACCAGATATCCGCTAATCTAGTGTCTACTTTGATAATAGCAGTCGTGTTCACTAATTGTGTTGCATCATGATATTATTACGAGAAATGTACACAAAATTGGTATTTTCTAATGTAAATTATATGAGTAAATCATAATAACATTGACAACTGTGGCGTTTTTATGACATATCTGCCTTAGTCGGTCGGTGCCAGTTGACATTTTAGGTACACGTCATCAGGAATCAGAAATCACGTACATTATTAAAATATGGTTGTTCCTAGAATATCAGACGATGAAAGTTGTTTACTTGTGTTGTCGTGTCTTATAAGACTGGAAAATTATTGAAAACACTGGAAAAGTCTTGTGTTGTTTTAAACAATGTATTCATTTCCATTCAATTGTCCTGTAAGAATATTTCATGTCGAAGATCGTTAATACAATAAGTCAAACATGAACTAATGTAACACACGTTCGTCAAAGTATCTCAAACATAATCATTTGTAGCTAAAAGAGAACACGACGTAATCTTGTAGCGAGCAACGCGCACAATATTCGCTTGTATGAAAAAATATGAACACATTTTATATTGAATATAAGAAAGAAAGGTTAAAATACATAGAGGGATGGAATTAGATCAATTTAATATAAATTGCTTCTTTGACGACGTTTTGATGTACAATCTCATCACGTACTTCTTTGTATGGCGTGATATTTTCTGCGCGCTGTTTTTCCATACATGGATACCTCCCTCCATGTTGTACAATCCAGCATGTGATGCACAAAATTAGAATTCAAAAGGTTCCATCTTAACAATGTGCGATAAGGGATTAGTACAATGTCACTGAGGAGTTAACATGGAATCTTGACAAGAAAACACATCCAGTATTTGGAATTAGTTTTAGGAACGCCTTTTTTGTCTCTACTGTGTGTGTAGATCAAGGGATATTCCTAGATTTAATGAAGTACTTAAAAAAGTTATTCCACTTTTCAAATTGGGAAACAGCAAAGACACTACTAACCCGTATCAGTTTTGCCAGTTTTCAGCAAGGTGTTTGAAAAAGTAAGGTTACTCCTGTCTGTTACTCTTTAATGCAGGCTATTGCATAGCCTAGCAAGGAGAATAGCACGTCACCCACTTGATTGCCAGATATTATATACTACCTACTTTGTGAAAACTATGTACTACAATCTGTTTTTCATATAAAAAAAGATTATATATTATATTAAATGCTGAATCATTTTATTCGTAATAACATTCTTTTTTTTTTTTTTTTTTGGGTGGGAAATCATCAAATAACTTCTCCCGCTCTGGGCGGAGCGGGAGGGCGTGTCAGACTTTTACTGACTAAAACCCACCCGTGTTCCTTCCGTTGCCTGTGTGCCAGGGCCACGATATCCCTTTCGGACAAACTCGCAACCCCGGCAGGCATTGGTCCTGACGGACCCCGTCAGTTTGTGCTGACATCTCTTTGAGGCGCGCGTGGAACACAACGCGCCGTCGACCCGGGCCTGGTCCTTATCGGATGGCGAGCTACCCATCGCTCACCGTCCGCAGGCCCGCGCCTACGGTGGCCGGAAATCGGCTTGCGACTCCCGACGCCCGGGGCGTCTCCTGCGGCGACTAGGGGCATGAGGGCGCGAACCTTGTCTCACCCTCACGCGTTCCGCCTCCTCCTTCGCTAGCATAACTGCTTCGCAGAAGGAGGTGACGGCCTCCCATGCACTCTCGCTCCGAACCATGGCCTGAACCAGGCCCGGACGCGAGAGATCGCCGCCGCCGATCGCCTCCGTGAGGACACGGCGGTGCTCCGCCCAAGCTGGGCAGACCTCCAGCGTATGCTCCACCGTGTCCTCCGGGCGATCCACACAGTGGTGACACCCGGGCGTTTCCTCCCGCTTAATCCTAAACAGGAACCTCCCGAAACATCCATGTCCGGTGAGGACCTGCGTCAGGCGGAAGGTAAGGACGCCGTGGCGCCTCTCCAGCCACTCCTCAAAGAGGGGACTTATCGCCACAATTGTGGCGTGCCCAGCGCTGGGTTGCGACAATCGCACTCTCCATGTCGCCATGAGATCCCTCCGGAGCTCCGTCCGCTGTGCCGCAATTTCTTGCGGCAGCGGAGTTATGCCCCGGAGTTTCGCCTCTTCGCGCCACACCCAAATGTGCGCGAGGACTTTCGCCTCCAGATCCCATGGCGGCAATCCGGCAAGGAGGCTCGCCGCCTCACGGGAGACCGTGCGGTATCCCCGTACCATCCTGATGGCCATGACCCTTTGGGACGCGTTCAACCGCTGCGCTGGTCGCAGCCTCAGAGAACGCGCCCACACCGGTGCCCCGTAAAGGGCCATGGACCGCACGATCTCGTAATAACATTCTACACGAGCAACAGTGTGGTTTCACCAAAGGATGTTACAAGCTATAGTTTTCAAAATCAAAATCAAACTAAGCTGAGAATCAGCACTTTTCAAACTTCAAAAATTACATAAGACAGTCCCCCAAAAACGCCCACCCTTCACCACTTCCTAGTGCTTTAGCTGGGAAGAAGAAGTATGTTTGTATAATTTAACAGCATTTTTTCAATTTCTGTTGCCAGACATGGTGACTGTGATAGATGAAACATATAAGAGGAAAGGGATGAATATAAATGTGAATAAGACGAAGGTCATGGTGTATGAAAGAGAAGAGGATGTATCGGTGTGTGAGGTGAAAATAAATGATAAGAGTGTGGAGCAAGTAAGTGAGTTTATATATTTAGGGAGTCAGTTTACAAGGGATGGAAAGATGGATGATGGATGATCCATCAATGCGGGAAATAAAGTGAATGGTGCTATACATGCGATTGTAACCAATCAGTCGATGCCCAAAAAGGCTCGTCTGGCTGTTCACAATGGTGTGCTGGTGCCTGCGCTTATGTATGGAAGTGAATCTTGGCTGTGGCAAAAGAAGCATGAAAGTAGAAAAAAATGCTGTGGAAATGCATTCCTGTCGAAGCATGTCTGGCGTGACTATGAATGATAGCCTGAAAAATGAGGTGATAAGGCAACGGTGCAGTTTAAAAGAAGATGTAGTAACAAAAAATTAAAAGAGTATGCTGAGATGGTTTGGTCATGTTGAGAGGATGAGTGAAAGGTGACTAACAATAGTACATTTTGATACAAGTGGTATTACATTCGAGGCGGAATTAACACCCGAGCCGTAGGCGAGGTTGTGACAATTTTAATTCCCGCACACGTGTTGGATAATAAAAAATCACACGCGTGTTAACCTAATCGTAGTGCGATATGAACCAGTTTTCGAGGAAGTGTATTGAAATAGTACATTGTGATACAAGGGTGGAAAGAAAAATCGTGACAGACAGCTCGTTTGCAACAACCTACACACCCATGTAACACACGACGTTTTTCAATACACTTGTGGGAAATAGTAAAAAACAAATCAAAGAATTAATTACAATTTTCAGAAAATGGCGCGTTTTTGCAACTGGACATTTTTTTTAACGAAAACAGCCTATTCTATTTCTGACAAATTTTGATTTGAAAATAATTAAATAAAAACTGGTAATTAAATAACCATTTAAAAGACTTTTGAGAATGCAATGCTAAGACGTACGGACTCATTCATTTTTCCTCGTATAAAATCTATTCCATTTTATTCTATGTATGAAAACTCCTTGCTACTAAACTTTTTAAATTGACTTATAAATTTAAAACTCAATTGCAAAACTAATGATAGAGCTCGTAAACAAAAGTCACGACCGCGTAATAGAAAGATGCCTATGCAAAAGATTTAATTTTCGAATCATAATTATAGCCCTAGGAGAACATAATAGTGACCAAATTGGTGATGTTCTTCAGAAAGGTCAGGTGCGTAGTACTCGCAACCGGCGCGCGGCGTGCGTGTATGACCAGATATATGAACGTAGGCGAAGCAAAAGGAGTATGTAAGGAGCGTAGCTGGTGGCGTTCTATAGTTTCTGCCTACCCCATGGGAAGAAGGCGTGAGTTTATGTTTGTATGTATGTATTATTTCAATTTTGTAAATGTGAGTACCATGGAGCCGTTTATTATGTTATGATGTAGGTATGTTGACTTAAAAAAGCTTGGCAGTTCAGAGTATGTCATGCTCACTTAAATGTCTCGCTGATGGTGGCGCGTGTGTTGGATCATTCGGTTTCCTTAATTATTATGCATGATTTTATATACATATTGACATTGCAGAATATTATATACAATATTACATGAATATTTACTTTTAAAAATATTATATTTACTGCTTTAATTTATTGTGTATTTTTTTTATCTCTTCTCAGTTTTGATTATGGTCTGGCATATTGAGCACTTTATGCGGCCTACCCAAATTAATAAAAATTAGTTAAATTTGTGATCTGTGCGAGTCCCAATAAATGCTTTTTCTTTCTTTCTTTCTTTCAAATGTCCTTTCTTTGGTATTGTTCATCGAGTCGATGAGCTCCTTAAGTCTTGAGTCGAGCTGCACGATTACTGACAAATGCTTGCACTGATTAGACAGGTCCACTCAAATTTGTGTGTTTCTTTCCTCAAAAGACCATTTCAGACACAGATCTACATGGTCCTCACATGATTTGACCAAGATTATGTCTGGGCTTTAAAATAGGCTTTGACCCCTGAGTTTATTTCGCCATTTCTTCTCAGGGGTAGTCAGTAATTTCGACTACATTTAGCTTATTTTTTAATATGACGTGTAAAAGTGATTCCGATATCCTATTTACAGAATAAACCATTTCATTCCATTTCATTTCTCTACAAAATGGTTGAGCTGGATGGTGCTGATCCACGCGTCATGTTCGTGAACGGGCGCCGTTAGTTGAGGCTGGTCAACTCTTAACTGCCAGGGCTTATCTTATCTTATATTTTGAATTGTTTTTAAATAATTTATATTTTTACATTATTCTCACATCATACAGAAGCGACAAAAATAATGTACCGAGGATTTTTTAATATCTTGATTTCAATCAATCAATAAATCAATCAATCAATCATCATTTATTGCATCCATGTAGTTTACAGGTTGTTGATTTAAAAGAGTGTCCGTTTAGTTTCTTGCCTGTTCTTCTCCATAGAGATATACGTTTTGGAATGGGCAAATAGCTTCCAGTCTCTGACTAACTGACCGACTCTTTGACAATTCAAAAGTGCCTGTAATTTGTTTAATTGAAATAAATGCTTTGAGATTTTTTGAGTTTTCTACATACCTATTCAGAAACATTTTCCAATAGCTGGCTGAATACCAAACATATTATTTATCCCATAAGTATCTAAAATATTTACAAATAACGCACTGACGAACATCGTCTAGTTTCTGTTAGATAGAGCTACCTGTCATCGACACCTTGTTGTCAGATCCGCCGCCGCGTCCGTCTCCGGCCGTGACGCGAGGCGCTTCTCCCAACAGTGTGAACACGGCATTACATGTCGCCGGTACAAGCACTCGTCTATTTGTCACCATAATTAATGACGTCATCATACATTAAAAAGTCGATGTGCCATGCGAAGTAATTAAATTCATTTTCATTTCGTATTTTCATATTCATAACGCAATATACTCTTAATATGGGTTTAATGAATCCAATTAGTTAAGTATAGCTTTATACACGGGTAAATTGGATTTGAAGAATATAGTAGGCATATTTAGTTTCGGCATCACACACACATTTTCTGTTTACGTTTCCAATATTTTTTTCAATTTGCAAACTGAAATTCAGCGATTCTGTTTCACGTAACTCAGCGTTAAAATTTTCAGCTTATTGTACAGTCAGCAGCATTAAACTGTTCACTCGTTAAAATCATTTTCACTTGTACAGAGCGAAAAACAATCAGGAATTGTGTCTTAAAGTTGCCATCACGTCCGGAAATGGACGGTGGCGCGTATCATTGAATGAATGCGGATAATTAGCGCCCGAGTGCCGTCCGAGCCGGACGAGTGCCGTCGATTGCCGTCCGAGTGCCGTGCGAGTGCCGACCGACAATTAATCGGCGCTGCATGTCAACGCGCGAGAGTAGTGCGGTCTATAGCGGTCTCAACAATATGTCAGCTCTTGTTTTGCCTTTATGGGTAGGTACTGCTTTTAAATAAATACAAATAAGTCAACTTGTGTCAAATTGTATTGCAGAATGGTGGTGTTTTTTGTAATGATATATAAATAGGACTAGATAGACTATTTTGCTGAGAAGTAAGTGATATAATCTCCTTCCGAAATTATTTGAAATATGCGCAAGACTCCACTTTATTAGTTATCTCACCGCCGCCGAAATGTTGAGACCTAAAATAACTTAACATTCAGACATAAATAAGGCTTACAACTTGAAGGCTTATTACATATAATATTTAAATTGTTATTATATTCGTCTGTTAATTCTTTGTAGAATAAGATACAAATAGTAATATTTGTATGTTACCAAAAAATTGTAATGTAGAGCATGTTAGGATTAGTTCGGCGTTGGGAGAAGACATTTTGCGCCGAGCGCAATTTGCAGGCTTTTGGCTACTATGTATGTGTATTTTTTTGTAATGTGCGTTTTGTTTTTGCAGAATAAACAACTTTTCAATCTCTTATTTTCTTTTCTTTTAATTCTATCTGTATTAAAAAAATATTGCTAAATTACGATTTACAGATTTTGATTTCAAGCTTACCCAAACATACTCTAACACGATTATGTTGATAATATTCTAAAATGATAATTAACCTTTGGCAGTACGACTCCGGCGTCCTAAGTGCCTACTTCATTTTACGGACGAATTCTCAAATTCAATATTCAATTTTAAGTAGTAAAGCAAATTGTTTTGTATCTGCCGATCAAGTAATCTCATAAACAAATTCAGAACATTTCGTCATATTACGGTCGAGTACAAGGGCGGCATTTCATACAAACTTTCAAGTCCTTGTTTTTCGAAATGATTGAACCAATTTGAATGAAACTTCATACGCATAAGCAGGATACAAACTTATAAAAAGTTAGTTAAGAACATTTCGGTTAACATTTCGGAACAAAATCGGTTAAGTTATTTCGAAAAACAAGGGCTTGAAAGTTTGTATGAAATGCCGTACGCTGACGAGTCTTATCTAGATATATTGTGGGATTTGATTGAATACCAACCTGAGGATGTTATAGTTGGGGAAATGTATTTTTCAGCACATTGACACAATACGTATCACGGTGCTAAAGTCATACGACTGATAGATAATACGAACAATTAGCTAAACCATCCGCTGCCTTGCCTTGGCTGTAAATAGTTCATATCAAAAAGTTAAGCTGTACTTAAACTCAAACTTCAAGCATGTATGTAAATTAAACCAACTACAGGCACCGTTGAATTGTCAAGGCATCGGTCAGTCAGAACATTGAAGTTAGTTGCCCATACCTAAGCGTTGTAGATTCCTATGGAGAAGAACGGGCAAGAAACTCCATGGACACTCATTTGAATCAAAATAAGGGGAAAGAAAAATGTTTTTAAAATCGCAAACTGATAATTAAGAACAGTGACAAGCAGACATCCTATTTATACATCCGTGATTAAAATTTAATTAATATCAACCCCTCGTGAGGGTGATGTGTATTGGCAGCACACACCCCGCACACACCCCGCACACACCCCGCACACACCCACACACTCCCGACCCCCGTCAACTTGACGGAAGGGTAGTTATCGAACGGAAGGGCTGGTTTAAAATTATCACGGAAGTGTTGCCACTTTAATATTGTAAGGATGTTTTGAGCTGGTAAGCCGGTGTAGAGGTTTAAAGACATTATTTGTGGTTTATATACGTTTTAATACATAATTAAACATTAATTTCTTGTATCGTGCGAACAATTTACAGGCACAAATCTCACAGGAAGCGCTGAGCAGACGATGGACAATATTTGTCTTCGGACAATTTGGATTATATTTGTCCTACGTGTGCGTTATTGTATAGATTACCAATACGTTCTATCGTCGTGGAAAAATTGTCCGCGGTCAAATTGGACATCATCTGCTCAACGCCTTAAAGGACAGACGACAAAATATATTTTTCAACACATTTGCTCAAAAAATGGATTTATGAAGCCTGTATACATTGTTCGAAAGTTAAAAATTACGCACCATACAACGGAATTTGCGGTAAAATAGGTACTCTCACCTAAGTACATGTGTTACCGCATACTCTGTTGTATAGCACCGCCGTGCGTATCATTTTCGTTTTTATTTTAATTTCTTAAAATAGTTATTTATGATACTAGTGCGGTAAGTTGGTTTTAACACAGGAGTAGAAGAATGTAAGCCAAAAACGCCGCCAAAATCGCGAGAACGCTATTTAATGGTTTAGTGGAAGACTCGGAAGAAATACTCAATCATACTCTGAAAATGTTTTGATCGTTTTCTCGCAAATGTGTTGAAAAACGTTGTATGATACACGTGCGGAATTTGATATATACAAACTCGTTACTATGGTAAGTAATGGTCTTATTCGTCTACTCGTTTGTACAAACCAACTTACCGCACTAGTATCATAAATAACTATTAAGATTGAACACTCTACTCTTTTTCAATCCAAAAATAGTCTTATAATTATTCTAAACTAAACAAGTCAGCGTTTTTCTTTAAAATATAAACTACTACGGTTACTTGGAAACTACTTTTATACCGTGACTCCGTTCCCAATTACCCTATAGTAAACTTAAATTAGCTTTAAGTAGGCATTAATTAAAGTCAGAAAAAAGTAGCTTCAAGTAACATGAAACAAGTACAAAGTTAGACAGCGAGTTAGAACCAAGCACGGAACAAATAACTTGAATTACTAAAACAGTGAAGAATAACATTTTTGTAGCTCTGCGAATTTAATTCAGGGGATTGTTTGAAAGTTGATAGTGTTGCTTACCTAACGTTAACATTTCGGCATTTTGCAAACAGTATGACGTCTCATCATACTTCTTATGAAGCTCATTCAATATAAGGCTATCGAGACCACAACTAAACGATTTTTGGGGGAAAAGAAAAAACCTATTTTTACGCCCTGAAAATCAAACCTGTAGCTTCCCGCTATCCAGTATTTAGCAATACGACCAAATATTACACAATAACAGCTGTAATAGCCTGAACAAACACTTCCCTACCGTAATAACCGTATTCAAACGTACCGGTGCCTAAAAAAACACAAAATCAATCAATTTTGAAAAGCATTCTAAACAATACCATCCAATCTCAATTACACAATCGTATCGGTTTTTCAGTAACTCCCCCATCTCCATCATACTCCACCCGTTCTCTCCCCGTTGTTGGTTTATTCATCGCAGTTGGTACGGAAAGTGCGGATGATGTCACTTTGACGCTCTCGGCAACTTCCCTTTTGACTTCTTGACGTGTGACGTCACAGTAACGCGTTCATTTTAACATTGGGCTCGCCTATGTTTGTGTGTGGCCTAGTTTTTGTTTGATGGTTCCCGGTAATGAGGAGTAATAAGGGACGTGTAGATTGTGGAGATCGCAAAATTGAACGTAATTGGCGATTGTAAGATCCTGACTATTTCTTTAATATTGGGGCGATATGCTGTTTTTTAGGTTTTTACGATCACACCATAGAAAATGATACAAGGGCCAAATAATCGTGTCTTAAATAACAGAATCGGTGTGTGATTTATAAATATGTATTGCACGTCACCAGTTTTTCCGGGAGGAAGTTTACATAGAGAACAATAAATTGCCATCGCAATATGAAAAAAGTTTCGTGTCGTCCACGAAAACAGAACAAAAACTACAGCAATGACACAAGAAGGGAAGTGTTCACAATATGTCCACGTTGTGTTGTTCAAGGATTTATTACATTGTTTTAACGAATGACTTAGACTATTCTTGCGAAAGTTAATGAGTGTAAAATTTTAATTAGCCCAATGTGGAGCAAAAATCTCCCGAGTCCCCTAAAAAAATAATATGTACCATAGCAATTTAAAAAAAAAACATAGGCATTCTTTGGGGACATAAAAACAATATTTATTAACATTTGAATAATAACAAAAAAAAATAAAAACATTATGGCGCATGACGTGGTTTGAAACACCCTGTTACGAGCGCGGTCCAAGTCCTGCGTTCCAAGGGCGGCGCGGAATAGAGCGCAAGGCTCGCACCGCGCTCATAACAGTGTGTTTCAAACTACATCATGCGTCATAATGAATAATATTTTTAATTTTTCAACTGTTTATAAATATCTTTTTTACTTTCATGAATGATTAGTAGTCATTGGATATATGAATTGGGCCGCCGTTGTAAGACGATTAAAATGCACGGTGTATACGCAGTATACATAAATATCTCATGGAAAGAGTTCGGTGACAAAGACGCGACTTCCTGCTCAACGCGCCTAAAGAAGCTTTCACTTCAAAATACCAAGATTATTACTTGTGGGCGATCATAGCACTTAAGTTATTGAAAAGGAACAACCCAAACAGAAGCACTTTTTTACACAATTTTTTTTTAATAATAATAAAAGATTTGTTTCTGCAAATTGGTTTCAAACAACACTGAAGCACGTCAAAAAGAAATTATGATATTTTATAACTAGATGAGACCGGAATTATAATTTAACGTCACTAACATAGACGGTACATATTGTACGGTCAGAAACAGAATTTGATCAACACTTACTTTTACATGTGATTTAAATAAACCCAAAGTTATTCGAAACACTTCTTTGCAGCATTCTATGTAATAGCTAAGAGTTTGTATTATCTGTATTTAACATCTTTTCCAATTCTGCGTCCAAAAATTATGTTTGGAAAAGCTGAAGAGTTTTGTTGCTGACCATTCGTATAATAATTATTTTGTACTGAACCCGAAACCATGTTTTTAAGGTTCCGTACCTGGGGGTCTACTCCCTAAGTCCGTTAACGAAGCAACGGGCCCGTCCGACAGTAGTCTGATACGTCGCAGTGAACCCTACTCCCTAATGATTTCGGATTCATCAGTTTCCAACGGAATCATAGACAATCTTCGTGAACGAATGACGCATGTCTATAGAGTTGCGCAATTTTACCGGTCGATTACCGGTTTACTTATTTTGTGGTTTTCAGGTTTAAATAATCAAAAATTAATATTTTTCTCGTTAGAAACGACCGCATTTTTTTAACAATATACGCTTTATTATGTCTAAATATACAATTGAATTATTTTTGCCATTTTTGTTCCGAAACCGGCATTATCCTGTTGATACCTTTGCCTATTTTGTTTTTTGATGTCGTATCAACTGACATAACGAGCCGTCAAAACAAGTGTCAAGTTGAACTTTTCGGACGGGCAAAAACGCATCGGGAGTAGGGACAACTGTCAAATCGTGTTGTCATTCACTCTTCGTTCGGGTCCGGAACGAATCATCCGTCCGAAGGTGATAGGGAGTAGGAAACGCCCGTAACGAAGGCCGACACAACGGACTTCGTGCTTAGGGAGTAGACCCCCTGAAGCGTCCAAACGGAGCCCTATTGCTGTGACTCAACTGTCCGTCCGTCGCACAGGTTTAACATCGAAACGGTTAGAGCTACAGTCTTCAAATTTTCACAGTACAAGCATCTTGTTGACCCAAAGTCATAAAAATGTCAAAAAATATTTTTTTATGTTTTAAGGGGTGCTCCCATACAGATTTAGGGGGCCCCTAAAAAAAAATTACATACCCCATCGAGTGGTATCGTTGTTTAAAGCTCGTTGAGTAGATAAATACTGTATTTATTGTTTTAAAAATATTGGAAAAATCAGGAATGAGGTTTCTCATTCACCTAAATCAACATTTCTTACATTTTGTTCTAAATATTTTTTTAACTTCCCATTGACCTATGAACTTGATTTTTGGTGATAATGTTTATTATTACGTATATTTTACTAATAAATACCAATATATTGATAAATCAGATTTGGAGCCTCACAAAATGTGTTACTAAGGTGACTCGCCTACTGCTCATGAATAACTGCCATTTGGACGGCCTATATTCTACATTTGGTACGGAACCCTAAACGTGCGAAGTCCGACATGCACTTGGCCGATTCTCTATTTAATCGTAAATAATAATATTTGTAATAATCGAAGTGCAGTGACAATGGGAGATTTACTGTACTGAAACGTGTTTTCAGCACACTTTTAATCTTGAAAATGTTTCAATATCATACAAATATTCGGAAAAATATTCATGTACCTATTTTATTTGATGGATATTGCAAATTGAGTATTGTTTTTACTGGATTTATGAACGGTTATCATTAATTGTAATAGTTTGCAGTTCTAGTGTTCGATAAGCTATAGGTACAGACATGTACCAGAAGAATGCACTGCATAACTATATATCTGCCTAGCCTTTTCCCAACTATGTTGAGGTCGGCTTCCAGTCTAACCGGATGCAGCTGAATACCAGTATTTTACATGGAGCGACTGCCTATCTGACCTCCACAACCCAGTATCTGGGTAATACGATACCCCTTGGAAGACTGGTTGTCAGACTTTAGGGCTTCTGACGACCCGTAACGACTGTCAAAGATCTACGAATGACAGCTGGGACCCACGGCTTAACGTATTTTCCGAGGCACGGAGGAGTCTCGGTATGTAAAGATGGTCACCCATCGCACCCAATGCACTGCATAACTAATAACAATAAATACTGTTTTATTAATCTAAACAATGCATGGAATCTTTCATCTATCGACAAACAAATGAACATTGTCAACTACTTCAAGAACAACCTTAAAGCTTATGACAATAATAAAAACAAGAAATAAAATTAATTTAGCGTCATGAGCTGCCAGCCGCGGCGTCTTCCGCGCTTATATTAATGTAATACCATTTCGTCGCGCGACGTCATAATGAGTTTTTTGATGAAACTCATCTATTTAAATACTCCTCACACTTCATATTATTATTTGCCTGGTACTTCATGTCTGTGTAACGAATAGCGTTTGGACTGAGTTTATTAAATATTTGGCTTTTATAGGTACTTAATGGCCATCATTATTGGTCCAAGTAACCATAAAGCCAATAGGCTTTCTTTTACCATAGGACACAATGATGCATGATTTTAAGATATAACTAAAACTGGGCTTCTCTATTAAAAACTTGCTCTAATTTGAACACACATAATTTACCGAAAAGTGAAGAAAGGTCGTTTTTAGGCTTCTGTAAACTACAAGGAACTCTTATAGTTTCGCCATGTCCGTCTGTCTGTCTGTCCCCAGCTTAGCTCAGAGACTCTTAGTACTAGAAAGCTGTAATTTGGTATGGGTGTGACGCCGACAAAGTGGTAAAAAAAACTTAGGCTACTGCTTTGCACGTAAAGTGGGGATGATATTATTTTTTCTCGTCTATCCCATAGTGTAGGGTATCGTTGGATAGGCCGTTCAAAAACATTGTGGGTAAAGCATTTTTCGATCGAGGGATCCGTTTGGGTAATATTAAGCTATTGTGTGATTAAGTGCTATTTTTTGTTAGAGTCAAGTGACCCTGTCCCTGCCAGCTAAATGGTGCTTTTTGAAAAGTGAAATGGAAGTAATCATGGTAGTAGGCAGTATAATATATAACAAAATTAAAAGGAAAACTATCACAGCTAAGTAGGCTTTACAAGTTAACGAGTAATAGTTGACCAACTTACATTTTCAGTTGGAGAATTGACCGTGACGTATATCGATGTATGGCAGAACATGTTTTTCAACTACAATATTCGGTTTAAAAACATTTTATTTCTCAAAGAACAAATTACAGTTCACTTGAAGAGAAACTTAACTAAATTAGCAATCGATTTTACATTACGACGCCATCATGCCAAGCACCATTCAAGCCATCCATGAAACTGAACACCATAGTTTCAATTAGTAAATATATAGCAGGTAGATATGTACTTAAGTCTAAATAAAATACAAAACAGTTCAAGATAAGGCTTATGTGTATAATAATTATAAAAAACTAAACTTTTGTGTCTAATATATAATTGCTTAGGCCTTTTTAAATGTGTGTGCTTGTACACTGTTCTCACTTGTTAAGTTTGTTTTTGGGATAAGTTCATCCCAACTACGGAACCCTTCATTGCGCCTGGTCCGACACGCACTTGGCCGGTTTATTAACTTGCTTGAAAAATACTACACTTTCCTTGACACACTAAAGACTCCTTTAACAACAATAGAAATGAAGACAGCCACATTAAGTATGCAAATTCATATGTAGATGTGAGGCGACATATTAATGATGAGCTGTCTTGTCTTGTAATACCCTACAATTGGCTGTAACGCCGTGAGAAAGCGAACAGTGGCGCCATCTGTAACACGTGCTTAATATAAACTAATCATGTACTTACTTACATTAATGAAACATACATTATGTCAGTATCTAATCCTTAAATTAGGTACAGAAAAATCACGTAAAAGAGGAACAATACCCGGGAATTACTACGGCACACACTCGTAGAGGTGCAGCAAACGGTCGCCCTTGTAAAAAGACGTCCCTATTACTGATACCTGCAGGACAGTCTCTTTTTAAAACTCGATGTGTCAGATTACCACTTATGCTGTTGACTACTAAACTATCACTTATTAAAACTTGACAAGCCATTATTAACCGCGTCAATTTGACAGAACACTTCACCTAATACCGATGATCGTACAACCTTTTAACCTGAACAATATTCATTTTATCCATTAGCCGATTATAATAATGCGAGCAGAGGGTGGCTTCAGGCTACAATGAAATACTATCTACTTTACAAAGGGAAGGTTATTTGCTTGGCTGAAGAACTTTATGTTAACATGGATGTTAATAGACAGTCTGTAGGTGTCTGGTGGTGGGGGGGGGGGGGGTGGTATTACTTCGTCTGTCACTACTGAATCTACTGGACCGATTAAGAGGACATTTGGTGCACATATAAATTTCTGTGACCCAAATACGGACGTGTAACGGAAATAAATTCATTTTGAAAACGAGGGTCACTTTTAGGGCAAATAAGAAAAAAAAAATTGCCAACTGTATTGTGTGTAACTTATCAAATAAAAGGGCTTGTGTTGAGGGTCAAGTTTTGTTTTATTTATAATTTTAAAATAAATAACTTTAAAGTTATTTAAGAAAATAAATGAAAATTGGCCATTCTCCCCCTTGTCTCTGAAACTAGTACCTACGTGTACAACTACGTTAGCTATTCTGTCCAATACATGTAATCCTTGTTTCCGTAAGGGCGGAAAGTGCTGACTGACCATTTGAGATATTATTATGGGATTAAATATGAAAAGTGAGTGAGTGTGTGTGTTTTGTTTGAGGTTTATTCGTAGGCGAAGGAAAAGGAGTATGTAGTAAGGAGCGCAGCAGGTGGCATTCTATAGTTTCTGCTTACCCCCATGGAAAGAAGGCGTATGTGTGTGTTAAATATGAAATTGCCATTTTGTAGTGACCAACAAACAGTTACCATCACTTTTCTATGGGTTTTTTTTTTGGTTGGGAAATTATCAAATAACTTCTACCGCTCTGGGCGCAGCGGGGGGCGTGTCAGATTTTTACTGACTAACCTACCCGGAATTTTCCAAATCGGTTCGTAAATTATGGAGTTATGCGCGAACAAAAAACGCAATGCAGAGTAAACGAAAAGATTTTGAATGTAGACAACGTAGATACATTTTTAGATATTTGTTGATTTATCAAAAACCGCTTGTCCGATTTCGAAAACATTTTATTGATGACAATTCCTATAAAGTTATATGAGTAAAGAACAGAGTTTTTTTTACTCGTATAACTAATACATTGACACTTTGTGACGTTTACATTATGTCATGTTACGTGATTTGTATGTAATAATTATTTCAGTTAAGGTCCTCTTGAAGAGCCTTTAACAGTCATCGAGTGACCTTATTTTATAAAATATTATTTTTTGTCATCAGCGTACATTAAGTGTTAAGAGTGTTTAAAAGAATCAGTGATATCAAATAAATATGCGTTGTAAAAGAGAGGCCCCAAATGGGAACCCTGCGAAACACCGCTAGGGATTTCAATAAAGTTAGAACGGTAATCTTCTATTACCACAGCTTGTGATCTTTTAAATAAATGCGATTGGACCCATCGTAAAAGGTCGCCGCGTGCCCAGTCTGTATAACCTGTTGAGCAAGATGACATGATCTTCGCGATCAAAAGCTTTTTCAAAATCCGTGTAGATCACGTCAACCTACCCACCGCCATCTGTATTCTCAAGGATAAAATTTGAAAAGCTAGCCAAATTCGATATAGTAGATCGTTTTTTCGTGAAACCGTTTATTTTTTGTTAGAAATGCCTCCGAGGATGTATGGATAGATAGCATAGATAGCATTGTAAACTAGCTTTTCAAATACTTTGCCTATTGTATTCAGTATCGAAATTCCCCTATAATTTCCTATTATTATTCGCGAACCCTTTTTATATATTGGAACAATAAATGCTTTCTTCCATTCATTTGGGAAAGTGCCTTATTTTAAAGAGAGATTAAAAATAAAACTAATTGGAGGAGATAAAACGGCAATTTCATAATTAAAACCTTATTAGTACTAAATTTTAAGAGGTGTGCTCCATGTAAAAAAACTGGTATTCAGCTGCATCTGGTTAGACTGGAAGCCGACCTCAACATAGTTGGGAAAAGGCTAGACAACTTGATTGATTATAATAGGTGTTGACATTGAAGACAAAACCCATAGAAAATGTTATGTACATTTCATTTTAATTCCGAATAGACCGTAACGAAACGTTAAAGAAAATTGGAAAACTTTGTGGAGCCCAGCAATGGGACAAAATAATTAAATAAAAAAAACCTCTTATATAATGAAGGACTCTTAAAGGCTCGTGCAGATTGCTACGATATCGCGGGTGCGTCAAGGGCTACTACCTGTCTTGCCCGTGATAACGCGGCAGTCTGCACGAGCCTTTATTTAATTAAGGCCCTAGCTTGCTTGGTCTTTGTCTGAAAGTACAGAAGTTGAAGCCATTTTTTTTTTTTGGGTGGGTTATTATGAAATAACTTCTCCCGCTCTGGGCGGAGCGGGAGGGCGTGTCAGACTTTTACTGACTAAAACCCACCCGTGTTCCTTCCGTTGCCTGTGTACCAGGGCCATGATATCCCTTTCGGTCAAACTCGCAACCCTGGCAGAGAAGTTGAAGCCCTACAGTTAGAAAATGTTATGAATATTATATTTTGTTTGTTACAGTTGCATCGGGCAGTCGACGGTAACACAGCTTTTACATTTTACTAAGGTATGTAATCAGAACAAATATAAGAAACATTTTGCATAAATCACTATAATAATAAATTACATTAATTTCGTTTCCCAAACGATATTATTATGAAAATAAGAGCAAGTAACTACTTAGATATTGACACAGAGCCTAATCGGTTGATCTTAATGAAGCCGAAACAAAATCTAATTACCTGCTACTTAATCTACTCAACACCGGAAAATTATTTCTTGGAAAAAAATATTATATTTGAAGTTCGTCAAATAATACATTTTTATCTTTATAACTAGCTGCACCCCGCGGTTTCACCCGCGTAAGTTTCGATCCCGTGAGAATATCGGGATGAAAAGTAGCCTATGTCTCAATCCGGGGTGTCAGCTACCTTCATACAAAATTTTATCACAATTGGTCCAGCCGTTTGAGCGTGAAAAAGTAACAAACATACACACACTCACAAACTTTCGCCTTTATAATATTAGTGTAGTGTTTAGTTGTTGCGAGCTCTATCGCAACAACTAAACAATGTAGGAATTTGAAACCACTGAATATCACGTACCTACCATAGTACTGTACTGTATTCATCAACAATTATTAAAAACGTTGATCCATAAACAATCCGATGTGAGTGGCAGAGTGAGGGGCCGTATATTTCATTACTTGTAACAAATAGTCGCGAGGCGACGCCGCCCGCCGCCCTGTCGCCGTACAACGGGGATGTTCCATATTTATGTTGTGGTGTCGGGTCAGACGCAGCAATGGATGAGGTAGTTTGCGAAGGAGTTGATATTGTGGGAAGTTTTATAGGGAAGGTACACGTGGATTGAAATACAACAATAACAAGGATGATTACGTAATATCTATGTAACCATAAAAATAACATCAAGCCTGTTTTTCCCCGAAGGGCAAGACAGGTTTCTAACAACTAATTTTTAGCATATTTTTTGTTCAATAATGTGAGTAGCTACGATACCTAATACCTACTAGAACGCAATGACCTATTTATCATCAGTGTACTACTCGTATTGTGCAATCAGTAAATATTCTAATGTTTCTGACACAACGCTATCTTCTAACAAATGCTCGTAATTTACTTATCTATCATTTAACCGAAGGCTCGAGAGAAACGGTACATTATTGCCGACGGTGGGCGGCAGATAAAATTTCGCTTACGTTAATCATTCCTGTTATCTAAGATACTCTTTTAAGAATATTTTTTTGGACGAAAAATACCGTTTTATTATGCAAAATATTTTTAACATTTTTTGGCATCTAGTTTCAGGAGTACTTTTGAGTTTTTCGTCTTTTTACACCAACTTCAAAAAAAGGTGGAGATACTCAAATCGGTTGTTTTTTTAAATGTTTGTTTCCTCATAACTCCGTCGTTTATAAACTGAAAATTCTTTTTTTATTTGAATGGATATATTTCCAGATTGGTCCCATTTTTATCAAAATTTGATTCTGATAATATAATCCATGAGGAATTGAGGGAACTCCTCAAATATTAGTCTCATATCAAAAAAGTCTAAACAACATGTCCGGTTTTGAACTTTTGAACGATTTTTACTATTGTAATATATTTATATTTTTTTTATAAATAAAAACTAAGCATTAGTGACTATAGCAACAAAATATATTATCTATTTCATTTAACCAAGAAAGAAAAGAAAGAATGAAAAAACATTTATTTTGCACAGACTAAAAGGCGCACAATATAATATACAGCAGATAAAAAAAAAAAACAAACAAGTAAAAATTGTAAAGTGCCATGTAGGAAATTAGCAGGAAAGTGTGCTGCGCCAAAAAGGCCCAGTTCAGCAAAAATGCCAGACAACTAGTGCCTGACGCTGGTTTTCGACTGGACATCAATAATTTACAATCACAATAATTTACAAATGTGTACCGTAACATTCCTAGTATTAAATAAAGTTAAAACGAAATTAAACTTTTCATGTTTTACAAAATTAAAAAACTACATTTTTTAATTATTTGTTAATTCAATACAAAGTGTGGCGGCCTCTGTTGTTTAAAACTTGTCAGCAACGATTTTTCATTGAACTTATAAGATTGTCAACCGCTTTCAGTTGTTGGGTTGTCAGCACTCCGTCCAGGTTCTCTAGAAAACGTCTTTAGAGCATGTCCCATGCGTGCTTGATGGGATTGAGGTCTGGTGATTGTGCGGGCTACGGCAATACCCGGAGGTTTTCCATTGTCAAGTACTCTCTGGTCCTCCAAGCCGTGTGTGAACGCGCATCGTCATGCATCAGCGTGAATCCTGAGCCAAGACTTTGTGCAAATTGGTGAATATAACGCCCGAGGACATCTTTAACGTAACTTTCAGCGTTCATATTGCCATCTACAAGAACGAGCTCAGTTCGTTTGTTTTTCATAACACCCGCCCATACCATCACTTTGGAGCCACTGTAAGGGTGCACTTCCTGGACGCCTTACAGCCGTTCAGAAATTATTTCAACAGTTGGTATAACTCACGCTTATTATATCTTGTGAGCGTTATTGAAATGAAAATATACCAAATAACTTTATATTATTAACCACTAAGTGTTCGTGAATCTGCATTAGTGTAGGCAAATGAAACAAAACAGTGCAACATCACTTTAAGTTCTCTCAAGAAGTCCGCGCGAGGTTTCAGTGTGCCAAGTCTTTACTTAAACTCAAGGGGAGCGGGGCGGGATATCATCTATAATCTGTATCATGCATTGAATGGAGTTCATTTCATAATTTGTACTTGCTACCTAATTTTAAACGACAATGGCTAAATGCACAAACCGTGCAAAGCCAAAAAGAAAAAAAAAAAAAAACAATAAGCAGTCTCTGTAAATGATGCGTGTAGCTTAGACTTTTTTGATGTGTGTATATATGCATACATAATTATAGCAATTTTTGTATTTTCATGAACAAATCAAGCATTGCATTCAGTAAGTATAATTTGGTCAAGTGGAACTGATGAAGAAAACCACAGATGGCCACTGCAACTCCTCAATTACGAGTATTTCACGGGTGGTGATAAGATATCTTGATTAAGATAGTTAAGCGATAGTGACGAAACTAATTTAAATAAATGATTCTGATCAAAATGGTACCATCAAACTGATCTGATGATGAAGCCGGAAGGTAGGTAGCGGAACACCATACTAAAACAATGTATCGTAGCCGTGTTTGGACGTATTGGAATTGTCATAAGATGCACTCTGGCTTTAAATGATTTTTAACCGACTTCAAAAAAAGGAAGAGGTTCTCAGCCACACTAATATTATAAAGGCGAAAGTTTGTGAGTTTGTATGTTTGTTACTGCTTCACGCTCTAACGGCTGGACCAATTTTGATAAAATTTTGTATGGAGGTAGCTGACACCCTGGATTAAGACATAGGCTACATTTATCCCGATATTCCCACAGGATCGAGACTTACGCGGGTAAAACCGCGGGGCGCAGCTAGTATTATATATGTTCGGGCATAACTTGTTTGTTTATGGACCGATTTTTATAATTCTTTTAATCAGTAGAGGAAGCTTGCGCGGTGGTCCCATATAAATTGTATTGACTTTGCTTGGGTAGTGAGTTAGCTTCAATAATACGTATTTAATCCACTCGGTGTATTTTGATGATGTTATAAAACTTCCACTGTTGTATACATAGCAAGTGGTGGTATAATAGGTGTGGGGTACCACATCTAAAAAGTTAAATAAAAAAACTTGTTTGACTTTTATTTGGCTTTAGAAAATTCAAAGAATTCGGTCTTTGGAAGTTTTCTTGTGCCTATTGCCTTTAACTGTACAAATCCAGACTTCGTGCTGCTATTGTGAATTTCCTGATGGATTAATTCATGAACACTTTCCCCGTCCCCGGATTCTAAACAGCCACAAGCTCAGCATTCGCTCTTGTGACCACTAATAAATAAATTGCCAGTAAAACCAATAGCTTCTGTTGTTGATGACGTAACAAGTTTCGTCTACTTATATTTCCCGGTTTTCCTGTCATCGTCGCAGACCTCGTAATACTTAAGATTAAAACTTCCCTAAATTACAGCGACGATAAATTCACAAACTTCCTGATCTTATCAACATTTTCCTACGAGCCATGTGGAGACCAATTTAACTTGACCCCATATACACGCACCTTTCTAATAAGTTCAGGTATAAATGGACTTAATGTGTTTATATGGGTTCCTCTTAAGCTGGACGATGTAGAATTGGGTTACGGAAAGGATGATTATGGCGCCCGGAACTTTAATCGGCCGTCCCGCTGAAATCTTTAAACAGTACCTTCGGAATTTTATGTTGAACATGGAATTCATGGGCTTTCTAACCATAACTAAGTAGGTACATCTGATTCTATTATTCGTTCATGCGTTTAAAAAATAAAAAACTTTTTACAAAAAAAAATTACCGACTTCCAAAAAAACACTACAAAGTGAAAAATAACTTTAATTTCGGAAGTCGGTGGCATAAAACCAAAATACAGCCCCAAAGACACCGACTTCCGAAAAAAAAAATTACCGACTTCCAAAAAAACACTACAAAGTGAAAAATAACTTTAATTTCGGAAGTCGGTGTCTTTGGGGCTGTATTTTGGTTTTATGCCACCGACTTCCGAAATTAAAGTTATTTTTCACTTTGTAGTGTTTTTTTTTAAAGTCGGTTATTTTTTTTTGTAAAAAGTTTTTATTTTTCACTTTTTAGTGCCGAAAAAGAATTTTCCAAATCGGTTCGTAAATGACGGATTTATGCGCGAACATAAAACGCAATGCAGAGTAAACGAAAATATCGTTAATGTAGACAATGTAGACAATTTTTTAGATGTTTGTTGAGTTTTCAAAAGCCGCTTGTCCGATTACGATAAATTTTTCATGGTACTATTTGGGAAGTATACCCTTTCAAACAAAAAAAGAATTTTTCAAATCGGTTGGCAAGCGACGGAGTTATGTGCGAACAAACATAAAAAAAAAAAATACAAACATCCGAATTGAGAACCTCCTCCTTTTTTAGAAGTCGGTTAAAATATTATGTAGGGACTAGTTGATCCGTCAGACGTTCAAAGCACTTTCAGGTTTTCTCGTATTTTCCGGGCACCTTTTCTAATTTTTCTTTCCTTAAAAATCTTATTTGGTCTAATAAAGACCAAAAAGTCCAAAGTGGTTAGGTACCAAATCGGTCCAGCTGATCTGAAGTGATGCGCTTACTAACGAACAGTATTATTTTTTTATTTAAATATATATTGTAGTAGCCTATAATATTAGGTAAAGCAAATGGTAGCACAGCGACAACTTTACCTGAAAATTGCAACAAAAATAAAAGATAACGCACAGTTAACCAGTATTCAATCAAATATTATGCAAAGGATGGTCTTATTTTATCAAGGTCTGAAGCAATCCAATCGATTCGAAAAATTCTCAAAATCCTCATGCTCCGATATTCTCAACAAAGCTCGTACGGCATCCGAGGAGTACCAGCCAAGGCCGTAGACGTGGCGTGGAGCCAACGCGAGCCTCCGACACTTTGGCACGGCGCCAACTACATCGATCGCTTATTGAGCAGGTCAATGCTCGCCCTTCGCGGCGCGCCAGAGATGGAAACACTGCTTGTTCTTACGACCCCTAACTTAGGCTCTCTACGATCATAAATGAGGGTATTTTATCGGATTTTTTCTTGGTCGACGGAAGATCGGATCTTGTGAGGAATTTGTTAATGTAGCTGAAGTTGGTTTTGAAATAGATCTTGATTGAATACTTCCTGCTTTATTATTCATGTCTGCAGCCAAGAGCTTGTCTCCAATTCATGACTTGGAATTTTAAGATAGTAAGCGAGAAGAACATTATTCAGATAATATTTTTTTCCGTTACGTAGCGTACAACCATATGATTTTTGTTACTGAACGTAAAAAATTCTTGATGCAACATACAGATGTCGCATCAAGATTTTTTTAGGTACAGACCTAACTGAAATTAAAGAAACAATTTACTCAAAAGGTTCTACCATAAATTTACAGACATCTCAATTTGGGGATGGAGCTAAAGTGGGCACCAATTAAACGAGATGTTTCTTGCCGCGTACGATCCATGAAAGCGTCAATAAAATCCAAGTGTGTAGTACAGACTGGCAAACAAGTACCACAGATTAGATAGGTACAGAAGGTCGCCTCTATACCGTGAGCGAAGATGCATGCACCCATAGACACGCTTCACGTAGAGCGAGTCCAAGCGCACTCGCGATTGGTATTTGTTTGAGATAGTATGAGATCGCCACCGCCGTACGTATGAGTGCGTGCGTGCGTCCATTTTCAGTCATTGTATGGACTTATGGAGTCAGCCTTCTGTACCTATCTAGCTTGTGGTTGTTTGCCAACACTGGCATACAAGAACGAAATGTAGAAAATTTCAGATAATACGCGTAGTTGGAGTCAGGTTTACGAGAATTTCATGTTGTTTTTATGATTGTCAGCGGACGGTGAAGTTTATGATGAGTAGCTACTATGTCAGGCGTAGGTATATGAGTTATTGCGCACAAATATTCTTTTTATTGTATTTATGGTTTGAATTTTATTTTATTGCTGCGTAAATCCTTAATTGTGTCATGTGACACGATCTCCGAATTCAATAAACTGTTTCTATCATTTATTTTATACATTGTAAGAAAACTATACAATACATTTTCGTTTCTTCAGCTATCGGAGAAATAATAATAATTTGGGAAAATCAAAGAGCACCACAATATCAACGCAATACATATTCGAAGCACGCGTGATTCATTTTTATCAAGATTTTCCTTATCACATTAATTATAATCACGTTTCATCTTATTTGCTTTCATCATATTATTATGAACATGAGTCAAACCAAATAAATGTTCAAATTATCTTCTCTTTTATGAAACATTAGAAATGTCGGGTTAAATAATTTTTCATTAGATTGTGAAAGACTTACAAAACTCTGAAGGACTTAGTGCAGACATGCTATTTAAAGCATCGGCGATTAACGAACTAGTAACTTTTCGGAAGATCGATATAGCGACAAACGGAAAAGTGATCGATAGAAAAGTCCAATTGTGATACAGCGTTCAAACGCAGTGAGAAACGCAAACGTAATGTAGCATTGAAGCAATTGCAGAAACTCGCGATGTTGCTATCGCGAAATCACCGATCGCCAAAGCTCAAAGTAGCTAGTCTGCTAAAGCCCTAAGTTCCGTTCTTAACGACCTCACCGGTGAACAAGATTACACTTTTCGCCATCTCGCGCTTCGAGTATTTCACAAAGAAGTATCGGAACGAACTGTAGTTCAGTACAATAACTTGGTGCAATCGGGTAATAATTTTAAACCAATTACGTTCTGCCCTCTCACTGTACTCCTAGTACATAGTAATTTATTGCCTGCGGTTATGCGCATGTTTTATTTACAAACTTTACCACTTTAGTGGAGTTTTCTTTGGAGTTTGTAATTGCCGTTCGGTGTTGTTTTTTGGTCATGGTTGTCTGTCTACTCATTTAATGTTGGAGATATGTCTTATTGCTTTTCTTTGTAATTTTGTCTTTTAATTCTGTTTGTGTATTTTTTTGTCTCATTATTACCATTGAAGAGTAAAGTACTTTATCTTAAATTGACTTAAGAATGCATCTTCCATTTACATAAATAAAAATAAAATAGCTTTATTTTTCCTTACACACTTCCTTATTTCCTAACACTATGACCTTATTTGACCTAGTAAATAAACTATATTAACTACTAAACAGTATTTTAAAACTAAGGTGTATAAGGGCCGCTATCTATAGCGGTAAAAGCCTCCTCAAGCCGTTTCCAAGCTGTCCTGTCTCTGGCGATTCTGCTCCATGTTCTGCCTGCTATCTGTGCAATGTCGTCGCTCCATCTTTTGTGTGGTCTACCTGGTCTGCGTTTTATATTTATTGGATACCAATTCGTGGTGACTTTTGTTCATCTGTCGTCAGTCACTCGTTGGATGTGTCCAGCCCACTTCCATTTTAAGCCCAGCACTTTCTTTGCTGCTTCCTTTGCTTTGGTCTTTTTTCTTATTACACTGTTTTTCACTCTGTCTTTTAGGTTGTAGTTCATATAGCTCCTCTCTATTCCTCTTGGGAATATCTTAACTTTTCTATATTTCATTTTGTTAGGGGCCATGTCTGACAAGCGTATGTCAGTGTGGGGAGTAAACATGTTTCCATAGTTTTAGTTGTTAATTTAGTCGCTATCTTGCTCGTAAATATTTATTTTAGTGTCCAGTATTTATTCCAGTTGCATTTGATTCTTCTCTCTATTTCTTTGTCAGTGCAGTCTCCAAATGTAATGAGATGTCCTAGATAGATGTATTCCTCGACGTATTCTAGGTTGGCAAATGCACATATGATTGGTGTGTTGTGTTTATTTGTCATCAGTTTCGTTTTGGTTTAATTAACTTCCAGGCCAAGTTTTTTGCTCTCTTTGAATAGTGACTCTATCATAGACTGCATCCATTTACATAGCACTGCCAAATTATTGAAGGATTCTTACAATTCTTTGTGAACATTCATCACATGTTATTAAAACTACAATTGAATGTTTATTTACTCCACATATCGCATCAACTTTCAATCCACGCTTCACTTTGATCTATTCTATCACTAACCTCATCGAGTATTATTACATCTTCTGTTCCTCTCACGTCCATATCCACTAAACTCGCTGATAACTAATAAACGAAATAAAGTCACACAATGGGAAGATAATGAGAGAATCCACGCGTGGCCAAATGTTCCCGCGAAGATTCCTCTGTGATACTCGTAATAACGCGGTTATCGCAATGCTAGCAACCCCGATGATTGGATAGGTATTTCTATATTAACATAAATATATTAGTACTTACTTTTCTCGAAAGTTTTATGATTGTGGGAAATGTAAATGGTTTGTGCAACTCTAGAATCTTGATAGCTAAGAGCGAAATGTGAAAATTGAATTTATTTAGATATTTACTTTTATATTCATAACTATTAAACATAATTATGGATATGAAATTGTACAAAAAAACTTAGATATTCCGATTCGACAAATGAATGATGATTAAAACATAAATTACTGATAAAAATAATGAAAAAATCTAAATCAAAAAATTTTATTTCACATAAACCTACATGGGCACTTATGAAACGTCAGAAGGTAGGGTCACGGTTCCAATTGGTCGTTTCCTGTTTGGAGGAAACTCCACGGTTTACAATGTTTTCAAGTTACAGTGTTAATATGTATGGGAAGACAGTGTAGGCCCGTCAACAAGTACTTAACAAAATAGAAAATGGTTTACAAAGCTACAGTCTATTAAAAAGATGGACAACTTAAAAATAAACAATCGAACATCTTAATTTTAGCTAATTGTTTCAGAATCAGATTTGTACTTAAAGAAGTAAGACAAATAGGAAGATTGTTGAGATGTGATTGATTAATTTACAAAACAGTCAATTTGTATTGGCTTTGTTTAAGACACTTAAGTTAATCTTCGAGAAACTCCAAAGATAATGAATTCAGAATAGCCATCAAAACAATAATGGATCTAACAAACGGTTCCAATAATATCTAAAACAGTAATAAAGAATGTAGTGAAGGTGTAGTTAATGCAGTAATGGTTATATATTTCAATATAAACTGTATCAAACGCTTTGCATAAATCTGTGTTTAATGTTGATGTGGACATAATATAAACCATGATTACTAGGTCGAATAACATCGATACAAAACTGACAGTTTACTTAATGTGGAGTATTTTGTCCGCAGTCGAGGGTTTGATCGATTGACTCCATTGAGTGGAAAACTTTTCGCTTCGCTCGACATTTTTTATTTTAGTGTAGTTGTTGAGGTTGCTTTATCTGCGGGTAATAAAGTTCTAATATTAATAACTGGGTCTTTTAGATAAGCCAATTTTAGTTCCAGTAAACATAGGGCTATTTTGTATTATTAAGTTTTCAGCGTTGTTTGTTATACAGGGTTAATGATCATTTAGGCATTATCCATATAGGGCGGTTTGAATAAATACTTGGTTAATGTCCGGCATTTTGATAAATAATAATGCTTGCTGTCACATACATAATGTGTTGGTTCGGTTGCGTTGTGGTCGCAGTTCTAAAATCTATTTTAATATCCGTATTAGCCTAATTAACACGCGGTCCATGAATTTTTGATGGTGTCATATTAATCTAATGTATAGGTCCAAATGAAAAAGCTTTGCGGTTACCGAGCAGCTCTCTTGCAAATCATGGTGGCTTCCATAGTATTTCTTCTAGGAAGATGTTTATGATCAGAAGTAAGCTTCGAACTTCGTCTAATGATGATGACGTATTATTTAATTCAATAAAAATTATTTATCTTTGCAAATGGTAGCTTTGAGCCTAAATAATATATAAACAATAGCTACACAAGTAAATTCGAGGTAATAAATGAAATACTCAAAATGTAATCATGATTAAATCCATATGAAAGCTTCGCCGAGGCCCCAGGTTACGTGCAACTAAATAAGGCCCACGGTCGACCGCAGCACGTGATAATATATCCATTGACGGTTGTCTATGAAATGAATTTAATTCAATTCTGTGTTTACGGGTTAATAGAATGTTCCGTGTATTTATTTATCATCGGCTTGTCGTAGCTCGTTACGTGGATTTATTCAGTTTAGTACATTCTAATTTGTTTAAAATATTGTTTGTTGTTTGTGTAGGTTTTAGTTGAACTCACATAATCAGTTCCATTTGTACTGTTTTGTGTGCGGCTATAAGCGTTTAAAATTGAATGTTTTTGCAGTTTTTAGGGTTCCGTACCTCAAAAGGGAAAAAACGGAACCCTTATAGGATCACTATTGTGTCTGTCTGTTTATCCGTCTGTCACAGCCGATTTGCTCCGAATCTACAGTACCAATTAAGTTGAAATTTGGTACACTTATGGACCTGTGTGACCCATAGTTTTGAGCATGAGGGTCACTTTTGGGGGGAAAAATAAAAGTTTTGCAATCTCTACCCTGCGACATATCAAATGAAAGGGCTTATTGTAAGATTTTCAGATATTTTTTTTATAATTTTAAAATAAATACTTTTAAAATTATTTACAAACAAAATTAAATTTGACCATTCCACCCCCTTATCTCCGAAACGACTAAACCTAAAATTTTGAAAAAAGTACAGAAAATAGTTCTTTACTTATAGATTACAGGAAAACCTATGAGAAGTCTATGATTTTAAAATAACATGGTAAATCAATCAATATTGTGCGTACAAACTCACATTTGCATTTGGAATGTATGAGGGAACATGTTTTTAGGATAATGAATCCCCACTACGGAACCCTTCATTGTGCGTGGTCCGACACGCACTTGACCGATTTTTTTTTTCTATAGTTTATCTTCTGTTATTTTTGTACAACTGAATCCTCCGTTTATAAATACACAACTGCTTTAAATTCTATATGATTTTTTTTTTAAACGTTTCCCCACACTAGGAACTTCTCCTGTATCGTGGGTGCATTTACAAACATTTAAACTCACATACACAAACAGCCAGACCCGGAACAACTACTTGTAGGTCATACAAATATTTGTTCCGTGTGGGAATCGAACCCGCGACACGCAGCGCGGCAGTCAATCGCTTAACCACTGCGCCAACCGTGTCGTCTAAAAGGGTTTTTCGTGTTAAAAGTAGACAACATTTACTACACAGTATACTCGTTTGTTGCAAATGATTACATCATCTAAGTATACAAGAACAACCACATAAAGTGGCATCTGTAAAAAATCCCTTCCCATTAGCTACTGCGCTAGTGCGAATTTCTTTTTGCCTGTTTCCCTCCATCGATACTTTGGCGACAGATAAGCCACCATTTGCCAACCTCGGGTATAATACCAAACTTATTGCGGAACCTTTTTCCTCGTGCTCCGTTACCGATTGAAATCGGGACTCATTTATTTGTCGACGAACTCGTTCTAAGTAGGAACCACTTTTTGAGACTCGGCATAGTAAATGTAGTTAAGAAGCTGATAATGTTTGATTTTATAAGAATAGTCAGTTCCTAAAGCATTAATATTTTTAAGTTTTTTAGCGAATTGTTTTGTTAACATTTTCAGGAAATCACATACTTATTGTATACGATTTTGAGGGAAGAATTTCTGGACAATCGTTTTTACGTTGTTCAACAAAGACAAAATTTTAATCCTGAAAACATCAATTCCAGTTTTAAGAGAAGCCTAAATATACATTGTACCAGCTTAAACAAATAAAAAAAAATATATAAAAATAAATATTTCAGCTAAATACTGAAATATTTTTTCGAATATATAATATATGAATATATTCATTACTAGGGTCGCCCACTGGTGGAAATTCGACCCCCTCTACTTACAGTCTATATATTACTTACTAATTCCAAGAATAAAGTACTTAGGTACTAATTCCATGTTATTTAAAAGTACTTACTTATTCCATGCTCAAGCTGTCACTTCCTGTTACACACTTCCGTCCCTTTTCACGAAACCACTCCCGCAGAAAGCGAGAGGAAAGATGTTACACATCAATTATACTTGTAGGGAAATGAGATAACTCATGTTCACAGACACCACGATAACATTAGCTGATAGCATCACTGCAATAGATAGCATCACTGCAATGGAAGAAGTTTACTGGTTCCAATAACCCATTAGCATTCAGGAAGACCTTACCGTTCCACCCGATCAAATCTAGTTTTTATGAGATTTTAGAGGTGACCAGTAGAAATCCATTCAACCAATGTGATACTATCTTCCCATAATTTTTATCCCAAAGTTTTCACGGTTATCTGCTAGCAGATATCACGCTTGCAGTCTGAACTACATGGGCCTAACATACGCCCGCTCGAGTGACGTCATCAGATGCCTGAAGGGCATGGGGCGCGCAGGGGGTCGGGAGAAGTAGTTTTTGTGTGTGTTTTAAACACTGACTGAATCGTTTTGAATTTTAAAAAGATTTTTGGAAATGTGGAAAGAAAATATATTCAATTAGGTTTAATATCGGGATAAAAAGTAGCCTATGTCTCAATCCAGGGTGTCAGCTACATCCATACAAAATTTTATCAAAATTGGTCCAGCCGTTTGAGCGGGAAGAAGTAACAAACATACACACACACACACTCACAAACTTTCGACTTTATAATATTAGTGTGATGGTACGGAACCCTTCGTGCGCGAGGCCGACTCACACTTGGCCGGTTTTTGTTTACTGTTGTGTCTACATACATAGTGAATAAATAAATAAATACCGCATAAAATCAAAAGTACTTCCTGAAAAACCATAAAGCTACAAAAAGGATTACCTAAAGGATTAACGGCACGGTTGGCGCAGTGGTTAAGCGATTGACTGCTGCGCTGCGTCGCAGGAACGCACGGAACAAATATTTGTATGACCTACAAGTAGTTGTCCCGGGTCTGGCTGTTTGTGTATGTGAGTTTAAATGTTTGTAAACGCACCCACGATACAGGAGAAATTCCTAGACTGGGGCAACGTTTTTTTTTAAAAAAAAAAAACCTTCGTAAATCATTTACCAAATAAAATTAAAATAAAGACGTCGATCAAAATTACTTTACATCAATAAACAACCAAGTACTGTTACTTGTAGCTATTACAAACCGATTTAATACAATTAGTTCTAAGTTCACCAGTTCACCACACGTATAACCTGCAGTGGTAGCAAAGTTAAAATTGATGAGGGAGCGACTCGAGTGGCAGTAGGTAGTGCCACCGGTGGTATGTCATTGTCTGCTGGTGACGCATGGAGGGCAGCCACTGTTCACAAGTACACCTCAGAAATATATAGTCTAGAAGTAAATAGTGGAGGTAATGAAAGTTCCGGAACTGAAACAAGTTAAGATAACACAGCGCGTAACGGCTGCTCTTACTGTTAATAGAAAGTCCAATTCACTATTAGCTATAAAATAACTATCAATATCACATTATTTGTTCACTGTTTTGAGTATATTATCAAGATAAGAATCCTAAGATAAAAACCCTGCCAGCCTACAAAAATGGAAATGTAGTAGTAATATGCGAAGAATAAGGCTCCTGATCGAAGAGCCATTTCATTTCTATGTAAATTGGTAAAATCTGGATAATACGAAACAAATTACCCCTAATTTGCAACAAAAATACCTAACGGCTTTTTTTTTTCGTTTCTAAAATACTTTGGATGATGGTTTTTCAATGTTTTCATTGCAAGAGTTTTGTTTGTGGTCCAGAGGTCCAGAGAGGTCCAGACCAAGAATATCGGTTGTGGTCCCCAAGCGATTAAATTCATGTACACTAATTGTACGCACACAACATTGATAGAGGTATTATGTTTCATAGAGGGTGACATGTTTACATAAACAAAGCCAGAAAACGATTTCAATGTTTACCTTCAGGTGTGGGAAACAGAAAACAAAGATAAATAATGCCGTGGTAAATAAGGTAATAACGATGTGTTCGTAGAGCAAAAAAAGCTTTGAGTTACAGTTACTGCTTTAATTGTCTTTTTGCCGAGTGTTAGAGGTGGGATTTGAATCCAAACGCATATAAAAATTGTAATTGTAACACAAAAATTTAAATAGGAAAAGGTCAGATCATGATTTGTAGTACATCATAGAAGTCTTGCTCTTGTTACAATTTATTTGGGATTGGCACAGCTTGTCTTCTTCCATACCTCTCTATTAGTCGTAATCTTAGTAATCACCTCTTTCTGGATGCATCATCTTACACACAGTCCATCCATCATTTCTTTGGTATTCCCCTACTCTTATAGCCATCCACATTCATGAATATTCAATGAAAGTACCCGCGTTTAAATATGAGACATGGCTCCTCAATATGGACACATTTAAAGTAGGTACATGTATTATTCTTTTATAATAGGTTTTTACGTATGAAACGGCCGTTCTGATGTACTGGCCATTTCAAATAAAATATTTTTTGTTTGGTTAAGAATTTTAATTTAAAATAAATTTTATTTTAAAAATTATTATGGAATTCTTTTTCATAATTAGCCATTTGTTTATTGATAAGCGTTATGTTTTTATCGCATTTGAATCTTTTTCGTCATCATGGACACGTTAAAATTCAAGTAATTATGGAATATGAGTACCGTCATGGCAGCAAAGCGGCACAAGCGGCATGAAAAATCAACGACGTTTACGGACCGAACACTACAAACGAAAGCACCACCTGTTATTGGTTTGCAAATTTCAAACAGAAAAATGAACCGTGGTCGTAACCGCGGCCGTCCAAAAATTTTGGTCGACAATTTATTTATAGTTAATTAAAACAATACAACACCAATTACATTAATTGACATAGAAGCATAAAAAGATTAATATTAACATATTTTTGTATAAATGTTATACAGATTCAATTTAATTGAATTCAATTTAATTTTGAGTTGTTATAACTAACATGGAACAGTGGACTCCCTGGCATACTTTCTCTCACAGAACACTAGACATATACGCATATTTTTTCTCCATTCATCCGCAAACAATGACGAATTAAAGACGATTGTGGAAGTAGATTATACTCAATCTACGGCTGAATTAGCAGCAACTTTTGACGTCAAATTGGCAAGGTAAAAAAGCTTGACAAACGGGTGCCCCACAAACTCAATGATCGCCAGCGCAAAGTACGCGGCGAGACGTGCCTTGCACTGCTCAACAATCACACAAACGAACGAATTTTGAACCGCATTGTTACTTGCGACGGAAAATGGATTCTGTTTGACAATCGCAAGTGCTCAGCAAAATGATTGGATCCTGGTACAGCACCTAAACAATACCCTAAACGAAAAAATACCCCTCAGGCGGCGGCCAAATTGGCGGCACGTGGGGTTGCGACAATCGTCGATAGGATCCGGCAATTGGGACTCGGGGTGGCATTGCACAAGTCCGAGACCATGTGTTTTTATGGTGTGTTTCCATGTGCTCATCTGGGAGTGGCGCGAGGAGGCGAAACGTCGGGGCAAAACTCCGCTGCCGCGAGAAATCACGGCACAGCCGATAGAGCTCCGATGGGATCTCATGGCGACATTGAGAGTACGATTGTCGCAACCCAGCGCTGGGCACACCACAATTGTGACGATTAGTCCCCTCTTTGAGGAGTGGCTAGAGAGGCGCAACGGCATCCTCACCTACCGCCTGACGCAGGTCCTCACCGGACACGGTTGTTTCGGGAGGTTCCTCTTCAGAATCAAGCGGGAGGAAACGCCCGGGTGTCACCACTGTGTGGATCGCCCGGAGGACACGGTGGAGCATACGGGGGAGGTATGCCCGGCTTGGGCGGAGCACCGCCGTGTCCTCACGGAGGCGATCGGCGGCGGCGATCTCTCGCGTCTGGCCCTAGTTCAGGCCATGGTTCGGAGCGTGAGTGCATGGGAGGCCGTCACCTCCTTCTGCGAAGCAGTAATGCTCGCGAAGGAAGAGGTGGAATGCGGGAGGGAGAGGCAGGGTTTGCGCCCTCACGCCCCTAGTGGCCGCTGGAGACGCCCTGGGTGTCGGGAGTCGCAAGGCGATTTCTGGCCACCGTAGGCGCGAGCCTGCGGACAATGAGCGATGGGTAGCTCGCCGGCCGATAAGAACTAGGCCCGGATCAACGGCGCGTTGTTCCACGCGCGCCTCAAAGAGATGTCAGCACGAATTGACGGAGTCCATTAGGGCCAATGCCTGCCAGGGTTGCGAGTTTGTCCGAAAGGGATATCGTGGCCCTGGCACGCAGGCAAATGAAGGAACACGGGTAGGTTTTAGTCAGTTAAAGTTTGACACGCCCTCCCAGAGCGGGAGAAGTTATTTGATAATTTCCCACCCCAAAAAACCCCTATAAAAGTGATGGTCACTGTTTGGTGGTCAAGGGCCGGTGTGATTTATCACAGCTTCTTACCAAACGGGATGAGCATTACAGCAGATGTGTACAGTGAAGAACTGAACACAATGATGGAGAAGCTGATTTCTTCAAGAAGGGCGTCAATAAACTGCCACTGCGTTGGCAAAGATGCATCGATTGCATGGGTACTTTTATTAATAGAAATAAAATTACGTTAACTTATTTCATAAAAAAACGGCAATTTCATAGGTAAAGACTAATAATTATGTATATTTCTTCAAGACTCTCATCGATTTCTACTTTTTTACCGACTTCCAAAAAATGTCTGTCTTTTTTAGGGTTCCGTACCCAAAGGGTAAAACGGGAAGCCTATTACTAAGGCTCCGCCGTCTGTCTGTCTGTCTGTCTGACTGTCTGTCTGTCTGTCTGTCTGTCTGTCTGTCTCTCTGTCTGTCTGTCCGTCTGTCACCAGGCTGTATCTCATGAACCGTGATAGTTAGACAGTTGAAATTTTCACAGATGATGTATTTCTGCCGCTATAACAACAAATACAAAAAACAGAATAAAATAAATATTTAAGGGGGCTCCCATACGTCGGGAAACGCAGGCCGATTCCCGGCCACTGTAGGCGCTGGCTTGCGGACGGTGAGCGATGGGTAGCTCGCCGTCCGATAAGCACCATGCCCGGGTCGACGGCGCGTTGTGTTCCACGCGCGCCTCAAACAGACGTCAGCACCAATTGCCGGGGTCCGAAAGGGCCAATGCCTGCCAGGCATCGCATGCCTATCGTGGCTCTGGCACACAGGCATCTGAAGGAACACGGGTGGGTTTTAGTCAGTAAAAGTCTGACACTTCCTCCCGCTCCACCCGGAGCGGGAGAAGTAATTTGATAATTTCCCACCTAAAAAAAAAAAAGGGGCTCTCATACAACAAACGTGATTTTTTTTGCTCGTTTTTGCTCGATATTGTAAACGGCTACAGGTAGACGCTTGAAATATTCATAGAATATTTACTTATACATTCACTTTAAATAATTAAATTAAAATAAAACAAATATTTAAGGAGGCTCCCATACAACAAACGTGATTTTTTTGCCGTTTTCATTTTTCATAGTTAATGGTACGGAACCCTTCATGCGCGAGTCCGACTCGCACTTGGCCGATTTTTTATAGTTACTCGTGGATTTGCTCTCGAAAAGTACTATTTGGTGAAGTGGAACTGATGATGGCCACCGGAACTACTTAATAATAATACCCCCTCTACTTACAATCTAAATCACTAGGAAGTGGTGAAGAGTGGACGTTTTTGGGGGACTGTCTTATGTAATTTTGAAGTTCGAAAAGTGCTGATTCTCAGCCTAGTTTGAATAAATGAATGAATAAATTTTGATTTCGATTTTGAAATAGTACTTACTAATTCTATGAGTACACTAATTCCATGCTATTATAAATTACTTACTAACTCCATGCTCAAGCTGTCACTTCTGTCACATATCTATCTTCAAGTCATGAGGCCCTGGTACTATGTGTGTGTGTGTCAAACGCATGGTTCACTATTTTTATTATTAATTTAATTTATGTTTAATGCATATTATATCGTTATTTCTCCCGACACTTTTTATTTTGTTTATAAGAATGTATGTATGTATCTATGTATTAGTATATTATATTTTTGATTTTCAAATTATCTATCCCCTATGTTGCACCTACCATGTTTTGTCTCTACATCACCATAAAGGCTCTTACAAACACACGCGATATCGCGGGCGCGACATGCACCGACAAAGGAATTGTCTTTGTCGGTGCCTGTCGCGCCCGCGATATCGCGTGAGTGTGTAAGAGCCTTAAGGTTGACTGGTAGAAAATGCCTCAGGCATTAAGTCCGCCTTTGCACAGTATTTTTTTTACTTGTACTTAAAGTTTTAATAAAAATAAATTGTATATAAAAATATTAGCTTTTTGCATTCCTCCTCCATATAAACATTAACTGCGCCCATACTCCGCCGTCCGCGAAATTTTCGTAAAAAAGGTACAAAGTTTTCGCTTCACGTAGGTATTAATATAATGATTTCACGGGTTGCGATTCGATTATTTACTTTAATATGGTTGTTACGCAATTGATGCTCGTCATAATGCATATGGTGGAATAGAGCTGATGATGGAGTTCTTCTGGTTCTTACCAAGAGAACTCCTCAACAATTAACGTCCCTGCATCGGGAAAAGCAATATTTTGGAAAAGGTGATGAGCAATTGGCATTAGGCTATTGTAACTTAGATAAATTACAAACTGACCCACTAAAAAGGGAAAAATAAAAAAACTTAGTACAAAAACAAAACAAATGATTTCCAATAAAACACAACAATGTTAAAAATAACTTTAATTTCGGAAGTCGGTGGCAAAAAACTAAAATACAGATCTAATGACACCGACTTCCGAAATATAAGTTATTTTTCACTTTGTAGTGTTTTTTTGGAAGTTGGTTTTATTTTTGTATAAGTTTTTTATAACGTCATTTCTTTCGCTATCTTTGATCTATAACTTGCTGCCAGTTCCCCATCTACAACATATCCTGTCAGGTTGAGAATATTTAATATGATATTCTATTAGACGGCGAAAGGGAAATTGTCTGGTTTTACGCCGTCGTAAAGTGGGATAGTGTTTGGCAAATGTTTTGATATAGCGCCATCTGCCGGCGGACACGGTGACTATAAAGTATGTTTGCACGTGCTTTGAGTCGAAACTATCAATTTATTTAGTACACAGGATAGGTTGGAATATGTGATGGCCTGGCGATTTGTATGAATTTAATAGTTAATCAGATCGAAATATAAGTTACTTGACAGCCCCCGAAAAAACACGTTCTTTGCTACTTCATAAATCATAATGTTAAAACTGGAGAAAAGAACCGGTAACTTGGCTAATGAGACCTTTGAAATAATAGAATTAAACTTTTTTGGAAACATAATCTATTTATTAAAAAGTATGCTTAGATCATGTTGAGAGGGTGAATGAAAGGCGACTAACAAAAGTATTTAATAGGCAGTGAATGGAAACGGACGGATATATCACCAATAAGGTGACCTTATTGGTGATATTTCCGTCCGTCTTCAAGTCTGTCAAATTGACCTTATTGGTGATGTTCTTCGGAAAGGTCAGGTGCGTAGTACTCGCAACCGGCGTGCGTGTATGACCAGATGTATGAACGTAAACGAGGCAAAAGGAGTACGTAAGGATCGTAGCAAGTGGCGTTCTGTAGTTTCTGCCTGCTCCCATGGGAAAAAAACGAGTTTATGTTCGTATGTAAGAGTAAAATCTATTCATGAAAACACAAAAATTGGTGCTTTTTTTTTTGCTGAATAGTTAATAGTAATATTTTCTGTTCCACGTGTATCATTAACCCAAGCACTTCGTTTGCGTTAAAACCCAACTTGAAATATAAAATACCCAGTCTCAAGTGCTCTACTTTCAATATAGATCTTCAAGTCCGTGTCGAAGGCATTCGGAGGGAAATTGAGTAAGTCAAAGCTTTCAGATGTTGTCAGTCTTCATTTACATTGCGTTTAACACGCCGACAGATTTAAGTTATAAGACGGAATTAACAACGCGATCCGATTTAGAAGGCAACTGAAAGCCAAAAATATAGTGAAAAGAAGAATTATTTCTGTTTTGCGTCACGTGAAACACCGAAATCTAAAGAAAAGTGTATAAAAATAACACTTTATGTGCAAAAAGTCGTTACTTAGTGTAGTTCAATGCAGTCAATCAATGTAATAAAAACCGGCCAAGTACGAGTCGGACTCGCGCACGAAGGGTTCCGTACTATTATCTATAAAAACGGCAAAAAATCACGCTTGTTGTATGGGAGCCCCCTTAAATATTTGTTTAATTTTAATTTAATTATTGATTTTTAAAGTGAATATATAACTAAATATTCTGTGAATATTTCAAGTGTCTACCTGTTACCGTTATCAATATCGAGCAAAAACGACCAAAAAAATCACGTTTGTTGTATGGGAGCCCCCTTAAATATTTATGCTATTCTGGTTTTTAGTATTTGTTGCTATAGCGGCAACAGAAATACATCATCTGTGAAAATTTCAATTGTCTAGCTATCACGGATCATGAGATACAGCCTGGTGACAGACGGACAGACAGACAGACAGACAGACGAACCGCTATGTCAAACTTTTGTTTTAAAATATTCGTAATAGTCCTTACGGAAAGAAAAATTTGAAAAGTGGCCGGGAAAATTGGAAAAAATTCGGTAAAACTGAAAGTGGGTTTTATGGCAATTTTGTATGAATTTAATTTTTTGGACAAGACAGCGTCTCTCAGGTGGTGATTCAACGTCTAGGTCGGCTAGTACCCAATACATTATAAATATTAGGTACCTTCTATCAAGTAACTTAACAACACGTTGAATCAAGACTCGTCGTGAAAAAGCAATGTTGGTACAGCGATATTACGAGCAATTTTCTCGTCAACAATTTCCAATACAGTTTCAGAAAATTCTGTTTCATCAGTTACAAAGTAAATAAGAACCAAATTGGCCAAATATTGTATTAAATACCCTGCTTCAGATAGGTACTAGAACTTTATAAGAGAAACAATCTCGAATCTCCACAATTTTCAAGAAACTCTAAGAGATATACTTAACCAACCAGATTATTTTTTAAACTTTAAAAAAAATATTTTCTCTACATTCTTGTAATATAATTCAAAAACGCTGCTAAGAATGAGAATGTTGATTTTAACTGAAATGTTCGCTATAAATTTAACGGCTTTAAACGTTGTTATTTTAATTATGAAGAGTACTCATTGTGTATTGTATAATGTAGCGTTGAAGACTGAGTATAGCGCTGCACTCAGCAGCTGGAAGTTTTGACGAGCATCGTAAAGTTCTGGAGGGCTGCATTTTGTGTGCGACGTTTCAGCTTAAAAACGTTTAATGGGTAATTGTGTTCCTAGTAGTCGCGGCACTCGCCGACATGTAATTGTGTTCCCGAGTACTCGTGGCATGCACTCGGCCACATGTAATTGTGTTCCCGAGTACTCGTGGCATGCACTCGGCGACATGTAATTGTGTTCCCGAGTACTCGTGGCATGCACTCGCCGACATGTAATTGTGTTCCCGAGTACTCGTGGCATGCACTCGCCGACATGTAATTGTGCTCCCGAGTACTCGTGGCATGCACTCGGCGACATGTAATTGTGTTCCCGAGTACTCGTGGCATGCACTCGCCGACATGTAATTGTGTTCCCGAGTACTCGTGGCATGCACTCGGCCACATGTAATTGTGTTCCCGAGTACTCGTGGCATGCACTCGCCGACATGTAATTGTGTTCCCGAGTACTCGTGGCATGCACTCGGTGACATGTAATTGTGTTCCCGAGTACTCGTGGCATGCACTCGGCGACATGTAATTGTGTTCCCGAGTACTCGTCGCATGCACTCGGCGACATGTAATTGTGTTCCCGAGTACTCGTGGCATGCACTCGGCGACATGTAATTGTGTTTCCAAGTAGTCATGGCATGCACTCTGCGACATGTAAACATAGGGCCAGAATAAAGTCATCACTCTGAGGGAAATATCGTAAAAAGAAAATAGTTTGGCATCGCGTACAGAATTACAGATAGGTACAACAAGTAGGTGCTCAGCTGTATCGAGAGGCTCCATTATAAAGTTATTTAACTTCAGCGGTACAGGTTGTTTTCTACAGAAAATACTTTGTAAACTGTAGTGGTTTATTTTTAGTGGATTGAAAATATAATCTATTCGTAGTATTTAAAACAATTGACCGGTTATTATTCTACAAATCTACAATTAAACTTCCGGACTTCATTACATGCACTTAAGTCCAGGTGACTTGAATCATCGATATTACTTAACCGTGCTTTTATTTTCAAGTAAATTATTGAAGAAAATATTTTGTGAAGTGTTTTATTTCATAAACATAAAGTGACACTAGAATTGAGACGTATTGTTGCGACCACCAAACCGGTAGACAATTTATTTATTCAATGTCAGAATCGGACCAGCGCGGTTAAAGACAATAGAGAGAGTATCCATGTTAGGAGGGAATCACATTTTTCACACACAGGATTCGTATTTCTTAGATTTGAAATTGCTATAAACAAGTGTAACGCTCGTTTAATGACGGTTATTACAGAGTTGTGCTAGTTTAAAATTGATATTCTCAATAGCACCTTCCTTAGCTCCCGTTCATAGTTATAGCTATTGCCTGTTTTCGTAGAAAAATTTAACCTCAGCCTAACACAACTAAAAAATGCAGAGCCACGGCAAAACTCTATACATACGAGTATGTTATTACAGCCGCGATAGTTCTGTTCCAATATCTCACACGAGCCTCCGGCGACTGACCGCTCCCCTACCACCTGTACTTTATTCATGTTCCAATATCTCACACGAGCCTCCGGCGACTGACCGCTCCCCTACCACCTGTACTTTATTCATGTTCCAATATCTCACACGAGCCTCCGGCGACTGACCGCTCCCCTACCACCTGTACTTTATTCATGTTCCAATATCTCACACGAGCCTCCGGCGACTGACCGCTCCCCTACCACCTGTACTTTATTCATGTTCCAATATTTTGTGACGTAGCTTTGCACCTGGTTGTTTTATTTATTTTAAGCACAGATTTTTTTGCATAAATAATGGATTTTCAGGTAAAGTCAGGGATATTAATCTAAATAACTAATTGAGTAGGTACTAACTTTAATTACCCATATATTCAACTACTCTGCAATTCTTTGACAGTTGTATGAATTGGCTATAACGCGGCAAATTGACGTAGTGTGCCAATTTCATTAACGTTTAATGTCCCTTTAGTTTGTGCAAGTGTTTAATTGCAAAAAATAAAAAAGTGCCCTCAAAATACCTACGTGTGGTAAACGTCCTAATCTATGTATTAGAAAATTTTCCAAAACAAACAACCGACTTCGTTGTTTTTTTTTTTTGTAAAATTCTTTTATTTTTCTTTTTGGTGGGTCAGTGAATAATTTATCTAAGTTACAATAGCCTAATGTCAATTGCACTTTTAACAAAATATTGCTTTTCCCTATGCAGGGACGTTCATTTTCGAGGAGTTCTCCAGGTAAGCACCAGGATAACTGGTATGGTGGAGTCACCATCAGCTCCACTTCACCGTATGCATTATGACGAGCATATAAATTACTTAGCTGCCATATTAATTTAATTTATTTATTAAGGTACGTAAAGATTTTGTAGTACATGAGTGACTTAAAAAGCATGCATTATTATAAGATGGTGTAGGTACATCGAATCGTTGGCTGAATCGCTGCTCTGCTAGCTAGATTACTGAGTAATCTGTATTTAGAAGATACAGAAATAATAGAAGACATAATAGACAGAAATAAAAGTATTAAAGTAACTAATCGAATCGCAACTCGTGAAATACATATTATTGAGTAGTTCCGGTGCCATATGTGGCTTTCATCTGATGATGAAAGCCACAGATGGCAAGACATTACAAAGTAAAAATTAAGAAAAACTAATTAATTCTTTGGCCAGTAAATTATATGTTCAGAGTTTTAGTAATATTTGTGACCCAAATGAGTTCTATGCCGAGTTCTTTTCACACGTAACTTTTCCACTAAGACTAAAAGTATTTACACAAAATTCTTATTTAATGAATGGGTGACTATTATACTCGTATTCGTAAAAGCTGGGAAAAACTTTTTGAAATATATGGCGTAAAGCAACATACGATTAATACAAGCTTTCATCAATATGTTGCAAAATATTCTAAACTAAATATTTTAAAAGTGTGTACAAATTGTAAAAGCTCTTTATATTAGCAATAAAATAAAATTAGCTGATGATTAAATAAAAAATACCTGGCAAATAATAAATAATGAAACAGATAGGAAAAAAACGGCGTAATACTGAATTTAATTTAAAGACTGCACAAGTGCACATGGGCCCAGCACTTCAGAGGTAGAAATAGCTCAGGAATTCGAAAACTTTTTTGCTAATATTCCCCATAGAACTACTAAAACTTTAAATTCCTCATTCGTGCTTTCTGCATCCATACTTAGAAATAATGTAAAGGTTTGTTAAGTTATAATGTAAGGGGAGTTTAGGTTTCAGCATACCAACCCCCAGCCTGTTATAAGATCTTTTAAAGATCTTAAAATTAAATCAATAGAAGATCTCTGGGGAATATCTGTAAAAGTCTGTGGATTATAATCGAAACCATTGCGCCCTATTTAGCTTTCATATTTAACACCATTGTGGACCAAGGAGTCTTTCCGAATCTCATGAAACACAGTAAAGTAGTTCCTTTTTTCAAATCCGGTGATAGTAAAGAACCCAAAAATTATAGGCCTGAATCAATTTTGCCAGTTCCCAGTAAGGTATTTGAAAAGTTGATGCTCAATCAACTGTTACGTCACTTTAATAAAAATTCCATATTTCATGAACAACAGTAAGGTTTCACCAGAGGGCGTTGTACCACTGTGTCACCCTAATAAAGAACTTTTTTAACGCCTGGGAGGAAGCACAAGTTGGCATTGGAATCTTTTGTGACCTCTCTAAGGCGTTCGGTTGCTTAAACCACTATGGGATTAGGAATACAGCTCTTGATTTACTAAGATCATACTTCAAAGAAAGAAAGGTTAAAGTTAAAGTAAACGACGTAAACTCATTGGGTTCTAAAATGGCAATGAGTGTTCCTCACGGTTCAATATTGGGTCCATATTTTTAGTTCACATTAACGATTTACCTATATTATGAAGTAAGATGGTGTTATTTGCAGACACATCATTGATATTTAAAATAGACTGACGGTCACAAAATCTTGATGGTATGAATAACTCTCCTACTTGATCTCTGCTGTGCCCGGCAGGGTTCATAATTGTGTCTAATATAATTATTTCCCTAACAACTATATACATTATGGTACGCAATAAAGAATTGAGAACTCTATTCTTCAGGTCCAAGGTTGGTTTACGGTAAATTATTTAGTACTCAATGAAAAAACAAACAAAAAAAACAATGCATTAGATTCAAATTACCTAACTGTCGAAGTAACGAATATGATATCATACTAAATGGAGAAAAACTGGAATTTATTAATCAAACGGTTTTCCTAGGAACCACTCTAGATGAGAAACTACAATGGGGACCACATATAACATCTCTTGCGGGGCTAAGCTCAGCCACTTATGCTGTTAGAAAGATAAGACAGTTAACAGTTGTAGAAACTGCGCGTTTGGTCTATTTTAGCTACTTCCACAGCATTATGTCGAACGGCATTGTACTGTGGGGTCTGTATTTTGCAAAAGAGAGTTGTCAGAGCCAATTATACTTCGCCGAGGATCTCTTAGGGAGAACCATTTATAATCTACGTTGCCTAAAATCTCTTAGGGAACTATTTAAAAGGATTAATATTATGACGGTACCTTGCCAATTCATTTATGAAAATATTATGTATGTAAGGAAAGATCTACATCTTTTGTGATAGACATCATTTCAATACTAGAAATAAAGATAAAATAGATCAACCATATTTCAGATTATCTAAAGTACATACATCTTTTATGGGAACTGTGTTATATGCCTAAGATCGAATAAGAATTTTTTTCAAATTGATCTCTTCTATTCTATTTTCAGAAATTGATCTTATAAGCCTATGTTGTGAAGCATAAATTGGATATATTTCTAGAGGAGAAGCTGTGGCCATCAGGCATTTCCGTTAGGCTCTTTGTCAATTTGGGGAATGGAAGAATGTGAAAAAAGATACAGAAAGTGTGGCTAATATAAATGAAGATTTAAATGGACAAAGAAGAAACTAGATGTTCCAGTAAACTTATTAGTTATAATTGTAAGTCTGTCATGAGATTCTGGGAATGTTTTAGAACCTTGTGCCAGACTGCTGATGTGGTGGCACTACAGGAGACGTGGCTCCTGCTACACGAGTTACCAGCTCTGAGTACTATCTACCAGTAGTTCAGTACAACGGGAACCTCTGCCGTAGACACGTCAACAGGCTTTCTCACGGGTCGCCCGTACGGTGGTGTCGCGATATTTTGGAGAAAATGTGTGTTCCATTCAGTGTCTGTGATTAATTGTAATAACGTTCATGTGACAGGGATAATCGTGAATAATATAAACATAGTCATTCTTAGTGTTTCTATGCCAACAAACAGTAGTGATAATTTACCGGTATTTACAGACTGTCTTAGCGTGATACAGTCTGTGATTGAAATGGAACAAAGATGTGGAAGTGAGGCATTTTATGTGTTAGGAGACTTTAATGTGCATCCGAACGAATTATTCTTTAATGAATTAGTTGCTTTTTGTAACGATAAAACATGGTGTTGTGTGGATGTACATATGTTGGGTTGCAGTCTGGTACTTATACGTTTCGTAGTAAAGCTCATGGGTGCGAGGTGGTTGGGTCATTGCATTACAACACAATCTGCAGTTTCCACCATTAAAAAAGTATTGGTTCATGACGATGTGTACCTACTGGTCTGACCACTTCCCACTTATAATATAATGTTATTTGTATAAACTTAATATTAAATATGAATATAATTTAAATAACGACGACCTCAGGCGGCAGGTAATCTGGAGACAAAGACAGCCTAATCTAATTCATAAATACCACGAATTATGTAATTCTAAACTTCGAGCAATATACTCCCCATTAGCAATAGGACAATGTTGTGATTCCGTATGCCGTTATTTAAATCATTACGTACTTATTAATGAGTTGTACACGTCGGAGGCTACAATGAAAACATAGGTATCGTTGTAAAAAGATTAGAACCAAGTCTTTTTATATATCTGTGTGGAATGACTTCGTTGCCGACGCGCATCGAGACGCTCGCACAAAATTTAAAATGTGGTACGAGCCGGTAAGCCCACAAGCGGTATAGTGTAGGACGAAATGACAGACACACGAAAAAGATTTAAGGCCAATACTTACAGAGAGTATTTTAAGAATATAAAACATTAAAACTGTATTTAAAGCGTATTGAATATTAACTAGACTGTAATGAACATGATATTAAATAATTGATTAATGTATCAATTTCATTTTTAAATCAATAGATTAGTCAATACTTCTTTTTTTATTTTTTTGTTAAGGCTTCGTGCGGTTTGCACATTTAGCTAGTGTCAAGTAAAATTAGGTAACAAGTACAAAGTTTTTTTAAATAATTATGAAATGAATTATTATTTATTACACATAAATATTGGGCTAAACACAAATTTTAGAAAATGAAACAAATCTGCTAAACATGACGCTTTACTTACCCGCCAAGAAGTCTCAATAGTTCTTTCTTTCATAACCATTGTCACTGCCCGTCCCTGTCATGCATTTGTCATAATAATAATTTATGTCATTTATACTCGTTGCGGGAGGCCTTAAAAGATAAACAATGCAACGCAATATTTTATTTTTCTTTTTTCTATACGAAATATCCTGTGAGTTAGAAAGAGTACGCTTTAGTACTTAAGTATAATATCATTAGGTAATTTTTTGACGTAGACACTAGACGGTTCCTAAAATATGACTTAAGACTGTAAGTGATGGTTGCACTGTTGCATCATACTTTTAAATGTTACCTTCAGCATAAAACCAATGCTAACAATGTGTTGTTGTGTTGTGAATGAATAAATAAGTCTTATTTTTGGAATCGTCTTCTAAAGGCCTTTTTTTTTGACGTACTAAAAACTTTTTTCACGGCTTTGCTTATTGGGTTGTAAAGTCCGCCTTGTTGCTTTTTGTAAAATGTCACATTCCACCTATTGGGATTAGGAATTTCCTTCAAAATCCTTCAGATTGCGATTGAAAGTGCGTTACGCTGGGCAGTCACCACAAACCTAACGACATGTACAACATGTAAATCATTCAAATGCATCCAGACGTTTGGATGCTACGAGAGATTAAAGAGTCGTACATGCATAAGGCATGGTACTCCCTTTCTTCTCCTAAAGTTATTTGTCCGAAAATCATTATCCATAACACGTTTGCTATAAACTTCAGTATCCATAATGTTCAAAAATTCGAAATTTTGTTTTACATCATTATCTTTACTTCTAAACTATTCTGTCATAATATCGAGTACTATAATAATTGAATCTCATAATTTTGCATGAAATAAATTCAAGTGTCCTAAGTATTATATTATATAATGTGTATTATTCCGAATGAAATGAAAATAAAATAAAAAATCGAATTATCTACAAAAGTGACACCGAAAGACCTCAATATCGAAGTACAGAGTATCGAATGTCTTCAATAACGATATTTATTATTTTTGTGTTTTCTTCTTCTCCTTAAAATATATGTTATGGATCAAGTGATTATTAGGACATTATAAAAAATGCCCGGGCAATTTGATTATTTGCATTTCAAACGTAGAATCAATATTTAAAATCAATGGGAATGCCAATACTTATACTATACCCAATACCATCTACTGTTATTGAATTATTTGGGTTAGGTTAGATCCCCGGTGATCTTTAGGGTGGTTTTTAGTCGGTAAGAGTCTGACCCCTCCGCCCGTTCCAGGGCGGAGGACATCCATGAGGATTTTCCACCCATGCACCAAAAAAAAAAAAGCGAGATAAACAAGTGTGCCGCGGCAAAGGCTGCCGAGCGCCAGATTCCCTCTATTCTCGGTGAATCATTTGGGTTAGATGAGGTTGTAAATAGAGCATTATACAAGTTGAAAATTTACATTACATTGTTGATAAATAAACATTAAATAATTTGAATTTAGCACTTATAACTTTAATTGAAAACGGTTTTAAGTCTTTTGTATATTATTCATTGTAATATTTATGACAAACAAGGGTATATATATTTAGGGTTTTGATATGGTATGTAGGGATTTCAATTTGATATTATGTGACATTAAGTTCGGGCAAATTATGATTCGGACAAACGATGACTAGGACAAAAAAAAATATGGCGCTTTAGATTATGGATACAAAGTTATGAAACACAATAGAGAACCATAAGGCATAACTAGGTATCATACGAAACATGCGCCAAAAATTTGAGTATTTGACGATTTCAGCATCATGAATATTTTTGAACAAATCGTTCAAAAATATCATTTTTTACTTTCTGAGTGACTTTGCCTTTTTCGGACTATGGATCTTCGCATTGTAGTTTACCTGAACTACAATAACAATACCTATAACTCACATCTCGGACCATTCCGAATTTTCCTAGTTTCCAACGGAGATCCAACGTTCTATAAACTGGGGCATAGCAAATTAATCATTTGGGATGCAGTCGTTAGATTTCAGTGAAATTCAATCTGCTGGAAGACAGTCGATTACTACACGATCGACAGGTTTGAATTTATTTTTTGAAGTCGTCAGATTTGAGAAGGTCCCTTCACAAAGTTTTACGACTAACAGAAATATACAGGGCTATGAAATACTATTTTATGTTTATAAGATATTTTGTTTTTATCTGTTTTCATTTCTGGGCCAAGTTTGTATGGAACCGTTATCCATCTCCTTTTAGTATTTAAATCAGGCAAACAACAGCCTACCCATGGGCCTCCTGTATCTGTTAATGGAATACCCTAAAAGAGGTTCAAGCTTTTAAAGATCTGGGTCATATTATGACACGTGACCTCAGAGACGATGAGGATATTGAGCGGGAGCGCAGGGCTCTGGCGGTGAGAACTAATATGTACACACGCAGGTTCGCTCGATGCACAAGAGAAGTGAAGGTTACGTATTCAAAGCTTATTGCCAGTCCTTCTAATCAAGCAGCCTGTTGGTGAGATATACGCAGCGAGCCTACAGAACTCTGCGCACTCAGTACAATAATGCGTTCAAGATGTTGTTGGGTCTGCCGTGGTAGTGCAGTGGGTCTGCGCAAAAAATCAGCTTCCCTGCTGGCCCGTATACGGGGTAATAACAACGGCATTCTGAACGCAACAGCTGTACGTTTGGACTGTCCCTTTCATAATCAGTGGGTCATGACTTGTGTAGGTGTGGCGAGTCACTGCAAATAAAAATGTAAAGAAACTGTACTAGGTTAAGGTTCCTATGGGTCTATGCCACCCGAAATAAAGTATTTATTTATAAGCATGACGTGCCACTGCGGTTAACTAAATTGAAACATCCTGCTTTTCTTTTCCAAAAATAAAATACCAAAGTATTGTGATAAGGGTAGAATTCGCGACTACCCATCTAAATAAATAATGTATTTTAACTAAAAGCATTGCAAATGTGATGTTCTCTGTGCATTGCGGGGTCTGAATGGATCTTATTTCGTCGTCGCTCTTATTAAACGGCATTCTATAGCGGTCATTGCGTCTTTGTCGCTGTAAACCGTGATTTAGTTGACTTTTATAAGGGTTCGTTGTTAGTCAATTTTGGTTTAATGTTTGTGAATGTGTACTGTTTTTAAATGAGGTTTTTCTTCTTGAATTTGAAGGGGAAAAAAGGTCTTGTGGCGAAGCATTTCAAGATTATTGTTATGAAAGGGGCAGCTAAAACATTCGGTACTATAGACTATCTATTTTGCTCAATGCCACACTATGTATCTACCATAACTAAGTATGTGTATGCGTAGAGCATGAATAATAAATGAACATAACATTCGACGAACTAAAGGAACAAGAATATACAGACGTCACTAAGTTGGACACGTGCAGTCACAGAAACTATGATCAAAGCGCAGTCACACATGACACGGTTACCTACAGTCGCCGTCAATAAAGGTTGGAAACTAAACTGACGTGCAAGTTGCGACAGGATTACGGAAAAGTTTGTAATGCATGTCGCAATATATATACTAGATACTATATAGCTATACGTTCTGTTGTTAGGGTTCCGTAATCAACAAGGAACCCTTATAGTTTCGCCATGTCCATCTGTCTGTCTGTCCCGATTAGCTCAGAGACTCTTAATACTAGAAACCTGTAATTTGTCTGGGTAATACATAATTTGTAACTTCACGTTTTGAAATAGATATTCTGACTGTAGCCTCTCAATATATATTTGAAAATCTAGTTTAAATACCAGAGGGGCTACTCCGAACATAAATCTGAAGTATCGGCCGAATGTTCGGTATTTTCTTTACTACGCATAACTATTGCTGACTACGGCGAAAAATTAAATAAAAAAGGCAGTCGAAGGGATAAGCCAAAGTCAAAACTGTGACTTGAAGTCGGGTAAGGACTCAAAGTCAAAAAAAGAAACTATGGACGTTATAAAAAGGCCGAACATTCGGCCGATACTTCGGTTTAGCGTTTCGGAGTAGACCCCCAGGAATAAACACAATCTCGCACTCGTCTCCACAGAGTAGGCAACTCGTTCATGGGTCAATGTATACGCTTTTACAACAAACTTCCTACTAACATTCGAAACTTACCCATTAAACGATTTAAAAGCTGTATTAAAACCAAACTTTGTAAAAAAGGGTACTATAAAATTTCTGATTATTTAGAAGACAAAAAAGCTTGGGATCGAGCTGCTCGCTCTGCTAGCCTTGTGATAAAACTCGAAAACTTGACATTTTTAATTATTATGCAAAATCATCATTATATAATTATAATTTTATATACAAAATGACATGAATATTTACTTTGAAAAGTATTATATTTATTATTTTAATTTATTGTGAATGTGAGCACAATGTGGGTCATTTTTTTTTTCTTTAATTATTTTCCTGTTTTTTTTTTGCGTTTTGTCAGTTTTAATGGTGGGCTGGCATTATGAGCACTTTATGCGGCCTACCCAAATGTCATTTCTTTGGTATTGTCGTCGAGTTGTTGAGCTCTCTGTCTTGAGTCGAGCTGAACGATTACTGACAAATGCTTGCACTGATTCGACAGGTCCACTCAAATTTTTGTGGTTCTTTCCTCAAAAGACCATTTCAGACACGGATCTACATGGTACTCACATGATCTAACCAAGATTATGTCTGGACTTTAAAAGAGACTGACCCCTGAGTTTGTTTCGCCATTTCTACTCAGGGGCAGTCAGATAGGAAATTTCAACTACATCTAGCTTATTTTTTATTTTTTAATATGACGTGTAAAAGTGATTCCGATATCCTATTTACAGAATAAACAATTTCATTTCACGAAAAGCATATAAAAATTCCCCCAAGTCCTTCCAGGAACTCTTTTCCCAGTCCAATTAATAAAGAAGTATTACCTTTTCCAAATTGTGACGCTTGATTGTGCGTATGTGAGAACAACATAGAATTTGCAAATAAAAGGCAATTTTGAATAAATCCATCACAAAAATTGTTAACGAGGTACCTATGGCATCCTGCCAAATATTCTGACTGAGCATTCCACATACCTATGAGTTACAAAATGGCGGAGTAAAAGGGAATTAAAGCTTGTTTTGAGCGTTTGCAAACAACGCCGACCAACATGGCAACCATTTTTATTATTTCCATTTTTGTATCGTGTTTGCTATGCCTGTATCGATGCTCCAATTCTTTGCGAATATTTTGGTTTTATCCGAACGAGTCTTTAATTCGATGTATTTCGTAAGTGCGTGTCGGACCACGGACAATGAAGGGTTCCGTAGTTAGGATGAATTCATCCCAAAAACAAACTTAACATTGTAGTTGAAAAACATGTTCTCCCATACATCGATATACGCCACGGTCAATTTTCCAACTGAAAAAAGTTGGTAATCGCAAAGATGTTTTTTTTATGTGACAAAACTACAAATTAACAATTTTCGGACCTTTTCCTTTACTTGTGCTGTGAGACCTTGCTTCTGCCCAAATTTCATGATTCTAGGTCAACGGGAAGTACCCTATAGGTTTTGATTTCTGTGCGAGATATTCGCAATTTTTTATTTATGTGATAAAACTACAAATTTACAATTTTCGGACTTATTCCTTTACGTGTGCTGTGAGACCTTGCTTGTTGCCAAATTTCATGATTCTAGGTCAACGAGAAGTACCCTATAGGTTTTGATTTATGTGCGAGTATCGAAATATGTCGCAATAATGTCGCTTATATCGCCGTATTTTTTATTGCGTTGACTTGGAAGCTTGATTTTTTTAGAGCTTCAAGGGACCACAGACTTACGTATTTGAAATTAATTTCAACTTGACACCTCCACGCGTTCCTGAGAAAAAGGGTCTTGACAGACTGATAGACAGATAGACGGACAACGAAGTGATCCTATAAGGGTTCCGTTTTTTCCTTTTGAGGTACGGAACCCTAAAAACGAGTAAGTTTAACTGCTTTATAACAATCATGAAGGTCAAAGTCAAATTATTTATTTCAAATAGGCACATAAGAGCCACTTTTGAACGTCAAAATTTACAAAAAAATAGAATTGATTCTAGTTGCCCCTTCCAAAATGTAGTTTCGTATGGAGAAGAATGGGCAAGAAACTCCACCGGTACTCTTTTAAAAATGTTTTACAATATTTTGTTTGATTACATTAATTGTATGATTATATGTGAAGACGATGCACCTAGAACAAAATTACTATACCATAATAGGTAAAAGGAATTAAAAACTAAGCAATGAAAAATAACTTAATTATACATGGTGCTCACATATTTACAAACATCGTAAAAGTATGTTTTTCTAAAAAAAAATAAAAAATAAGTCAGTGTGTGTGTATAGGCAATCACAGAATGTAAAATCAATATCATAAAAATAACAAATTATACAATTAAAAAAATAGCAACCAGTTTGATTTTGTCTAGAATTTAGATTGTCCTATGGAGCTGGACCAGCATATTTCCAAGTATTCCTGTCCTGGATATAATCCTTTAACTTGTAATATGCTTTAGGTCAATATAATATTGATTACATTTCTACTACCGTAACAGATAATTCTTTCGTTGACCTAAGGTATAGACAAACACCGGCCAAGTGCATATCGGACTACGCACAATGAAGGGTTCCGAAGTGGGGATTAATTAAACCTGAGAACAAACTTAACATTGTAGTTGAAAAACGTGTTCAACTGCAAATGCAAGTTTGTACGCACATTATTGAGAGATTTACCATGTTTTTTTAAGATCATATACGTTTTCCAGTAATCTGTAAGTAAAGATTTACTTTCTGTTTTTTTTAGGGTTCCGTACCTCAAAAGGAAAAAACGGAACCCTTATAGGATCACTTGGTGGTCCGTCTGTCTGTCTGTCAGCCTGTCAAGACCATTTTTCTCAGGAACGCGTAAAGATATCAAGTTGAAATTAATATCAAATACGTAAGTCTATGGTCGCTTGAAGCTGTAAAAAAATCAAGCTTCCAAGTCAACGCAATAAAAAAATACAGCGATATAAGCGACATTATTGCGACATATTTCGATACTCGCACATAAATCAAAACCTATAGGGTACTTCTCGTTGACCTAGAATCATGAAATTTGGCAACAAGCAAGGTATCATAGCACTAGTAAAGGAAAAAGTCCGAAAATTATAAATTTGTAGTTTTATCACATTAAAAAAAATGCGAATATCTCGCACATAAATCAAAACCTATAGGGTACTTCCCGTTGACCTAGTATCATGAAATTTGGGCAGAAGCAAGCTCTCACAGCACAAGTAATGAAAAAAGTCCTAAAATTGTAGTTTTATCACATAAAAACAAAATTGCGAATATCTCGCACATAAATCAAAACCTATAGGGTACTTCCCGTTGACCTAGAATCATTAAATTTGGGCAGAAGCAAGGTCTCACAGCACAAGTAAAGGAAAATGTCCAAAAATTGTTAATTTGTAGTTTTATCACATTAAAAAATAATTTTTACGATTACAAACTTAAATTTTCAGTTGGAAAATTGACCGTGGCGTATAACGATGTATGGGATAAGATGTTTTTCAACTACAATGTTAAGTTTGTTTTAGGGATAAATTCATCATAACTACGGAACCCTTCATTGTGCGTGGTCCGACACGCACTTGGCCGGTTTTTTTCATACTTCGAACTGCTTTTCTTACTTCATCCATGCTAATTTCATTTACCAAAACCCACTTTTACTTGTACCTCTTTGAGCACACCATTCCATTTATTCTCTTCATTCGTCAACTTTTCAAAATAAACTTCTTCTACTTCTTCCTATTCTTTTATTTCGTCGTCTTTGGACAGAACCTTACCAGCGTCGTCTTTCATACATTTCATGTGAATGATAAATGATATTTATTTCTGTAAGTAGGTTTGTACAAACACTTTTACACGTCAATCAAAAATGATATCTCTCATTCTCCTTTCTCTTGCTTTTGTAATCCGGTAGAGCTCCTTCTGGCCTCTAGGACTGTCGAGTGAGTCATACACCTTCTCCTGCGCCTTAGCCCTCGAAAGTGCTACCGCCGTTTTCGCCTTTATTCCATTCTTTATAAACCTTTTTCTTATCATCTTTCAAACTATTATTCCAAAGTGATACAAATGTCAAAAAATATATTTATATGTTTTTAAGGGGAAATGTATCCCTGTATGGCTCCAACACAGCTAAAGGGAGAGGCGGAAAAAAAACTTGACCTACCTCATCGAGTGGCATATCGTTGTTTAGAGCTCGTTGAGTAAATAAATACTGTTTTTTGTTTAAAAAAATAGTAAAAACAAAGGAATGAGAATCCACCAAAGCCAGCTTCCTATTGACCTATGAACTTGAAATTTAGTGATAATGTTTATTATTATGTATATTTTACTAACAAATACCAATATATTGATAAATCATATGTTTTCTTTAAAATTCCCTCATTTTTCCTATTACAACCAACTTGATATTAATGCGTAGCACAGAAGGGATCATTTGGTACGGAACCCTAAATGTGTGAAGTCCGACACGCACTTGGCTGGTATTTATACTTAAAAAGAAAGCCTCAAGATTTTTTACCTACGTATATTTGATTTTTGTAAAAAAAGTTTTTATTTTCACTTTTTTTTTGTGGTAGGTTTACACAAATTCGAATACCACCTGCTATGTAAATTACAGTAACAGGAAGGTATTATAACATCATCCACTTATTAATTTATCTAAGTTACAACAGCCTAATGTCAACTGCTCATCACCTTTTACATAATATTGCTTTCCCCGATGCAGGGACGTTAATTGTTGAGGAGTACTCCTGGTACTTCACCATCGGCTCCACTTCACTTCATGAGCATAACTTGCTCAGCAACCAGATTAAAGTAATCGAATTACAACTTATTATTGAGTAGTTCCAGTAGCCATCTGTGGTTTTCACCATCAGTTCCACTTCACTAAATGGTGCTTTCCGAGAGCAATTGCACGAATTACTATAGAAAATACACAAATCGCCATAGGTGTGCCTATAATATTTGAAGAGTTCTCTCGATTTCTCCAGGATCCCACCGACAGATCCTGACCTGATGACAATGAGACCACCCTTTCCAACAAAGAAAGAATTTTCTAAATAACTTGTCTTCGAGAAATCGGGGAACATAAGTACATAAAACAAAATTAAATAAAACATTGACCCCTAGGGGCCTGCCGACGGAGGTAAACACTTATCGCTCAACGCGCATAAAGAAGTTTTCACTTTAATAAAATAATGATTATCTAAAACACAATTTAATCAATGCAGTATAGACAAATTAAACTTATCATGTGGTCAATTTAACTTCACTTACTGCTACTACAGCATGTCGGTGACGCGAACCTATAACTTTTTCCCCTACCAAAAATCACTCAACGCGCTACTCGATACACATTTTTTTTCTGACCGTTCAGTTTGTCGTTCGTTTCGCCGCTGCTGGTCCACATTCGAGGCCGAAACTTTTATCGCGCGACACAAAGCTGTCCGTCTGGCGACGACATTAACTATTGTGACCTCTTTCCTAGAGCAACCGTAACGATTGTGTGTGGCGTGTGATTGTTCTTTTAACGATATTATTACATAATGGAAACTGAGTTTCACTGAGTTAGATGTGGTTTCTGATTTTTGCAAAATGTTTGCTTGCGCATTGATTGCCGATACGTTTGTAAAACCATGACTATTTGAATATGCAGCAGTAGTTGGTATTTAAGAGGCTCATGTTCAACTGCCGTTTTTTTATATGATAATATAATGATAGTTCTGTCAGCAAGAAAAATATATTAACTATACATTTTACGGATGTCAGTCCACCACACCCCTGTAAATATACCGACACTAAATATTATGTAAAAGTAAACATATAATAATGATGTTTACTTTCACGTTATGTTATGTTTGCGTTTTCTAACTTTAATGCTTGGTTATGGCATTTGGCACACAAGTTTGGTTAATATTGACACCAATCTTAGCGAAACGGGTGAAGTTAACTGTAAAAGTTAGTACTACCTATATATTATGTACTTGTTTAGTTATATGTTCTAAGTATATGACTACTTTAATATATTAGGTATCGTGGCGATATTTAGCACCAACAAGCATTTATCAATTTATGTACCAATAATGTACAAATAAACAGTCGCTCTTTGTATTTTACTATTAGTGATCTAGCTAGCGCGCCATGGCGCGGCGCACAGAGCGGCCGCCCAATATTTGGAAGCGGTCAAAATTATTTTTAACGAATGAATGATGTAGAATGAATACAAACGTCTTAATTTATTTAATTTTCATAATTAGTTCATGGGTAGTCAATATTACCCACTATTGAGTAATTTTATAGGTTCTAAGAGAAGTATTCTTTTGAACATAGTATTATGTAATAATTTTATACTAGCGTTGTATTATTATTAAAAAGAATATACAAACTGTTGGTAAAAGGTTCTTTAATAACAGTACTCTGGGTAATAGACATAGGCAGTTATGGAGTAATAAAATAAAAAAATCAAGTAGTAGTTTTCACACGTATTTTACTATTCATTTATACAGACAATTATTAAAAACTACAGTTCATTCAGTTCCATTCTGATTAACTTGGCAAGCTTTTGGCTTCTTAAATTTTTGGTCAATTACTTCTCACCATAATGAATTCTTGAAAACGTTCTCTCTTACGAATTCAACTTTTAACAGAATCTTGAATTATCACCCGTTCACGTCGAGTAAAATATAATACGTGCCCTACAAAAAAATAAAAAGTAACTCAATATTAGCAATCTTTAGCATTTTTTTTTGCAAATCATAGTAAAAGAAGGTTTGAGGTATATTTTCCTGTAAGTTTTGTTGCGAACAGTAACGAACTGCTATAACTTTTACTCTCGTGAAACAAATTTTATTTGCAAAGTTTTAACTTATTAAATTCACCACTATTATCATATTACGTAAATGCTTATGAATGAATAAATGAAATACACTGACCTCAGTGGTTAACCAGACTCGATTACTCGAATGAACCCAAAGATTCACACTAGCCCCTGGATCCTCATGTTTCATGGGACTACAGAGACCATTGCATATCAAAGAGTAGACCGGGGGACGCTACTGTGGTAGGGAAGACGTGCCCTTGGGATGTGGAAGGATTCTTAGAGCCGTACCGGATATGCATCCTTGAGCAAGCATTGGAATAGTGGAGAGACGGGTTATATTTATCTATGGATGGGTATCTTTTTATGACGTCGCCGCCAGGTTGCGTTCAGGTCCAGCTTCGCCGAATCACGAATGGTGCATCTTTTGGCGGAGTTAAACTGCTTCCTCGACGCTTTTTTATATCCCTGCTATGCTGTGTTACGCGTTGTTGATGTAAAAATTGATAGTATCTTAAGAAACAATATACCTTGAGCTACAGAAACAATATACCTTGAGCTACAGAGTACTTGAGCTACAGAAACAATATACCTTGAGCTACAGAGTACTTGAGCTACAGAAACAATATACCTTGAGCTACAGAGTACTTGAGCTACAGAAACAATATACCTTGAGCTACAGAGTACTTGAGCTACAGAAACAATATACCTTGAGCTACAGAAACAATATACCTTGAGCTACAGAGTACTTGAGCTACAGAAGCAATATACCTTGAGCTACAGAAACAATATACCTTGAGCTACAGAAACAATATACCTTGAGCTACAGAGTACTTGAGCTACAGAAACAATATACCTTGAGCTACAGAAACAATATACCTTGAGCTACAGAGTACTTGACTGTTTCAGAACTACAATTACTTTTGTCGTTTTGTAATTATCAAGGAACAGAGAAAAGCAATTTTTACTACACATATCCTAGTCAACCGATTGTACAATGTTTAAACTGTTGTTGATCCTACATTTTGTCATAAACCTACCTTCATATTTATTTGCGCGTTTTGATGGAGCAACTATTTAAATCATTTTAGCCTTAACACTTTTTTACCTATCTTCAACTTTTCAAAATTGGTTGTTGACTGACTCTGGCCGCTCTGTGCGACGCGGCACCTGCAACCGGTTCCTTATCGGCGCAGGCGCTGGAATCTTGAAGGAAACGCGTGCGGTCGCGGGACGGGTGTCCTGGCTGCGCCCGGGCATCGTCCGCAGCCACTCGCCAATTGAGACACGTCTCCGACGCGAAGCCCTTGTCATTCGCCCTCTCACGCTATTGCTTTTGTTTACTTTCGTGCAGTCGTAATAAAGTAGCTTGCTTACCTGCGGTGCGTTCTTAAGTAGTGGAAAGTAATCTATCTCTCTTGACTCTTTCTCCTTCTATTACTATCTGTCTGCTTGTGCCCGAACTGTAGCATTACATGTGGAACAATATAAATTGTATCACAAGAAACCCGTGGCTTCTCATTTGGATTTCCCACACCTACGGCAACTAACTTAAGACAGGGATTTCTAGCAATTCAAGCATTTTTAACAAATATGGTCTCTTTTTCAGCTTTTAATTCAAATTGCGGCATTGTCTGTAGATTTAATGTGTCCCCGAGGTGTGATGACGGTACTAAGAGTCAAACGGATGGGCAATGGTGTTAATTTGCGTACATACAGTATAACATTGCTTGTCACATTGGTTTTAAGAAACACTGGCTGCGCCCCGCGGTTTCACCCGCGTAATTCTCGATCCCGTGGGAATATCGGGATATAAAGTAGCCTATGTCTTAATCCAGGGTGTCAGCTACCTCCATACAAAATTTTATCAAAATTGGTCACGCCGTTAGTGCGTGAAGAAGTAACAAACATACACACACACACAAACTTTCGCCTTTATAATATTAGTGTGATTACCTCTTGAACTGTGACCTTTGAAAAAAATACATATTTGTAATAGACGATGAAAGATGACGATTTCGTAGTGTTTAAGTATTTTTTGCTAAGCAAGAACTGAGCACTATGCTTGATTAGTGCCTGTTGGTGATTTCAAAGTAATAATTCTATAAATGTATGAGGAACAGGGTGTAAAGTTCACTCATCCTCTATAGAAAAGGGAGGATCCTCCGACCAGACGGGTGTCATATCTGCTAGGCTACTGCCCGACAACGTACAAGTCGGGTGATGCAGGAATTTGCGTGACGTCGTGTGATTCGTAGTTCGCATATGGCAATGTAGATGGCCGCCACATCACTCCCCTCGGGAGACCGGAGGTCGATAGTGGGCTGAGTCATGTATCTTGCGATGCTGGCCAGGGCCAGTAGAAGGTTCCAGTGAGTCGGAACTGGGTGCCGCATAGTTCACGGTGAGTCGGAACTGTCTGCGGTTATACCCCAGTGAGTCGGGGTGGCGCTGCGTTATGCTCCAGTAAGTCAGATATGGTACAGCGCCATGTTGAGGCTGACTGCTGGCGTCAACGAGAAGAGGTTATAAGGGCTTTACATGTGGATCGGCCGAAAGTGCAAGGTGCTGTGCCAAATTTGCTGATGAGGCTGTGAATGATGACCAGGTATGCGCGGTCGCTGCTTGCTGGTGGTCCGTTGAAGTCATGGGTGTTGGCTGCCTGTGTGAATCGCCGCTGGAAAGCTCGAGGAAGTGATGATGATGACGTCACAAAGGCTGCGCTCACGTTCATGTTCGGGGTCACCAGTATAGAGGTATGAGGAACAGGGTGTAAAGTTCACTCATCGTCCATAGAAAAGGGAGGATCTTCCGACCAGACGGGTGTTGTGTCTGGTGGGCTACTGCCCGACGGTTGATATCGGGTCGTTGTATTTATACTAGTCGCGCGGTAAACTCTGCTTGCGCGATGCAGAATTTGCGTGATGTCAATGTGACGCGTAGTTCGCATATCGTCGCTGCGCGCGCACGAGTCGCTGTGTGCTATTTAGTTATTTTCGGTTTTTTATGCAGTTTTAATCGTTATTTTAATATACACATAGGTTGTGATAAATGCAATATTTAAAGAGTTACGGAATGTAGCTAAGTGACATTCATATATCGAAAGGTCCAATTAAAATCAGTTTTTTGCGTCTCCTATAAAGTGTGTAAAAAACACATAGAGACTTTTGCATGTGCAACGTCGATATGGCGATGTAGACGACCGCCACAATACCTTTCTTTGCTATGCTTTTATTTACCGTCATATTCTAGTTCTTGAACCTGAAATTTGGTTTGAAGCAAGTATTTAATCGTTACTTATAACAATCCATTAATGTAACTCGCATACTCACATACCCTAGGAATCCACGAGACAGGCTCGACCTATTGTGGTGGTCATAAGTAAAAGTTCTTCCATTGCGTCTTATTTAAAAAATGTAAACCTAGCTATTAATGTAGAATATAAGGAAAGGTAATACAGATTTCTTGGTTTATACAAGATGTGATTGTAACTAAAAACTTCTTAAGGGGTCACTCATAATTATAAAGAACTATGAGACAATACCTGAAATTGCAAAAAAAAACAGCTGCATCATATGTATGACGGCGTCAGCGATGGCTGAGCGATAGGGCCGTCATCATCTCGCTTCAGTAGTACGGAACCCACTGTGCAGGTCTACAATCAAACACGATGACACAGCAAATCAGCTATTATTTTTACTTACACAATAATTAACACCACACAATACTAATATAGTTCACACACTATTTTCTAAGTTCGGGCAAACCGACAGTTTCGCATTGGAGAAGTGGAGGCCTGCATCCGTTCGTCGCCCTCACAAGACTCACTCGTCCCTTCAGTCACTTCCCATACCACGAGTCTGCTCACGTGCCGCCCCCTGGCGGGCGCGTCACGGCGTTTACCCGTACCTTAGTACTACAATAATCAATTGAGAGACTATTATCGCTCAACTTGTTTAATCTACGACATGTACATTCATTTATGCTCGCGTAACTTGAGAAAATGTAGGGAACTGGAGACTTTTTTCGTGAGTATTGGCCCTATAGTAAAAGTAGTTCATGATGATGAGTATAGATGATGAGATGGTACAATGAGACGTGCAATGAGATGGTACAATGAGATGGTACAATGAAACGTGCAATGAGATGGTACAATGAGACGTGCAATGAGATGGTACAATGAGATGGTACAATGAAACGTGCAATGAGATGGTACAATGAGACGTGCAATGAGATGGTACAATGAGACGTGCAATGACCCCATGAGCGGTTTCAGTTATTTCAATTACATCTTTTATTTAAACAACGTTCATATTAATTTATTGTGATACACTTGTGAAAAGATTCAGCTATTCGGCTTATATTAAAATATGCACATTTAATTCATCAGATAAAGTGCTTCTTTAGAGCAACTCAAACACAAAATTTACCGACCCAATTTAAAAGCCTGCACACAATCCCGAGCATTGTCGAAGCCTCGTTTATTCTTGAACCGAGTCGTACACAATACTCCACGGTACCATCATCCGCACGTATAACCCAAGTAACACAGATTGGCTGAATAATCATTGTGTAATAGCGTTTCTGGAAACTTCAAGCTGACATAGTTGACTGGTTAATGTCTGGATAAGCGCTTACACAGACATTATTCCGGACTGTATAAACGCTGATTTACTCTTTTAACAGCTATTACAACTCTTTAAACAAGTTGAACGTGTTCAAATTCAGTTATTCAGCATTTAGATTATTTTCGTACTTCTATGCAGATGTTATGTGAATAAAATTTAATAAATTGTGAGATTATAATTGTAATTTCATCATTGTGACTATATGCCATATTCTAAAATCGGTGTATTATAAAATTTTGGTAAGTATACTATTGTTTTATGTATTTTATAATTAAGGAAGTGAATGTAAAGCGCATGTAACTTTATTGTGAATATACATATATCTTAAATGTAATTTTTTTAAACGCCACAGGATAAAGCTACCATCGTGGAGTAAACAAAGTCTTTTATAATAGCCAAACTTTGATGAGCGAAAAATTATCAATACTTTTGGTGAATTTCAGTGTGTAAAAACCACGTGGCTTACGCTGTGCACCATTTCAAAAGTGGTTATATTAATAAAACGCAGTATTTGATTAAATATTGTATCGTTTATATGTGTTATCAAAGAGGTTATGTGTTGGGGACGCTTATGTTGAATATAAGCTGCTCACATAATAGATCTAATGTGCCCACTTATCTTTCTATTATTTGGTTAAAAGTGGTTTAAAAAGAACGTATTTGGGATATCACTTGTATAATTACCCATTATAATGCTGTTAAACAGCCTATTAGGGCTCTGTATAGGAACATGAAAATCCATAACAATTTCACTGTTTTTCAGGAAAATGCCGTTTAAAATTGTGGCTTCTCGCCACAAATGCAGGGTTGAACTAAGTAGAGTACATGACTTATGGGAAAACTAGGGTAAACTTTGCTGGCCCAAAAGGAATGGCAAACAAACTACTGGGAAATGATGAAAATGAACTACTGGGAAAGGATGAAAATGAACTACTGGGAAAGGATGAAAATGAACTACTGGGAAAGGATGAAAATGAACTACTGGGAAAGGATGAAAATGAACTACTGGGAAAGGATGAAAATGCCCTACCACAACCAGATTGGACAACTAATACAAATGATAATAATGCTAATAACAATGATGAAAATTAAGAAGGAGGAAGACGAATCACTTTGGCAAACGAATCACTTTGTTCAATATTCTTTTTAACCTTAATTTGAATACCGTTTTTATGTAAGAACGAATTCTCAAATAAACAAAATTCAGGAAATTAAAAATCAAGTTATCTGTCCATACTCAGATACTTTATTCTATCATTGAAAAACATGTTCTTGTAAGTAAGTGGTTGAGGAATTTCTTGTTCATTTTCGTTGTCAGATTATAATGAAATCGTGATCAGTGATAAAACATTAATCGTATTTAATGACGAGATACGACTGAGTAAGTTAGAATTAAGAAAGCAGAAGTTAAAGAAATAGTTATTACGTCTGTTTTATTTTGAAAAATTCTATTATAATAGGAGATCTCATTAATATTAGGATATTGTTTATAAATAATTTCGTAATTTTTTTGCGGTTTTTATGATTGATTTTATTTACAATATAAAAACTCATACAAACTCTGATATTATTATTAAAAATGTTAACAACCCCTTCGCTGAAGCATGGTCCACATATTATTATTTTGATTAATATCAAATAACAAAGTTTTCTAAATATTAATTCAAATTCTTCGGTTTACCAGAACCGTATAAATCCCAACAACAAGTGGCTCTGATTTTTCATATATTACAAAGAATAGGCTAACATAATGGTTTGAAATTTAGTTTTTCAGTTTTCATAAAAATTCTTGATGAAGATGCAAAATTATAGTTTACGGAACCCACTTCAACAGTAAATAACTAGGGTTATTTATTTCTCTTATCCTGTTTTTCCATGTATTGGAGACGTTTTTTTTTATATTTTTATACGGTATGTTGTCGTAATGGTATAATCACCTTGCGGCAGATTTCCATCCGTAGAGTTATAACATCCCCTGCCGGGGTTGCGAGTTTGTCCGAAAGGGATATCGTGGCCCTAGCACACAGGCAACGGAAGGAACACGGGTGGGTTTTAGTCAGTAAAAGTCTGACACGCCCTCCCGCTCCGCCCAGAGCGGGTGAAGTTATTTGATAATTTCCCACCCAAAAAAAAAAAAAAAGAGTTATAACATCCCACGACTCTTACAATATCCAGTTATAACATCTCACGACTCTTACAATATCCAGTTATAACATCCCACGACTCTTACAATATCCAGTTATAACATCCCACGACTCTTACAATATCCAGTTATAACATCCCACGACTCTTACAATATCCAGTTATAACATCCCACGACTCTTACAATATCCAGTTATAACATCTCACGACTCTTACAATATCCAGTTATAACATCCCACGACTCTTACAATATCCAGTTATAACATCTCACGACTCTTACAATATCCAGTTATAACATCCCACGACTCTTACAATATCCAGTTATAACATCCCACGACTCTTACAATATCCAGTTATAACATCCCACGACTCTTACAATATCCAGTTATAACATCCCACGACTCTTACAATATCCAGTTATAACATCTCACGACTCTTACAATATCCAGTTATAACATCCCACGACTCTTACAATATCCAGTTATAACATCTCACGACTCTTACAATATCCAGTTATAACATCCCACGACTCTTACAATATCCAGTTATAACATCCCACGACTCTTACAATATCCAGTTATAACATCCCACGACTCTTACAATATCCAGTTATAACATCCCACGACTCTTACAATATCCAGTTATAACATCCCACGACTCTTACAATATCCAGTTATAGCATCTCACGACTCTTACAATATCCAGTTATAACATCCCACGACTCTTACAATATCCAGTTATAACATCCCACGACTCTTACAATATCCAGTTATAACATCCCACGACTCTTACAATATCCAGTTATAACATCCCACGACTCTTACAATATCCAGTTATCTTCTGTATCAAAATCTACAATTCATACTGTTTACGCTATTAGCTGAATATGTGCGCTTTAAGTTAGTTGAAAAAGCTTAGTCATTTTCAATTATGCAGACTTCTGCTTCAAAAAACTAAAATATCAAATATTCAGCTACTGAATAACTGGTTATGATTGAAGTGCACAGAAAATTGGTTATTCAGGATCAAGCAGTATAATGGAAAGTGATACCAATGTTATACAGATAAATGCTATCACATCAGCTATAATGCAGCTCTCAGCAGTCTCGGATGCCTTAAACTGAATAGCGTATCTTTAATAGTTCTGGTCATGGCATTTTTAAGCTTTCAAAAAGAAAATCAGTGCTATCAAGAATTTATTAAGCTTAAAGCTTATTAATAGCCCAACAACCATTCAATACAGCATTTGTCTGTGCCAAAAGCTTTTATAGCTATACAATTAAGCTTTTAACTGTTATTAGTACATTTTTATACTGTTATCTGACTTATGTGTTGCTTGGGAAGTTAACAATTTGGGTCTGACAGCGCCTTTAGGTCTATTAATGGTGTTTTCGTAGTTCAAGTGGTATCTCTGACTGCACGTCTAGGTTCATATCGAGTGCATTTGAAATGCCTTCACTCGCGAACCCCGGTACATCACTGGTCTCATTTGCATTGTAGGAAATTGAATTTTTTCGCGCGCCAGGTCGTGACCTTTTGTGGTGGAAAACTGTTCGTATACCTATCTACATACAAACTGCAGAATGACCTCTGTGGTTGCTACTTTTAGGTTTCTAGCCGGTTATCAAGCTTTATTTCTTATTTTTTTTTATATTCTTTGATAGGAGTCTAAACGAAGCCGTAAATTTTCTACTAAAAAAATTCATTCGTTGAGATATATGTGTTGAATCAAGTCGATTTTAATCTTGGGCTGTTAATTTTAAACTGCGCCAAGTATATTTTGTCCGTAATAATGATACGATGTTGTATTATCAACCAAGTAAAAGTTACACATATTTCCGTTTATTCTTGAGTTCTGCAAACAAAGGTGTGAATGGTATGTTGTTCTTTGAATTTGGTAAATATTTTCGTTTATTTGCTCACTCAACGGAGTTTTTGTATTCTTTTCCGTAACCCTATTTTATTTATCATAGGTGTGAAACCAGTTGAAAAAGGCTGCTTCCTGCCTTTGCTTCCGGGTACCGGTCTATTTAGCAGGCATGCGTGCGCTCAGTTCGTTATTTTACCACCCGCATTGAATCTGCGCTCTCGGTTTGTTCAGAATCATCGGAACCCGTGGTTCGGCCTTTCCGTATGGGCGTGCGCCACATGATCGTCACGTCACCTGCAGTGCAGCCGAGGCGTGCTACGCCTTGTAGTTGCAGACCGTCAGTTTGTTTTTTTTACTAACCCTTCTCCCTTTACTTTAATTCTAATTGATATTTTTTAAACCAGCTATGTTTCGGTCGGGTCTAGTTCGTAATTTTATATATGTGTTAAAGTGTTTCTTCTTCTCTTTTTTATTTCACTACAATACATACAGATAGGTGGATGTTACATATTACGTGGGCCCCTGTTGGGGCTGTGGTTGCAGCAACTATTGCGTTATTGTGTTTACATATTCGGTTATTTTTATGAAAATGAGACCGATAATAGTCAGTAAGTACTGTTAGCGACGCAGTAAAACAATATAATTAAAAAATTGTAAAAGGGAGTGCGCAGAGTCTGAGGGGGTTGCAGGGCTGTCCCGGACTACCATTTTATTTTGCGATGACGCAGTGCCATTACTAACGTGACGGACACCGCGCGCTTTTTAGCTCAAAGTTTTGTTGTCCAACCCTACCATTTTAAAATATAAATACCTCAATCCCTTAACCTAACCCTTATGAAGTACTGTGCCTTGTTTAAGTAGAAATAATGTGTTATAGCAAAATGACCTCATTTTGCTATAGCAATAACACACATTATGTTGCAATGCATGTTGCATTGATTGGACCCTTAATCATGTTGGAGAATAAGCTTACGATAAATAATGAGGGAAATACTATGTTGTACTATACAATGTTGAAATTATAATGCTATTGGTGTTTTTTAATAAATAAATAAATACTATGAATAGTGTTGCAGTATCAAAAATAAAACTGATCCGCGTTTACGTCATTCTACTAACAAACAAATCGACCAAACTACTTTCCCCAGGCAGCGCCTTTACTTCAAAGAAAGAGGCGCCTTCAATTATTCCGCTACACAAATCAGCTACGGCGTAGCGTGACTAAAGCAGCGTAGCACAGCGTGGGCTGCTACGAGCCGAATGGTGGAAATGAATAAATAAATCCGATATGTCATACACGATAACGTCGTTTAAGGCTTTATAGTCGTTATAAGTTAACTGCCAACTCAATGCGAGGTTAAACGTTAGTTTAAGTGGGGTAGGTGCGTTGTAAGAGCTGTCGTAATTTTATATAATAAGATTGATTTTTGGCCTCATTTCCTTGATGTCGCATGGTTTAAACTTTATGACTCGTCTCTTGAAGTCTTTACTTGATATGAAGTTTTGATTGCCATGACATTTTTTAAATTATTTTTTTATCTACTCATAATACACAAGAGAGTGCAAGAGTATGCTAAGATGGTTTGGACATGTTGAGAGGATGAGTGGAACGCGACTAACAAAAGGTATTTATAAAGCAGAGGTGAGTGGAAACGCCGGGAGGGGACGCCCTAGGAGGACATACTCGTATAGTCACCAAATTGGTGATGTTCTTCAGAAAGGTCAGGTGCGTAGTACTCGCAATCGGCGTGTGTGTATGACCAGATGTATGAACGTAGGCGAAGCAAAAGGAGTATGTAAGGAGCGTAGCAGGTGGCGTTCTATAGTTTCTGCCTACCCCCATGGGAAGAAGGCGTGAGTTTATGTATGTGTATGTATGTAATACACATATAACATCACGCCTGTATTCTCCGAGGTATGGCAGAGGTATTATGTACTCCTTATTTATTTACATTTTTTTAACTCTTATATCATGCACGCAAAATGAATAGTAAGTAATGTTGAAAAATGTAATAGCTTGAATTTATGGATTTTAATGTACTATAAAGTTTCTTGTCCATTGTTCTCCATATAACAAGTAGTTCTGCGAACAATAGACCACGCGAGCACAAACTTTTTTGCAACAATTAATATATCAACCGGATATATTAAGATTCTACGGGTAGAAATCCCTGTGAGGTTTTCGTTGTGCGGCTATAAAAAAATTGTAAAATAGGCTAAGTGTTTTTAGAAATAAAATAAAAAAAAACTAAAAGTGAGCAATTCACTGCATTTTGAGGATCTATTCTGCTCATCACGCCGAAAGTCCTCATCAGATTTTCATTTTTTTTTTATAAAACTAATTTAAAGTTACTACCTTTCCAATAAATAAATTGATAGTTTAAAAAACACTAGAAAAACACGCTTTTATAAATGCACGTAAAAACAAAAAAAGACTTTTCTATGAAATCCAAAACAGCTATGATACGATTTTCCATCATGAAGTTCCAGTTCATATCTTCCGGCTCCATCATCAGATCAGTTCGACAGTACCATATTATTGTATTGTCATCAGAACTACATACAGCTGCCAATTTTCATTACGCTACGACCCTTGGAAGATGGTTAAATTAGTTACCTTCGATTCCATTACATAGTTACATACAGGTCGACCTAATAAAAGCGTGTTAAAAAGAATTATCTAAATCGGATTTCATATTTAAGGCGGAGATATCCAGTAGCACACTGTTTGCCCCTTTTTGGTGGATGGGGTGGGGGTTTTTTGATTGTAGGGGTTACTACCCCTACAATCAAAAAACCCCGATGACAAAAAAAAATCTATAAAGTTGTTAAACCTGTATACCAAGGTTTCGTGTAAATCGGTTGTAAAATACAACCTGTAGAGGAGTACCAACAAACTGACAGAGGAAAGCAAATTTGAAGCCTCCGCTTCAAGTCTGCCAAGATTTTCATTCTGAGTTCTGGCTTCGCTCGCTCGGTCAATAATAATTAATTGATTGTACTTAATTAAATGTCACAGATGGATGGATTGTGGAATCAGCTAATTTACAAAACCACTAGTTGTTTTACAAAACAGTTTTGTAATCTAAAACAGCTGAACCACGGTCAACTGGATTGCCATTGCTCTACGTTTGACAAAAATGTTACCTAAGTTAAGACGTAATGGAGAATTGCTTATCTTCAGTCACAATAGACCGCGACCGTGACCGCGTATCGGCACGCGTAGTGTGGGGCGCCCCCCAGCTAGATGGATCGACGACCTTAAAAAGGTGGCTGGGACAGACTGGATGCGAAAAGCGGAGGACAGGGTGTTGTGGCGCAGCCTGGGAAATGCATATGTCCAGCAGTGGACTGCTATAGGCTGAGTTGAGTCACAATAGGCGTTTGGTGTGGCTTCTAATATGCTGAATTGGTCGCAGTAACTAACTTAGGGCACCCTGACTAGTTCGTTTAAATTAGGTTACAAGTGTGGTCAACCGACCGAGCAAAGCAAACGGTGCCCCAGCAGCGGCCGGCGAACCCTATTTCCAAGTTGGCGCAGTTACTTGACTATTGAGCATTTTTAGGACTGAATTTCTTAAACTTTTTATTAAACAGTTAAATAAAAAATGTAAAAAAACCGTTGTTTAAAAAAGCAACCAAACGACGCGACGAGGCTTGGATATACAATATTACCTACAACTTGTATTAAACTTAAAGGGCCAACACATAATATTTTTTTACATTTTAGGTGTGTCGAGGGTTTTTAAATTTAACTTTTATTTCCTGTTTTTTAAACTTTATTTATGTAGTCAACCGAAAATGCAGCCAAATTATATCGATTGTTGAACTTCGATATTTAATAAAAATGTTTACATTTAGAGTAACCTGTAGATTATTATGACCCTCACCACTTAGCTTGTGCTCGTCAAAACGCATCCTATGAGCCCTCTCACACAAGGTAGATGCCGTACACCATTGAGGAGTTCTTCTGGCGGGTTGGGTACCCTGCAGGATCCTGATGATGCCTGTGCATCAGGTCAATCATACAGATTATATCAGGTTATCATACTTTTGTAATATCATTGGCAACCTGTCCCATTGACAGTATTACAAATTTTGGATCGATCAGACCAGTGGAAGTTGTTTATACCTCTTCATCAACTAGAAAAGAGGTTATGATTTTCAAACGGCTGAGCAGATATTCTTGAAACATCGCTAAGAATAAGAATACTTTCAATTAAGACACCTTTCAACCAAAAAAGGTATCAACATCAGGAGACATGATGCCACAGACAGATACACAGATATGCAGATATACACTATAAACTTATAATATTACTTTAAAATTACTGTTTTCACTTCAATTTGGGTAATTTTCACTCATCTTACTCGTTTTATTTATTTCTTTTTCAGACGCCATTATTATTGTTGTGATACACAGCGCCACTCAAACTGAAGTTAAACAGAAATCAGATCGTTGATTAAAGGCAGAACAATTCAGGTAATCACTACTGAAGGTAGACACAACCGAAGGTAGACCAAAGCAGAGGTAGACTAAACTGGTGTCAGTTTTTTTTTTTTAGGTATGGCATCTCGCAGTTGACCTTGAGAGGCCGTGACTGCTTAACCGGTACTGGTGTCAGCTGTGATGACCGCTTTTATATATTCTAGGCTCGGTCTAGAAGCTTCGTCAATTTAAAAATTAATTCTTGTTTGATTGTCAGCCAGAATTAATAAAAACAGCTTTACAACACTAGCTAAGTGTGACCTACACTAGCGAAGTAGACCTGGCCTAATCAAGAAAGCTATAAATTTTAGAAAATTAAAACACAGACAGGTGACAATTTATAATGAAATATGTCAAAGTCAAAGTGGATATTCTGAGATTGTTTAAAAACACAATTAAAAGAGACTAAAAGGTTGTGTTTTTGAGCGTTAATAGTGTTCCAGGAGTAATTTGTAAAGGGGATGATAATATATGTGTAAGACATCTGGTTTAAAAACAAAGAATAGATTTAACAAGATTTGATGGACATAGTAGGCCTTTAAAAGGTAAATATAGGTATAAATATAATAAAGATGTGGCTTTAAATAGCAAAATACCACAGGCTTTGAAAAAGTTGTAGCCGGAGCGTTATAATTATTGTTTTTTATTGTTAAACGTTAGAGATTGTAATTGAGGAAAGTAAATTTGGGTGATGAGAGTGCAGTTTACTTAGCAGATCACTAGGCTTAGTAATTGTTACATTTGATATGTTGCTTAAAACTAGGTCTAGAACTCTGCAGCCAGCATTAGGGACAGTGTTCAATTAATAGAGTTCATTAATTGACAAAAAGTCTACCAGCGAGTAACCCAGTGAATTTTCATAGTTTGATGGTGGGAGATATTGGTCATCGTCTCTCCTGCTGTTCCAGGCAATAAAACATAAATTAAAGTCGCCCAGAATCACAATATCATCAACACTACTCATCGCCGTGTGAACGGGGTAAATGTACGTACCGTATGCATATATGCAATAAATTATGTACCTTAAACATAATTTCCATGTAATACTATATCCCCGTACGTGTCTCTTCGCTCTGTATCTGATCGCGGCCGCCACGGATGTTCTTCGCTCTGTATCTGATCGCGGCCGCCACGGATGTTCTTCGCTCTGTATCTGATCGCGGCCGCCACGGATGTTCGCATGATCCCCTCACTAGTTGTAACGTATAATATCAATACGATCGTTACGTGTGGACTTAGCTTTATTACGTAAGCGGACGCGTGTGACGTAAGAAGTTGATTCTGAAGTGATATTGATGAATACGTGGTGAATGAGTTAGATAAGGTAGAATTGGTAAATGAGTTTTTTGATAGCTAACGATTTGACTTCTTGAAAACTAACTAGGTATTTAAACTGAAGGTTGTGGAGGAAATGAGCTTTTCATACAATGCAATAAGACCTTTTCGTATATCGGATAATTTTTTAGCCACTTTGATCAATAATAGTACTTTAGCCACAATGCATTATAGGTATGTGTAATCTGCGTTCGCTGTTTAGTTTCCAAACATGTAAACAAATAAGAGGTTTTGGAAAAATAACTTTAATACGTACTCATTATAAAGTTCAATTTGCGCTACAACTTCAAAAAAATTTATGAAAATTTTTTGACTAGTAAACTTAATTTGTACTGGAATAAAGTTGATATTTGATTCAAGTGGAAATAACACCAATTGGAAACTAAACGCACTTACTGAGGTGTAGCACTATCCATTAAAGTATTCGCGATTTCAATAATATTGCTGACGAAGACGAAGGTATAACCACTTTCCAGGTGTCCATTCGGGCAGTAGCCGCTGCATAACATACAAAGATACGTTATAATCAGTTTGACATCGACTTTTAAAATCAATAGAACGTATAACCCACCTAACTATACCCTCACCTATCTCAGGCTAAAAATATCTCTTCCAGTAAATAATATAGTTAATGCTCTGCAGACGTGATTTGTTCGAGACGCACCGGCCAATAAGGATGCGTTCATTTATTCACTATCCGTATGACTGTGCCTTAAATAAGTAACATCTTCTAACGATAACATAATATTTCGTCTGTGGCCCCCAAGGAGTAGGCGGAAGTGGGTATCACCCTCAAACGTCAGCTATGTTTAAGTTCCATGTTATAAAAAGGAAGGCTATTGCCACTAAAGCCAGGATCCTCCGGCATCCATTCGTTCTCATGGCGGTCCATGGTATACGAAGTAGCCTACGCCAGCACCACATCTCGAAAGCATTGATCTTATTGCTTTCGCGGCCTTTTAATGCACTACGTTTCCCGCTAGTACGACGGCAGATTTCCTCAAGCCAGGTACCCTCACTCGTGATCAAAGACCACGAACTCACTGACTTTCTCATAGCCGTCAAGTGGATTTGAGCTTGGAAGAAGATGAGTACGGTCTCCACCATAGATATTGAATGCGCGCGGTTTATTTGAACTGGCAATGCATTCCACCAATGAGTGGCCTGGACAGATCATTATTTCTTTTGTTGATTCTGATTGGTGATAAGAAAGGTATGGCACATATACGTGCAAGCTAATTGCGTGCTCTGGTGCAAGTTACTAGCAGTATTCCTGGCCTAACCGGGTGTAAATCCAGACTATGAAACGATACTATGACGTCTTTAATTCTAATTTAGGTAATATTGATTCAGACATAATCTGTGGGCTCTCAATGGAAATGGAGACTCAATTTGATGCACTAATTAATTTAATTGTGGAAAATACAAAGCTAATAGTTTTAAGGCTTTTTGTAAAGGGATTTTCATATATTTTTTTGCTATTTACTGAAATATATATATATATACTTATATATACATGCGATCTCTCCACGATGACAGACAGAAGGTTTCCTTACTATCACAGTTTGTCGATACATAAAATAAAACATATAACGCGGCACTTCGAACGAAGGATTTTAGTAAAGTCAGCTAAATTAACTATTTATCCAATTGATTAACAAGCTAAATAAAATTGTCCGTGTATTGAAATCACAACTGTTATTCTTGTCAATTTGATAAAAAAATAATTTCCCTGGGTGTACTATGGAAAAAATTTCCGTGTATCTTCCAATAACTGACAAATATGTATATATGTATTTTAATTGATGGTTTATTCATTATATACCTTTGTAGGTGAACTCAATTCATAGACGATTTCCAGCATTTTAAACCTAGCCATAATAACTACGGCTCTGTTTTTGTATAAAATGAGTAGATCAGCTAAATCATTACGAAAAACTATAATACAACTGTATAAATGCATCTTGACCCCGATAAGTGGGTCACGAAGCCTCGCAAGAGTTCACAGTTGAGTAACTGTAGTGTGTGTAAGGAGTTTTGTTAAAACGACAATAATTTATTTCGTTTTGTAAAGAATGTTAATTTGCTCTTCAAGGTGGAATGTGCTAACTATTGTGTCATGAGCAACGACAGAAAATATTGTATGAGAAACGGCATCTAAAAATCAGTTTTTCAGATACAACATAACGTGGAGGGCATTAACCAGGGTCAATTCTAGACTCCGACCTGGTAAAACCCAATAGGACTTTGCCCAACTGGCATTCAAAACCCAATAGAGCAAGTAAACGTTACTGTTGAGCATTAGGTCCTTGGTTCGATTCCTAGGACGGGCAAAGTGTTATTGGGTTTTTCCATCACGAATTTCTCAATAGCAGCCGGGAGTGTGCCCGGTTAATAGCTCGTCCCACCTATCACATGGGTCTTAAGGTCACTAAACTCCTGCCTAACCCTTAGGTTGTGTAAGTGTATGTGTATGCGATGTCTTTTCAAATTTAATTACATTTTAACAACTTTTCAGTTACACATCCTCTCTATCATATTTCCTGATTGTGTTACCGATAATAATGTACTCTGAAATAACTCAATTTGCCGTCACCCTCGCACTCGATAACACAATTTGTACATAACATTAGGGACATATAATACATGCTGACAGTTTCCTTGAGCTTCAGATATCCTTATTGACACGTTTCAACGAATTTATTGAATAAGGATATTTAAAATTTTCTACCTAAGTCTTGTGCGTAGAACTGACTCAATGAAAATAACGACAGCGCGCACACTTGCAACAAAGTAGTCCCATTATCGAAGTTGGCCAAAACTTACTGTTTGGACTCAAGACAAAACTATTCTGCCCATCCCCGTGATTACACCATGTGTATCAAACATGTGTTTTACATGTTGTGCCTATTGCTTTCGCTTATTAAACTTCAAAAATGGCGAAATGGCTGAACGGTACCCTACATCGTGGGATAGACGAGAAAAAAAACCGGCTAAGTGCGAGTAGAACTTGCGCACGAAGAGTTCCGTACCATTATCTATAAAAACGGCAAAAAATTCCCGTTTGTTGTATGGGAGCCCCCCTTAAATATTTGTTTTATTTCAATTTAATGTGTAGCGTCATCAACATCGCCACATACGAACTACGCGTCACACTGACGTCACGCAAAATCCTGCATCGCGCAAGCAGAGTTTACCGCGCGTCTAGCATCTATACAACGTCCCGACATCAACCGTCGGGCAGTTGCCCACCAGACACAACACCCGTCTGGTCGGAGGATCCTCCCTTTTCTATGGTGGATGAGTGAACTTTACACCCTGTTCCTCATACCCCAAAAATGTTTTATTTTTAAAATGAATATATAACTAAATATTCTGTGAATATTTAAAGCGTCTACCTGTTGCCGTTATCAATATCAAGCAAAAACGAGCAAAAAAACCACGTTTGTTGTATGGGAGCCCCCTTAAATATTTATTTTATTCTGTATTTCAGTATTCGTCGTTATAGCGGCAACAGAAATACATCATCTGTGAAAATTTCAACTGTCTAAATATCACGGTTCATGAGATACAGCCTGGTGACAGACGGACAGACAGACAGACAGACAGACGGCGGAGCCTTAGTAATAGGGTTCCCGATTTACCCTTTGGGTACGGAACCCTAAAAATATCATCTCCCCCACTTTACGTGTAAAGCTGTACCCTTAAAAAAAAAATATTAAGATTTTATTATACCACTTTGTCGGCGTGATTATGTGTGCGTGTGTATATCTCCCTATACACACACATATATACCTATACATATACATACATACCTATGCCAAATTACAGCTTTGACTGCGGAACCCTAAAAAAAAATTTAAAAATAAATACGAGTATAACTAAAAGTTAATTATTTAGTAACCTTTCCACTAAAACTGCTTTTTAGGGTTCAGCACCCAAAGGGTAAAACGGGAACCCTAGTAATGAGGCTCCGCCGTCTGGCTGTCTGTCCGTCTGTCACCAGACTGTATCTCATGAACCGTGATAGCTAGAAACTTGAAATTTTCACAGATGATGTATTTCTGTTGCCGCTATAACAACAAATACTAAAAAACTTTTTTGCTTGTTTTTGCTCGATATTGATAACGGCAACAGGTAGACGCTTGAAATATTCACAGAATATTTAGTTATATATTCACTTTAAAAATAAATAATTAAATTAAAATAAAACAAATAGTTAAGGGGGGCTCCCATACAACAAACGTGTTTTTTTTTTGTCATATTTATAGATAATGGTACAGAACCCATCGTGCGCGAGTCCGCATCGCACTTGGCTGGTTTTTTTACTACTGGTAGACGCTTCGTTTTTCCTTAGCTCGCCTTTAAATTTTGCTACACTCCAAGTCGCATACATCATCAACTAGTTTTTGTTTCATTTGTAATCGACAACAGTAAACACATACACAACAATGGCGGTTTATGGACTAACAACAGTGCTGCCGATCTATCCCGAGCATTCATTTTTAACCACATTGGAATAAATATTAGTGGAATAATTCACTATCGAAACTTGTCACACAATTATTGGCAATGTTGTGCAAAAATCCCATTCTTTATTCGATCTTTCGTAGTAAACACGCGCCTTCGGTCAGTGAGGGCAAGCCTACAGTCTTGAGTTATGGGGTTTTTATTCACTAGACTATAATCTCTAACGCCTATACCAAAAGGTTGGTATTGCAGGGGAGGCGTGATAACATTTTAGCCTAATGGTTAGTCTAGGTTGTTTTGTAAAAAGTGTTATTGTGTTGAAGGTGTGTTTACTAGTGTTTTGGTGTCAGGGGAAATATTATGAACGAAGCGCTGGCTTGTGATATTTTATGTACTGATTGTAGTAAGTAATAATATTGGGTAGGAAAATACAATGGGGATAATCAGAGCTTATTCGTTATATTTATCATTATTATATTTACTTAGGTGAATCTTTATTAAGGTAATGTTTAAATACAATAGAAATTACTCCAATGATTTGGTGCTATAAAACTCACTCTCTTTTTTTTATTTTATTTTTTTATTTTATGCTAAAGAGAAGAAGAATATTATTGTGTCCGATTGAAAGGTTTTTGGGTTTTTTAGATTTGCGGATTAAATTATATAAAATTGTTAGCGAAGAATAGTCACCTTCAGGATAGATAATAACGAACAAGTAACATTGTACCTTAATCTAATAGCAATTAAGTTGTAAACTGCCTAACAACGCAATTAATGAAGTTTTACTTCAGAATCGAGTCAATAAAGGTTTTGTTGAATTTTAACAAGTTTACTGTTAGTCCTTATCGTTTGGGCACGATCGTGAATAATAGTTGTTTATTGTGTTTAAACCTTTTCCTTGAAATTAATTGAGATTGGAATGACACTGGATTCAAATCTTTGAGATAGTATTAAAGTTTCTGATAGATTTATTTATTTGAAAACAGTTTGGGATAGGTAATAATATTAAGATATTAAATGAAAATACGAACCACTGGAAGTATCCAAAGCCATATTTTTATTTAGAAATGCGTTTTCCAGTTTAAGTTTTCTCATGTTTCGAGGTTGCGTGTATTTACTCGGAAAATACAGGAAAGTGTTTTAACCAGTGCAGATTTTTTTTTGCTGGCTTAGTATCTTACCATTTCCACTATTTTTTCATTATTTTTTTCCCGACTTGAAATACTAATAAAATACCTAAAAACTTATATTACACTTTTTTTGTACTAAGACATTTTATATCTAGTTCGGACACATATGTTCAATATCACATCATAGAATAAAAGTGTAATATAGTGTACCTTAAAATATTTAAATGTCTGTTTGATTTTGAACAAATAAATTATTCTTATTCTTATATCAAAATAAAAAATATATGTTTAATAAAACTCGCTTAAGTTTAACTTTACGCAATAAAATCAAAAATTTGCGCTCTGGTTAAAAAAAAATCCTGTATAATGGTATGCTGTTTGTGTAGTGTACTGTCATATTTCATACCGTGCGAGAATCGAATCAAAACTCAAAGCATTTATTTCAATTAAATCAATTACAGGCACGTATGAATTGTCCAGGAGTTGGTCAGAGAAATATAAAGCTAGTTGCCATTCCAAAGCATAGTAGGTTTCTATGGAGAAAAATGGGCAAGAAACTCCATGGAATCTCTCTTAAATCAAAATGTTGTTACAAAATATTGGTTCTCCAGAAAGGTCAGGTGCGTAATACTCGCAACCGGCGTGCGTGTATGACTAGATATTTGAACGTAAACGAGGCAAAAAGAGTATGTAAGGATCATAGCAGGTGGCGTTCTGTAGTTTCTGCCTACCCCCATGGGAAGAAGACGAGAGTTTATGTATGTATGTAAATATTGCTTACATCATTCAAGTTGAAATTATACATGTGAGAACGACATAGAAAAACGTGCACGTTAAAAACGTCCATAGTAAACAATAAAGTATATGTAGTCGGTACAATGTTCTCAAACACGGGCGATGTAATAATATAATACTCAGAGATTAAATTATACAATGCAAAGATAGTCTTCAAATTGTCAGCAGCTCTAACAGTATTTTCAAATACCTATCAATTTGTTTATGCGCCCTTGTTACTGTGCAGTACCCCATGAACAATGGTCTACTCAGCCAGTCTAACACCTGGTTGAACTTATTGTTCCCTATTTCTAGTTTTATAATTGTGTCTTTCACCTCTTTTTACTAAATATATGTAGAGTTTTCCTTATGTACTTATGTACTTCATGGTTTCATATCTGTTGTGACGAGATTTCACTAAACTGAGCGCAAGTTTACCTAGTCCGTATTGCTCGTTGGTAAGGTTTCGTTATGAACGCAGTTGAATGCCTTGGAAAGGTCACAAAATATTCCTATGACATATTGGGCCTCTTCTCAAGCTGTATAATATGTACAATAATATGTTGTAAACATTAATTTTAAAATTAGACAATAAATACAAAAGAGACCAAATAAAACAAAAGTACCTAACAGAAGGGTATGCTTCCGAGGTGGTCCCATTGCCACTAAATCAGAATCTGATGAGGGGATCCTATGGAAATCGAGGGAAATCCTCAAATTTTATAGGCATACCTATAGCGATTAGAGTATTTTTTATAGTAAATCGTGCATTTGCATTCGAAAAGCACCATTTGGTGAAGTGGCACTGATGATGAAGACCACAGATGGCCAACGGAACTACTTAATAATAAGTATTTCACCGTTGCGATTGGATTAGGCACTTTAATATGGTTGCTAAACAATTTATGCTCGTCAAAATGTATATAGTGAAGTTCACCATCAGTTCGCCTGGTTCTTACCAGGAGAAGTCCTCAACAATTAATGCCACTGCATCGGGAAAAGTAATATTTTGTAAAAGGTGATAAGCATTTGACATTAGGCTATTGTAAATTGGATAAATTACAAACTGACACACTAAAAAGTTAAAAATAAAAACTATTTACAAAATAAAACCACCCGACTTCCAAAAAAAAACACTACAAAGTGAAAAAAACTTTAATTTCGGAAGTCGGTGGCAAAAAACTAAAATACAGATCCTATAAGACACCGACTTCCGAAATTGAATTTTTTTCAATTTGTAGTGTTTTTTTTTTTGGAAGTCGGTTGTTTTTTTTTTGTAAAAAGTTTTATTAATAAATTTCGTTGTTAGTACTACGGTCATGTTTTTTTTCACATATCCAAAAACAACAACCATTTAGCTGGCAGGGGGACACTAGACTTAACAAATTGAGCACCTTTGATCTTACGCAAACGGATCCCTGAATCAAAATATGGTCTTCACAGACCCTCAATATTTTTGAACGGCCTATCCAACGATACTCCAGATCATGGGATAGACGAGAAAAATAATATCATCCCCACTTTACGTGAAACCCTGAAAAAACCCTTTTCCAAGGTTTCATTATACCACTTTGTCGGATTGATTAATATGTATATCCATGCCAAATTACAGCTTTCTCTGAGCTAAGCTGGGGACAGACAGACGGACATGGTATATAAGGGTTCCTTGTTGACTACGGAACCCTAAAAGAGCTTAATAGTCTACTGAATTTAAATAATTTTACGAAATATTAGTATTAAAATCACCACAAATAATTAGGGCTTTGTTACTGGCTGCAAGTTTCGCTACCTAGGACATCTTCCATTATTGACTCAAATAAAGAAAAGTTTTGATAATTAGGGGTCTGTACACGCACACTATAGCATGTTCATCTAGCTCAACACAGGGCAGTTCAATGCAATGTTCAACAGATAAACCAACTATTTCATAACATAACGTTGCTTAGATTTTGAACAATTGAGAGAGAACTAACGATGATTTAGAGAACTTCTACGTACTACGTTTGCGAGATTATTCCCCATTTTTTTTTAATGTGATAAACATATAAACATGGGAAATAATCTCGCAAATAAATCAAAACGGCTACTTCCCGGTGACCAAAAACCATGAAATTTGGCAAGAAGCAAGGTCTTTCAGCACAAGCAAAGGAAAAAGGCTGAAAATCATTTTTTATTATTATTTTATCACTTTAAAAAAAATATCCGATTATAAACTTACATTTGCAGTTGTAAAATGGACCGTGGCGTATATCGATGTACGGGAGAACATGTTTTACAACTACAATGTTAAGTTTGTTTTTGGGATTCATCCTAACTACGGAACCGTTAATTTTGCGTAGTCTGACATGCACTTGACTGGTTTATTTCTAATTATATTAGGGCCCTACCTCGAAAATAAATAATAGTTTGATGGGCGTGGCTTATTACATGCGTGCGGGGCGAGTGGCGGGTCCGTCACAAACTTATCTGAACCAGTGGCCAAAAGTAGTCTAACGAAATCAATAACCGGAATTTAAAAACTTTGGCTTTGGTTAAACGTTATTCTTGTCACTTTCGCACAACTGTCAAACTAAAAGTGTAAGAAACAAATTTGTTTTTTTAAAAAACAATTGATAACATCCTTTTTTTTGAAGGTAAAGAAAAAAGTAAATAATACACGCCGTTTAAATCCGCAGTTCGAACGACAGCAGCTGTTTATTTTAGGTTACCGGTGAGAGTGTGTACCGGTGACACTGTACTTATTAACCGATTTCCAAAAAGGGGTTATATGTTCGTCTGTACAGTCAGCCTCAAAAACATTTATACATCGACAAGAATTAATTAAGGGCGAATTTCACCAATGAGACTGAACGTGATCAGCACATCTAAACTTAATAAAATAATATACTTCAATGTGTAGCCACAAAATATAAGACATATTGAGTGCTTAATTGTAGCTACTCATTGGTACAGTATTATGGAACACAAACAGTAGATAATCAAATGAATTCTTGTTGATGTATTCATCTTTTCGAGGCTGACTGTATGTTTTTTTTTTATGTATATTCACCGTTTTCTCCATCTATTTTGGACCTAGTTTCAAAGAGTATTTTCTCGAAGTAGCCACATTGTCACCAAGTCAGAATCTGATGTGGGAACCCCATGGAAATTGAGGGAAATCCTCAAATTTGATAGCGACCTGTAGCGATTTGGGTATTTTTATAGTAATTTATGCATTTGCACTCGGAAAGCACCGTTTGGAGAAGTGGAACTGATGAAGAAGACTTCAGATGGCCACCGGAACTACTTAATAATAAGTATTTCACGGTTGCGATTCGATTAGGTACTTAATATGGTTGCTAAGCAATTTATGCTCATCACGATGCATATGGTGAAATGGAGCTAATGGTTCTTACCAGGAGAACTCCTCAGTTGTAATGTCCCTGCATCGGGAAAAGCAATATTTTGTAAAAGGTACAAAGCAGTTGACATTAGGCTATTGTAACTTAGATAAATTATAAACTGATCCAATAAAAAGTGAAAAAAAAAAATACAAAAAAAAAACACAAAAAGACTTGAAAACTTGTTGTGAAATTTCAACATTTATATCTGTAACTTTTATGGTGTACATAATAAAGAGTATTCTATTCTATTATATTCTATTCTAAGACTTCCAAAAAAATATTGCAAAGTGAAAAAGTCAGTCGCAAAAAACTAAAATATAGGTTAAAAGAGAGTTATTTTCACTTTGTAGTGTTTTTTTTGGAAGTCGGTTGTACTTTTTTGAAAGTAGTTTTTTTTTACTTTAATATATATTTACAGGAATACAAAAATCCCAAGTAATGTTATGCAATTAATTACACCTTATTTTCACTTAATTACTAATCAAAATTAATAAAATATACGGAAGAAAATTTTTACATGTCACCACTTCATTTTCAATCGAATTTGTCCGTAGTATAAGAGACTAAACACATTGCCAATACACACTCAGTAAAGATTGCAAGACCCAACACTGTAAATCGCCGTATCAACTATGTAAACAATTTTCATCCATGTCACAAGTACTTAGTAATCTTATTCTGAGAATTTAATAAAAAGGAAATAAGCACGCAATTTACTTACATAAAGCTATGATTGATGAGCGCGACTGAGTGGACGAACGACGTGCGACTGAGAGTGGATGAACGACGTGCGACCGAGAGTGGACGAACGACGTGCGACCGAGAGTGGACGAACGACGTGCGACCGAGAGTGGACGATCGACGTGCGACCGAGAGTGGACGAACGACGTGCGACCGAGAGTGGACGAACGACGTGCGACCGAGAGTGGACGAACGACGTACGACCGAGAGTGGACGAACGACGTGCGACCGAGAGTGGACGAACGACGTGCGACCGAGAGTGGACGAACGACGTGCGACCGAGAGTGGACGATCGACGTGCGACCGAGAGTGGACGAACGACGTGCGACCGAGAGTGGACGAACGACGTGCGACCGAGAGTGGACGAACGACGTGCGACCGAGAGTGGACGAACGACGTGCGACCGAGAGTGGACGAACGACGTACGACCGAGAGTGGACGAACGACGTACGACCGAGAGTGGACGATCGACGTGCGACCGAGAGTGGACGAACGACGTGCGACCGAGAGTGGACGAACGACGTGCGACCGAGAGTGGACGAACGACGTGCGACCGAGAGTGGACGAACGACGTGCGACCGAGAGTGGACGAACGACGTACGACCGAGAGTGGACGAACGACGTACGACCGAGAGTGGACGAACGACGTGCGACCGAGAGTGGACGAACGACGTACGACCGAGAGTGGACGAACGACGTGCTACCGAGAGTAGACGAACGACGTGCGACCGAGACTGAACGAATGACATGAAGGAACTTGTGCTGTTACCGAAAGAAATGACACGGCACAAGATTCTTCTTGTTACAAGTTTGATTGGTCTAAGTGTTGTGTGTTTGATATTAGTCAATGATTTAATTAAAGTAAGCTCGTGGAAAAGAAAGAAATGAATTCTGGTTCTGAAAGAAGCATTAATAAATGAACAATGAATCTACAAATCCAACGCCGCATCAATAAACCTGTAAATATGTAAAGTCAGGTAATTTAATTGTATAACAAATTGACTACCAATTTAAAGTATCCGTACGGCACCTATACTTAAATCACAACCATCATTCTTTAGCAGTTTTATCAATTAACTATAATACAGCAAATCCACGTAGTGTGTCAATTTGATGAACAATTATTTCCCTGGCTGTACAACATGGGTGTATAACCTAAAACAAAAAGAAAACATTAAATTAAGATATCACAACATTGTGCAACGTGCGTACATTAGTCGTTAATTAATAGAACTGCCATTTTGATAAATTTCATTTATCTCGCGACATTCGGGCTTCATCATCCAAATTGACGTACGATATTATACAAATTGGACATAGTAAATGCATCCTGACAGATGTCAGATTAACTACTCTGTTCCGGCGAGGTTGTGTAACGTTATCAGCAGAACTGTGGACAGCTGCTGCAGTGAGTGTAACTGTGTTATCGTGGCGGTAACTGTGTTATCAGTGAATGTCGGGTTGAGTCATGTATGTAAGTGGAATTGAATGGATGTAGGGAATATGCTTCGAGTTCGTTATTTAGTGGCGTTTTGACACTGTAGCATGTCATTTTTAGAAAAAAATCGGCTATTACATAACAGTACCTAATGGACAGATTTACTAGTACCCTATTTTTTGAGATTTTTTGACGTGTTGTTTTGGATTTTAACTTGAAATCATGTATTTTTTATTTATGATTTGAAAATTATAGAAATAACAATGATTTAACCACCAACAACCTTGTAACATCATATTAACATGATGGAATGCAAATAGAGATAAATAATATGTATATATATTTTTTTAACCTTTTAATTAATAAATTAAAAAGCACTACTTAAGTATTCTCAATAAATATAAAAACACATGTACACTCAATAAACTACAAAATGTGTGCGTCAGCTTTCCTTTACACTTTTAACTCACAAACAATCTGTGATTAACCTCTATGGGACATGTTTCAGCATCATTCTACAATTTTATTAGCAGAGGGATGTACCAGCTGGGGGGGGGGGGGGGGGAGTACGTGATGCTATTGTTAATGTGGATGTATTGTGACATTGGTAACAACCGATTTTATACCGAAGCAGTACCGGCGGTTTTCATGGTTCAAGTGTTCTACTGCCGATGTGGGGGTGCTCGTGCTGTGTCAGTGTTAACAATAATTTGACTTTGATACCGTCTTCATTGCGTAGCAGTATGGACGGTATGTGGGAGCACTGTGACAATCAAGTTTGACCTGCTGTTTAATGTTATCAGTTGGTTGTTATACTGCTTGTTGGGAAGTCGTGTGTTTTATCTGCTCTGTATGACTTGGTTACGGTTTGTACTAGCTAATTGCTATAACATATATCGCGCCTGTACTCCCTGAAGGGTTGGGCAGAGTTGTACCTGTAATACACCCACATTTCGCTAGCTATTTTTAAGTTCTATGTGACAGGGAGCAGGCCTACTGCCATCAATCGGGCACAAATCCAGGCTGCGGGCTGCGGCTGAGCAATGTCTGCTACTAGCCAATTTTTACGACAAAAATAATTTTGCAGATTTTTTATTTCTCCTTTGAACTCCCTCTATTGATTCTCTCTCATTCATCTAACCGCATATAAGTTTGGCGGATATTTGAGTGTCTCCTAATATTTATGGTTTTACTTGTTCCAGGTCAGTTACAGCGTCTTATATGAGTCTCACCACCAGGTGAACTGTGGTAAGTTATGGCTTGTTAAAAACTTAAAACAATCAGGCACATTTTATGTTGTACACATAATGAGAATAGTCCACAGTTAACTTGGTAGTGGTCGTCAGTTCGCATCTCTCCCATTGCACTATTTTGACGTGAAATTCACTCCTTTCACAAGCACATTTAAGAATTGTACGGGTTTACAAGGAAATTAGTAAAATATGTATGTATTTACACTATATTGTATATAAAATATAACTTTCTTTTCTACGAATCATCTTTGACAAAAAAGTATCACAAGTCAATCCACTAAGTTGACTACCTGCCAGAACAGATCGCACAAATTCTTAAAACAAACACACCTATGAGTCGTTTCAATTGAATTACCCTTTCAAACAGCCAGTGCATAGAGTCACTGGTCACGTAGAGCACGGTAGAGCATGGCATAGCGCGGTAGAGCCACAAATAGTTCGGTTTGCTCTCTGCATACTATATGTTGCGGTGACTCTATGTATCTTGATTGATAGAGACTGTGAGTAACGAGATATTGCATCCTATGGTAGCGGGTTATAGAGATCTGAGTAATATTGTGCTATTACGAAGAGGGTCGTGTGGTTTAAAAAAAATAGATTAGTTTATTTGTTCCAAGAGGTCAAAATTGTTTTGGAAAACGAAGCGACTTCCAAAAAAAAAACACTACAAAGTGAAAAATAGCTTTAATTTCGGCGTCTTTGGCACTGTATTTTAGTGTTTTGCCACCGACTTCCGAATTTAAAGTAATTTTTCACTTTATAGTGTTTTTTTGGAAATCGTTTGGTTGACAGTTTGTAATTTATCTAAGTTACAATAGCCTAATGTCAACTGCTCATCGTCTTTTACAAAATATTTATTTTCCCGATACAGAGGCGTTGAGGAGTTCTCCTGGTCAGAACCAAGAGAACTGGAGCTGATGGTAACTTGACCATATGCATTGTGACGAGCATAAATTGTTTAGCAACCATATTAAAGTGCCTAATCGAATCGCAACACATGAAATACTTATTATTCAGTAGTTCCGGTGGCGTCTGTGGTCTTCATCATCAGTTCTACTTCACCAAATAAAAAAAAAAGAAGAAAGAAAGAAATTACGTTTATTTGCGGTAAACATAACGCAAAGAAATAAAAACACAAACACGAAATGGTACTTTTCAAGAGCAAACGCATCAGTTACTATAAAAATTACCCAAATCGCTATGGGTGTGCCTATAAAATTTGTGGATTTCCCTCGATTTCCATGGGATCCCTCATTAGATTCTGACTTGGTGACAATGGGACCTGGAGAGCAAACCGTTTAAAAAAAAATGCAAAGCCGTCTAGATATGACGTGAGTTATGCCCGAACATACTTAAAAATATATAAACATCCGAATTGAGAACTTCCTCCTATTTTGAAGTCGGGTAAAAACTTAATAAAATGAAAATTAAATACTAAAAATATTCCGTCGATTTGATTTTTGTTCGTAAATAGAATTGTTGATACATTCAGGACATCTTGCTCCACTGATAAATTATTGTTGTTTATAACATCGTTTTGTCTCGGTCATCTTCAAACGATTGACAGAAATAGACCAAGGTTGTTTCAAGGTGATTGGTTGTTTGGTAATTTTTGTGGAGCAAACAGTCATTGATAAGAGCGGCTGAATTTTATTTCATTTCAATGAAGATTAACAATCTCGATTCGTCGGCAATCTGCTACGGCGTAGCTAGCGTAGCGGTTACGTCTACGAAACTTCGTAGGCCTTTTGGTATATTGTTCAAACGCTTGCTTCGTTTCTTACTATAATTTTCCGACACTCAAGATCAGAGGTACAAGAAATTGCTCATATTTTCCAGGAACACTGATTAATGAATAAATCATTTTCACAATCACAAAGTGACATAATACAAAACCAAAACTCAGCTTCTTAACAACATTAAACTCAAGTTCGGGCATTATCATCCGCTGGGGGATGAAAGGCTGATGGCGGATGGTAGATGGTGGGCAGTCATAAATAAAAAACGCATCAATTATGAAGCATTCGGAAAGGATCCGCTGCGAGGGCTGTTGAGCTCAAGGGCTGGGTGCGTTTACGTTGCGAAAGACGGATTTTATTATATAGGGTGTTATATTATTATCAAAATCTTCTAAAAACAGTTCTGTGACCGGTCGGTTGATATAACTCGTAGTATCGCAGGTAAAACACTTTATTTAAAGGGGGAAGAGGTGCTGTGAGCAAAAGAGTTTTCTAAACTATTCAAATGCGCCAATTTGCATGACTAGTGTGTCGACTTTATATATTTCGCATGGAAATAAAACGCATGATTGACATAATAAATTGTCAGGTAAATGTGTAACTGAAGCTGCACAATACTATGTTTTATGTAATATTTAAACATAATCATTGCGTTAAATGAAGTGAATAAACATTACGATATCAAAGACGTACAAAATTAGCAGAAATCTAACCAATATTCCCAGAAGAAGTTATTAGTGTACACACAAATCGCTCCAAAAATATGTTCTTCTAATTTTGACATCAATCTAAAAGTTCTGACTCAGATTATTTTATGTTTCGCGCCACCAAAGCGCGTCGATAAGTGAGCGACAACCTTTACCGCGGTGCGTTAGTTACTACCACTTTTGTCGCGCCGCCGCAGCTCAGGGACACAAAATAGTCAGGCACAGAAGGTCGTCTTCATACAACCAGTGAACACAGGACACAGACACGCCTCGACGTACTGCGAGTGTTACACTGTCTGTCCACCGCACAACGTCAACGAGAGTCAATGACAAACGATCGCGGTGGACAAACGGCCTCGTCTAGAGAAAGAGAAATATAGGCTTTGACGTACTCTACAGGCCGAGCTACCGTTGCGTGAGTATTTATCTTCTTTGTGTTAGGGCTGTCCGGAACCTCGGCATTCCCAACGGAGGAAAAAGAATGATGCTTTCTTCCTTACTTATTCGGGGCGACATTTCTTATAAAGTTGATTAATTAGAGAATTGTTCCTGCAACGATATTGTCTCATGTATTTTGTTTAGAGAATTTGTTCCACCTTTTTTCGGGTATTTTTTACGAAGACTCTTTTGTAGTAATAAGACGTGACAGGTCTGTTTTTGCTTATATTTCTTTTTCAATAGAAACTAATGTGTTGCATAATTATGTTTACTATGAAGAATTCAACATGTCGTTATTTCTGTAAAAAGATCAAAATCCACATAAAGAAGGATTCCTATGTTTGCTTTATGAAAGGTTAAAACGGTGATGTCGAGAACAAATAACTCAATTCTGAACTTGATCAAACTTTACAAAGGTAAAATAACATGCAGACAGCAACATAATGACTTCATTCCATGAGCAAGTTTCCTTCACATCTTACTCATACAAGTATAGTCAAGGGCAAAATATGTATGCGTACACCTTACCGATCAGCAAGCTTCAACAACGATTAATGGTAAATATATATATATTTTTTAATATTTACTAATATTTCTTTGACGTGCAAAAGAAATATTACTAGGTATTTTAAAACAAGATGAGGTCGGTGTCTCCTAAAAACCGAAACAAACTGTCGGTCTCAGTCACACTCTTTTTTAAAGTTATCTTTATGTACCTCAATAAATTATTTATTTATTTAAACATTATCTTGGTAAGGTCATGTGGAGATTTTCTTCTATTTATATTATTATTCATTAAAATAATAAGGTGTCGTGCATACAACATCTTCGCACACACACTTTTATGAAGTGCATTACATTACAACAATTTAAGCAATGATCTATCTGCCTACTTGAAATTCCCTTTTGAATGTTAGCTAAGTGTGTAAGAAAATATATTTTTGCTTGACTGTACCGCCAGCTTTCTTTGCATGCAAAAGTAACTCCGGCCAGCCCTGAATGAGAATGGCGCGCCCCTCGACCTCAGCTACACCCTGTATAATGTCAAAGTTTTTATGTGATATCGCTGAACACCGCGGCTTTGCTCGCCTCTTCTGTTATGGAGATCGGCTTGTTAAGGATATTGTGGGTAGTCTTTTCGTTTTGTATGCTCGTGTTTTGTTTTTAAAAGTTGGAGGAAATGGTGGAAAAAGAACTTATAATCATGTTTTGTTGTTGTGTTTGGCAACCTTATAATGCGTTACATTTTGATTCATAAATGTGATGTCTTAACTTAGATTCCTTCTCGTTATAAAGGTCCTTATTAAATAAATCTAGTTAACATCTTGGTGATTTTTCTTTTACTCATTGTCATTGTTAGTAGTAACATTATGGATCTATTGTCTGAATAAAGAAATTTTGATTTGATTGTCCACTGCTTCTTTCTGTCAACACGATTTTCTCTCAAAATCTAATTCTATAATTACGACATAATTAGTGCCTTCTGGTCTCGTGGCTTACACGCATCCGTTCCATCAAACAATTTCTAGTCTCCAGATTTCCATAGCCTGAAACTAGATCAAAATGGTTACATTTCATAAGTAGGTAGAAGAGGTAACAATTCCTTACTTCAAATCATATCACTCACTATCCAAATAGTGAGTGATGTGATATGAAATAAGGAAATGATATCACTTGCCTAAAGGAAGGAGATAGTTTCGGCAACGCTTTGCGCCGGCACCGCACGGGTTTCGACAGGGGCATGATGTTAACAATGCCTCCGAACACTACTTATGCACTATTTGATGCTGCACTGAAGCCGAGACGGCTATTTGTTTTGTGTTGTTTAGCATGAACTATATTACCTACCCAGGTATATGAGATTGATCCTTAGATTTGCCTGGTATAGCAGATGTCCTTAGAAGGTGGTGATTACTAAAAAAGTGACTACTAGTGCACTAAGATCGGAGTGTACAGTTTTGGCCCGAAATTGTGTGTCAGGATGTAGACAGGGCTGCTTCATGTTTTTCTCATTACAAAATCGCTATAATAATTGTAATGCTTGAATATTTCCAAACAGATTACCTACTATATAAAGTAATTGTTTAGCCATTAACATCATAAGACTCAACACGACAAATCATTAGAATGCCCATTGTAGTTTTGTAGATTAGTACAAATCATTAGAATGCCCATTGTAGTTTTATAGATTAGTACAAATCATTAGAATGCCCATTGTAGTTTTGTAGATTAGTACAAAAGGCCATACGTTCATTATTCTCATAGCTTACTTCGGTACAATTACTGTACCTTTTTTAAAATAACCCGACCTGAGAATTTCTCGGTAACTTGCTATTTTTCTGCAAACGTTTTCGCTTGTTTCGTAATATCCTTATATTGGGGTGAGGTTTAATTATGTAAGAGACAAAAATATAACAATATTCTGGATGTTGAATATTGACCTTGGTATTTGACCGTAAATAATTCAAAAGCGAACTTATTTGTTTTTAAAGTAAATCCACGATGAATGAATTTCAAAATGATGTTGAAACAGTTCTATAAGTTTGAACGTGAACTTGCTGCAAAAAGTGTGGTATGCTTCGGTCTGTGAAAACAATAGACGATCACGTATTCGTTTTCACACGCAGTGATTATATCAAACTTCTATTTGATCGTTCACTGTAGTTCAGTAATTAACATAAAGAAAGCACACTCATACTTCTATATTCATATAGTTATTCTAAACAAAGTTAGAATTTGAGTTTAAAAGAAAACTCAAACTCAAAGCATTTATTTCAAATAAACCAATTACAGGCACTTTTGAATTGTCAAGGGGTCGGTCAGTCATAAAGATGAAGCTAGTTACCCATTCCAAAGCTTAGTAGGTAGGTACCTATGGAGAAGAACGGCCAAGAAACTCCACGGACACTCTTTTAAATTGATTTATGGTTACAAAATATTGGTTACATCATTTGTGTTGAAATTAAACATATGAGAACGATGCAAAACGTCAAAAGCGTCCGTAATAAAAAGAATTAAAAAAAAACGATTCTAAAATTAAAATAAGCCATGGCCGCTAAGAGATGACCAGTCCCTACTGATGGCGCCCGTTCACGAACATGACGCATGGATTAGCACCATTCAGCTCAACCGTTTTGAAGGGAGCTAAATGATCCAACACCCCCACCACCATCAGCGAGACATTACAGTGAGCATGACATACTCTCAGCTGCCAGGGCACATTCAAGTCAATGAAAGATGTACCCAGTAAATGGTAGCTTTATAGTAAGTACATAGTACTCACACATGTGATATGCAATTATATAATACTAATAGATTGAATTTATACAATGCAAAGCTAGTTTTTGAAATCTTCAGCAGCACCAACAGTACCTATTTCCAAATGCTAATCAATTAAGTTTTTGCGCCCTTGTGGAGCAGGACCAGCATTGAGCCAAGCATTTTTATCAGCGATGTAATCCCCCAACTTATAATATGCCTGGCTGCATAGTGTGCGTTTTAAACATGATTTAAATTTTGTTTCATTCAGTTGAAGTATGTGCAGAGGTATTTTATTGTAACATTTAAAACAGTACCCCATAAAGGATGAGTCTACTTAGGCAGCCTGAAACCTGGTTGAACTAATTGGTCCCTATTTCTAGTCCTATAATTGTGTCTTTCGCCTCTTTTACTAAAAATATGTAGATATATCCTAACATACATCATGTTTTTATAGATATATTGACAAGGTACCGTCATGATGTTAATATCTTTAAACAGTTCTCTTAGAGAGTCGTGCCTGCGGAGGCCATATATGGCTCTGATGGCTCTTTTCTGCAGAATAAAAATAGACTCGATGTCTGCAGCCCGTCCCCATAGTAAAATACCGTATGACATACTCGTAACACTATGAAAGTAACTAAAATAGACTAGCCTCGCGGTATCTACATCAGTAAATTGACGGATTTTTCTCACAGCATATGCTGCTGAACTTAGCCGTCCTGCAAGGGATGTTATATGCGGACCCCATTGAAGCCTTGAGTCGAGCGTGATCCCTAGGAAAACAGTTTTTTCGACGAATTCTAGTTTCTCTTGATTCAATACTATCTCACAATTACTACATTTGACATTTGGTAAAAAAAATCTTATGCACTTAGTTTTTTTCCCATTTAATACTAAATTATTAGCAGCAAATCAATTTTGGACCTGCAGTAGGGCATTATTTACGTCGTCGAGATTTGATGAACGTCTATTAATTTTAAAAATTAAGGAAGTATCGTCAGCAAATAACACCCTTTGTGGTTGAGTTTTTAACAATTGGGGTAGATCATTAATATATACTAAAAAGAGGAAAGGACCCAATATCGAGCCTTGTGGTACACCAATTTTTACTTTTAAGCCAAGTGAATTGACTCCATTTATTTGAACTTGCTGTTGTCTATCATTTAAATAAGATTTTACTAAACTGAGCGCAAGTTTTCCAAGGCCGTAATGGTCAAGTTTCAAGAGTAATGTTTCGTGGTCGACGCAATCAAATGCCTTGGAGAGGTCACAAAAGATTCCTATGGTGTCTTGGGCCTGTTCCTACGCCGTAAATATGTGTTTTAATAAGGTGACACCGGCGTCAGACGTACAACGTCCCTTGGTGAAACCATACTGTTGATCGTGTAAGATCTTATTGGTGTTAAAATGATTGAGCATTTGATTTAGCATTACCTTTTCAAACACCTTGCTGAAGACCAGCAACACGGAAACGGGTCTATAATTATTGGTGTCTTTACTATCCCCGGATTTGAAAAGTAGTATTACCTTACTTAATTTCATTAGATCCGGGAAGACTCCTTGATCAACACACAAATTAAATATTAAGGCCAAGTACGGCGCTATAGTCTCAATAATGGAGGTACAAACTTTTATAGACATTCCCCATAGATCTTCTGTTAATTTGATCTTTATTTGTTTGAAAGCTTTTATTACTGTTACGGGGTTTATATGCTTGAATTTAAATTCAATCGGGCAGGATGAAACATTTGCTTTTAATAAATCGATAGAACGCGAGGGCGAGGAATTTAGGGTATCAGTCGTTTTAAGTGGGATATTGGTAAAGAAATTTACAAATTCTTGCGCAACTTCTTTGAAAAAGAAAAGCTCTACAAGCTCAAGGTTTTTTTTAAAGGAAAGTCTGTTGTAAATTATGTCTTTCCTTCGATCTTCGTATGACCTTACTTCAGTTGACTGCAACAATTGTTGAAATACCAACCAGCTGACTGATCTTTTACTTTCTCACAATTTCTTATTACAAAACTTGATACATTTGTCCCCATCGTGCCACAATAAAGCATAACGCAGCAATATGCTAGACTGGTGTATTGTTCACTTCGGGTGCGCTATATGTATGTAAATGTGGAGTATTGAGAGATACCAAGTGAAGGAGCACATCGGTAACTGGAGACGTACCTACGAAATATGAGTCAGAGGTTCATTCTAGTACCTGTGTGTACTGAGTCGTGTTGTAGGTTAGTTTTGTATTTGAAGATTGACTACAAATGAGTGAATGTGTTTATTGATATAAACAAATATCCAGTTTAACATTTACACCCGGGATTTAAATTGTTTTGGTTGAACATCCATTTTCGGGTAATGGAGTTAAAAATAAACACAATTTTAGACTTTTTTGTGTTTTGTGAAGTACAGTTTATTTTGTCTGAAATGAGTCTCGTGACACACATGGTATGTGTGGCACAAGACACTCATTTCAGATGCTATGCTCTGGTAATCCTAAACTCAAGTCATTACATTTCTTAGTAATGTCACCAGGTCATGGTCATCTATATATATATAATTCAAAGTCCTGACTGACTGACTGACTGATATATCAACGCACAGCCTAAACCACTGATCCTAGAAACATGAAATTTGGAGGGTGTGTTCTTTGTGAAGAGTAGGTATCCACTAAGAAAGGGTTTTTCAAAATTCCTCCCCTAAGAGGGTGAAATAGGGGTTGGAAGTTTATATGAAAGTTCTTCAGTTTTGAAGTTAGGATCTTCAAATTTGGTGTATAGGCTGACGATTGAAAATAATTTTACACGTGTCTCAGCGTTTTTGATAATTCCACCCCCGAAGGGTTAGAAAGGGGGATGAAGTTGTGTATCAAAGTCCTTAATTTTCGAAGTAAAAAACACAAAATATATTATCTAGGGTTATGGTTGGAAGCTAATGCAATGGTGTTGTTAGAATTTCAACCCTTAAGGGGTGAAAAAGGGGATGAAATTCATTATTTTTCAAGTTAAAATAACTAATTATTTGGCTTATGGTTGGAAACTAACAGAACGTAAACCATTGTTTTTTGTTTTATTTCAATCCACAAGGGGGTGAAAAGGGGGATGACGTTTTGTATTGAAGTTGTTCATTCGCTGAATTTTGTATTCAAGTAAAAATAATATAAGTACACGTGTACCGTTTCTAACTTTTCATAGAATGAAGCGATTGCGATGAAACAAAACGAAATGTTACTCCAACTTATACAAATACACAATATTTATTTAAATATAAGGTCGTGTGACTGACTGGACTATCAACACACAGCTCAAAGTACTTTTCGGATTGGGCTGAAATTTGGTACATAGATAGTTATGACGTAAGTATCCGCTAAGAAGGGGTTTTTGGAAATTTGACCTTTAAGGAGGTAAAAGGGGGAATTTTGTTTGTATGAAAAATCTTATTCAAAGAGTTAATAAACCTCAAACATAGCATGAATACTTACGTAAGTAAATTATAAAGTTTGTCATTTTTTGTTTTTTCAAACTACCCCCTTAAACGGGTTTTGGGGATGTCAAAGTTTGTATAGAAGAATTTTAACGTGCGATCCGATTAACTTGAAACTCGGTATTTTATATATACCTTGTACGGTTCACGTACAATATATTAAACTGCATACGCAGCAACCTACTTACTTTATTCACTTATATTAGCGATAAACATATTTTTAAGTTAGTTGACAAATTACTGCTAGCGCGAGCGCTGCGGATTAGCATCCTAATCTTTACTTGTAAATCGAGCTACTTAATAAACTTTCAAGTGTTACTAAATCCGTGGTTTCCGTTAACTCATCTAAACTAACTTTAACTACTTCAAGTGAGCGAGCTATAACTTATTGTACAACTACTTCTGAACCTTACATACCTAATGCTCACAAAATATAAAGCCTTACATGTGTTTGGGTTTATTCAAATGTAACCCTTACGGGGCAAAAGGGGGTAATTAAGTTTTTAGGGAAGGATTTTACTGCGCGTAAAATAAAATTTTATTCAATTACTCCAAAGTAATTGAATAAAACATGATTTAATATTTTTCAAAAATAAATTCGTTTCGGGGTGAAAAGGGGAGACAGTTTATATCAAAATTATGTTTCCTTTGATTAATAAACTTGAAAATTGACCCGGATATTTTCTTAATAAATAAAACGGCCGTAAAAAAAAATTTTCAAAAACAACCTTTTAAAGGGGGTGTTGAATTTTGTGGGGGAAAATAATTGAATGGAAAGATTTTAACGCACGGTTCGATTTACTTGAAACTCGGTATTTATATTTGTATGACGGCACGGTTGGCGCAGTGGTTAAGTGATTGACTGCTGCGCTGCGTGTCGCGGGTTCGATTCCCGCACGGAACAAATATTTGTATGACCTATAAGTAGTTGTTCCGGTTCTGGGTGTTTGTGTATGTGAGTTTAAATGTTTGTAAACGCACCCACGATACAGGAGAAATTCCTAGTGGGGGCAACGTTTAAAAAAAAAAAAAATTAAGATCGGAAATAAACGGAAATCTAAAAGAGGTAGTCAATTTTAGAGGGGATGATTTTATGTTTCGGATTAGCGCAAAAATGGCTGAACGGATTTAGATGAAATTTGGTAACATACATATAGTTTATAATCTGCATTAACACATACTACTACACGTACTTTTAATTCTGGTGGTACGTTCTCGTGACATTCTTTCCGACATCCACGCGGGCGAAGCCGCGGGCAGAAGCTAGTACTTTATATGATGTGTGACAACCTTAACTCATTTAATAAGTCCGTACCCGAGGCAGATATATTTGACCGTAAGGTGAAGTTACCCACACCAATGAAACTTAGTCAAATTTTCTCTGTACAGTTTATGAATGAGTTGCTCGTTTCCATTTTTTTTTCTTCGTCATAAAATTTATATTCCTTTTTCATAATCAATTGTACACCTAGATTTAAGTAAGCAACTAAGCGGTATTCTGGCGTCGTTGCTGTCAATGTTGTGTTTACCTGTAGTTGGTGTATATTATATATTAGAATATTACCGTATGATTAAGTATATGTTTGTGTATGTATGTGCTGTGTGAACCTTAAGTAAATAAATGAATTACTGAAACTGAACTTGATACGACAGGATGCTCTATTTTATTAAGGCCCGAGAGCTGTTGAGTGAGCTGTTCCGGTAGTTATTGTACCCGATAATCCAGTGAACAGGGTTTTTTGTCACTTTTCGTTCGTTGTTTGATGGCACGTTGAAAGACTGTATTCAATTATGTAACATTGACATTCCCTTCCACATACTCGTATATAACCCATCTGCCTTCAAAGCAAGAGTGAACGCATCTTGTGGGCTCGCTCGTTCCGCCATAGGCCTTATCCATCACTTTCCATCAGCCGAGATCGAGGTCGAGATCAGGAACAATGAACAATAAAAAAAAATACGTTTCTTTCAGTGTTTTGGGATTTCCGATTAGATCACACTAGAAAATTACCTATTTTGTAAAAAAAAAAATCATTAAAAAAATATCCAGACCCGAAATAACGATCTGTATGACCTTCTTACAGAACTATTGTAACTTGTTCTCTTATCATCAAATTGTTTATCAGTAAATAATCCGTAGATTGAATGACACTATCACAGTTAATAATCTGTCGTTAACGATTTCATGAAATATGGAACAAAATATTTCGCATTTCAGTTTAGTTTTCAGTACGTTTCAGTAGTTCATTGATTTTGTGCTCATAACGGGTAATAAGGTGTCATATGGAGCTGTAATCAAATCACATCATTATTCGTACATCAGTCAGATACCAATTTCATGCAAAATTTAAGTATAGCTTTGTGGAGTTTAACTATAAACGTTGCCGTTGCTTAAAGTTTATTTTAAACGTCAGGATGTATAGTTAAACAAATGACTTTTTAAAGCATACTGCACATCCCTGTACTCGAGCGCTCTGTGGATCAGCTGTACTAAACGTGTCGCCAATGTTTGCGTGTTCAACACAACAACGCTTTTAGGGCGCTGGTGCGGCTGCCACGTTATTGCAGTGCATCTGCAATGTTAGCTCGAGCCAGAGTAGATAGCTTCTCAGCCGTAGTGCGGAAAAAGAATGTATCTCTTCGCACCAGATTGCGAGACTGTAGCACCAGCGTCCTGAAAGCTATTGCTGACGGGCCTGACGAAAGCCCAATAATGAGGCATCTGATTAACTCGACCCCGTCAGTATTAGAATTTGAGTACTAACATAGCAATTAAGTTAAATTGATTAGAATAGTAACTTTTTTGTATTCTTATTGGATCTTGTTATCTGTTAAATAAATACGTTATTATTATTATTATTATAAACTAACATAAAAATAGAAAAATATGCGCAATCTCTTCTTTTAAACATTTTGGTCGAGATGAACATAAATAACTATATTACAGATATTTATTTTAAGCTACCTGCCACTACATAGCGCAATTTCAGCAACTTTTATCCCCAATATTTATGCTAAACGGGATCGCAACTGGTAGTTTGGCACTTTTCCATCGTGCATTTCGATGCACTTTGCCTACCCGCTCGGGGTCATAAGCGCGATGTTATTTGTACATATTTCCTATTTAAGGTACGCTATGCAGGTGCTCGTAGTTAAATAGCTACGGCGTAGACTGCTGACTACGGCGTAGAGGATTGGCTACGGAGTAGAGTATCCGCTACGGCGTAGTGGACTGGCTACGCCGTAGGTGAGCATCGGTGACAAATTTTAAGTACATAAATGACTGCCATTCACTGATTTAGGAAATTAATGAAATTTACACTGGAGGGACTTACATTGAAAAATGTTTTGGAACTATAATTGTATTGCGCAGAGGTTCGATTGCCAGTACCTGAACCATTTTTAATTGTGTATATTTTTTTATTTGATGTGTTTTATTTTATTTTTGATTTGGTAAAACACTGTGTCTATGATCCTTGTTGGTCGAAATAAACGTATTTTATTTTATTTATTTATAATGTAAAAAATACAATTTCAAAATATTATTAACTTTGTACAACTAAATATTTTCACATAGTTAAAAATTGCAGCTCCGTAAATCTTACTTAAAATTGAACGCAATACTATAAAATGCAAGCGGAGCTGCAACCAATCTCAGGATTACACTCTGGAGCTGGAGGTTCGCGCTGCGCCTGATTGAAAACTGTGAGCAACTGAGCAAACATTCACGAGATATGTGCGGAGCAGGTGGCCAATGGGAACTTAGCTATTGACGCAGTGATGACGTTGTGGTACATTTGTTTTGGGAAAGATGGCTGAATGTTTTGTGGCAACGGAATTCCGTTCTTGACTTTGATTGTCAGACTGTAGTTCAAAGTGCCTGTTTCATCATTCTGATAAGTTTCTGACAACTTTTCTGGTAGATAGTCTCTGTTCTGGAAACTGTAAAACGTCCCATAAATGTTGTTGTTTGGACTCTTGAGAATATTATAAATAGATTTTTATGTATGGAGGAAAGTCGTCTGTTACTTTTCTATCCGGGAGGAAGACAAAATTCATCCAAAAGAACTAAACCGATTGACTGTTTTTGAAAAAAATAAAAAAGAAGCCTCAATTTACGCTCGCATGCTACATAGCTCGTTACCTACTTCAGACGCACTCGTAACCATAGTTCACATTAACCTTACGCCACGCCATGCTACCCCGAAACGTAAGCTTACAACAATAAAAACGCTTGAAAGCCTCTCGTAAAATAAAACAAAGATGGCGCCGGCGTAACTACCGCCATCTAGCGGAAGGCCGACGGACTAATGATGTCTGCATCGCGTTAATTAAGTTTTCCAGATAGATTATGTCGTGAACATAGTTTGGCTTGGGTACTCGGGTGACGTAAAATTGCTTGTAGGGTAGGCTTTAGCACAAACGGGTTAACATCGAGCTGAAATGCAAAAGGACGAAAGAGACTAGCACAGAAAGTAAATGTATCGCGTCACTTCACAACGGCGACCGATTTGGCAAATTTTTGTTTTAAAATGTTCGTAATAGTCCGAATCAGGTTCTAACGGTAAGAAAATTTTGAAAAGTTCCCGGGAAAACTAAAAGTGCGTTTTCTGTGGGAATGTTGTATGAATTATTGAAATTTAGAGAGGACAACGTCTGTTGGGTCAGCTAGCAATGTAATAGTTATAGAACATCATTATTTTTTGACGTGTATCACTAAGTGTTTTTTGAAACAGATTACAGAAATAAATATCATTTCCCATCAATGTTTCTATTTGATGAGAAGCTATTTATAATTATAGCGTACGTATTGTACTAACGTGCGATAAGAATATGTTCAAGCGCCGAGAGCCAAATGTAAGAAGACAAATAAATAATCTGTTTTTTATGTATCATAAATTGTGTAAGTAAAAATATATAACCAGTGCAGTCACGAGTCACACGCGATTCGGCAATAGTTTTTGTTTTGCTCAGTATTTTAGAGTATCCCAAACAAAGGCAGTGAACATTAATATGTACGCGCAAAGTAGAACAATATTCTCTAAACAAGACCCAGTGTAAAAATAAGATGACAGAGTAGTTTTGACACTATCTTATGAAGAGACAGAAAATCTTTTAACTGTACCAGAGTATCCAGGTCTCCTTTACCTAAGCAATTATTCATCATAAACAACTTTTTACTACCTTCTCAACATATACTATCACATAGACACATGCACACTCACCCTCACACACACACATACACACTCACCCACACACACCGACTTTCACTCCTGTCCACACTCTACAACTTATCTATACTTCATTTGAAATAAGATTAGACATTTAAATAAACTTTTTTACAGTCCGTTCAACCGATTTTGACTTCTTTTCCGTGGGCATAAGGATAGCATTAAAAGCAAAAACGTTGTTACAATACCAACTGTTTATTACAGCTGCCATTTGTTATGCCACCAACGCAATAGAAGTCAGAATCGGTTGAAAGGACTGTAAAAAAGGTTTATTTAAATGTCTAATCTTATTTCAAATGGAGTATACGTGCAATCATTTTCTCTATTGTAATAACTAAAATACTGTATATTAATTAAATTGTTCTGAAAGATTGAACAAAATTGTAAATGTTGGCTAAAAATGTCCAGTGTCCAGAGAGGTATTTTTTTCACCTAGTTCGGCTGCAGATGCGCCCATGTTGTTCTATTTACATTATAGCCTACTTTTCTTTTTCGCCTTATGGTTGTTATAATGTTAATAGTTTTGGTGTCAATAAATAAATAAATTATTATTATTATTAAATATTTATTTTGCGATACACAGTTTTCACTACATAAGATATTGCACATTGCAATAGGTAGGTAGGTAGATGTTGCATTATTTAGTGACAGACTCAAGGGCCGGCAATTATCCCTTGAGGCTTGCTCGATCACAGTAATTAGATATTAGGTTAGTCTCGTGACTCTAGTGCCTTCTAGTCAGTATATGTAACTAAGTTTATTTCTGCATCTATAATATTATATCAACATGCTTTCAACGTGCATAGGCTAAGTTCACTTTGATTCATCGATATTAACATTTTGGCGCATTGATGCTCAATTGTTACTGGCACTTCCTGAACTTTTCTCTCAATAAGAAACTACGTAGGTAACTAAAAAGTACGAATTAATTCTTAGCTAGCAAAAAAAGCTTAACTTATATGTTGGCCATAATCAATGCATATTACTAACTGCATATGAACCTAACAGTTTCACATGTTTCTAGTTACTGAATTCTACAACTCGTGGACGCGCAACGTCAGCACGTGTGTATGACTTCTTTCCTAAATGATGGTGTTTGGGCTGTAATAACGTACACTATGGTGAAAGACGATGCACGAAAGGTCTACTTTGAGTTTATTAAAACCTCTAACTCGATCTTAAAAACCTCTTTTACAGACTTATTTTCAATTTGAGCGTGCTCTGGTCCAAACGTGCTCAAACTAAGCCAATTTGGCTTACCGCCATTGATAGGGACGGCAAAAAATAAGCCAATTTTGCGGTTGAAGAGTCAGCAAAAAAGTCGGCCGATATACATTTATGAAATTAACAATTGAAGCTGAAGTAATTCGGGTTCCTTTATTAGTTGATGTGTTTATTGATATTTTTATTACATCGAACTTATGTATATAATATGTTAGCAATATATCCTGACAAAAGTCCTAGAATTTTCGAGCTTAGAACAGGACAGTTTGCATGAAACGCAAAAGAGAAAATGCGCCAATTCCCTCTACAGTGAATTCTACGAAATGGCGAACTGAGTGTGGTAGCAGTTTCCATGAATATTGCGAACATTGTCAAAAGAATTTGGAAAGAAAATAACATTGTGTTTGCAAGGCAACTGGCTTCTATAACTTTATAATTTTTAAATGCGTGTTGGTGTGTAATTTTGATTTGTGATGTACTTTTTTAAGTACAGAAACAATGCGTATGGGACCACGCATTGTTTCTGTACTTAAAAAAGTACATTAAAAATATATAAAACTTTATTCTCCACTTTAGTATGACGGTGTGTAATAATGAGGCTCGGCTGAAGTGACGTTACGCGGTGAAAAATAAAGATGGCGACGTAAAACAACTTGAAATGCGTACTTTTTACGTTTAATATGAAAAATATGTAAAAGAAATATAAAATGTCGTGCGGAGTTACGTTCTAGTACTTTTATATGCGTCGTTAGTATGTTGAGAAGATATTTTTGTGCTTAAATTATCTGTATTGTAGTATGTAGAATTTTGTATCATTTTCTGTTATTTTGTCGGTCTTTTGGTTACTTAACTTCCCTGGTCGGCACTTCCTAATGAAACTCTTTTTTTTAAGTAATTTATAGCTTTTATTCAAACTTGTGACATTTTCAGTCGAACCCTGTTTTCAAAAGCAATAATCGTTAAACCTTTCGTGACGACAATTTAAACTTTTCAACAAAACATGTCCATTTGTATTTTAGATGCGTTTTATCGTTTCCATTTTATTTCCTAACATTCGTCCTTTGACGATCAGACGTTACAATGACAGTAAACGTGTATTATGCGACAAATTCTATCCATTTCAATGAATAGTTGACGTAAACTCACGTAAGTTTCGCGTAAACAGAAAATACAAGATAGAAGACTCGCCGTAAATCAGAGCACATAAAGTTACTGCGAAGAAACGCAGCAATGTATTTTAGTGCCAGTGAATTGGTCGTTTATCTCTAAGGAACATTGTACGGATGTACGACCGTACATCGCCTTTGCTTTCATTTATGGACTGGCTTTAAAGTTTATGTTATTTTTTTAAAGGAATAGGTCTAATGGCCGCAATTTCAAAGTTGTGGATCAAAACATGTTATATAAATATTAATAAAATTTAAATGATGCTTGTAATAGTAGTTGATGAAACTGTTGCATAGTGAAGGTTATTAAAACAGGAGTGTGTTTAAAAACCTCGCCTGCAGCTCGGTTTTAAATAGTATCACGCGATTGTTTTAATACCTAGTTATGTGCAGTTTCATACACTATTTTTTCTGCTCTCATAAAATGGGCTTGATTTTTTTCGCGATTTCAAGTTTTGTCCCATAGTAAAAGTTGTCCATAATGATAAACCCCATAAGAGATTTCATGTATGAATAGATACACCTTATATTATGTACGAGGCTACCTCGTTCAAGTTGTTTGTCTAGTCAATTCGGTGTGAACCCCAGATCGAGCAAGACTTATTGGGTGTTCCCCTCTTGGGGGAATGTAAGGTTATATTACTAGTATAATAAGATTACTACATAATTATCTGAGTTCAACGCACTCATCCGTACTCCTGTTTCAATTGTCGTAGGTCATGCTCAGTGCAGCCGAACTCACGCTTCATTTCATTCGCCACTAATTAATAGAGCGAATGGCTAATTGATTGTATTCACATAAGTACACAATCCAATCAGTGCACAAGGTAATGTAATGCAACTGCAGGTGGAACCTCTTATATAACTGATAGGTGTTGATAGGTTAAGCCTGGAGGCTTTTATTTATGTATTAAGTTTTATTTACATTTTAATTTCTGCTTGAGTATGGTTTTCAAAGTATTTGTTGGCATATTGACGTGTGCTAGCTGATATAATTATGGAAAATAATTTAAATGTTTCATGTTACTTTGTTTTGTAATGTTAATTACTTTGCATATTATTGTATACATTATATATTAGCAGACAGCTGTGCTGCTGGGGAGTTTGTTACGCCACTTCTTCTTCGCAGCTAAAGCACTAGTAAGTGGTGAAGGGCGGGCTTTTTGGGGGACTGTCTTACGTAATTTTAGCACAATTCAATGAAAAACACTTGACTACGCATGATGGGTAGGGTGGCACTTAGCTCTTTTCTTTCTATTATTTCGAATGGTACCGTCTTACCCATTACCCCTACTACGGTGAAAGATCTCGGTTTCCATCTTGACTCAACGCGGGGCTCGCAACGCCAGGTTTCTAGTGTTAGTCAAAGGGTCAGCGGTACTCTGCGATCCCTGTATCATCTGAGAAACCTTTTGCCCGCTAAGACGAAGAATATGCTTGTGCAGACTGCCTTTGTTCATTCTTCTCTTCATACTCAGTCCATTCTTCCCTGGAGTGCGCTTCCTCTTCAGATCAGGACGGCCACCAGTCGGTATGCATTTAAGCGGAAATTGCAGAGTTATGTTCAAAACAAATAGCGTCGAGTCATCTCAATTACAATTGGTAATTGAGATGACTCTACGCTATTTGTTCTTTGAATTTGCATATATATATATATATATATATATATATATATAATGTAGGTAGGTATACATTGTAGTAAATATGTATATATGTGTATTATAAGTTTGTGGTTGACTAGTAGAGAATGTCGAAGTCCGCCTTTGTATCGTATATTATCGCGAGAAGTTTAATTTAATAAATAAATAAGGTCTTAAATATGAAAAAAAAACACATCAGTAAACTGGAAAGTAGATGATTTGATTAATAAGGCAAACCATTTGCTTTCGTCAATATCTGAAAGGGTTTGCTGTGCAAGTACCGGTGTCAATTCCTTCTTAGTCAATAAACATCAGTTTAATTCAAAGTCTCACACACACATAAACTCGCGCCTTCTTCCCATGGGGGTAGGCAGAAACTATAGAACGCCACCTGCTACTCTCCTAAAGTCACAATTTTCTTTAATAACAACCTGCTATTCTAAAAACAACGAGATTTTTTTTGTCAAAACAAAAAACCCTAACCCACTTTGCATGGTCCAGCAATCGAATCCGGCGGCGGCATCCATATTGTGAACTAGATGCTCAACAAAGTGGAAGCTAAGTTTTGACTACCAAAATCTGTTTGCAGTCATCTCTGTGTATCTCAAAACTCAACCTCAGTATTGAGCGTTCAGATTCCGTATCTTGGCAAATATTTGTGGGAACACAAGCTGGTGTTTGTTCCTTGTCTCAATATTCTGCTGGAGGTGATTGTGTAAAATTTGCTATAGAGAATTCTGATAGAGGGCTGTACGTTTGTTGCATGTTCTTGGTGGCGTGCCTGTCAGCAAAACATGTCAAGTAAATGAAACACTTAATTAAATATGCGTCAGATTTTCCACCAGACATTCAATTACATTCATCACGTTATATAATTATTTTACCGAAAGTAAAATTAACTGCTTTGGATTTTATTTTGAGGCATTCCACTAAGAGCACTAATTTCAACAGCACTTGACCGAACCGCACCTGAGCACTTCCACTAACGGCACTGAAACAACATTTTGATGAGTGCGGTTCGGTGGAACAGTTTATTAATATTATTTTCAGTCCCCGAACGGCACCTATGTAAAATATTTTTTTAGTGATGGGGTGTATTTTTTTGTTCAAGACATAAGCAAACAAAACATATCGATACAAATCAGCAGAAGTTAAGTCTTCCGGATAATTTCACCTTGTTCACCTGGAGCAAAGAGTAATGTTTTATTTGAGTCGCTGTCATTAAACAAAAAATGAGAGACCTTGTCACTTTTCTTAGCGATTTCGTTTGTTCAAAATTGTTCTGAGGTTCAAATGATACAGTATTTCAACTAGGAACAAAATGGTCGAATGAACACACTCACACATATAGACCGCTACATGAATTCAAAGTATGTTTCAGTATGCAGTGAGTCGGGGCTGTCACATCGAAGCAAGTTTAGTAATTGCGTATTATCATGTAGGTAGGATGTCTAATTTATAATAATAATTATGTCGTTTGTTTTTTGTTTTCTTACCAGAATACATTTTTAAATATTTCCTACAATCAAAAATAAAAAACAAAACATTTAAAAATATAAAAAAATGAGTTCCGCCGGTGTTGGGAGCAGGGTTCGAGCTACCAGTTGTTAGGGCTGCAGAAGATAGGAACTTCCTCACAATACGAGCCGTATCAAGGAATATTGCCTTTTGAATCACGCCCTTGATCTAACCGCCTAACGAGAGCCTCGAGAGATGTTGATCGAGGCTTTCAGGCATCAGGCTTTTGGCCGTAACGACAATCGGCACAATGACAGCCAAGCTCACATTCCACATGTTAACAAGCTCGTGTCGAGATATTATGTTTCTCTTTCTCAGCTTTTATGAGGTTCTCGTCATGTGGAATGGCAACATCTACAATCATTGCGCGGCGCGTTAATCGATCTATCACCACTATACCAGTGCAGGAAATAGGCCTCTCCCAGACTGCGCCACAATACCCTGTCCTCCGCCTTCCGCATCCAGTCTGTCTCAGCTACCTTTTTAAGGTCGTCGGTCCATCTCGCCGATACGCGGTCTCTACTCCAAGACTCGTCTGTCTATAGGCCATCGGTCCTTCAACAAAGATGGGTCGCCCACTGCCACTTCAGCTTGCTTACTCTGCAAGATATGTCGGTAAATCCGGTTCTTTTCCGGATAGTTTCATTTCTGATCTTATCCTAAAAAAGAAACTCCGAGCATAGCCCGCTCCATAGTACGCTGAGCAACCCTGAATTTGTGGACCAGCCCGACTGTATGTGTCCACGTTTTGTCACCATATGTCATATCGGGCAGGACGCACTAGTTCAAGACATTGGTCTTTAAACATTGCGGGATAGGTGACGAAGAGACTTGACGAAGTTTTCCAAACACTTCCGAACCCAACTGGATCCTTCTGTCCGCTTCATTGTCAAAGTTGTGTCTACTACCGAGCTGGATGACTTCCCCTAGGTAGACATACTCCTTCACAACTTCAAAAAGCGACCTTTAGATGTAGATTGGTCTCGGCAAGACGTGTGAATAGTACATGACTTTCGTCTTGTCCAAATTGATACCGAGGCCAACCCGTCGAGAGGCTCCATTTAAGCTGTGCAGCATCTGGTCTAACTTTTTCAGCGTCTCTGCCATTATGCTTATGTTGAAATAGTTTAGTGATTTGAATCCAACCTTAAACAAATTGCTTGCGTAAAAATTTACCCGCATTCATAACGTACGATATCGGAGCCCTTTACTGTACGTGGATCGATTACACTTACTACTCGTTATGTTATAGTTGGTAATGTCCTGAACACAGAATATAATATACGTCCCATCACTACAAACTGTATGCAGGTGCCGTTCGGAGACTTAAAGTAATATTAGAAAACTGTTCCACCGAACCGCATTCATCAAAATTTTGTTTCAGTGCCGTTAGTGGAAGTGCTCAGGTGTGGTTCGGTCAAGTGCTGTTGAAATCAGTGCTCTTAGTGGAATGTCTCTTAACACAATTCTAAATAAGCATTTTAATAAATCTTTTTTTTTTGTTACAATGTCTTTAGATTCGAAAGTACTTGGCGCACAGTGCTCGCCTGTTAGGTAAATCACAATATTGAGGGTGTTTCGGCTCTTATTTGTATGTTAATAGACATCTGATGATGGCTTGTCGCCCACCAAACTTTCTTACTGACTAAATGAACATTTTCATGAATATTTTGCTTAGGTCGTTTGCGAAATTTATTTTTGAAGTGATGTTGTCTTTAAATACGGTTATCTATTCTTATGGTTTCACGGGGTACCTACTAGGATTTCAAACAATCTGTTGTAGTTGTTGTAAAAAGTCTGCGGTTATCAAAGAGGTGGCGGAAAAAGGCTTGTCCTGAGAGAATATATTAGATTAAATAAATACCATCTTAGTTGTTTACGTTACAAGTATAGTTGAGATTATAAAGAAATTGATGTTGACTGTCTGTTATTCTGACATTATCTGTATTTTCACCTTTCTAGATTACGTAATTTTTTTATTTTTTTTGGTTGGGAAATTATCAAATAACTTCTCCCGCTCTAGGCGGAGTGGGAGGGCGTGTCAGACTTTCACTGACTAAAACCCACCCGTGTTCCTTCCGTTGCCTGTGTGGCAGGGCCACGATATCCTTTTCGGACAAACTCGCAACCCTGGCAGGCATTGGTCCTACCCGCGCTCCTCAAACAGATGTCAGCACCAACTGACCCCGTCAGTTGGTGCTGACATCTGTTTGAGGAGCGCGTGGAACACAACGCATTACTGCTTCGCAGGTGATGGCCTCCCATGCACTCTCGCTCCAAACCATGGCCTAAACCAGGGCCGGACGCGAGAGATTGCCGCCGTCGATCGCCTCCGTGAGGGCACGGCGGTGCTCAGCCCAAGCCGGGCAGACCTCCACCGTATGCTCTACCGTGTCATCCGGGCGATCCACACAGTGGCACCCAGACGTTTCCTTCCGCTGTACCCGGAACAGGAACCTCCCGAAACAACCGTGTCCGGTGAGGACCTGCGTCAGGCGGAAGGTGAGGATGCCGTGGCACCTCTCTAGCCACTCCTCAAAGAGGGGACTTATCCCCTCAATTGTGGCGTGCCCAAGATTACGTACCTTCATTCTATAATCAAACTCTTAAAATACCTTTAAAATCATTCCTTATTATTTTGTACCTACTTAATTATTCACATCGCCATCCAGACGGAACTTGAAACAATTAACAAAATAATTATCACAAAGTTGGAAGTGTTGTCTACGCTGGGTGTGAGCGGGCCCACTGTGCGGCCACCACGTAACAACTTCGTGTACACTTTTATTTTGTTGTTATTTCAGCGGCCGCACTACGGAAGTCATTTCGTTTTATGCGCGTTACATATTTTTATGAATACTTTTCAGTTCCTGTTATTTTTTTACTGTTTGTTCAACTTCCAAACTAGTTACTGCTTTCATACAATCTGCATCTGATTTAATGTTATTATTTAAAATAAAAAAGTGGTTATGTTTGTGTGAACATCGATACGTTCTGCGTTCATTTAATGCATACAACAATTTTGATTTATAAATATTATGTTTTGTTTGTGAAAAACGCAATTTGCTTTATTTTTAATAAAGTGTTTGTATTTTGATAACAAGTAAGCTTCATGATGGTCATTATTTTATTAGCAAATAATAGCAACCTCTTTAAAACTTTAAAAATAATAAGCTGTCCACAAAACCGGAGTGCACAGTTTGCTAACTCAGTGCAAAATTTACATTTAAAGCTAACTTCAGGAGCATGCCACTCTGTCACGCCAATTAGCGAATATGTTGTCAAACTCAGTTCAATACTTCAATATAACCTTAGGCCGCAAACTGCGTTTTCTTGTTTCTCCAGTTTATTTTTCCGGAGGTATTGCTATTAGGTTCATATTTGTTTACATAATAAAATAAGAGGCACTTAAAAATGCATGGTCCGTAGATGTTGCTATTTACTTTAGTCAAATGTAACCATAAAATAATATTTACAGTTAAAAAAAAACTTTTTACAAAAAAAAAACAACCGACTTCCAAAAAAAACACTACAAAGTGAAAAATAACTTTAATTTCGGAAGTCGGTGTCTTTGAATCTGTATTTTAGTTTTTTGCCACCGACTTCCGAAATTAAAGTTATTTTTCACTTTGTAGTGTTTTTTTTGGAAGTCGGTTGTTTTTTTTTTTGTAAAAAGTTTTTTATTTTTCACTTTTTAGTGGGTCATTTTGTAATTTTATCTAATTTACAATAGCCTTATGTCAAATGCTCATCACCTTTTACAAAATATTGCTTTTCCCGATGCAGGGGCGTTAATTGTAAGAACCAGGAGAACTGATGGTGACTTCACCATATGCATTTTGACGAGCGTAAATTGCTTAGCAACCATATTAAAGTGCCTGATCGAATCGCAACGGTGAAATACTTGTTATATTAAGAAGTTCCGGTGGCCATCTGTGGTCTTCATCATCAGTTCCACTTCACCGAATTGTGCTTTTCGATTGCAAATGCACAAGTTATTATAAAAAATACTCAAATCGCTATCGGTATGCCTATAAAATTTGAGGATTTCCCTCGATTTCCATGGGATCCCCTCATCAAATTCTGATTTGGTGGCAATGGGACCACCTCAGGAGCATACCCTTCCATACAAAAAAAATAATTTTCAAAATCCGTCCATAATTGACGAAGTAATCGGTGAGCATACATAAAAATAAAAATAAAAGAAACATACAGCCGAACATATAACCTCCTCCTTTTTGGAAGTCGGTCAAAAACGACTCCGCTTGGAATGTAAATACGGTGCTGTTGCACAAACGATGGGACACTTAATATCGTGCCCTGCGTGTCCTGTCGTCTGCACGTTACAGGAACTGATGGCGCCAAACACGTAGGCGAATTCTGGTCCGAATTCATAGATTAACTTTTTTATCTCAACTTCTTCCTTTACAGTAGGTATGTTTAAAAGAAGGCAATACATTTTAAGAATTTCCCATTTTTTCCAGTTCATTTCACAATACAGCGCACAGTGCGACGTGTTCTCATAGTTCGTCGTCTTGGGAAATCTAAGATCAGAGTCGCGACGAATTTAATCAAAAGGAACAAAATCTTTCCTTTCTTTTATTGGACATTTAATTATTATTTTTGGTAACAAAAAGAGGAAAACTTCTAAATTTTTTGGTAACATATTTTGCAACGTTATCTAGTTGTTTTAATGTAGTAAAACATTATTAGTCTATTTTCCTTTGTTAGTGCCATCCGTTTATTAACTAATTATTAAAATAAATGAACACTTTCTTTAAATGGAGACGTCTTTTGGGACCTTTCTTAAGTAAGTATTGACGGTCATGTTGATTATACGAGAAAATTTCAATATATGCGACAAAACTGATAAAAGAAGACTAAATAAAGTACCTAACGCACGTTTGATATATGTAGTTCAAATTAGAGTTATTTTTGATCGTAGTTGTTTGCTTTTGTAAATTCAACTGAGAAAGTTATTTTTATATTAATGAGACCTCTTTCCATATCAGGCCAAAAGTTTTCAGTCTCGTTATCGAGCGATTTTCATCTTTACCCAAATATTTCGAAGGTTTCTTTTTCAATATCCAAACATCCGTGACCCTCCTTATCCCAATCTTGAATAACCAATTAATTCCCTTCGCCGTGCAACTTTGATCCCTATCCTGTTTGAACATAAATTTTCATTATCTTAGGATTTTATCGAAGAATTAGACTTTTAAATGAGACCACCGTGCAGGAAGTGTGCCCTTATAGCGTCGTAAGGAGGTTTGTGCTTTAAAATAGAGTGCGGTGTCTTTGTTATAGATAGCGGAGGTTTACAAGTAGCCACGTTTTATATAGAGGTGAGGTTCGATAGGATTAGCTAAACTGAGGGCAGTTTTATTTTAAACATTGAGTGTCAGTGTTGCCATTATCAGAAAGTAAGAATCGATTCATTTTTGCACATTCAAATTGACTAAATACCAGCATTAACGAATAGCTACTCAATGCAGGTATGAATGTAAATCAAAGCAGAAAACAAAATACGAAGTCTGAATATGTTATTTTATCTTGTTAGATAAGCGAAAAACTAAGGCAGTGTGCTGTAAAACTAAGGCAGTCTGCTGTAAAACTGCTGTCACTATAAAATCAATAATTTTCAATTTTAAAACAAAACTGTGCCTATTTAAAAAAACACAATCATAATGTCATTCTCATTGCGTGAATGGCAACACTGCCCTAGCGACATGTCAAAATTTTGTTCCGTATTTTAAAATTAATTTTAATTAGTATTTATATTTTATCTTTTTGTTTGTTTCAGTCCAGTACTAACCCCACAAGATCTTCATAAAGTTCAACAGTACCTTATCAAAGATTTTTATCATTCAACTTTTTTTTTACTTTTTTTTATTACTACAATGCACACTGTGTCGCACGAGGTCATCACATAGTCGACATCGGCTTTGCTTGCCATAATTAAAAAAAGAATAGAATTAGTACGAGTATTTATGTAAAATTAAGGTTTAATTTTATACATACATAACATCACGCCTGTAAACCCCGAAGGGTTAGGCAGAGCTGTACCTATGGTACACCCACATTTCGCCAGTTATGTTTAAGTCCCATGTAATAGGGGGCGAGCCTATTGCCATCAACCGGGCACAAATCCAGACTCCGGGCTGCTACTGAGTAATTCCTAATGGAAAATCCCAATAACACTTTGCCCGACCTGGGAATCGAACCCAGGACCTCATGCTCAACAGTCGCGCTTGCGACCACTAGACCAACGAGGCAGTTTAACTTTATGTGTAAACGTAACATAATTGCATCAATGCTCAGGAGTGTTGTTTTCCTGTAAATGTAGAAAGTAAAACACAGTGTTTAGTTACACAAACCTAAAACCTAAACGGTAACCTAAAACCAACAGCTGACGTTCGGATTTAAACGGAGAGTATTGCTTTACTTTTACTTTGAAATAGCACACGATCGTTACTTTACCTTTGTTACACATCATCGTTAAGCTTTAACATCAATAATTCGCTGAGTTAGCACTTTGCATTAGGTCTAAATCGCATTGTTTATTTACATCGTATAAAACAAAACTAAGCGAAGAGTCTGGTATTCTTAATCTGATCTTTAATATAATAATCACAACAACTAAAACGTTCATGATCATTAGTTTGCATTAACGATATAGTGTATTAACAAATACTTAATAACTTTAAGATCTAGGCAACCTACCCACTTAAGGAAAAGTAAAATCCTAAGGGAATAAAAGCATTAAAATTGTACATACAATTTAATAACATAGCTTTGATAATAGCTCTTCAAGCCAATTCAGTATAGCCATTTTCATTTTTCCATTATATAACTCTTACTTTTCCCATTTTCCCTTTCAGTTCCAACTTTATTTTATTTATCTATCAACTTGTTCTCACCGTTTCTTTATTCTAATTTCAGTATCAAATCTTGAAACCATGCCTGTGATGACCCGTAGGGCTACTGCTCAGGATATGGAGCTTTAATTGAGAATGGCCCTCCAAGACCTTGAAACATCTAAACTCCAATGTAAGCAATTATTACAAGAGATTGATGAGAGTGAAGAGGAAGTCAAGAAGATAGTCAACAAAAACTCAAGCCTTAAACGGGAGCTAGTAGACCTACATCAGCAATATCGGAATGTTGTTAATGAACGCGATCAACTGAAGGTAGTCACGGATGGTTTCAACAACTGTAGCAACTCGTATGAGGAGGCTTTGAGCAAAGTTAGGGACCTAGAAGATGAATTAATTTATGCTAAAAGTCGTATTATCCAGTTAGAGAAAGAAAAAGAGTGTCCTCAGGTTAATGAAACTAACCACTTATTTAATGAATTATTAAATACTAATTGTAACCCTCATTCCATAAAAACTATTGACCTCACTGAAGATTCCTTGCTAAAACAGAATTATAGTTATAAAGTTAGTCATAAGAAAATGAAAAAATATGCAAAACTGAATAGAATGATTAAAAAATGTAATCAAATTAGGAAACAACACAAACACTTTTTCAAAAATATTCCACAGAGAAAGGAACGTGTTAATCTAATTAATAAATTAAACTATTTTGAAATCAAATTAGAATACATCAAAAAAGTCTATGAAATTGATACACAGCGCTTACAGTCCGACATACAGGTACTTGAGGGCAGACTTAGTTCCCTTTACATTAAATACGTGGGATCACAGAATCAAACTAAAGAACATATTCTTGCCGCTAATGAGTTAGTTATGTGTCAGTGTGCTTGTCAGAAGGTTTCAAACCCAGACCCCCAAATTATAAAAACTACTCCGTATTTGAGTCAGTAATGGAAGATGTTATAGCGAAACTTGCAACTGGTAAAAAATCGCTTATTATCTGTGGTGACTTCAATATTAATATGTTAGAGAATAGTTCAAACAGCACTCGATTATTAAGTCTCTTTAAATCATTCAATTTATCAAATGTGTTTACAGAACCAACTCGCATAACTACAAGTTTTGCTACATGTATTGATATTTTTTTTTTGTTTTGCTGCGAATGATTAGATAAAGCCATTGTAAATTATCTCCCTTCTGATCACAGCGGTCAAATCGTTGCTTTCAAGTTCAAAACACCATTACAAAAAATTCAAATACAATCTAGACAAATAACATCCAGAAATCTAAATAGATTTAATAATAACTTAATTAGTAAGTTATGTATAACGGGCCATACTCGTATTAAAAACAATGTAAATTAATTTTATGAGGAATTCTTTTCGGTAGTGTGCACCGAGTTCAATGATACTTTAAAAAAGAAAACAAAAACTATTTGCCCAAGTTTTTTGTTCAGTGACTGGGCAACTAAGGGTATTAGGAAAAGTAGGGAAAATTTGTTTGAGCTCTATGGCCTTAAGTCTTATATTAACACTGAAACTTTTAGTAAATACGTTGCTACTTATTCTAAATATTTTAAAAATACCTGCAACGTAGCTAAAGCCTTGTACATTAGCAACAAGATTAAATAAGCCGATAATCAAACAAAGACGGCTTGGAGAATCATCAATGACGAAACTAACAGGAATAAAAAATATTAATATACATGGTCTCATAAGCACAAACAAAGAATTTGCGCAAGAATTTGTAAATTTCTTTACCAATATCCCACTTAAAACAACTGAACTTAATTGATTAGCATTTGGAAATAGGTACTGTTGGAGCTGCTGAAGATTTCAAAAACTAGCTTTGCATTGTATAAATTCAATCTATTAGTATTATATAATTGCATGGCACATGTGTGAGTACTATGTACTTACTATAAAGCTACCATTCACTGGGTACGTCTTTCATTGACTTGAATGTGCCCTGGCGGCTGAGAGTATGTCATGCTCACTGTAATGTCTCGCTGATGGTGGCGGGTGTGTTGGATCATTTAGCTCCCTTCAAAATGGTTGAGCTGAATGGTGCTAATCCATGCGTCATGTTCGTGAACGGGCGCCATCAGTTGGGACTGGTCATCTCTTAGCGGCCATGACTTATTTTAGTTATTGAATTGTTTTTTTTTTAATTCTTTTTATTACTACTTTATACTTTTGACGTTTTGCATCGTTCTCACATGTATAAGTGCTCTTAGTGGAATACCTCATAATTTCAACACGAATAATGTAACCAATATTTTGTAACCATATGTCAATTTAAAAGAGTGTCCGTGGAGTTTCTTGCCCGTTCTTCTCCATAGGTACCTACCTACTAAGCTTTGGAATGAGTCAACTAGCTTCATCTTTGTGACTGACCGACCCCTTGACAATTCAAAAGTGCCTGTAATTGGTTTATTTGAAATAAATGCTTTGAGTTTGAGTTTATTTAACTTTGCCACTCCTGACACTTTGCTTACCTCTACATAATTATTATTAACGTAGTTGATCCCCAGAGACCATAATATACGACCCACTAGGGACTCGCTAATTAGGCATCTTTGAATTTCTTTGAATACAATATTTATATTTAAATTCCTTTTGGCGACTCGAAGGTACAAAAACTTACTATCCGAGTTCGGGAAGCCAAAAAAGAGGATTATCAGTTAATCTTTTATCGTATTAACGTGTACAAGTAAGAATAGAATATATTTCTACGTTACATCCCACACCTGTGTTTGCTACCATTATTACAAAAAAAAAAAACTAATTGCTTTAAATGGGTACAGGACCTGACGCGTATTATCATCATCATCATTTCAGCCGAAAGACGTCCACTGCTGAACATAGGCCTCCCCCAAAGGGGGGGGGGGGGGGTTGCCATAATCGCCACGCTTGGCAGGCGGGTTGGCGATCGCAGTATGGTGTTAAAATGCTTAGAGAACGCTGCTGCCCATTCTCTAGTAAGTCCCTTAATCGCCTTCTACGACACCCACGGGAATAAATAGAGTGGTGCTATTCTTTACGTCCGGCACCACACGGAACGCGTATTATACAGACCAGAGATGACCAGCTTTTTTTGCTGCAGCAAGCAATTTTGTCACAAGACAAAATTGGTAAACTGTGCAAGGGAAAAAATATAAACCGAAACTCTGAACAAAATTTTTGTTTTATAGTTCCGAGTTGAGTCATGACCAAGTTTCCGCGAGGCCCACTGGGCGAGAGAATTTTAATTTATTACCGTCCAATTCAGCTTAGAGAAGTTATTGCAAACCATCGAACTGTACTTTTTACGGGTACAGTTGGGTAATTGGAAAAGTTAAGAAGAATGTTGAGACAATGGTGAATGTTTAGGACTCGCGGGGCGCGAATTTGAATAGTTTGGAACGGTTTTTGGTTAATCGTTGCTTTGACCTCTTTTCTCTCTTATCGTTTAGAAAGTTGCAGAAAATATTAGTAACCGCTGGGTATTTTTGCCCTAGTCTTGATGTTTTGAAAAAAAAATATGCTAATTATTACGATTATGTAGAAACAGCTTTCAAATCGTATGTAGGTACCATTTTGTTCGATAACTTTTTGCCATCTTGTAGGTAGGGACATGATCCCATTGCTATAGAAATTTTGGGACTTCTGATCAAAATACCGCGACAAGTGGTTTTGGCAGTCTTCTCGTGATATTAACCTGACACTGCCTAAAGAATTCTAAAGAGATCGAAACAGGTGGAAATCTGAAGGTGCAAGGTCAGGACTATACGGCGGATGCATTAAAACCTCCCAGCCAAGCTCTCTTAATTTTTGCTGACTGGCTAAAGATGAGTGAGGTCTAGCGTTATCATGATGAAAAACCACAGCCCTTCTGTTGATTAATTCCGGTCGCTTTCTCTCAACTTCTTGCTTTAATCTCATCAGTTGTTCGCAGTAGAGTTCAGAATCGATGGTCCTGCCTGGTGGTAACAGCTCATAATGAATAATGCCCTTCCAATCCCACCACACACACAGCATCACCTTGTTGCGAGTTAACCCGGGTTTCGCCACAGTCTGTGAAGCCTGACCGGCCTTTGACTACGACCTTTTTCGCACGTTCTTGTCGTACGTGATCCACTTTTCATCACCAGTTATCAGCTTCTTCAAAAATGGTTCGGTTTCATTACGTCGTAATAAAGAATCACAAATGAGTACACAGTTCATTAGGTTTCTTTCAGTGAGCTCGTGAGGTACCCAAATATTGACCTTTTTTGTGTAACCAGTTTTTTTCAAATGTGCCAAAACTGTTTTGTGGTCAATTCCCAGTGAAAATGTATCGAATTTCTTCATTAGATTCACTCATCTTGACAGTACGAAAAACAAATGAAAATCTCACATTTTCCTAATTTGAATTTGGAATTATGTTCTTTAAAATTTAAACTTTCAATGATACCAAAACCAGCCAGATACAAATAGTATAGCCAAAGAGATTTTATTACAAGTTCATACATATGTACTATAATGCGAAAAGACTTTTTCCCCAACCTAATATATTGGCCCTTTTATGTTTAACATAAATTGTAGGTAATATTTTGATCCAAGCGTCGTATTGTCGTGGTGGGGGACGGCGCGGCGGTCCTCGAGGAGGTTGGACACATTTAATTAAATGTTTTTTTTTCAAGGCCGTTTTTGGCCTACAACCAGGGATTCTTGAAAAGGGCAGTAACCCTGTTAGCCGCGCTGCAACGTTAGCCGTGACTAGTTATTTTACCCATGAATTACCGGTTTCTAGTGTGCGGAATAACTATAGCAGTTCTCAAGAAAGTTCAAAGTCGTACGCGGGTTTTAGTTTCTTAAAAATAAATAAAATTAATAATTAAAAATTAAAAATAATATAAACAGCAAGATTTCAAACGACAATGGTTTTGATAACAGTAATTTTAAAAGTGTTTATGCAGATAAAGTCCTGGATGTCGATATTTGTAGTTTGGCAAAGACCCCAGCATAATTTGATTATGTCGTGTCACTCAGCATTAGCGACAGACAATCTAATATCCCTTGGGACGCCCAGCAGTGCTGCTTCGTCGGAAAGCGAACGAGCATGATCTAGTGGAACCGCAGCTATCTGGGCCCAGCGCCGTCAACAATGCTAGCAAGGTGGCTATTGAATGTAAACATAAACAAACTGATTGTGACAGCCAGACTATAATTCAGCCATAAAACAAAACTATATTATGTTTAGAAAAATGGGCAAACCTGGAAACCTGACAACCCTAATCACGAATGGTGATATAAATACACAACACAAGCAATTCCTTGCTTAAAAGGTGATCTCCAATAACATGTATCGAAATGATCGTTGTAATTGAAATAAACATTTTTTTTTAAATACATATTACAAGCGAAAGTGTTGTGTTGAAAAATCTTTTAATTAAATATGGTAGATACTATAATGCTAACAAAGTGTTCATTTCTAAAACTAATCTTTCATTATATTTAGATGAAAACCTTTGACTTGATGGAATAACCTCCAGACGTTTTGTAAATATTTTATTTAATTTTCTTCTTATATCTACAATTACAGGATAACCAAATGCGATAAATGCGATTATCCTAAATTAATAATTTAAATACTAACAGGTATGTGTAACGAAATACAAACAATGCATTCCTTGTGAATTCAGTCAGAGAACAACAGAATAAATCCGTATCCCTCGCTATGAGGTTGAGCGTGCGGAGTGCACGCATCAGCCTGCGGCGCCTCCCTTAAAAGGTTGGACTGAGCACGCGGTTCTACTAGCAGTGGTTGTGTTGTGTTGCGTAATGTACCTACATTATTTTGCATACTATTGTATAGAATCAGGTTTCTCTAACTGAACAGACAGCTGTGCTGCTGGACAGTTTGTTGCGCCACTTCTTCCCAGCTAAAGCACTAGGAACCGAAGGGCGGGCGTTTTGGGGGACTGTCTTATGTAATTTTGTACGTTCGAAAATGCTGATTCTCAGCCTAGTTTGACCAAATGACTTTTGATTTTAACAGCCTGGCCACGGGACATTTGCTGCAGCGAATAATCACGCGGTGCCAACGGCGAAGCGTCTGGCGACTAAAACAATTGAATAGAAATGTACTAATCATGCCACGAGTAGCGGCGACCGGTGGCGCGACCGGCGAATTTTGCCGAGCAAATCGCAAGAGCGTTTGCCGGCGCGGCGCGCGGCAAAAACAAATGTATGGAACAGTACGGCGGAGCATGCCACGGTATCGCGCGGTAGACGCGACGAATAGTGCAGAAACCAAACAAGTTTAGTATTCGCCGCGAAATAATAAACACCAAAACTTTTATTGCAAAAATCCTATCTGCATTTACCGTTTTCTCCAGTTCTGATTGTATATTCATAAAAATCTAATAAAGTTTCAACACTCATAAGGGTATAATCGAAAAAAACTGCTGGTTATAGTCTGTATTAATTTGTAGTACTTCTTGTGGAATTCTCCATCTATACCCCGATTCTTATTCAAATCATGTACTCTACAATCTCTTGCAAATATTATGTCTTGTAAAATTACTACTTTCCAAGCAATATCGAGATAACTTTGATAATAGACATTTCACTCTCGGTGTATACTGCCCGTGGCCTGCAAACTGTGTCGCATGGTTAGCCGGCCCGCCCGCCGCACCGCCGCTCGCGTCGCCCGTTCCCGTGGCCAGGCCGGAATGTGTTTGTTTCGTAACACATTTGTTACAATCGTTCGCAATGATGTCAGATCGCTGAGCCGGCGCGGCGCTGCCAGATGCAGTTTGTGTTATTTTTGGTTGTCTAAGTTTTTCAAGTAATTTCGAAAGGCGCTAGTTGTTAATAAAAATCGATTGTTTGGAAAATATTTCAAATCGTAAAAATTAACTGTTTTCTGATTTTTTCTTTGTATACACACAACTACCCAGCTCGACGCCAAACTTCAACTTTCTAGGTCATCGGAAGTGGGTTAGCTTTTTGATCTATATGTCAGTCAGACAATCAGTGATAAAAAGGCCGATTTTTGACGTTAATATCACAATAATCGTTTGAGCTATATTTATGAAATTTGGGGTTTTAGTTAATCTAAGGTGTTTTAATAAATAAACTAAATTCCATGTGTTGTGTGTGTTGAGTTATGAAGGGGTCAAAAGTGACTCCAAATGGTTCGTGTAATATACCAATGTCTTATACACGGCTGCTGCGTCGCCAGTTCCCTTTTCTTGGCTTGAACTTGGCTTAGCACGCTACTGCATGTATAGATAATTGTATGTTTTCATGATAAAGAGGAGCATAAAATATCTTCTAAATGAAACAGTAATGTTTATTACTCATGGCTGGCTGCAAAATATGTTATTTTCAAACGTTAAATCATGTAAGAGATAGAAATAACCATAAGTTTATAGACAAAGTGTTGTTCAAAGGTACTGCATACTTACATAAAAATATAATTTATTTCAATTTTATGAGATTTCATTTGACATGTAAACGCCCGTAGGACGCTGACAGGAAGAAAAGAAATGTAGATTGTTATCCTTATCTTCCTCAAAATGGTAACGTTAAAGAGGGAAATTACGTTGAACGAGTTGTTATAGCGATACAATATAATATAGGTAATTTAAATGGCTTGTGGTATATATGTAGGGATAAAATGGTTGATCGGATACAACTTCTTTTTTCAGAGAGAGAATAAAAAATATCTACATTTCATGTTTGTCATTAATATGGTGCACAAACTGAAGAATATTCTGTTCTATTCCAATAGATCCATATTAATCATATTAATCCAGTTATTGGAATGGATTTTACTAGCTGTCAACACGCGATGGAGAAGAACTGAACAAAGAATAATTGAAATATTTAAAATGAAAGTTATGCAATCGGCAACGGAGGTGATTTCAAAATAAATATACAAACACTATGTGCTCATATACGGTCCGAACCGTGCCAGTATGGTATGAGTATGATTTCAAGATCTTCTAGCTATTACTTATTCATACATTTTAAAGAGAAATCTGAATATTGAACGTATCAAGGATTTATGTGAAAGGGCAGCGAGAGGACAAAGTTTTCTCGTTGAGCTGCTCGGCCATTCATGAGGAGAAACTTATAATGATCTGATAACGACTTCATACATCAAAATGAAAATATCTTCAACTTGCATATTGTCAGAACCTTTGACACTTTTCAGTTTTCATTATAGGACATGACTTTATTGGAGTTGGAGCCGAAATAATGATATTTAATTTTCTACTGTTACGGCGTAGTACATGCTACGAAAGGAATCGCTGCGTCTGCTACGGCGTAGGCAATACCGTAGCAGTGTTACTAACGTAGCATACTAGCGACAAATATTTTTGTAATTATGCATCGAAAAGCTACAAATAAACAAAACAAAAAAAATCTCAGTTTTCACAATTTGCTGACGAAACCCTGAAAAGGAAGCGTTCGCTGAAACGAGTGCATGAATAAAGCTCGGCTTCATACAGCCTAATTTAGAGCACTCGTTGAATATTTGAGGCTTATATCTGGAGAGTATACAATTTTATTTCTCTCCGCCTTCAAGCTGCGATAATAATATTATATGTTTATTTAACGACGCGAAGAGAAATTTGAGATTTTTTCCCAAAATTGAAGGTTCTATTAGCCGGCTTGGGAAGGTTATGGATCAATTTGGTGAAGTGTTAAGAAACGTTTACTGAGTTTCCTTAAAGAATATGATGGCTGACTGAATTTAGTTGGGATCCATTTTTAATTCTAAACCAAACAGTACATGAATAAATTATAAACATCACTTTTCAAATCAATCAGTCACTTAAAGACATCTCATGATAACCGTTAAACTTAGCAATAATTATCGAGCTTAAAACTGCTCGTACTTACGTTTATATTATGGACAGCGACACGTAACTAGCGTGGACAGCGACACGTAACTAGCGTGGACAGTGACACGTAACTAGCGTGGACAGCGACACGTAACTAGCGTGGACAGCGACACGTAACTAGCGTGGACAGTGACACGTAACTAGCGTGGACAGTGACACGGAACTAGCGTGGACAGCGACACGTAACTAGCGTGGACAGTGACACGGAACTAGCGTGGACAGCGACACGTAACTAGCGTGGACAGTGACACGGAACTAGCGTGGACAGCGACACGTAACTAGCGTGGACAGTGACACGGAACTAGCGTGGACAGCGACACGTAACTAGCGTGGACAGTGACACGTAACTAGCGTGGACAGCGACACGTAACTAGCGTGGACAGTGACACGGAACTAGCGTGGACAGCGACACGTAACTAGCGTGGACAGCGACACGTAACTAGCGTGGACAGCGACACGTAACAAGCGTGGACAGCGACACGTAACTAGCGTGGACAGCGACACGTAACAAGCGTGGACAGCGACACGTAACAAGCGTGGACAGCGACACGTAACAAGCGTGGACAGCGACACGTAACAAGCGTGGACAGCGACACGTAACAAGCGTGGACAGCGACACGTAACTAGCGTGGACAGCGACACGTAACTAGCGTGGACAGCGACACGTAACTAGCGTGGACAGCGACACGTAACTAGCGTGGACAGCGACACGTAACTAGCGTGGACAGCGACACGTAACTAGCGTGGACAGCGACACGTAACTAGCGTGGACAGCGACACGTAACTAGCGTGGACAGTGACACGGAACTAGCGTGGACAGCTACACGTAACTTTAGCACAAATTGTCAATCAATCTGCTTGCCTTTGCCCAATTATGTTATGGTCGGCTTCCCATGTAACTAGATGTAGCTGAATACGAGTATTTTACATGGAGCGATTGCCTATCTAACCTTCACAACCCAGTTACTGGGTAACACGATAGCCCTTGGTAGAACTGGTTGTCAAACTTTTGGGCTTCTGACTACCCGTAACGACTGTCAAAGATCTACCAATGACAGCCAGGACCAACGGTTTAACGTTCATTCCGAAGCACGGTCTGTAAAGGATGGTCTCGATATGTAAAGGATGGTCCACGGCCCGACGGCAGCAAGCATAGCTTAACCTTCGACGGACGCGTGCGGCTGTTATCACAAAGCTACGAGCCCCACCGAACGCCACAACTATTGTATACCATCTTAATTAAATATTAAGAGGCCAATATATATTGGATATAAAAGCCTATATACATAATAAATGTAATTGTTACATGTGGCCCACATATAATTGTTACGTGTCGCCTACATAAACGCAATAAGGCTCGTACAGACTAGTGCGATATCGCGGACGCGACGCGACACTAGTAGCACAATTTCTTTGTCGGTGCCTGTCGCGGCCGCGATATCGCGCGAGTGTGTACGAGCCTTTATTCGGGCGTAACAATTAATCACCCGCGCCTCACAATGATTGTATCAACTATAATATCAACGTCAGAGTTGAACACATTCAACTCATGTAATGTGAAAGAACACACATTGTACAGTCAGGGAAAAAAATATGGATGTATCCATACTTTGACTTGTACCAAATTTTTTACAAAAATGTTGAAATATTAGACTCCCCATCTTTAAAGTCTGTCCACAAAGTCAAAGACAAATTATTTATTTCAAATAGGCACATATGAGGCACTTTTGAACGTCAAAATTTACAAAAAAATAGAATTGATTGTAGTTGCCCCTTCCAAAAGGTAGTTTCGTATGGAGAAAAATGGACAAGAAACTCCACCGTTACTTTTTTTAAAATGTTTTACTATATTTTGTTTGAGTACATTATTTATATGATTATAATATGTGAAGCAGTGTGTCCAGCAGTGGACGTCTTGCGGCAACTGATGATGATGATGAATAGATGCGAAGACGATGCACCAAGAATATAATGACTACACCATAATAGCTAAAAATAATTAAAAATTAAGCAATGAAAAATAACTTCATTATGAGGAGATAGATACATGGCGCTCACATATTAAGAGTATATGTTTTCCTAAAAAAAAAAAAAATTACGTCAGTGTGTAAACTGGAAGGAGGACGCGCGGGCTCGCGAAAGATGGAAGGAGTGGAGGGAGGCCTTTGCCCAGCAGTGGGACAGCATAGGCAAGAGAAATTATACAAATAAAATAGCAACCAGTTTGATTTTGTCAGAATCAGAATCAGAATTTTTTATTTGTGATACATAGGTTGGTACAGCAATAGATAGAAACAAATTATAAAACATGTGCGCTATGATCAGCCAATTGAAGGCATACAAAAATATAAGAACAATAACAGTTAAAGTAATTATAAGGCAGACATTAAAAAAAACAAAATAAAAATTAATTAACTAAATAATACGATCAAAGTCATGTAAAAGTCAATTCATATAACGATATTAGTCAATACAATAATACAATACAAAAAATTAAATTTATAAGGCAGACATTAAAAAACAAAAAAAAAAAAAAAAATTAATTAACTGAATAATAACTTAACTTAATAATACAATACAATCAAGATATTAAGATGTCGAATATTAAAATAAAAGTTAGTTTAAAAGTCAATTCGTTATAACAGTAATAATCAATACAATAAATACAATTAATGAGTGAACATGTCAAAATTTATCTGCCAAAAAGTCAGAGATGCTATAATAGCATTTCTGACACAACATATTATTTAGCTTTTTTTTAAATAAAATAACATTTAACTGTTTTAAATCTTTGGGCAATTTATTGAAAATCACCGGTGCCATGTAAAAAACACTTTTTTGCATTAAGGCAGTATTTGTTTTATGTACATAAATACGAGTTTCATCTCTTTGAGTGCGGTTAGAAATTTCAGATGCCAATCTAAACAAACAAGGATTTTGCTTAACGAAAACAGCGATTTCAAAAATATAGAGTGAAGGTAGTGGTAGGATATTGTACCTTCTAAAAAAAGGCACACAGCTCTCAATAGATTGTAAGCCAAACATAGCCCTAATGCACCGTTTCTGTGCTTTAAAAGCTTGATCCCTGTTGGTAGAGTTTCCCCAAAAAATTATACCATAACGAAGAACCGATGCTACCAGCCCATGATATGCAGTTATAAGAGTGCTTGGGTTTAGTTTGTAGGCAAGTTCATGCAAGGCATAGGCCGATCTGCTAACACGCTTGCATAATTGTTCAATGTGTGGTTTCCATGTCAATTTTTGGTCAATATTTAATCCCAGAAATTTAGTTATGTCAGTTTCTTCAATAAGTTGATTATTAAAATGGATGTCAAAGTTATTTAAAGTTGGCACACGCTGCCTGAAGTTAATTAATTTCGTTTTTTTTAGATTTGCTTTTAAATTATTTACGTTGAGCCAATTCATAATAACACTCAAGGTTTTGTTTATGTCCTCTCGATAAGTACGATTGTCTTTGCATTTGATAGTAACTGTACTGTCATCTGCAAAAAGACATATGGGATTGTCAGTTGCATTAGGTAGGTCATTTATATATATTATAAAAAAGAGCGGGCCTAGGACGGTGCCTTGTGGTACACCGAAATTTGTTTTACGACTATGAGATGTATAGTTTTCTTCCTTTTTCGTAAGTAGATTCACCTTAGTAACTTCAGTGAACTGATTTCGGTTTTTAAGATATGATTTAAACAGTTCAAGAACGTTGCCTCTTATTCCGTAAGCATTCAGTTTACCAAGCAGTATATCATGATCAACGTAATCAAAAGCCTGCGTCATATCCATAAAAATAGAGCAGACAGGTATTCTCTTGTCAACGCTATCCATTACAAAGTACAGAAAGTCATAAATAGCCATATTTATTGTTTTATTACGTCTGAAACCTTTTTGCTCATTTGCAATAATATCGTTGCTCTCTAAATAGCCATTAAGTTGCTTATAAATATGCTTTTCAAATATTTTTGAGATGACTGAAACCAAAGCAATAGGTCTGTAGTTCTCTACACATTCTGTATCACCTTTCTTGAAGATTGGTTTTATGGTCGATGTTTTTAATCTGTCAGGGTAGGCTCCTGCTGTAATGCACAAATTAAGAATAAAGCTTAAGTGGCTTGAGATATCAATGGCAATGTTTTTCATAACCTTAGTTGATATTCCATCATGGCCCACACTATTAGTATTTTTTAAATTTTGGATTATTTGTATTATGTCAGGCGGCAGGCACGGTTTCATAAACATCGACTTTTGTTGAGTAGAAATATATGAATTATACCGCATTTTATAAGAATCGTCTGTTGGAATAATTTTATCAATAAAGTAATTATTAAAGGTATTAGATATTTCCTGAGGGTCAGTTGTAGATTTATTGTCAGTTCTAATGCTATTTAAAGTATCTTTTGGTAAATTTTGTTTGGTTTCGTTTATAATTTTCCACGATGTTTTAGTTTTATTTTCCGACATGCTAATTAAGTGATTATTTTGGGCGCGATGAGTTAGTTTTACAATTTTTTTAAATCTTATTGCATACTCAGTCAATTTCGCCTTGTTGGTTTGGTTAGGCTGTTTCCTGTATTGCCACAGAAGCCCACGCTTTTTCACACTGCAGGCTTTCAGCCCTCGTGTGATCCAGCGAGGTCTGCTATGACTATGAATGGTAATCATTTTGTAGGGAAAGCAAAGTTCATAAAACAATTTAAATAAATCAATGAAAGCATTATAGGCTACGTCAGGATCACAAGCTGCGTACATTTCCGAAAAGGACAAACTACCCAAACAAGTTTTAAATTTTCTAAGATTTTCATCGCTTTAATCTCTACGTTTGATTCTCCAGCTATTAATCAGGCATACCTTTCTTACAAGACATCTCAATATCTGCGCTGTATGATCGGATAAACCAAGATCTACAACTTCTGCTTTGCATTTATTGTGAAAATTCTGAGCAAAGTTATCAATACATGAATTGCTAATTTTCCTGGTAGGTTCGGTTATCGAAAGCCTTAAATTATAATTACACAATAAACATTCGAACTCAGATGTGATGTTATTCTGTTTAGAAATATTAATGTTAAAATCACCAGCTATCACAACATTATGCTTTTTGTAGGTTTTATTTATAAAATTGAGAAGTTAGTCTCGTCTAGACTCTACATTGTCCTATGGAGCTGGACCAGCATGTTTCCAAGCAGTGCCATCCTGGATATAATCCTCTAACTTGTAATATGCTTGTTTACAAAGTGTACTTTTATTTAATACATATGTGTTTTAAATTGTCTTTCATTTAATTGCAATATATCACAAGGTATTTTGTTGTAACATTGAACACAGTACCCATAAACTCACACACCCCCAAAACTCACACACTTTCCTACGCTTGACTAATGTCATTCTCACATAAAGTCAAATTCCATACTTGGCATATTTAACAGTAAAACAGTTTATCCTTAATGGTAAACGTTTAATAACTTACAATTTCAATAGATGTTTTAGCAGAAAAAGGCTTTTGAAATTCGCCAAATGTAAACAATATTTTTCGCCTTTGACTGTAAACACACGCACACACTTGTCACTCACCATCAAACGTATACACTCTACACATACACAAGTGCACAGTGTCACAAAACAGATACATACAGAAGGTTGCCTCCATACAACGAGCAAAAACAGGTATACGAACACATGGACGCGTACGCGCGCCGATCTCAAACAAATTTCAGTCGCAAGTGCGCTTGCACTCGCAGTACGTGAAGCGTGTCCAAGTCTGAGTGCGTTTTTGTAAGTCAGTATTGGAGTTAGGGTTAACATTTCGAAATTTGAAAAGTCCTGTCAAAAAGCCGTACATTTGCAAAAAAGTCCGCACATTTTACATTTCAATCTTTCTTTTCCAGTAATCGTTGGACTATTTTAATTTATGAAAATGTCCTCCTTTTTCGAAAAGTCCGGTCAAATGTCAAGGCTGGAGCTAGTCCGGACGGATGATATGGAGCCGGCCTTCTGTATCTAGCTGTTCTGTGACAGTGAGCCCGACGCGGGGAACGTGACGGAGCTAATGAGGCGCGATAGAATCCAACACCGAACATTGTGCCGCGCGGTGCGCCGCGCGTCTGGAAATAATTTACTTCATCGACTTGTCGCCAGCCACCACTTTTTATTAAATTTCTCTCTTATCGTTTTCGGAGCTTTTATTCAATCGTACGAGTGCCGCCGTGAAATATTATTGCATAGTTTTATTGAATCCAGTTTTCTAGTGAATGACGTACATTTTATTTAGACCGGACATTATAACGTCTAGGGGTTAGAGGTTTTGTAAATAATGTTACCTGAATATTTGGGATGCGTATACATATTTTAAAAACGATTTAAAATGAAAGAGGTATTTTATGTAAAATATGCACTTAAAAGTAAGTAGCTTCACTAGAATAAAGGGATAACAATTTTATCCACGAGCCGGCACTCACCAGCACACAACGTGCCGGCACTCACCAGCACACAACGTGCCGGCACTCACCAGCACACAACGTGCCGGCACTCACCAGCACACAACGTGCCGGCACTCACTAGCACACAACGTGCCGGCACTCACCAGCACACGCCGTTTATCTGTTTTTATTTGTTTTCATTAATATCGCGCAAGCAGAGTTTATCGCGCAAGCAGAGTTTACCGCGCGACTAGCATTATACAACGTCCCGACATCAACCATCGGGCAGTTGCCCACCAGATACGACACCCGTCTGGTCGGAGGATCCTCCCTTTTCTATGGTGGATGAGTGAACTTTATACCCTGTTCCTCATACCAAAGTATCATTACACAATACAAAATAAAATAAATTCAATGTCACTAGAATAAACAGTATTACGTTTTGATCAGACCGGATTGGACCGGATATTATTCTTGTGCTTAGTATAAAACAATCTAAAATTCAACTGTCTTATTATAACCAATTTTATTATAACTTAAACTCAGCTTTAGTCCTGTAATTAAAGTACATATTTTATACCTTACTGATCACTTATGTTGTTTTTGCAAGATGTTTTTCTCGTTCGTTTTAAATTATTCTACAAGCTGGGTACAGAACGTGGGCTGTAATGATAACGAGGGTGGGCGCTGGTACCTATATTATTAAGTTATCTAAGCTCACCTATTAGCTGCAACTCTAACATGCAACTTTACTAACCTTAAGGCCTATTTTTATTGTAAGTCATATTTTTTACTTGAAGGTGCAAATAATCATTTTTTTTTTCTTGAAACGTAAATAAAATATATACTTTGGTAGAACATATTCAAAAATAAATTTTATATTATTTACGCAAACCATAATCACTTACTTATTTCACAAAATAAAAACTTCAATCGTATGAATATTCAATAAATAAAAAAAAACAATTGTTTATTGAAACCTAATTTACCAATTGGAACCCAAACACATCTTATCCCCAGTTATAACTATCGAAGCTTATCGCATAATTCTCTCTCTCGATCGTGTTACTTGAGTATTATGTTTGGGTAGGACATTGAAACGTATCCGCTGCCCCGTGAGGCTGGCGGTGAGACGTCGTTACGCGCGATGTATCGCCACCCCACGTGGGACACGGGACTTGCTCCATTTATTTATCGCCACCCCACGTGGGACATGGGACTTGCTCCACTTATTAAGGAGTTCAGCTATTAACTCTGTCCCGCCCAAAAACTCAGCTGGAAAGTCTGACAACCAGTCTTACCAAGGGGTATCGTGTTACCCAGTAACTGGGTTATCGAGGACAGATCGGTAGTCGCTCCATGAAAAATACTGGTATTCGGCATAACACTTACTGAATGGAACTCTTTAGTCAACTTTTAACTTTATTTATTATCCCAGTTCACAACATTTCATCAAATACTAACATTATTTTAGTTGAAATTGGTCATCCTCGAATTGCGTTGGTTGCAGTGCAGTTGAAACTGTCCGCACTTTGATGTAGTGCGTTCGGAACGAAATGCGTATAGTTTGACTAAAACGGAATTTATGATGATAACTTCGATACTCAATTCTGAAGTGAAGCTAGGATATATAAGTTGCATGTGTGTGAAAAAACTGTGATTACTATCGCTTTGAACTGCATCGAAGAGTATTTTGTATATTATTTATATTTTTGTAAATATTTTTATTTTATATGCTTTAATATGAAACCAGACGGTAATCCGTTCAATTATCTAATCACTAAAAACTTACATAATGTTATTGTTGTAAAAGGTGTATAACTGAATGATCCTCGCTTCATTTTGAGAGACAAACAAACAGCGCTCAAAATGGTCATTAAATAAATATAACAAAGATAGAATGCTTAAAACAAAAATGTAAAGGAAAGAATTCATGGACGAATTTCGCAAAGCGTTGCTTTCAGTCAGATAGATTATTTTCCACGAACCTTCAAATAATAAGTCTTGAGCCCTTTCGAGCCCACTTCAAATAGGAACTAGGTAATCCAGGTAACGTGGTAGGTTCCGTGTGGTGCCGGACGTAAAGAATAGCACCATCTTATTTCTTCCCGTGGGTGTTGTAAAAGGCGACTAAGGGACTTACTAGAGAAGCCCTTTCTCTAGTAGTTTCTCTAGCAGCGTTCTCTATGCATTTTAACACTATACTGCCAACGCCAACCCGCCTGCCAAGCGTGGCGATTATGCACCCCCCCCCCCCCCCCCCCCAATGTTGGGGAGGCTTATGTCCAGCAGTGGACGTCTTTCAGCTGAAATGATGATGATGAATCCAGGTAAGCAGCACCATCAATTACTAGAGCAAATAGCTCCGTAAAAGTAATTATAATAAGAATAGTACAAATCTGGTTGGTACCTAAAGAAGATAAATTGCTTCAATGACGGCGGCTTATCTTCACTTACTTAAATATCGAGGTAAAAGTTGCTCTAGTAATTGATGGTGCTGCTTGTTTCTACCTTTTTTTAAGTTCACTTTTTACGCAGTCGGGTTTTTGATTTTTAATTAACTTTTTTTATTTAACACTTTTTAGTTTGGATTATAAGTCGGTAAATTAGGTTATTTACTCACTTATAATCAGGTGATAACGGCCTCTTACTCACTCCAAAAGTTTGGGATAGTTTTTTATCGTTTCTCATTTAAATTACATATAACTTGTGTATAATTTTTGTAATCACAATTTTGATTTTTAATCATTTGAATATACCCTATGACACTCGCACAATAAAGACAAATCTAACAACATATCATTTATCAAAATCAGTTCAGCCGTTTAGTAGTTATAAGGGACCATAGGGACGGACATACATACATATATACAGGTCAAACACATAACCCTCCTTTTTTGGCTTCGCCGCAGTCGGGTAATAAAGGCCAGTGGAGCGAATTTTGTGTACCGATAAAACTTGTTATTAAATTGAAAGAGCGTTGTTGAGAATGTGATAATTACTATTTTTGTGTAATATGGTATTTTATTTTGTAATAAAATATGCTCTTAACATTTATGAGAAGTGTTAAAAATATTTTGGACTCGCGACTTATTTATTGTTCTGGAGATCAAACCTGAGACTCTTAGCGCGAAAGTCTCAACAACCAATGTCTCAGAAAAATTATTAATATACAAAAACAAAACGGAGTACGTGGCTAAATTATACCAGCCGCACTGGTCGATCTTCAAGGTCAAGCAACGCAGGTCAGTCCGTGGATGGGTGACCGTTCATAAAATACCGAGACCCCTCAGTAATTCGGAAAGCACGTTAAGCAGTTGGTCCCTGCTGTCATTCGTAGATCTTTGGCAGTCATCACGGGTAGTCAGAATCCCGAAAGTGTGTCAACCAGTCGTTCCAAGGGGTATCTTATAACTGGGTTGTGGAGGTTAGATAGACAGTCGCTTAAAATACTGGTATTCAGCTGCATCCAGTTAGACTGGAATCAGACTCCAACTTAGTTTGAAAAGGCTAGGCAGATGATTTATAAAAAAACCCATTGCGGCACACACATTAAGACAGAACTGAAAAGTTAAGTACTGAGGTTATGCTTATTTATAGAGAAATCTCTTCCAGCTTAACTTTGATGAGTTTAAAGGTGTAGACACAGATTATTAAGTTGGTACACAGTCTCTAACCGGTTAGGTTAAAGACAACTCTCAAGATTTCTAATGAAAGTCTGACGAACTGTCAGAAAACTAAACAAAAGATATTCTTTACTTATTTTAAAAACGTCTCAGATAGAAAATCAATCAAACTTTTAAATTGACTTCGGTCTAAGATTAAAATCAATCATGAATATTCATTGCGTCGTCTCTAAGAGTCTATCCATCAAAGAGTACACCGGGAATAGTAACGAAGCAATGGAATCTATATGTATACATATTATAAATTAAAGTCGCTTTTCGTAGTCTGTCTGTGTGACCGCGTTGTTTTTCTAAACTACGCAACGGATTTTGATGCGGGTTCCACTATCATGTAGAGTATTTATTCCGATTCAGATTTATGTGTAAAATACTTTTATTTCTTAAACTTAAAGATATAAATTAAATTTCTATGTTTTGTCAATTCGTAAAAACCGTGTGAAGCAGGAGGGGCAAAAACTGCAATTCTTGTATAAAATTTTAATGTTAATGTGTTCGCTGTTATTGTAGTACACATCATTCAAGTGGATATCACATTTGTATCGTTTTGTCGTACAAATACTCGTAAAAGTAGATTGTTTTTCTTCGAAATTTGTTTTTCTAAGACGTCTTAGTCGTTTGGGCTAATTAACTTTATATTGTCACATCGCTCGCGATTGAAATGTTGAGCATAAGGTTCCATCACAACATTATACCAAACAGAAACAGACCACTTATGTAAAGTTGTCTGTATAATATGTAATATCTATTATTAAATCTGTTCCCTTTGACCCGACAGCGGGGGAGCCCAGAAGAAGGGTATTGTTTTGACGAACCAGTCTGAGGTAATGAAGAGTTAGAAGAAAGGTAAACAATATCTTTGGTAATTTCATCCCAAATATTCACAAAATTCCAATAATCCATCAAACAAATTGTTGATATTTTACAGACTAAAATATTGGCAAGGAATATTGAATTATTTATCAACGTGTCGGTTTTATCTACGTGTAGTCCAAAGTCCCAGTGATTTCAAATTAGGAAATTTGTAAATGTTCCTGATTGGATCCCTGGAGCATATCACTGGCTATTAATATTATATAATTCGTCGGATTTTCAAATACATCCATATATTTGTTAGTAACACAAAAATGCTTATAAGAAACTAATGTTACAACTATGCTATACAAACGCTGCTACGAGTAGTTTTCGGAACTCTCTTTTTCTATTTTTATAAGTATTTACAAGTTTGATACTCTAAATCGAAAAAAACTATTTTTCTTTAACCAATAACAGTGAGTATATTTTGTTCATTATGCCGCCAAGTTTAATTACTGGCTAGACTGTTTGGTTTTTATAAGTTAAGCTTTAAAGGGCAAGTATGGTTATTTTCAGAGTAGGTAAGTAAATATTAATTGCTGAATAGAATAGAATAGAATATATTTTATTGTAAAACATGAGTATACATCATAACATGTGCAAGGTCTTATAATAATAGTTAGATCTGCATGTTTTGCCATTAATGGCGTACAAAAACAACATATTTGGTTTAAAATAACCACAAAAGATTTGAGTCTAAACAACAAAACAATTTTTTTTTTGTAATACTACTTACTGCTGCTCCAGGAAGTTTGAAATAGAATGTTGTATTTTAAACTTTCATGAGTAGTAGAGTAGTTTATTGCTGCAAAAAATAGTAATTATCTAGAAGTGTTTCTTGCAAGTACCTGCTAAATATGTAGGTAGGTCTACCTCTTATCATATCATATAACTAGAGTTTTCTTTATTTAAGGGATTTTGTACACTTATGCGACGATGCCAATCCCATCGTGCTTTTACAAATAACAATTGACTCCTAAACAAAATTAACTAATTTTAGTCACACAAAACTTAACTTACTCTAATTTATTATCTAATAAAAAAGTATATTATATTTTTTGCTGCATCAGAAGTAGACTTAGTTAAAATACCATGGAAAATTCCAACATCCATTACGACAATTTCAACGAATTGAGAAGTGCGTTTCTTTTGTTAGTGTACCGAACACATTCCACCAACACATGCTGTGCATCCTCGATTTTACCACACACCTCACAGTTAGGAGAGTCTGATTTTCGCATGAGGTAAGCAAAATTGTTTAGTGGAATATGTCCTGACCTCAAACGATGCGCAGCAACATTTTGACAGCGACTCAGTTTCGACCTGGAGAACCAAGGTATATGAGGAGGCTCACTCTGTATACATTTATACCAGATTCCTTTCGCTTTTGATCTCTCATTAAAATGTTCTTTCCAAGATAAATTGTTTAATTTTCTAAATTTACTTAATATTTCCGAATAACTTGGTAATAAACCCCTTGTTTGTATGCCTAAAAGAACTGCTTCTTTGGCTAATCTGTCAGCCTTCTCATTACCTGGAAGTCCAACATGGGACAGCACCCACTGAATACAAAACATTTTACCTGTTTGGTTAAAATATTGAATTTGTTTCAAAGAGTCCGCGTACCACTCTGGTCGGTTTCCCTCAGTCGTCAGTTTATTTAATTTGCCAGTTTCGTTGATTAGTCAGTTTCGCTGATTAGTCAGTTTTACCCATTAGACAGTTAGGCTAACTCGACCGTTTCCAGTGTTAGCCAGTTTTCTTGATTCGTCAGTTTAGTACACTTAACGTAAAATATATGTTTACGTTTAAGTAAACAAAAGTGGAAAATGTAAGGAACCCAATTTAAATCAAACTTGAAGTTGTATTTTTACAATCACATTATTTTTTTAATATATTTGTTTAAAAAATATATATATAAATCTCTGCCTAGCCCTTTTAGGAAACAGCCGTAAACGTACCATAATTAAATTAGCAGGCGTGTGGGCAGTTTTCTACCGACTGTACTTTGACTGACGAATTGAATAAAACTGACGAATCAACGAAACTGGCGAACACTGGAAACTGTCGAGTTGACGCAACTGTCTAAACCCCAAAACTGACCAATCAGCGAAACTGACTACTCAACGAAACTGGCAAATTAAATAAACTGACGACTGAGGGAAACTGACTAGTGGTACGCGGACTCGTTTCTAAATAGTGTATGCTATAGCTAAACCCTTTGAACTGTTATGAAAACATTTAGTAATATGCAGTAAAGCGCTCTTACTATCGGTACATATCATCACTTTATTCTCATTTAGTTCTCACACATATTTCAAGGCCCCAGAGATGGCAAATAGTTCAGCCGTCATAATGGAAATATGATTATTCAATTTATAAATCCGGTGACACTTATTCGCTAAATCATAGCATGCTGCGCCTACTCCATCTGGTGTTTTGGACCCATCTGTGTATATAACATGCCAACCAGTGTATCTTTCCTTTAGTTCATTAAGGGTATTATACTTTAGGAAATAAATGTCATAATATGATTTTGAAGCAGTAACGCTAACTAAATTACACCTAATAATATCCTTAATATCTATTTTAGACATCCATGTCTCCAAAGTAAATATTAAAACTGGATACGATGGCGAAATCTCTTCGGCTTCTACCATACTGTATGAAGCACCTAGTAGGGGTTTCCTCTTCCGATTCCAGTATCTACTTTCAATCATACTACTCAGGTCTGAAACCAAACTTACAGACACATCATTAGTCCTAGATTGCAGTTTTAAACATAATTTAAAAGAAAGAAATTGTCTTCTTATTTGCAGAAGGTATACTCAATTCACTCTCCATGACGTATATTGGAGTCGTTTTAATAAAACTGCCTATTATTCTTAAAGCTAGATTTTGTAACTTGTCCAATTTGTAAGTGTGACTAATTGCAGAGCTATTGTACAAAAAACATCCGTAATCAATTCTACTCCTAATAATGGTGAAATAAAGTCTACGCATATATGTAGGATGAATGAGTTGTATGTGTGCATAAAGTCTTTGATAGCCTCAACGGCTGAGTGTATCTTGTGATCATAAAATTTTGAAACATGAATGAAAATTGCCAGCATTGATTCTTTTCTGTGCAATATACAATACTCAAAATATATCGTCAGACTAAACCTAACGCTTCAACATAGATTGATAGATAGCACGTTAAAATACTTCATAATATAATGAACACGAAATAAAACAGATACATCACTTAGAAAGTTAACATGCTTCATTGATTTATTTTTGACTAAAATCGTATGATCGGGAGTGGAAACTTATCGCCATTAGTGCCTCGGACGCACATTTATTTGATTACATATATTTTTCTCTTTTGTTATTAATGTGCTTGCAATCCCTACTAGTTTCAATACACACAAGAGTAGGTACGCTTTTAGTCCCCGAAGGGTTAAGCAGACATACACTCACATTTCACCAGTTATGTTTAAGTCCTATGTAATAATGGGTGATCCTATGCCTAGCCTTTAACCAGCATACTCTACTATTTCCATAGTACGAATTCATTGTTCTACAATCCGCTCGGTGCCAATCGATATGAAAGCGGAGTTTTTGGTCCGAAATAATTAATGACAGTACACTGTGTGGACGAAACCTGGATTTTACCGAAATAACCTACAGTTGTATTTGATTATAATTGTTGTTTTCGTCCACGTTACTTGTGTAAAACGTTGAGGTTCAAATAATTTTGAATGAAAACTTTTCAGCCGGCCGGTAATGGACATTGTGCAGCCGGCCGGTAATGGACATTACGTAATTAACATTATCGTTATTTATTTGCTTATTTACTTGAGCTGTCCTGTTGAGAGTATTATTTACTTGAGCTGTCCTGTTGAGAGTATTATTTACTTGAGCTGTCCTGTTGAGAGAATTATTAATTTTATATCGTGTTAATAATAATGTTCCTTTTGTTACAGGTAAGCTGTTTGAAGAACACTCATCAGTATGGTATGAATAAACCTATTCTATTTGGTGAGGTTGTAACATACTTTTGCTGTTGCAATATCAATATGATATGTGATGATAGGTATTTGAAATCCAAAGTAACACGCGTCGAGTTGTCCATTCTCTGTTATTTTGAAGCAAGACACGTGTCAAATGTTTATTATTCTGTAACATAACAAAAATCAATTATTTATTTTTAATTTTCTCTTTAATCAATTATTTTGTTATATTCATATACATTAACGACTTAATGGCTTAACTTCCATAGGAAAAAAATCTTCAAAGGTTGTTTTTGGGTGTACACATACACCTAAATAAACTGACACCTATTTACGGTGTCTGGATGTGTCTTGCAAATAATCATGAACAGATAATAACCGGGTGAACATACAATATTTTTCCAGTCAACAAAGGGTCTAAAGAGTTATAATGAATAATTGTCAGCCAAAACTCAAAGTATCGCTGCCTTGTTTCAAAGCAACGTTCCCAAGCACAGGTGCTATCAAATGTCAGCACATTACGTATCATACACAAGAAACAGTCCCCGTGACAATAACAATACAAACGAACGCCATTATTATACACTAGTAGTGTCGGTTGAGCGACCGTCAGTATCACTTGTGTACTATGCCTTATAGGGCTGCCAGTTCAAATATTCATAAATTGAATTGATCGCGCTTTCAAGCGAAGAAGAAATGAAATGATCTGCAATTACTAATTTTTTTTAAACTTATTAATTTAACAAAGTCAAACATTCAATAATTTTGAAAGGTATCAAAAAGAGGCACGAGAAACGAATAGATGTACAAACATTTTATTACTTAAAGATTTTTGCTGACTTACTATAATGTATTTTAAGGTTGCTCATTTAATTTTTGAATTTAAAAATCTATGCGTCTTGTCTGACTGCAGATAAACTTACATAAACGTGCGCAATATTTCGGCACAATTTGGCAACCCTAGCATGGTCCACCAGTTATATGAAAGGCGGGGTGAGGGAGGCGGCGGCGTGCGCTATTGTCTATCGAGTGCGAGCCTTTGGGAAATTACCGTGAAATGCAATTTACGACTAGTTATTAATATTAACGATAAATATACCATGTGCTAAAATATAACAAGATTTTAACGAAAAGATGTTTCATTAATTTGATTACTGCTGCTGAGAAGAACTGTTATTATACTTATTATTGAATTATACATAATCAAAAATTAAAAAAAAAAATAGTTAAATTGATTAAAAAGGTATTCCTAGTGTGCGTAGGTAGGAAAGCTATATTATGAATAAAATAAGATTAGCATTTAGAACCAGATTGCAATGTGGCCCAGCGTTTAGTTGCATATTTTTTGTACAACCATAGAATTGTTAGTGTTTTTGCATATAAAATTCTGCGCACATATTATGATGTCTAAAAGCAGCAACATAATGCAGAAAAAAAAAACTGAGATTCAAAACTGCTTGAGTCGGGTCTGACATCATCAATCAATACACATTAATAATAATCTTCCCAAACATCCCTAAACTTGAACAATGCTTGCTTGAGGTAACATACATAGGTAGGTAGGCCTTTATTCGTAAGTACGGAAGTAAACTGAAAATAAACTCCGCAAGTAACACTCAGTCTCTAATGACTTTCTGATGGCGCTTGTCAAGCGTCATTTGTGCGTTGTTCCTTACGCCTCAATGACGTCATTCAGGGTATGTTTATATTTGTTTTGGGCTTGTTGTTTTTGTCGTTTAAGAAATTATTTATTGAACGGCAAGCTACATTGTATGTTAAAAAAAAAATACTACAGGCATTTAAAAAAGTAACAACTTTTTTAGTTTTCTCCAACACTAAGCTTTAAACACTTTTTGTACTATCCATCTTTAAAAATTATACTGTAAACACTGGTTGAATGCCTTGTATATTAATCACAAAAATTTCATAATATTTCGAATTGATATCTCTTATAAACACAGTTTGGCATAAAATTAAAAGACAAAATAACATTAAGTTTAACAATGCATCACGGTTTGTATTCGTACAAAATGCGAGTCATCAATAACCCCGTACGTAGCCGTCAATAGACAGCTAAGCCCACCCAATCAATTGACTCACAGAATCCAATTAATATTTTATCAATATTAATTGTTTGCTGTCTAGGCAGCATTTAATGGAAAACAGAATGAAATGGTGGTACGAATGTGGTCAGCGATTGAAATGCTTGATGTGCCTGACCACATCAAGCATTTCAATCGCTGACTATACAGCATCAGGTAGAAATGAGGTTCTTTAGATTGTATAAAAAGGGAGTAAAAAGTAAAACTTATAGGAAATGAAAAAGAAAGTCACCATCATCACCTGCCGAGCCTTTTCCCTACTATGTCGGGGTCTGCTCCCAGTCTAACCGGATGCAGCTTAGTGAAAAGGAAGTAGGAGAATGAAAAGAAAGTATAATTTAATAATTAAACTTAGATCTCCTGATTGCACTTTTAACTCACAATACTTATTAACGTATGTTTGACTTGTCAGCTGTTATATTAAAATACTGTTTTTTGTAAAAATATATTCACTGGATAAACTTTTTATACTAAATTAACTAACAAACTATTAAAATTAAAATATAATATTCATACATAACTAAAACTATTAACAAACTTGTCAGTTTATTTATGTTATCAATTGTTGAACAGAATGTATGTGAAATTATCCATTATTTATTATGATTAAGATTTATTCAAACTTGGTAAAACAGGTCCTAAAACAAGTTTTCATCCGCTTATTTGAAAACGCCTCTCATTCGGCCATCTTAAATCTCCTAAGTAGCAGAGTATTATTTTTAAGGGAATTATCCAAGCATCATCTGTTAAGATCCATCCTTTCAAGGATCATCCTTCTAAGGTCACTTTAAATACCAAAAGTACTTTTGAAATATATTCCTTCCACAAATCCCTTTAGAATATCCCATAAAGATGCAAATATCAACGTCCTCAATGTCTAAGATTCTGCAATGAAGTACTAGGATCACACAGCGTCAAGCAGGTGAGACAGATTACCTCAACGCTCGGTTCAGAATGCCTTACGTCGAGTTAAGTCCTGTGCTTAGCAATATGAAGATCAACACGTTTCTAAGCAAAGCAAGCTACGTGGTGTCGCAAGTAATATTACAGTTCATTATGTTTGGAATGCGTCATAATTAGAAGGTTTCTTGATTTGATATTTTGAAAGAGAATGATGGTTATAAGTGCGGAGATCATGGTTGGCTTAGAATGTCAGTGGATTCACTAAAGCTAATCATTATAAATATAAGAAAATCTTGTTCAACGTCCTTACGTAAATTCCTTACGAAAGGCAACAAAATGTACTTACATGAAAAATGTAAGTACTATTGAGGAATGCGGCTCTACGAACGTCTACGCTAAATGTAAGTACTATTGAGGAATGAGGCTCTACGAACGTCTACGCTAAATGTAAGTACTATTGAGGAATGCGGCTCTACGAACGTCTACGCTAAGGCGCAGTACCTCGGCTACGATATCGTAGCTGTCGTAGTACTTGTATATCGTCAATTGATTGTGCCTTTCGACATAAAATACGCCTGCTTTTTGCTTTACACCAATTTAGCTCTTTTCTCACTAATAGCACTGGGCACTCAGTATTTCAGCCGTTTGTGATCTTAAATAATATCTTAAAGTTGCCGCTTCAGCCACCGACTGTGCCAGCCGAGGTTAGCTGATAACGCGGTACAAGTCATAACCGTCGCTCGGAAAACTATCTGGAGAAATAGTTACATAATAAGTATATCTTTTAAAAATGGAGTTATTATTCTGATGATCTTTAGGTCATGGATTTAATTATTATTTTTTAAATATAATTAAATAAAAAATTAAAGAAATTATTATTTTATGTACCAAAGAAATAACTTGAAACTCTTAACTAGGTTATGTGAGATAAGCAGTGGTATACCTGGTTGTTAATAGTAATAACAGTTTTGTCTCCGACACTCTGCCTTCTCTTTATATCTTAGAATGTATGTTATATTTTCGCAAAAATTTAGGACTTTTCATAATAGAATAGCAGGTAGCAGGCAGAATTAAAAGAAATGCTATATATTTTTTATAATTTTTATAAAAAAAAATATTTTTAAATCTTGACATTTTGAAGTTTTTACAGTTTGACTTTTACTATTTTATATTTGACATTTTAATTTTTGTAGATTCTGACATTTTGTATTTTATTTTGGCAATTTTTTGTTAATTAATTATAATTTTTTATTTTATTTGTCACACTTTTATGTTAGTTTTATACTGTTTTTTGTGATTTGGATGTGTGAGTGCGGCTATGGTTTGGTTCTTTTAGTTATTTTTGTCAATGGGTGTTTCTTACCTGAAATAAATGAATTTATTTGTTTGACTCATTCACTTGATTTTGACTCATTCTTATGTGCACCAAACACGTGTGTATGTTTTGTAAACTAGCGCTGGGGCTCTGTCTCGCATAGGGTCGCAGCATTATGCTGAGCAATTGCCGTTTTGTGTGAATGTGACGTATATTTTCCCCCAACTTGTTCTTTTTTGTATTAGTGTTATTTCTTTGCGTCATGTTTACCGCAAATAAATGTATTTTCTTTCTTTTTTTTTATGTGGCAGTCTCGTTCTCAAGTTTAATGTCAAATTAAAGACGCTGGTTACGGGACTTAGGGCACCTCACTGTATTAATATGGCTTATTAGATAGTCTTGTAAGTACAATACACATCTTTACATCGAGAAGCTATCCGCACAGATTCAGAAAGCTATACCTAATAGCTGTTCTCACATCTCATCCACATGACATAGTTTCATATTCCCCGCCTCCGCTGCCACCTCGCGCCACCACCTCAACTGGCCGGTGGCATCAGTTTCGGTTTCAATTGCCCCTCAGATAATATCTGCTGTAATTTAATCAAAACTTACCGGTTGCCGCTGAAGCCTAATTGATTTAGTGTTATTTTAACTCGACATTATTATAAATTGGGATCGGGGCACTTTGTCGGCTTCGTACTGATTATTGTTTAAGATAGTAGGTTATTAACGTTGGGTTATTGTAATTCACGGTTATTGTTGCAAGTCAGGGTTTAACTATAGTCTATGGCTCCTGTTGGCGAAGCAATATAATAAATGGTTTCGACTATACTGGATGTCGTGATGTCTCAGTGGTTAGGGTCCCCCTCTCATGCACGAGGTTGAGGGTTCAAATTTGGGCCAAAGCTACTTTTTCAATTCAATATCTATTGAATATATTCAATACTTTCCCAGTTTATCTTGGACATCACTGACATCGGGGAAGGACAATATCGTGAGACTGGACTTATAATTAATATAAGAGTGAAATTGCTAATCCGCCTTGAACAAGCGAGCGTGGTGGGTCATCAATGCTCATAGCTTCTCTGTATGCAAAGAAGCCCCTGCAGTGGGGCAACAATAGGTTGGCATTATAGATATATTTTTACTATACGTGATACGACTGCCAGCAAAACTTTTTGTGGGTGGGATAGTTCAAAGCTCATAAGGCACCGAATAACCTCATGACATTTCCTGCTACCGTCAATCTGTCAGTTAACCGAAATAAAAAGGAAGTATGTTTCTTTGTAGTAAAGTATGATCAACGGTTTTTTTTTTTGGTCGCTCTTAGTTAGTCTCCCACGAAAAGGCAAAGATTTCTTCTCAGAGAAGGAACGAGCAATCTTCATATTTTCTTTACACCCAATAAAAACATCACCCTAGTTTTTAACGTCACCGCAGTTGACTTGATAGAGACAATAATATATTGGGTACCACTTCCCACGTTAGTCATCCATTAGAAAGCCATCACCTTATTGGTCTATTCAGTAATAAAGGACCATTTCACGTTTAGTTTCTATTTACTCGCTGTAAAAGGGTCCTACTGTTCAATCTACAGTTCTATAGGTTTTAGACGAAGTATTTCAATTCAATTGAGTCTCTTGAGTAATTGACTCTTTTAGTTTCAATTAAAAGCGAAGTGATATTGCTGGAACGAAAAAGTCATCTGGGAGTTGCGTTACAGTTGCTTTATGTTCACTTGTATCGATGTACAGCTGGGCAAAGGTTTTACAAATTAATAATTGATATTGGTAATCACGAAGGTAAATTAAAAGTATAAAAAACCGGGCAAGTGCGAAAACAACGGCGAAAAAAAACACGTTTCTTATATTGTGTTATTGTTGTTATAGCGGCAATAGAAATACACAATCTGCGAAAATTTTAACTTTCTGCCTATTACGGTTCATGAGATACAGTCCGCTGATAGAAAGTCAAGCAGCAGTGGCCTAGTTTTGATGAAAATACTAAACGAAGAATATTTTTCATCTTAAATTTTAAAACACATGCGTCATGCATCATTGACAAATGCGTGTCAGTGCACGCATTTGTCAGTTATCGTGCAGCTCCACTCAACTCCAGGGTCAGGTCCACTCAATCTGTGTGGTTCTTTCCTCAAAAGACCATTTCAGACACCAACCTACATGGCCTTCACATTATCTGACCAAGATTATGTCTGGACTTTAAAAGAGACTGTGACCTCTGAGTTTGTTTCGGCCTTTCTTCTCAGAGTAGTCAGATAGGAAACGCTGACCTCATCTAGAACTTCTTTAGTTGTTGCGATAGAGCGCGTACAAAAATAGTCTACAACTGACAACTTTTACGGCCCCCAATTTCTTAATTATTATTGATGATACAAAAAAAATTGTCCTCTACTCGATGAGTTCTAGACAATGACACCCCTAGTGCAAGAGAATATTTTATTTTTTTAAATCAACGGTTTATGTTATGGGACCGCCTTTAATTGTTTGCTTGATTAAATTTGTATTATTTGTTGTTGTAGCGGCAATAAAAATACACAATCAGTGAAAATTTGCAACTGTCTACCTATTACGGTTCATGAGATACAACCTGCTGACAGACTGACGGACGGACAGCGTGGGCTTAGTAATAGGGTCCCGTTGGGCACCCTTCGGGTACGAGTACAGAACCCTAAAAATGTGGTTATAAAAATTTATGAACTTATTATTATCATGTTTCAAAAACTTAGTATTTTAAGAACTTGGTAATTGCCAAATTAAAATCCATATTAATAATATTATAAATGCCAAAGTAACTCTGTCTGGCCTTCTGGCGATCGTTACAATAGCGAAACAACAGCTGAGACTTAAGGGTCAGATAATCGCCGTTGACCTTGGCTATACAAATGCGCGTTGCGCTCACGCCGCGCCGCGCCACCATTAACTTTCATAGGGAATATTTATTTTTAGTAACGAAAATATGAATATTTGAAAAAAATCACAGATAGAATTATAGATAATACAACAGTCTATACAAAAATGAGAAAATATCTAAAGTAGTTTGAAAGTAATATCGTTTTTCATGTTTTGGATAGACTTCATCACTTCCTGAATTTATTTAATTAAGTATTTTACTACAATACTTAAATATTCACATATAGAATTGGTGTGTATGCGTTCTAGTTTAACATACATTTTTGCATAACTTAATTGCATTATATGAAGGCGTAATAACAGATTTAAAAGTCACTAAAATCATATATCTGCGCCTTAAAGTGAACGTCTTAAGACGAGAGATGGATAGGTAGCCTGGGACCTGGAAAGGACATAGGCTACATTTCATCATGGATATTTGTATAAAAAATTATGAAATACAAAATACACGCTGACAAATTAGTCGCTGGCAAGAGCTAGAGTAAAATAAATAAATAAAATATTATAACAGAAAAATAACATCACATAAAAATAAATTTTAGTTTAAATTACAATCCCAACTAAAATCTCTCAAAAACATTTGCAAAACCAAAAGAGAATTTAATTGTATCACAGTACCTTTATAACCCTTTGACAAATACCCGGCCACTGATTAGGCAAACCACTGTAAACCGAAAATCCAATAAAACATTTAACATATACACGTGGCGTTAGTCAAAACAAGTGAATAGATTTTAAAATTTTCACCCGTTTCTGTCTATTTCAGTCGTGTGTCAAAATATGAAAGACACGGCAGCAATGTGCAGGGTTGCTGCTTTAGACATAGTGGCGATAAAAGAAAGAAGAAAGAAAGTGAACCGGTGCGGTTATTTTTGCTGTAGTTTGAGAAAGGTTATTTTTCTTAGTAAAACAAAACCCACGCGGTAAAAATTTGTAGGCTGTGTCACGTTATTATTTAATTTTTAACATTGTGGACACTTGTGGGAAAAAATATGAGTATGTACACTTATGGTGAGAATAAATTATGAACTATATTCTCACTATATGTTATGAATATGTTCGCAAATATTAAACTATGTAGGACTGACTGCCTAGACTGCAAAAAACCTTTGAAATAGATAGATACGTACTCATATTTACGTACCTATTTCAAAGGTTTTTTTGACAGAAACGGGCTTGTTAAATTCGTTAAATGTTGGTAGGAACATACTTTTGCTTAAGTTTTCTGCTTTTGACAACATATATTGTATTCTGTGAAGTGCTTTTGCATCTATGACTGTTCCTAAATGACCCTAGACTGATCCAATTTCCGATTTTCCCAATTCTGTTAATATTATTGTTTAGGTCGGTTTCCCCACTAGGGGAAAAGACCGCATCCCACGGCCCCCCGTACGGCCCTGTAGAGCTTGTCTCCAGACTGGACACTCTCCCACTGACAATGATTAAATGAATTCCAAATATGAAGAAGTCCAATGACTTGTCCCATTCATTTATTAAGGAAAGGATTGAAATAAATTGTAAATAAGACTTTGAATTTATAGTTATGAAATTGGATGTGGTTTTTATATTATTATATAAACTTTTGAGTAACCCATACCGTAGCGTAACAGGTATTTGGTCATTCATTACTCACACGATACCTCACAACTGCACTTGAAGTACCAGACTAACACTTCCAGAAAGAAACGCAAGCGATTTTTAAGCGGCATTGCGTCGGTATCATCCTCTTTTGGAGACAAGGTCCTAGCAGTTTTCTCAAACTGATAAACGTGACGAAGCGGCTTTCCCTGCGGCAACCGTGCGAACCTTTCTTGTTTAGCATCGGGGCGGCTAGTTCCAGCGGCATTGCGTCGACATCATGCTCTTAAGGAGACATGGTCGCTATCAGTCCTTGGACTGGATATGAGCGCGTGTTCATGTGTCAGTCTAACTAAATTATTGGTCTGAGATAAAGAATACAACATTCAAGAATTACTAGATAATAGAGTTGAGAATTGAAACTCAAGAATCAATACTGCCTTTTTGGATAATGTCTCTTAAAGCCCGATTATTGGTCGGAGGCAAAGAATACAAAATTCAAGAATTAAGTACTAGATAATAGAGTAGAGAATCTAAATTCAAGAATGATGAATTAATAGAGTTGTGGATCAACTCTCTTAAATGTCTATAGACAGCCCAAAAGCGCCCACCCTTCACCACTTCCTAGTGTTTGGGCTCAATAAATTTGTATTCGAAAATCATGTCTTTTTTAAGGATAATTCTGAAAAACAAAGAAGATTGCTTAGCTTTTTTGTCTAAAATAAATATTCACAGCAAGAAAATATAGTATAAACTATATTTTCTTGCTGTGAATATTTATTTTCCGACACAAGATATTTTTTCTATAGATTAATTATTACTTTAGTTATAAACGATATAAGAATTGAGACTTTCGCTATTTAGTTTCGTGCTCAAACACGATCAAAGAGCACACGTGATTTTCAACTTTATTACTGATGTATTAGCGTTTAGCACATAACGAAGTGGCGGGGAGCGAGGGGCGGAGCTTGCGTTCGAAATTTGATTTAGACTGCTTGCTCTTAACGTATTTAATAACACTCTCGCTATCACGATCTCTCCACAGAGACTTACTCTCATTGCTATCGACTAAGTTCTAACTCTCCTAGCCTAGCTTAAATCAACCGCTCCCTTTCGTTCGTCGTCTCAAGCTAACTGTCTTGACTTATTATATACGTTTTGAAGGGAAACCAGAGATGTCTTAACTTATGGCATCAGTCTCCTAAACCCCTCAAAAACACCACACGTGGGTTTTTTCCCCCATACCAAAAGAATACGCAGAGTATGTTTATTGCAGTACAATTTCTCAATTATTTTAAGGGCCCGCTTGGGTCTTGCCCAAGCTCAACCCATGGGAACCAGATGTTGGCACTGGTATAATGAGCTCCGATTAGAAATCGGTTCACATCACATCATTTCAGTCGAAAGATGTCCACTCCCCCAAGCACCGCCACTTTGCGAAAGGGTGACACGGCCATTGACGAGATAATATAAATACGAACATAATTATAACACAAACATAACATCACGCCTGTAATCCCCACATTTCGCCAGTACACAACATAATTATGTAACAATAATATCGCCAATCAATATGATGAAGGACTGGATAAGTAGCAATAGTTCGACGTTTTGTGACGTAGGTGTTATCAAATATTGAGTAGAGGTGTTGGTGACCTTTTGTACTTGGCCAATGCCAAGCCACACAAACAACAATACAATACACAACAACAACAATTATGACACAAAATTATGATTTTCGCAGCAATTTTTCAGGGCAGCTGTAATTCAATTCTGTAATAAAAATATATTAAACCTTCTTTTTTTATAAATGGCATCTCGCAGGTCAACCTAGGAGGTTGAAAAAAAAAAAGAAAAAAAGGAGTTTGTCGGTTGCTTAACCGGGCTTGCCTGTGGGTGCCTCAATAAATTAAAGCCTCCAGCCAGGGCAGAAAAACTTAAAAACTAAGCGACTATACGCTAAGGATACCCCCTGTGGGGTACGAACCTCAGCTTAGGGCGTTGCTGTGGGACGGGCAAGGGGCAGGCTGGATGAAGATTAATTTAGGACAAATTTAAAGCTACAGGCTCTTGAAAACAGTACTGGTGACCGTACTACTCTCCTGGAGGAGGTTGTGGCGTCGCGCGTCATCGCGATTGGATAGAGTATGCCTTGGTCAGCGAATCCTACTTATGCGAGAGGGAATGTAACGGGCGGCCGCCGCAATCAGGGAATTGCAGTGCGTTATAGCAGAGTCGAAGAAACGCTTTGAGAGGCGTTTCATGAACTGCTGGACGGTGGGAGTTCTGAGATCTAAGTGAAGATTCTGATTGGGGACATGGAATCCTCCTGTGGTCTTTCTTAGGAAATGGTTTTGGAGGATCTGCATCTTAAGCAGATGATGTGGCTTAGCGTGTGCAAAAACGACGCAAGAATAGATCATGATGAGACGGATGACCGCGGTGTAGATGCGCAATTAGCACTTAAGTGACAATTTGCTTTAGTGCTCTTTGCTTCGGCATGCAACTTCGGCGGACAACTATTTATATATTTTTAAATGTTTTTTATATGTTATTTATAAAAATATTTAAAACGGTATTTAATAAGTTTAATAAAATTAATTAACGAAATAATAATAATAAGTCATTTATTTCAGACATTTAGTCCAGATACTGTTATTAACACAAACAATCATTTTAAAGGTATTGTTAGTATATACAAAAACTAAGCCACAGGAAGAAATAAAAATAAAAAATCACAAAAGGGCACCGCGCAGAAAAGGCAGTTTATGCCAAGCCCTGGACGCGTCCACCCGCAGTGTGTAGTCGCACGCGGGTCCCAGCGGCCCACGAACACGCTCAGAAGGCTGTTCGAGCTGGCCCATATGCGCTTTATAAGAGACGCACAACGCTTCCGCATGATGGCATGAAAACCATCCACGCTTTTCACCGCAAACATTGCTGAAGCGCAGCAGCGCGAGCAGTACCCTGGACGAATTATTATACTGTACTCGCAGAGGACTGTATGTACGCTGCGTGTACTTAGTCCACAGGCTGCAAGTGTAAAAAGATTAAGAGAAGGCCTTAAATAATGATACTTTGACTGGTTCGGTACACCGTGCAAACCGGCGGGCCAGCATTATACAGTGCACAGAGAGCGCCCTGCGTTCCCTCTCCAAATCAATGTTGTCACATAGATCCTCTGAAACCCAGTGACCCAGATATTTAAAATTAGACACTCTGTTTAAGCTGGCACCGCAAATATACAAGGGAGGCACATTAGCGAAGGATTTATTTATTATAGACATTATATCTGAGTCCATGGGTTCGTGCATACTTTTCGCAAATATACAGTCTGCGCATGGCGCTGTTCGACGGGCTCAGCAGCACCATATCGTCCTCGTAGCTGATATTCTTGACGCACCGTCCATCTATATCCATAGGGTTATAGAACAAGCATAGGCTTGTTCTGCTGAAATCGCCAACCAGTTCGTTCATGTATAAGTTAAAGAGACGAGGAGAGGTTAACCCCCCCTGCCTCACCCCGCACTCCAACCCATACACGTCCGAGTGTGAGCCTGCCCACCGCACAACATTCCTTTGACTCGAGTACCAATATCTCAAAATTGCAACAACATCACGTGGCACATCTGTTTCATTTTTTTATCTTTTGCCGCAATACATCATAATTATACCAAATCGAATGCCCTGGACAAGTCCAAGTAACAGGCATAGACGGTATTCCTGGCTGTATAATACTGCACAGTCTGTTTGAGGCACAGGTCTAAATCATAGCAAATGATCTAGTTAAACATTGGTTAAATAAACCACAACACTTGAGAAACGTAATTTAAAACGTACCATAACGTTATACTAAATTACGTTTATGTATTGGAAGTTTCTGGTTTGTTAAATATTTGTGTCTGTAAAGCTTCGGTAGCAATAATAATTTAATATCGTCAGCAATTAACAGTTTCTACGTACAGTAATTAATTGATTTGATTTCATATTTCATTATGAATAAAATAATTTCAACTTTCTGTTGCATGTTATTATTAAATAAGTTTTTCGTTAAACTCAGAGGTTTACCTTTTGCTTTTTGAAAAATTCATTATTTTGTTATTATCTATGCAATAATAATAATATAAAATCAATCTAGTATGGTGCATTTATAAACATAAATCTCTAATGTACAAAAACTCCGTCCGAGAAGAACTATCGTCCATGTTAAAATGTAACACGTGACTGTTATTCAATATGCCGCTGGAACTGTTCAACAAATGACAACTTTAGTAAGTAAATGCTACATAGATCTATAAATCGATTTTTAAAGAAATAGAGATCATTTTGAGCGTTTGCTGCGTTAAGGTCTATTCACACATATCAGGGCCGGGGCACACACAAGCAGGCAGGCTCTGAAGCTCCGTCTCCGGCCCGGACACGTGAATGATTTCACATAAAATGTACCCGATATTTGTTTTGCGCCCCTGACGGAGTACGGTCCGTCCACGTCATGCGTCCGCCCTGACATGTGTGGATGGACCTTTATAATGCGTTTTATGTATAATACTGCTACGAAAACTGCACATAAATATTTTATTACATTCTATATTCAGATCACATACACATTTAATAAGATTCTCAAAGCTAATCTAATTTACTTTTTATGTTACCCGACAAAGTCCCCGATATTAGTAAACTAACGAACAGAAACAATAGCGGTGCGAAAGTCTGTCTCCTATGTTCGCTGTTAGGTAATCACTTGAGAACTTATGTAATCTAAGTTGAGGCAGTATGTAAGTTATCAGGGAGTCTTGATGACTGATTTGCTCTCCTTGTGAGGTAACCCGGTCACAGATTTTCCTCTGTAGTAGCACAGCTGATTGTGAAAGAATACGTCTGGAATAATACAGACATTTTTTTCATATCGATATCCTTTTTAAAATTCTCTCCTTTATTAAGTCAGATACTTTTGAAGCTACGGCACTGAGCAGACTATTGCTTAAAAAACTATATTTAATTACAAAGATTAAAATAGCATATACCTTTGACCAATGTCGAGTTGACATCAACTTAAAACCTTTTTAATTACCTGAGGGCCTAGATAAACATATATATTATATTAAAACGCTAATTACAGAGGTTAATAATATATAATTGGATTATCAAAGGATCAACTTGTTCTTCCTCATAAAAATTATGCATGATAGCGCTGGCAAATAAAAACAGTACCACAGACAAAAACAAACGTCATTGCGGCTGATGACGTAACGGAAACACGAATCAGTGCAATAAATAAATAAGTGATTTTGCATTACATTATAAAATCGTATCAAATTAAGTAATTCATCATCATCTGGTCGGCTTCCAGTCTAACCGGATGCAGCTGAATACCAGTATTTTACATGGCGCGACTGCCTATCTGACCTCCACAACCCAGTTACTGGGTAACCCGATATCCCTTGATAAGACTGGTTGTCAGACTTTTGGGCTTCTGACGACCCGTAACAAGGTAAGTAAGTTTGTTTTTATTTAAGTATTATAGAACTGTAGAAAGAAAATTGAATCACTGTTATTGTTAGTTCATTTACAATTTAAAGTATTTAAAAAGTGTTATTAATTACAAATCAAATATTGTGCGCAATAACATTATTTTTACTAAATTAAATCTAAATCGAATTGTAAAAACAAATGTCACCGGAAGTCGTTACTCTGTGACGTTGCTAGTTGTTTAAACGTATAAACACCAAATAGGCTTGCTCTAGTCGCAGAGAATTGAATTGTATTTTGAACTGTGAGCATCTCGTTTTAAAATTAAGTTGTGTGAATAACTATTGGTTGTGAAGCGATAAAAGGTGTTTATAAGATGTCTGATCGTTATCATTTGAGATCCCCGAGCCCTCCCGCTCTTACATGCATACAACCTGTTTTAAAAACCATTACAAAGGGTACGCCTTGGGAATTGTTTTTAAAACAGGTGTGTTCCTAATGTGCTTGAAAAATCCATAGTAATGCATCTCATCTTAAAGCTAAGCAAATAGTCTAAAACATTTGTTTCCTGATATTGGAACAGAAATAGTAGAACTACCTACGTTTGGTAATTGCACAAACTTTTAAAAGTTTGTTAGCTGGCAAATATACTCGGAATTATGCGAATACAAACATCTCTTGACTGTGGCTCCTCTAATCAGGCAAAATGTTGCTATCATTTTAATTTCCTCTGAGCAGCTTCTGGCTTACAAATAAAGTAAGATACTGCGTAATTAGTGTGCTATTGATAGAGGTGAGTTTAATAGAATTTATCTGTTTATATAACATATCACCCCGCCTGTATTCCCCGAAGGGTTAGGCACATTTTGCCAGTTATGTTCAAGTCCCTTGTAATAGGGGTGAGCTTATTGCAATCAATCGGGCCCAATTCCAGACTCCGGTCTGCTACTGAGAAATTCCAGATGGATACCCCAATAACACTTTGCCCGACCTGGGAATCGACAGCCCCGTATCTTGTTTTTATTCAAGACGGGGCAAAAACTGTCGTCTCCCGTCCCGTGTCTCACCAATCCTTTAAACTTAATGTTTCCTTATTTTTTTTAGCATACATACATGGACATGTTGGACAATTAATTTAATAAGAATATACATTAGAAGACAGAATAGCGTTTAAAACAAAACGTGAGATTTTAGTTTATTAGAATTTCAATTATTTTACTCTTTGAGGCTTTTGTTCTGAAAACATATTTAGGGCCTTGTCATAATTAATCTGAAGGCCAATTCTCGTAATTTAAAACGTTCAAAATCTAGTCGCAATCTCATCTTGGCGACAAACAAACGTCAAAAAATTGTCAAAATGTAGGGAAATAAGTGGTATTTTTGACAGATTGAGACTGAGATTAGACTGTGAACGTTCTTAAAATTAGTAAAATTGCCCCTCTGATGTGCGGCCCGATTTTCGATTGCTAAGACCGCGAGACTCGATAAACCTTCCGCTCATCGAGGATCGCCGACAGTTTTTAATAAGCTTAAACTTCGCTCCAGTCATTCGGGGCTAGTTTTAAGATGGAGCCAGCTTTGAATATGGTGCCCCTTGGCTTTGGCTTTTCATTTCTGAAAATCATGCAAGTTAGCACGCATTAAAAGGGTTTTTTGGTTGGTTGACGTGCATGGGTGCCGGCAGGACTATTCTCAGGATGAACCTATAGCATTTACAAAGAAGGATAGGTCGCATAAGTTAGATTTTCTTTTGGCTGTTCATTCAGAAATAAGAGTTATTTATTAATTTGTACACTGTACTTACGTGTTTGTCTACAGCCTGGGTTCTTTAAATTCTTAAACTTTTGCTATAAGTCATTATAACAAAAAAAAAAAGATATTTGGATAGGCCGCATAAAGTGCTAAAAATGCCAGACCACCATTAAAATTGAGAAAAAGAAAAAAAAATCGGAAAATATTTAAAGAAAAAAAAATGACCCACATAGTGATCACATTCACAATAAAATAAAGCAGTAAATATAGTTATTTTCAAAGTAAATATTCATGTTATATTGTATAATTATAATATTCTGCAATGTCATCATTGTCTGCCTAGCCTTTTCCCAACTATGTTGGGTAAAGGTTGTATGGGTTAAATATTCTGCAATGTATATAAAATCATGCATAATAATTCAAAATGTCAAGTTTTCCAGTTTGATCACAAGGCTAGCAGAGCGAGCAGCTCAATCCCAAGCTTTTTTGTCTTCTAAATAATCAGAAATTATCTTTTTTACAAAGTTTGTTTTTAATACAGCTTTTAAATCGTTTAATGGGTAAGTTTCGAATGTCAGCAGGAAATTTGTTGTAAAAGCGTATACATTGACCCATGAACGAGTTGCCTACTCTGTGGAGGCGAGTGCGATGTACAGCAAGATTGTGTTTATTCCTGGTATTTAAACTATGAATACCTATCGGACATTTTCTCAAAATTTGATATATGGGGGGATGTTGGGTAGCTATTCTTATACCTATTCCAATCAAAAAACCTACTTGCTTAAACTTGTATATAAGTGCCTATCAAGGAGCACCTGATTCATCCCTCTGTCAAATTGTATCGATCGATTGATAATGCCAATCCAACGCGCCAATCCAACTGGGACGCCAAACCAGAGGCGCAAATGGCGTAGGCAATATCTGTATTAAATATCAATTAATGTTGGTATTTAATTAATAACAAGAACGACTTATTTGGATGCAGAACTTGGTTGTTTTAGGATTCCGAAGTCAACAAGGAACCCTTAAAGACTCTTAGTACTAGAAAGCTCTAATTTGGTATGGGTATACAAATTAATCACGCCGACAAAGTGGTAAAATAAAATCTTGAAAAAAAAAATTGTAGGGTACCTCCCTTGCAGGTAACGTGGGCATTCTTTTTTTCTCCTCTATCCCATGGTGTGGGGTATCGTTGGATAGATCGTTTAAAAATATTGCTGGGCTGTGAAAACCATTTTTCGATTCAGGGATTCGTTTGAGTTGATTAAGCTGAAATTTTTTGTTATAGTCAAGTGTGAAAAAAATTATGGCAGTATATAATATATTACGAAGTTAAAAGGATAACTATCACAGCTAAGTAGGCTTTACAAATTAACGAGTAATAGACGACCAACTTACATTTACACCTTGTCACCTTTTATGGGTCGAAGGAAAATTGACAACGTAACGCGGGTCTCATCTACGTGTCGGACACTTATTTCTAAAGCTTGACACACAGTAATTCCGCGAGTGAACTATTTTGTGACCACCTTCTATTTAGGGTTCCATAGCCAAATGGCAAAAATGGAACTCTTATAATTTCGTCAAAAACAACGCAAATAATCGTGTGTTGTGGATCCCATAATTTATAAAAAATTATGAAGTAACTTTGCTATTTAAGACAATCATTTATGAGATATCGAATATTTTCGGTTATAACCGCAGAAATAAATTTGTTTTTTAATTATTTTATTTTGAGAAAGTCTATGAAATACAAACTTGTTTTTGCGGTCAATAAAAAAAACGTGCATGCGTAAACATTCATCCCAACAACGGATCCCTTCAATGTGAGTGGTCCAACACGCACTTGGCCTGTTTTTTATGCTTAGCATTCGCAGAAACCTTTTGAAGATTGATACAATTAAGAAAAGATCGGATCTTTTCTTTTTCTCTGTCATATTAAAAGATCAAACGTTAAAAGATTGCGTTTTGTTACGACTGGGCTAACGTTGTTCTTTTTATTATGTTAAATACAGACGACTGTCTATGAAAGTCTTTTATTGTGAAGCCAGATTTGGATATAACTAGTTTTTTCGCCATAACTTATGTTGATTGTGATTGTCTTCGTCTTACACCTAATTGTAAATTACCATAGAAAAGAGTTAAATTTATTTTACTTCACAGCCATAATTGCTACTTGATTCCTAAGAAAATACAGCCACAACAAAAAAATCAAATAATTTTTAATTCAGGCGTAACACCCTTATAAAAACACCAGATTACAAAATAAAAATTATACATTATTATTAAATTATTACAAAACAATCAATCATTCACTAACTTCAATATTACATTACATTACACAATATATAAGTATGATTTAGCTGGAATATTAATTGCCTTCTACGAGGAAATAGTTTGCCTCGTCTATGGCTCTCAATATTCCATTGTCAGATTTATGTATTCGGTACATAAAAGACGCCTGCGACTTTGCGACTGCGTGAAAGTCATGTACCCTGCTTTCGGCAAACATTAGCACTACACCGCCACGGCAGACCCAGTATGCATCTGAATGCGTTATTATATTGAACACGCAACTTATTGTAAACACGCTACTGCGTGTATTTGTACCATAGGGCACAAGTGTAAAGATTCCGGCAGTATGCGTTAAACAGGGTGATTTTCACTTCGCAAATCTTCACAAACAACAAAACATTTCTCTTGGCAGCGAGCAATCGTCTTTGTCTTTCAATATCCTCGTCATCTATAACTTTCTCAGTCAGATTAAATCCTAAATATGTGAAACATTTAACAGATTCCAACTTAGCGTTGCATAGAAATATGTCTGGTATATACAATGTGCTGTTGTCGTAACGAAAACACATTGTTTGGCTCTTATAAATACTTTACATATTCCTATCAACTTTTGCATTGCCGTGCCGTGACAAACGAACATCATTCGTGTTGAAATTATACATGTGAGAACGATGCAAAACGACAAAAGCGTCCGTAACAAAAAGATTAAAAAAAAAAACAATTTAAAAATTATATTAAAATAAGCCATGGCCGCTAAGAGACGACCAGTCCCTACTGACGAATGCGCGACTTAAATCTGGGAAACATGGGTATACATTTGTTTTTCTGGCTAGATAATATTTAAGTTTTTTTTAAGGCAAATAATATTATAATAATATAAATAATAATTATTTCCACAGCCACATTTTAATCCCAGAAAGTTAAAGAAATACATTTAAAACCTTTAGAAACACATATACAATAAGAAAATGAAAAAGCAAATAAAAAAATACGGAAAAAGCAAGATTGACGGCTGTCAAATTTCAAAATGTAAAATGTGAAGAAAATCAAGAAACGGAATGTTGACGAGATCAGCAGCTCACCGTGCACGTCTACCACCTCCGGACTCGTCACTCAGCTCCGCCTCACCGCCGCCGGTACCCAGCCCCATTGTGAACGCTGTGACAGCACCGGCCGCGGTAGTTGCGTCGAGCTCGAGCGATGAGTATTTCTCTCCGCCCACGACGCCACCACCTGCTCGTCGACGGGGAGGACACCGGCCGTCGGACGGCTTAGGACCTCGAGGCCCACCGGCCTCTGATAGGGTCTCAGCTCCCGGCGGAAGTGTGCAGCGCATGAGATGGACACAATCCATCAATGAGAATGTCATGCGCTCATACTATGAGGCTACAGAGGGGGGAAACAATCTGACCGCGTACCGTGTTCGGATGCTCTCTCTTTTTCAGGTGCTTGAGCCGGCTGTCAACGTTTCGGCACAACGACTGTCGGACCAGGTGCGGGTCATCCAGCGTAATCATATGTTGGATGACACTTTACTTGATCGCCTGCGAAATGAAATGCAGAGTAGCCATGTCATCGCCCCCCTATCGCAGACTGCTGTAGTACCACCACAGCCCAACACAAGCCAAGTTGATGGGGGTAGTGATGACAGAGCTACAAGTGTAAGTACCCAGTGCAATGACAAATTGAGGAGTGCTTTGGAGGATGCGATTCGGGAATATCGGTTTATGTCACCCGAACTTAGACCACGCTTACCTCGTTTGCCCATGCATAACAAAAATAGGGCGCTGGTGGCGGCTCTGGATTCGCAGTTGTCAAACTATTTTGATGACTGCGAAGACCTCACTGATACTCATTCGATTCTGTACTGCGCGGCTGTAGCGGCATGTCGTGTAGCTCGTGTAAAATTTTCTAATGCCTCTATAGCTACACGACCGAAACCAGTCGTACCAGCTTGGCAGTGCAGAATTGAGCGTCCAGCGTTGAGGGGCCAGAGCGCTCATCGGCAAACTAATCTGCTTCAGGGAGGGCAATACTCGCCCAAGAGTGATGCGCTTTGTGAGGCGGGCGTTCTCGGGAACTGATACCAACCCTGAGGACTATTTGTCTCGTGTCACAGAGCGCATAGACTTCCTGAAGCAGAAAGTGTATGCCTGGGCGAACCGTATTCGTAGGTATAAGCGGCGGGTGGACCGACCCGAACCAAGATGTGGCTGACACGCGCCTGCCGGATAATGATGCCATGTGTTCTTTCTGGCGCAGTATCTGGTCGGTGCCTGTCAGTCACGCTGAAGGTGACTGGGCTCAGGAAGTCGAGCGAGCCTGCGATCCAATACCAGAAATGGGGGCTATTACCATCTGCCCCCAAGATGTAGCTCGTGCAGTCCGTCCGTTGCCTAACTGGAAGTCTCCAGGACCGGACGGGGTGCACAACTTTTGGATTAAATGGTTTATTGGGTCGCACGCTCGCTTGGCGGCTCAGTACCAGACTGCTTTGGAGTTTGGTTTGCTACCCCAGTTTCTAACGACAGGAATAACCCACCTGTTCCATAAATCAGGTAGCACCGTGAACCCAAAAATTATAGGCCGATCACGTGTTTACCGACGGTCTATAAAGTTCTTACATCCATTTTGAGAGCTAAAATTAACAAACATATAGAGACCAACTCCATCATGTCTGCCTCTCAAAATGGATGTAGGAACGGGTCCCGCGGTACTAAGGAGTTACTCCTCATTGATATGGCCATTAGCCAACAGGTTCGTCGTTCCCGAAAGGATCTGTCGACATGTTGGATAGATTATAAGAAGGCCTATGACTCGGTGCCACATACATGGCTCATGAGGGTGCTGGAGTTGTATAAAGTAGATACAACTCTGCGCACCTTCCTGATGTCATGTATGAGGCAATGGAGAACGGTCCTTCGCTATCCAGGATGTCGAAATATCCAGAGGAATAGCGAGCCGATAAGGATCGAGCGAGGCATATTTCAGGGTGATAGTTTGAGTCCGCTTTGGTTCTGCTTAGCCTTGAATCCCCTAAGCACACTGCTGGAGGATTCAGGTCTAGGCCATCGGTTGAGGAGAGGTGGTCAGGTTATATCTCACCTCCTCTACATGTATGACCTAAAACTCTTTGCTCCCAACAATTTGCAACTGATGGAGCTACTGAAAGTAACTGAAACTTTCAGTAGCGCCATCAGGATGGAATTTGGTGTGGACAAATGTGCGGTTATGCATGTAAAGCGAGGGAAGATTGTGGAATCCGTGGGAACCCAACTCTCGGATTCTATAAACCTTAGAGCCCTCTCCGCATCCGAAACCTATAAGTATTTGGGTATGTCGGAAGCGTTGGGCATCAATGTTACTGACATGAAGCAATCGTTGAAGGAGCGCTTCTTTGGCCGCCTGAAGAAAGTATTTAATAGTCTTCTATCAGGCGGAAACAAGGTGCGCGCCTTCAACGGTTGGGTCATGCCGATTTTGATGTACTCTTTCGGCATACTCAAATGGACTCAGACTGAACTCGACGCCCTGGATAGGAAGGTTCGTACGCTGCTGACTGCATATCGAATGCATCACCCACGGTCCTCGGTAATGAGACTGTATATCCCGCGAAAATGTGGAGGTTGAGGCTTTTTAAACGCTAAGACCCTCCACAATCGCGAGATATGCAGTCTCAGGGAATATTTCCTAGAAACCGACGTGGGCATGCATCGAGATGTAGTCGTGGTGGACAAGGGTCTCACCCCGCTCTCTCCTTGGCTACAGAGAACTGGCGCAAACCTGTAGTGCTTGACACCAACGATCGCAGGGAGGTATGGCAAAGTAAGGAGCTTCACGGACGCTTTTTCCGGGCCCTACATGAACCCGATGTAGACTTTTTAGCGTCCGTAGCCTGGCTGCGTTTCGGTGACCTCTTTGGGGAAACCGAAGGTTTTGTCTGTGCAATTATGTACGAAGTTATCATGACGAAGAATTACCGGAGATTTATTGTGAAGGACGGCACGGTTGACGTGTGTCGGGCATGCCACCGTCCGGGAGAATCAATCCGACACATTATCTCCGGGTGTTCTCGTCTAGCTAACGAAGAGTACCTGCATAGACACAACCTTGTAGCCAGGATTATCCATCAGCAACTTGCTCTGAAATACAACCTTGTGGAATCGGAGGTGCCGTACTACAGGTATGTGCCCGACCCAGTTCTCGAGAATAGAGATATCACATTGTACTGGGACCGATCCATCATCACTGACAGGACTATTGTTGCCAATAAGCCTGAATAGTGGTGGTGGATCGAATAGAGCGGCGCACAATGATTATTGACATAACGGTCCCTCATGACGGGAACCTCGTGAAAGCCGAGAAAGATAAACAAATCAAGTATCTTGACTTGGCTCGCGAGGTTGTCGACATGTGGGATGTGGACTCAGCAATCATTGTGCCGATAGTTGTATCAGCCAATGGCTTAATTGCCAAGAGCCTCGACCAACACCTAAGGAGGCTCTCGTTGGGCAGCTGGATTAAGGGCCTGATTCAGAGAGCGGTACTTCTGGACACGGCTCGCATTGTTAGGAGGTTCCTCTCTCTGGAGCCCTGACCGCCGGCGCCGGTAGCTTGGACCTTGTTCCCGATACCGGTGGGCTACTATTTTTTATATTTTTAAATGTTTTTATATATTCTAATATTTAAAAATGTAATTTATATATGTATTAAATGAAATAAAGGAAATAAATAATAATAATATATTTTATACACGGCTGTGTCAGTTGCATGCTCAGCACCAAGTTGAGCGTTATTAAAGTTTATGTATTTTTGTATTTGAGGTTCTACCAACCTTTCAAATATTTTTGACAACACTGTCGTTGGTGTTATGGGCCTATAATTAGGCATATCTGTAAAAACTATCAAATATATGTTTATAATAATTTATTTCATACCTTTTTTAAAGTTTCGTTTTACTGTTTAACTGCTAGTCTGTAGACTAGCAGTTAAACAGTAAAACGAAACTTTTATCGCGAGGATTTCAAGTTTGGTGCTGTTAATTCAGAGCTTTTACCCCCTCCCCTCCCCTAGTTCTTACCCCGTCAGTCTCTCCCCTTCAATTGTAAGTACAAGTTAAGCCGGTATACACTGTTGAAGGTTTAATGGCAAGCAAGGCGGCGTGCATATTAACGACAGTTTGTATACAAATCGCTGTTGGTATTTATGAAAGTGCACACCAACAACTAACTCCGTCGTCGGCTAAAATCCACCAGATGGAGGGGGGAGGGGGGGATCTCCTCAAGCCCTGCGAACAACTGGAATGGCACTTTGTTCCTTTACTGGTCAATATGCCTGTCCAGTATGGAGCCGATCTGTCCACGCCAAGTTAGTGGATACGGCTCTAAATGATTATTACTGGTTGCTTAAAACCAACCCCATTGCGACTGTTGTATCCACTGACCCACACAGGAAGATGTGATCTTTGGCAAGAGCGGCCGGACCGCCCCAATGGTGAGGAGGAGGTAGAGCGCAGAAGTCTGTCCCGCCAGTCCGCCACTAAGACCTGACGGAGCTCGTACAGTACCTTTACCCATTTGGAAATCTATTAAAGGATATTTATATTGCTTTAGTGCAGTCTGTTTTGGTGTACTGCATCCCAATTTGGGGAGGGGCAGCTAAATCCAAATTTATTATTGTGGAACGAGTTCAACGAGCCCTAATAAAAATCATGTTTTTTAAAAGGATTAGATGTCCGAGAGTCTTTATCAGATAAGTGATTTGCTTTCGGTGAGAAAACTTTACATTGTTCAGACTATTTTGAAGAAACACAAAGAGCTGCCTTATGATACCGCTATCTTATCAAAAAGGAGGAAAGATATTATAGCACCGATTCCTCAAAAAAATAATAGGTTTTGTAGCAGGCAATACGAGAAACGGTCACCTCAACTATAATAAAATAAATAAAGAAATATATGTCTACACCAAACAATTTCTAGAATGTAAAAAACTTGTAATCCAATGGATAAAACCACTAACATATGAGGACACTGAGGCCCTCCTGCAGCACACATCGTAACTCACTCATTCATGCACACACTTACTCTCATGCACAACTTTTACAATTACACACATGCAGGTCACACACACACACATATCCTACACAAACATACATCCCATAACACAGATCACATAATTATGCCCACCTCACCTCACATTACATACACAAAACGCACACTAAGTTATATTTAATCTAATCTAATCTAATTTTTAAAATTGTAGTAAATCATAAATAGTAAACAGTGGCATTTCTTGTGTACATTATGTAAATTTAAGTTACGGAAGAGGGGAGTGTCCTAATACAGGCATTTACTTGCTTAAAGGGACACTTCTATCACTAGTATGTAGTACAAGCTTGTTAAAGAAAATAAACTATTTGTATTTGTACCTCATTTACTAATTACTAGCTTATCTTTTCATATTGAATATTTATTTTTATTTAATATCACTGAGTAATAGGTTTTCGGAGGTTCTATATAAAATTAAACGTATGATTGAGACTAAAAACCTACTCCAACAACTTTAAGGTAAAGGCTTGGATAAACATGAGAGTATTCTACGAGTATAATGACATTAACCAAGCCACTTTCTGTAACACAATTTTCGTTATGGAAGTATACCTATATTACGTGTAATGCGGGCAACATTTGTAATTCCATAATAATGTACGCCACCCTCATCTAATTCAGTCAAGCGTTATCCATGAAGTTGGTATAACCACCACGTTCATATAATTACATAATTATGTCTGTCTGTAGATTCTAACTAATATTACAAATGTGAAAGTGAGTTTGTGTTACTTGCTTTCACGCTGAAACGACTGAACGGATTTGGATGAAATTTGGCACAAGGGTAGACTATGACCTAGGTTAGGATATACAATATTTTTTTATCCCGATATTCCCACGGAATCGAGACTTATGCGGGTAAAACTGCGGGGCGCAGCTAGTAGAACCATAGACTTGCATGGAAGTATCTCGTTAGCGAAGAGAGCAGAGGTACACGCATTTCTACGAGTAATAGGTACCACTAGGTACCTAGGTATTACTAGTTACCTAGGTACGCGTACCTAGGTAACTAGTAATTACGCAAAAGTGTTCCTTAAAAAACGGGCCAAGTGCGTGACGGACCACGCACAATGAAGGGTTCCGTAGTTGGAGTGAATTTATCCCAAGAACAAACTTAACATTGTAGTTGATAAACATGTTCTCTCATACATTCCAACTGCAAAAATGTAAGTTTCTACGCACAATATTGAGAGATTTACTATGTTGTTATAAGACCATAAAGTTCATATAGGTTTTTCCTGTAGTTGCCAATCAAATGCCTTCTCTACGCAGATAATCAAGTTCTACTTGCTTCGTCAGCAGAACAGTTGCAAGACATGGTGACGATGACAGTGATGGATGAAGCATATAAGAGGAAAGGGATGAATATAAATTTGAATAAGACGAAGGTCATGGTGTTTAAAAGAGAAGAGGATGTATCGGTGTGTGATGTGAAAAACATGAAAAGAATGTGCAGCAAGTAAGTGAGTTTATATATTTGGGGACTCAGTTTACAAGGGATGGAAAGATAGATGAAGATGTGGAAAGGAGAGTAAATGCGGGACATAAGGTGAATGGCGCTATACATGCGATGGTGACCAACCGGACTACATAAACATAAATGCTTTAAACAATTCAGTAAGACTTGTGTATAATAACTGTGATAATTAAATGTTCATTTGTTAATATATAAATTATTATGACAGACAACCAAAAAATGTAAACAAATTGCAAGCATGTAGACTAATACATAGAGAAATTTTTCATAAAAAATACAAAATTAATTACCAAAATTACATGACAAAAATGGCAGATTATGAAAAACACAGTAGAGTAAAGTATTTTTAAAATGCGTCCAACCAAACTGATTGTAATGATTCATCTATTGATAGCAGTATCCTCACCCAAATTAAAGTAAATTCCGCGTCACAAACTGACGAAGTCACACACCAGACACAACCGTCAGAATTTTTTCGTGAGTGATATATCACGTAAAAGTGTAAATTTAGTCTCATCAAATCTTCAATTTATAATGTGTATATGTCATCAGAACGTGTGTGGAATTAGCAATAAGAAAAATGAATTATCCATTTATTTAGAAACGCTTGAAAGAAGGATAGACTATGTATGCTTTTTTTTTTTTTTTTTTGGGTGGGAAATTATCAAATAACTTCTCCCGCTCTGGGCGGAGCGGGAGGGCGTGTCAGACTTTTACTGACTAAAACCCACCCGTGTTCCTCCCGTTGCCTGTATGCCAGGGCCACGATATCCCTTTCGGACAAACTCGCAACCCCGGCAGGCATTGGTCCTAACGGACCCCGTCAGTTTGTGCTGACATCTCTTTGAGGCGCGCGTGGAACACAACGCGCCGTCGAACCGGGCCTGGTCCTTATCGGATGGCGAGCTACCCATCGCTCACCGTCCGCAGGCCCGCGCCTACGGTGGCCGGAAATCGGCTTGCGACTCCCGACGCCCGGGGCGTCTCCTGCGGCGACTAAGGGCGCAAAGGGCGCGAACCTTGTCTCACCCTCACGCGTTCTGCCTCCTCCTTCACGAGCATTACTGCTTCGCAGAAGGAGGTGACGGCCTCCCATGCACTCTCGCTCCGAACCATGGCCTGAACCAGGGCCGGACGCGAGAGATCGCCGCCGCCGATCGCCTCCGTGAGGACACGGCGGTGCTCCGCCCAAGCTGGGCAGACCTCCACCGTATGCTCCACCGTGTCCTCCGGGCGATCCATACAGTGGTGACACCCGGGCGTTTCCTCCCGCTTAATCCTAAACAGGAACCTCCCGAAACATCCATGTCGGGTGAGGACCTGCGTCAGGCGGAAGGTGAGGACGCCGTGGCGCCTCTCCAGCCACTCCTCAAAGAGGGGACTTATCGCCACAATTGTGGCGTGCCCAGCGCTGGGTTGCGACAATCGCACTCTCCATGTCGCCATGAGATCCCTTCGGAGCTCCGTCCGCTGTGCCGCGATTTCTTGCGGCAGCGGAGTTATGCCCCGGAGTTTCGCCTCTTCGCGCCACACCCAAATGTGCGCGAGGACTTTCGCCTCCAGATCCCATGGCGGCAGTCCGGCAAGACGCGGACGCGTCGTTTGGGACGCGTTCAACCGCTGCGCTGGTCGCAGCCTCAGAGAACGCGCCCACACCGGTGCCCCGTAAAGGGCCATGGACCGCACGATCCCCGCGTAGAGCCTCCGGCAGGGGGCGTTTGGACCCCCCAGATTGGGCAGAAGCCGCTTCAAGGCAGCCCCGGCCCGCTCCAGTCTGGGAGCCAAACGTCGGAAGTGCTCGAGACTATGTATGCTAAAGTGAACATTTCTTCGACGAACAAACTGTAAATTTATTATATATAGAAAATTACAATCTTGTATCATACAACACTAGAAATAAAAAGATTTATTTATTTATTTAAAACTCTTAAACTATCATTACAGGTTTAGAAACCTAATGCGATAGCTAAGCCTACTTATAATATTAACTATTTTAAATAACACTATTACTAACAATTACAAATAACTACACAATACATTAACATCAAATTACTTATAATTAAAACAATACAACCTTATAATTATAACAATGTAATATTCACAGAAAATTAACTTAACATACCTAAGTTAATTTTTTTTTGTTTTTTTTCTTTATATTAAAAAAAATAAAACAATAAAGAAACAATAAACATAAAATTTCACTAATTGTTGCTTTCGTAACATATTATATATAAACTTACTCTTGCAAGTTCACTAAAGTAACACGAAAAATGTCCAACCTATCCTGAATTTCGTTAATAGTACGAATTGCTCGCGTGAGAGGTGCCTTGGCCAGCAGGTTGGTTCGGGCAGTTGGCACAGCCAGCAGTGGCGGGCGCCGCCGCTTCCACACATAGCGGTCTGGAACAGAAAACCGCAAGCACTGAAGGACTCCCGGATTGTGCTCCTTGCCCCGGAGTAATTTAATTAAATAGACGACAAGAGTAAACTGTCGTAGCATCCTTCACTCATTGTACCCGACCATGCCCAGTACAAACAGGGTGAGGTACAATCAGCGGGTACAATGGATAAACCCCTCACAGTCTGGAGTACAAGTGACGCGTGAACTTGTTCTGTACGCGCTCCACCATGATAGAGTACTTGGCTTCATGTGGAGCCCATATGACCGCACCATACTCCAAGTGACTCCTGACTGGAGCGTCGTATAATACCCTTATAGTCGTAATATTAGTGAACCCCTGTGATTGCCTAAGTACAAAGCCGAGGTTTCTGTACGCTTTCTTGCATATCTTAATGACATACTCGCGAAACGTAAGATCTGGAGTGAGATATATCCTAGATCCCGCACCTGCGTTACTCGCTGCATGGGTATCGCCTCTGCTTCGTACTCATAGCGGACAGCGGTGCGCGCACGACCAAAGGATATTACCGAGCATTTGGACACGTTGAAGATAAGAGGGAGAACCTTAATCTAAGCATTCAAAGACAGAAAGGTTAAAGTTGTAGATGTAATAAATTCTATCTTATAATTATTTCTTCAACTGAATGAAACAGAATTTAAATAATGTTTAAAACGCACACTATGCAGCCAGGCATATTATAAGTTGGGGGATTACATCGATGATAAAAATGCTTGGCTCAATGCTGGTCCTGCTCCACAAGGGCGCAAAAACTTAATTGATTAGCATTTGGAAATAGGTACTGTTGGAGCTGCTGAAGATTTCAAAAACTATGTTTGCATTGTATAAATTCAATCTATTAGTATTATATAATTGCATAGCACATGTGTGAGTACTATGTACTTACTATAAAGCTACCATTCATTGGGTACGTCTTTCATTGACTTGAATGTGCCCTGGCGGCTGAGAGTATGTCATGCTCACTGTAATGTCTCGCTTATGGTGGCGAGTGTGTTGGAGCTGAATGGTGCTAATCCATGCGTCATGTTCGTGAACGGGCGCTATCAGTAGAGACTGGTCATCTCTTAGCTTATTTTAATTTTAGAATTGCTTTTTTTAATTCTTTTTATTACGGACGCTTTTGACGTTTTGCATCGTTCTCACATGTATAATTTCAACACAAATGATGAAACCAATATTTTGTAACCATATGTCAATTTAAAAGAGTGTCCGTGGAGTTTCTTGCCCGTTCTTCTCCATAGGTACCTACCTACTAAGGTTTAGAATGGGGTTTGGGTAACTAGCTTCATCTTTATGACCGACCGACCTCTTGACAATTTAAAAGTGCCTTTAATTGGTTTATTTGACACAAATGCTTTGAGTTTGAGTTTGAAATAAATTGTATAGCTTTGAAATTGTTTTTTAATGTTTTTTATGTATGTTCACCGATTACTCCGTCAATTGTGGACGGATTTTGGAAATTCTTTTTTTTTATGGAAGGGTATGCTCTGGAGGTGGTCCCATTGCCACCAAATCAGAATCTGATGAGGGGATCCCATGGAAATCGAAGGAAATCCTCAAATTTTATAGGCATACCTATAGCGATTTGAGTATTTTTTATAGTAACTCGCGCATTTCCACTTGAAAAGCACTATTTGGTGAAGTGGAACTGATGATGAAGACTACAGATGGCCATCGGACCTACTTAATAATAAGTATTTCACCGTTGCAATTCGATTAGGCACTTTAATATGGTTGCTAAGCAATTTATGCTTGTCAAAATGCATATGGTGAAGTCACCATCAGTTCTCCTGGTTCTTTATCAGGAGAAATCCTCAACAATTAATGCCCCTGCATCGGGCAAGGCAATATTTTGTAAAAGGTGATGAGCATTTGACATTAGGCTATTGTAAATTAGATAAATTGCTATTAGTAATATAATATTATTTATAAATTGCTATTAATAAAATAATATTATTTATAAATTGCTATTAATAATATCATATTATTTATAAATTGCTATTAAGATGCTATTAATTTATTGACGTAATAACATGGTTTTATAATTTATGTTGGCATGATAATCTATAATTTCTATGTTTATTTTTTATCTAACTAATATTTTCTAATTTAAATTGAGTTGCATGTTTGGTTTGTTTAAACTTTTTTGTATTTTTATATTTTACATCTAATACCTACTTATGTTTCATGCTGGATTATATTCGAACGCAATGTGAATTGTTACTGAATTAAATAAATTGAACAGTCGATGCCCAAAAAGGCTCGACCGGCTGTTCACAATGGTGTGCTGGTGCTTATGCATGGAAGTGAATGTTGGGTATGGCAAAACAAGCATGAAAGTAGAATAAATGCTGTGGAAATGCGTTCCTTACGAAGCATGTCTGGCGTAATCATGAATGAAAGGCTGAACCTATGTGATAAGGCACCGGTGCAGTTTAAAACAATAGGTAGTGACAACATTTTTAAAGAGCATGCTTAGATGGTTTGGTCATGTTGAGAGGATGAATTAAGGTCAACAACTAAAAGGTATTTAATAATAATAATATTTTTTTATTGATCCAAAAACAGTGTTACAGATTATTTTTCCACCAGTTATTGATAAGCAAAAACTATGCAATACAATACAGTGCTTAACTTCAGTGGAAAAGATCACTGTATAAAGTACTTGTAAACAAAAAACTATATCAGAGGAGACATGGACCGTCCGTTTAAAATGAGTCAGCGTATTGATAATATGTAAGCCGGTGAAAAAGCTAATAGGTAATACAAGGATACATGAAAAAGTAGGAACAAAGTGGTTATTAAAAGACTAACTGTAGGTGTAAGTGGGCTGTGTAGGTGTGTTGTGTGGTGTGAGAAAGTTGGTGTAATAAGTGTGTGTTATTGCGTATGAGTGTACCGATGACACTGTAGAACTAGATCGGTTCTACAAGAAGACTTTCAGTATCACTGTACAAAAGTTTTAACAGCCAGTCACGCAGCAGCAATTGGCACTTTGAGAATGAATGTTTGTATAGTATAGTATAGTATATTTAAGATAAGATGAGATTAATTTATTTGTATAAACATGGTATATACACACAGGAGCGTGCGAGATGATAATAAACTACAATGAAGTCCAATCATGTTTAGCCATAATATATTGGCGTACAAATATTTTAGTCACATTAAATATAAAATTAAATTAATCAAACTGCTACGTCAAACTTTAATAAATTTATTTGCCAGAACATGAATGTTTACAAAAGGTGTTCGTATCATTACATAGTGCTACATGTCTCACCGTTTTAACGGTATGCAAATCAATTTACAATTATTATTACAAACAATCGTTAAAGTGCATGAATTGTTAGTAAAAAAAAATGGGTCAATGTGTGTGTATGTGTTGTGTGAAAAGACGAGGACCGAGGACATAGAAAAGTCGACTAGCAAGAGTGGTCCTATGGCGTACGGTGGGACATACATGGCTTTTGCGTCATTTCTCACTCATGAGCCTTGGGACATAGGTGAGAAAGGAATGTAGGCGCAGAGTTTATTGAAGGACAAAGAGCTGTGTCACGGAGAGAAGTTTACACTCGCTATATCACAGAGATGTGGGTACATGCGTGGTTTCATAATCATAACCATCATAACAACTCTCTATGCTCTTTCAACTTTTAGAAACGCCATGGCATAACCATCATACCACGCTGAGATAGAATATGGGAGAAGGGACTGAGCCAAAGCATAATACACACCTGTAATCGAGCCACTCTGCAGAGTCAACTGAGCCTTTGAAGGTACATATGAGTTTACGGACACGTCCTGTCAGTACTTTTAGATGTGTGTGCCAATTCAGGGTGGAATCAAGGAAGTCACCAAGGTATTTAACGTTATTTGCCCTCTCTATGCATTGGCAATTGCAGGCCTGTCTGTTTGTGCGAAGACAACAATGAGCTTTATGGGAGCAAACTACTTAAAGGTTACGATTGAGTGGTTGGTTAGAAACCGACATTTAGAGTGAGGTTTTAAACTTTTTTTTTTTGTATGACCTTACCAATACTCTCTGGTGTGAAGATTCATACATTCATTGTTATGTAAAATAAAAAAAATTGCGCTAAGAAAATCTTAAAAAGTTAATAATTATTATGCAAACCTGTCCATTATGTATCATTCTGCTGGATATACATATTTGGAAAAGGGTATAAATCCTTTGATAACATGTCGGGTGAACAAGTTGTTCGTTGAACATAAAATCAACGATGCGTAATTTTAAGATCAAAGAAATCCTAATGGCTACGCCGTAGACATATATTATGCTACGAGGTTGTAGCAGATCGCTATGACGTAGAAGGGGTGTATGCCTTTTACCTGAATCATAATGATAATTAAATTGACATTTTCATAGCCTTTTAATCAATTTAGAGACCATAATGGACACGCAAACGCATTAGACATAACTTACAAACAAAACTCACACATTTACATATACACACACCAACTTAGACATAACACTAGGAAAATGGCGACAATTCAAGCTAAACTCAATCGACGTATGTACGTAGTTATATATATATGTATGTACAAGCATATGTTCGTCGCGACAGCTCGACGCAAACTTTATGCAAATGTGGCGTGTGTTTTATGTTAATTCTACCCTCGGTGCCACAGTTTAGGGTGGAACAGTAGGCTTACTTAGCCTAAGTTTCGTATACTTTAGTATTTTCTTATTGTGATGTCGCACGGTATTCTGTTGTGGGGAAATGCTGCACCGATATTCAAGCAATTTTGTTTTACAAAAAGGGCAAATCGTTCAATTTATAAATTAAGTTCCAGATATTTTCTGTCTCGTTGGTCTAGTGGTCGCAAGCGCTACTGCTGAGCATGAGCTCCTGGGTTCGATTCCAGGGTCGGGAAAAGTGATATTGGGTAAGCCCCATCAATACCCTGAACGTTTTATTAACTTGGACTCGGAGGGCACTGTAAGACTTTTGAGTATAGTCGGCCCACAAGCTGCACGTGTAGAATGACGTACAATAAGACCTAAAAACTGTAATTAAAAAAAAAGGAATAAAGAGTGAAGAGAGTGCGAGTACGAGTGTGAGAGTGTAGTGTACAAATGGTTTCAATCAATAGTAAGTATCAACAGATTTTCGAATATATTTATTATACCATTATTTTGGAGAATTTGTGTTTTTAATTTGTTGGTGGCTGTGGGTTTTTTTCTGTATGATCTGTGAATATTATTATAACCAAACAAGAAGAAATTGACGGGCCTTTTATAACTTTGAACAGAAAAGCCATATGATTTATTTTTTGGTTTCTATCACGTCAATATAAGTTTTCTTGTGCAACAGATAAAAAAAGCAAATACAACACCCGCCATTTTTAATAACATGACATCATAATAAAATAGCGTACACAACAGTTGTTTTTTTCCATCGGTACCCAGAGCTTGTCGCCGAGATCTCAGAGAGGCTGGATACAGAAGATCCATTGTGAAATAAATATTTATATAGATGTGTAGGTACAATTGACCATTTTGATTATTCTTAAAGATGAATTTACATGAACACTTCCGATCAAATAATAGGCTATTCTTACTCTCATGTAATCATTAATGACACACAGGTACTTACGCGTCATCTAAATGAACATTCAAAAAGTTTATTTAGTGCTCCCTAATTCTGTCGTGCCAAATCCAGGAACCGCCTATTTCCGTGTGATTAAAGTAAATGTCATCTTGTCATACTAAAAATATTATACTAATTAGAACCTGACTGAAAATAGATAATTGCAAACGCTCCAGTAATGCTATTGTTTGTATATTCAAATAACTGCTGCGATTTCCAATCAATCTCGCAGGCCGTGATGTTTAAAACGACTAAATTGTCCCATACGGAACCTCTAGGAATGAGGCTATATTTACTAGATTTAATAAAGAGGGATTATGAGTGATACTTCTGCGTCCTAAGATATAATGTGTCAGTTCAATAAGCGAGTAAACAGGCGGGCGTCGCCGGCGGCAGGTCTTGTACGACGTACGTACTGTTGTTGAAATAGAAAATATAGGTACCTGGGCATAGACAGGTCTTGTCCTACGTATGTACCTATTGTTGTTGAACTAGACTACAAGATATAGGCTTTTGAGAATCCTTTGGTAGTGTTCTTAAATCAGTCGTAACTTGGAGTTGAGGTAGTATATTATAAAAGTTGATTTGTTTCTTTGGCCCTACTGGGAGAAAAAAACGGAATTGATTTAAGTATAGTCCTTGAGTTCCGAAGTAGTCTTGTTGGTTTACTGTTTTATTTCTGGCATCTTAGTTTGATGTTCAATCTTTGATCAAATCTGAATACATTTGTGTAACATTTCGAAAAATCAACTGACTTCTGAGAAATCGGTGAACATACCAAACCATTCTTCTGCAACATTTAAAAACCCCTCTTATTAATATTACCAAACGACGGAAAGATTTAATTTGTACTGTTCCACAAACTCTGTTCAAATTCAGTAAGAGATTTTTCTACGATCTTGGCCCTTGTTTGTACCATTATCGCATCCATTAACATTTATAACTTACCACACTGCAATCTCACCTTCCGTGCATTCCTCTTGAATAAAACCTACGACGAAACTGAAAACTACTTAGTGATACTTAAATGAAAGTAACCCTATTATATCTCCACTCCGTAACGAAAACAGATGCGCTTGTTCCCGCCTAAACTTATCCTGTGCTATCAGCGACATCGAAAGCTGTGATGTATACGCGGTTGCGTATGTGATGTATACGCAACCGCGATGTCATGCACAAAAATCTAACAAGGAACCTCAAAACGCGATTTTAAAACTAACATACTTACGCTACCGGAATTTTTGTAACAATTTACTCAAAAAACTGAAAACTGCGTATGCACACAAAGCTTATGCTGATGCTAAAAATAACTCTAAAAAGATGTGGCTCCGGCCATCCGTAATGTACTTGACACAAATAAAAACACTTTAGCTCCTATTGAACTCCTTAGTATAGACAATGACCCAATCGTGTCGGTCAATGCCGTGAATAGGTTCTTTGCTGATGTCGGCAGAAACCTGGCTAACAACATCCCGCAAAACTTAAGCAATGCCCAACGTACTCCTTCTACGCGTCCAGTCACGATGCTTAACTCAATTGTCCTATTGGAGACAGACGAGGAACAGGCCGAGGCTATCATTAAAGATCTCCGCGTAGAAAGTGCCTCTGGCTGGGATGATATCTCTCCCAAATTGATAAAATCAACCAGTAACAAACTAGTTCCAGCCATAACGCACATCTGTAATCTTGCAATATCCACTGGCACTTTCCCCAAGACCCTCAAAAAAGCCATTGTTCATCCAATCTTTAAAGTACCGACAGTCCGCCAAATGTATATGCTTCGTGTTGTCACACGCACACATAAAATGATGCCCCCCCCCAATAGATGTATAAACCCTACGCTCAGAAGAAGACCCAAACCCGTTTGTCCCAAAGTTTGTACAAATACCACCTTTGCACGACGGCATAACCGTTATTTAAGTACATTACTTTACAATAAACTGCACAACATATTAAACATCCATTGTTTGAACAAATTCCAATGCAAACAAAAAATAAAGATGTAACTACTCACTCTAAATTATGACGACACGGAAGAATTACTCAAACCATAACTTAAACCAATCAGGCACCCACTCACCCATACACATCTTCACTCACTCACACATATCTACACTCACGCATACGCAGTTAGGTATAGGTGCTCACACCAACAACAAATACCCGGCACATTAATACATACTCCCTTTCCTTATTATTAATTCATTTAAAACCCCTTTTACTTTCTTCCCCCCGTTTCTTATCCCCACAATTAACCGTATTAGGCTAGTTTTTTTTTTTTTTTTTTCAAAAGTGCACATTGCTAATTTTAAGTAACTTATAGATCCATAATGGATGGATGGATGACCCCTGTAACACAGGTTTTCCTAGCATGGGGGTCATTGATCATTTATTTTGTACCAGGCTATTTCCATGTTTAAATTAAGTGTCACCCTGTATAAGTGTACTTTTATGTAAAATAAAATTCATTTATTTATATTTTATTAAATATATAATTGCACACACACACGCTCACAAACACACGCAAGCACTTGCCTCACCACACCAGCACTCATTCAATTTTAAGATTTTTTTTGTTTAATTTTTTAATTTAGTTTTATTCAATTTTAATTTTAAGATGTTTTGTTTTATATTATACATGAATATTGAGATACTCAAATAGGGAGTTGAAACTGTCTCTCTTAAATACAGATTACCTACTCAGAAATCTAGCTAAGAGAGCAGCGATTCACCCCACGGTTCGATGTATCTACACAAAGAAGGAAGTCGGTTAAAGAATACGCAACCTGGCGGGAGAGTACTTTGAACTTTTTTATTTTCACAAGACAGTTTTTTTTTTCTTAGCAGAGCGTTTCTAACTTTATACTTTTTTACCATAACAAAATGCGAATAAATCTCGACCAAAATGAAACTGGCTAATTCATTCAAATGTATTATGAAACAAGTTGACTTTATCAATCAATCGATACAATCAGTCAGTCGTTAATGTTAGTTAATTAACGGACAAATGATGTAAGTTTAGAAGTCCAATCAATTTGATTGATCACTTCATTAGCCTCAGATTTGGTCTAGACTCAAACTGAATTAATGGACGTTGTTTTGTCTGGACCAGACCCTGTCATTAATTGTAATGATTTACATTATTTACGAGGGTTTTGATTTATGTCAAAATTCGGTAGATAAATAAAGTACAAGTTTTATGTTAACGCTTGATTTGCAAAAGGAGTATATTGTAAGGATCGTAGCAGGTAGTGGCAGGCGCGGTCGCTGGCCAAAGCCTGAATGATTTACTTGCCTTACTAACTCACCGTGGCTCACGTGCTCGGCACCGCTGGGCATTATTTCATGCAAAAACATTAAGAAAATAGGCAGTCATGGGGATTGCCGACAGAAGTGAAAACTTAATTGAAATTGAACCCAGTATTAAATAAAAATATTTAAATTTTCAAATTAATTGGAGAATCAAAAATTTAAATTTCATCGTTAAATTAACATTAGTCCGGTGTTGACATCATCGGCTCCGAGAAACAACAAGCTCAACATGTCCGACTCATAGCCACCGCTCTGCATATACTCGTAGGTACTGTTCACAATGCAAGAGCGAGCGAAGCAAACTCGAGAATTTTGACACCCCACTCGTACTTAAGGTTAAAAACAGATTGTAAAACCTAAATTGCTGTAAAACGAGTTTAAGCTTTCCTTCATAACTCGACAAAGTAAGTTCTCTTCATGTACAATGGTCAAAATAAAACGTTTTACAAAAACGGGCCAAGTGCGTGTCGGATCACGCACAATGAAGTGTTCCGTAGTTAGGACGAATTTATCCCTAAAACAAACTTTCATTGTAGTTGAAAAACATGTCCTCCCATACATCGATATACGCCACGGTCAATTTTCCAACTGAAAATTTAAGTTTGTTATCGCAAAAAATGTTTTTTTTATGTGAAAAAACTACAAATTAACAATTTTCGGACATTTTCCTTTACTTGTGCTGTGAGACCTTGCTTCTGCCCAAATTTCATGATTCTAGGTAAATGGGAAGTACCATTTAGGTTTTGATTTATGTGCGTGATTTTCGCATTTTTTTTTTATGTGAAAAAACTACAAATTTGCAATTTTCGGACTTTTTACTTTACTTGTGCTGTTAGACCTTGCTTCTGCCCAAATTTCATGATTCTAGATCAACGGGAAGTACCCTTTAGGTTTTGATTTATTTACGAGTATGTCGCTTATATCGCCGTATTTTTTATTGCGTTGACTTGGAAGCTTGATTTTTTTAGAGCTTCAAGGGACCACAGACTTACGTACTTGATATTAATTTCAACTTGATACCTCTACGCGTGCCTGTGAAAAATGGTCTTGACAGACTGACATATCAAACGGACAACGCAGTGATCCTATAAGGGTTCCGTTTTTTCCTTTTGAGGTACGGAACCCTAAAACCACTACAAAATGAAAGATAACCGTAATTTCGGAAGTCGGCGTTAACACTCGTGGTGATATATTTTTAATGTTTTAATAATTACAGTAGGAACTGTAGAGTCAATTCGTCAAAATGTTGCGTTCGCCTTGTTCACTTAACTAGTTAAACTTAATGATTATACCCACAGAAACCTTAATAAATAAATCATAAGATTCATAATGTAGACAAATGCAGTACGACTCATTCACCGTAACTAAATAGACCGTTGTCCGTTGGTTGCTGTCGATGAGAATGCGGACGTTCAAAATTTCGAGTCTCTTACCGGCAACAAAAATTGGCTTGTTTTCTCGGGATCTGGTTGTATATACGGGGCGAGCCTACTGCCATCAACCATCCCCAAAAGTAAAAAGGCTCAGTTGGCTCTATTTGCCGACAACATTGCCATTTACTATACCGGTCGTTGTCAGAACTCTCCCGCACTTTCCAGATCTCCGCAAACGACTTAGGCACTTGGTTCCGGAAATAAAGAATCTAGATCAACCCCGATATGAGTCAGGTGGTACTCTTTTCTAGATCGTGACGTCTCCTTCCAACCCTCCCCCCCGATCTCTATGTATGGCAAGCCAATCCCTTGGGAGAAGTGAGCCAAATACCTAGGTGTAATCCTTGAGTTCCTTGACCATCGCGCGCCGCTTTGCCTCTCGGTATGCTCCATAGATTGTCACTCAAGTGCAACTTGTGCATCAACTACGCTGTTATACGTCCCATCATGACCTACGCATGCGTCGATTTCGCATACACTAATTCACACCATCTCAATAGGATGCAGTCCCTCCAGACCGTACCCTTAAAAAGGTCACGGGAGCCCCCTTCTGTGTTCGCAATTTGGATCTACACCTACATCTAAAACTGTCCACCTTCCTGCAGTTCATGAAACGCCTCTCGAAGCGTTTCTCCAACTCTGCTATTAAGCCTGTCTTGTTCCAAGGTATTAAAAAAACAACAGGAAAACAGCAGCTTTTTCAAGTCCCCGCAATACAAAATGTCCTAGTTTTACTATAAAATACTGCTGTCTATAAATACAGTATTTCATATAGATATGAACAGTGGAAGTCAAAAAGTTAGTAAATGAGCTTCCCGTACAAATGAGTGGCGCGACCGTCCGCTTCAGCGATAAGTCACGGTTAGGTAGCGGACATGAGACACAAGCGGACTCGATTGAGCGATTTGCACCTCTAGCACGATCTAACAAAGTAGCATGGTCATCTTTATCGTTCATGGTTATTTCCAGTGATGAAAGTACTGACGGTAACAACTAAATTAACAGTATTTCTTAAATCAGTACATTCAAAGCTTAATAATAGGGTGAATGGTTTTAGGAAACTATAGCATTAGCATAATCAGCCTATAAAGTTCCCACTGCTGGGACACAGGCCTCCTCTCTGTGAGAGGGAGTGGGCCGTTATCCACAACGTGGGCCCAGTGCGGGTTGGTAGATGTCACATGTGTTCGAATTTTTAGTTCCGGGACACGTCGGTTTCCTCACAATATTGTCCTTCACCTATAGGCAACTAGAAACTACACATGTTGTCTTATTTCCAATGCAATGTTCCTATATTTTTTTTTAATACCAATTTTTCGGATATATTTTTTGGGACGCAGTTTTATATACTTTTACATTATTTTCTATAAAAATCTTGTTGTTGTTAATTTATTAAAATAGAAAGTCGTCTAGGCTACAGCTTATTTAAATAAATAATCTTGATGTTGGCAGTAAAACTGCCGACAAACTGTTATGCAGTTTGGCAGACTATATGTATGTTATTGTTAATACAGATTTTGAATAAATATTTAAAAAAAACCGGCCAAGTACGAGTCGGACTCGCGCACGAAGGGTTCCGTACCATTATCTATAAGAACGGCAAAAAAATCACGTTTGTTGTATGGGAGCCCCCTTTAAATTTTTTGTTTTATTTTAATTTAATTATTTATTCTTAAAGTGAACATATAACTAAATACTCTGTCAATGTTTCAAGCGTCTACCTGTTGCCGTTATCAATATCGGGCAAAAACGAGCAAAAAAATCACGTTTGCTGTATGGGAGCCCCCTTAAATATTAATTTTATTCTGTTTTTTGTATTTGTTGTTATAGCGGCAACAGAAATACATCATTTGTGAAAATTTCAACTGTCTAACTATCACGGTTCATGAGATACAGCCTGGTGACAGACGGACAGACAGACAGACGGCGGAGCCTCAGTAATAGGGTTCCCGTTTTACAAAACAAAACAACCCCAGTAGCACAGTCCCGCCTCTACTTGTCATGAACAGATGAGCATTTTAGTAGCTCAAGTAGTACCGCGACAGAACTATAATGCACAAAACAATACAATAACATACCCCGCGTAGTGGAGGTACAACACAAATACTACTTCTATTTGTTGGTACTATTTGTGTTACGAACCGTAGTTGGGTAATCTCGTTCTAGGGTGTAAGATTAGAACGTACATTAGTTTAAGTGGTATCCAAAAGTTCTAGTCATTAGGTATTATTTTATAAAGATTTTATTTCTATTTACGGCTATGTTTTTTACTAGCCGTGCTGTCCCACTCCTGGCCAAATACCTCCCACCACACCTTCCATCTTTTACTTGACAAAAATATTGTTGATTCCTTATCATCATTTTCCATATGAAGAGAGATAAATGATCAAATACCTAAGTTTACCAATTTAGTGATCTTAAATCCCGAATTTGATTTGCCGTACTTAAATAAGTACTTTAATAGTTAGATCGTTATTGGTAACACATTTTATAACATCTCTGAAAATGTAACATTGATGAACATTCGTTTCGATAACATAACATTCGTTTTCCATTAATCGCTGTTTTCCGTACACTATCCTCTCCCGAAATTTTTTCTCGCCGTTGCCTCTCAAAGGGCAAGTTTACAGGCCAGTAGCCCGAGCTAACCGATTCTGTGATTTCCTTCTATTTTTATAAAATTGTATGCATTTAAACTTTTTGCCGCAATTAAATGTTAGGTTCGTGTGCTTCCGGGGAAAAGTTACCCATCTACCTTTCAAAAGAGTAAGAGTGTTGTAAGAGGTGATTAAAAATATATAGTATCAAGAAGATTGACAGCATCCATCTGCCTACTACGACTAGCTTCAACTTACAGCGTAGGTACACCAAACTCTCTGCCAAGCGTGTTATGGAAACCTTTTCTGACTCTCCGTAATACAATAGCAAATTCCTACGGAAACAAAATGTTGCAAGTTAGATAGATATTTTAACAATGACACTATCACACTACCACATTATGACACTACCACACTATGACACTACCACACTATGACACTACCACACTATGACACTACCACACTACGGCCCTCTTTACGCATATTTTCGCCCGACTTGTTCTTTTTTATGACGTTTGTATTCTTTCTTTGCGGCATGTTCACCACAAATAAACGTATTTTCTGTCTAATATTGAACGTTTTGTCTGCGGCACTTACATGATACCAACAATGTAGTAATCACCAGACATACAAAACTTCTAAAAACCTACCCTGGTTGGGTTCTTTGACAGCCCATAAACAAAAGAAACCCGCCTCCTCTATTACCTCTATAACTCAAGTATAAAAACATAATCTTTAACCTCAACATTAACTATTTGTGTCAAAGTCGGGTAATATTTATAATATTACCCGACTTTGCAACGAAGATGTTGCGTAATGTGTTTGTTTTTATTTCAAGGACAGGCTCCGATGTTGGGTACACAATTTTAGGTGAAGGTTAGGTGATGTATGTAGAAGAAAATATGTGTATTTTTGGGGGCTTCTGTAAAACATGAGCCTCCTAATAACGATATTATTTATACAAGTTTTTATTGTTTTACCGTTTAGTAAAAAAATAAAGACTTGTCATAGTACTTTCCCATTATAAAACCAAAGTTTAATCTTTCAAATTACATTGGATATTTGCATTAATGCGAAACCAAATTCTTATGTCGCGTCCAAATTATTATTAGTCGTAGAATGATTCTATTTCTTCTGATTACACTGCTTAAAATGGAACATTGACATGATTGTATCTACCATATATGATAACTATTAATATACCCACATCATTAACAACAAACTGAAACAATGTATACGGACCCTTATCTCATCTGAATGAACAGCATCCCGATGCGACATGTTCAAACTAAGACCCAGCAGGTGTTCAGAACAATCACTGTCACTGTTTGAACGCATGTGTTTCAGTAGCGGTGATGTATGAGAATCTTGATATAAGATTTGAAATAAGATTGCGGATGTAATTTGATGTACAATTATAAAGGATATATGATTTCTAAAGCCTACTTAATTTCTTAAATGTAGGTAAAGTATTCCATGTAAATTGGTGTTCTAGTCCGTCATGATTACCTACATTATATTTCCAGGGACAGGGATAATAAGTAAATAAATAAGGAATGAATGTAGACACAAGGTATTACTGCTGATAAATAACTCAAAAACAAAAGATCTAGCGATTACAATAGGTATAATATGTCTATAACTAAACAATTAGCGATCGTCAGAGAAAAAGAACAGGGGGCCGATCGCGCTAATTTTGAACGATAATACCAAAACTAAACCACAACCATAAACGTTACGTTAGACACATTTCCTATCGCGCTAATCATTTTAACGGAAACGATTTAGCTTTACTTTGGAAGTTACGTTGGAGGAACGATCGATCGAACTTTCAGTATTGGGTAACGTCAATGATTTTGTCGTTCAGAAAAAATAGCGCGATACCGTTTCTTACATCAGCTAAACCAAAACTAAACCAAAACCAAAAAAGTTCCGTTCGAACGCTAATTACGTTGAGAAATAGCGCGATCGGCCTCCAGTAGTCATCGCAGCAAATTTTTATTAGCGGATAGGAGTAATTCTTTCCCTATCCTCTTCACCTAATCCTTGATTCACCCAATTTCACCCCCGTAAAGAAATAAGGTGGTGTAACTTTTCCCGGGAATCTATAGACTGCATAATAATTAGGTCTCAGCTTACTACAACTTTCTAGGTGCGGATTTAAACATGGCCTAGGCTTTACTGCACCTAAACCTCACTTAAATCGTAATTGCCTCATACATAGTAAGGCACAGGCGCATAAAAGAGGCTTTTTGAATAAAATACGGGAAGGTTCAGCAGTTCAGCTTTAGGCACTAGTACTGAATATACCTATAGGTACAGTAGCGTGCACTTGTTGCCTTGTTTATATGACTACTGAAATGTTCAAGTACATATGATATTTCAGGGTTGTAATGACCTATTGTGACATTTCACTTTGCAGGTGTATACAAGATGTCACATAAATGACGCACAACCTCTTAAGGGATCATTGTATTCATCATTATGAACAACTTTTACCATGGGACGAAAACTCAAATTGCGGAAAAAAATCAGCTGTTCCCTACATTTTGACAAGCTATGCGAACATAAATGTAGGGCACAGCTGATTTTTTTTGCGGTCGTGCGTTTTTTATGTTACATTTTGTACATACGCATATTCTAACACTTTGATTGTATATTATCAATGACTAAATAGAGAGAAGTTTCACATTCTGTACTCAAACACCCATATTTAGAATTTGTAAAACTGACAAACAAATCAAGTATCGAGTGGAGATCAAACCCGGTAGCATTATTTTATTTCAGTTGAGTGTTCATACCAGCAGCTTTTCTGTGTAACAGTAAAATACAATGTAAAGTTATAAAAATGTACCACATGAAGCTTAGGTTACATTGTGTACCCAACACATTGATAAGTAAATACGGCCTACTTATGTACCGTAAATCGAGGGATAACTTCTAAGTAACCCTTTCAGGAAAATAGATTTAGTAGTGGAGGCCATAATACACCTAATTTACCACCCCTTATTTCAATATCGCACACAATAATATACGTACTCTCTACAGACCACAGAATGCGACACAGAGTGCTCGCTCATTTGATTAACTGGCAATCGCGGGGGATCTTTGTTCAGAAATTAGTTCCCCTGTGGCAACACGGCCTCGGATTCTTGTTGATATGTCGCTTCTTGCGGACTATTGATTTATTACATGAGATTATGTGACGAAGTTTGTGTGTTGTTAGATCATTATGTAAATTATATTGCTTGTCTATTTTGGTTGTGTTTGACGTTTCCACGATAAGTATTTGATGAAAAAATCGATTTTTTAATAATCCTTATCGCAACAGAGTTTTAGTACGTACCTATATAACATCTGCAAATCTGTAAAGCAGTTTTGTCAGCAGGAGTAAATACTTTTAATCTATAGATTCTGTCCTTAGGTGTGTGTCTAAATCAGATGTTACTTTCATGCCATACTTTAAACTTCTATACACGATGGTGATAGGTAAAAAAGGCGGAATTAACTCCAGCACTATCTCCTATTCAGACTTTAAAATGGACATACCAAATCTTTTTATTTATTTTATAATAGCTGGCTTGTCTTTTACTACTATCTCGTCTGATATTAGTTAAGCGATAATGCGGCTAAACTATCATACTCAAATAAATACATTACCCTCCTTTTAACATCACTGTCGTCAGTTTAAAAAACAAAACACAAGTCCGTCTACATACAACTCGCATCTTCACATGGACCCTTGCGGTAAGATTCGTTAAAGAAATATCCAGCAGATAAATTAAGCGTCTTCGTAAATTGAGACAAAATACGGTCTCCCGGGAAAATATATAGCGTGGAGTTGGCGTGTCTGTCCGTCGGACGAGATAGATAAATGTAAGAGTTGTCGGGGAAAGAGTTACCGAAGTGAATATCGAAAATTGTTTAGTTTTATCGTTTTAGAAGTAGTTTCGGTATGATTGTTTCGTTTTGAAAGTGTTGAGGGCAATTCTTATGAAGTGATTAATTTGTTATATTTACATCTGTTTTTATGTCAAGGGATCAAAACACTTACTAGACCAAAAATAAATAAAAACGTTTCTTTTCATCCAAATTGGTCATGGCCTTAACACCAGGCAGTCTAAATCAAATTTCCACGCAATCTCCGCTCCTTGCTCCCCGCCACTCCGATAGGTGCTAAACGCTAACACATCAGTAATAAAGTTGAATATCGCGTGCGCTCTTTGATCGTTTTCGAACACGAAACTAAATAGCGTAAGTCTCAATTCTTATTTCGTTTTTAACTAAAGTAATAATTGATCTAGAGAAAAAATATCTAGTGGCTGGATAATAAACTATATTTTCTTGCTGTGAATATTTATTTTAGACATAAAAACCAAACAATCTTGTTTGTTTTTTATAATTATCCATTAAAAAAGACATTATTTTCGAATAAAAATTGTATCGAGAGAAAATGTTACAATTACACAACTTTCTTCAACATGAAATGAAAAAGATCCAATAAATCATATACTAAAGTTTAATTTTGCTTGTATGTGTGACTGGTTCAGAATATTCATGCAAATTAACATAAAAATAGGTGGCCTCCTCTTAACAAGTCAGTCCTAAACATCAACAACTTCTAAACAACAGCGATTTTCAGTTGTTTTCTACACAGACACAATATAAACAGTAGTCAGGTCATATTGATGTGCGGCTAACACGAATCACTAACAAATTGACGATCACGCTGTGCCGATACTATGGTTTATAACCATGGCGAACGGTCAGTGAGGAGTGATGATGATACTATGGGTTATGGGATAAGAAATAACATTGAGGAGATTTGCGAGAGGAAACTGTTTTAGTTCTTAGTTTGGACTTTCACTTTAATCTAGAGTAGTAGTAGGAGTGAGGTGTGATTTTTTATGGGCAAAACGCATATGTATGGTTGTACTGCTTGATAAATAAATGATAAATGATTTATTTATGTAAATAGGTTTGTAAAAAAATTTAGATGTGGTCCATTGCCTTTTATCAGACGCAATCCTTACTAAGATTTTCGAATCAAATAATATAGTCAAAACTACGTTTTCAGCCTGCGATTCAAAACAAAAAATGTATATTAAACAGCAACTACTAATACCAAAACTGTAATTTGCAAAATACCTTTCAAATCCATTGCTTTTACGAACCAATGTCTTCATAAAACATACTTAATAGCCGCTCCAAAAGATTTTTCCCTTATAACGCACACATAGGTATAAAATATCCTTGTCAACATATGCTCCAGAGTATCTCCACCCGTCATTTAGGGGATATTACTTGGGAAAGTTTGCAAAAGCGTATAAAAGACAAATTGCCAACCCATAGCTAACGAGACCCATTTATTTTTACCGTACAACCTTGTCACCCTATAATGTGGGTATGTATAATCATGGCATCTTTTGAAATAGAATATCCCTGTTTCGCCTTTTATGATGCCTTCGAAGTTATTAAAAATGATGTTAGAGATTAAATTGATTTCTTAAAACGTGCTTTGTAAAAATATAAAATAATAATTAATAATATTTTTCCTGTCTCTGGGTTACCAAAACATGCCAGGTATTTGTTTTTGTCAGAGTAAATTGTTACTGTATCAGTTAACTATTTTGATAAATTTTGAAACCAGTAAGCCAGGTGATCCATGTTCTTTCTCTATGAAAGTCTTTGTTCTGTCAGTGGCATATTTTTATCAGGATAATAATTATCCGAACTTAAATCGATTTTTAACTTTATTTATTCTAGAACCTCTATTATAGATTGACTAGACCCTAAAACCCTCAATCAATTTACATAAAATCTCTTTGCTACGTTCTGTTCCCTCAGCTATACAGCTTGCCACACAAGATGTCACCCCATGTGTGCCCATATTGTCCGGTGTACATATGTGTTGCAGACCCATCGTGTTCCCGGCTGTACATCGCCATTTGGCCGGGACAGAGTCGATGGGCGGCATTCGATTATCCAATAATTGCTTGTCTGAGTGGTACTCCTGTGTGATGCGGTTTGAGTGGTGCGGGGGACGGGAGGTGGTGATAGTTTGATCGAAGATATATTTGACACGACGTCATCCAAGTGACGGAAAATGGAAATTTTTACATGACTTGGTCAATTTGGCAGGAAATCCCTAACCAAAGGACGCACATAATCGTGGAGACTGACAGAAGTGACAAGAGGCCTAACATAGACTTAAGTAATGTGTAAAACTAGCACGTTATGGGCAATATTTGTAGAAAAATCGTTTGATTGCTGTTTGAAAGAGATGTTGTAAAAGCTTTGTAACCGTCTTCAAAAAAACCAGCCAAGTGCGAGTCGGACTCGCGCACCAAGGGTTCCGTACCATTATATATAAAAACAGCAAAACAAGTCACGGTTCTTGTTCCCATACAACAACCGTGACCCTCTTAAATATTTGTTTTATTTTAATTTAATTACTTATTTTTAAAGTGAATATATAACTAAATACTCTGTGAATATTTCAAGCGTCTGTGCCGTTATCAATATCGAGCAAAAACGAGCAAAAAAATCACTTTGGTTGTATGGGAGCCCCCTTAAATATTTATTTTATTCTGTTTATTTAGTATTTGTTGTTATAGCGGCAACAGAAATACATCATCTGTGAAAATTTCAACTCTCTAACTATAACGGTTTATGAGATACAGCGTGGTGATAGACGGACAGACAGACAGACAGACATACGGCTGAGCCTTAGTAATAGGGTTCACGTTTTACCCTTTGGGTACGGAACCCTAGAAAGGAGATTTTTATAAATTATTTTTATGTTTATTACCTCAGAACTCCTTCGTTTATAAACCGATTTGGAATATTCTTTTTTTTTTATTTAAAAGGATATTATACTTCCAGTCTGGGCCCATTTTTATCAAAATCCAGTTCTGATGATGGATCCATGAGGAATTGAGCGAACTCATCAAGTATTATATTATGTATAGCGATTTTTGTATTTTCATCAACAAGACAATCATTTGTATTCAAAAAGTATCATTTGGTGAAGTGAAACTGATGAAGAAGACCAAAGATGGCCACCGGAACTCAATGATAAGTATTTCACGGGTAGCGATAAGATATATCGATTATGATAGTTAAGCGACTATGACGAAGCAAATTTAAATAAATGGATTTGATTCTGATCAAAATAGTACACACAGCTCCATTATCTGCTTACCCCCCAAAATACATGTGCGTTCACAGAATAGTAGACACAAGTTGGTTTTTGTATTTTGCAAAAACATTTTATTATAATTAATGTATTGTTTTAGTGAATAAATAAGTCTAAGTTTGTATTTTTTTTAAACTCTATTTTTAGTATTATTTTTTTTTTTCAATAAAACGCTTAAAACACATCGGTTGGGTAAACTTTTATTATTGCGTACAACGACTAGCAATAAAACGGTTAACATTTGGGAAATGTTATTCAGCGTCCAAATAGACTGGAGGTTTTAAGACCACTTGTCGTGCATAAGGTTGGAGGTTCAAATCTCGGGCAAAAAATATATTTTTTGTCATGCATTATACTTTTTTAATATAAAGTATTTTTCTATTTTTGTTTATTTAGTAATATTTATAAAGAATTTGAAAATCAAGAAAAATAAAATATTTTAATAATCATTTAATAATATTCATTATTGCTACTATTTATCAAAACTTTGATCTTATTTTACTACAAAGATTTATATTCTACAATGTGATTTGTTAATTTACAGTTATCATATTAAACATATTTTGCCGACTGACACAAACGCATAACGCAATCGATAAATAAAATAGGAACCGCCGCCGCCGGTCGTCGTTTTAAGTGAACGTAAACATTAAACGTTGTAGTTATAACTTGAGGGTATGGATTAATCTTTTAAAGAAACGTAAAATGGATGCCCTCAAATTATAACATCTTTCGATTAGACAGAGACCTAAAGATAAAGTGACTCGGACGATACTAGATAACAATTTCATCAGAATTCATATGGTCTCGCTGGCTAGTTCGTTAAACTTTATGAGCCGGTATGAGTATAAAGACGTTCGGTGATGCGAAGGTTCACATCCAAGTCGAAACGATGAACTCTTTTTGAAGTATTCTTTAGATTATTCGTAATGAATTCAATGTTGTAGCAGTGTAATATTTTAATACTTGAGGGGTTAGCACATACTGAGGCAGACTGAACCATCGAACTGATCTGACGTCGTTCGTCTATAGATTTATTATTTAGGTTCAGGCATAAATTATTTTTTAATGAACCGATTTTCATAATTCTTTCATTTGGTAGAGGAACCTTGCACGGTGATCCTATATAAATTTTATTAACTTTGCTTGGGTAGTTTAGCTTCAATAATACGTATTTAATCCACACCGTGTATGTTGAGGGTGCGGTGGTGGCGATATAAAACTTCCTGTCACTGTTGTTTACATAGATATGAGTTTTATATTTCTATGGTTGTTTACATAGCAAGTGGTGGTATACGAATTGGTGTGTGGTAGGTACCACAACTAAAAAGTGAAAAGTTTCAAACATTGGAGTAAACCAAACAAATTTTTCACCAAGAACATGTTTATAAGATAGATCGAACACTATTATGTCACCATATGTGGGCGCCCAAGCAAAAAGGGTCCAGTTATCGCGACATACTCGTATTTGTAGTTTCCGAGATCTACGCAGTTTTATAAAGTTGGGTGGAAAAATTGAATTTCGCGATTTTATTTGATTATTAATTAATTCTCAATTATCTACAAGGTTTTATAGTAAATCACATTATAATTATGATGTTTCTAAGTACCAGAAATTTTAAGAGAAAAGTTTAGTAAAAAAGTACCAGTGGTACCTACGCAAATGTTTTTTCTCAAATTAAGCTTTTTCAGAGTTTCAACTTCAAACTTCTGATAAAAAAATGTGTTCGTTATTGTTTTTTTTTTATCCATAATACCAATTGACTATTCTAGATACCGAATCTAGTCCTAACTCAATACCCCACTACTGGACCCTTTTTGCTTGGACGCCCACATATAAATTACGGGCTCGATTCCCGCACGGAACAAATATTTGTATGACCAACAAGTAGTTGTTCCGGGTCTGGCTGTTTGTGTATGTGAGTTTAAATGTTTGTAAACGCACCCACGATACAGGAGAAATTCCTAGTGTGGGGCAACGTTTTTTAAAAAACGACGAAAAATTCTATCTTTATTTCTTTCTCTAAAGCTATTAATTACAAGCAAACTCGCAGCTCCTTGTAACTTATACCATATACGGTACGTTGGCGTTGGTTTTCGTCATCAGTATCGTCTCGGGAACCCTTTTTATTTGGTGCAGTTGTCAGCATTCATCGAATTATTTCAACTCGGGCCCTAATTACTGATCCTCTATGCCTCTAGTGTCCTATTGTCTGTAGAAATGATTAGAGAGAGACATATATGTCAAGAGATGTACATGTTTACGGATTAATTTAAACGTAAACGCCTTTTCACACGTTCCCGGTAGTCGGCTCTGTCTAGGTACGCGGCACCAAGTATCGTAAGGTCGTGTACGGTAAGGTCACTGGACGGACACAAACACATTATATACTTCGCCATCGGGTAGTTGGAGCCTGATACCCGGTAGCCGGTAAATATTTAAAACATGAAATTAGCAGACGCACTTGATGTAAAGACACATTATACTTTTAAGGACTTTGTGAGGAAACTGTGTCCTATGCCACTTTGAACTCTTAAAGTCAACAACGCTGCCAACATTGGACTCATGTCTGAAATAAAGAATTTGAATTGCTGTGTGTTCAAACACAGTATGCTATAACACGCCATAAATGAAAAATAAATGACATTTCAAACTAGGCAAGCTCGCATCTTAGGCACCAGTACGGAAGGTCATAGCTTGTTGTCGTAACACTAGAAGAAGAATGTTTGGATCTTAAGAATGTTCAATTGGTTGTCAAGTAAAGGTAACTTACATAAACATTAACAGAACACAAGACCGTGGACGTTACAGAACGTTTGGTTGGCGCGGAATGTGCGGACACATAGCTGTGGAGTCGTTGGGCTGAGCGTAATGCTCGTTTATTGTCCGTATGTATGTAGTATGAAGCGAGTTTGCGGTAATATTTTCATTACCACTAGATTCCAAAAATTCTAACTTTTTACGTATTTCAGTTTGAATGTTTATACCTGCGGCACTGAATGATGGCGAATGTGACAGCTTTCAAATTAATTATAAGAATATAGGCATAGCCAGTCAATAAATTATAGTTCCAGTGGTACCATGCAGGTGCCGCTGGAACATTATTGCAACCCCTGCAACAATGTAGCATGGCATCTATTTCCTCACATGTAAGTATTTTTTAAACATTATATTCAATAAGCGAAGGGCGGGCGTTCTTGGGGGACTGTCTTATGTCATTTTTGACGTTCGAAAAGTGCTGATTCTCAGCCTAGCTTGAATAAATTACTTTTGATCTTGATTGATTTAGATTTGGTAAAAGATTGGATAGGGTGTACGCACCCGCACTTTAGAGGACTGCTAGTGCCTATAGGGTGCATCTTATTTTTATTTATTTATTCAAAATCTGTATTAACAATTACATACATAAAGACAATTAATTCAATTACATCTGACGTATGAGTCAGTCACCTTGCTGACCGGCTAATAATTAATGATGGCTAGAACTAATCTAAGATAGTTTGTTTATCTACACACCTGTAACTTAAAGCTTTTGAATACTTTTCTCGACTTGTGTTGTGTCAAACCATGATAAGTTCCACACAAAATCCCTGCACTTTTAAAATTGTGAAATAAAATTCATCATTTGCTTATTCGTTTCCCAACTATGTTGGTGTTGGTTTCCAGTCAAACCGGATGCTGCTGAATACTTACTATCATTTTACATGGAGCGAGTGCCTATCTGACTTCCTGATTGCGACGATAGGTCTTAGTGGAGCAAAATGAAAGTTGAGTGGACTGTATAACAAGTATTATAATGAACATGAAAGGAAATATGAAAACAACTGTGTGCAAACAAGAATATAGTTTATAAAAACGCGTAAGCCCAGCCATGTGAAGCCATGTAACAGCAGACTTGTGTGGCGCGGGGGTCCGCGTGTAGCCGTGCGGCCGTCTTATTCACTGCCGCCAGCGCGTGGCGATGTTGAGAAGGCTGGTCTCAACACTTCCATGCCGCTGTTATTAGGTAACACGATATTACCCCTCGGCAACACTGGTTGTCAGACTTGCGGGCTTTTGACAACCCGAACGACTGTCAAATATCTACGAATGACTGATTAACGTGCTTTCCGAGGCATGGAGTGGTCTCGGTATGTTATGGATGGTCATGGTCATGGTGGGCCCATCCAAGGGCCAACCTCGGCAAGCCTTGCTTAACCTTGAAGATCGACCTATTCGGATAGCCGCATTTAGCCACGGGCCCCTCAAATAATATTGCAGGTACAAAATGCAGATACATCTCCAATAAATATCTAACAAAACATCGAATTCTTCGTGAAACCACTTTACAAAAAAAGCAATAAAAATGACGTGAAAAACTATCGCCCGATCACTCTTATTCCTATTTTGTCAAAAGTTAATGTATGCTCAACAGACTTGTCGACTTTTGTACTAAATATAAAATTATAGCGAATGAACAGTTTGGATTTCAAACACACAAGTCAACATTTTCCCTTTTGAGCAATATCCTGACTAATCTAAATAATAATCACATAACAACGGGACTTTTCCTCGACCTGTCACAAGCTTTCGACTTCGTAGCACATGACATTTTGTTAAAAAAGTTAGAAAGCGTTGGAATAAGAGGACTAGCACTGCGGTGGATTTCTTCTTATTTATGTGATCAGAAACAATACGCGGTCATAGATAAAGTACATGAAAACTTACATTCTTCCTATTCATCAGACTTCAGGGAAAATAAATGCGGCGTCCCTCAAGGGAGTGTCTTAGGACCCATTTTATTTATATTATATATAAATGACATACCACTAGTGACTAATCATAAGTGTATATTAGTTGCATATGACATTTCAATTATCGTAACGTCTGATAGGAAGTATAAATCAAAATCTGATCATGAAATGGACATTAATAACACTATTGACAATATTTTAGGATGGCTACAGACAAATAAATTAAAAATCAACTTAGACAAATCTAATTTTATATAATTTAATAAATCTAAACATGCTAAATACAACTTTAAACTTAATATTGATCGACTGGGAGAAGTTACACAAACCAAATTCTTGGGTGTACTCATAGATCAAGACTTAAATTGGAAAGTACATATAGATAATTTGTGCAACAGGATCAATAAATTTGCTTATGCTCTCAGACAAGTAAAGAACATGACAAATAGAAAAACGGCTATTACTACATATCACGCATATATAGAATCCATTTTACGTTACGGGCTTATTATATGGGGGAACAGTACGGATAAGGATAGAGCATTTATTGCACAAAAAAAATGCATCAGGGCCATTTGTGGACTCCGTTCTGATGAGTCATGCAAACCGTTTTTTAAAAAGCTAGGCTTATTACGAGTACCACTTCCCTCACTTTACATTTATGAAATCTGTAAATTTGTGTACAGTAATAAGGGATTGTTCAAAAAAGCATATGAAGTAATCTCTCGACCAACAAGGGATCCTCACAGACTCTTATTAAAGGATAATCCTAAGTCAGCCAAGTATGCTAAATGCTGCCTTGTGATGTGTGTACGTATATACAATAAAATACCAAATGAACTCAAATTATTAAATAATACTAACTCTTTTAAAAACAAATTATATAAATGGCTGAATGGACATAACTTTTATGACATTAAAGATTTCCTTAACTTGAAAATATAAAATATGTATGTAAAGGTATTAATGAAAATGTTTGTGAAGTATGATCCGAATGACTATTATTGTATAACCAATAAATCTCCATTTTATTAATTATTTGCATGCAATTGATACAAGATTATGTATAGCTAAACATGTGGACATTCTAGACTGTAACAACTTTATACCATGTTTAAGGCAAATAAAGACTTATCTTATCTTCCTCCCTCTAAAATAAAACCAACTTTATCGCATCCACGTGGAACTGGTACAGTCAGCCCTCATGAATTATGGAGAGGCAATATGGCGGCGGTAATTATTTGCAATTAACTTAACGATCGGACGGCGCCGGATATTTCATTATATTTGTTTTCTTTCAAGGGAAATTGGTTTTTGATGTTATTGGGTCATGGTTTGTCCTTTTTAATTTAATATTTAGTATGGCCAAATTACATGGGACTTAAAACATAACTCCCGAAATGTGGGTGTACACTAGGTAGATATCTGCTTAACTCCTTAAGTATTCCCCGAAGAGCATGTATACATGTACCTACGAACATGGAGCATACTACCTTGGAGCCTGTATAGTATTTTATATTTTTCAACCGCCAAAAAATCGTCTAAACTCGAATGTCGCAAAAAGACGAATATTTTTGTAACAAGCGAAACAACACAAAGGTACACTTTCAACCTTATACCTATCAAATAAATATCTATGTCACGTAAACAACGGTCTCCAGTTACCTTACACCATACCACCCTAGCATTGTATAGTAACGCAAGCGATACACCGCACATAGAATTTTTGACAGCTATTTATTCTATTGCTGACAATATTCGCTCGGTAAGAAAAGGGAAGTTTTTAGAGTTCTGTATCCAGGTGTACATCTACTATTTTTTTTTAATGTATCATTAAAAGGATATTATTTGTTGAATACGGTGTTTTAACCATCAATCTAAGAAAATAAATATTTTTCTACCATAATCGTACACTACAAATGACAAGAAATTACTGAAAAACAATAATAATAGGAGCTGTGTTACAATTTTGATTTAAAATCAAATGTTATCTATCTATCTAATGCTTTAAAAATACATAAACTGGTTTGGTATAAAAGCATGATCGTTATTGCAATGATAATATTTCAAAATATTCGAAAGCTCAACCCACAAGGTATTCAAAATATGGCGTCCTTAGCGAGCAAATCCAACTCACACTTTAACGTATTTCAGTATGATTTCATGTAATATTTTGAGCAAGTTAAAGGGTTCTGTCTACTTGTTGTGTATGAGCGTTTGTTAGCAGTTTTATTGTTAAAAGGAGGATAGAATACAGATAGCGAATAATATGATGAGGGTAGTGAGTTTACAAAGATATGGAGAGGTTTCGTAAATATAGATCCAGGAGATAAAGTCCATTGAAAATGTACGTGTGAATGTAGTTGGTGGTCAAAGAACTTGAAAATAAAGAATAGTTGGATCTTTAAAATGATTACGTCATTTAAATAAATAGTGTTTCTTATTGTTTCAGTCTTTGGACTGTTTGTAAAGTTAAAGAAAAATTGAGTCGCTTTGAATGTATTGTGTCAACTTTTTAGACAATTATCACCTTTTCTGTCGTGATTTTTGACTCAATTTGCTTCCTTTTCAGTCATTTGACATGATTGCCAAGATTCCTACATTGAAAAAAATACGAACCCTTAAATACTTAAGAATATTAATTAAAAATACTTTGTTCAATGCACTAACGCTAACTCAAAACTAAATTCAAACTTACCTTATTACATAGCTCTCTGACACATTACTCTCGCTCTTAAAAGCACCAACTAACTATTCACCGTTATGCACCGTTATGCACCGATATAGCATGTAACTACGTAGGTGTATAAGGTAACCCTTTGACGTTTGTCACCCGTTTAGGTAACTATGTAGTCAGAGCGAGTGTTACCTTGTTAACCTAGTTCTGTAGAAAGCTTTTCGTGTGAAGATTGCTAATTACTCTCTAATTAGTATGACGTTTAACGTTTTGGGTCACCCACTTTAGCAGTTACCTTGAAAAGCTTTAAAATTTTAATGGGATGACTGCCTTGTGCCTAGTAGTCGCAAGCGAGAGTGCTGACGTCTTGTGGTTCTAGTAGTCGCAAGCGAGAGTGCTGACGTCTTGTGGTTCTAGTAGTCGCCAGCAAGAGTGCTGACGTCTTGTGGTTCTAGTAGTCGCAAGCGAGAGTGCTGACGTCTTGTGGTTCTAGTAGTCGCCAGCGGAGTGGTGCCTTGTGGTTCTAGTAGTCGCCAGCGAGAGTGGTGCCTTGTGGTTCTAGTAGTCGCCAGCGAGAGTGCTGACGTCTTGTGGTTCTAGTAGTCGCCAGCGAGAGTGGTGCCTTGTGGTTCTAGTAGTCGCCAGCGAGAGTGCTAACGTCTTGTGGTTCTAGTAGTCGCAAGCGAGAGTAATGCCTTGTGGTTCTAGTAGTCGCAAGCGAGAGTGGTGCCTTGTGGTTCTAGTAGTCGCCAGCGAGAGTGGTGCCTTGTGGCTCTAGTAGTCGCAAGCGAGAGTGCTGACGTCTTGTGGTTCTAGTAGTCGGCAGCGGAGTGGTGCCTTGTGGTTCTAGTAGTCGCCAGCGAGAGTGGTGCCTTGTGGTTCTAGTAGTCGCAAGCGAGAGTGCTGACGTCTTGTGGTTCTAGTAGTCGCCAGCGAGAGTGGTGCCTTGTGGTTCTAGTAGTCGCCAGCGAGAGTGGTGCCTTGTGGTTCTAGTAGTCGCAAGCGAGAGTGCTGACGTCTTGTGGTTCTAGTAGTCGCCAGCGAGAGTGGTGCCTTGTGGTTCTAGTAGTCGCCAGCGAGAGTGCTAACGTCTTGTGGTTCTAGTAGTCGCAAGCGAGAGTGGTGCCTTGTGGTTCTAGTAGTCGCAAGCGAGAGTGGTGCCTTGTGGTTCTAGTAGTCGCCAGCGAGAGTGGTGCCTTGTGGTTCTAGTAGTCGCCAGCGAGAGTGGTGCCTTGTGGCTCTAGTAGTCGCAAGCGAGAGTGCTGACGTCTTGTGGTTCTAGTAGTCGCCAGCGGAGTGGTGCCTTGTGGTTCTAGTAGTCGCCAGCGAGAGTGGTGCCTTGTGGTTCTAGTAGTCGCAAGCGAGAGTGGTGCCTTGTGGTTCTAGTAGTCGCAAGCGAGAGTGCTGACGTCTTGTGGTTCTAGTAGTCGCCAGCGGAGTGGTGCCTTGTGGTTCTAGTAGTCGCCAGCGAGAGTGGTGCCTTGTGGTTCTAGTAGTCGCAAGCGAGAGTGGTGCCTTGTGGTTCTAGTAGTCGCAAGCGAGAGTGGTGCCTTGTGGTTCTAGTAGTCGCCAGCGGAGTGGTGCCTTGTGGTTCTAGTAGTCGCCAGCGAGAGTGGTGCCTTGTGGTTCTAGTAGTCGCAAGCGAGAGTGCTGACGTCTTGTGGTTCTAGTAGTCGCCAGCGAGAGTGGTGCCTTGTGGTTCTAGTAGTTGCCAGCGAGAGTGCTGACGTCTTGTGGTTCTAGTAGTCGCCAGCGAGAGTGCTGACGTCTTGTGGTTCTAGTAGTCGCCAGCGAGAGTGGTGCCTTGTGGTTCTAGTAGTCGCAAGCGAGAGTGGTGCCTTGTAGTTCTAGTAGTCGCCAGCGAGAGTGGTGCCTTGTGGTTCTAGTAGTCGCCAGCGAGAGTGCTGACCTCTTGTGGTTCTAGTAGTCGCCAGCGAGAGTGGTGACGTCTTGTGGTTCTAGTAGTCGCCAGCGAGAGTGCTGACGTCTTGTGGTTCTAGTAGTCGCCAGCGGAGTGGTGCCTTGTGGTTCTAGTAGTCGCCAGCGAGAGTGGTGCCTTGTGGTTCTAGTAGTCGCAAGCGAGAGTGCTGACGTCTTGTGGTTCTAGTAGTCGCCAGCGAGAGTGGTGCCTTGTGGTTCTAGTAGTCGCCAGCGAGAGTGCTGACGTCTTGTAGTTCTAGTAGTCGCCAGCGAGAGTGCTGACGTCTTGTGGTTCTAGTAGTCGCAAGCGAGAGTGCTGACGTCTTGTGGTTCTAGTAGTCGCAAGCGAGAGTGCTGACGTCTTGTGGTTCTAGTAGTCGCCAGCGAGAGTGCTGACGTCTTGTGGTTCTAGTAGTCGCCAGCGGAGTGGTGCCTTGTGGTTCTAGTAGTCGCCAGCGAGAGTGGTGCCTTGTGGTTCTAGTAGTCGCCAGCGAGAGTGCTGACGTCTTGTGGTTCTAGTAGTCGCCAGCGAGAGTGGTGCCTTGTGGTTCTAGTAGTCGCCAGCGAGAGTGCTAACGTCTTGTGGTTCTAGTAGTCGCAAGCGAGAGTAATGCCTTGTGGTTCTAGTAGTCGCCAGCGAGAGTGGTGCCTTGTGGTTCTAGTAGTCGCCAGCGAGAGTGCTGACGTCTTGTGGTTCTAGTAGTCGCCAGCGAGAGTGCTGACGTCTTGTGGTTCTAGTAGTCGCCAGCGAGAGTGCTGACGTCTTGTGGTTCTAGTAGTCGCAAGCGAGAGTGGTGCCTTGTGGTTCTAGTAGTCGCCAGCGAGAGTGGTGCCTTGTGGTTCTAGTAGTCGCCAGCGAGAGTGGTGCCTTGTGGCTCTAGTAGTCGCAAGCGAGAGTGCTGACGTCTTGTGGTTCTAGTAGTCGCCAGCGGAGTGGTGCCTTGTGGTTCTAGTAGTCGCCAGCGAGAGTGGTGCCTTGTGGTTCTAGTAGTCGCAAGCGAGAGTGCTGACGTCTTGTGGTTCTAGTAGTCGCCAGCGAGAGTGGTGCCTTGTGGTTCTAGTAGTCGCCAGCGAGAGTGGTGCCTTGTGGTTCTAGTAGTCGCAAGCGAGAGTGCTGACGTCTTGTGGTTCTAGTAGTCGCCAGCGAGAGTGGTGCCTTGTGGTTCTAGTAGTCGCCAGCGAGAGTGCTAACGTCTTGTGGTTCTAGTAGTCGCAAGCGAGAGTGGTGCCTTGTGGTTCTAGTAGTCGCAAGCGAGAGTGGTGCCTTGTGGTTCTAGTAGTCGCCAGCGAGAGTGGTGCCTTGTGGTTCTAGTAGTCGCCAGCGAGAGTGGTGCCTTGTGGCTCTAGTAGTCGCAAGCGAGAGTGCTGACGTCTTGTGGTTCTAGTAGTCGCCAGCGGAGTGGTGCCTTGTGGTTCTAGTAGTCGCCAGCGAGAGTGGTGCCTTGTGGTTCTAGTAGTCGCAAGCGAGAGTGGTGCCTTGTGGTTCTAGTAGTCGCAAGCGAGAGTGCTGACGTCTTGTGGTTCTAGTAGTCGCCAGCGGAGTGGTGCCTTGTGGTTCTAGTAGTCGCCAGCGAGAGTGGTGCCTTGTGGTTCTAGTAGTCGCAAGCGAGAGTGGTGCCTTGTGGTTCTAGTAGTCGCAAGCGAGAGTGGTGCCTTGTGGTTCTAGTAGTCGCAAGCGAGAATGGTGCCTTGTGGTTCTAGTAGTCGCAAGCGAGAGTGCTGACGTCTTGTGGTTCTAGTAGTCGCCAGCGGAGTGGTGCCTTGTGGTTCTAGTAGTCGCCAGCGAGAGTGGTGCCTTGTGGTTTTAGTAGTCGCAAGCGAGAGTGCTGACGTCTTGTGGTTCTAGTAGTCGCCAGCGAGAGTGGTGCCTTGTGGTTCTAGTAGTCGCCAGCGAGAGTGCTGACGTCTTGTGGTTCTAGTAGTCGCCAGCGAGAGTGCTGACGTCTTGTGGTTCTAGTAGTCGCCAGCGAGAGTGGTGCCTTGTGGTTCTAGTAGTCGCAAGCGAGAGTGGTGCCTTGTAGTTCTAGTAGTCGCCAGCGAGAGTGCTGACCTCTTGTGGTTCTAGTAGTCGCCAGCGAGAGTGGTGACGTCTTGTGGTTCTAGTAGTCGCCAGCGAAAGTGCTGACGTCTTGTGGTTCTAGTAGTCGCCAGCGGAGTGGTGCCTTGTGGTTCTAGTAGTCGCCAGCGAGAGTGGTGCCTTGTGGTTCTAGTAGTCGCAAGCGAGAGTGCTGACGTCTTGTGGTTCTAGTAGTCGCCAGCGAGAGTGGTGCCTTGTGGTTCTAGTAGTCGCCAGCGAGAGTGCTAACGTCTTGTGGTTCTAGTAGTCGCCAGCGAGAGTGGTGCCTTGTGGTTCTAGTAGTCGCAAGCGAGAGTGGTGCCTTGTAGTTCTAGTAGTCGCCAGCGAGAGTGGTGCCTTGTGGTTCTAGTAGTCGCCAGCGAGAGTGCTGACCTCTTGTGGTTCTAGTAGTCGCCAGCGAGAGTGGTGCCTTGTGGTTCTAGTAGTCGCCAGCGAGAGTGCTGACGTCTTGTGGTTCTAGTAGTCGCCAGCGAGAGTGCTGACGTCTTGTGGTTCTAGTAGTCGCCAGCGAGAGTGGTGCCTTGTGGTTCTAGTAGTCGCCAGCGAGAGTGGTGCCTTGTGGTTCTAGTAGTCGCAAGCGAGAGTGGTGCCTTGTGGTTCTAGTAGTCGCAAGCGAGAGTGGTGCCTTGTGGTTCTAGTAGTCGCAAGCGAGAGTGCTGACGTCTTGTGGTTCTAGTAGTCGCCAGCGGAGTGGTGCCTTGTGGTTCTAGTAGTCGCCAGCGAGAGTGGTGCCTTGTGGTTCTAGTAGTCGCCAGCGAGAGTGGTGCCTTGTGGTTCTAGTAGTCGCCAGCGAGAGTGCTGACGTCTTGTGGTTCTAGTAGTCGCAAGCGAGAGTGCTGACGTCTTGTGGTTCTAGTAGTCGCCAGCGGAGTGGTGCCTTGTGGTTCTAGTAGTCGCCAGCGAGAGTGGTGCCTTGTGGTTCTAGTAGTCGCAAGCGAGAGTGGTGCCTTGTGGTTCTAGTAGTCGCAAGCGAGAGTGGTGCCTTGTGGTTCTAGTAGTCGCAAGCGAGAGTGCTGACGTCTTGTGGTTCTAGTAGTCGCCAGCGGAGTGGTGCCTTGTGGTTCTAGTAGTCGCCAGCGAGAGTGGTGCCTTGTGGTTCTAGTAGTCGCAAGCGAGAGTGCTGACGTCTTGTGGTTCTAGTAGTCGCCAGCGAGAGTGGTGCCTTGTGGTTCTAGTAGTCGCCAGCGAGAGTGCTGACGTCTTGTGGTTCTAGTAGTCGCCAGCGAGAGTGCTGACGTCTTGTGGTTCTAGTAGTCGCCAGCGAGAGTGGTGCCTTGTGGTTCTAGTAGTCGCAAGCGAGAGTGGTGCCTTGTAGTTCTAGTAGTCGCCAGCGAGAGTGGTGCCTTGTGGTTCTAGTAGTCGCCAGCGAGAGTGCTGACCTCTTGTGGTTCTAGTAGTCGCCAGCGAGAGTGGTGACGTCTTGTGATTCTAGTAGTCGCCAGCGAGAGTGCTGACGTCTTGTGGTTCTAGTAGTCGCCAGCGGAGTGGTGCCTTGTGGTTCTAGTAGTCGCCAGCGAGAGTGGTGCCTTGTGGTTCTAGTAGTCGCAAGCGAGAGTGCTGACGTCTTGTGGTTCTAGTAGTCGCCAGCGAGAGTGGTGCCTTGTGGTTCTAGTAGTCGCCAGCGAGAGTGCTAACGTCTTGTGGTTCTAGTAGTCGCCAGCGAGAGTGGTGCCTTGTGGTTCTAGTAGTCGCAAGCGAGAGTGGTGCCTTGTGGTTCTAGTAGTCGCAAGCGAGAGTGGTGCCTTGTGGTTCTAGTAGTCGCAAGCGAGAGTGGTGCCTTGTGGTTCTAGTAGTCGCAAGCGAGAGTGCTGACGTCTTGTGGTTCTAGTAGTCGCCAGCGGAGTGGTGCCTTGTGGTTCTAGTAGTCGCCAGCGAGAGTGGTGCCTTGTGGTTCTAGTAGTCGCAAGCGAGAGTGCTGACGTCTTGTGGTTCTAGTAGTCGCCAGCGAGAGTGGTGCCTTGTGGTTCTAGTAGTCGCCAGCGAGAGTGCTGACGTCTTGTGGTTCTAGTAGTCGCCAGCGAGAGTGCTGACGTCTTGTGGTTCTAGTAGTCGCCAGCGAGAGTGGTGCCTTGTGGTTCTAGTAGTCGCCAGCGGAGTGGTGCCTTGTGGTTCTAGTAGTCGCCAGCGAGAGTGGTGCCTTGTGGTTCTAGTAGTCGCAAGCGAGAGTGGTGCCTTGTGGTTCTAGTAGTCGCAAGCGAGAGTGGTGCCTTGTGGTTCTAGTAGTCGCAAGCGAGAGTGGTGCCTTGTGGTTCTAGTAGTCGCAAGCGAGAGTGCTGACGTCTTGTGGTTCTAGTAGTCGCCAGCGGAGTGGTGCCTTGTGGTTCTAGTAGTCGCCAGCGAGAGTGGTGCCTTGTAGTTCTAGTAGTCGCAAGCGAGAGTGGTGCCTTGTGGTTCTAGTAGTCGCAAGCGAGAGTGCTGACGTCTTGTGGTTCTAGTAGTCGCCAGCGGAGTGGTGCCTTGTGGTTCTAGTAGTCGCCAGCGAGAGTGGTGCCTTGTGGTTCTAGTAGTCGCAAGCGAGAGTGGTGCCTTGTGGTTCTAGTAGTCGCAAGCGAGAGTGGTGCCTTGTGGTTCTAGTAGTCGCAAGCGAGAGTGGTGCCTTGTGGTTCTAGTAGTCGCAAGCGAGAGTGCTGACGTCTTGTGGTTCTAGTAGTCGCCAGCGGAGTGGTGCCTTGTGGTTCTAGTAGTCACCAGCGAGAGTGGTGCCTTGTGGTTCTAGTAGTCGCAAGCGAGAGTGCTGACGTCTTGTGGTTCTAGTAGTCGCCAGCGAGAGTGGTGCCTTGTGGTTCTAGTAGTCGCCAGCGAGAGTGCTGACGTCTTGTGGTTCTAGTAGTCGCCAGCGAGAGTGCTGACGTCTTGTGGTTCTAGTAGTCGCCAGCGAGAGTGGTGCCTTGTGGTTCTAGTAGTCGCAAGCGAGAGTGGTGCCTTGTAGTTCTAGTAGTCGCCAGCGAGAGTGGTGCCTTGTGGTTCTAGTAGTCGCCAGCGAGAGTGCTGACCTCTTGTGGTTCTAGTAGTCGCCAGCGAGAGTGGTGACGTCTTGTGGTTCTAGTAGTCGCCAGCGAGAGTGCTGACGTCTTGTGGTTCTAGTAGTCGCCAGCGGAGTGGTGCCTTGTGGTTCTAGTAGTCGCCAGCGAGAGTGGTGCCTTGTGGTTCTAGTAGTCGCAAGCGAGAGTGCTGACGTCTTGTGGTTCTAGTAGTCGCCAGCGAGAGTGGTGCCTTGTGGTTCTAGTAGTCGCCAGCGAGAGTGCTAACGTCTTGTGGTTCTAGTAGTCGCCAGCGAGAGTGGTGCCTTGTGGTTCTAGTAGTCGCAAGCGAGAGTGGTGCCTTGTAGTTCTAGTAGTCGCCAGCGAGAGTGGTGCCTTGTGGTTCTAGTAGTCGCCAGCGAGAGTGCTGACCTCTTGTGGTTCTAGTAGTCGCCAGCGAGAGTGGTGCCTTGTGGTTCTAGTAGTCGCCAGCGAGAGTGCTGACGTCTTGTGGTTCTAGTAGTCGCCAGCGAGAGTGCTGACGTCTTGTGGTTCTAGTAGTCGCCAGCGAGAGTGGTGCCTTGTGGTTCTAGTAGTCGCAAGCGAGAGTGGTGCCTTGTAGTTCTAGTAGTCGCCAGCGAGAGTGGTGCCTTGTGGTTCTAGTAGTCGCCAGCGAGAGTGCTGACCTCTTGTGGTTCTAGTAGTCGCCAGCGAGAGTGGTGCCTTGTGGTTCTAGTAGTCGCAAGCGAGAGTGGTGCCTTGTAGTTCTAGTAGTCGCCAGCGAGAGTGGTGCCTTGTGGTTCTAGTAGTCGCCAGCGAGAGTGCTGACCTCTTGTAGTTCTAGTAGTCGCCAGCGAGAGTGGTGCCTTGTGGTTCTAGTAGTCGCCAGCGAGAGTGCTGACGTCTTGTGGTTCTAGTAGTCGCCAGCGAGAGTGGTGCCTTGTGGTTCTAGTAGTCGCCAGCGAGAGTGCTGACGTCTTGTGGTTCTAGTAGTCGCAAGCGAGAGTGGTGCCTTGTGGTTCTAGTAGTCGCAAGCGAGAGTGGTGCCTTGTGGTTCTAGTAGTCGCCAGCGAGAGTGGTGCCTTGTGGTTCTAGTAGTCGCCAGCGAGAGTGGTGCCTTGTGGCTCTAGTAGTCGCAAGCGAGAGTGCTGACGTCTTGTGGTTCTAGTAGTCGCCAGCGGAGTGGTGCCTTGTGGTTCTAGTAGTCGCCAGCGAGAGTGGTGCCTTGTGGTTCTAGTAGTCGCCAGCGAGAGTGCTGACCTCTTGTGGTTCTAGTAGTCGCCAGCGAGAGTGGTGCCTTGTGGTTCTAGTAGTCGCCAGCGAGAGTGGTGCCTTGTGGTTCTAGTAGTCGCAAGCGAGAGTGGTGCCTTGTGGTTCTAGTAGTCGCAAGCGAGAGTGGTGCCTTGTGGTTCTAGTAGTCGCCAGCGAGAGTGGTGCCTTGTGGTTCTAGTAGTCGCCAGCGAGAGTGGTGCCTTGTGGTTCTAGTAGTCGCCAGCGAGAGTGGTGCCTTGTGGTTCTAGTAGTCGCCAGCGAGAGTGGTGCCTTGTGGTTCTAGTAGTCGCCAGCGAGAGTGGTGCCTTGTGGTTCTAGTAGTCGCCAGCGAGAGTGGTGCCTTGTGGTTGTAGTAGTCGCCAGCGAGAGTGGTGCCTTGTGGTTCTAGTAGTCGCAAGCGAGAGTGGTGCCTTGTGGTTCTAGTAGTCGCCAGCGAGAGTGGTGCCTTGTGGTTCTAGTAGTCGCCAGCGAGAGTGGTGCCTTGTGGTTCTAGTAGTCGCCAGCGAGAGTGGTGCCTTGTGGTTCTAGTAGTCGCCAGCGAGAGTGGTGCCTTGTGGTTCTAGTAGTCGCCAGCGAGAGTGGTGCCTTGTGGCTCTAGTAGTCGCCAGCGAGAGTGCTGACGTCTTGTGGTTCTAGTAGTCGCCAGCGAGAGTGCTGACGTCTTGTGGTTCTAGTAGTCGCCAGCGAGAGTGCTGACGTCTTGTGGTTCTAGTAGTCGCCAGCGAGAGTGCTGACGTCTTGTGGTTCTAGTAGTCGCCAGCAAGAGTGCTGACGTCTTGTGGTTCTAGTAGTCGCCAGCGAGAGTGCTGACGTCTTGAGTTCTATCCCCGAGTTGATTTGTTTTAGGGTTTTAATTATTACATTTTTCGTACCTCGAAGTCCATGATTTTTGCCCGTTGATGGCTCGCTCCCTATAACATATATGTACTCAAAATATACTGGTGAAATGTAGGCATAATTTTGCCGACTCCCTCGGGGACTATACTCGTAACGTTATATTAATAAAGTGTTGTTAAGTGGATATCGGGGGCGTGAGGCCAAGCACTATTTTAAATTAATTATTTGTGACTTCAGAGCTAGTCCTCTCTAATTAATGACGCCACTAACTGGATAGTTGTTTCTATGATGATGAGAGTTACGTTAACTGTGGTCAATTTGCACATTACGTAAAGAACAAGAAATATTTTAATTTCGTAAAAAATACTACAAACAAAGCATAGTTGATACGCCTTAGCACATTATTTGTTAGCGCGTAATAATGAGGCTACGACGTAGCACGACTGTTACGTTGTCTAGTGTATTTTATTTCATTAGGGTTCCGTACCTCAAAAGGAAAACAAAACTCTTATAGGATCACTCGTGTGTCTGTCTATCAGTCCGTCTGTCATTGCCAATTTGTTTGGAATCTACTGGACCGATTAAGCTGAAATTTGGACATATGAATGTCTGTAACTCAAACACCGACGTGTAACGTACATAAATTAATTTTGAATAAGGGGGTCACATTCGGGGGTCCAATTAGAAAATTTTAAAAAAGTTTTGCAAACTGTACCGTGTGACATACTCGTATCAAATAAAAGGGCTTATTGTAAGGATTTCTGATATTTTTTTTTTTTAATAACTTTGTGGTCACATATTTAACTGATTTTTATTATAATCATTATAGTGTTGTTTGTAAATTAATTTGTTTATTTAACTTGTTACAGGTAAACACCTGAACACAGAAGTTACGAAAACAATAGAAAACTATTTTAGAGCCGTTTTAGAGGTGAGCCAAACTTTTGAGTACTTAAGTACGTGCTTAGTTATTATGTAAACTAAATTTATTCTAATTTATACAATGTTATTAAAGAAAAACAAGCTGACCTTGTTTGCGCTAAATTAGTAAGTTCATAACGCAAATATTAATACCTTATAAATATTACGTTTTATAAATTTTGAGTTGAATTGTTGAGAAAATTACTTCTTATAAAACGTAAACGTGTAATAAAATGCAACTATTGCTCTTACTTCAAAAAACAAATTATTACAAAAAACAAAAACCCGACTGCAGAAAAACGAACTGAAAGGATAGAAACAAGATGAAATAAAACGAGTATCCTATAAGTAAGTACCAAAAATAAATAAATGCAGTCGGAGGCAAATTTATCAGGCATCTAGGATGTAAAGAATGCCTTAAAATTTGCCTCCGACTGCAGTTATTTATTTTTCTTTCTCGTTTCCTTTAATCTTGTTTCTATCTTTTCAGTTCGTTTTTTTGCAGTCGGGTTTTTTTGTTTTTAGTAATAATCTGTTTTATTTTAAGCGTTTTAGTGTTATTAATGAACAAATTGTTCAGTTTAGAATATGTAAGTTAATAAGCTATACGATATAGTAAGGTTAGCAAGATAGGATAGGTTTTAGAAAAGACTAGCTTCTGCCCGCGACTTCGTTCGCGTGGAATTATTAGAACAGCCACATTTTATATAAAACATAATTTTAACAAATAGATTTATCTCTCAACTTGACGCTATAAACCGTGCTACTAAAAATAAGCCTATTCAACCAAGAACCTCCTTCCTCATTCTTAGCAAAGACTCAGCTCCTCTCACATAAAGTTACGCCTCGGAAACGGAGCAAAGACGATGACGTCCCAACTATGCGCTACCTCGTTACTAGCTTGATCTAGTAGGTGAACTGGTATTTGGACACGCGTAGTAAAGCCTCCTTGTACCACAAATCACTAAATGCGTTTAGCGCTAAACATACTATTGAACGCATCATGCATTACTCTTCTTCAAATTGTCAAATTAATCGACTAGGGATACTGCGTATCTGCCTATTAGTTTTAGACGTCAAATAGCATGGCTATTAGTTTTTATTATAAACTCAGACATAAGTAGTATGTCGAAGTCTGCTGTAATTTGCACCAAACAAATTAGTAATGATACTAATATTAATGTCGCTAGCTTTAGTAATTTAAGTCAGTAAGACAACAGAAGGTACCAGTAACAGTGTTATTAATCTCACCATCAACAAGGTATCTTCTAGCTCTCAATTAGTTAATTGTAAAAAAGGGGCTAAGCAGAATTCCTTGAAATTGTTTCATCAAAATATTCAAGGTTTTTCTTCCAAACAATTGGAAATTGAATTGTTTTTAGAAAAAACAATGTTTGATATTATTTGTATAACTGAACATTGGTTAAAAGATTATGAAATGTTAATTAATTATGAGAACTACAGTGTGGGCAGTTGTTTTAACCGAAAATCAATGCTGCGTGGTGGTTCACTAATATTAATTAAGAATTGCATAAAATCTAAGACTCGTAAAGACATAGTGGAACTATCGGTTGAACATAGCATTGAATTGTCCTGTGTTGAGCTAGATAAGCATTTTATAGTGTGCGCATACAGACCCCCAAATTATCAAAACTACTCTTTATTTGAGTCAGTAATGGAAGATGTTCTAGCAAAACTTGCAACGGGTAATAAATCAGTAATTATTTGTGGTGACTTTAATATTAATATTTTGGAAAATAATTTAAATAGCAGTAGATTATTAAGCCTCTTCAAATCGTTCAATCTGTCAAATGTGTTTTTGGGACCAACGCGAATAACTTCGGCTACTGCAACTTGTATTGATAATGTTTTTTGTGGCTGTGACTATTTAGATAAAGCCATTGTAAATTATCTCCCTTCTGATCATAGCGGTCAAACCGTTACTTTTGAGTCCAATACATCATTACAAAACGTTCAGATACAAACTAGACCAATAACATTGGGTAATTTAAATAAATTTAATAGCACTTTAATTTGCAAGTTAAGTGCTCAGGGCCTAAATATGAATAATGGCAATATTTTGTATGGAGAACTCTTTTCATTAGTGCAAACTGAGTTCAATAAATATTTTAAGAAGAAAACTAAAACTATTTGCCCCAAGTTTTTATTCAGTGACTGGGCAACTAAAGGTATCAGGAAGAGTAGGGAAAGATTATTTGAACTGTATGGCCTTAAGCCGTATATAGATACGGAAACTTTTAATAAGTATGTTGCTACTTATTCTAAAACTTTTAAAAATGTCTGCAAAGCGGCTAAAGCTTCATACATTAGCAATAAGGTTAAATCAGCAGACAATAAAATAAAGACAGTTTGGAAAATTAGTAACAATGAAACGAACAGGAACAAAAGACATAATACTGATTATACACTGGAAACTTCCCGCGGTCTCGTTAGCGATAACATCAATGTTGCTCAGGAATTTGCAACTTTTTTTACAAATATTTCAATTAAAACTACAGAAACTTTAAATTCTTCGCCCTCACTTGCTATTGATCTATTAAGAGCGAATGTTTCAGCTTGCCCTGTGGAATTTAAATTCAAACATATAAACCCTGTGGTCGTTGTAAAGACTTTTAAGCAACTTAAGATTAAAATTACCGAAGATCTGTGGGGCATGTCTACTAAGGTTTGTCAATCCATTATTGCGACAATTGCACCCTATCTAGCTTTAATATTTAATTTGTGTGTAGATCAAGGGATATTCCCAGATTTAATGAAGTATAGTAAAGTTATTCCACTTTTCAAATCCGGTGACAGCAAAGACACTAATAATTATAGACCCGTATCGGTTTTGCCAGTTTTTAGCAAGGTGATTGAAAAAGTAATGTTGAATCAAATGCTCAATCATTTTAATCGTAATAACGTCCTACACGATCAACAGTATGGTTTCACCAAAGGACGTTGTACAACTGACGCCGGTGTCACATTATTGAAACACATTTTTTAACGCATGGGAAGAGGCACAAGATGCAATAGGCATCTTTTGTGACCTATCCAAGGCATTTGATTGCGTGAATCACGAAACTCTGCTCTTGAAACTTGAGCATTACGGACTGGGTAAACTTGCGCTTAACTTAGTAAAATCATATTTGATTGATAGACTGCAGCAAGTTCAAATACACGGTGTGAATTCATTGGGTTTAATAGTCAAAATGGGTGTACCGCAGGGCTCAATTTTGGGTCCATTCCTCTTTTTAGTATATATAAATGATTTACCTCATTTACTGGAAAACCGACCACAAATGGTGTTATTTGCGGATGATATATCTCTGACTTTTAAAGTAAATAGACATGCACAGGAGCTTGACGACGTAAATAACGCTATGCTTAAGGTCCATAATTGGTTTACTGTAAATAATTTGGTATTAAATGAGAAGAAAACTAAATGCATAAGATTTGCGTTACCGAATGTTAGAAGTAGTGAATGTCACGTTGTATTGAACAAAGAGATACTAGAATTCGTCGAATAGACTGTTTTCCTGGGAATCACGCTTGACTCAAAGCTGCAGTGGAGTGCTCACTTAACATCTCTTGCAGGGCGGCTAAGTTCAGCCGCCTACGCTGTTTGGAAAATCCGCCAATTAACAGACGTGGATACAGCGAGACTGGTCTATTTTAGTTACTTTCATAGCATCATGTCTTACGGTATTTTGCTGTGGGGACGGGCTGCAGATATTGTTTCTATCTTTATTCTGCAAAAGAGGGCTATCAGAGCCATCTACAACCTCAGCAGACGCGATTCTCTAAGGGAACTGTTTAAAAAAATTAACATCATGACGGTACCTTGCCAATATATATATGAAAATATTATGTATGTTAGAAAAAACCTACATCTTTTCAGTAAGATTAGTGACAGGCATAATTTTAACACTAGAAATAGGAACAAATTAGATCAACCACGTTTCAGATTGTCAAAAGTACACACTTCTTTTATGGGGTACTGTGTTAAATGTTATAATAAAATACCATTAGATATTCTTCAACTAAATGAGAAGAAATTTAAAACATGCATTAAACGCACACTATGTAGACAAGCATATTATAAGTTGGATGATTATATCGTAGATAAAGATGCTTGGCTTAATGCTGGTCCTGTTCCACAAAAACTTGGGCTCACTTGTTAGAATTTTAATATTTGGAAGTGATGCTTCCCCCCTTTTTTTATTTTTTGTTTTGACATTACATTCGTAACTATCGTTTATTTTTATGTACTTAGTCAAGTTTTAGTTGTTGAATACATCAATAGGTAACAACGATTTTCCTTTTGCTAGTAAAATTTTATTAATCATTGAAATACATTGCAAGCTATAGTTTTGTATAATTTAAAAGCATTTTTTTCATTTTTGTAAATGTGAGTACCATGGAGCCGTTTATTATGTTATGATGTATGTTGACTTAAAAGAGCCTGGCAGTTGAGAGTATGTCATGCTCACTTAAATGTCTCGCTGATGGTGGCGCGTGTGTTGGATCATTCGGTTCCCTACAAAGTGGTTGAGCTGGATGGTGCTGATCCACGCGTCATGTTCGTGAACGGGCGCTGTCAGTTGAGGCTGGTCATCTCTTAACTGCCAGGGCTTATTTTGTAATCTTTTAATCTTATATTTTGAATTGTTTTTTTTTTTTAATATACTTATTTTTGTTTTTTACATTGTTCTCACATATAGAAGCGACAAGAATAATGTACCCAGGATTTTGTAATATCTTGATTTAAAAGAGTGTCCTTGGAGTTTCTTGCCTGTTCTTCTCCATAGAGATCTACGTTTTGGAATGGGCAAATAGCTTCCACTTTCTGACTAACTGACCGACTCTTTGACAATTCAAAAGTGCCTGTAAATGGTTTATTTGAAATAAATGCTTTGAGTTTGAGTTTGAAAATTGAAAGATTGACAGAAATTGTGGTGCAAACAGGCGTAATTGTACTGACATTCAAACTTAGGTGAGGGAAAACTTTAACATACACGTAACGACATCCGTTGACGCCAAATACTGTTACACTAGTACTAACCAATATATTATTATGTGATAACCATAATAAATATGTTAATAATAACAAGTCATAAAGGTGAAGGTGGTGGGGTAATTAATTTATCCTAAGAGCAAACTTAACATTGCAGCTGAAAAACGTTCCCTCAAACATTCCAACTGCAAATGTAAGTTTGTACGCACAATATTCAGAGATTGACCTTATTATTTTAAGATCATAGATTTCTTATAGGTTTTCTTCTGTAATATTTTAGTAATGAACTATTTTCTGTATTTTTTTTTTAAGTTTTAGGCTCAGTAGTTTCGGAGATAAGGGGGTAAATTTTCATCTATTTTCTTAATAATTTTAAAATTATAAAAAAGCCAAGCCACCAAGCCCTTTCATTCCATACGTAGCAGGGTACAGTGTGTAAAACTTTTTTTTTTTGGTCTAATTGTCCCCCCAAAATAGTCCCACGTATTTAAAATTAATTTATTTACGTTACACGTCCGTATTTGGGTCACAGAAATTCATACGAGTACCAAATTTTAACAAAAAAAAACAAATTGAGCAAATTATCTGTGACAGACAGATAGCTATATCAGGCAGATATATCAAAGTTTCTGTCCTAAAATTTAAATTTTTGTAATAAATTTGTCGGAAATAAAGTAGTTTTGATTTGTAGATTCTGTTCTGGAGTTCTTGGGATATTTGGTTCTGGGTTTCTCTTTAGAGGTCTCATCTCACTCACCTCTCTCTTCAACCGAATCTAAATTTTAAGAAAAACTGAGGATTCTTGATGTGAGATGCCTCATCTTTATGACCGATTTCAAAAAGGAAGAAGGTCTCAATTCGTCTGTTTTTAGGGTTCCGTAACCAAATGGCACATAAAAACGGAACTCTTGTCGTCCTGTCCATCTGTCCGTTTGTATGTCACACAGCCAATTAACTCGGAGGATTAATTTTTGTTTGAAAAAGTTTTCTCCCGAGATGGTCCCATTTAATATGGTGAAGATCTGACAATTGAACTCCTCAATAACGTACCTACAGTAGGTTCACGTATTGTGTTTGATTTGGTTATTGTGTAGAATCAAAGAAAACAAATCGTCTTTTTTAGTAAAAATAAGTATTCATTCATGTATATTTTTGATAGCAGGCAAATATCCTATTATTAAAATATCTTTAGCATTTTAATTCCCACATTCTTCTCGCTCCGATAAAAACGTCCGTCGATACATTCCTCGTACTTAATGAACATAGTTGGGAAATCGGGCCGGATGCCAGCCGGCCCCCGCGCCCGGTCCCGGACGATTAAAAACTCGTTCTTCAGCGCCTTTTACGTGTTTTTTTTTTCAGGTAGAGGCTGATGGTCCAAGTTGTGTGGTGCAATTCTTTTGTGATATGTATGTTTGGCTTATGCGATTTTAAAATGTGCCAAGGTATTAAACTTCAAAACAAAAAAGTGATCTCATAAAAGATAAGTTTTTCTTTTCAACTTTAAAATATTTTTCAGCTTAATGGTTACAAAAACAAGTATATATAATTAATTTAGCTGGATTTTTAGGGTTCCGTACCTTAAAAGGAAAAAAAGGAACCCTTATTCGATCACTCGTGTGTCTGTCTGTCCGTCCGTCTGTCACAGCGAATTTGCTCCAAATCTACTGGACCGATAAGTTAAAAAAATTTGGTACACATATGAATGTTTGTGACCCAAACACAAAATAATGTGCAACGTTAATAAATTAATTTTGAATATAGGGGACAAATATGAAAATTAAAAAAAAAAAACTTTCAAACTGTACCGCGTGACATATCAAACAAAAGGGCGTGTTGTAAGGATTGCAGATATATTTTTTATTGAAATTAAATAATAAAAATACTTTTAAAGTTATTTAAGAAAATAGCCGAAAAACCATTCCTCCTTTTATCTCCGAAACTACTGAGCCTAACATTTTGAAAAAACACAGAAAATAGTTCTGTATTTTTAGATTACATGAAAACCTTTATGAAGTCAATAACCTTAAAATAACAAGGTAATTCTCTCAGTATTGCGCATACAAACTTACATTTGCAGTTGGAATGCATGAGGGAATATGTTTTTCAACTACATTGGGATAAATAATTCATCTCAACTACAGAACCCCTTCATTGTGCGTGGTTCGACACGCAATTGGCTGGTTTTTTTAAAGCTATGTTCATGAAAACTAGTTAATGTCAGGGAGATTTATTGTAAACTAGATTGACTTCCAACTGAAATTGTCCGCATAGTCAAACCGCTATTGTCATTCTTTGACAGTTGTATGAAAAGGCAAATTGGCGTAATGTGTCAATTTGATTAACAATTGATTTCCCTGACCGTACATGACACATATTAATGAAACGATATTGTTAAATTGGTAATGTTATGATATTTTAAACAAAATACTGCCATAATTTTATGCTCATTAAAACGATAAAAGCTATGTCTAGACATCACGCTACTTCTTCAATATTGGCCGAATCTTAAATATTTATGAGCAGAGCGATGTTCATATTTTTATGCCGCCGATTGTCGCCATCTTAAAGATAATAAACACAATTCTCACTTTAACGAGCGACACACTTGTTCAATCTATCGGAAACAGTTGAAGATATTTTTAATAGTATTATAAGTCTGTAATAAAATCATAAAGCTCGACTTCCTTAGCGTCCCACAGCTAAGCCAAGTCCTCACCTTTTACATTCACCATCATTTGCTTTTTAGGGTTCCGTACCCAAAGGCTGCCAACGGGATCCTATTTCTAAGGCTCCGCTGTCCGCCCGTCCGTATGTGCGTCCGTCTGTCACAGGGCTGTATATTTTGGAGCAGGTAGTTTTATAGGTAGACACTCAACATTTTTAGAGTGCGTACTACTATAACGCTATAACAACAAATAATAAAAATTAAATTAAAGGAACCATTCAAGAAACGTGTTTTGTTCGGCGTTTTTTCATTAAGTAGTATTTTTTTTTTAACCGGCCAAGTGCGTGATGGACCACGCACAATGAAGGGCTCTATAGCTGGGATGAATTTATCCTTTTTTTTTGGGTGGGAAATTATCAAATAACTTCTCTCGCTCTGGGCGGAGCGGGAGAAGTTATTTGGTATCAGACTTTAACTGACTCCTGACGCCCGGGGCGTCTCCTGCGGCGATTAGGGATGCGAGGGCGCGTACCTTGCCTCTCCCTCACGCGTTCCGCCTCCTCCTTTGCGAGCATTACTGCTTCGCAGAAGGAGGTGACGGCCTCTCATGCACTCTCGCTCCGAACTATGGCCTGAACCAGAGCCGGACGCGAGAGATCGCCGCCGCAGATCGCCTCCGTGAGGATACGGCGGTGCTCCGCCCAAGCTGGGCAGACCTCCACCGTATGCTCCACCGTGTCCTCCGGGCGAACCACACAGTGGGGACATGAAGTGGGCTGCCGTTGTAAGACGACTGCCCGCTGCCTAACTTCCAGCTTCATCATCAGATTAGTTTGATGGTACCATTTTGCTCAGAACCATTTATTTAAATTTGCTTCGTTACTGTCGCCTATCTATCTTAATCGAAATATCTTATCGTCACTTGTGAAATACAATTATCATTGAGGCGTTCCGGTGGCTATTTTCATCAGTCAATCATTATTCATCAGTTCCACTTCACCAAATGATATTTTCTGAAAGCAAATGACTGACTTGTTGATGAAAATACAAAAATCGCTATAACATTTGAAGAGATCGATACCTCAATTCCTCATGGATCGCTTCATTACAACTAGATTTTGATAAAAAAATATTTTTGCAAATCGGTTTATAAACGACGGAGTTCTGTAAAAACAACATTAAAAAAAATACATCCTACTTGAGAACCTCCTCCTTTTTGTGAAGTCGGTTAAAAACAGGCCAATTACGTGTCGGACCACGCGCAACGAAGGGTTCCGTAGTTGGGATGATTTATCCCAAGAACAAACTTAACTTTGTATTTGAACAAAAGTTCTCCCATACATCTATGGGCGAACACGTCACGTGAGATACGTCATGGTCAATTCTCCTACAGCAAATGTAAGTTTGTAATCATAAAAAAATATTTCTCTGGAAGTACCCTATAAGTTTTTGATTTATTTGCGAGTATCAAAATGTGTCACATAAATAGCCTTATTTTTAATTGCATTGATTTAGAAGTTTGTTTTTTTTGAGCTTCAAGGGACCATAGATATTTCACAGGTATTTGATACATAATACCTCCCTTGAATTTAACCTAAGAAAAAACTTAACATTGTGGTTGAAAAACATGTTCCCTCAAACATTCCAACTGCAGATGTAAGTTTTTACGCACAATATTGAGAGATTTACCATGTAATTTAAAGACCATAGACTTATTATAGGTTTTCCTGTAATCTATAAGTGAATATCTATTTTCTGTATTTTTTTCGGAGATAAGGAAGGAGAGGTAAATTTTCATCTATTTTCTTAAATAATTATAAAAGTAATGAATCATTTTAAAATTATAATATATAAAAAAATATATCTGTATCCTTACAAGAAGCCTACAGCCGACATTTGATATTTCACACGGTGCAGAATGCAAAACTTTTTTTTTAATTTTCCCTCCAAAAGTGACCTATATATTTAAAATTTGCTTTTTTTACATTACTCCGTGTTTGGGTCACAGAAATTCATAATATGTGTACCAAACAACTTAATCGGTCCAGTAGATTCGGAGCAAATTGGCTGTGACAGACGGACAGACAGACACACGAGTGATCTAATAAGGGTTCCGTGTTTTCCTTTTGAGGTATGGAACCCTAAAAATGGTTAAATATTGTACGGAATTCTACTTCGGCTGCGAGTCTGAATCGTACGTTTTGCAAACTTTACCGTGTGACAAGTCAAATGAAAGGGTGTGTTGTAAGGATCTCAGATATATATTTTTCATAATTTTATAATAAACACTTTTAAAATAATTTAAGAAAACAGATGAAAATTGACCATTCCCCCCTTACCTCTGAAACTACTAAGCCTATAATTATGAAATAATCCAGAAAATAGTTCTTTACTTATAAGTACAAGAAAACTAATAAGAAATTTATAATCTTAAAATAACATGGTAAATCTCTCAATATTGTGCGTACAATCTTACATCTTGCATTATGAGGAACATGTTTTTCAACTACGATGTTAAGTTTGTTCTTTGGATAAATTAATCCCCAACCCTTCATTGTGCGTGGTCCGACATGCACTTGGCTGGTTTTATTTTTGTAAACAAGCGACTTCTTTTACGCATAATTAATTAATTTCTGTTTTTTTTATTAATTAATAGTCTGTTGCACAGCTGTTAACTACAAAAATACGGGGACCCATGTATTTTCCTAGCTTGTGACAAAAAATTGGCACAGAACTTTCTCTAAAACTTAAAAACAGTATATACACAAGGCTACACATCAAGCTATACATTTCCAGTATACGCTGACCTCTAATTGTACGGAAATCCTACACAATGCGAGATCAGCTTATACTGGAAATGTATAGCTTGATGTGTAGCCGTGTGTACGAGCACTTGCTTGCATTAATACATGTGTTAAGTTGAAAAGGAAGAAAACTAATATCTTGCTGACTTCTTGATAAGTTGTTATTTATTAATTGTAACAATGTGTTTACAATAGAACGGTCAAATGTGTTACTCTATAAAATTAGTTAAACAAAAATAATGATGCTAGATAAATGTTCGATGTAATCGCTCATGCTCGTACTATAGAATACACAATCCCCATACATTACATACTACACACGTATGCTCTCGTAACGTGCACCGCCACAAAGGCATCGCTTCTCCGCAGTTTTTATTTGAGTTCCAGCGCGTTACAGTTCAACTACTGCAATTTTCCACTTGCTGTAATTTGCACGCGTTTCATATCAAACTTGTGAGCGCCTAGCGCCTGTACGGTACTGTATTGTATTGTATTTGTTTGAGGGTAGTTTGAGTTGTGCCACTCGTTAGAATTGGTGGATAAAAATTTACCTAGGTGAATTTTTGTATATAGAATACGTACCGTACTCTTTAGTGTAGTGAAAATACCATAACTATAAGCAGATTACAATTTGAGATTTGTAATTACTTAAATACAATTATAGATTTTGAATGTAACGTAGGGTGTCCCAATGGGTAGTATAGAGAGATAGAGTTTATACCTACAGGAATGAGTAAGGGTTTGAGCTACCTAACAAAATCAAAGTATGGCTAAAGATTACCTACCTATACATTATTGTGATTTGTATTTTTCTTATCGCAAACGGTGCTTTCTGTAAAACAGAAATTGTGATGTTTAAATATAATAACAAACACATACACACTGTTCTTCAAAAAAGGCGACAAAACCTTGCTGAAGAACTATAGACCCATCTAACTTCTGAGCCACGTATACAAGCTGTATGTCGGGCGTCATGAATCGTCTCGCCAGGAGACTTGACGAGTTCCAGCCACCAGAACAAGCCGGTTTTCGAAAAGGCTTCAGTACCGTAGACCACATTCATACTGTTCGGAAAATTGTACAGAAGACCGAGGAGTACAACCAGCCGCTGTGTATGGCATTTGTGGACTACGAGAAAGCCTTCGACTCCATCGAAATATGGGCAGTTCTGGCCTCTCTACAACGATGTCGAATTGACTGGCGCTACATAGAAGTGTTGAGATGTTTGTATGACTCTGCCACGATGACTGTCCAGATCCAAGGTCAGAAAACCAGTTCCATCCAACTGCTCAGAGGGGTGAGACAGGGGGATGTGATATCCCCAAAACTATTCACCAATGCGTTGGAGGACGTCTTCAAGACGCTGGACTGGACTGGACAAGGTATCAACGTGAACGGCGAGTACATCTCACACTTTCGCTTTGCCGATGACATCGTCATAATGGCAGAGACGCTGGAACAGTTAGACCAGATGCTGCACAGCCTAAACGGAGCCTCTCGGCGGGTTGGCCTCGGCATGAATTTGGACAAGACAAAAGTCATGTACAATTCGCACGTCTTGCCGAGTCCAATCCACATCGAAGGGTCGCTACTCGAAGTTGTGAAGGAGTATGTCTACTAGGACAAGTCATCAAGGTCGGTAGACACAACTTTGACAAAGAAGCCGACAGAAGGATCCAGTTGGGTTGGGCGGCATTTGGAAAACTGCGTCAAGTCTTCTCGTCAGCTATCCCGCAGTGTCTGAAGACTAAAGTCTTTAACCAGTGCGTCCTGCCCGTCATGATATACGGTGCCGAAACGTGGACACTGACAGTCGGGCTAGTCCACAAATTCAAGGTTGCGCAGCGTGCTATGGAGCGGGCTATGCTTGGAGTCTCTTTGAAGGATAAGATCAGGAATGAAGTTATCCGGAAAAGAACCGGAGTTACCGACATAGCTTGCAGAGTAAGCAAACTGAAGTGGCAGTGGGCTGGCCATGTTTGTCGAAGGACCGATGGCCTAAGGAGCAGACGAGTCCTGGAGTGGAGACCGCGTATCGGCAAGCGTAGTGTGGGACGCCCCCCAGCTAGATGGACCGACGATCTTAAGAAGGTGGCTGGGTCAGACTGGATGCGGAAGGCTGAGGACAGGGTGTTGTGGCGCAGCATGGGAGAGGCCTATGTCCAGCAGTGGACTGCGATAGGCTGAGTTGATTGATTGATTGATTGACACACATAATCAGCCTGTACATTACAGGCTGATTATGTGTGTATGTGTTTGGACACAGTCCCACTGTTGGGAAACAGACCTCCTCTCTGCGATAGTGCGGCTTGGTAGATGTCACATGTCTTTGAATTTTTAGTTCTAGGACATGCTGGTTTCCTCACGATGTTTTCCTTCTCCGTTTTGAGAGGAGTTGTGGTGAAATAATTTACACAAAGTAAAGTTAACCTACTACTCGTAACCGAGACCGTGACCCCTGAGCCACCACTGCTCTGCACAAACACAAATCCTAGTAATGAGCAAAATGAGCATAATGAGCAGTAGCCTATTTTGACTTGATATTTTTCAATGAGGGGCTTGTGGCTAAGTAATAACAGCCGAACGGGCCAATCGATCAGGTTAAGCTATGCTTGGCGCGGTTCGTCCTTGGATGGGTGACCATCTTTACATACCAAGACCCCTCCGTGCCTTGGAAAGCTCGTTAAGCTATTACGGGTCACCAGAAGCCTGAGCTTCTGACGACCCGAAGTCTGACAATCAGTCGTACCAAGGGGTATCGTATTACCCGGTAACTGGGTTGTGGAGGTCAGATAGGCAGTCGCTCCATTTAAAATACTGGTATTTAGCTGCTTCCGGTTAGACTTGAAGGTGACCCCAACATAGTTGGGAAAAGCCCAGATTTTTCTACAGCCAAGCCATTGCCATCGATGTTCCCTCCATCATGATCATATCATTATAAAACCACAACTTTCCCTCGCTTTCCTTGTGTAGTATTCGCTTGTTTTACGAGTATCGAGCAAACATTTTATGTGCTCCCATTGACTGCTAGCGATGAATGCTAAGTCAATACTTTTTGTGTTGTATTGTTTGATGATACGGAAAATATCGTACGAACTAAACTGGATGTAATTTCGTGCACGTTGTGCTATGCCATAATGGATAAATGACGAATCTCTGATCGTGACTAATAATGTATTTTTTAAGCTTCAGAAATAATTAAACATAATGATAGATAAGGCCTTTTATTAAAGACATCTTCCAAAAATTAAGCATTTGCTGTAAATTGTTTATATTCTTTTACATTAGAAGCGTTTACAGACATGCTACTTAGTAAAGATGGTTTCAACTAATGCCTATCTCTTAACGTTTTTGATATTCTAATTTTAGATGTCTACCACACAATTCTCCGCCGTACATTCTCCTTCGTATTCACTAGTACAAAATGACAGGTCGCCCTTCGTCTTATACGAACGGATGGTGGACGGCTACCTAATAGCCTCGCTTCCCTTCGTTTGACCCACATTACTAAGGGATGACGTGCAGCTGATATGGACTGGTTCTTATCATAGCACCCTTATGTGGGATTGTATGAAGATATCTATTTTTGGTACCTGTAAAGTTTTTAGTCATTTTGAGCACGAATGAAAGGCTATATATATTTATAAAAGGAATTTGATTATTACACTTGTGGTCATATTTTTGACTTGACGTAACGCAGATACAAATAAAAAATTTATTAAATAAATAAATCATCATCATTCATCATTTCAACCGAAAAACGTCCACTGCTCTGGACATAGGCCTCCCCCTAAGGGGGGATTTGCCATAATCGCCACGCTTGGCAGGCGGGTTGGTGATCGCAGTATGGTATTAAAATACATAGAGAACGCTGCTGCCCATTCTCTAGTAAGTCACTTAGTCGCCTTTTACGAAATCTATGGAAATAAATAGGGTGCTGCTACTCTTTACGCCTGGCACCACACAGACATAAAAAATAAATAAATGTTATTTCATAATTTGCAGTCAAAATACAACTACTTCAATAAGTGATAAAACGAACAATAAACACTGTCCACTACTTTAATTAATCAATGTTTTTCTCCTTCCCTTTGTAAAGCGATCCATATAATTAATACCATTCTCAAAAATAATGACACTACTCTAAAAACATAAATAACGAAACTCAACTGTAAACAAACGTTATTTGAACTCATTTCCAAACAATTTTCAAATCGTTAAATGTTGACTTAGGTCGCTTTGCTACTAAAAGCGTATTCTTACATAAAATTTTATGTACAAAGATACGACGATGTTGAATAAATTGTCTGCTGGAGTCGTTTTATTAATTTAGTTATTATTCATAATTATTTAAGTGCTGACGGAAAAAACAGACGACAAAAATATACATCCACGTTGTTAATAATATAATCGTGTCTTTATACAGTATTGTTACATTTTATTTCGTTTTATCAAGTATATTTGTTTCAATACTAACACGCATACAAGCCGTGCGCCCGATGGGATTTCCAATCGGTAGAAAAAGACCCGGTACCGGCTGTGCGTTGTCTGTCAGTGAATTAATGAATCAAAGAGTGTTATTAAGAAGAAGATAAAACATTATTCAACAAAAATAACAGGCGCCCGTTTTAGGTAATATCTACAAAAACAAACGACTGTTTCCTACTTAAAGTTCTCACGTTCTTCGCGGTGTAGCTACGATGTTCGAAAGTAATTTGAAAGTCTAGACTGTCTGTGTTCGTACAGAGGAAGTATCACGCTGATAGCACATCTCCGCCGTGAAACCATAGCAGCGAAACCGCAGTATTTCAATTGTACTGGTTCGCGTCATGTTCCGCTACTCGCATCCGATTCGAGTAGCGGAACATGACGCGAACTAACTAACTACACAATTGAACTACTGCGGTTTCGCTGCTATGGTTTCGCGGCGGAGGTGTGCTACCAGCGTCATTGTGCATACACTTCATGCCAGGCATCCAGTATTTTTGACACATACTGCTTGCTATGAAAAATGCTTACAGGAAAAATGTAATATGACTATCAATCTCATTCTAAACTTAGTTCCTTAGATTGCTATGAGTCAATGTTTACTGTTCATTGTACATTTTATCGTGATTATTCATTTATTTGTTTTGAGGCCTGATAGCAATGTTTTATGGTTCGAAAATATCCGTGTTCGAGTGGTGTAAGTTTTTATGAGTTTAGAAATAATGGGAAGAAGGCGTAAGTTTATGTATGTGTAGAAATAATGGGAAGAAGGCGTGAGTTTATGTATGTGTAGAAATAATGGGAAGAAGGCGTGAGTTTATGTATGTGTAGAAATAATGGGAAGAAGGCGTAAGTTTATGTATGTGTAGAAATAATGGGAAGAAGGCGTGAGTTTATGTATGTGTAGAAATAATAGGTAGTCATCTTTAATGTCATTGCTTCATAATTATTTTACCCTGAACTGTACACAAACATTTCTTTATGTGTTTTTAGTGCTAATTATTTTAAATTGGTACTATGGGCTAGAAGTGTTTAGTTGGTAGTCTGTACTCCACAGACGCCCAGAGAGCTTTTATAGCCGAGAAAAAATGTATAATATGGTCAATTTATAATCTCAAGTGGACCGATTCGTGCCGACCAATATTCACTGATAAACGTTTACTTACACTTCCATCCCTTACGTTTTTGAAATGTTTAAATTCGTTAGAAACCACTTATCACTTTTTGAGCAGGATGATAAGGCCCAATTTAAAAGGAAAATGGTACAAAAACCTCTGGTAGTTCCTCGAAGCAGATTAAAGTTATGTTACAGAAACTACTACATAATGGCGGTGAAAAATTTAATAGAACTTTAAACAATTGCCTTTGTGACAAATCATTTTATTCAATTGATGATTATTTAAAATTTAAACATACATGATGTATAATTATATAAATTTAGACTTATTTAAATTATAATTATTGTGTATTTACAAATCAAATCAATAAATTGATGAATTGTCTAAACTGTGAGATATACCTAATCTAATAAACTAGCTTAATATAATATTTTTTTATAAAAAAAAATCAACTAACTAACTAATTAATATTAACGAAGCAAAATGTTAATTTTATTATGATTATGATGGGTATGACTAATGACATTGATGTAATTTCATGATATTATTATGCATGTACTACAAATATTTGCACGACTGATATGTCTAATATAGTGAGACTAAAATTATTTTACCACGTTATTATGTAAGGTACTATATTCTGGCAAATAAATTAATTTCATTTCAACTAATTACTGGTTGGTTAAATATAACATTTCTAATTATTTAAAAGACAAAAAAGCTTGGGATTGAGCTGCTCGCTCTGCTAACCTTGTGATAAAACTGGAAAACTTGACATTTTAATTATTATGCATGGTTTTATATACATATTGACATTGCAGAATATTATATACAATATTACATGAATATTCACTTTCAAAAGTATATATTTACTGCTTTAATTTATTGTGAATGTGAGCAATATGTGGGTCATTTTTTTTTTCTTTAAATATTTTCCTTTTTTTTTCTCAGTTAGTTTTAATGATGGTTTGGCATTTTGCGCACTTTATGCGGCCTACCCAAATGTCCTTTCTTTGGTATTGTTCGTTGAGTCGTAGGGCTCCTTAAGTCTTGCGAGCTGCACGATTACTGACAAATGCTAGCACTGATTGGACTAGTCCACTCTGTTGTTCTTTCCTCAAAAGTGTTCTTTCTTCAACATGGTCCCCACATGATCTGACCAAGATTATGTGTGGACTTTAAAATAGACTTTGACCCCTGAGTTTGTTTCGCCATTTCTTCTCAGGCGTAGTCAGATAGGAAATGTCGACTACATCTAGCTTATTTTTAATTTTTATTATGACGTGTACAAGTGATTCTGATATCCTATTTACAGAATAAACGATTTCATTTCATTTCTTCACGCCTTTATTCTCCGAAAGGTTAGACAGAGGTGTGCCTATAGTACACCCACATTTCGCCAGTTCTGTTTAAGTCCCATCTAACAGGGGGCGAGCCTATTGCCATCCACCGGGCACAAATTCAGATTTCGGGCTGCTACTGAGAAATGCCAGATGGAAAAATACAATAACACTTTTGCCCGACCCGGGAATCGAACCCAGGACCTCATGCTCAGCAGTAGCACTTGCGACCACTAGACCAAAGAGGCAGTCAGCAACGAGACATGTTAAAATATAATTAATAAACATACCTACCTACTGAATAAATCATTCTTTGCATTATTGTCATAAACGTTACCATGGATGCTAAAGTGTATGTACCGACCATATTCTGCAGGCACTAAAATCACTTCACGTACTGAGACACCTAATATTGAATTAAACTCAGGAATGTCATCTGCAGCACAAAGTTAGCTCCTGGGCGAACAGTGCCGGAACTAGGAAGATAGTTAGGAACTCTGTATGTGCTATGTGCTCCTGGTACCCACTTATGAACATAGTTGTAATTTCTATGAAGTGGCGAGTGTGAATACTGAGTCCAGTGCCAGGGGAATTTTGGAGGTAAGTTATTCAAAGGCGTGTCTTGGACGGGAAAAGCAAGTAGTTAGTGTTGAGCTTGATTTTATGTAAAAGACCGTGGTAGTTTTTTTTTAAGTTGTAGCTGATTATATAGTTTGTTAAAGCAGGATGTCTTAAAATTGCAAAATTACCATGCGTATTTTTGTAAAAATCGCTAAAAGTTACCGACAAGGAAAAAAATATATAATGTGGCACATAAAAAGAAACAGGGTTTCGTTTAAATTTTCCACAATCTCGAGAAAATGCTCCCAAAAATCACGTTCCTCAAATTGGAATGAAATATAAGTAAACCTCAAATAGATACACAATTTGATTACGAGGCGGCAAACAATATTTCCGTTGCCCGTCGCTTTCTGTCACCAACTTCCGAACACAAGGCTTTTCGCCAACTGTCAGTCGCACAAAGAATTATAATTAGCTTCTCTGTACCCTGACCCCCCTCAGCCTCTCCCCCCTCTCCCTGGCGTCGTGGTCGGCTGTAATTCTGCCCACGACAGGCAACAGCCCCCCATAGAAAACGCGACCGTTTATCTCGGGGCAACTTTGTAATTTCGAATCCGCTCTGTGATTTTCATTGAGTCGAGTGTTGATTTTTGAACTGGTAATTAATGAGGTGGGCAAACAGCCCACCTCATTAATCAGCTTGGAATTTGTAGATTGTATTTTGTTTTTAATTGGAGTGGTAGTTTGTGGGAAATTAACACCACTTAGAAATATTACAGTTGATAACCAACTTCTCTATTAACAACACTTAGAAATATTACAGTTGATAACCAACTTCTCTATTCCGTTCGTCGTCCTCTTTGATCCGTGTCATTATTTTGACCAACGAAATAATTATTTTGCACTAAAAAGACTACAAACCAAACTTAAAGTACTACTTACCATCGACTGATCAATCAAAAATGATAATCCCTCTTTCACATAATTATGACCCTCTTTAAAGGAATACTTCTATACTTTTATCCACAAACCTAATATATTATGTACAATCTAGACACACCGTTGAAAAACATAACCCTAACGTAGCCTGGCAATGTAGCCTAATCAGTCCTTACTAAGGGAATGTGCTAAGGTATCCCGCGAAATTCAATTTTTTTTACGTTATTTTTGCTGCAATTTGAACTTAGAGATACAACTCTCTAAGTTCTCCAAGTTGATGCTTTTAATGATTAAAATTCTGTTCATATTTGTTACGGTCGCGAATCATGTATTGGTACAACCTGATACTGACCTGAAAATTGCCAAAAATGTTATATAATTTGAATTTTGCGTTCTACCTAGGCGCTATCACCTTAAAAAACGGTCTTAAATCCAGTTCAGGTCTCCCCGCGTGTCGTGTACAAAGACTTCGTTGTGCACCGAGTCACGTACTGGCAGGCAGGGAACACTTTTTATTATATCTAACAAATGATAGCGACATAGACTTGTCCAGGACAATTAGGGGACGTTTTCTGTGTTTTTTGTGGAAGATTAGATCGTAATCTGTTTTGTTTTTTCGATGTTTGCAATTATTTTTTCGTACTGGTGTGGATTCAACTAAAGTTTTGTCAAAGAGGAAGCTTGTAAATACTATAATTTAGACTACGCAGAAATTACATACTTATCATTCTACTTCGTTCACTTTTCTTTTTCAATGTCTTTTTCCTGTAATTTCAGCATATTATATTATATTCAACAACGCGTTTACATAATCAGCCTATAATGTTCCCACTGCTGGGAAACAGGCCTCCTTTTTCTGTGAGAGGGAGCGGGCCGTAATCCACCACGCGGACCCAGTGCGGGTTGGTAGATGTCACATGTCTTCGAATTTTTAGTTCTAGGACATGCCGGTTTCCTCACGATGTTTTCCTTCACCAGTTTGAGAGCAGTGGTGATGAAATAATTTACACAAAGTAAAGCGCCTATTTGGGTTTGAACCCACGACCCTACTCGTAAGTCGAGACCGTAACCACTGGGCCGCGACTGCTAGCAGCGCACAATGCGTTTAATAATATTTTATTCAAAACCTCTAAACGCCAGCTCGTCGCACAATGACTATAAACAGCGTCACACAATTAAATTTTCATTTCGGAACATCTCCGTTATTCTACATTCAGTAAGTTCTGTTCAAAGTTGTCTAAGTAAGTAAGTACCGCTAAGCGCCGCTTATTATCTCCCTTCGGAACATGACGACTCATCAATAAACTGAATTACAAAATGTTTCAGTTGTTTTCAGCCGGAAATTGCTGATAACCCTCTAATATTGAGTGGGAAGTTTCTAAAGGTTTTGTTTTTGTGGAGGTAAATTAATAATAATGTACCCAGGCTTTTGTAATATCTTGATTTAAAAGAGTGTCCTTGGAGTTTCTTGCCTGTTCTTCTCCATAGAGATCTACGTTTTGGAATGGGCAAATAGCTTCCACTTTCTAACTAACTGAACGACTCTTTGACAATTCAAAAGTGCCTATAAATGGTTTAATTGAAATAAATGCTTTGAGTTTGATTATTTAATAGGCCTACAAAATATCAGCATTTTGGTCCATTCCCAAAGCGAAAATATGCATCAGCGATAGATTTTCTCGTCAAAAGATTTTGCATTATTTGCTTCCTGCGTATTTCTGTGCCCTTCATCAGATCGTCGTAAGAACTTGTAGACACAATCTGAGGAGAGCTACTACATAATATACTAATCCAAAAAAAATGCCTTGGCCTACAGATAGGTTCACGTTAAATATCTAGATTTTAAACAATCAGCTGAAATCTAACGTAACTGTCTGTACTTAGTACTAATAAGAGCACACTTTTAATTTGATAAATAACTTTGAGTTCCATCATCACCTTTTAAAACACAAATCTTCTTCCATTAAAAAACCTGCATTGTAAGTTCCCAACACAATTGCAACAGCATCAGAAACAAAAGATAATCAAGAAAGCAATGGAAGAGAATTACTCGGAATTAACTCGAAGACGTCCCACGGTTTGTTTTCAAACTCTGCAGTCCATTAAACATGGGGCGGGCACGTCCCAGCTATACATTGGGTGTCAGGGTGGGGGACAAACGTGACCCACCAGAAATTAACAGCCAGATATCTCCGAGATATCGCCCAAATTGAAGATGGCGACAGAAGTAGTGATAATTATGAAATATTGAGCTGACGCTGGAGAGCTATTCAGTACGTGGTTTTAATACTGTTGATGCGGTTCTATTATGCTGTTGGTTATGTAGGGAAAATAGATACATAATAATTTGATACATGGTCTGCAATATGCAAAAGTGAAAGGGAGGGGGGCATTTGCTCGGCGGCTGTGGGACTACTGGCTAGACAGATTACATAGAAGTATTTCCGTAGCAATAGACTGGTGCTCTCGAATACTATGTAAGCTATTACTTCAGTGAACCATTGAATTCGAATGACATTTCTTGGAAAGATGAATACTTTCACAGTGCACAGTTTTTCAATTACCAATTTTACGTAGCAACGATGAAAGGTCCAGCCGGTTTAATTTATCACCATAACAAGAATTAGTGTTCATTAATCCAATACACATGCCAGCTTAGAAGTTCACCTCACACACTATTTGATAATGAAATTCCTCGTCCATACTTCAGTTGAATTTCAATCAAGCTATGCATTACACTATCAATTTACACTACGCTAATACCCCCCAGTTCTGACGAATAAACACAATACCGACTACAACATGGATCAGATACCAGTACACTGCGGTCGCAATCTACTTTCCAAACTTGTAAACAAATATGTATTTCTGGAAAAATAACTTTAGTATTCAAAAGTTCAGTTTGCGCTGTAACTTCATTTTTTTTACGACTTTTGCAATAGTCTACTACTCACTCTAAAATCATCAAGTCAACTAAATTTACATTAGTATAAAGTTGATATTTGTTTAAATAAAAATAACATCGAATTAGAAACAAGGATTTGAAAATGTAATAGCATTGTTATTTAGTGGGAAAGTCTGAAAATACGGTTAAACAATAGGACGGCTTAATAGATGGGCCATTAAATACGTTCGCACTAGCTCTAATACTAATACACGGCTAATATTTTCTAAACTGAGCATGCTTAAGTTTGGCCGATAGTACATTACACACACACTCACACCCGCATAACACAGAACAGCGGCATGAACGGAAATTATTGTACCAAGTTTTATCTGATATATTAAAATAATAAAAGAATTGATTTTAGTTTTCCCTTAGTCAGTTAATTTGTTTGTATATTTAGTGTTGTAGCCTTTACCAACCTAACCTAACCTTTAGCCTTAACTGTAGCCAGTTACAACTTTTATTTTATTTTTATTGTAGTTCAAATGTTATACCTATTTAATGGTGCCCAAGATTACAAAGACTGTGCTTAGTTTAGGACCAACGATACCTCCATACTGTAATTTTGAATGTTGAAATAAACGATTTTTATTTTACTTTAAGTAGGTGTATTATTCAATATTATTGATGTCCGTGAATCTGTTATCGATGCTGGTGGGCTACCATTTTAAATGTTTTTATTTACCTGAACATAATTATTATCTTTATTCCGGTCTTTATTTGTACAGTAGACATTGATTGAAAAACCGCGAAAGTACGAGCAGAACTCGCGCTCTGAGGGTTCCGTCTCAAAGTTGTACCCGGCTGCCCGCGACTTCACTCAAGTGATACAGCCTATAAATTTTCGATTTCGAATTGAAAGGATAAACTTAACTTTGAACCTAGTTTAAAAAATACTCTCCCATACATAATCGTTGAAGCCACCGCCTTCGTTAAAAGTCTAGTGTTCCTTTTCCAGGTAATTAACTTAATTAGGTATACCTTTTCAAAATCGTACCTAGGTATACCCACCTCATACAGAGAAACTAGCCTTCGCTTTCAGATTAAAAAAACAACGAGGAATACCTATTATATTCTCGTTTCAACTTTTTTCTGTGTGAAGAGGCAAATTGTGTATTAATTAATCGAATCATTGGTTTATTTTCTACTTTTATAAAGATCACACCTTGTTTACACTCACAATCATAAACCACCTTCCAAATATGTTAATTGTGACACAAACTAATAATTGTATCAGTCCTATTGTTGAAGACCAAACGTTGGACAGTTAACAGGCGTCCTGTATGAAGGAAATAAGGCTAATTAAGGTACATCATACCCACATTTTGCCAGTTATCCCTGGCCCTAGAATCAAATCCAGGATCCCACGCTCAGCAGTCGCACTGGACCAATAACATAATCCAACAGCAGTAGAAAAAGATATAAGAACCAAAACATTCAACGCTCAACTCATTGCCCAGCGATACGACATAAATCCAATGAAAGATTTGACTTTCAACTCAGCTCAAAGAGAAATGACGCCACATTTCCATTCACTCCTGAATGTCCTGAATGACGCACATCGACACACTTTAACACGTCACCTGTCAAACGTCAAGCTGTCAACCTAGATGATTATGCGCGCGGTGACGCGAGAAATCAATTCCGATAGCATTGTCCCACGGGCATTCATGCAGCTTTAGTTCAGCGCGTGTAGTTACTCTGTGGCTTGTATGGAGTGACGTCATCTGATGTAGCTATCTGATTGTGCGTTGATTAATAGAAGAATGATCTTTATTGACATGTGTATTTTCATGATGTTAATCATTAATTTCCACAATATATTGATTTCTATAACACTGACAACACAGCTGCCCTCTTCAGATTATTATTTACTTAAGTTCAAAGCGATTATCGATTTTTTTATGAAAAAAACTGGCAAAGGGCGTGTCGGACCATGCACAATGAACGTGAACGAACTTAACATTGTTATAGTAAAACATGTTCTCCCATACATTCCAACTGCAAATGTTAGTTTGTAGGCATATTGAGAGATTTGCCATGTTATTTTAACACCATAGGATTTTCTGTAATTTATAAGTAAAGAACTATTTTCTGTATTTTTTTCCAAATTGTAGTCTCGGTAGTTTCGGAGATAAGGGATGGTAAATTTTCATCTATTTGATTAAATAACTTGAAAACTATTTTGAAATTATACAATAAATATATTTTAGACCCTCACAATAAGCCCTTTCGTTGATATGTAACACGGTACAGCACGCAAAACTTTCGTTGATATGTAACACGGTACAGCACGCAAAACTTTTTTTTATAATTTTCTAATTCGCCTCCAAGTGACCCTCATAGTCACAATTCATTTATTTCCGTTACACGTCCGGGTGTCACAGATATTCATGGGCGAGGAAATTGTTGATGGAATTATTAAGCGTCTACATAATTATGTCACCGTGATAGATACCGACGAAATATTTTACAAAGTTTTATCAAATCAGCCTTAGCCCTATTGTAGTCTGGGTAAAAAGTCGTCATAATTGAAAACTTAATTGACTAGTTTAGAGATGATACTCGTATAAAATAATCATGGCGTAGTTTTCTTTTTCTTTCTTGATTTCATGACTTGTTGTTGCCATGTTATAAAAATCTTGGTCAAGTTACATAAAATGCTTTGCTTTACGTATTTCATTAATATACGATTCCCTGTGTGACTAGGGCTTACCTGGATTCTGATTAGTTGCCTATAGCTACGACGATATTTTTCTGTGACACTGGATTAAGATTCTGCCTGATACCTTAGATATTGTTGTGTGTGCATCGATTTGTTTATCACGATGGGAAGCCATGGAAGGCTACACGCATCTTGCGTGTCAACCTTCGATCAACAATACCAACGTGTCAACTGCAACATGTTATTATGTGCCAATAGGTCGAGCAGGAATAGTACAGTACTGTTTTAGTTGTTTAGTTGGAAGACGAACTGTTAGATGTTACGCTCATGCAATGACCGTAATAAAGTACCAAAGAAGGACATCAAAATAATATGTTGGCACCCGAAGGTTTTCTTGATGACGTTGTGGCTAGGGACGATGAAAATATATATTTAAAAAAATATATATACCTATCTATGACCTACCGCTACCATAATTATAATCAGCCTATAAGGGTCCCACTGCTGGGACACAGGCCTCCGCTCAGTGAGAGGGAGTGGACCGTAATCTACTACGCGGGGCGAGTGCGCGGTTGGTAGTTTTACATGACTTCTAATTTTCGGTTCTAGGATATGCCGGTTTCCTCACGATGTTTTCCTTCGCCGTTTTGAGCAGTGGTGATGAGATAATTTACACAAAGTAAAGCACCTGTCTGGGTTCGAACCTACGACGTACAACTCGTAAGCCGCGGCCGTTACCACTGGGCCACCACTGCTTCTCCTAAATATAATTAATCGTATAATTACATCTGTCCTAAAGATAGTTGGGTCTAAATAAATATTCTTCTGAACATTTATCTACTTATGTCGCCGCGTTGCATGTGGGCTATGTGGCAGACCTACGCATGTCGTGGTCAGCTAGGCTTATAATTCTGAATACGTAGTTGTTTTGCTGTAAAACGCATTTCTATCAACGATTTTTTAATCTATATTTCTTTTTCGGTTAGGGTCTGTTGTTGACAAGATATAACCATTGAATTCTAACCTCTAAATTCTAGAACTTCAAACTAGAATATCTTTAATTCCTGACTTCCTATAAAAGTATAACTGAAGATAAAACTGTTCATGAATTCAAATTCTGTGCTTTGAAATATTTTGAATCGGCACACGCAAAAAAAAATTTCAACAATTTGTTTGGGATATTCGAACAATAGCAAACATTGTTCTTTCAACTTAATCTGTCCAGTAGATTCGGAGCAAATCGGTTGTGATAGACGGACAGTCAGACAGACAGACAGACACACGAGTGATCCTATAAGCCCTAAGGGGTCCGTATTTTTCGTTGTGAGGCTCGGAACCCTAAAAAAACATTAGATTAAGTTCAGAAGATTGATAAGCTAAGTTTTAAATTTTAAACTCAAATTCTTTCCACAAAACTGTTTTTCCAATAATTCGCTGCATGTACGATTTTTCGAATATTTTCAATAAATATTCCTTAGAATATGGAAATTACTCTAGGATTAAGATTTTAAACCCTTGCGTTTGATGGTTCGGAAGTCGATAAGTTTATTTCCGTTAATCTGGTTGAATTTCAACTTCACATTTCGAAATTGAATTTAGTTTGTACTCGTAACTTTACTATATTCGTCACAGAGTAATCAAGAAACTTTCACTTCAGTTCTTCAGATAAGTCAAGTTTCTATCTATCTACGTTATTACATTGAAGACAAAAAATCTTGAGACAGTAAAAAGTCGCTCTGCTTATTTATATTGATACAAAAGAAAGATGTTATGTTTTGACGACCTAAGTAGACACACGTGTACCTGAGAACATCTTTCTATTTTATTAACATTTTGTTAACCGACTCAACCCAACCAATTTTTACTTATTGAAGTGGTTTATTTTTATTGTTTGATGTTTTTTGCTAACTTTTATTATTTTATATACAGTGATATTTAATGATTATTTCAAACATAATGACATGAATATTTACATGTAAAGTATTATACTATGTATTTTAATTATTGTGAATGTGAAGACTATGTGCGTTATTGTTTTTCCCTTTGTCTTTTATTCTCAGTTAGTGTTAATCATGGTCTGGCAGGTTGAGTCATTTTTGCGGCCTGCCCAAATGTCCTTTCTTTGGTATTGATCGTCGCATCGTAGAGCTTCTTAAGTTCTGAGTAGAACTGCACGATTACTGACAAATGCGTGCACTGACGGGTCAGGTTCACTCAATCTGTGTGGTTCTTTCCTCAAAAGACCATTTCAGACACCAATCTACATGGCCTTCACATGATCTGACCAAGCAACAGTAACCGTTCTATGGCGTTCAGATTTTTCATACTGGTTTCATACTTCGTAATAATAATCTAAATACAATACAACAATAACTTCTATAATATAATCATCTGTATTTCACCTGAATATCTTTGAGTAAAAAAAAATATATATGTACAATTAATTTTATGTATATATTATTCTAGCACCTTTTTTATATTTCGACATAAATCGTCTAATTCAACCGAGGTTTGTACCTCTCTAGTATTAGGCTGAGCTGGGATATTTGCATCGCATTTTCCGATAACTTATGAACTATAACACCTAAATTATGAACTACCACTTATGAATTATATAAATTCACATACACAAACAGCCACACCCGGAACAACTACTTATAGGTCATACAAATATTTTTTCCGTGCGGGAACCGAACCCGCGATACGCACCGCAGCAGTCAATCGCTTAACCACTGCGCCAACCGTGCCTTCAATTGTATCACTTATTTGCATTAAAATGTCATCATTGCTGTGAATAATATCAAATATGTTGCGTCTGCTCCAATAAAACTCACGTTTATGCTACGGCTACATTTAATCTTTTTATTATATCACTTGCTTGCACCACAGTTAGTAACAGACTGCCTTAAGAGCCAACGCGCTACACCGGCCACCAACAAGAGTGGGGACCGGATGTAGCGCGCCTCCTTGTTTGGTAAAACAGTACCATTCATTGACATCTTGAATACAAACCAAAACAATTCTGAATATTAGTTTTAACGTTATATAAAATACAGGAATTAATGAATGTATGTATAAATAAGATCCTAACCATACCAAGAGTAACGCCATCTAGTGGTATAAGATGGCAGTCATATCTAACGTAAAATGACTATCATACCCACACAACAATAACTAAAAGATTAAACTTCAAAAATAACCAATAACCTATTTCATTTCAAGTTAATTCCAACAAAAATACAATATTGATTACGCTCAGTTTATCTATATCGATATATTACACCAAAAGAGAATGCCAGTTATTTTCATTCCACTCCGAGAGAAAATTACAATGCCATATTTCAATTTACTTGCCACGTTAAGCCGGTTGGGACAACTAATCTATTACAAATGTACATACTCGTACATTATGCTCATAATGCACCCTAGCAAGCAAACAGAACATCTAAAGCGTTATTGTTCTCCCTCACTACGAACCCTCCTATATTGCAACGCCTCTATAAACATAAAATAAATGACAAAAAACATTAAAAAGTTCGAAACGCGCTATCTCACGCCATCTCTATCTCATCTCGTGCCATACTTACAATCACCATCGTCTAGCCAAACTAAAAACAAAACGACTTACGAAGCCATTCTAGATGTTTACAAAAAAAATCTACAGAATTACACCTATTTTAAATATTTCTAAAACCTTCTGAATTTTTGAGTAGGAAAGGTCCAAAATACATTAACATAACGTATTCAGAACGTGAGTAGGATTACATTAAGCTCTTAACTACTAACAATGTTTGAATTGTTTAAAAAACGTTTTCACATTAATTCGCTTCATTATCTTTGCGTTATGAAATACGCAATAGTCGCCCTTATTACCAAAGTGCCGCAAATAAATAGTGCCCTTAATATTTGTTAAATTTACATAACAAAACTGGTGTAACTTTACCGTTGGCCACAAATTACCACTATTACTCGACTTTGTTTGTAGATATTATAGGTAAAGTTGGTTTGTCTAGCGGTTTTAAGTGTTATTTTACAAAGAAACCTTTGTTCTTTGATCAGATGAAGTAAGTATGAAATTGTTAGTCCTGAAGATTTTAAGTACTAGTCGGTTTGAGGCAAAAGTTTCGAGTGTTTTTGTTCCTGTCCTAATTAAGGCATTTAAATAAATATATTTGTTTCTTAGACTTGTATTATTTGAATAACCTGTGTTTCATTTGTTTCCATCATGAATACACTAATGATCAGAGTTGTAATTACCTATTCGTTTCTCAAATGTTACTATAAATTAGAAATATTAAAATTCTTTCGAACTTTATTGAAACTGAAAAAATCATATCTCTTCGCTTTCCACTATCCATTTCAATCAGCGCTGATATAAATCTCGCCTATTCATTTGGTAACATGGATAGTGACAAGTTTTCTAAAGGCTATAATATCATCTAGATATACTAACCGTTATACCCAGTTTCTATAACCACTGTGAGCGTCGCGTCGTGTTGTCAACAGAATTGAATCTGCGACGTATTCAGACCTCCAGCTCTCAAGCGATTCTGCCCCACTTCGTTTGTGAGACGCGTCTAACTTTTGTCTTTTGTCTGTTCGTGATTAACATCGATTTGATAGTAGTTGCGGCTTGAATCAATTGATAAATTGATCGATATCGGTGGAGCGCTCCAACTTTTAATGCTGGATTTCCAAATATATTTTAGTTTAATAATAAAAATAAATAATAAAATTTATTCAACAATATAAGATACAACGTTTACAGTTTTCCTTAAATCTACGTCAAGTTCACGATGGTTTGTGCCTGAACTAGGAAGTCCTGTGTTTCAGGCGATTGGAGGTAACTTTAGTTGACATAATAATCACATAGCTTAATAATATATTCGGTAACAAGGTATAAAAAAAAAAAAAAAAAAAAAAAAAAATATATATATATATAGTATCTTAACCTAGCTAACTAAAATAAAACAAAAATACAAAATAACAATATGAACAATATTTACTTTAGCACAAGTAATAACTTCTCTGTATCTTCATAGGACATAGTTTGAAGAGCTTCCTTAAGGATTTTCTTGCAGTTACTGTGGTTTAAGGAGTAGATGTTTCCTTTTTCATTTAGCCTGTTATAGAGTAGCGGTCCGAGGTACATATAGAAATACCTTTTTTGTGTGTTTCCGATCGAAATAATTGATTGAATGCTTGAGTTCAAACAATACCGAGAGGCATTAATAGGATTTCATTAACATTTTGGGATCCTTAAAATGGTTATGTAACGCCGCTTCAAATTTTATGAAAATTCGTGCGGTTGGGGCCACCTCTGTGGCAGAAGATTAAATCACGATAACGCTCGATATCACAACTAGGTCAAAGCTGCCAAACGTTAACAAAAATGTTAATATATTAAATTCTGTTGATCAAACTCAAAATTGAATACGTTTTTAGATAGCATCAAATTATGGTATCTTTAATTAAGAATTTGCCGGAGGGCTGCTATCGGATACCTTAGCGAGATAATATAAAAATCGAATATAATTTACAGTACATAATGGCTTTTCGGTTTCGTTCAATTTTCAGACTTTTAGCGTGGAGTGTGTTACCAGACTGGTAGGCGTGATTAGGCCACTTTCGTCTAATTGTTCTAATAAATTCAAAGGGGAAGGCCTTTAACTTCCTCCGCCCCCTATTATTTCTCCTGATTAAATTCGTTGTGGCTCACAGACAACTTAACTTGTGATACTTAGAACTTCATTACTTGGAGTTATTGTTTGGTCCACTTTGGGTTTCTAACTTGGGCATGCTATAAATGGTAGAAAACTTTGGAAATATATTGATACCATTTTACCTTCAGTAACTGCGTTATCTTCATTAAACAGAATGGAATTTCAGGAAATGAAACAAAGGATTAAGTTACATAATTAAGGAAAGAGGAAAATGATCAAAATATTACTTTCATAATCATCATCATCTTCATCAATGGGCCTGTGTTGCCTATTAATAAATGAATATGTTATTATTATAATAAATTGGCAAAAGTTGCATATCAGTAAAAAAAACATAAGACGTGTCAATCTGTCAAAACATTAGTGTTTACTCTTTGAATTCTAAAAAGGAGGAGTATATTATATAATACAATGTTCGACTTTATGCTTTTTTATTATGTTCACCGATTTCACCATCAATTATGGACTGATTTAGAAAATTATTTTGTTTGCTAGGGTATGCTCCCGAGGTAGTCCCATTGTCACAAAGTCAGAATCTGATCAGGCGATCCCATGTAAATCGAGGAAAATCCTTAAATTTATACGCACATCTATAGCGGTTTGGATATTTTTTTATAATAACTCGTGCATTTGCTCTTGAAAAGCACCATTTCGTGAAGTGAAACTGATGATGAATACCACAGATGGCCATTGTCTACTTAATAATAAGTATTTAACGGGTTGCGATTCAATTAGGTACTTTAATATGCTTGCTAAACAATTTATGCTCGTCACAATACATATGGTGAGTGGCAATTCTCCTGGTACTTACAAGGAGAACTCCTCAACAATTAACATGCCTTTTTTTTTTTTTTGGGTGGGAATTGATCAAATAACTGCTCCCGCTCTGGGCGGAGTGGGAGGGCGTGTCAGACTTTTACTGACTAATACCCACCCGTGTTCCTTCCGTTGCCTGTGTGCCAGGGCCACGATATCCCTTTCGGACAAACTCGCAACCCTGGCAGTCATTGGTCCTACCGGACCCCGTCAGTTGGTGCTGACATCTCTTTGAGGCGCGCGTGGAACACAACGCGCCATCGACCCGGGCCTGGTCCATATCGGACGGCGAGCTACCCATCGCTCACTGTCCGCAGGCCCGCGCCTACGGTGGCCGGAAATCGGCTTGCGACTTCCGACGCCCAGGGCGTCTCCTGCGGCGACTGAGGCCGCGAGCCTTGCCTCACCCTCACGCGTTCTGCCTCCTCCTTCACGAGCATTACTGCTTCGCAGAAGGAGGTGACGGCCTCCCATGCACTCTCGCTCCGAACCATGGCCTGAACCAGGCTCGGACGCGAGAGATCGCCGCCGCCGATCGCCTCCGTGAGGACACGGCGGTGCTCCGCCCAAGCCGGGCAGACCTCCGCCGTGTCCTCCGGGCGATCCACACAGTGGTGACACCCGGGCGTTTCCTCCCGCTTTATCCTGAACAGGAACCTTCCAAAACAACCGTGTCAGGTGAGGACCTGCGTCTGGCGGAAGGTGAGGACGCCGTGGCGCCTCTCTAGCCACTCCTCGAAGAGGGGACTTATCGCCACAATTGTGGCGTGCCCAAACAATTAACATCCCTGCATCGGTAAAAGCAGTATTTTGTAAAAGGTGATGTGCAATTGATATTAGGTTATTGTAACTTAGATAAATTACAAACTGACCCAAAAGGGAAATATAAAAAACTTAACAAAAAAGCAACCAGCTGGAATTATTTGGATCTGTATTGGAGGTTTTTGCCATCGACTTTCGAAATTAAAGTTATTTTTCACATCGTAGTTTTTTTTGGAAGTCGGTTGTTTTCATTTATACCTTTACATTATGTAGCAAAATGTAATATTAGATAAACCTGGTATGCTTTAAAATGCTGCACTAGAACACTTTATTTCACTTCGTTAATATTTTATTTATATACTCGTATGTATAGATAGGAGAGAGGTAAAATAGAAACAGCAACCATTACTAGAACGGCTGAAACCCGAAATCTACAATAGTTTCTTAACAAAAGCTCTTATTTTTCAATTACGAGCACGTCTCGCAGACGGCCGTGTGTGATGGAATTCAAACAATTTATTTTATTCCCCGTCCAAATAAAAGGGTTTACTTCTCAATGGCACAAAATAGGAACAGAAGGTCAGCTCAGCAGCGAAAAACGTACGCACACTTATACATGCTTCATGTACAGCGAGTGGCAGCGCACTGGCATTCGTATGAGATCGTGTAAGTACGCGTCTATGTGTGCGTGCGCCGGTTTACCTCATTGTATGGAGCTGACCTTCTGTACATATCTAGTTTGTGTCAATGGGCTGAGAAAGTTTTGCGTGAAAGCCTTCCTTTGTGTGAATTCCTTAGCTACGGAGCTCCGAGGGAGATGATGTAATTTAATTTGAAGGTTTATGGTCTTAGTGTGAATTGTGATGCTATTGTTTGGCAAGCAGGACTTGAAGTGTAATTCCTTTTGAAGGTTATTGTTTATTTGTTTTAGTATTTTGTTAGTTGAACGTCGTTACATGACCATTGTACGTTCATGATTTGTAATATGCATATGACTTAATTCGGTGTGACAAGTGCTACTATTATTGAATGTTGTGCCTGGTCCTTATTTGACAGGACTTTCCTACTATTATGAATATGAGGAAAAGGAATAATATTAGCTCAAATCTATCGTCACCAAGTTATGGAAGATTATTTTACGAGTTTTGAACTGTCTATCATATACGTTAGGAACGAAAAGTCTTCAAGGCCTGATACAACCATTAGTGTTTGCGGGAAAACAACAGATAATATTATAATAAATTATCTTATATTCCGGGCGTACAGATTATACTTAATATGTATATAATATAATACAGATAACCTAAAACCATTTGTTATAGCACTTTATGAGAGAACTCCGAATTTGACAGAAGATGCCTTGAGAGATGTCAAAAACTCAGCGTCTTACCCTCATCTCAAGACTTTCTTGTAATTTAAATCGTAAGGTTTACAGCACAGAATTGTGGAAACAAAAGGTCGGCTCCGTACAACAAGTGGAAACTGGCGTACGCACACTGCATAGATGCGTACGTACGATGATCTCAAACGAATGCCAGTCGCTTGCACTCGCTGTATCGTTGTATGGAGCCGACCTTAAAGTACCTTCTCTTTTGTGCTCGTATTAGTACAGCCACATATTATTGTATTTAGTATTATAAACGGTTGACCTAAATCCTTGCTTCGGGTATTGTCTGGGTTGTTTTTCTTTACCAACTAACTGAATAGTATTTTTATTTTATTATTTTTTATTTTATTAATCGTTTATTTCAGGCATTAGCACCCTATTAATTAAATATTTTTTATAGTTATTCTTTTGTTTTTGTTACACTGCTTTTCATACTTTTATTTTTGTTTAAAGAAGTTCTGACTTGTAACATTGGCGGCTTGTGGTTACAATAGTTGGTTTAATTATTACTCTAGATAATAAGGCAATTAATGAAGAATTACTCACTTTTCTTAAAGTGACCTTTGATAAATTAAAGAGTCATCATCATCCATCAGTCAGAACATCGTGATACTAAAATGATACCTTATTTTAATACTTATTTGTGTAAAAAGGCCCATTGCTTCCAGACTTTAACAATCCCTGACTCTATGGAATGATTTTAAGGTGACCTTTTTAAGAGAAGGAAGCATATGCAATTATTTTCTTACAGCATTTAAACAAAAAACTTTTCACTTTGTACTGTGTGTTTTGACGGTGTTTTTTTAGGAGAAGAGTTTTTATTTTTCACATTTTAGTTACGGTACCTCCCTCACACAAATTCGTAAACCACCATTTGTTAAGTAAAGAACAGTGACAGAAAGTTATTATAACATCATCAACATACACGAAGTGGAAAAAATACGTAATATTGAAGCGAACTCAAAAACCACTCATCAGAAGTTTGATTAAATTATGGCCAACCCAACCACCCTTTGAATATACCCTTTCAAAAAAGGTTTTTTTTTTAAATCAGTTTACAAATGACAGAGTTATGTTTGGTAACAAACATTAAAAAAAATACCACCGAATGAGAACCTTCTCCTTTTTTTTGAAGTGGGTTAATACATACGGTATAAACATATTCTGCTATCACAAAATGTTTAACTTCGATTGTCTTATGAACATGAGTGAAAAACATTGTAACGTTTGATAGAATCACGTAGATAATGGGTTCGTGAGAGTAAATAGTAGGATGCTGTCAAGGATGGTCCTTACTTAATGGTGGGAGGATGGGAGAGCTTGTGAAACCTTTTGTTTGTGAAGATTTGTTGGGAGATGTGACTTGAGTTTAAGTTGGTGACGTTTGCATAGTTAGCATTATAAAAATATAGACTACAAAATAAGAGAGGTTACAAAGTAAGAGATACGGTTCAAGTCATGACTCCAACTATATTTCAATCAGGGACCATTTTGGTTACCCATTGAAAGGGTTTTCAATAGGGTTTTTCTAAGCGGTAAATCAAAAACCCTTTTGAATGGCTTAAATTAAATTTTGGTAACCCGTTGAAAGGGTTTTCGATAAAAACCCATACGGTGTAGGTAACCCTTTTGAACGGCTTAGTTTAAGCCATTTAAAATTACCCACACCGTATGGGTTTTTGATTAACTGCTTTGATAAACCCTATCGAAAACCCTTTCCATTGAAAGGGTTTTTGATAGGGTTTTTCTAAAATGGTAACCAAAAAACTTACCACAGATGACTGTATATAGTAGCGATGCGTCGCCACGTGGCATGCGTCGCCCCGCCAGCAGTCGGTTTTACGTGCGGCTGTTGAATGTTTCACATCAAAAAACTTACTACAGATGACTGTATATAGTAGCGATGCGTCGCCACGTGGCATGCGTCACCCCGCCAGCAGTCGGCTTTTCGTGCGGCTGTAGAATGTTTCACATCAAAAAACTTACTACAGATGACTGTATATAGTAGCGATGCGTCGCCACGTGGCATGCGTCGCCCCGCCAGCAGTCAGTTTTACGTGCGGCTGTAGAATGTTTCACATCAAAAACTTTGTCTATTCTTGGTAGAACAGAGATAGAATTGGTCATGCTACGCATGCTAGGCGGATATCGAAATTACATAATATTATGGTTTTTTCATGTCACTGGGTTTCAAGTAGGTATAGAACCCATTGAATGGGTTATCATGTAACCCTTTCACTGGGTTTCAAGTATAAAACCAATTCAATGGGTTACATCATGATAAAGGAAACCCATTGAATGGGTTACCCTTTTGAAAGGCTTAACCCTTAACCGGGGTTGTACGGTCCCTGATTTCAATACATAACTATTGGCTATATAATTGAAAAACGCCGATGTCTTGCTTAACACAAAGAAATGTTGCCAATAAACTAACCCTTCGAAGAAAACTGGCGCGATATTATGTGTTGAAAACACATGTCACGTTGAGGCATTCCACTCAGAGCACTGATTTCAACAGCACTTGTACAAACAGCACCTGAGCACTTCCACTAACGGCACTGAAACAAAATTTTGATGAGTGCGGTTCGGTGGAACAGTTTTCTAATATTACTTTAAGTCTCCGAACGGCACCTGTATACAGTTTGTAGTGATGGGACGTATGTATTCTTTGTTCAGGACATTACCAACTATAGCATATCGATACGGCAAGCGCATGTCAAACCACGCACATTAAAGGGCTCCGTTGTCGTAGTACGTAATGAATGCAGTTAAATGTTTACGTATACAATTCGTTCAAATCACATAAATTTCGCCTGCGTGAATAAGGAAGGCAACTGTCAAAATGGCGCTGTCGTAACTATTTCCCAAAACAAGCTAATAGTACAGACGCTAGCACATCAAGCTACTACAATCTGTCAAATTTCTAAGGTTCAAAGTTAATTGGGAAAATTTGACAGTTTCGGGTAGCTTGACCAGCTGGCGTCTGTACAAGGCGAGAGGTGGTTTTCTTTTATTCGTGCGAAAATGTCTCATTGTTAAATACTCCTAAATGAGTCCACAATTTTCATAAATACCGTAATATTATTAGATTGTGGCCTAGAGCAACTCGTGGATTTTTTTTTTTAAATTAAATTCTGTTCTCAAAGCAAATCAAATTTTATGGTGAACTATTTATTATTGTGACTCTATTTTGGTGACTGTCATTTTAGTAATAATCATTCTACTTTTTACTGCAGGTTTTTGGCACTAGTACCAGGTTTCAAAAAAATATTGGGTATGGATAAACGAAGTTATTTCATTGTATGTATGCATGTATACATGCATACATACATTGTATGTATGTATACCTAATCAATTGCAATACACTGCCAGCAGCTAATTTTGTACATATATTTTTGTGAAAATAAAGGTTTTGTCGACCAAGGCAGAAAAATCATACCACTTTGTTACCAATCAAAATAATTTTATTGATCAGCTTTAGTCACTCATTACAACAAAAAAAATAACAAAACGTATTTAAAGAACGTAGATCTTTCTTTCTCATAACTCTAATTAAAAATTATCATTTATTAAGACGTTTAAATCACATTTAAAAGACAACTGTGTTACTGTTGTGCACTTTTGTTTCAAAATATTTTACATAACATTTATAAGTGTAAAAATATCTTAGAAAAGTATTTAATATTGATAAAAATATATATAATATTATTATTATTTAATCATTTTTGCTAAATCACAGCACTTACACAAGCTAGGTTACTTAAGAATTAATTAATAATTGCTATTATTGTTCGAACACTTCCAGTGGATTAGGAAATTCGTAGTTTTAGTTCGTAATTCGCACTCGGAACTAACTGTTTCTCACATGGAAAACTGTACGTCACTTGCTCAAGCGTCAATAGTCCTGAGTCAGTATATATTGTCTGCTGAGATCAAAACTACAAACGTAGTATACAGAGACTTTTTTATAAAAATAACAACATCACCACTGTATTCCCCGAAGGGTTAGGCAGAGGTGTACCTATATTACATCCACATTTCGCCAGTTATGTTTAGGTCCCATGTAATAGGGGGCGAGCCTATTGCCACTAACCAGGCACATACCTAGACTACGGAATGTTACTGAGAAATTACAGATGGAAAACACAATGACACTTTACCTGACCCGGGAATCGAACCTAGGCCTTTTTCTATAAAAATGGCTGTTATTTTAGTATATTGTGTCTTACGACTTCCACGCGAACGAAGTCGCGGGCAGAAGCTAGTAGTCAAATAAAACCAAACTCATGATCATGAATGAACACGAAATGGAATGAATGGACGAAATATCAAATTTATTATAGGCCATAGGGACCCAGCCCAGCTATGGTCACGCCATCTGCAATTAGCATTGACCGACCTTCCTCATTAAAAGGTGGATATTTGTGAAGCAACCTCTGGAGTAGAAACTATTTCAATGACATTCAAATATGTAACGCCGTTAGCACACCGACGGCGACGCCGCAAACCGCTGTGCGAAAAAAGGGTTACCTCATTTAGTTTTTTTTTTTAAATTCCTGATTTCTTAAACTGAATTGACTGGTGCTATATGGAAGTATTGAGATGTTTGGATGATGCTGCCCACAGATTTAGAGTAGGCTAGATACCACAAACCGTCCGACCAAGCGCGCCCGAAATTTACCGAATCCACAAACTTGACGCGCTACTACATTATTTTGTGTTCGATCGCGCCAGTAGCGAGCTGTGTCGTCGAGGACATAAAAATGCCAAATTGCGCTGTTATAAACTGTAAAAACTCTTCTAGAGTAGTAAATCGACTCAATGGAGGTATTACCTACCATCGGTAAGTAATATTGTTGCTCAAATAGCTGTAATTAATTTTAAAATCATTTATTGTGATGTTCAAGTAACACTAATATAAATTCCGCCAACAGAAGTCAAAAATGTTTAAGTGCTTAATTTCCTGTGCATATATCGTATGTAATTGACCCAGCTTTATTATATGTTTGCATGTGCTCGATATTAATAACTGTATAGTCGTAAGAGATATTTTACACAAATATTAATGTACAGTCAAGACGTTTATTTCTTTGTCAGTTTTCAAATTCTTTCCTTTACACACACTTTTCACAACTAACATACAGGCAACACTTTCTCTTTTTAAGCTATGACACTTAGCAGAGTATTGCATATAAAACTATAATAAATAAAAATTAATAAAATAAAAAAAACTACTAACTATTAAACAACTAACTAAATGAATGAAATCATGACATTGGGGAACAAATTTAACTTAGAGAGATGTATTATGATTATGGTTGGATTCTTATGATTATGATAATGATTTTGTTAGGGTACGTCCCTTACACGTAAAATGATATATTTTTTTCTCGTCTATCCCATGATGTGGGATATCGTTGGATAGACCGTTCAAAAATATTGCGGGTCTGTGAAATCCATTTTTCGATTCAGGGATCCGTTTGCGTAATATTAATAATAATTTATAATAATATAGGTAACGTTTATTTCAGAATCAGGCTCCATATATGTTAGTAACAGTGTAAACTTATAAAACTAGTGTTAGTACAAAAATTCTAAGCTGCGTGAGGCACGCCGGTCCTGGGGACTGCCTACTTGACTGCGTCCAGTCGTATCTACCGCCCCAAGATCGGAGAGTCCCACCTATCAGCCAACGTCCTGAGAAAGGTGTTGGGGCTGCCGCGAACCCGGCGTAGCAGAGATGCGCACCTCATACGCATGACGGCTGAAAAACTATCGTCGGCAAACAAGCCAGACGCGCTATAAAAACGCGACAGCCCCATCAACACCCGGAACGTGATTTTGTATTGTATGCGCAGGCCACTGTATGCCCTTTGCGTGGAGTTCACCCACAGGCTGCACGTGTAAAAGGATTGGCAGTAGGCTTTGAAAAACGTCACCTTAACCAGCCATTAACCTTTAAAGTGCAATTTTTTGTTAGAGTCAAGTGTGGGGGACACTTTACTCTAGCAAAAAATTGCACTTTAGCCCCTGCCAGCTAAAAGGTTGTATTTGGGTATGTGAAAAAAATCATGGCAGTAGTAAGTATATACAACGAAATTAAAAGAAAACTATCACAACCAAGTAGGCTTCACAAGTTAAAAGGAATAGTCGACCTATTTACATTTGCAGTTGGAGAATTGACCGTGACGTATATCAATGTATGGGAGAAAATGTTTTTCAACTACAATATTAAGTTGGTTTTTGGGATAAATTCATCCCACCTACGGAAACCTTTATTATGCGTGGTCCGACAGTTTTTTTGTTTCAAATTCAAATTAATTTATTTGCTAGACTATCGTGGCCCAATTACATTCTACCATTAAATATGTTGTGCAAATATGTGTGTTTATTGGCAGCGATACAAATAAAACATTACTCCTTGCACAAAGTGAACAAAGTGGAATTATCCGGTACAAGACTTAAGTTCTGCTGATTTGCATCGATATGTTTTGTTTGGTAATGCCTTGGACAAAAAAATACATCCCATCACTAAAAAAATATTTTACACAGGTGCCGTTCGGAGACTGAAAATAATATTAATAAACTGTTCCACCGAACCGCACTCATCAAAATTTTGTTTCAGCGCCGCTAGTGGAAGTGCTCAGGTGCTGTTCGTACAAGTGCTGTTGAAATCAGTGCTCTGAGTGGAATGCCTCGTCATGTTAAGTAATCCAAAATAAGTTTTGAAAATTGTCTTCTCTACAAAACTTCTAACAAAATATTTTTCATACAAAAACACTATCTTCTTGCCACATTATTCAATCTCCTTAACCATAACTCAGCTGAGCGATAATCCCTTCACCCCAACAATACCTGTAACGAAACTCGGAAGGCATAACGTATTAGATATCGGTTCCCGAAAAACATACATAGTAATCGTCTCGATCCGGATCCAGAGCATAATTCGCAGCTTCCAACGCCTTCCGGCGGCTCCCGATTACGATATCGGCGTAAATCATGAATTTTGTCGTCCCGTTCAGCCCCTTTATCTGTTCAACCTCTTTATCCCTGGGTGTTTCATCCCCAACTGGTTTAGATATGAACCTGTTTCAAAACTTTGGTTCCACTGTTGCTTTGAGGATTAAAAGGTTGGTTTTTGTGTATTTTATAAATCAGTTTTTTTATAGATTGGTAAATGGTAATGTGTCAGGATACTATACACCTCTGCATAACCCATTTATGGATGCAGGCGTGATGTTATGTTATAAGTGAGTTTTTAGATAAGTTTATCTCTCTTATGAATAGATTAATTCACTCACTTGAGAATATTAAAAACTAAACATAAATGTAAGCTAAGTTTTAGCAAAATGCACAGTATAACAAAAACTAGACATTACAATATTATTCTGTGGGCAGATTTAAAAAATACCGGCCAAGTGGCTTGTCATACTTTGCACAATGAAGGGTTCCGTAGTGGGGATTAATTTATAGTAAGAACAAACTTAACATTGTAGTTGAAAAACATTGTGTCCTCATACATTCCAACTGCAAATGTAAGTTGGTACGCACAATATTGCGAGATTTATCATGGTATTTTAAGACCATAGACTTCTTATAAGTTTTCCTGTAATCTATATGTAAAGAACTACTTTCTGTATTTTCTTCAATAGATTAAGCTCAGTAGTTTCGGAGATAAAAGGGGTTAATTTTCATCTATTTTCTTAAATAACTTTAAAACTATTTATTTTACAATTATTCAAAAAAATATACGCTCACAATAAGCCCGTTTATTTGATACATCAGACGGTACAGTTTGCAAAACGTTTTTTTAATATTTTTCTAATATTCCCCCCAAAAGTGACCCCTATATTCAAAATTTATTTATTTACGTTACACGTCCGAGTTTGGGTAACAGAAATTCATGTGTACCGAGTTCAACTTAATCGGTCCAGTAGTTTCGGAGCGAATCGGCTGTAACAGACGGACAGACAGACATCCAGATAGACAGACACATATGAGTGATCCTATAAAGGTTCCGTTTTTTTCTTTTGACATACGGACCATGGGCTATAGGTAATTAGATAGGCGTTTAACCACATCGCATACAATGGTACCGAAACAGGGTAGATAGAACTCGCCGGGGAATAGGAAGAAAACTAGGTACAGCGGTCCAATACGGTGTACGCTTGTCTGTTTGGTAAAGGTTGTCTGTAAAAGATCGCTTTTAGCGATTAGACCGCGCATTGTATCACCCTGTGTAAAATTTCAACATTTATATTTGTAATTTCTATGGTGAACATAATAAAGAGTATTATATTCTATTCTATTATATTCTTACTTTTCTTACTAGTGACTTTTGATAAGTTCAATTTTAAAGCTATCGGAAAATACATTTTCAATAAATTCATTATTGGTTTTCCTAAAGGAGATATGCTGGAAATCTTTTTTTCCTACATGCTCACATTGTTCTGCTGTGTATTTAGTAGTAAATAATTCATGTTTAGCTTTCTGCTTAATACAATAAATTTTAATCATGCATCATTCCACAACAGAGAACACAAATACAAAGTCTATTGTATACTTGAATAAAGTAGAATTGGGTCATAACATCGCTTTGAAGCTCATTGGTTATTAGCGCTGCACTGATGTTGGTCAATATCGAGCTGTTTGCTGCCCTCAGACCATACTGTAGTATTGACAGGGTCGTATTGGTATTGCTGAGAATTGGCTTGTACTGATTGAAGTACTTAAGTATTGTGTGAAATATTAGACTATGACGTTCCGGTCTAACATCTAGTATTTACACTGTTGTTTTCTAAAATGGAATAGAGTTTAAATACGTTTTTAAACTAGACTGTTATTAGCAGTTTTACGCAGAGGTATGTTTCGTGATCGGTCGACTAGTTCCGAATTCAAACGGAGCTGATCATACTTCAACGTTGCTATGTTCGATGTTGCTAAAGGTTTTATGATAAATCTACGATGTTAAAACGTAACCTGAACCATGTGACTTGTGTCAGAATACGGTATCTTGTGGTCGATGTCAAAGTCAAATTATTTATTTCAAATTAGCACATAAAAAGCATTTTTGAACGTCAAAATTTACAAAAAAATAGAATTGATTCTAGTCGCCCCTTCCAAAAGGTAGTTTAGTATGGATAAGAATGGCCAAGAAATTCCACCGTAGCTCTTTAAAAATGTTTTACAATATTTTGTATTGATACATTAATGATATAATTTTATGTGATGGCGATGCACCCAGAATATAATTAGTATACCACAATATGTAAAAAGAATTAATAATGAAGCAATGACAGATAAATTAATTATGTGATAGATACATGGTGCTCACATATTTACAAACATTGTAAAAGTAAAAAATTAAAGTAATAAGTGTGGTTTGCCCTTTTGACAGTCTTTGAAGATCAACTGAATTTTGTTTTAGTAGTTCAGTTGGTACTGACAGGGTATGAAACAGAGGTATGCATTTTCACGAATCCACAAGTTCTAGTGCTATATTTTCCTAGTCTTAATTACCATAGGAACCGTTGTAAGTATCCATAAAAGTAAATCTTTTCACGTGAAGTAATGTTGTAACTCTAGAATCATAAATCACTTGTTCATGCCTTCACATAAAATACGTTTTTTGAGGTAGTACATACTGTTGAACAGTAAACTTCGTGAGAGATTGCGACCATCATGCCAGACTTGCTGAAAGTTCAGCGTGAACGGCAATCTTTATAAAAGTTTCATGTATTCACATACTTTGCAGAAATAACTATGTATAAAGATTAGACGTACTTTAGTCTAACGATATCATTTATTTATTATGTCCTCATAAGATTTGAGGTCTGAAATATTTTACTAAGAACTGCCTTAATAAGTTATTAAAAGAGATGGATAATGGTACCACACAAGCTTGGCACAGAAAAGAACACTATAAACAAAATGTATTATGAAGCTAGAATGGTGTTTCATAGCCCTGTATAATTTTGTTCGTCGTAAAACTTTGAAGGGACATATTAAGACCTTTCTCAAATCTGCTGTCTTTAAAGAAAAAAATCAATTCTGTCGATCGCGGAGTAATCCATTGTCTTCCAGCAGATTGAATGACACTCAAATCTAACGACTGTATGCCAAATGATTCATTTGCTATGCCCCAGTTTACAGAACGTTGGATCTCCGTTAGAAATCAGGCAAAATCAGAGTGGTCAGAGATGTGAGTCAAAGGTAATGTTATTGGAGCCCAGGTAAACTAATGCGAAGATCCACAGTCCAAGAAAGGCGAAGTCACTCCGATTTCTGAGTGAATTCGCCTTTATCGGAAAAACGGTAACACAGATAATGATATTTTTGAATAAATCACAAGAAATTACAACAAAACATTCGTGATGCTCTCACACGCAGAACCACAGAGTTATAAATAAAATAGAAATCGTCAAAGACAGACCCGACCGACAAGAAGGGTTGTGTTTTTGGCGCATGTATTGGTATGGTACATAGTTATGACCTATCTATGTAGGATTATTATTCTCTCGTAGCATCCAGACGTCTAGATGTTTTTAATGATTTGATTTGCGTTGACCGCCCTGCGTAACTACGTACCACGCGTCACTACGTATTTTTTTTATCAACTTTCTTTTTAACGCTCACAGAATTTCGTGAGCCTACAGTAACATCGTCCTCACAAACGAAGTCACGATTCCTTTTCATTCTAACAATAAGAACTTAATGAACATTTCTATCAGTATTAAAACTGGGGGATTACTCCTAATCCCCAGTTTTATGCCTCCAGGAGTCCAGGATAATGGATAATGAGCGAGTTTCAGTGAGGGATGTCTTTTTTCAGCTGCGACCCATCCCCAGACATTACTTACTTTAAATTGATGGTCCGTTTCTGTTTCTCGGTTACTGCAGATGCTTTTTGCAGATTGGTCTGTATCTTGTATAATTTAATTTGGATAATTAAAATTATTCGCCTTTGTTTAGAATGCTTTTTGTGCTGTCTTGTTTTGTGTAAAGCTAGGTTGTGTAAGGTTTCGTAGAAAGATTTTTTGCGATGTTGATGTTCATTAATTATGTCAAAGTTGAGGAATAAATCATGTTTAAAAGTTCGTCGCTTCCACAAGAAAAATTCAAAACGTACCGTATATTATAATTAAACAACGCCAAGCAATGTAAAGTTGCGCTCTTAGAAATAAAAGTTGAATAAAGTTTTTATTATTAATGCTTCAGCAGTAAAAATGCTGCTCAAACATCCGTTCATAAATCTCATATTTTGGCGCTTTTCCGCCCTTCATAATACACTTTACAGTCCATTTAGGGGCATAAAATTACACCCGAAAACGCTGACGAGATAAAATGCATGACGCTACTACCGCCATTGACGTAAACTTTACAGCAGTACCAACACATAAATATAGTGCTATATCCATAAAACATGGCACCAACTTTACGACCTTATGAAATATTTTGCAGTTTCAATTGTGCCGACTTCGTAAACTGCCACGCTATATTGATTCACGCACAAATGCCTGCAAGCAAAAGTAGACTTTAAAAAGACTGAAGTACAGTTTAGAACTGTATAAAATTAGAAAGAAACGTTCAGTGAAAGACGCGTGTTCCCAGTTTAGAATACATAGGTTTTAAAGCAAAATGTCTTGCTTTACAAGTTCAAGCTTTAAAGTGAGCCAATAAGATTGGTATTTCGTTGTGATGTGTTATTATTGGATTCCCGAGACGGTCGCAAATAGAATGGTGCATGTTTTTCGTTTGTTAACATTGTTTCCTCGTAGTGTTTGCGGACTTCTAAGGTTTTATTTTAAACATGAGGTTTGCATTTTAAACGTTTCCTTCAGCTGGGTTTTGCTATGTTTTCACTTTTGTTCTTGCGCTGTCTGGGTTAGTTATTTTGCAATTAGTGCTATTTATGAGCTTGTGTTACATACGTAGTACTCTTTTTAATGTTGTGTTTTGATCCTGATCATGGTTGCCTATTCATTCATTTGTTAATTTAGGTCCGTATTCTTATCCTCTGCACAGTCAAGGCAATTAATTCTTAAGAAAGAGTAAGAGAAGCTAAAATTTGTCGACAAAACTATTTTCCTGGGGATCATGCTCGACTCAAGGTTACAATAGGGTTCTCATTTAACATCTCTTGCAGGACGGCTAATCCGGCGGAATAATCCGTCAATTTACTGATGTAGATACCGCGATGCTAGTGTATTTTAGTTAGTTTCACAGTATCATGTCTTACGGTATTTTACTTTGGAGACGGGCTGCAGACCAGACGTCGAATTTATTTTTTGTTTATTTTTTTGACTTTGAATTTGTGAAGTGTCCTGACAGGAACAAGCTGAGCTAACTACGCCAGTACGCCGGTTCACGCGGTTATTTTCGGGCCAATTACTGGCGCTCCCTTGAGCGTAGCAGCGATGAAGTCTCATGAGATAGTTCATGTCTACATCGCGTCATATCTTCGTATCGAGTTGTATTATTTTCTGGCTTTTCGTTACTTCTTTATCTTTACTTCGACATGTAGATACTTCTTACCCGACTGTACGACAGCAAAGACAGGATTATGGTTTTCACGCGTCTCTCTAGTGAACCTAAAAGAACATGTTCATGTCAACATATGTATACACGGCTTTTTTGTGTGCATCTTCATAATTTTCAGTTCGAAATAATTGTAGTATGAAATCTGTCGTTACTAACAATACTATTTCGCGAGAAACAAACGTTTAACTGGACATTCGACACATTAATATTAGACAATGTAGTAAACACAATGTAAATTGTCTTTGGTCTCTGGCCCTGACATCAAGCAATGGACAAGATTGTAAATCTTTTAGTGTATTGAATACGAGGCTTTTGACTACTTTGTAGGTGTGTATTTTAAATGTTACTTTGTTTTTATGTGCGTTTTGTTTGTGCAGAATAAACAATGTTTCTTTCTATCTTCTTTTTTTCAGAATAAACAATTTTTCTTTCTTTTCTTTATATCTTTATAATACGTGATGTTTGTCCTTTTTGATGTATGTGCTGTAAAATCATAATAATAATTATGCAAATTAGGTCAGAATTCATTTTTAATTAAGACTAAATGACACGGTGAACTTAGTAGGTTAGGACGTCAGACAAAATTTAGATTTTTCTACTTTTCGGCTATTCCTTTGTGTTTTCCTAATTTTCTTTTATCCTATTGCCCCAGTATTGAGACAAAGAAAACAAAATAAAATCCAATCGGTCGCCATTTTTGAGTTTTTGCGAGACTAACGCACGGCAATTGATTTTTTATATAAATAGACTAGCTGCGCCCCGTGGTTTCACCCGCGTAAGTCTCGATCCCGTGGAAATATCGGGATAAAAGTAACCTATATGTTAATCCAGGGTGTCAGCTACCTCCATACAATTGGTCCAGCCTTTTGAGCGTTAAGACACACAAACACTCACAAACGTTCGCCTTTATAATATTAGTGTGATGGTAATATAACAGTATACTGTGATTATTTTAAAACGATGATATCTTCTAAGATATTTATTGAAATCATATGACGTCAAAGGCAATTTAGTTCAAAATTAAATACTTGTTACGAATAAAGTAAATAAATAATATTTATTTGGATAAGGATTAATATCGTGTTTATAAAAACACCTTCGCAAATAATGCATTATTTTAGAACAAATTTGATTACCAAAAAAAAGTTATAGTGAATCGATCTTAAAAGATAGACATATGCTGTTGCAAATTTTGTTTAAAGCTTTTAAAGGGGAACAATTCCGTCATACATGATTTTTGCGTAACTTTAATCGTTTAAGCAGCGTACGCAACGGTCGGATTTTTTTCCCGTTTTTGCAACATTTCTCATTGATGCTCCGCTCCTCTTAGTCGTAGCGTGATGTAATAGCCTATAGCCTTCCTCGATAAATGGACTATCCAACACAAAAATAAATTTTCAATTCGAACCAGTAGTTTCTGAGATTAGCGCGTTCAACCAAACAAACTCTTCAGCTTTATAATATTAACCGGATACAGATTAGGGTTTTGCTTTACTGTGAAGACAATAAACCAGAAATGTTTTAAACTCAAAAGAAGAGCTCTTATTACTTGCAAGTATATTCTACATTTAATTTCACTTCCAAATGACCGAAAGTAACTTGGTCCAGCAACAAAAATGTAATAGAAACGAAACGCCAACACTTATTGTGAAAACTTTTTATACTTAAGAACAATATTTGTCTTGAAGTTATAAACAAGTGTAATTTTGTGTGCAATATTACTCAGCATTTTGCTGTAGTTTTATTTTAGTATTGCTTCGTTGATCTAGTTTTAAGTCGCAAGCGTGACAGCTGAGCTCGAGATTCTGGGTTCGATCACGAGTCAGGACTGTGGTTGGGTTTTTTCCATTCGGCACTTCTCAGTAGTAGCCGGAATCTGGATTTATAGGTTCGCCCTGTCTCACATAGGACTTAAACAGGACTGACTAGGTGTCCGTGTATTAGATATATTGTCATATACGCCTCTGTTGACCATTGGGGAATACAGGCATGATGTTGTATAAATGTTTGTAAATGCACCCACGATACAGGAGAGATTCCTAGTGTGGGGCAAAGGTTTTTTTTTTTTTTAATGAGATTATAAAACTATGGTAATGTTCCAAATGTTCAGAGTCTCATTGTTCCTATTTGTCGTTGATTTCGAACTACAGTAGCAGGTTTTAGAAACATACTGTTATTTTAATAATTAGATTATGTATAGATAATTATGAGATTAAGATTCCTGTGCTTACTGCGTGTCAATATAATAAATAAATAATTAAACAGCAAACAGTAAATTACCTAAATTCAAATCCATTTCACTACTTTTCCGTTCTATTTATACTTATCATTACCAAAACATTAATGGCTACATGATACTTGTTGGAAAGAAACCCGTTTAAAAGTACTGGCAATAAAAATGGTCCTTTTCAACAACGTACTACGTATGTGTCAATATGACCCTGCCAAATTTGCCGACACATCAACTCAAACCCTACTAAACCTCCAGAGATCCTCTCAAAATGGCCGGGTAACAAATTTGTACAAAGTTAAAGGTGAGATTTCAAGTCAGTTGGCAGGATTAATGACATCTCTGGGACTTGGAAGGTTATACGACATATAGCAATGATAGCTCAGACGTTAGTTCTGTGTAATTGGATGTATGGACTTGGACAGTTTCGGAGTAATCGTAGCAAACTGTAATGAAGTTAGTAAGTGAGACATATATGCGGTTATTGACGCTAAGTTCGAAGTACAGTCAGTGATATAGCCATTTCATACAACTATCAAAGAGTCACAGTTTCAAGTTGAACTTACAGACAATTTAAGTTGATAGTCAATTGGCTAACTAAAACGTTTTCTTGACTGTACTGAAATCCAAGTGCTCTTAGTTAACGACAAAGATATATTTTTTTAAACCAGACCTTAAAATGTTTAAATGCTAATTTTTTACCAATTTTTCAAGTAAATTTTATTTTTAGTTATTTTTTTCCGGTGAAACCGTCGCTTATCTTACAATTATTATTATGTTTTTCTTCGTAGAAGTGAATATGCATATTATGTTTAAGTAAAATTAAGTACCTATCTTAAACCGTATATAAATAAAGTTATACTGAAATAATTGTTATTTTGAGAAAGTGCGCCAATAATTACGGGGTATTACTGCAGAGAGTTGGTTTCAATAAGGATCTCAAAGCTATCTTGTTACAGTTACCCCAAATATAACTCGCAAACGAGTCCACAATCAGGAAATCGTCAACATACACAGAATGTTGCAACTTGATGATATCCTTACTCTGTCAAGTTATTTTAAGCAATTCAAATAACGCATAGTAAATGTAAAAGTTCACCAGTTCGTTTAAATGCGCAATACTTGAAGCACCAGGAGCCTTTTCTGTTTCTTTTCTTTCAACAACTCTCAATCTACAGATACACAATTGAAATTGTTTTCTCTTAAAATCAAAAACATGCGAAATTGCAAAGCGCTTCCAATACTCGATATCAGTAAAAGATCAAATAAGTATAGAGCAAAAAAAAAATGAAAAAATATATAAAAATACAAGACGGAAATGCGATAGGAAATCTTGTGAAGTGGTATTACGATTCAAAATTGAATAAAGTATCATCTCGGGAAGACGTTGGAGGAAATCAGATCTTATTGCAGTAGTTTTTGGGTGTCGATTCGCGTGCGGTTGGCGTTCCTGATTCAATAAAGTTGCGAGGTAAGGTCAGACACAGACGGATTGAATTGTGTGTCGTGAGGCTTTTCGTAGCTCGCCTCTGCTTTTAACATTTTGTTAAAAAATGTGAATATTTGCTGTGGAAAGCCTGACATCTTGCCATTTTACAAGTGTCTTGGGACTAATTCTAATGTATACGCTTTGAGCGCCGCTTTTATGAAGACTGCTTTTTATTTTTTTGACATTGCCTGCATCATTAAAATTTAGTCTATAAAATTGTGGTTGGTTTGTGTTTATTCAGCATTTTGTGTGAATTCGCCATTGAATATAATAACTTCATGTTTTCCATAGGGGTCATTAAAAATAATTGAGCGATTATATCTGATTAGCAGCTGCAAGTATCTGGGCCACATTCTGACAGAACAGTTGCATGATGACGCAGACATAGAGAGGGAGCGCAGAGCATTGGCGTTCAGGGGGAATATGGTTGCACGCAGGTTTGCTCGCTGCTTTTCGAAGGAGTACTGCCAATTGTTATACTCGAGCAGTCTGTGGGTAACCTTTACTCGCCGGGCTACTAGTGCTCCGCGTGTCCAATACAACAACGTCTTCAGGATGCTGATGTGGCTGCCTCGCTATTGTAGTGCGTCAGGAATGTTTGCGGAGGCGCAAACGGACGGCTTTCATGCAGTTATACGGAAGAAAGAAGCCGGGGTTGCAGCGCGTGCGAGGCAGTAGCAACAGTATCCTGCAGCAGATGGTTGTATCTCGTGTCCGCACGAAATCCATCGAAATCCATCTGCAGCATCCAGCTGTATCCAGTACTAATGGATGCATATTGTTGTGATGAGTATTGACTAACGATTTTACTAACACTATACCTAGGTCCACATAATTGTAATAATTTATTTTTCTGTATTTGCTTTCTCTGTATTTTTTATAATTTGTAATTGTATGAATTAATGTTATCTGAATTAAACTGATTAATAATTAATAATAATATCGTATTTATTCGTTTCCTGTTTTCGCGGACACTTAGGCAATCAAGACAATCAAGAATCCTTAGCACTGACCGTACAGGTCCACTGACTCTTCTGTCCTCAAAATACCATTTTAGACCCAAATGAGAGAGAGTCCTCACATGATCCGATCAAGATTATATCTGGATTTTAAAAGAGACGTGTGAGGTCTGAGTTTGTGTTCCGGTCTTTCCACTCAGGAAACATCGAACTTATTTTAAAACATAAACTATTTATAACGTGTAAAATTGTTCGTACAAACCTACTTACAGAAATAAAATCATGTATTATTTCAAACAATCATGCAAAAGTAAGTATTTTAGTCAACTAGCGATAAATCTTTATCAGCTTAGTTTACCATCTAACTTTTCACCTCTTATTACATCCACACTAAACAACTTCAAATCCAAAACAATTAAAACAAAAACAAATCTAATAAAAATGAAAAATAAACAAATGTAATATTTTGCAGTGCCCGCCGGGGTCCATGACGATCACATGTATGTGAATAAAATAAAACAATTCGCGAAAACAGGACGCGAATAGATACGATATTATTATAATGTTAATTCAATGAGCACGTAAGTACACATTGTGGAATGCAAATAAAGTATTGAATATTGAAATCATCAATCCAATAATGATAAACTTGTCAAATCTAAAAACCTCACAATGACGTCACATAACCATTACTCACAGTCACAAAAGATGTATAAATTATCCTCTCAAAACGATCGCACAATTTTGAGCTACCAAACATAAATATAGCCCCCACCTTTATTTAATAGACATTTAACCTTATCAGAGTCATACATTACCCCTGTACCGCCCAATAAAGCCCTTCCGATCTCATCACAGGTTCGCGCCGTTTGTTCCGATCGTTTCACGTTACATTGCGTTGTTTGCATGATTAATTCGCCTGATATACTTTTGTGAGCCAGCAATATAATACTTAGCACAGCAATATTGTATCGATATTTTTGGAATTGTGGTGCGGAACGAGGAATTTAATTCGAACATAATGGCTTCTAAATTGGGTATGAAATGTCTGTAGCAATATTATTTTGGAGGTTATTGTGATGTTAGTAATAATATGGAGATTTACTTAGGAGAAGACACGATATCTAATATAGAGTAAGAAATTAATAATCTTGTACTTTCATATGTTATTAATTTTGAAGGAGGAAATTTAGAAAGTTCGTTATAGCTAGACTTAATTTTGCACGGTACAAAAAGTAACTGTGTCGTTGATAATATTTATTTAAGGGTTATAAGTTTTAACGGATCAAGCCACAAAGAAACAATAGAAAAAGTCCAACTCTGTGTGAACAAAGTTTATGACTGAACACAAAAGTGGAAGATCTAACTGAATGAGTCAAAATCAATTCACATTGACTTCACTAACAAACACTGTACCACCCAATCTATATAGACGGCACGCTAGCGCCGTATATTTAGTCAATTAGGCTAGATTGTAATAAATTATTAAGAACTTACTCTTACTAATAAAGGAAAAAGAAAATGGTAATAAAGTCAATGGCTAATTGTTAATACGTATCTGTTTGTCTGCTCATCTGCTTCCAATAGAATAGAATAGAATACTCTTTATTATGTACACCATAGTAGTAGTTGAAATATAGGGTATTCAGATCTTATCATTCAGATCTGAATACCCTATATTTCACAGTTCAACCATTCGAGTATTCCTATGACTATTCAAGTGACCCCTTAATCATTTCAGTTTATTCCTCTGTAACCTCATAATATATTTAATTATTCAAAATGTTCACCATGTCTCTGTTTTTCAATCAAAGCCACTTATTTCTTCGTCAAGTCATAAAATGGTCTACTAACAATATTTAAGACTTGTTTATTCAATAACATTTTTTAAAATTAAAATGCTGTATAGTAGAAGTGTAAGCATACTCATCAACAGCATTTGTTCGTGTGTGTAAATGAACAGAGCAGTTTAATATGAACTACTCATTATAACAAGCTGTTCAGTATGAACTTTTGATGGCGGTAACTGTTATAACAAATATTGCTAGTGTTTAAGAAATAAAACTGATAAGTAGGTCAAGTTAAAATATTTATTTCTACATAATTACAAAAATAATATAAAGTACATTTTGATAAGATACATTTTTTTAAAGCAATGATACATTTCTTACTTACTATTATTTACATTTTTCACTAAAGAATACAGGTAAGTTTATAGATTATAGATTCACACTTCAATTTATAAGTAGGTTTAACATTCTATAAATAATCATTCATACGTAAACTAGGATCGTTCTTATCTTACTGACAAAACACTTTATTTTCTTCACACCATTTATTCAGGCAAAACACATTTTTTAAGGCACATATATTGGTATGATGCATACAACTTATAATGTCAGATGAATCTGAATAATTGTTATATAATGCTACCAAACTTGGACAGTTTTTACTTTCTAAATTGTATACATTATTAATTTGGAATATATCTTTTAACCATGACACTTTTTCGTTTCCTTTAGTAAATATACTCATAGATTTAGTTTTAAAAAAGTTGGCAAAGTTTGCTTTATAATTCAAATATGGTACAAAGCCTTCGTTCCAGTTTATTCCTCTGTTTTTTTCAATCCAAGTCACTTGTAACCGTTCTTTCCTCGTCAAGTCATAAAATGGTCGAGGTGGTTTTATCAACAGCACTTGTATATGCCCTTTGTACATTATTGCTATTTCTTTTGGAATAAACTCGTTTCCTTCACTCTTAAACCCTTGAATATCTACGATGGCATTCATGATAGTTTTCTCACAATATTACTCAGTGGCTTGTATTCGAACAGTCGATCATTTATTATTAAACAATAGGCAGATGTATTATCTTGAATATCTTCAGAGCATTCAATTTCTAATCGCACGTCAACTGGCCCAGTTTTAAGTGAATCGTTTTGTCTTGAACAGTCAATCACAAAAAGCGGAGCAATTTCTTTAAACTGGTTTAAGCCAAGCAATGGATCAATGCCAAAGTTGTAATACGACTGACGAAAATTAGCATACATTTCATATAATATACTATATTTACCTTCATCAAATTTCAGATTAAGTGAGTCATACGGATAGTATTGAGAATTCAAATATAATTTAATATTGCTTACATTGCAGTGATCAAATTTCGAAGAACTTTTAGTTTTATTATTTTTTCGAGCTGTTTGCAAACCAAATATAACAAACCTTGGTTTTTCTAGCTGGGAAGTTGTCTTTACTGACCAGGAATGTTTAGTTGTTCTTGGTAGTAATGGATATTCATACAAATCCCAATTTCTAAATGCTATCTGTATAGAACGATCTCTCTCCAGGCTTTTAAGCAATAATAATTTATTACGATCAGAAACTTTAATATGTGGCATACGCCATTGTATTTTTTGTATATCTATTTCTACGTTATCATTTTTGTCTAGAAGCGCACAGTTCAATGCCGAGCTGCTTCGTTGTAATATAAGTTCATGTTTACAATTGATTATTATTTTGTTATAATCTTCTGCAAATCCCAGTATTCTGTTCAATGGCACGATAACACTGAAATATCCGTTTTTTAATTTCGTACCACCTAAGTTCCATCCCCAGACTGCTGCAGCTTTACTTTCACCTTCATTCATAGAGGCATACGATTTTAAGGTTGTTGTAATACCAACATTTTTATTGCGATCGATTTCAACACCATTTATTTCATACCTAATATCTTGAAACAAATATGAAATTGGATTATTTATAAAATCAACATCTTTTTTTATTGTTTTCCCTGCTGGATCTTTAGTAGATACACTTGCATAGCCTTCTATAAAAATGGAACTGTTGCAGGGCAATACATACAAATCTTGATGATGAATGGGTATTCTGATTTCATCATTTTCATTAAAACTAGTATTATACGGATTGTAGCTATGGATCTCATAACTTTCAATAGAGTTGTCATGTTGCACTAAATCTGTTATTTGAAGCATGTTGTTATTATTTTAATTTTAATCCAATATGTGTGAGAAATCTTTTATTCTCTTTAGTAATTTTAATGTGTCTTTTAATGTTTATCGCGTTGACACGTCTGACTTCTTTGGATATAGGAAGTGAAATATTACATGTTCTTCTCACGATAGGTGTTTTATTAAAAACTAACATCTTGTTTCTATGTTAAAACAAAATAGGTAGTATTACTATTATTAAATTTTAGCTAAACTATTATTTTCAATGTGAGTAGTGATTATCATCACAGGCAATCTATGAATGTGCGTAGAGTATCAAGAATAAACTTTTATAACTTGTCCTAATTACGTTACAAGGATATCCATTTACATGAATAAAAAAAAACATCAATTTGCTATGATACTTTATTGTCTTTCCAAAATGACGTAAGAAATTTTAAACACAAGTATCCACAATTATACATGTGATCACGCTGAACGTTTTCATAATTATACTGAATATTATTTCCAACATATTTCATAAATTCTTTTGGAGGTTTTAAGTTACCATAACTGTCAAAATATTCTACGTAATCATTTATCTTGCCATAGGCTACCCAATGAGTACCAGAGTTTTCAGAAGAGTCAAGATTGATCACTCCACATTCTATCGGCAATACTTCATCTGGTAATTTATCTCTCATAAATACACCTCGAAAGAATGGAATATTATTCGAGTGTTTTATTATATCAATATTGGTTAAAGCTCTATTGGGTAGCCGAGATTTCAGTTTTTTTTCTCTGTTAAGTAAATGCCTAAACCATCTTTGTAATGGTTGAGATGTAATCCTCTTCCAATGAACAATGCCTCCATTTCCTTATTGTGTCGTTCTGCTTCACGCAATTGCTTCTTAGCTGTTTTATATGCATTAATTGCTTTTGAAATACCGGCAGCACCTCCTGCTAAACTACCAGCAGCGGATAATCCAGCAAATATTGGTACTAAAGGAAGAAATCCTCCAGTTTTTGGTACTGGTATAATCCTAGGTAATTTTATTGGTGTATCTGATGCGAATTCTTTAGCTGCTGCGTATGCTAATTCCATCAATGCTTTCTTACATGATGGTTTTAATTTTGTAATGTGCTTTTTAGTATGGGTAACAATTTTTTTAAGAGTTTTCTTAAAACCAGCTCCTGTTTTTACTTTATTGATGTTTTTGTTCAATGCAGATGAAACTGTTTTTTTGTTGTCTATAATAACTCGTGTTGTTTTCATTGCTATTACTTTATTTTTCTCCAAAGTAATAGAAACGTATTAAATAAGTACAAATACAGGTCTATTTTGTTTTAAGAACAAATACGTAATGAATAGAAAAATATATGTATTTGCTTAAATACATTTGTTTTACCACTTAAAATACATTTGTTTTATCTATCCAGCTGTTCTCGCTAGTAGGAAGTCCGAGCCACTTCACATATACTTGATTCCCTTTTCTTTTCAATACTTTTTCAACTAAGTACAAATCAGGATGGCTGGTTTTTTGAAGTTCTTGAGCATAAAACGCTCCTAGTATTGGTCGACATCTTGCATCTTCTAACAAGTAAGTTATCGGATTAGTTTCTTGTATTATTTTTATCTTAAATATTTCTGTTGACCAATTAGGATAATAGCCTTTATCAAAACATCCTTTGTATTTACTTATTCTTACAAAATCACCAACACTAAACTTCCTACACTTACTGTTTTTCATACATTCAGCCATACGAATATATCTTTTCAGTATGTCTGTTTTATTTTCATGATTTATAGAGGCTGGAGGTTGTCCCACAGTTCTATGAGTAGTGTTATTGTATTCACATACAATTTTGATGAGCGTTCCATTCATCCATTTATAATCCCCGTTAAGACTAAATTCTTTGTATAATTTATTTTTTAATGTCCTTATTAATCTTTCAACAATTGAGGCTTTTTTAGTGGAATACGTTGAATAATGATTAATGTTGTACTTTATAACAATATTTTTGAATTTATTATTATAAAACTCTTTTCCCAGATCAGTTTGCAAATTTCTTGGAACACGTCCTTTAAGCAATAGACTTTCAAATGCTTTTGACACCTCTTGCTTATTTTTTTGTTTCAAAGGAACTGTCCAAGCATATTTTGAAAAAGTGTCTATGATTGCTAGTATATATTTGTTACCACCATTCACTTTTGAAATTGCTTGCATATCCATTAAATCTGCTTGCCAGAGATCGTCGATATCTTTAAGTATGACCTGTCTTCTTGGAAAGTTAACTCTAGCACATTTATGAATTTCATTTATGACATCTACTTTGCTCATAATGCTTATTTAATTTTCCTGAAATTTCTTTCAACACAATGTTTTTTTCAAGATGTCTTACTTTATCGTTTAAAATTGAAATCCGTTTATTCAGTTCTTCTATTTGCAAACAAATATTAACTTTAAGTTTTTCGATTTGCTCTTCAGTAGTATTTTTAATCTCAACTCGTTCCACACTTATGTAACTATCAGTTTGATTTATACGAACAGAATTAATATTTTTATGTTCATTCATGTTGCATTCAACTTTGATAACTGAGAACGTTCCAAGGGTTTTTAGTCTTTTATAATATCAGCTTCTTTTAACTCTTCTATAATTGATAGAATCTCATTGTCATGATTAGTATTACCAGCATTTTTTGAAGCAATTAGAAGTTTCAACCTTTCAATTAGTTCATTAGGGTCATCCCAGTAAACGTAATCGGTATTACTTTTATATTTTTTTAATTTAGGTAAAAATCCACCGCTTTTTGTTTTCATTATATGTCCATCATCTTGAACATAACTATTTTGCAAAAACAAAGGTTTAATAATTTGACGATATTTTAAACTTTTATCACCTTTTATTTGACCATTAGGATGAAAGTCTCGTTTATGCGCGTGTGTATTATAAAGCATATCTTTATAGACAATTTTATCTAGTTCAGTGACCAAATTAAGGTTAGGTTTACTGCGTACCAAAAGTTCCTTTAGACCTGGTGTTAATTCATAGGACCTTTTATCAATAGTGACTATATTTGTTTTGGGTGAATTACAGGTCTTATTTGCAAGAGAAAAAGTAACCTTGCTATTCCCCATCATCAGTTTTTTATTTTCACTACGTATTCCAAATGGGACATTCATATTATCATAGATTTCCATCATATCTTCTTTATTTAGTGAAATCAGTGTATCATTAGAATCTTTAAAAGGATTTTTTGGAAGAACGTCTTCATAACACTCAGAATCTTCATTTGAATCTATTTTTATGCATTCTTTAAAATTTTCATACTCTGGAACGTAATCTGTTGATGAGCTAAATCTTTCAAGCGAGTTACTGTCATCTCTCGAAATGTCAAATATTGGTTTAATTATATCATTCGCTTTAATTAATGTTTCTAGTGGATCTGTTATTGGTTTGAAGACCTTTTTAAATTTTAAATGAGCTGTATCTTCTTCATTTTGCATTGTTTTAATTTTATTTTTTATGCTTTCGACTGACTTTATCAATTGTTCTTTAATATTAACCTGCATAATGTTTTTTCTTTTTTTTTAATAACGGCCCATCCGTTATTTACAGATATCAGATTTCGATTGGTATATTTTCTGCAGTGAGTTGGTATTTATATGCACTTTCTAAAAGTATATAAATATGTCAAACCCTTGTCTGTATCTACCCTCATTTAGAGGACAATCTTTATTAATTAACAAAAAGTCAAATCTGTCTTTCCAAATAGCAGAGCAAAGTTTTTTAAATTGAAACCATTCGATATCTGTGTTTACGTGCTCATTGTATATATGTTTTAAGTTTATCTCGTCTTGTTTGAAGATTATTAAAAGATTAACATTATCTCGTATAAGTTGTTTAGGTATTTTGGAATAGGTTTGTGATAAGTAAAAACAATCTATCTGTTTGTGTCTCCCCATTGCAAAGTAATTACGAATATTGATTTGATTTTCGCATGCTACATCATCAAAAATCATTACTGCATTAGTTAAAGCATCATTTGGGTGTATGACTTCTTTATTATCATTGAAGACAAAGAAGTTAGCACCTGGTATGTAACTCATAACTTGTTTCAAAAAACAATATTTTGGCTGGAAAGCCGTCTTCGAGTATAAGTAAATATGCTTAAACTTGAGACCATTTTCATGTAATATTAAATTAAGCATTATGTTAGTTTTCCCACAGTTAGATGGACCGCATATTATACATCTAATAGTGTCTGGTAAGAGTGCGCTATGTTTCACTTTACGTGTTTGATTTTCTAATTTTATATTATTAACTTCTAAAGTCTGTGGTTGCTTGATGAACTTCATTGTCAAAATGTAAAATAAATGTAAATGACATGCGTATTTAAAGGGATCAATAAACAAAACAAAGTTTGATGTAATTACATATACCTAATTATAGGTACCTTTATTAACAAATTAAATCATACTTAATGCTATAAAATAATAGCTTAAAGTTAAAAACTAGTAATAAAAATAATACACATTAACAGATTATACATCACTGGAATAATCTACAAACATAGAATCACAATGCCCCCAGGGTAATGTATGAATTTGATCCTGTAATACTTGAACTTTGTCATCGTTTCTTTCTAAAACTTGTTTATCTACTTGCTGAGTGTATAAAACATGTTTAATTGATTTTATCATATTCATTTTACATCTATGCGCTTTATTTGTCAGAAGTACATTGTTATAATCATTCAATTTTAGGTTACAAGTTACATACTTAGAAACACCTTTAGCTTTTTTAATTTCAGTCTTCACACTGTCTATAAAATATAATTTAGCTCTTAAACCGGTAAATTCTGTGATTAAAAAATCGTCACCAACCTCATGTTTCCATAATCCAGGAATTTTAGCATTAAGTTGCGGTATGTGATATGGATTATTCATTCCAAAATTACTGGTATCAAACTTGGTAAGATCATCATGCATATCATGATAAAAATCATCTGTATAAATTAAATATAATAGGCTATCAGTATCTGTATAGCACAACTCAGCATTATTTTCGTATTTATTTTTAATAAAGTCATAATGAAATTGGTATAAATGTTGCTTCGAATATTCCAAAACGGTAAATCCAATATAAATAGGTCTATCTAAAACAACCTTTTCCCGGTACAATTCCACAGCTACGAAATTTTCTGAAAAAATTGATACACTTTTTAAATTTGGTTTACATATCAATTTTTCAGCGCCAAGATGCTTATTTGTTTTATTTCTGGTATCTGTCCACTTTGTTACTAATTTTACATCGGCTTGCTTACGTTTATTTTCGATAGTTTTTCCGAATATGGCATTATTCAATAATTTGAAAAAGTCCTTCTCGAAAGCAGTTTTGGAATTTTGACGAAGCCTAGTATTCAGATCAATGTATTTTTTGAGAAAGCATTCTTGCCTGAAGCTAATTATACGATGAATCTTTATTAAAATCAGACCTTTTTTCAAACATTCTTTCAAGTGAACATAATGAATTACATACTTTTGCTTATCATAGAGATTTGCAACCAATTTTAATGTTTTTCCATAAGGAGGTACTATTTTATCCACTGCAAAAGGTAAGTCTTTATGCTTGTAATGTAAATAATTTGGATAATTTAAGTCTACTTCCAAAATATAACCATAATCACTATCATCTGACACATCATTTACATCAAACTTGCTAATTTCTTTCAGACTCAAGAACTTAAATTCTTTTATAGGAAGTTTCTTCATCATAGCATAGCCATATAGATTATTACAATCAAGATATATTAAATAACTACTTGGTTCGAGCTCATTAAAATACGGTAAATATTTATTGTTTGCTACAGCATGACGTAGAGTACATTGTGCTAGCCCACCACGAATTCCTTTTTCTAATAACTCGCACATTTGTAAATCACTTATCAACTCAAGTTCAGTGTCGGTATATAGAAGCATTGCATCCCAACTTAAGCTCGGTGATGTTACATAATAAGCCGGATCCAACTTATAGTAATGTAAACTTGTTTTTCTAAATTGTTCAAATATATCACATAGTAAAAGCACATCACATTTTATGTATAAATCTGTATATTCACCAAGAGATTTTATTTCGAATGTATTCCAAACTGTTTGAGCGTGTAAATATTCTTCATTAGTTATATGTTTTTCGCATAGACTGTTATAAAAATGATACTTTAAGGGAAGTTTCGTCTCATCAAATTTAGACCAAGAATCAATATAGTCATATGGATAAACACCTTTTTTTCGCATTAAATCAAATTGTCTTTTATCAGTAAACTCTCTTGATAAGTTTAAAAAATCGTTTTCTGATAAACTTTTACTTAGTGCATCTAGACTAGAACTAAGAAATTGAAAGGAATCAATAAACTTTATTTGTATAGGTTGATTGTTTTTTTCTGTATTTATTAGTTTTATTATTGAAAGGTATTTTTCTTTAGTTTTCGGTATTATATTAATAGAACCTTCATACTTTGCTAATTCTTCAATGAATAAATGTGAGTCATATCCAGACAAATTATGAAAGACAACAGGAATGAATGAACAAACTCTATACATCAAATTACAATGCGAGTGCGCTGCCCCACGATACTCGGATGTAATATGATCATGATCTCGGACTTTATCATTCAGTAATAATTGTTTGCATATGTGACATGTAGTCGAATTTCGATAATCCATCTCTTGTTCTGCTGATAATGGAGTCATTGGCTTTTTACTACTTAAAATGTTATGTATATATTTAACGTCTTTTATTAAATATTTAACAAATATTTCTACGCAATCTATACCTCGATATGTAACATACTTGTTTAATTGATCATTATGTGCGCAACATATATAATAAGCGAAACATGAAGGTTGGTGTGTTTTTAGTTTCTGAGTATTCAAAGAGTTACTTTCACTATAGTCTATTAACATACATTCAAAATCAGCATAAATTATGAAATTAATTTTTTGCTGTCTCTCATAATGTTTGAACTTTAGTACAGAATTGTGTTCAGGTAATATAGTCAAAATCTTAGAGCAGTTATGAGTCTTGTGTCTATTTTCGTTACTAAATAGTTGTAGACATGCATCACATAAATAAAGTTTTCCTTTAGAACGAGTCACTTGACGTCGCACTAGACGTATTAAATCTTTAATTAGACAGTAGTGTCCGATAGATTTTTTTTCTATATAAAGTAAATTAAAATGATTTTTTCTTCTATTTAGTGTTATATAAAGAGGTCCAGTCACAATATTATTTTGTATACCGTATATATTTAAACTGATGTTGGAATTATTTTTTTCTAACGTTTTAATATCATTTATCGTAGGAGGAAATGACATTCCCTCAATATTTAAAACAGAGGTATAATGGGGGTATGAACTTGTTCTGCAAACATTATTTTTAGCTGGGTATAATCCAGCAACTATACTCCATAGTAAACAACAATTATCATTATTTTTTATATTTATACAACTTTTCGTGTGCTTAATAGCTGACGGCAGTTCTATATAAGACCCACCTCTCATAGGGGAATACTTGTTTATATTAATTTCGAGATGACTCATAGAAATAAATGTCCAACCAGATTGACAGTGCTGGAACTCGGTTAATTTATTATTTAGTTTGTTTATTACTTTGGTTAATAATTCATTCAAATCAGTGTTCTTATTTAAAATTTCATATTTGGTATTAAACGACTTTAATTGTTGTTCGTCTGATTTTGATAACATAAAATAGGCAAACAATTCAAAACTCAATTTTATGCAATTGTGTTCATTAAGTGACATATTTATCAATTCTGTTATATTTATTAGATGATCACCCAGGAACGCCTCTACACCGAGGTACTCGTCTTCCCGAGTGACATTCAATCTGTATGTCATTAATCTGTTTTTGAATGCTGTTGCAATAATATGAATATCTGTGAACTTGGTATTCAATAAACAATTTGCTTTGTGTATATTCGTTCTCATATGATAGGAATACTGATTTTCTGGTATTTCAATTTTACATTTATGACAGGTTATTGACTTTCTAGATCTCGGTTTGCTGTTGAGGTGTGTAACTGTAAAAAAGAAAACCAATGACGAGATTACTTATACAATATTTATTAATACTGCAACATCATACTTATAAAATATAGTATTAATAAGACATATTATGTATGTAGGTAAATACAATTAAAAATTAAAAGAAGATACAATTTAAAGTAAGTATATAAGCAAATATCGACTGACACCTAGTTAATCATAGGCACCCATGTGGGTGATAGCACAGTTTTTAAAATCATTTTGAGTTGCTTTAACAAACTCCTTTATGTGGGCCCAAGATTCTTTATTTTCGCCTAATTTCGTCTTAATGGTAGTTATGGCCGAGCGCCATCTATTTATAGGCATTATTTTTTTTATTTCTTCCGTATTGTAAATTTTCACTTCAACATAATATTTTCCTTCTTTAGTCTCACTTATCTGTCGAGAATATCCCTTGGCCATCCTTCTAGTAAAATATGAGTATAGTGGTGGTATATTACCAGTTTTGTGGGATCTCTGTGTTGGGATGACGCTTTCTTCAATATCACTGTCTTCACCGAATAATTCACCAGCTGTAACTCGAGCTGGCGGTGATACTGGTGAAATGATCGGCTTCGATTTTTTCGCGCTTGTCGACTCTTCGCTCAACTTGCTGGACCTTTCCCGCTTCGTTTTTCTTTCTTCAGTCTTCCTCTTCGACTTCGCCTCTTGTTCAGAGTCATCGCTGGAGAGGAAAAGGTCGTTGTTAAGTAGTTTCGACCTGTGAACAAAAAACAAATAATTAAATATTAGTGCATTGCAATCAATCCATTTCCTTCATAATTCCTACATTTGAAAAGTAACTGATCGTGACAAAGATAAATAATTAACAGATACAAATATCGTTTGATTTTGTGCAGGAATCGAATCCTCTGAGCTAAGCGTGCTAACTATTGACGGTTAACATTTTAATACTTGAATAAATCAATTAATACATGATTCTGACTATTCAATAGTTAGATATGATTATGAATAGGTACTCACATTCTTGATTGATGCTTGCTTAGGAGACAGGTAGCTTGATTAGGAGCTCGGAGCGTTGATTCCTTGCAGAGAGGATTCGTTCCAGAGAGGAATTGTGCCGGAGACTAATTTGCGATGCGTTTTTATAGCCCTAAAATCACATCATTCAATCCAAATTTGTAAAACTGCATACTTGCAAAAATTGTCAATTACCTACACGAGCGTACAAATCGTAGCGGTTTTAAGTTTACAGCGTTTTATATAAGACGAATGATAAGCGATTTTGAATCTTATGTAGGTACTTACTTAAATCAACAAGAGTAAATTTTATACTTACTTAGAAAAAAAAAAAACAAAGTTTGGAGATGTGACGAGTCAGAATCCAGCGTTTAAAACGCAGCGATTATAACGCTCGTCTGGAGATTGAAATCCATCTTTGTGTACGTGTCAATAATTCCTAGTCATATGGAGGCAAGAGGAGCCGTCAGTTTCGGATTACTTTACATACATAAAAACAAAATTAAAATGAACCTTAATGACAAAAAAAATGGATTACTACCTATATAAATCAATCCAAGATACCAAAAAAATCATTCGAATTGACTTATCTGCTCTGCGATGTCGGTAAGTAAAATATCAAAAAGTATTTTAAATTACTTATTAATAAAAATATTAAAATGTGTATTATAAATGAATTTTTAATATTTTCACAGGGGTCTATTCTAGGATAGTTCATTTGTCTTCGTTAACTTGTAATTTAAGTATTATTTAATTAATATCTACTTCTTTGTTTCAGATGTCCAGCGATATTTTCCCCACTAATTCTTCATACTCACCAATTCCTACTGAACAAGCCCTACGTCAAAAAGTGGTCAACTATTTGGAAAGAGAAACACCATTTCAACCATTTCAATTTGAGGAAACACCACCTTGCAGCAATAGTAACAACAGTAACAATAATAAAAGACGAAGAAGTGATGTTGTTTACTCATACATACAGAAACCATCAACCGGTCATCGTAGTAAAATAATACGAATACAAGTTTTTGACGCGGAAGAATTCACAAATTCACCATGTGATTGTAATGCCAATATATGTGTCCAACATGTTGTGGGGAATGTATTTAATGATGATATTTATAAATGTGTTAAGGATATTTTAAGCAAATTGCATAAAAAAATGTGAATAAACAATCAATTCAAACTCCGTATGGTTGTCTCATATTCATGAATAAAGAAAGATTATTATAATTATATTTCAGCTGTTTTATTTCTATCACTCCTGTTAGTAAAATATCAAAATAAAAGTCACCACCACACCAAACAGACAAACAAACAAATAGACAAATACTTAGTTACACATGAATTAAAATTACTTAACACTTCTTTATGATAGGGTACACTTACATTTTATACACATACCCATACTTGTTATTGTATGAACAATAACAAGTCATGACATGAGTCTGTACTCATAATGTAAACCTATTCATTTGTCGTAGTCGTAGGTATACATTAGGAATGTGGTATATTGGTTTAATCGAAATACTACATGCTGATTTCTGATGTAAATTAATAATTATAACTTTATAGCTATGAGGCACACGATGGGTAGAAAAGAATACGATCTGCTTCCTTTACGGGAATGGGAATGTGTTTGTTATGTAAACAATCAGTCGTGCTTAGCAACTGATTATGAATAAGATTTTTAAACGATGTTGGTATTTGTATTATACTCAGAGACCACATTAACCCATAATAAATTCACATCACTGCATCATACATTACTAAATGAAAATTTTGTCTCCCTGCAAGGGAAGGAAATACCTACATGTAACTTATAAATACCTAATAGGTAACTCTCAGTAATAAATATACACCATCATAGAATAAAATCCCAATAGTAGAAGTTTAATTCCGAATGGAGTATTATAAACGATAGTAAGATTAGTATAAACGATCCTGAATAGATGTCTCATTTCGATCTGAATGCAACAGTCACTTTGAATAGATGATTCTGAATACAATTAACATTCGTTCGAATAGAGGATTCTGAATGTCGAATAGTCATAGGGATACTCGAATGGTTGAACTGTGAAATATAGGGTATTCAGATCTGAATGATAAGATCTGAATACCCTATATTTCAACTACTCACCATAAAAGTTACAAGTTAGTAATATCAATAAAATACATCTCGTAATCAAAGAAGTTATGTTGATGTAGCATCTCAATAAAAAAATGTGCTGACTGCGTTCATCCCAAAACAAATCCAAATCTCCATACAAAACCCATCCCAGATTCGACTTCCTACCTTTTTTTAACCTCAAAATAAGACAACAGAACCGCGCTAATACATACATAATTACACAAGCAGGCATTTTTAATAACCTCCAGGGCCCACATAATTGCGGTGCCTTTAAACCGAACGCAAGATCCTACCCTTACAAATGGTGGAAATTAAAAAAGGGCATAAAGGGAGAAAATGGCCTTTCTTTTGTGAGTTTTTTAACAATCCGTGTAAAATTACCCACATGTGGCGTTTTGTCGTATACAATATGATATGTAACACTTCTCATTAATTAACTGCCATTGTCTCTTGGTTTGCTGGACTGAATTATTTAGCCTCTGGTTATGAATTTTGTGTTAATTTTGACTTGCTTCTGGATAATGTAGTTTGTGAATGATTTGTTGTTTTAACTCGGATTTGGTTTTGAGGTCTTTATTGCGTTTTTGTGTTTAGGCTTAGAAAAACCACCAACGCTTTAGATATTTTTTTTTTGGGGAAAAACATCCCTGCATTTTATCAGAATCAAAAAGATTTATAAAAATAAAGTAAAAACACATTACCATCGTTATTTTCTTTTGCTCCTTTATTTAACGGTAGATTAAAAATAATAAGCAATTCTAGTGGTTGCCATTATTGTGCCAACATTTGCCAAATATTGCCCATTTCGACGGTACATCTATGTTTCCTGTATTGTTTGGGCCCAGTAGGTGGCCACATTTATTGCGGCGCGGAGGCGTTGTTCAGATCGTCAAGGGTGCAGGTAAGCGCACAGTTGGGACAATAGCAGATGGGGCATAGTCTGTTTAAAAGAATCGGTAATACCCCATTTCGCCAAAGTATGTTTGCAGCGGCCTACTTGGATACGTAACCGATTCAGTGCTTCCCAAATAGGCCACTGCAGCCGGCGACCGGGAGGCAGGTGTACTTGGAGCTTTACGAAGTCTTGAAGTGATGGAAACCTTTCTTCTCACAATTTACTTCGCTCTTTAGGTGGCTGGTCTTGGATTACCTGTTAGGAACGCAAGAAGCTCTTGCAACTTTTTAGTCTACCGGGAGTACTTGTGTAGTCGTAGAGGGGATGTCGGGAATTGGATTCTTGGTTCTTTTTTTCCAGCGCGCATGCGACTTCCCTTCGTACGGTACCTGCTAGCGGGTAAAGCCTATAGAGTGCAGTCGGTTTTAAGCAGCCCGATATTATCCGACACGTCTCATTTAGGGCAGTGTCTACGTGCTTAGCATGAGCAGTTGTGTGTACTTCGCATGTGTCAGTTGTCCGAAGAACATCGGATACTGGCCCCAGTTGGTGGAAATCAGGCGAAATAGCAAATTATTACGGGTCGCGACCTTATGCTTTGTTTTAAGGTAGTGTGGTTTATACGTTAGGTCCCTATCCAACGTCACACCTAGCTGATATTTAGGGTTCGAGCAGTGTTCGACCTAAGTACCGCGCCATATGATGTTGAGTGTCCGATTTGAGTTCCTGGTGCGGAGATGGAATAAGCACGACTGTGTCTTGGACGTGTTCTGCCGGAGAGTACTACTGTCATAATATATTTTCCCAGTGTGTCGAGGGCCAGTGTCAAATTGTACTCCACGTCATCAAAAGTTGCTGATTGTCAAGCTAGCGCCAAGTCATCTGCTTACAGGAAGCGCTCAGTGTTTTGGACGATAGGCTATTTGTTAGTATTATGTTAAAAAGAGTAGCCAACACACTGCCTTGAGGGATACCGTTCTTTTATCATCGCCATCTACTCTTACCAGACTAAAAGCACACCTAGAAGCGGCGGTTGTGTTCGCTTAGTATGCGCACAAAACCCAGGTCGTTAATAAGGGTGTTTACTTTGCCTATTTGTCTCTTGATATTTATGGTGTCTTAAGCTGCCCAGAGGTCAACAAATACGAAACCAGTGACTTTGTCAGCCTCGTACCCGTCCTCTATAGATTCTGTTAGTCGGAAGACTTAGCTGGAGCAGGACTTGCCAGGCCTAAAGCCTTGTGAGGTCTTCCAGTAACTTTCATTAAAAAGTAAGCAAGTTAAAATAACTCTGTTCTACACCAGTCAGCTCTGGTACACGTACACGAAGAGTGCTTATAACACTCTTCGTGTACAATATAATAATGCCTTTAGAGCTATATTAAAGCTGCCCTGGCGGTGTAGTGCGACTGGCATGTTCGTTGAGAACAGAGTTACCGATTTTTACGGGCTCTTGAGGAAACTCAAGGCATCCTTCCTGACTCGATTATGTGCATGTACTAATCAAATAGTGTCTGTAGTACTTCACTGTGTGTATATGCTAAGACGCTGATATATTTTTTAATTTTTATTTAATTTAATGTAATTAATTTAATTTCTATTGTAATTTAATTTAATTTTGATGCATGTAATTTAATTTATAATGGATTGTATTTTTGTATTTATTTTTGTAACTTTAGTATGGGTTTAGTGCCTGAAATAAATGATATAATAATAATTAGACAGACAGCCGTTAATCTGTGTGTACCCTGTATATTGTTTTTAACCAATCTATTTCTCAAGGTGGCTTTCCTCAAGCATGGAAGGTTGCAAATATAACCCTTATTTATTAGTCGGGACCTAATGATGATGTCGTGAGGTATCGTCCTTTATCAATACTGTCAGCATTGTCAAAAGTTTTCGAGAGACTAGTTCATGATAAAATATACCCTCTACTGCAAAATACTACTGTTAAAAATGTGCACAACAGGAAGCAAGGAAAGGAAAACTCTTACAGGAAGACCTAGACAGGTTACATACTGTTCAATTAATAAACTACAACTTAGCTTATCTAAATGTTGCTGTATAAGTTTTACTAAAAACTAAAATATTATCACGCATCCTTATTCTTTAAATAATGTAATTTTAACTAGAGAAACACTAGTGCGCAATCTTGGAGTTCTATTGGATAATAAATTACATTTTGACGTTCATATTGGTAAAATTATAAATAACGCCTAGTACGGTTTTGTAATGAGATCAGCCACAGAATTTGTCCGCCCGTATACATATTTATATCTTTACAAATCGTTAATCAGGTCCCGGTTAGAGTAAGCAGTTGCGGTATGGAATCCCTTCTATTGTAAATTCCCAGGTGCGATTGAAAAAGTTCAAATTAAGTTTTTGAAAGCCATGCATTTCCGTTATTTTCGCACTTATGAATCTTGCTTTCACGGCCCGCGCGGCCCGCGGCGCGAAATCCGCGCTCTCTCATTGAAAGACGTAGGGGGCCTGAAAGGCCAAACGCCAGGCGTATTATTTTAGAGATAATGTTTTTATTTGATATATGCATTATCGCAAGTTATATAGTTGTATGGATATCACTAGCCAACCATGGACACCAACTCATCCCTAGCTGCGAGAGAATCATCAGAAAAAGGGTAATTTTCATATAGGTTGTTCTGATTGGCTGAAGCCGTGCTGCGGATCTTCGCGACAACGTGACGAGAGCGCCATCAACGAGGCACTGCGCGCGCAGAACTAAATTTATGCCTGGTATGTGTACTGTTCGCTCAAAAAAGATCTAATTTTTGACCATGTTTTGTTACTCGCGCCTGATTCCGTGATCAATGTCCCACTTAAAGGAACAACCACAATTTAGGAATTAAATTTGGCCGCAAAAGAGCAAAAGGTGGGCCTTACTTAGATTTTTCTCTGTTGAATTTGTTCCTTGATTGGGTGAAAGAACTCCGTTCGTACATAACTGCTATTTCCATTCTACAACCAGCGTAATCTTACAGTCCACTCTTCTGTTCCGCACAGGTCTTCGTAGGTTTTAAGGAGTTTTGAGGACTCTGTAGTATGGCTGGGCATACACTACACTATACATTGACCTTGGTATACACTATACATTGACGCGACACAGTCAAAATAGTATCAACGAACTGTTCGTAATTGGAAGGTGTAAAAAGCCCCAACATACATCATTAAGGAAAAACATGTTCTTCAAACAACCGTTGTGAGTTTTTTTTTTTATGGTGTTCCGCGAATAATACGTGCGGTCGCAAGTCATGAAAATAACCATAATAAAGAGAAAATGTTTGAACAAGCTAATAAAAAAAATACGTGTATACTGCTACACTTGACTTATAGATATAATAGTATTACGTTTAGACATCCTTCGGTGACTACTGAAAGCTAACGTCTATACATTTTGGAATAAGTACCTATCAGCTTTCAGTAAAAAATATGAAACACTTTACTAAAGTTTTTGATACTTTCTTGTACAATAAAATATATTCGGTATGTATCCGTCTATTTTTATACGCTCACCTTTGTCATCTAAGTGAATGAAACCGAATATTTTGTAGTCCAAACGATTAGGAACATAAAACTCATAAGCTTTACCAAATGCTAGAATCTTTTTTGCTACGCCACACGCAGGAATTACGCTACGCTGCTACGAGCCTCGTACTATTTACTAGGCTGCTACGAAATTTCGTAGCAGCGCTACGCGGTATGTTTTTTGTACTAAAATCTCATGACATTATCATTTTCCTCAAAGTTAAGCCGATTGTTTTGCATTACCACACTTGCATATCAGTAGTACAGACGATTTTGTTCGCATTGAAATCGCAGTTAGTACTTCAAGCAAACAGTTCGGTTTGAATGGCAGATCTCAAGTGGTTTAGGCATTGAGCTTGCAAACCGTTCTGTAAACCTCAGTCTAGTGCTATATTATAATAACTCTGTATTGAATTGATGGTTGGGATTAAATTGTGTGCAGTATTCAATCTGCTACGGACATCGTAGCCAGTGCATTAAAACTCGGTAATGTCTTTGTTGGTTGTAGTACTCGTACATAAATAAAGTACTTTTACTAAACAAAGGTTTATGCTTTAGCAAAGGCTGCTAATTAATGAAAGGGCTAGGTCTAGTCATACTAGACGGCATTTGAATAACGTTACATTATGTGTAATAATAGTGCTTTTGATATTCATTTACAACGACACAGCCGCTTTCCTCAAACCATTGAACGTAATATTTCATTGTCATTCTTAAAATTTTGCTAGTCTTCTTCAGTTAAAAAATGATAAGAAAAAATGTGTATGTATACAGCAAGCAATGAGTTTTATCATTCTCAACTAGCAGTACATATAGCGTTAACTTAGTACACATTGAGTTTTTGCTGTAAGAAAGTTAAGAATAAGTTCAACGTCGCAGGATAGCCCGTTACTAGAAGTAGTCATCGATTTGGTAGCGGCTCCCCTGACATCTTCTCTTCTGTCATCAGAAGATAGCGGTCACGCAACCATCGATGCGATGCTCTGCTAGAATGACTGTCACCAGCCAGTGTCACTTTTTTTCGACCTTTTCGGTGATTCCAGTAACTTTACTAACATAAGCTTATTATTGAAAAAAATAGAACACAATTTCAACTTGAATTGACGATTCATCCATTCAAACCCAATCGGCGTTCCTTTGAGTCCCAAACATAAACCGTCACACACATGTCAGTAGAGGTTTTGTGTCGCAAGCATCGCAGCACAATACATGTCAGACGTGAGTCACAGCTCAACAGCCTTTGAGCTCACAAGGTCAAAGAAACATTACAAACTTTGGTAAATACAAAAAAAATATCTCAAATATTTAAATTTTAGGGTTATTTAAAGCCGTTGCTTTCTGCATTGTAATAAAAATTGTATGCAATTGTTTGTTAAGATTGACATATGACATAATTATATTGATATATAAATTAAATTAAGAATGAAAAGACAGTTATTTTAATTCATTTCCATTTTAATCCATTCCCACAATCCTAAGTCTGTAGTTTATAAAAGAATTTAATTCCTTTAGCAACTGTTACTAAACTCGACACTCTCAGACAATCTTAACAAACAATTGCATACAATTTTAATTACAATGCAGAAAGCAACGGCTTTAAATTATCCTAGTGCTATTTGTTAACGCTGTTGTGCAAAGGTTTAATTACAGTCGTCACCATGTTTATTACCTTTGAGCTTCAAATCCAAACCATACCAGTGCTGCTAACAGCTGCTAGGAATTTTCTTAATACAAAGCCCAAGTAATTTGAAAATAAAGTCTCTTTTGTTTCCTTTTTTTTAATTTGTTTTTTATCTTGTCATAAAACAAAATTTGTGTCTTTTATAACGGGAGGACGCTGGCTCCTGCAACACAGTTTTAACTAGCGCAGGAGTCAGAAAATTATATTAATGTGTTGTTAAATATGTTTTATGTCAATAAATATTTTTTACTTTTTAATTTACTTTTAAAAACCAACTCGCTAAACTCTAATAATCCCACAGCCATTCCCTTTGAATGAAACCTATAGTAACGGTCGGCAGGATGTTTGTAAAGAACACTCCACTTACACACCGCAGGGTACAGTGTCCGGCAATAAGTCTTCGCACAATAGGGGCAGCCCTAATGAGCTCCGTGGATTTATTACACACACACACATGTGAGAAGGAAGACAGTTGTGGGTGTATGTGTGTGATGTGATAGTGTTCGGCTTGACCTCTTAGGGGTGACTAGTACTGACTAGTCAATATCAAGCTAAACTGTGCGGCGCTATGACTAGCTAAGATAACTTTCTCGTGCTATATTGCACAAACAACTTTGAGTTGCGCGAGGCCTGCTGTACGAGTCAGTCAGTACGTATTATAAACTGCGATAATTTAATAAAGTACGTACGTATGTAGGAGAGACGCAAGAACATACTCGTTGGCACACAACGACAGCATTGACAGCAGTTCATTCCTGTGTTTTAAATAAGTCGTTGCCAATGGCAACGCTGTGCACACCCAGCACGTTTTGATTGTTTCCTTCTTATATTCTACTAACGAAACACACCTGACTTGCACTAGTGAGATCTGCTGATATGGCGACATTTTAAAACACCGTGACTGATGTGCTACGTCTAAGTTAAATATTAATGTATTATACACAATAAACTTTTCGGAATAAATGCTCTATATGATGATGTAAATCGCATCAAAATTCAATGTGCAGTTAAAAAGAACTAAGCAGACAGACATACAAATACAAGAAGTGACTTTTCTGCAGGAGCGAATTAGATAAATACACAGCACAGCGCAGTATAGCTAGATGTTAGTTAGACACCCTTAGGGTTGTGGTTATACAGTGTTAGTGTAATGGGTTTTCTTTTTTATGTGTGTGTGTGTGTGTGTGTGTATTAGCAACCATGACCTATGGTCGTTAATGTATTGTGGCATTGTTTTAAATGTTTGTAGGTTGTGGAAAGAATGTTATCTAAAAGACATGGTCATTTACTACAACTTTTTTTGTTAACATTGGCAGTTAAACCTTCGGTTTTATTTAAGTCACTGTTTAAAATTAATGTATCTCTCTAAATATAAATCTTAAAACTAATAAATATTAATAAATGTGTTTCTTTTTCAGGTACGTGGTGACTTTACCTGTTAACAATCGAATACTTTTCGTGAGTACGTAATAGTTAACTAAATTATACCATAATTGAGTATAAGACGTAGGATAATAGAATGTTACTTCTTTTTTATAAGGACTTAAATTGTACCCAAACCCTTACATTTGAAAGCGGTGCTAACAACAACGAGTCGTTGAAATAGTCTAGTGGAGAATCAAGTGTTAATCACCAAACTTAACAGAAGGTTTATCCCACAGTAACACCGCATACAAATAAGGGTAGATACAGGTACTCATTTGCGTGATTTACTGCTTCATTCGCCTGTTACGACACCCATGGGGGGGTGAATGGGGTCCTACGTAACCGAGACTTCAGCATTACCATCGTTAGTGGATGATAAGTGGTCGGTTAAAAATAGTGTGTTTTTAATTGGGGATGGAAACTTGATTGACAATACGTATTCTATTTTAGTGGGTACTTCGGCAAACGGTGAAGTTAGACTAGTGAGAAGATGTCGGGAGTCCATGCATTGCACCAATCATACCTAAGACTTCTTCGATCGTAAAATAAACGGTTTATTTTAATGATATAATATAATTTGGTTAACACTAAAAGGAATACTGTAAGTAATCAAGTTGTGAATCAAGTACATATATTACTGTATTTAACTTTGTTTTAAGCATTAGGGATTATTCATTTATAAATCTGATGAACAGAGAGTAATGGTTAACCAGTAAAATGTTAAGCGAGGTAAAGTAAAGAACCTGGCCTGTACCTTTTATAAGAGGCAATTAACAAAAATATTTGGTATCGGTAGCACTTTTACTCTTATTTTCTCGTGTATGCACAAACTACATAATATCAAGTCATTAATTGTTAAACAAACTGACTATTAACTCCGTATACTTTAATCACAACTGTCATAGTTTGACAGTTGTGTGAGACGGCGATAACACGGCAAATTGACGTAGGGTGTCAATCAGCCTAAAAAAAAACCCAGACTGTACATACAATAAAAGTCCATGCCGTGTTAATAAGATTAGCTAGCTAGTCAGGGTTGGAAACATCGATGGATGCCCAGGGGGCGCTAGACGCACTTATAGTATCGTTACTCCAGGGCGGCTCTTGTTGTGCACTCCACAAAAACTTAGAAACGATTAGTATTTTTGCATACAAAACTAGTAGTTTAAAAAATAAATGTTCATGTCCTTGGAACGTTCCCAAGGCATGGAGAAAAATCTACAATCAAGAATTGCCTTTAACAGAAAGGCGAAAGCGCTTGGATATCCCGCGATATTTAAATTCTCAAACTTTTTTTTTAGCATTTTGCAGTTTCGTTTTTTATCAGGTTGTAATCATTAATATGAGACTTTTATTGATGTATTAGATAATTATACTTCAGTAAATGCATATGAGTAACTTGTGTTTAACTTTTTTATTACCATTCAACCTCATACTGACCTGCAACTAGCCAGTTGCAGCTTGCAGCTTAAGTTATACATTTTGTACCTACTCTTAAATACTCGTTATGTAATATATACCCACAGCTGAATATTATATTTAAAGGTTAAGTGCCTTTTAAGAGCTGAAAGGAGTAATTACCAAGTTATTTAATTACCGATCTCTTAACAATGAAACAGTAATTTTCCTAAAAGAAGAAACCTCTTTGAAGTAGTTTTTAAAAGTTTAAAGTTAATATTTATTCCTATATTAATATTCCTTCCGTTTGAGCCTTTGTTGCCGAAATGGTTGTCTAATTTTATATTGAGTTAATATTATTTTTACTTATAATTTTACTTTAATATCCATTTTCATCTTGACTTTGTTGATACAGTTGTGAAGACACGTTTTCTTATTGGCTAGAAATTTATATTTTCTTTCATCTTCTTAATTGAGATCAGGTGTACTCTAAGGTCGACAGCCGCAAAGTTTATACGGTTATCTATAAAATCATGATTTTACAGGAGATCGTTTTGAACGCAAATCTGTGATAATTAATAGAAGAACAAAGCTATCTTCTTCTATTTGACAACATTTAGATAATAGGGCATTACCAAGGAAATGGTACAGTCCAATTACCTTACTTAATCAAATTAGTTAACAACAGGCTTTCGTGTATTAATCTTAATATTTATTCTCTTATTCTGAACGTACTAGGTAGGTACACCTTTATACATTTGTATCTGTAATTCGTATGGTGTGCATAATAAAGAGTATTCTATTCTATCCTTACTGGAATTTAATTGTTATTGACCGAGCGAGACAAGCGTCTCTGCTTCAAGTCTGGCAAAATTTACTTTCTTCTGTCAGTAACTCTGTCTTCGGCGTGATGAACAGATTAGCTTCTCAAAATGCAGTAAATTGCTCAGTTTTAGATTTCTATCCTTTTACTACTAAGTAGGGATTGGTGCACCTGGCACCACCTTCTCATCACCAAAAATAATCTACAGCGTTACCTCTGCCAATTAAAACCTATTAGTTATTTTTTCTAGCTGGCCTATACATTTTTACTCATAATGTTTTAGTTTTCAAATTTGAATTTGCCTTATTGAACGATGTCATGTATTTTGGATAGGTCAGTTGCCGTCAAATCATAGAAGAGTAAAAGGTATATTAGTTGATGCAAAAAAAAAATGTGTTACCTACTGTGGAACGGTGTTGATGGTCCGGAGTGTATATAGATTACGTTAGTTTCCTTCGTTAGTGTAACGCACAGCAAGATTAAGGATCCCTTATTCGTTCCTCCAAAATAGCAATTTGTTCCTATTACTCCTACAATCAATACATTCCTACAAATGCACCTGCTCCCTACAACTCTGCTCACCCCCACAATGAACACAAACTGTCAGCGATTAAGCGTAAATCTCGTCACGAAAGTAATTTGTTGTCCCTTTCCAACACTGCGCGCGAGGCACGAGAGAGAGCGCGACAGACGGTGAAATGTGATTATATCTTACCGTAAAATATTGCTTTTGGGAGAAAAAAGCGAGTTTTGTAAAATAACGTTCGGTTGTTTTCAAACGTTTGTGTTTTGCTGCCTCGGGGTAGAAGGTACATGGGTTTTTATTCCGATCAGAGGAAAGATTTTTATTATTCAGTAAACGAATATTTTTCATTTTAGGTACCTGTGAGTTAATAACACAGTAAAGTCTGCGTAGGCACATGAGATAGACTAGATACTAACTAGACTTTTAGGAATTTAATTATCTGCTAAATAAGTTAACCACAGCTTTTCAGGTGTGGTTATATACGAAAAAATACAAACACATTTATTGTATTTGCTATGGACAATCGTTCTCATAAACTCGATACCAACCAACCAAACACCCAACCAACGACACGCGAACCAAACCTATGCGGTTTTCACCAGTCTATGGAAAATACGAGTATAGATAGTAATAAAATAAATGATGACCTCAATTCCCAATAATAAAACACACTATTACTCTAACGTTTAAACTGCTATTTAAAGTTAGAACACTTAAACTTTCTCCCAAATACAAAAGTACAAGAAGTACAGGTATACCTCAGAGAACTCGAGTACACTTGGTAAAGTGAATGTACTACTCTCACTTAAAAGCTTTGAGTTCTCACGGAAAGCCGTGACAGTTGCAAGGAATTGCATTTAACTTAACAATCGACAGGTTTATAAAATGTGTAGTTTTTAAGAGAGAGCGGTGAAGCTGTGAGAGACACTAATGGACTTGTGACATTTTGTGCGTAGTTGTGTTTTAAATTGCATTTTTAATGCAGTTCTTTCCTTCGCAGAAAAGAAAGGAGACAGAAAGAAAACAATATAACTTGCGCCTCATGTGATGCACTAAATAGTCATAGTTGGTTTGGTTACAGACACAAATACCTACTGAAACATTCAGAACTAAATAATTTTTTCCAAGTAGGAATATAATCCGTAATTCCTAGCGTAGAAACCAATCACTCAACCACTATGCAAATCGAGCTTATTTAATACTTCTCAACAATATTCTATTCGTTGTGTTGTTACGTAGGTAGTTCGTTATTTTCAGAGCGCCAACGTTCGAGCCAAATGTTTGTTCTCAACAAGGGTCCATTAGATTTACACTTTTTAAAGGCCCAGCATAATAAGAAACAAAATACAACCTAACCTAACCTATTTTATTTTTAATCCAAACCTTAGCAAGACATCCACAAACAAACATCCCTCGTCAGTTTTGTAACAGTCAGATAACTCGACACGTGCCGCGGAACCCGGGAGGCACAACCGACACAACCGACGTGTTCTCGATAATGTTACACTAACCGTGAACCGGAACCTTACACGTGTCTTCCTGACGCGGGAGCACGGTTCGTGAGTTCTAATACTTTAGGCCTATTTCGAGGAGAATGTTTGTTTTAGAATTATTTTCTTTCTCTTATATGTTTTTCTTTTTACAGGCATTTATTTAGTTTCACCTGTCTAGTGTCTGTCTGAAATGAAACCTTGCAAGTTTTGAACCAACTTCCCGGTTTCTGATTGAGCTGAAATGAATGCATATGTAAGTCGAATGACAATGCACTATTATTATAACAAGGAGCTGATCTGATGATAGAGCCGGAAGGTGGCTATGGGATCTCTTTAATAAAACAACGCAACCCCATCGATTTTGGACTCGTTTGATTCATCTTAACAAGGACTCCGGTCCTAGATGATATTCTGGGTCTGATGATGGAACCGGTGGATAAGGTGGTCACGGGCATTCCTTAACTAAACAAGATAGCCCCCTGTTGTGTTTCGGCCATTTAGATTTATCTTCACAACTACCTTACAAGTGAAGGTGTTAGAACAGATATTTAAACAAATTCTAATGGTAAAAAACACAAAATAAAATATAGGTAATTTTTTGATTATAAACAAGCTTTTAATGACCTAAGAATTACTAAATAAAACTTACGAAAACAAGAATTTTAATAGTTTCTTAAAAGCTTGAGGCGTGAATGACCTTCTTACAATTAAAGGTAAAGCTTCAAGCTTTTTCGTAAGTTTTATTTAGTACTTTTTAGTTCAGCAGAAGCTTGTTTAAAAAAAACCTATATTTTAATATTGAAAACGACTACTTAGCTGGTTAACAGATGCACAGAGTTTTAAGTTAACAGATGTACATAGTTATAGTTAACCTTCGTTTTTAAGGCAATAGATTACACAATAGCGGCCCTCCTGTTTCGCGAGTAATAGACTCGCGTTCGAACAATATCTATATATATATATATATATAATAGCAGCTGGACCGGGAGCTCCTCCTGGAAGCCTCGATCGTGCAGGCCTGGGTGTCATCACCAGACAGGCCTGCCGACATCAACGATGAGGCGGAGTGGTTCCGGGAGGCCATGTCCGAAATATGTGACGTGGCAATGCCTCGGGTCCAGCCCGGACGTGCTCGGCGCCAGGTGTGCTGGTGGTCGCGTGAGCTGACCGCTTTACGCGAGGCGTGCGTTGCTGCGCGCCACCGGTACTCCAGACACCGCAGGCTCCGTATCCGCCCTCCGGATACGGAAGTCATTCAGGCGGAGCTATACGAGGGGTACAGAGCGGCGAAGACTGCCCTCCGAGCGGAGATCCAGCGGGCCAGAGGACTGGCCCGCGAGGAGACGCTGGAGACTCTCAACAGAGACCCGTGGGGACGCCCCTACAAATGGGTGCGAGATAAACTCCGCCCATGGGCTCCCCCGCTGACGCAGAGTCTCCGGCCCCAGCTCGTGGAGGACGTGGTGAGCGCTCTGTTCCCTTCGCGAGGGGAACATACTCCCCCGCCCATGGCTCCGCCTCCTGCGGTGCCAGATGCGGACCACACCGACGACGACGATGCTCCAGAGGTGACCGAGGTAGATCTGAGAGTGGCGGTACGTAGGCTGAATGCCAAGAATACCGCCCCAGGACCCGATGGCTTGCCTGGAAAAGCCTGGGTTCTGGCTTTAGAGGCTCTCGGGCCTCGACTAAGGGGGCTCCTAAGCGCATGCTTGGAGAGGGGCCAGTTCCCACTTCGTTGGAAGACGGGGAAACTGGTCCTCATAAAGAAGCCAGGGCGCCCGGCGGACTCTCCGTCCGCATACCGGCCCATCGTGCTGCTCGACGAGGTGGGCAAGCTTTTTGAAAGAGTAATTGCAGACCGCCTTGTCGGGCGACTGGTGCGGGTGGGGCCGGATTTGGCGGAGAGCCAGTTTGGTTTCCGCAAGGGGCGCTCTACGGTGGATGCCATCATGCGCGTTCGAGCCCTCACGACGGGGGATGCTGTTGCCCGGGGTGGGGTTGTCTTGGCGGTGTCTCTTGACATCGCCAATGCCTTTAATACCCTGCCCTGGAGTTCGTTAGGGAGGCACTTCGGAATCACCGGATGCCGACCTACCTCTGTCGCGTGGTCAAGGCCTATTTGACGGATAGGGCCGTCATCTACCCCGGTCACCACGGAGATTGGAACCAGTGAGAGATGTCGTGCGGTGTCCCACAGGGATCGGTCCTGAGGCCGCATCTGTGGGACATCGGGTACGACTGGGTGCTACGTGCCGACCTCCCTAGCGGCGTCAGCGTAGTCTGCTACGCTGACGACACGCTGGTCCTAGCGCAGGGGAGGTCGCATCAGGCGGCGGCCGAACTGGCGGCACGTGGGGTTGCGACAATCATCGATAGGATTCGGCAATTGGGACTCGTGGTGGCTTTGCACAAGTCCGAGGCCATGTGTTTTTATGGTCCTCGGAACGCGCCACTGTCGGGTTCCCAGATAACGGCGGGAGGGGTTCACATCGGCGTCGAGTCGACGATGAAGTACCTGGGACTCGTCCTCGACAGCCGGTGGAACTTCGTGGAGCATTTTCGACGTTTGGCTCCCAGACTGGAGCGGGCTGGGGCTGCTTTGAAGCGGCTCCTGCCCAATCTGAGGGGTCCAAACGCCTCCTGCCGGAGGCTCTACGCGGGGATCGTGCGATCCATGGCCCTTTACGGGGCACCGGTGTGGACGCGTTCTTTAAGGCTGCGACCAGCCCAGCGGTTGAACGCGTCCCAAAGGGTCATGGCCATCAGGCTGGTACGGGGTTACCGCACGGTCTCCCGTGAGGCGGCGAGCCTCCTTGCCGGACTGCCGCCATGGGATCTGGAGGCAAAAGTCCTCGCGCACATCTGGGAGTGGCGCGAGGAGGCGAAACGCCGGGGTGAAACTCCGCTGCCGCGAGATATCACGGCACGGCGGACAGAGCTCCGGCGGGATCTCATGGCGACATGGAGAGTGCGATTGTCGCAACCCAGCGCTGGGCACGCCACAATTGTGGCGATAAGTCCTCTCTTTGAGGAGTGGCTAGAGAGGCGCCACGAAGTCCTCACCTTCCGCCTTACGCAGGTCCTCACCGGACACGGTTGTTGTTGGAGCATACGGTGGAGGTCTGCCCAGCTTGGGCGGAGCACCGCCGTGTCCTCACGGAGGCGATCGGTGACGGCGATCTCTCGCGTCCGGGCCTGGTTCAGGCCATGGTTCGGAGCGGACGGTGAGCGATGGGTAGCTCGCCGTCCGATAAGGACCAGGCCCGGGTCGACGGCGCGTTGTGTTCCACGCGCGCCTCAAAGAGATGTCAGCACAAACTGACGGGGTCCGTTAGGACCAATGCCTGCCGGGCACACAGGCAACGGAAGGAACACGGGGGGGTTTTAATCAGTAATAGTCTGACACGCCCTGCCGCTCCGCCCAGAGCGGGAGAAGTTATTTGATAATTTCCCACCAAAAAAAAAAAAAAAAAAACCTGATGGCGTGGTGTCTTTATCGACGCCTCCAACTAATTGCAAAACTCAACCTGGGAGACAAAGTTGAAATATCTCAAACGTCTCTGATTCCACAGGCACCGGACCTTTTGAATCAAAATTTAGCAATTATGGTTAGAGGTTGAATATGTAAGTACATATTCAACCTCTAACCATAATTGCTAAATTTTGATTTTTTGACTTTACCCGAGCAAAAATAAGATAAATTGTTTTTTTTTTAACTCGATGTGTATTTTTTTTTGTATTTGTATTGTCCCAGTGCTGGGCAAAGGGTTCCCCTACAGTTTGTCACTCTTCCCTTGTCCTCTTCCAATGTGTCATGTTAATGGCTTCGTACTTTGAGCTACTTGTGTGGAACCCTATATTTATGTTTTCTTTGTAAATTGGTTAAAAATTTTACACAATTTTACGTTTACACGTATTTTTTTCATTTAAACTGATTGAAGTCGGTCTCACACACACTTTCACTCTCCCAGAAGACCTAATTCTCTATTCACTACAAACACAAGCCTACCTCAAGGCTCCAGTCCAGTACATGGGCGTTCCAGCAAGTGATTAATGAGGCCAGTGATTCAATTCGCGCCAGACGACAAATGTCAGGAGGTATTGCCGTTGTTTTATTAGTATAGACTAGGCTTAAGTGGAGCCAGTTATTGATAGACTTGTACGGCATGATGTTTGGCACGTGGAGTTGGATTTTATTTGTGTAGGTAAACTCAAACTCAAAGCATTTATTTCAATTAAACCATTTACAGGCCCTTTTGAATTGTCAAGGAGTTGGTCAGTTAGAAATATGAAACTAGTTGCCCATTCCAAAGAGTAGTAGGTTCCTATGGAGAAGAACGGGCAAGAAACCCCACGGACACTCTTTCAAATTAAAATATTGATACAAAGTATCGGTTACATCGTTCATGTTGAAATTATGCATGTGAAAACAGTGCAAAACGTCAGAAGCGTAGGTGGTAAAAAGATTAGAAAAGAAAACAATTCAAAAATCAATTCAATTTGTTGAAATGTGCGTTTTGTTTGTGCAGAATAAACAACTTTCTTTCTTTTCTTTTCTCTTTAAAACTAAAATAATTAAAATAAGCCGTGGCAGCTAAGAGATGACCAGTCCCAACTGACAGCGCCCGTTCACAAACATGACGCATAGAAGTTAACATGAATTATTATGTAGGAACAGTCAGGAAAATGTATTGTTTATTAAGTTAAACACACTCCCCCTTATTACAAAACAAGGTTTATCTTCAGACCCAGGTTTAAAACATGGAGCCATTATGGAATTTCGAACTTTATTCCGACTATGGTAAAGTTCCTAAACACAAAACTGACAACTTAGTACCGAACTAAGTTTTCAGTTTTGTATAAAGAATGGTATGCCAATCACTGTTACGTCCTTATTACAAAAACTGGCTGCATGGTTTAAGCCATGTCAAAATATAAATCTTGTTTTGTAATAAGGCGGACTAGGTACTTCAATTTGCCGTATTGTAGCTATTTCTTACAATGAACAAAGAATGCAGTTTTGATTTGAATAATAGGGCCATTTAAGTAGTCAATTTGCTAAAAAAAAAAAACCAGACTGACACAAGACATTCTTACCTTTTCCTCTGAGATGGCAGCGCTCCTGCAATGCCTCTGGTATCATCCTCTCCCCCTTTCCATCATAACTTTTACTAAAACTCAATAAAAATTTCACCAAAAAACGCTTTAAACTTCAGTATTAGACAACAAACGAAATCGGCAATCGGCAAAACAATCAGTGATATCCGACGGCTATTAGCCGGTGACCGGTCCTGGGGTGCGGGAGGCAATTAATCTTCGCCGGAAGGGGGTTGGCTGTCGGCAACACTCCCCACCCAGATCAGCTAGGTTGTATGATATTGATGTGTGGGGAATGTAAGTTTGTGGTTTTGATTATATGCGTGTCCGATTTGGCACAGTCTATCAATTTTGTGACACTGTGTGGTCGTGGTTGCACGTGGCAAGCAGCTTGACTGAAAAGAAACAATCTGACTTTTCATTGTAATGTTATTATTGAAGTATTTAGGAAGACTAGTGCAGCTTTATTGTAAAACAAAATGGTAACGTTGGCGTTGGTACAAAGCTAATTAATAAGGGTCCATAATACCCTTATTAATTAGCTTTGTTTTTTTGGTTTTGGTCTTATCGCTAATAGAGTTATCAACCAGAAATGGATTTTTAGACCCTGGAACCTGGAACCCTGGAAACTCCGCTGCCGCGAGAAATCACGGCACGGCGGACAGAGCTCCGGCGGGATCTCATGGCGACATGGAGAGTGCGATTGTCGCAACCCAGCGCTGGGCACGCCACAATTGTGGCGATAAGTCCCCTCTTTGAGGAGTGGCTAGAGAGGCGCCACGGCGTCCTCACCTTCCGCCTGACGCAGGTCCTCACCGGACACGGTTGTTTCGGGAGGTTCCTGTTCAGGATAAAGCGGGAGGAAACGCCCGGGTGTCACCACTGTGTGGATCGCCCGGAGGACACAGTGGAGCATACGGTGGAGGTCTGCCCAGCTTGGGCGGAGCACCGCCGTGTCCTCACGGAGGAGATCGGCGGCGGCGATCTCTCGCGTCCGGGCCTGGTTCAGGCCATGGTTCGGAGCAAGAGTGCATGGGAGGCCGTCACCTCCTTCTGCGAAGCAGTTATGCTAGCGAAGGAGGAGGCGGAACGCGTGAGGGTGAGACAAGGTTCGCGCCCTCGCGCCCTTAGTCGCCGCAGGAGACGCCCCGGGCGTCGGGAGTCGCAAGCCGATTTCCGGCCACCGTAGGCGCGGGCCTGCGGACGGTGAGCGATGGGTAGCTCGCCGTCCGATAAGGACCAGGCCCGGGTCGACGGCGCGTTGTGTTCCACGCGCGCCTCAAAGAGATGTCAGCACAAACTGACGGGGTCCGTTAGGACCAATGCCTGCCGGGGTTGCGAGTTTGTCCGAAAGGGATATCGTGGCCCTGGCACACAGGCAACGGAAGGAACACGGGTGGGTTTTAGTCAGTAAAAGTCTGACACGCCCTCCCGCTCCGCCCAGAGCGGGAGACGTTACTTGATAATTTCCCACCCAAAAAAAAAAAAAAATCCCTGGAACCTTTGGATGAGCGAGATTTAAACAAAATAGTATCTCTGTCCTCCCATACCAGTAGTTATGGGAAGACAGAGATACAAAATAATAAATAAAATGGTATAACTATCTTTTTATACTCGTATATAAAATTGAAAGTCCTGACTGACTGATATATCAACGCACAGCCTAAACCGCTGCTGGACCTAAAGACATGAAATTTGGAAGGTGTATTCTTTGTGAAATGTAGGTATCCAGTATTTTTAGTATAAAGTATTTTTGGAAATTCCACCCCTAAAGGGGTGAAAAGGGGGATGAAATTTTGGTTTTAATTAAAGTTCTTTATTTTTTAAGTTAAAATCACTAATAATTCGGCTTATGGTTGGAAACTAACACAAAGTAAATAGTTGTTTTTTAAGGTTCCGTACCCAAAGGGTAAAACGGGAACCCTATTACTAAGGCTCCGCCGTCTGTTTGTCTGTCTGTTCGTCTGTCACCAGGCTGTATCTCATGAACCGTGATAGTTAGACAGTTGAAATTTTCACAGATGATGTATTTCTATTGCCGCTATAACAACACATACTAAGAAACAGAATAAAATAAATATTTAAGGGGGCTCTGAAGTACCCGCATATTACAAATAGATTAAGAGTAATTTCGTAAGACGAAAAAGAGGAGTAACAATTGATGGTTGGTCTATTGTGATCTAGGAATACTCCTTAAGTAGAATCTATAATGTTTATCCGAATAATACGGAGTGCTATCATCTGCGATTACTGCTACATGAAGTGCGGGTCCCAACTTCATTTGAAGCTCTAAAAACTGTGAATGGTGTATTGCAGCCTACTTTCCAAGCTGCTTGCAAAATGTTAGGTTTGCATGAAGATGACCTACACTGGCATGCGACGCTGGAGGAGGCAGCGCTTTGACAGACCCAATAGCTCTTTGGGAAGACTTCAAAGACTATTTGTCTGAAGATTTTAAGCACAGGCTGCAAAAAGAGATCGGAGACAATGTAGAGAATTTCAAAGACCAAATTTTAAATGAATGTCTATCTGAAATTGAAGAAGCAGTGCTAACGTTAGGTGTAAAATCGATAGATATGTACGGTTTGCCAAAACCAACCAAGCCTCAAGTTGCCGGTGATAGAGAGTACATGAGAGAAACTAATTTTGATACAGTAGCTTTGGAACGTTTTGTAAATAATAATACGCAATCGTTGACCGCCGAGCAAAAGTCTGTATACCAGACCAGTCATGAAAAGTGCAGAACTAAGTGAACCAAAAATTTTCTTTCTGGACGCCCCTGGAGGCACAGGAAAGACTTATCTTATAAACTTGCTCTTGGCAAAAGTAAGGAGCACTCGACACATAGCTTTATCTGTAGCGTCGTCCGGGATTGCTGCTACATTATTAGAAGGAGGTAGAACTGCACAAGTTAAAACTACCTCTAAACCTTACAAATGTAGAGACACCCTTTTCCAATATACCAAAGCAAAGCAATCTTGCTGAAGTGCCTAAAAATACTAAACTAATAGTATGGGACGAAATAACGATGGCGCAAAAAAGAGGAGTCGAAGCCTTGAATAGGAGTTTGCAGGACATTCAAAATAATAAAAACATAATGGGTGTGTATGAAGTTATTGCTGGCAGGAGATTTTACCGACATTTTACAGATTTTACTGGTAGTGCCCAAAGGAACGCGCGCAGATGAGATCAAAGCATGCATCAATAGATCTTTCTTATGGCCTTCAATTTAAGTTCTAAAACTTACTTGAAACATGAGAGTATATCTCAGAGGTGAAGTATCTGCCGGCAGATTTTCAGATCTTCTTCTTCAAATCAGAAACATAAACTTTCCACAAATACAAATTTGTTGAAAGTTTTTTTTTTAGGTTTTTTTTGGTTGATACAAATACCAAATGAATTATGTACTGTGGTATCAATAGTTGAGGGACTTATAGATAAAATGTATCCTGATGTTAAAAATATTAAAGACAAACCGATGGAGTGGCTATGCGAGAGAGCCATTTTGACTCCCAAAAACGACCAAGCTGCTGCGATCAACGAAATGTTGATAAATACATCACAAGGTGAAGAAATGATTTATAATTCTGTTGACACCATGGTCGATATGGACGAATCGGTTAACTATCCTGTAGAATTTTTAAACTCTCATAATCCGCCGGGTCTTCCATGTCACAGACTTATTTTGCGTGTAGGTGCTCCTATCATGTTGGTTCGAAATATACGGCCTCCAAAATTGTGCAATGGAACTAGACTCCAAGTAAAAGCTTTCCGCAGTAATGTTATTGAGGCCAAAATACTAACTGGATCTGCCAGAGGACAAACAGTATTCCTGCCGCGTATCCCATTGATACTCGTACCAAATGACCTTCCGTTTGAATTTAAAAGATTGCTGTTCCCAATCTAGGTTGGTTTCACGATGACTATTAATAAGTCACAGGGACAAACTCTGAAGTTTGACTTGATTTGCGGCCAGACTGTTTCAACCACGGCCAGTTTTATGTGGCTTGCTCACGTGTAAACTCTCCAACTAGCCTGTTTGTTTTAGTTCCCGTTTCCGCATAGTGAAAAACATTGTATAATTATATAAATAAATACTGCGAAAGACGGTATGTAGGTAGATACCGGTCCTTTACAGTAGGTATTTCTGTACAGTATTCCTCAAATATCACACGTAGTGTAGGGCAATTAGCCATGAACAAAGCTCTATATTGTTATTGTTATAGTTCATAATTATCTAGAAAAAAATAATTTATACTCTACGCGGACGAAGTAAGATAAAATAGTAATGAAGTCAAACCTTACATTGAATTTTCGAGTATGATGCCAAAAATATAGTTTTAAGAATTTTGGTCAGTTTGTTTGGATGTATGTTCCGGTTTGCACAAAAACGGCTGAACGGATTTGGATGATATTTATTACACGACTGCCCAAAAAAAGGAGTGTTATGTTTTCAGGGTTCATGTATGTATGTATGTTTGTGAGTTTCTTTATTCCACCATAACTTCTAAACGGCTTAACCGATTTTAATGTATGTGGTATTGTTAGAAGCGTTGAACTATTCCGGGTAACATAGGCTAGTTAACATTAAAAAAATATTCCGGTGGGAGTCATAGTTCATAAAAAAACCGGCCAAGTGCGTGTCACACAATGAAGGGTTCCGTAGTTGGGATGAATTTATCCCTAAAAATACAAACTTAACATTGTAATTGAAAAGTATGTTCTTCCATACATCGATATACGCCACGGTCAATTTTCCAACTGAAAATGTAAGTTTGTAATCGCAAAAAAGTATTTTTTATGTGATAAAGCTACAAATTAACAATTTTTGGACTTTTTTCTTTACTTGTGCTGTACGAGACCTTGCTTCTTGCCAAATTTCATGATTCTAGGTCAACGGGAAGTACCCTATAGGTTTTGATTTATGTACGAGATATTTGCATTTTTTTTTATGTGATAAAACTACACATTTACAATTTTAGGACTTTTTCCTATACTTGTGCTGTAACACCTTACTTCTTGCCAAATTTCATGATTCTAGGTCAACGGGAAGTACTCTATAGGTTTTGATTTATTTGCGAGTATCGAAATATGACGCAATAATGTCGCTTATATCGCCGTATTTTTTATTGCGTTGACTTGGAAGCTTGATTTTTTTAGAGCTTCAAGGGACGTATTTGATATTAATTTCAACTTGATACCTCTACGCGTTCCTGAGAAAAAGGGTCTTGACAGACTGACATACAGACAGATGGACAACGAAGTAATCCTATAAGGGTTCCGTTTTTTTCCTTTTGAGGTACGGAACCCTAAAAAACGGTAATAATTTGTTTTTTTCATGAAAATTTGACTACGTATACTATCATCGTCTAGAGCTTGCTCAGTACATAACAAAAATATATAGCAAGCAGTGCACAAGCTGCAAGGGACGACACTGGACAGAGCACATTTTGCGTTTGCAAAAATATTGTTCTATCACTAAAAGGTATAAAATAAAAAACAAATAATTAAAAAAAAAAAAAAACACGCCTGCCATATCAAAAAGTGACCTAAAAAGATGGAAACAAGATAAAAAGAAAACCAGCAAAAATAAATAAATGCAGTCGGAGGCAAATTTTAAGGCGTATGTTACGAATGCCTTAAAATTTGCCTCCGACTGCATTTTCTTGCACGACGGTACTCGTATAAGTGAAATAAAATATTTTGATTTTATCCTCATCAGACTAAACATTGTCAACATCACCAATTACTTACAAGTCAGTTCCACAGCGCTGTGCACAAGTACGTACCTGCACCCTAATTGCATAACAACCTATCAATCACAATCTGAATGATTTTGAAGTATTTTGCGACATATTTTAACAAAAATTGTCTGCTCAACAGCGTAAGTAACGCAATCAATGTTGTTCAACTGTCAAAATGAAACCCATAGCTACTGTACGTGAGTTACGTAATCACTCCGCAGATTCGTAAATTATCAGCTAAACAATACTGATTATTTACTAGGTACTTAGAACAGCGCCTAAAGTTATAATGTGTGTGTCTGCATACATATATTATATGATGGCGATGGGCTGTGTGTGAGTTCGTTGCGAGTGAACAAAGGTAAGAGACAAGATTAGCAATCGTAACACTATTAGCAAGTTTGTTCGTCGCCAATTTTGTACTTGTAGCTTCAGAGCTCTAAAACTAGACGTGTTAGCCTTAGATATTACTTTGTGTCGTAAGGTACATACTATCTACTACCTATTAGTCTCGCTTTGGGACGAGGTATGATAAGGATAACTCATAATAAAATTAGCCACACGAGCAGGTAGTAACAGAGTTGACTGGCTATGTCACGTTATACCTGCTTGAATTTCGCCACCTTTAGAGGCTCATTTGTTAATTTTGTAATGTAAAAACATTTTAAAAAATTGTTAATTATCATCATTCCAGCCGAAAGACGTCCAATGATGGGCATAGGCCTCGCCGAAGCACCGCCACTTCCATCGGTTCTATGCTGCCGACATCCAGCGGATTCCTGCGGCCTTCACAAGGTCATCAGTCCAATTGTGGGAGGCCTTCCGGTCCCGGTGGGAGGTCTTTCGGTAAAATTGATTAAACTATAAAAATAAAATTCTCTTCGTTGGTAAGCGCATCACTTGAAAACGTCTGGACCAATTTGGCTATTTATTGTTTTAAAATGTACGTAATAGTCCGTGATTTTCATGGAAAGAAAAAATAGAAAGGTTTCCCGAAATTTTTTCAAATTCGGTAAAAACTGAAAGTGCCTTTTCTATCAATTTGGACAGCTCAACGTTTGTCGGGTCAGCTTAGTCATAAAAACTTTAGTCTCCCAAAATAACATTTTTAAAACATAATTAAAATGTATGTTTAATACTCATAGTAAGTAGCAGTACGTTTCCCTATTATTTAAAAATAATTCGGTAAACATTCCATAGCAGATATATATTGGATTCTGCACGTCACCACCGCGCTTCCCGCTAATAAATCCCAGCCAAAATGAATATATTCAATATTATATGTCAGACATTTGCATATTATCTATAATAGACAAATCAAACAACCGTGGCTGACTATTATTCACAATATAAAATCGATTCTGAATTAATGTAATCGAGATAAAATATAAATTAACTTCGGTCTGTATTTGAATTTGAAATTAATGTAATGTAATCGTTATAAATCTAATAATTTCAGTTCTAAAAAAGTACATTTTACTAATGGCAATATAATTTTTTTTTTTCGATATGTGCCTAAAGTGTAAGTTATTTCTATTATATAAATCTGCCTAGCCTTATAGTTGGGGTTGGCTTCCGGTCTAACCGGATGCAGCTAATTACCAGTATTTTACATGAAGCGACTGCTTATCTGACCTCCACAACTCAGTTACCGGGTAACATGATACCCCTTGGTAAGACTGGTTGTAAGACTTTTGGGCTTCTAACTACCCGTAACGACTGTCAACGATCTACGAACGACAGCCGGGACCAACGGCTTAACGTGCTTTCCGAGGCACGGAGGATATCTAATGAATGGCCACCTATCCACGGACCGACCGCCGCAAGTTTAGCTTAATCTTCGATCAACCCGTCCGGCTGTTATTATTTAACCACGAGGCGCTCACATACAGTGATCTCTATACCTGCAAAAAATAATATAACCCATCTTTACAACCCTCCCTATACCTATATGAAAGAAAAAAATCACATTTGATGTCTGCTATTAAAACGCAAAGTCAATCTTAAAATTTGGTTCTTCTTATCATGAAAGAAAAATTATTAGCAAGCAGTCTTTCATTCACAAACCATGCTTGCTAAAATAGCATAAAAACACAAATTATAATCCCTTAAAAATATATTTTCGCTTAACTTGCCCAAACCAAAAGCAACAGCCAACACCTGTAAGCCATAAATACTTATGACCCACTAAACTTGATTCATATCAGTCCGAGGTCACCTATAACTTACAAATAGGTCTGATTCGAACCGACGACCCGCAAACTGGCGACTTGCAAACACTGGCGACCCGCCAAATATGAGCACAATCAATAATATGCTACTTTGGTACTGGATTAATTCAATCAGGTTTTCATGCAGCTTGGCACTGAAAGAAGAACTTAAAATGTGGATTTAACGATGGCGACATACAGGGACGGTGCACTGTCCAATAGTTCAATCAAGTTTACTAACAACTTGTGAAATCTATACTAATACTCGTATTATAAAGAGGTAAAATCAGTTTGTTTGTATCTCTAGAACTACCCGCCGGATTTGAAAATAATGTTTTTGCAGTTGATATCCCATTTGAGGAAGGTTATAGGCTATCTAACATCACGCTACGACTCTTAGGAGACGAGCAAAAAGAAAGAACGCTACGCGAAAACGAAGTAAAGCGCGGGCGGGCGATGCAATGCGACGCAGTGGGGCAACAAGAAATTTCACGTGGATGAAATCGCGGACAGAAGCTAGTAGTCTATAAAATAACTACAACTGTAGATGTTTGTTTTCGTCGCTAAGCATCGTTGCTGTGCGACGGTAAGAAAAGTGAGCGTGCCGCTGAAATAACAGGCAAATGCGGTATCTGTTTCAAGTTTATCTTTGTAGCAATGTGTCGGTAATCCTATCAGCATATCAAGTGATGATAATCGCTTTTCAGTTGGCCTGTGTGCTCACCAACATGAAAAATCTGCCGCCTCAGTTTATATCACATTTTAAACTTGCGTCCGTTTAAAACATGTTTTTAGCGCGACACTGTTTTTTACTCTTAACCCGAAAGCGAGACCATACTGTTACCTAGTTCCACTGGAGTTTTAAAAAAAGCATTGCTTTCCACGTTTGGGAATGTGGTTGTTTATCTAAAGCCTTAATGGCTGAACCGTTCGGAAAAATGGCAGCTAAAATGTTTAAAATTCAACCGTGCTTTGTGAATTTAAAGAGGAACACGCTATTTGGAATGCATTTCTTTAAATTTATCTATTGCAGAATGGATGAAAAATCTATTTAGAAATAGATTTTTCATGCATTCTGCAACACAATTGACAATTTTCATAAATTAGAATTTATGAAAATTGTGATATCCTAGTTCAGGGTTTTTACAAAATCACACTGCAATCTATGCATAACAATTTACCATCACCCTCTAATAGATGGCGCTATTATCAAAAAAATTTACCTCGACTTCCTCCCACTAAATCTTCCTAAATGAAAACGTTTTCTACAAAGAGCTTTTAGTGAACGTAATGAACCGTCAAACTTGAACGTGAATACATTAAAAATAATCCCAGTTTACACACGTAAGCCTCATTTACTCGGCTCGGCGGTAAATGGGACACTACATCATTTTCAGCAGACATTTTCAGAATAAAATAGGTATTATAGCCGTAATGTATTTTGATAATTCGCTCGAACGACTGCGGCATTTATTTTGTTTGAGCAAAATATCTGTATATTTCTTTCTTTATGGTTTTGCTTTCTTCTATTTGTATGTCTGTAATGTGTGTCTAAATGCTTAACTGTTCTTGGTAAATAACTACCTAAATTCTGACACTTCCTAAGTGCGAGTTTATGTGGGTTTTTCTTATTAGAACTTTGGTACTGCTAAAACATAACTGCAAGCCGTGTGCTAACCAGTGTTTCCTTGCAGTAAATTTTTAAAATAAATTATTGCCATCCTTAAATCTTTCTCCTCCTCTTTTAGTCCTTCTTGCTTATCCTGACAGCTATATAATTACTTTTCTACTGTCCAGATATTGTCACGGAAGAAAACATCGCCATTTCTTTCCCATAACTGACTTTCAGTTCTTCCCTAAACTTTTAAAATAAATAGAAACATTTATACTTCTCGTGTTTGGGTTCAAATTAAACTCCCTTTTGGATATGACACCCTGTGAACCCCGTAAGAGGAAAACCGCTCTCACGTAAGAAAATTCCTGTTACCAAAAAGTTCCCATGCACACCATACCAACTCTTTGCCAACTGCCATTTAGATAATCCCATGCCACAAGTTTGTGTTAGTCAGGGAACTTTTCTATTTATTCGTATCTTTGAATTAAGGCTTTGACCTCATTTATTTACAGCGTGTTCTGGCTTCACAGTCTTAATGAGTTTTGCCATTATAATGGTTTCAGGTAATTTTCTATAATTTTAAATTTACTATATATATTTACATGGACCAACAAGTTAAACTACATATTTTTGTATTTAGCCCTATTAAAACCTAGCAATATGAGAGCAGGATATGGTTCAGCCTGATAGGCAGCGCCTTTTTTTTTTGGGTGGGTTGCGAAATATGAGCTTTTTTTTTTTTTTGGGTGGGAAATTATCAAATAACTTCTCCCGCTATGGGCGGAGCGGAAGGGCGTGTCAGACTTGATGACCCTTTGGGACGCGTTCAACCGCTGGGCTGGTCGCAGCCTTAAAGAACGCGCCCACACCGGTGCCCCGTAAAGGGCCATGGACCGCACGATCCCCGCGTAGAGCCTCCGGCAGGAGGCGTTTGGACCCCCTAGATTGGGCAGGAGCCGCTTCAAAGCAGCCCCGGCCCGCTCCAGTCTGGGAGCCAAACGTCGAAAATGCTCCACGAAGTTCCACCGGCTGTCGAGGACGAGTCCCAGGTACTTCATCGTCGACTCGACGCCGATGTGAACCCCGCTAAATATGGGCTACAATTATGCATTAATTACTTTCCATTAGTTAAGCGTATAAGTCGGTGGTTGGTTTTCAAAGGACTACCAAATACAATGAATAAGAAGTCAAACTAATAGTACAGGTAGTTATTTTGTTGGTCACTACTTCAACGAGCCTGTTCTGTATATAACCCATGATTGGACGCATTTAGCAGTGAATGTCTGAGTACGCTCGCTAAGTCGGCACGCGATTGGCTGTGTCGTACCACGAGGTGCTGGACGTCATTGCGAATAGGCGACGCGCGCGCCACCTGAAGGAAGCTTGGCGTGCGCATGGAGCCGACAAGTCTGTCGTCGCCATTGACCCAATGAAGTGTCTAATTTTGACTCCGTGAGTGTAAAATAGATAAAACAGGAACAATTGTGCATTACCGTGTGGTGTCACTCGTGCCAAGCTCAGCGGTCAACAGTCGAATTAAAAGACCGTTTCAGATCAATTGGGAGCCAGCCGCAGCGGGAGAAAAGGTGAGTCGTACTCAGTCATCTCTCTGTTGAATTATTTCTGGATTGGGTGAACGGCTACCTCCGTTCATACAGAACAACCTCAATTTCAATCTACAACCAGCGTATCTTACAGTCCACTCCTCTAGTCCACAGAGCCTAGTCCTAACCCTCTTGTCTGTCCAATTTCTATTAAAACGGCACAAAAAATATGAGGTCAACAAAAAGTTATTTTTAGTTTTCGTTGCAAGAAAGTCAGCGATATTTTTAGATCGCTAAGCTGCCAGTGAAAGTCAAGAAGCACTCACCAGAGTAAACAGCTGATAGCAGCTCCTGAAGTTGAGTGCTGTGAAACTAAAAGCATATTTCTTAAAACTAAATATTTTTGTGCTGTTGAAGGAAACAGCTTATATTAAGTACAATCTTGTTAAACTACAGTTTAGGTATAGGTACTTATTGTGGGTTCAATGTTAAGGGTTTTACGCCAAAAATAACATTGAAAAAAGTTATCAAGTCATTTTTTCTGGTTTTAAGAATTGAGGAGCAATGGACTTGTTTTTGGCGAATTATTTAAATATTTATTCTTACAAATAACTATCTTTACAATTATCTTAAACCTAATTCAATAGTGTGACTATCAACTAACATTATTATATTAGATATATTTAAACGTACTACCTAGTACTAATACTTAAATGTAATAATAATAACAGCTTACGTCTCTTTACAGATAATTACGTACCACTACAAGATTAGAAGTTAATATTCGAAAATCAGCGGAAATAATTATAATTAAAAATCAAAATTGATCACCCTAAAAAAACGTTAATGTAAGTAAACGTTAAAAATACCTGGAAAATTATTTTAACGTAAAAAATTACCGAAAAAAAAATCTGTTTAAGGTTGCTTGAACGCAATAGTCATTAATTTTAATTGCCCAGCAATGGGGAAGTGACTCATTTGTTACATATAGTTAATAGGGGAGGGGAAGCAATCACGCCCTAATTATAGGGAACACAGTTTAGTTGATTTATAGTTGTTATGGAGTAATGAGTTTGAGGGCAGTTTTGAAGGAAAAGAAAGAAAAACAAAAATGAAAGAAAATACGTTTATTTGCAGTAAACATAACGCAAAGAAATAAAAACACAAACACGAAATAACAAGTTGAGGGAAAATTGATTTGAAGGACTGAAGTGCCCTGAACGTTGGGTAATTTGGAAATATACTACACATAGTTAAGTTTTGGTGGAAGTAGTTGTGATTCATGATAGTAGGCGGTGGATCAAAATAAACAGGGAGGCTCCTGCACACATTTTTTCATCTATACTTTCACAATGAATCGACATAAAAACCGATCCCACAAAAGGAAACGAAAATGAACTCAAAAACCATAAATTATTGTTTGTTGGGTTGCTAAGTTAAGTTTAGTTTTAAGTCTTTACACTGCAATTATGCTGTTAGGTCGAGTGCTTGCAATGCCGAACGTTTAGTCCTTGGTTCTATTCCTAAATCAAGTAAAATGGAACTTTCATTTGTTTTGGAAAAGCACATTGATATTTAAGGCGCTGACAAGAGGCAAATGATAAAAGTAGGCTTTTCTTAAACAAAAAAAAATGCCAAAACTATATAGTTTGTGGTAGCGGAAAAAGTATATGTTATTCTCGAACATATTTCTCAGAACTTGGTTGTTACCAAAATACGTTTAGAAAAAAAATCTCGATACAAATTAACGGTAAACTAACCCTTTACTTTAAGTTTCAATCCAAAATATCCGTATTAATTATCAACGTAAGGTTGGTATTTAATTAATAACAAGAACGTCTTATTTATATGCAGAACTTTTTTTTTTTTTTTGATTACTCAACTCATTTTTGAGTAAATAGATAACTGCTTCAAATTTGCAATAAATTACAAGCGTTGTGTCATCGCACTTCTCTTTCGTTTGTATGCAGTTTGACAGAGACAGCGGTTTAGCTGTTGTCGGCATCTTAATAGTGATCAATGGTAATGAGCAACAAAATCTACACCTAACACCTCCTAACACAATGAAATAGGGTGTGTAGGAAAAATAATGAATCATGTTACGTACCAAATAATAACATACGCACCTAGGTTATAGTTAATACAAAACACAACAACCTCTAGGTCTATACTCATTACTAGTTTTAACAACCTCTGGTCCTTAATATGTTTGTGTGCGAATAATTACCGACGGTCAACTTTAATTAGGTAACAATCTAGACTAATTACAGTTTTCAACTAGCTTTGGTACTTTTGTAATTCTTGTGGAACCATTTTATTTTTATTGCTAAACTTATCGTGTAGTTTCTGTTGTAAAAGACCTTGTTACTATTTTCGAGCATGCAATAGTGTAATGTTAGTAATAAGCATAATCTATACTAATATATAATCACACTAATATTATAAAGGGGAAAGTTTGTGAGTGGGTGTGTGTTTGTTACTTCTTCACGCCTAAACGGCTGGACCAATTTTGATAAAATTTTGTATGGAGGTAGCTGACACCCTGGATTAACATGCTTTTTATTCCAATATTCCTACGGGATCGACACTTACGCGGGTGAAACCGCAGGGCGCAGCTAGTCACACTAATATTATAAAGGCGAAAGTTTGTGTGTGTGTGTGTATATTTGTTACTTCTTCACGCTCAAACGGCTAGACCAATTTTGATAAAATTTTGTATGGAGGTAGCTGACACCCTGGAATAAGACATAGGCTACTTTTTATCCCGATATTCCCACGGGATCGAGACTTACGCGGGTGAAACCGCGGGGCACAGCTAGTTTAATAATAAATCTATTATCCTAACTAATATTATGAATGCGAAAGTAAGTTTGTTTGTTTGTTACCTTTTCACGCCTAAACCACTGAACCGAACATCCTGAAATTTTGCATATACGTTGTCAGGTATACAGAAACGGACATTAGGGTACTTTTCATCCCGAAATAAAATACTGTGCCTGAGGAAAACAACAATCAAGTTCTTATGATAATAGATGGCACCACGTGTCTTTCGAATCAGGATTGAATTGTGTTATGGGATGTATTTAATAGCACTTTAAATTTCAAAAAGCAGAGTACAAGCCGAAATGATTGTCAAATTCTAAATTAATGCGAGCGAAGCCACGAGCAAAAGCTAGTAGTACTATAAATTGTTAACTTTTTTTCTTTTCCAAAAATTAATATCGAAGCGAAGAAGATGCTGCTATAATAATCATTTGCGATTCTATTCCACGAGTACTCGTACTTCCTGTGTATTTCTACGTTTAAAATCTCTAAAGGTTGTAGAATATTTCTCTATACTATATGTGTATACTATATTTAATCTCCGGCACTAAAACATAGCATATTCGTAGTTCTTCCGTAGCGACAACGTATTAGTTCTACGAACAGTCGTAGCGAGAAATTGATCGAATTCTGGGTACGAGTATGCTTTTATTGGGCTGTAAACTCAATTTTCCCGATAATATTTAGCCCGATGGTTTGTAGTTGTAACTGAGTTTTCTGAGTATTCAGAAACATAGTATTCTCCGCAATAAATGGGCTCGATTTAAAATTATATATATTACATATTTCTTTGAAAATGAGTTTTAAGTGACGCTGCAATTAAAAGTCTTCATTTTCCTTAATTATTTATTATGTCTATGCAACGATGCGTAAGCGGAGCGCGGCCTGGGGCGCAGCGTGCGCGGCGGCCAGCAGCGAGCTGGTGCTGAGAGCGGACAGGCCAGGCTGGCCATACGTTAGACGCTGCAGCGACTGCACGTCACCTACAGTCGTCGGTCACTAATTTAAGTGTTGATAGTGCGGTGGTTTTAGTTTTGTATTGTATTGTAAAGCTAATATATTGTCCGTTGTTTGTATAATGTATTAAATATTGTGTATGAGTCATGCAACTTGAGTGAATACATGAATACTAAAAATAATTTTTAAAAAATTGTGCCGTCACGCGACATCTGGCAGATGTGAGACATCGAAATTATGTACACACTACTGGCAATACATCGCCACGGCATGCGTCGCCCCGCCAGCAACTTACTTGCGTGCGGCTATAGATGTTTCGGGATCCTGCCGTTTTGCCGAAAAGATTTTGCCAAATTTTCTTTACCCAAACAAATTTTAGCAATCTTTTTTTATACCATTGCAATATTTCGAATGATTTTAGTACGCATATTTTCATTTGGTCAAATTTTTACTTGGCAAAATATTACCAAGTATAATGTCATTATGGCATTTGGTCTTTAATCAAATGATTTATTACAGCAAACAATCTTCAGACAATAAACGTTTTTGAGCGAGCGAAGCGAGCAGTGCCGCGGTAGCGGCCGGCGAGTGCCAGACACGACTTGCATTAATAGAAAAAAAGATATTGTTTTTAGTAGGTTACCCGGAACATAACCATTTAGATTAGGTTAATTTCTTTTTAAAAAAAAAATGAGTAGGTTAAAACTGTGACCTCCTACGCACGAGCCGAGAGAGCGAAGCGAGCGGTGCCGCGGCAGCGGCCGGCGAGTGCCAGAAACGACTTGCATTAATAGAAAAAAGAGATTGTTTTTAGTAGGTTACCCGGATCTGAACTATTTAGATTAGGTTAATTACTTATTTATATTATTATTTGATTTTGCGTAAAAACTGTTATTTCAACTGAAATATTTGACTAAATAAAAAATGTTAAAAGTACTAGTTGGTAAACAAGTTATAGTTTAAACGTTAATTTGTCAAACATTAGGTTTGCGTTACAATTGTTTGTGAATAGATTTTTTGCTAAGTAATAATTTGGCAAATTAAATTATGCGAGAAATTTTTTGGGAAGTGAAAATTTTTCAAATTCCTTTCGGTCAAACAAGGGAGACCCAGATGTTTCACATCAATAAAATGAACTAAACTACAGTTCGACTAATCCTGATGCAACTGAAATTATTACAACTATAATAACTTGTCATTTATTTACAACCACCTACTAAACTGTATGCCACCCAAAAACAGATTACATAAGCTCTAAATACATGTAGTTAAGCGATGCTACGCGCCTCGTAGCGGTTGTGGCGCTCGTAGCACTTGTAACTATGTAATATTGTAGCACTAACGTGGCGTAGCACATAACGTTGAATCAGTGCTACGAGCGAGGAAACTATTTGATGAGACTTCGCGAAATGGTTTGAACTGTTCCTACTAGGTTTTATGGATCTTTAGTCTTATTGTACCCACGTTGTAACGCTTTAAATACATAACGTACGTTTTTTAAAGGCTTGAAAAATGTTAAACAGTATTTTCGTATACCTACAGTATTTTTTATGTACTGCAGACTCAAGTTTTCGATTAAATCTGATTGCAAAAAACATGAATCATGTAAAAAGTGATTTTATCAAAGTTCTTCCTACGAAAATAATGTTTTCTAGCATTACATAAAAAACTAGGTCAGAAAGTTACATTTTTAAAGTAGTGACCAATCAAACAAATATTTTTATATATAGACAAGCCGCTGCCGAAAATTACAAACTTCTATACAAACTTTCATCTCTTTTTAGGGGATGAATTTTCAAAAACCCTCCCTTAGTGCTCATTTCGCTATATATGAAACTCAAAATGTCATGTTGTCCAGCGCTGTGCGTCGTTTTTCAGTGAAGGAATTAATGAATTGAATATTTCTAATATGTAGATATTTGTATCCATAAATTACAATTTACCATTCAAATTACCGTGTGGTGCCGGACTTAAAGAATAGCACCATCCTATTTCTTCCCGTGGGTGTCGTAAAAGGCGACTAAGGGGCCGACTAACTGGAGAATGGGCAGCAGCGTTCTCTATGTATTTTATTTTTTTACCGCGATCGCCAACCCGCCTACCAAGCGTGGCGATTATGGCAATCCCCCGTTTGGGGGAGGCCTATGTCCAGCAGTGGACGTCTTTCGGCTGAAACGCAGAATAATACAAATTACCTAAAAAGAAAGCCTAAAAAATGCATTTCATATCTTTGCCGCCAATAACAACCATCTCATAAGTCCCGCTACGTACGAGTACGAGTACGAGTACGAAGGATACATTTCATCCTGTTGACGTCGTTTAAGTTATCATTTAAGAGGGCGTCCAATTTTCTGCGTCGTCACCGACTCGTTTTTCATATGGCGAGGGTCTGTGACGTAATTTGTGTTGTGTGGCAGGAATGTGAGCAAAAGGTTAAGTTGGAACGAATTTTAAATTAATGGCAATGGTATTGATGTTAAGTAACTTGATTTATTTTGTACTGGTGCTTGTTTGGTGATTTTTATGGAGTTTTCTTGAAAATCATTTTATATTGCAGTGTGTGTGATCGTAGATTGAATGTACATTGCAAAACAAAATGGAAAATCTTAAAATAAACCGTGGAATTGATTTTAAATGCAACTCGAAACATTAAGTCCCAGGTCCATATGCACCATTGATTTTAGACTACCCATCAACAATTTACGAGCAGCCTAGCTGTCGTCATCACCCACTGCTGCTAATAATCCATCAATTCCAAATAACCAATACCACCGTGCAAACAGATTCGCGCTCCACAAAGCACGACTAACTAAAAAGAAATTGAATACTCATAAGTCATTTCATTGTATATTGTATTTCTTTAAGTTACACAACGGAGATCTCATACACCACCTCCTCACACACCTATGACGTCACTCTGCTAACCTTCTGTCCTCCCCGCACAGCGCTGCGGTCGCTTTCAATTCTTTCCAGCGTCACGCTCCAGGTTTTTTGAATATTAACATGAATGCTCTCCACCACCGCGCACCGAGATGCGCCGCATCATTACTGTAAGAGCTCTAAAATTAATATTCTGTAATAATGTCATATAAGCTGGTGATATAAATTAAATTTTAGAAAGCGGATTTTTAAAGAGCTGATGTTGTAGTTTTAAAGAAGATATCGCTTCTGACGTTTGAGCTTATGATAAGCGTTCATCTAATTTTCAATCACAGCTCCGTTTATCTTACTTAAAGTTAAGCTATCGTATTCCACGTTGACTTCTCGCACGTTTACAGGTGGCTTTATTGATGTGGAATTTCCACCTGACTTTTTCTGACGTTTTCCCTATGATGTCTAATTCTGTGCCCTCTGCTGCTAAAATTACAATTTCATTAAACATTCGAATGTTGGTCAGTGGAGTCATTACGTAGTTATTACCCACCTTCCTGGCTAATATTTTTACCTCAATATGACAAATTCTCTTATAAGCAGTGATACGAGAGAATAAATAGAGCTGTTTTGCATTAAAACAAAACAGTTATTAAGTTATGATAAAACACATAGCATTTGTTTGAAGACAGCAGTCTTAGATTTTACCTTATAAATATAATAAATTTCCTCTTCGTTACCTGTGATCTTTCACTATGGAAGAACTCTCAGTGATTTATGGTTACGGCAAGCTGGATCTGTCACTGTCAAGTGTCAATCATAGAAGTCTTCAAAACTCAACAGCAACCACATTGCTCAAATGCTATGAGTTTTTCGTGACATAATAACTGTTTTGTACTACCGATAGCTATTAATAGCCTGTGGCCACCATATTAACTCTTAGCTAACCAGTGGAGTAACTTGTTACCGTTTGTCCTGGTCTGCCCCTATCAAATGTTTTTCTAACGAAACATTCCCTTACAAGAATAGCAAAATTTTGGTGTTAATAAGCTGTAACCGAAAACAAAATCTATTTTTTAGAAGTGTTGATATTATTATGTTCCTTTCTAACTTGCCTGCAGGTGGGGCCTTGGAATTGATAGAGATACTCAAAAAAAGCCTACATATTCTAACTCATGATTGAGATTTAGAATTGACATAAGAAATTCACTTGTCACCCAAGCTTTGTTAGGACCCACAGCCTCCGAGGCAGAAATCAAAAATTTACTTTTCCATAACAAGAATGACGATACTGAGTTGGCTACTGCTGCAAATTTGCAGGAAACTGAAAAAATGCCAAAAGGGAGTGCTGTCAATTCCCACACTTTTCATGGTTTTAAAAGACTTTCGGGAGTCGTTGGTGTGAACTATTTCATGAACAGCTACACTTCATTAACATAATTATCATCGCTTCTGTTTTACTTTTTAGTAATAACAGAATGTAAACCGCATAAATTAATATTATGGATATAATAGAAATTTGCATTAATTATTTTGACTAATAGCTTAGCTTTCTCAAAATATAATTGTTCTGAATATTAATATTTTCAGTATTTGATTTCCTGTTATGATCTTCAGTATGAACAGAAATCGGTTTGCAGTCTTTCGTCCCCAAGTTTTTTCATGTTTCTTTAGGCAGCCTGAATCTTTTCAAAAGTATGAATCTTGGCATAGTTATTTTAAAATAAACGAACTATTTCATATAAAAACAGCTAAACAATATATTCAATTCAATTCACATATTTTATTTCAGATAAATTACAGTCGGAATATATTATAATTCCATACATGATTATTAATTTTTAACAATATAGACACACAATGACAAAATACACACACAATGGCACAACAATGGAAACATTGGATTAGGACCGGACTACTCGTACATGACAGTAGTTTTGTCCAATGCTCCATGAAGGAGCAATCCACATCCATTCTCCCTACAATAAGCTGCAGGAAGCTGTTGGGGCTGCCCCGTATGCGGCGCATCAATTGTTTTGCGATGTATCACTTGGAAGCTATAAATTATATTAATATTGTCAGTTTGAAATTGTTTAGTGGCTGTAGTACTATGTTCTATTTCTAATAATTTGGATAAAGCAATGGCCCTGATGGTTCTGGTTCTAATCAAAACTATAAAATTTCCTTAATTATTACAAAATACAGCAAAAAAAAAACACAGTATAGTATAATAATTATATTGTTGTTTAAATATTTATCATTTCATATTAGTTATAAAACTTATGTCATTTTTAATTAGTAATTTTTATGCTCTATTTGCAGATTAGTTCATAAGAGGTGCTGAACCTCTTTAATGTAACAACTGCACATGAAAGCAATTAACTATTTTAATTTAAATACTACTTCCAAAAGGGAATGTAGAATACAATCCTAGTGGGTGGGTTGCTGCTCAAATAACAATTCTCTGTAGACCTTGCTGTAGCAGCTCGCTCCGAGCTGCTACAGCAAGGTCAAAGTTCTGCTCTATATCTACGTAGTTTTGACTTCCCTCCGCGGGAGCTAAATAGTCTTCAGTTTTGTGTAGTGGCATAAGTACCCATTTACTTCTAATTTAGTGTGTGAAGCACACTTTAGGGGTGGGTGAGCATAAATTTAAGGTTTTCACGGATTGCTTTTCATGACGAAATGTAATAAAAACCTTTGTACAAAAAAAAATAACCGACTTCCAAAAAAACACTACAAAGTGAAAAATAACTTTAATTTCGGAAGTCGGTGTCTTTGGATCTGTATTTTAGTTTTATGCCACCAACTTCCGAAATTACTTCTGTTGTATTAACTTCCGAGCGATGGAGTTATGCGCGAACAAACATAAAAAAAAATACACACATCCGAATTGAGAACCTCCTCCTTTTTTAGAAGTCGGTTAAAAAACTGCTTGAGTCATTTTAACTCCTCAAGAAATTCTGTATTTCCTTTGGGAATTACTACCTAATCATCATATTTTACACTGAAATTGTTACACGACCGACTTCTTCCTCCGACGATAAAGAGCGTTCTTCCTCACTATCGCCGCTCAGGTTTGCTACAAACGGTTGCTCTACGAAGGCGACGGGGCGACCACGTATATAAGTAAGCCCTACTTTATAAAATATAAAATATTAACTCTGCCTTTACATTTTAGACATTGTCATGTTTGTGAAATCAAACCTACACTTATTTCCACGTCAATCAGAAGTGGTCGATCACAACCGAAGTAGACGCGATGACAGTATTCTCCGTCTACATAGATAGAAAACCGCATTACTGAACAAGAGTGTTTTCTGTATGGCCCCTAAAATTTTCAATAAACTCCCAAAGAGTTATAAGGCGCTTAATGTCCGTCAATTAAAAAATAAATTAAAGATACTGCTAGAAGGGAAAGCATACTACAGTATTCTAGAATTTCTTAATGGCAACATCTAGTACCTAATATTATCAATACATCTTTGACATAATCTGTACATACAGCAACATATTATTGCTATGATGATAATTTTAATTGATATTTAGTAATTGTTTCGTAGTTATGGCCATATGTTTAATTTTATTCTTAACAAAATTGACATTTATTATTTATTATTTTGTCCTTATGTAATTGTAATACTTATCCAATAACTTTTATTAGGAACTGAAATTTAAATATTTGTACGCCACTATGGCCAAACATGACTGCTCTTAAACTACAACGTATTTAATAACTTGCATGCTCTGTATGTGTACTCATGTTTCCACTAATAAAGAATCTTGAATCTTGAATGTGAGCTTTCGATCTCCATTTCGCTATTTCACTAACTTACGATCTGCTTAACACTGTACATCACTTACCGCAAGCACTATTATTCACTTTCTATAAAGTTTTACTTGAAATTATTAATTTTCTAAGAAAATTAACAAGAGATTTTTTTTCTGTACGTTGGCGGCAAAATTCTTAGACAGGTAACGAACAGTGAAGGTAAGTATGTTTATTCTTATTTTAAAAGGTAGGTAAAACCTAGACTACTTTCTTCAAACAAATGCCATTTCTTTTGATGGAAATATTATCATCTGCCTAGCCTTTTCCCAACTTTGTTGGGGTCGGCTTCCAGTCTAACCGGATGCAGCTGAGTACCAGTATTTTACACGGAGCGACTGCCTATCTAACCTTCACAATCTAGTTACTGGGTAACACGATACCCATTGGTATGAATGGTTGTCAGACTTTCGGGTTTCTGACGACCCGTAACAACAATTTTTTTGAAGGAAACATAATAAGATGATTTGAAATAGGAGACTCATTACCACACCAAGGTCGTTTTTTTTTTTTGTAGAACAGATAGCTGTGCTGCTGGGGAGTTTGTTACGCCACTTCTTTTTCCCAGCTAAAGCACTAGGAAGTGGTGAAGGACGGGCGTTTTGGAGGACTGACTTAAGTAATTTTGACGTTCTAAAAGTGCTAATTCTCAGCCTGGTTTAAATAAATGACTTTTGCTTTGAATATCCTATTATCGTATAAATAGCGGCTGACAAATAATAAGTGTTCGAATATAATGAGGTATTTTACTGAAAAACATCTTTTCAGTTTCCAGTCGAGTAGGTTTTTACGAGCCACTGGCTCTTCAGTATTTATGTACATAACGTTATGTAGCAAATAATATGGAATCATTGAGTATTTATGAGAAGGGGTGGAGGCATTGATACGGTTTCCTGCGACGCTTTTTGAAGTTATAATATTTTGCACTGTTGTTTATGCTTATTTAATAAATGGTATAAACCCAGTGTTCATTTCCTTGAAATTGAAAAAAAGGAATTTTCTATAGGTTACAGCTGTGCATTAATTTATGCGTTCAAAGATAATTTAACTTTCAATGTGATCGTAGAGTATAAAGTTTAAGAATATTCGTTTGATCAAGGGCCTTTTGATGTTCAATACACAAAATTACAAATGCCACTAGAAAAGTATCTACATTAACTTATTCAATCGAAGCACCTACTTATAAAGTTTAGCCGTGAAACCAATATTACCCAGAGTTAGAAAGTTATGACTGTTTTTTGCGCGCTGGCAACACTAGTGACAGGTTGTGATAAAACGACCTAGTCAAAGTCAAATTATTTATTTCAAATAGGCACATAGATGGCACTTTTGAACGTCAAAATTTACAAATAAAATAAAATTGATTCTAGTCGCCCCTTCCAAAAGGTAGCTTCGTATGGAGAAGAATGGGCAAGAAACTCCACCGTTACTCTTTTAAAATGTTTTACAATATTTTGTATAGGTACATCAATTATATAATGATATGTGAAGACGATGCACCTAGAATAAAATTACTATACCACAATAGGTAAAAAGAATTAATAATGAAGCAATGACAGATAAATTAATTATGTGATAGATACATGGTGCTCACATATTTACAAACATTGTAAAAAAAAAAAAAGTTTTCCTAAAAAAATCTGTATGTGAGTTAAGGTAATCACAGAGTGTAAAATAAATGTCATAAAAATAATAAAATATACAATTAAAATAGCAATCAGTTAGATTTTGTCTAGACTCTAGATTGTCCTATGGAGCTGGACCAGCATGTTTCCAAGCGTTCTTATCCTGGATATAATCCTCTAATTTGTAATAAGCTTGTTTACAAAGTGTACTTTTTATATGAGTTTTAATTTTTCTTTCATTTAATTGCAATATATCACAAGGTATTTTGTTGTAACATTTAACACAGTACCTCATAAAATATGTATGTACTTTAGATAATCTGAAACATGGCTGATCTATTTTATCTTTAATCGTAGTTAAATTATTAGTAAATTGTGTTTATTTTGTGTAAAAAATATCTTTATCCTTAGAATCTAAGAAGAACGTGTCTCACTCAGTGTTCGTGCCGTGTTTTTGTTGTGATAACACATAAAAATCGATATTTCGATAAGTTATCTACCGGCAGTCAACGTTTGGATTTCGAATTTGAATTCATCGAACCCGGGGAGTATTTTGTTTTCAAACTATTCAATAATTTAGTTTTATGGACACACTATACATTACTTGTAAACACTGCTCAGAGTTCTGAGCTACGTCCAGTACATACCAGCGGTCGCCAGTTTGGTTTTACGAAAGCTAGGTCGACCACTGACGCAGGAGTAAAACTGATCAGTCATATTATGGAATCCTGGGAGAAATCCCAGGATACCATTGTCATTTTCTGTGACCTGTCAAAAGCGTTTGATTGCGTTATTCACAATACACTGATCTGTAAATTACACCACCACGGAATTCGTGGACAAGCTGTTGTTATTGTTTTTCTATCAAACAGGCAGCAGAAAGTAAACGTTAACGGGGCGACGTCCTCGGGGTCTCTAGTAAAGATGGACATGCCTCAAGGTTCAATTCTTGGCCCTTTCCTATTTCTAGTTTATATTAATGATCTTCCTTACATGATGGCTAGCTTATCGGATATAACTCTATTCGCTGATGAGACTTCCTTTATTTTTAAAATAGAAAGGATACGGATGTTTGCAGCTAATAATCTCTTACTAAACTCAAACAAAACAAAATGTCTTAAGTTCTCATTACCAAATGTACCCCAAGTGGGTCTAAATTTAAACCTGATGGCCCAGAAACTAAATGCTGTTACGGAAATTGTATTTCTAGGAATTACTCTAGATTCGAAATAGCAATGGCGTGCCCACATAAGAGCTCTTTCAAGTAGATTAAGTTCAGCTGCATATGCAGTAAGAACAATAAGGCAGTTGACTGATATAGCCACAGCTAGGCTAGTGTACTTTGCTTATTTCCACAGTATTACTCGTATGTCTTATGGCAATCTGCTGTGGGAATCGGCAGCTGGCGTAGAATCAATTTTCATTTTACAAAAGAGGGCAATCCGTGCTATCTGTAGAATGGGTCCTCGTGAGTCCCTTAGAAACAAATTCAAAGAAAATGTACTAACTCCGCTTTCTCTTTTTAACTTAGCATGGAGTTTATTTTTTCGCAAAAACTTGGGACTTTTCTAAATAAGAAGCGATTTCCATAATATGAATTTAAGTAGTAAACACGAAATTGTGATACCCAAATTTAGATTAACTGAAACAAGCAAGTCATTTCTTATAAACAGTATCCGTTTTTATAACAAGTTGCCAAAGTCTAGAACTTAGCGATAGAAAGTTCAAAACCCACATCAAACGTATCCTTATCAAAAAAGCATATTATAACATTAAATACTACGTTAAAGACAAGGAAGTTTGGCAATAATTTCTTCTGTACATGTGGCTTCCCTGGTACCTCATTAACTGCATAATTATGTAAATATCTATTAACTGCTCCCAGATGTTTATTTTTATATTATTTTTTATATACTTCCTTGACATAATCTTTTCATTATTTGACACTTACTTTGAAATACCTACAACTTTAATTTAAAATATTTATTAGTGGCTTTCATGGTCAGGATATTAATTCAGATTTGTTACAGTTGTAATGGCAATCATTTTGGTTTAAATATGTCAGAATTTGGTTTAAATAGGTTTTTATTTTTATTATTATAAATAGATTATTTTTAATTTGTGAATGTGAGAACGTTGTAGGCTTAATAGACTGTAGATTTGTAGACTATTTTCTATTTTTTTAAGTACCTGGTACTTGTAAGTTGACGGCCGTACACTGTCCTCCCATACCTATTAACTGTAATTAGAAAACATTGTAAAACCCCATTATTTTTAAAAGAGTAACCGTGCACCTAGCTTCTGACGTTTTATAAGTGCCCAATGTAGGTTTATGTGAAATAAAATATTTTGATTTTGAACACAATTCATTAAAAAGTAACGCCTGTATTCCCCAAAGATTTAAGCGGAAGTGTACACAATCATTTCTCCAATTTAAGTTTTAAAACAAATACTTAAATAGGTTAAACAAATAAAGTCACAACAGCCTTGTTCTATCAACACAGCAAGCTCTAGTCGTTGTTACCTTTTAGCGTTTAACCTTTGCACTATCTGTAAACGTTCCCTAATAGACGTTTACACTGAATACTGTTAAGAACCTTTACAAAACTATTCGTTTGTTTCTCTGTCCTCTCTAAATGAGCGGTTTAAAAAATGAATTTAAAACAAATGAGATGTACATAGCGTTGAATTTTTATATTTACGCTATTTTGTTTTAAAACAAAGTTTTTGTTTTGTATTCAAGATGAATTAAATTCGCTCCAAAAAAAATCCTTCAATTAGTTAAGCCATTTGTAAAATAGTTCATATCAAGGAAAGTACTATTTCAGCCTGTTTTTATTGTTAATCATTTTCATCGTATACATATTATGTCTGTATACAGTTAAAAACATTACCACTACCAAAAAATCCGTTCGTAATTAAGTATCGGAGCTGTTTGGGATTGAAACCCTCGGGCCGTGGGGTCCAAATGCTCAAGGTCTCTTTAAGGAAATCTCGAAACGGCTGGTTGTTTGTTAATAGTTTTAGTTAAGATAGGATATAATATTGGTATTTTTATTTATTAATTAGGAATAAGTTGTTATTTAAGTACATATCACTTTAATTCTGAATTTATAAAAAAACAAGAACCACTCCATTCCTAAAGTTGCATAAATATTTCTAACGAAATCACAACAAAGCCTTTATTATCGTCAAAAGAAATCACATTCCAATCAGAAGCTCTTCATTAACATCAACAAAGATATCAGAATGGCACAAAAAGTACCGTTGCCACTTCATTAGCGGTGACGTCATCACAGTAAGGTCCTCCCATTGTTAGAGTAAGAAATTGCTCACCGGTTAGAAAGAGATTTTTTGAGTTTTTTGTCGGGTAGTCGGATATTTTTTTACTTACTGCTTGAAGGTGTTGGAATTTATCTTTGTTGTGTGAGGATTACATTGAACCTTTTGTTTAAAGAATTTATACTGGTGTTTGGTGTATTGTTAATAAATTGTTATTCCTAATTAATTTAAAGCCTATATTGGTACCTATACGATACATGGTACATTCACGTTTCACAAGTACTGTGTTATGTGATGTGTTATAACTCTACCTACCCCTTCGAGGAATACGGGCATGCGATTGTCGAAATCATTAATTTGCTCTACCTGCTGCTTTGATTTGTTAAATTATTTATTGTATATGTGCCCCTTTTATAAGTAAACGATTATTATGACGAGTATAAATTAATGTTCACTTCTTAGTTAAAATGGTGATTATTTTTTTGTATTAGAATTAATTGTTTTATTATATAACAATATATCACGCAACGAAGTATTTACACTAGGTACTAAATTAAACGAATAACTAACTAAGTAATCGATCAGTCGGCGACAAATTTCCTTAAAAAGGAGACACGCACTCGGGCCCTATGACCTTAAGATTACAGTATTTGCGCCTCTTGAGGGTCTCAGCAGCCGCAGCAGCGGCGCCAGCATAGCCAGCCATGCTTGTAACATCAGATGGCGCAAGAGTGTAGACACAGGCTGTGTCCCACACTAGGGGCCTACCCACCTTCCAAGGCAATAAGGTCATGCCGCCTGGTCTCTTCCATCGTCACGTACCAAGCCGTTTGGTTCTAATACTGCTGGTACGTGACAAGGGCTCGACGAATAATATCGTTGTTGCTGGCGTGCCCTGCTATGCAACCTGCGCTCCTGCAGCAGGCTTCACTGTAGTCACATCGATACTGCTCCGCATCGGTGTAACACGAGGCGCGCCCAAGTGAAGACACGTAGCGAGCCGAAACGATGAGTCATCTATCATAGGGCCTATAGTGGATGACGATAGCACTTGAAGCCACAAGCCTGACGCCCATTCTCTCACAGCCAGAAGACGGGCACGCTCAACAGTATAAGTGACGTGTTTGTCAGAGTATCCTGTATAACACTGCAGAGCGGCACGTCCCATCGGCTGTAGGAGGACGGGTTGCCGGGCAAATCCGTATTGGGACATGCCATTTTCCATGCGTTTAAAGCGTTGGTCAAACACGGTACCTCAAAATCGACCAGTGAGGAAGATAAAATGTACCTGGTTAATTTATCAGTACTGTGGACCGAGGAGATGAAGACCGGTAAACTTATACTTGAAATTCTGCGGACGCCGAGACCAACCCGGCGAATGGGAAGTGTGGCTTGCTGCCACGCTCGGTCATCCAAGGCCACATTTAGAATGGAAGTTTTAGTGTGTTCCTAATAATTTGGTCCAATTTTTCTAAAAGTTGTGGATGCTTCTATATAATAGATGGGAGGAATGAAGGCTATAAATAATTTTTGGTCCAAAACAACAGTATCGAATGAGTGTGAAGGCTGAATGAGTGTTAATTTTGAAAAGTCTCCGAGACATCATTAAAATTTTATATTTCCTCCTCAATGAACGTTGGGTGATACACTTTTCACATCACCATGTCCTCCATTAAACTCACACAAAGCTCTTAACTACCTAACTCATGAAATGTGACCTCTGCCTCCAAGAAAAGCCTCGCCTTGATCCGGCGAACTATTCCTTACAAGTTTGTAACAAGGCATGTGAAATGGCGGCGATAAATCCGATCATAAATTCCGAACACATTGATACTCGTCCATGCTAACTTTATTTCAATATTTTTATGGGACTGATCGGTATCTACTTGAAATAATTAAATAGATAAGTGTATCGTGGGCGTGACATACTTCAATAACCAGTTCCTAACGAAAGAGCTAAAACTGATCTAGGCTTTAGAATCTTGCTCCATAGCAATGTACTGTTGACTATGTCTAGTTTATGAATTTCGCTATACCCTATACAGAATAAGTTTCAATTTACACAGCCAAAAACTAAAATATGTATAATGTTTTAACAAAACACACCCTCACTGAATAATATATCATCCACCTTCTTTTTAAGACAATAACTTGTCTTCGTCATATAACTCAAATTCTAAAAAAAAAAAAACTTATTCTACATAAATACAGAAAACTCACGCCTTCTTCTCATGGCGGTATGCAGAAACTACAGAACGCCACCTGCTACGATCCTTACATACTTCTTTTGCTTCGTTCACATCCATATATTTCTGGTCATACACGCACGCCACGCGCCGGGTGCGAGTACTACGCACCTGATCTTTTGATTCGTTTACATCCATATATTTCTGGTCATACACGCATGCCGATCGCTGGGTGCGAGTACTACACACCTGATCTTTCTGAAGAACAGGACCGTAGCAGGTGGCGTTCTGTAGTTTTTGCCTACCCCATGGAAAGTAATGGGATCTGGCGTTACTTTGCGGGAATCTATGACAGTAAATGTTATGCATTAAAAACAAAAACTAAATTATTATAATTCGTAGATATTATGTGCATCAAGGTATCTCCAAAATTATACCACAGCACCTTTCATATCCGTATTATTATAAAACTTCACAGATTAGCATTTAAATTGAAAATTAATTACTTGCCACACAACAACATCACTATATCCCGGAGTCCGGGATTATGTAACAGAATCCGGCGTCTAATCCCGGTGCGCGAAGCAATTATTATTTTATGTTTATAAACTGTCGGCGGTGTATTAAGCACTTGCAAATCTGTCCCGGGACTAGCACGGGACTGTTTGGGGTAGCTCGTTACTTTGATGATAATACCTATACATAGAACATTGTGTACATGCATACGTTTGTATCTTATTCGAGCAAGAGAAATTATACATTATGGACATAGATTTGATGTATCCTCACTAAGTAAGTATTATAATTTATCTATCTTAGTGATCGATCAATTTACTTTCTTACCATTAAACTATAAATAATTTGACAATAAAAATATTTCAGAAATGCATGTATCAAAGAATAATTAATCATTGTGAGAAATTTAATATCATCAGACAAGAGCAATTCGGCTTTCAAAAACACAAGTCCACGTCTTTAGCCATCTTTTCACTTTTGAAAACAATACTGACCAATATCAATAGCAATCAGCTGACGACAGGTTTATTTTTTTGATCTATCAAAAGCATTTGATCTAGTTTCACATGACATATTAACACAAATTAGAGGCTATCGGAATCAGAGGACTGCCACTTCAGTGGCTATCGTCATATCTAACTGACAGACAACAGAGTGTCACTGTCACTAAACTTGATGAAAGTAGGAACATGACACAGTTTTCGTCTGAATATAAAATTATATAACGCGGCGTCCCCCAGGGTAGCATATTGGGCCCTATCTTATTTCTACTCTACATAAACGACATCGTAAGCGTGACTCATCATAAGGGCTTCCTTTTTGTTGATGATGTTTCCAACCGACCGATAAAAAATATAAATCAATTACTGATCATGAAGCGGACATAAATAATACTATAGACAATCTAATTAATTGGTTAAATAGCAATAATTTATCTATTAATCTTAAAAAATCAGTATATACACAATTTAATCAATCGTACCAAAATAAATTTAATTTTAGAATGGACATACCACAAATTATTCAAGTGACACAAACTAAGTTCTTAGGAGTAGTAATTGACGAAGATTTAGACTGGAAAGCTCAGGTCGATAATGTTTGCAATAAAATAAATAAATTTGTATACTCAGACAGATTAAAAAGGTAACTAATATAAAATCGGCTGTGATGTCATACCGTGCGTAATATGTGGAGTCCTCGTTGCGGTACGGATTAATTATGTGGGGAAATAGTAATGAAATCAATAGAGCATTTATCGCCCAAAAAAAATGTTTACGAGCTATATATGGGATTCCATGTGATGAATCATGTCAACCTATATTTAAAAGGCTTGGTTTGCTACCGTTACCTTCATTATATTTGTATGAAGCATGTATGTTTGTTAGGAAATATAAAGAATTGTTCAAAACAGCAGAGGAAATAAGTTCTCGAAGTCGGCGTGACCAATACAGACTTGTACTAGATTAGCAAAATATAACAAAAGCTGCCTGGCTATGTGTGTACGTGTTTATAATAAATTACCTAATGTATTAAAAATGTAAAATTCAGGTTATTCAAAATTAAATTATATGAATGGTTGAATAAAAATATTTTCTATAATATTAAGGATTTTTTTGAACAAAAATTATAATGTTTATAAATTCAAATTTGTATGTCTAAGTTTGCTTGCTTTAATTTTAAGCAAAACATGTATGATCTCATTTTTTATAAAAAACACCTATGTATACAACGTTTTAAGCAAATAAATTATCTTAATTATCTTATATTGCGTTTGCGATTTAGTTTCGAAAGACATACATGAAGTTCAGTTTGCGCTAAAACTTTTTAAGAATAATACCTACTAGTCATTTAACCATCTTAATTTACACTTGCGTAAAATTCATATTCGTTTCAGATGCAATAACATGAATTGGAAACAACGATTTGAAAGGATTTTAAGCTTGCTACGAGCAACTCTCGGATAGGTGGCCATTTAACACATTGAAAACTTTAATCAAAATCAAATCAAAATCAAAAGTCATTTTTTCAAACTAGGCTGAGAATCAGCACTTTTCGAACGTCAAAATTACATAAGACAGTCCCCCAAAAACGCCCACCCTTCACCACTTCCTAGTGCTTTAGCTGGGAAGAAGAAGAGGCGCAACAAACTCCCCAGTAGCACAGCTGTCTGTTCAGATATAAAACTTGAATCGAATCTATACAATAAAATGTAAAATAATTTGCATTACGCAACACAGAACATTAAAGATATTTATATTATTTGCCTTATGATACAAGGCACACGCCACTATACAAAAAAAAAAAAACATAAAACTCGTCAAAACACTATACTCAAGCAGAAATAACGTAAACAGAACGTACTTAAATATAAAGCCTCCAGGCATAATGGGTGTGCCCGCTTACATAAAGCTATAGCTGTAACTCGAAGTCACAAATGATAAACTAGCACCATCGAAGTAAAATAAAAAACAGTTAATCATTAATAACAATAACAAAACCATGGTCAGCAAGACGACCAGTCACCACAAGCAGCACCCGTTCACGAGCATAACGCAAAGATCAGCCATCACCCCCCTCGCCATATTTGAGGAGGCAACCCGACCTCCGACGCTACCGCAAGCAGTGACATCTAAGGGAGCACGACGAACTTGCTGCCGGTTGCTCAGGCAAAGAATAATATAATCAATTGTCGAGGTCGCTAGCTAACCACTTATTGCAATACAACTCATAAAAAACATTTTCATGAGTATATTGTGTCACTAAAAATAAATTTAAAAAAAAAATTGACTGACACAGTCACTAAAATAAACAATTATGAACTCATATAACCTGTCAGTAGGTACGCTAATTCTGGAGAAAGAACATGAACATTGTCTTGAGTTAATCACAGCGACCAACTATTCTTATCGTTTAAGTAGTCATTGAATAATAAAACTCTCCGTGTGTTGTAAAAATGAAGGTAAGAACCTGGATATTGTTGGAAATTGTATCGTTACGAGTGGTCGGCAAGGCCCAAATTCTGACATTTTTATCTTAGCATATCTGTATCGCTTAAATTTAATTGCAGAAAAAACTGGAAATAGTATATTCGTCAGGATTTTGGCTGATGAAATTAACCCTTGTTTATTTATTTATTCACAAGGCAAAACTACAACAGGTAACAATTATTATTTATTTCCTTAATATACAGGCCAATCATAGTATTTCAATGCCGAAAATGAAAATCAACTACTAATTAAAACCGACACTGACCCCGAAAAAGCAATAAAAATTCTTCCTAACTTTGAAAATTTCAAACCCTCGACACAAGGGTAGAGTTTGGACCCTAAAGTTGTGGGTCCAAGTGGTCCCAATTGTTTATGAAGCATGCTAATTAGCGGTTGACCTCTATTTACAGGGCTCTTGGGAGTTTTACATCGTGTACCTGCAATTTGAACACTTCAGAGTATCAATAGTTTAAAATACTACAGGGATTAAGGATTTCTAGGAATTGGTGACGTGGTCGGTTTGGAAACTTTGTTTGAAACCCCTGGCTTTTCTGTGCACTTAAGATGTTTTAAGATGTTGTTCAAACTCACGTCAACTTATCTGATTGGCATAGTTTACATGAGACCTATTCGATAGCAATTAATTAAGACAAGGCTAATTTAATTAGCACATTATTGTTTTAACTGAAAATCCATACTGCGTGGAGGTTCACTAATCTAAATTAAAAATGGTAAAAAACGCTTGAACTAGTAAAGACATAGTGGAACTTTCGGGTGAACATAGCATTGAATAAAATTGTCCTGCGTTGAGCTAGATAAGCATTTTATAGTGTGCGTATACAGACCCCTAAATTATCAAAACTACTTTATATTGGAGTCAGTAATGGAAGATATTTTGGCAAAAATTGCAACTGTACAATAATAAAACTAAATAACAAATCAGTAATTATTTGTGGTGACTTTAATATTAATACTTTGGAAAAGTATTCAAACAACAGTAGATTACTAAGCCGCTTCATATCATTTGATCTGTTGATTGTATTGATTTTTTTTTTTGTTTCTGTGACTATTTATATAAAACCATTGTAAGGTATCTAACACACCAATACAAAAAGCACAGATACAAACTAGACCAATAACATCGGGCAATTTATATAATTCCACATCACTTTAATTTGCAAGTGCTCAGAGCCAAAATATGTACAATGGCACTATTTTGTATGAAGAAATATTTAGTGCAAATCAAATTCAATAATTATTTTTAGAAGATAATTCTTTGCCTCAAGTATTTATTCACTGACTGGGCAACTAAAGGCATCAGGAAAAGTAGGGAAAGATTATTTTAACTGTATGGCATTAAGCCGTGTATTAACACGGAAACTTTATATTTTATAAAAGTATGTTGCTACTTATTATAAAACTTTTAAAAATATCTGCAAAGTGGCTAAAGCTCCATTCATTAGCAACTAGATTAAATCAGCAGACAATAAAATAAAGACTGTTTGGAAAGTTAGTGAAACTAACAGGATCAAAAGACATAATACTAATTACAAAAATGAAAACTTCCCGCGGTTTCAATAGCGATAACATTGAGTATGCTCTGGAATTTTAAAACTACAGAAGCTTTAAATTCGTCGCCCTCACTTGCTATTGATTTATTAAGCCAAAGTCAAACCATTTATTTCAAATAGGCACATAAGAGGCACTTTTGAACGTTAAAATTTACAAAAAAATTGAATTTATTCTAGTTGCCCCTTCCAAAAGGTAGTTTTGTATGGAGAAGAATGGGCAAGAAACTCCACCGGTACTCTTTTAAAAATGTTTTACATTATTTTGTTTGAGTATATTAATTATATGATTATATGTGAAGACGCACCTAGAATAAAATTACTATACCATAATAGGTAAAGCGAATTAAAAACTAAGCAATGAAAAATAACTTAATTATTAGATAGATACATGGTGCTCACATATTTACAAACATCGTAAAAGTATGTATTTTAAAAAAAAATAAAAAAAATAAGTCAGTGTGTGAGTATAGGTTAAGTGCGAATGTTTCAGCCTGCGTTGTGGATTTTAATTTTAAACATATAAACCCTGTGGTCTTTGTAAAGGCTTTTTTAAGCAAGTTAAGATCAAAATTACCGAATATCTGTGTGGCACGTCTACTAACGTTTGTCAATCTATTATTGAGACAATTGCACCCTATTTAGCTTTAATATTCAGTTTGTGTGTAGATCAAGGTATTCCCAGATTTAATTAAGTACAGTAAATTTAGTCCACCTGTCAAATCCGGGAACAGCAAAAACACTGATAAATATAGACCCGTATCAGTCTCGCCGGTTTTCAGCAAGGTATTTGAAAAAGTAATGTTAAATCAAATGTTTAATCATTTTAATCGCAATAACATCCTACATGGTTAACAGTATGGTTTCACCTAAAGACGTTGTACAACTGACGCTGGTGTCACCTTAATAAAACACATCTTCAAAGCATGCGAAGAGGCACAAGATGCAATAAGTATCATTTGCAACCTATCCAAGGCATTTGATTGCGTGAATCACGAAACACTGCACTTGAAACTAGAGCATTACGTACTGGATAAACTTGCGCTTAGCTTAGTATAATTATATTTGAATGATAGACTGCAGCAATATCATATAAAAGGTGTGAATTCATTGGGTTTTAAGGTCAAAATATTTGTACCGCAGGGCTCAATATTGGGTCCGTTCCTTTTTTTAGTATATACATGTATAAACGACTTCCCTCATTTACTGAAAAACCAACCACAAATGGTGTTATTCGCTGATGAGACATCACTGATTTTTAAAGTAAACAAACATGCACAGGAGCTTGATTTGAATTGGGTTACTGTAAATAATTTGGTATTAAATGGAAAAAAAACTAAATGCATAAGATGCGCTTTGCAAAGGATAAAATGGGAACCCAATTACTAAGGCTCCGCCGTCTGTCTGTCTGTCTGTTTGTCTGTCCGTCTGTCACCAGGCTGTATCTCATGAACCGTGATAGTTAGACAGTTGACATTTTCCAGATGATGTATTTCTGTTGCCGCTATAGCAACAAATACTAAATACCAGAATAACATAAATATTTAAGGGGCTCCCATACAACAAACGTGATTTTGGTCCGTTTTTATAGATAATGGCACGGAACCCTTCGTGCGCGAGTCAGACTCGCACTTGGGTTTTTTTTTTTAGATTTTGCTCACATGTAGAAGCAACAAGAATAATGTATCCAGGATTTTGTAATATCTTGATTTTAAAGAGTGTCCTTGGAGTGTCTTGCCTGTTGTTCTCCATAGTGATCTACGTTTTGGAATGGGCAATACTATCTTCAACTTTCTGACTAATTTACCAACTCTTTGACAATTCACAAGTGCCTTCAATTGGTTTAATAGAAATAAATGCTTTGAGTTTAGAAATAAAGAAAGAGAGAAAGAAAATACGTTTATTTGCGGTAAACATGACGCAAAGAAAGAACACAAATACAAAAAATAACATGTTGCGGGAAAATATACGTCACATTCACACAATACGGCAATCGCTCAGCATAATGCTGCGACCTTATGCGAGACAGAGCCCCAGCGTTGGTTTTCACCGACAGCCGGCGTTGACGTGATGACGTCGACCGGTGCAGCAAGTGAGATTATAAATAAGAAATAAAATCAATATTAACTACTTAGATAAAATTAATCACGTTTATAATGTCAAGTGTGTGTGTTGTGTTGTCAAGTTTGAGCTTTGATATAGAAGGACGCTGCCGCACATCCGCTTGATTTTATTTCTTAATAACTTCTACTAAAGATGGTTAGCGGGCTGTGCCCCAGCTTTTAATTAAAATACCTTTCTAATTTTGATTTTACTTTATCAGAAAACTCGTTTACTGAACTTTCAACAATTTCACAGCACTTCTTTTTCAATATAAAACTCTAATAAAACACCCCAAACTTTATTTTCATGATCTCAAATTCTCATTTCTTCGTAATTCACAGCGCCGTCTGCGAAGCGCCGATAGTGACAATCCGGCTGAGTTTTTCCACGCGTGGCCATCGTGTGAGACCGTGTGCCAGCGTGGGCAACCACGCGGCTAAGCCGAGAGAAGCTGAGCGAACCCGAGCAAAGCCAAACGGAGCCCACTTGTGCTACGTCCAGTAGGATAGTTCTACAGTTTCGATTAAAATATGGAGGGATTCCAAAATGAAACAGCTTCTGCAGTTGAATAATTTTACATTATTCAAGTTTCTCCAATTTCTCCGAGGAAAAATAATAAAGAATAATGGATTGTCATTACCTGTGTTATTGAAACTAGTATAAATATTATGTTAGATCCTAACGGAAATTAGGTTTTGACTCAACACCCACAATTTATGCGAATACAGAATAATAACAAGGTTTAATACTTCCATATTTAAGCTATTACAACGATGCTTGGCATTGACTGCGTGCTGCAAAGCTGAATACTCCGGTATATGTTTCTCTCTCCACTACTCCACCGACGCGGAATACATCATAAAGTACGTGCGCCAAAGGCTGAAGTACGCGCCGAGAGTGCAGCTGTTGGAGTCGCATCGCAACGTCAATTTTAAGGCGTTTGTGGTGCGCATACTAACGTGCTACCTACATCAAATGATGGAACAAAGCTTTTGGCCTCAGGATGTGGTATTCCGCCGCTTTCGCGGTCAAGTGCCACCAGACCACACAAAGAGTTAGTGCATCTAAGTGATACTAGCATAGCTTGAAGTTTTAATTACTAACGCAATTGTTAATTATGGTATACTTAGGTTAAGGTATTCATCTATGGGTCTTTGTAACCTGAAAATAAATGGTTTATTATTATTATTGACAATGAAACATTAAGGTGAGGTACCACACGAGTTAGTCAGTTATTGACAATGAAACATTAAGGTGAGGTACCACACGAGTTAGTCAGTTATTGACAATGAAACATTAAGGTGAGGTACCACACCAGTTAGTCAGTTATTGACAATGAAACATTAAAGTGAGGTACCACACCAGTTAGTCAGTTATTGACAATGAAACATTAAGTTGAGGTACCACATGAGTTAGTCAGTTATTGACAATGAAACATTAAGGTGAGGTACCACACGAGTTAGTCAGCTATTGACAATGAAACATTAAGTTGAGGTACCACACGAGTTAGTCAGTTATTGACAATGAAACATTAAGGTGAGGTACCACACGAGTTAGTCAGTTATTGACAATGAAACATTAAGGTGAGGTACCACACAAGTTAGTCAGTTATTGACAATGAAACATTAAGTTGAGGTACCACACGAGTTAGTCAGTTATTGACAATGAAACATTAAGGTGAGGTACCACACGAGTTAGTCAGTTATTGACAATGAAACATTAAGTTGAGGTACCACACGAGTTAGTCAGTTATTGACAATGAAACATTAAGGTGAGGTACCACACGAGTTAGTCAGTTATTAACAATGAAACATTAAGTTGAGGTACCACACGAGTTAGTCAGTTATTGATAATGAAACATTAAGTCGAGGTACCACACGAGTTAGTCAGTTATTGACAATGAAACATTAAGGTGAGGTACCACACGAGTTAGTCAGTTATTGACAATGAAACATTAAGTTGAGGTACCACACCAGTTAGTCAGTTATTGGAATTCAGCACCCTGATTGCGTAACACACTATCAATCACAATCTGAGTGATTTTGAACGATATTGCTCCATAATTTCGAAAAAAAAATCTGCTCATCAACGTAGATAACGCAATGAATGTTGTTTAACTGTCAAAATGAAACCCACTGCTCCTGTATGTGTGTTAGAATTACCCCTCGGGACCCTGAACAGTTGAAGTATACAACATGGAACGTAACAATCCGCATTACAAATTCATGTTCCTATATTATGATCCACTTATGATACTGTCCTTTAAAAGCCTTTTGTTGTGCTTCCCTGTCATCCTCAATTAATTGATAGACGTTATAACATACCATTATGTTTTATCATTATTTTCTTAATTTACATAGTACCTACATGAGATAAATCACGTTTTAAAGATTGTTCTGTATAAACAGTCAGTATAATGGCCTGTCCGGTGGTGCCCGTCTGTATGTAACAGATGTCTAAATGAAAACTTAAAACCGACTATTTATGATATACTGGAATGACTGTTGTGTACAAAAAAAACCGGCCAAGTGCGAGTCGGACTCGCGCACGAAGGGTTCCGTACCATTATCTTTAAAAAACGGATAAACGGGATAAAAAAATCACGTTTGTAGTATGGGTTTTGTGTAATTATTTATTTTTAAAGTGAATATCTAACTAAATATTCTGTGAATATTTCAAGCTACTACCTGTTGCCGTTATCAATATCGAGCATAAAGGAGCAAAAAAATCACGTTTGTTGTATGGGAGCCCCTTAAATATTTATTTTTTTCTATTTTTTTCTATTTGTTGTTATAGCGGCAACAGAAATACATCATTTTTGAAAATTGCAACTGTCTAACTATCACGGTTTATGAGATACAGCCTGGTGACAGACGGACAGACAGACAAACAGACAGACGGCGGAGCCTTGGTAATAGGGTTCCCGTTTTACCCTTTGGGTACGGAACCCTAAAAAAAATGTCACGTGTTTTAATAAATCATAGCGGATTTGTACCTTGACATTTTTCGAGTTTTGAATTTGATGTTTAGAGCATTAATTTTGATTTTTCATTAGTTTTGATTTGTTTGCATTATACGAGTAGGTAATTGTCACAAGCCACCACGATTCTTTTATAACATTGTAAATTAAAATTGAGGAGAATTGATTAACACAACAACTGAGGTAACCGAAAGCCATAAAAAATAAAAATAAAATCCTCATTTAACTTTCACTTTCCCCAAACATTGAACAATCATCCCTTTTCTAAAAACAACCATAACGGATTATAACACCTGAAACACTTCAAACAACGCAAGTTACAATTACTTAAAAAATACCTAACATAAAAAAATAAAAAAAAAAAACAAAATACCTCGGACTCTTTTCAAGGAATCCTTAAAAATTCCGCGCGGAAAGTTTCGGATTGAACGCGGGGCGGATCGCAACTTTATGTTCGGCGAGTTTTTGACCGCATTCGGTTTGTTTAGTCCCAAAGTCCCCGTTATCCCCTCTGTAGTGTGGGGCTAGACGGTTAGACTACTTTTAAACAATGTTAGCAACAAGGGATTTTAAATGTTTTCCTGTAGCGTTGCTTGTGTTGTATTGACCGTTTAGTCGCAGTGCAATTGTGTTTAAGGGAATTGGGTGAAATTGGTGGGGCAAGGAAACTAACGGGCTGTTAGTGTTAAGTCTGACGTTATGAACAAACGGCACACACTGCCGCAACAAATATTGTTCGTTTATAAAAAGGATCGAGGAAATGTACGGGCAGTAATACGTCAAGATGGTTGCGAAAAGTGAATTACTTAAACTATTGAGTTTTAATAATACGTCTGATATGAGATCAGTGGATTGTGTAATATAACTGTCTGACACTGCGGATATATGCACTGCAGTAGACGTGGCTGCTGCACGATCTATCCAGTCTCAACGACATTCATTGTGATTTTGAAACGATGGGCGTCTCAGCGGTAGATATAGGCGCATTTCTGCAATCAAATGTGTGAATCAGTGATAATGAATGTTGGTGTTCTCAGTTTGTATTCCTACGGACTGTCAGGACAACCTACCTGAATTTACTGCATGTCTCTTGGAAATAAATGCGGTAATTGATGATTATAATGTAACTACTGTCTTTATTATGAGTGACCTCAATGCACATCCGAGGGTATTGTTTTATAATTAAGTATCATTCTAAGGCCACTTTCCGTTAGAAATTACATGTTATCTTAAAAGTATACCAAATAAAACTGCTGTAAACAGAGAAATAGGTAACATAATACTATGGGGGGTAAAACATGAGAAACAAATTTGTAAATACATAGCTCCGTGTATTTACAAATTTGTTTCTCATGTTTTACGCAACGGGGCACTACGTATTATAGACTATCCAGTGGAATTGCAGAACTGCTGTGAGTATATGTGACAATGTAGATCATAGGTATATAATTATTATAATTAACACAATGTACGCTAACATTAGGTCTATCTTGAATGGTGCCTCGGAGGAAACTCGAACACGAATATAATTAAGTGAAATTGAAATGGTGCCAGGATAATACTGAGCGAAAAAAGTGGACATACTGGCGGCAAAACATAAGGCGGAAGGTTTTAGCAGTTTTTGTGAAAAAACAGGGCACCTGAATTCTAAACCGAGTGTTCCTATAAGCGTCGACAGTGCACTAGGAGATCAAAATATTGCGAATGTTTTTTAACGAACTGTTAACAGTAGAACCCATTGCCTGTGACTTTAATAACTTAAGTAAACCAGGCCTGGTGAGAAGGACGGTCGAATTATGCCAATAGACCTGAGTAACGTCATCAAAAAGATGAAGCGTGGAAAGTGACCAGGTCATTACGGTATAAGTATAGAAGAACATCTTCGTTATAAAATAGAATAGAAATTTCTTTATTCGAGTAACCAAGACTCAACAAGATTGTTAGTAAAACTTACGACTATGTTAGTAAGCAGAGACATTAAACAAAAACACAATACAAGAAATAACGGTTGGTCACCGTTGCAACATTCCATGAGAGACGGCGCAACAGTGACCCACGTACATACAGTCCAGGCGACTCGCAACCATGAAGTTGGAGCTGCCCCACACCCTGCGCACCAGGGAAGCGCACCTTGACCCAATAACAAGTGAACGCGTCGTCGTCGATAGGCACGTAGCACAGGGATTTGATGCGAGGTCAGTGTGGCGTAGCACTCGTAGCCGCTCAGCACGTAGTCCGGTTGTTGGTTTTGCGTAGCACAGATGGTAGGGCTCCCATATGTCGCGGTCATGCGTCAGCGCAGCTCGGTGTGGTGGTGTAAAAACCCTATTTTATTTGATTTGTGGTAGGCAATACATTTTATTATTACCTTAGATATTGAATTAGTGGCCAACCAACATCTTACAATTTCACAGCTAGTTCACCAATTAGAGATTTGACGTTTCATCGTGCAGAGAGTGCCTTATTTAGGACACTAAACCTCACACACACACAACGACAAAATTGAACTGTGTAAAACCCTCTCAAGACGCGACGAAATTAACTCTAGCGTCCAGTTCAACCAATCCAATTCCCGCGACGATTGAATTGCGTCCAATCGCGTCCAGTGGTAACCAATAGTAGCCAATCGCGTCGCTCCAATCGGTGCTGATTGAAACTCAGACCGACTACAATAGAATTAAGGGTTGCGAGGACACTGCTCCGATGTCCTTTTGGTTTTTATCTTGACATTGTTAAGCTAGGTACATGTCGGATTTTGCAACAAAAAATTTTTTTATAACAAAAAAAAATCTCTCGAATTGCCAAAAGCTAAATGAACGCCATACTTCTCAATTAGTTGCCAAACATGAGGGTCAGGACTTATACCCTGACCCTCATGTTTGGCGGTAAGTTATACCTTGTTACAATAAACATAAAGAAAAATACCACCGTGATCTAGTAACAGGAAGCCGTAGCTCGACGTAGCTCTCGTAGCGTCGCGTTATAACTCGCGTAGTATTATTACAGCAACATAAATATAAATAAATTATGCTACACAGAATTTTAAAACTCTTTTTAACCGAAATCCAAAAAGGAGGAGCTTCAACTCAACTGTATGTTTGTTTGTTACACGGTTACTAAACCAATTATGATAAAAAAATATGATAAAACCAATAAACTCAAACGATTTTCATACGTAGAGATAAATGCTTGTGCGCTAATTATCTGTCATACACTATTTGCTTTCTGTTTGCACCATAGATATAAAAATTTCTATGGTTTGCACCATTGCAAAAGTAAATGCAATTAACCACCCCGATGGATAAACATAATTCAAGAAAAATATTTTATGTGACATGGAAAATGTTACATTTATAGAAATCTTACTAAGAAAAACAAGTCGTTGAAATCTAAAATCCACATACCAAAATATCATGTAAGACGTAAATGCAGAATACATAACGTTCACTTCCCACAGACACATTTCTTCCACCACAAAGAACTCTCTGTGTAAGAAACTCAAATAGATTATACTCTCACACTATCAATCTTGCTCATTTCCACACTATGGAATAACCGATAAATTCTCGAGAAAACGTCAAAATCCAAATTGAGACGCAAACAGTTCGATATCTGGGCAGCTAAAATGCCGTGAAAAGCGTTTCTACAAAAACCGTTCCATTCATCCGGGCAGCTAAAATGTTCTAAAAAGCAATTCAGCCACGAACCGTCCCGGGATTCATTGCCGGCAATTTGTAAGCGCCTACGTAAGCGTCCTTTGTTCGGCAGTTTTAAAGTCGGATCAGTGGAAAGAGATGTGTTGTCACTTTAAGATACGGGTGTGAGAAATTTATATTATTAGCTTAGACGGAATAATAGTTTCCGTCAAAGAAAGATAAAGATTCTAAATCTTTTATTACCTCATAATTTTGGTGAAATGTGGTCTACCTAACTCACCATAAAAAAAACATTTAACGGATCATAAACGATTACCATAGTCATTAAAGTACATTTAAGGCCTTACTACTGATGGAGAAACCAATGGCTCTACGACTGAGAAAAAACGTATTACTTGAAAATATTTAATGGAATAGATTAAAATATTCGTTTTTCTTAAACGTCAACCAAAATGTATAGCTTCCGGGTCAACAAAAGCTTCACTGCTTCCTAAAGTTTTCCAAGGTTCAATAATAACCCCTAATCACAATTTTATCTTTAGCCCATAAAACATTAACCAACCACTCAGCAGCAAAAATAAAAATCAACAATAAATTCGAAATGTAAACACCACAACGCCATCGTCACTTGTTTACCGCGCCACATCTGCGCAATTTTTCGCGCGTAGTAACCGGTCGCGTAAAAAGTGCTGCGATACACCGTATTGCTCCGTGAATTGCGTAAAACCCGTAAAGTTACGGTGTGAGCTTGTGTGTTGTATTTATTGGTCTCAGTCAAGTCTCAGTATATTTTTTAGTTTGTGTATTATTTTAAATAACCATAAAACTATTAGTTAATAAGAATTGGAATAGAATGACAAACCACGACAAGGATTTAAATGATGTCATTTCTTTGACACTCAATCTCTGTTGTTCTTTCCTCAAAAGATTATTTCAGATACTACATGGTCTTCACATGATCTGACCAAGATAATGTCTGGTCTTTATAAGAGACTGTGACATATGAGTTTGTTTCGGCCTTTCTTCTCAGAGTAGTCAGATATGAAACGCCGACCTCATCTAGTTTTTAAAATATGATTGACGTGTAAAAGTCTTTGTACAAACCTACTAACAGAAATAAAATCATTTATCATTTAATATTGAACCTCATGAACTACGAACCTAAGAGTGTGAGTAGATAAAAGATCATAATCAGCTTACGGTCTGTCCATGTTTCCCATCCACATTAGGATTACTACCAACCCATGTAAACACACCACACATTTGCAGCAATCCCAAAATGTATAGCCTCCGTGTATACAGCTTATCCGACACATCGAACTGGATTTAACCGACCAAAACCGGTTATATGCGCTCCGATCCGGACGAATTTGCCTCTGAAATTCCATTTTATTAACCCCAATTCATATTTTGCGGTTATGCAAACGAAAGGCAAGCGAATTTGACCTTTAATGGATGAGAGATAAGATTTGATGTGTGTACTTGTGTGTGTATGAAATTCTGGTATATTATCGAAGTGTTATACATAATATCGTTTTAAAGTTTCTCGATGATAGGGGCTTATTTTCGCATGACAAATGTATCGTATTTTGTATTTCCATTGGACACTGTTCAACGAACCAGTTGATTAAAGAATTTGCGATTGTCACTTTTATTATTGTATCAATTGGATACTGTCAGGAAAATTCTGATACCATTCACATTGTAATCCAGAAATGTAAGATAAATATTTTCAGTGTCAATATAAAAATATGAAAACTCTGTGATATTTTTTAAATAAATTAGGTACTTGTGTTCTGGGTTATTGGTGAGATGAAAATAGGAGAATAGATCATGTTAGGAAGCCAGTCATATAGACAGCAATGTTAGGAAGCCAGTCATATAGACAGCAATGTTACCAAATAGTTCCTGTGCTATCACAATACACTGCAATAAGGAAGTCTCGGTAGCAGCTAGAATCTAAATTTGTGCCGTGTTAAACAATAGGCTCGCACATAGATCTCATTAAGAACACACACACCTATGTCGACCCCTTCCGAAAATACAGGTGTGAAGTTACACTATACTCTCTTGCAATCAATTTCTATTCACAATCCAGAAGTTCACGTTCTAAAACAATAAATTTCCTTCTGTACCTATTTGACATAAAACAGCAACAATGTCGTACACGTTTTCCTCTACTTTAGTCTCGATTCCAGATATATGCAAATGTCCCTGAACATCGCGAGAGGAAACACACTGAGTACAGTTAACGACATCAGGGATTTGGGCAATGCGAGACTTTAATTCTGTACATCGATACAATTGTAACTACGTTGACTTTGCATATGTAAATAGGTGCCGTTTTATGGGGTCTTGAATGCTTCTCTTAAAATAACCAAGTTAGTGCATACATTTTTAGAGCGTTTATAGATAAAAACTTGCCTACAGCTAGAATTAACACATTCTGGAACCAGTAAAGGCTCGTACAGAGCGGTGCGACTTGTCGCGCCGGTGTGCACGTAAAATCGTAACCGTGTCCTGGATCGACCACACGTTCAGCCACTGCAACTACCGTAGGTACCTGCAATACTTTTCTTACGTACACTAGAGATCAGTAACCAAAATCAAAATATTTTATTTCACATAAGCCTACATGGAAAAAAAAGAAAGAAAGAAAAATCATTTATTCTGCACAAACAAAACGCACAGTACAACAAAATAACAGTCAAAAAACACACATACAAATTAGCCGAAAGTCTCGTATCCAATACCAATCCATGGGCACTTACAATACACAGCCACAACAGAACAACATCAGAACCTAGGTGCACGGTTCCCATTGGTCATTTTCTATGGAGAAGAGCCGGCAAGAAACTCCACGGTTACGCTTTTAAAAAGAAATTCGCTTTTACAATGTTTTCAAATTACAGTGTAGGCCTGACAGTGCGGCCTGTCAATAAGTACCAAATACTTACAAAAAAAGAAAATGGTCTACAAATCTACAGTGTATTATGCCTACAACGTTCTCACATTCAAAAAATATAAAATAATCTATATAAAAACTAAAAATATAAACAGCCCAAGGCATGTCGGACTACGCACAATGAAGGGTTCCGTAGTTGGGATGAATTTATCCCAAAAACAAACTTAACATTTTAGTTGAAAAATATGTTATCCCATACATCATTCTCCAACTGCAAATGTAAATTGGTCGACCTATGACTCGTAATCTTGTAAAACCTAATTAGTTGTGATAGTTTTCTTTTTAATTTCGTTAAACTACTGCCATTCATTTTTTTACATGTCCAAAAACAACCACTTATCTGGCAGGGCAGGCTAACAAAAAATAGCACTTTAAAGCTTAATATTACGCAAACGGATCCCTGAATTGAAAAATGTTTTCACAAACCCGCAATATTTTTGAACTGCCTATCCAACGATATCCCATACTATGGGATAGATGAGATAAAAAAAAATCATCTTTACTTTACGTGCATAAAATCTATATTTTTTCTTTAAGGTATTTCCGTAACTTGATTTTTTTTTTCAAAATTTTATTTTATCTCTTTGTCGATGTGATTGATATGTATAGGTACCCATGCTAAATTACAGCTTTCTAGTACTAAGAGTCTCTGAGCTCAGCCGGGAACAGACAGATAGAAGGACATAGCGAAACTATAAGGGTTTCTTGACTTGACTACGGAACACTAAAAACCTATTTAAACCATATGACATGATTTCCATTACAACTGTAACAAATCTGAATTAATATCCTGTTCACAAAAGTTACTAATAAATAGTTGAAATTAAAATTGTAGGTATATAATGTCTAATAATGAAAGATTATGTCAAGGAAGTATGTAACAAATACTTATAATATAACTGGCCGAACTCGGGTGTAACTACTATGTTGTACACCTCTGGCTACCCTTTTGAGGAATACAGGCGTAATGTAATAAAGTTTACAATTTACGAATCTATGAAATCATTTCAAAAACCCAATTTCAAATACTCGCTACACATATTTCACTAGAATTTAGATCAGATTACATAATCATTACTGATGGTAAAACTTCATTATCATAATTAAGTTTATCCCGTAGATCGATATACTGACATACACCGCGGTAAAGTTTTGTTTAATGCATTACGTGGAGGTTGCGTGAACACTGATTACTTACATTACTGCATAACTACTATTTATTGTTTTTAAAATCCAGGATAGTCGTTGTGTTAAATAACAATCGTTAAATAAAAATAAATCTTAGCGTCCTTTGAAAAGAAAAGGAAAAGGAAGACAAATTATTAGTACCTCCTTGTTCTGAACTGATACTTATATTAGTACTCCTTGTTCCCCGCACATACTTCCATTAGAACCTCCTTGTTCTGATCACATACTTCTATTAGTACCTCATTGTTCTGAACACATTCTGTTTTTTTTTTTTTTTTTTTCGTTTATTAATTTATGAAATTGCTTCGTAAGCAATTTCATGAAATCTACAATAATCGATAAAAATTGTAATCTAAATCTACAAAAAAATGCAATCCATTCTAAGCATGTGTTGGTCTTTCCTTTTAATCATAATTCACTAAAACTATTCTAGCCAGAAGTTTTCGTTAATAATTTACCATGACTGACTAGTAAACACACTCAAACATGCAAGTTTACAGTAAAACAACATCTACAATTCATTACATAAGCAATGCATCGCGTTTAGTGAGATTACATTACATAGCGGTGCTGGTTGTTATTTCATTGCTACAGTTTGTAGTTAATGTATTAGCTGAACTGTTATGCAACGGTTATTAGACAGGTAACTCGAGATTCTGCAGAAATAGAATTCAGTTGGAGTATTTTAGCGATGTAAGTATTATATTTGGCAGTGTTGTATTTTTTTGTCTTTTGCTATAAGGGGCTTTTGGCTAAGTAATAACAGCCGCACGGGTCGATCGATCAAGTTAAGCTACGTTTGCCGTGGTTGGTCCGTGGATGGGTGACCATCTCAAATCTCACACTACACTTACAGGTGGTAAAGTTGTGAGTCTAAATTTATATCTGTAATTTTATAACGTGTGCATAATAAACAGTATTCTATCTACCTATTAAAGCTTATTTTAGTCGCGCAAAACCGATGTGCTTTTCAGTTATATACCTGCCCATTTACGTAAATAATATGCTCAGAAAATTAAGCTACCTTCATTGTGAAAATGTTTGCAATTACAAACACAATAGACATAGACTTTTCAGCGGAAAGATAAAAGCAATACTCTGTTTTAGTGCAGTCAGCACAAACTCTAAAACCGTTAAATACTCGTAACAGACATCAGTATTCCAAAATTATATTAATGAGTCGGCTAACAAGTGCAGTCCCAATTGGTCACAGCGGCCGAGATGGCGGCCAATTGAGCCGAGCTGGCGGCCAATCGGGTGGAGTTTGCGGCCGATCGGGAGCTATTCGCAGCCAATCGAGCGCAGTATTAGCATAATCCTAGTTAAGACTTGTCGGAGGTCTTTGCGTAATCGGTTTCTAATAACTAGTTAACAGATGCTGGAGATTGAATTAGGAAACTTGGACAATGAGCTCGGGAATTAGATGGCGGTGTAACGTGGCCGCAGGGTCATTCATAATGTAGTATTGCGAAAGATCCTGAAGATGTTACTGCACGCCTTGGAAATATTTAACTAAGAACATAAGTGATAATATACTTGATTGCTTCGGTCGCAAGTTTGACAACTGCGAGGTACTAGGGTTCAACCTCCAGGCATTTGAAAGTGTTATTGGCATTTTTTTAGGAATTTCAAAACATGATTCATGATTTTGTGCCTGATTGATGGCAATAGGATCGCCCCCCAGATTTTAAAGGAATTCAAATATAACGGCTAAGTAGGGGTGCACTGTTCACCTCTGCCAATCTCTTCGAGGAATACAGGTATGATGTTTTGTACATATACATAAATCATTTGCCTGATATAACCACGTCGGAATTTCCTAACCAAATAATAGCAAGCTACGTACGTCTACAACAATTACTCAACAACACATTAGCATTCCTTGTCCACCAACAGATGGCGCCACAAACAATGCGCGTCCGACTTGTCGCCGCGGAACAATACGCAGCGCGACACACGCCACACGAGGTGACAAATTGACGCGGCATAATGACGCCAGCTAGTAATCGTAGACGTCCTGTGGGTAGGGGATAACTCTCATGGGACAGGACAATTAGGGGATGGTCATAGCTTTGTAAATATATTGTCTTAACGTTAATCTAGCGGCGTGAATGGCTGGTTCAGACCCGCTAGACGGCGCTAGATGGCGTTATAACAATAAAATTTATATTTTGTCTCGTTCAGTGTCCTCGAGCTACTACTAGTCATTATTAAAAAATATGACCTAAATTCAAAATGTTAAACAAAATACTAAATACTAATTATACAAAGTCAAAGTTATTTTAACTTCGAAGCGCAGCATGGCAAAAAGAAAGAATGCTCAAAGTCAAAGTACTCAAAATCACTCACAAAGCAAAAATGTACGGTTTTTTTACAAAAATCCGTCGGAAAAACGGAAACTTTTTCATGGAAAATATAATAAAAAATAAGGTAACACTGAAAAACGGGAACATTAGTGACAGCAGTTCATTTTTGTTTTCCGTGATAGAAACGGAAATTAAAAAGCCAATAAGCCTCTAGGCGTATATGTTTACTTTCAGTTTTTATTGAATTCTAACAACTTATGTAATAAAACCTGACTCTGCTGGTTTTCAGTTGACACCAGAGGGCTAATTGCGTTGGGCACGGCACAATTGTGGCGATAAGTCCCCTCTTTGAGGAGTGGCTAGAGAGGCACCACGGCGTCCTCACCTTCCGCCTGACGCAGGTCCTCACCGGACACGGATCTTTCGGGAGGTTCCTGTTTAGGATAAAGCGGGAGGAAACGCCCGGGTGTCACCACCATGTGGATCGCCCGGAGGACACGGTGGAGCATACGGTGGAGGTCTGCCCGGCTTGGGCGGAGCACCACCGTGTCCTCACGGGCCTTTAGGCCATGGTTCGGAGCAAGAATGTATGGGAGGCCGTCACCTCTTTCTGCGAAGCATTAATGCTCGCGAAGGAGGAGGCGGACCGCGTGACGGAGAGGCAAGGTTCGCGCCCTCGCGCCCCTAGTCGCCGCAGGAGACGCGTCGGGAGTCGCAAGCCGATTTCCGGCCACTGTAGGTGCGGGTCTGTGGACGGTGAGCGATGGGTAGCTCGCCGTCCGATAAGGACCAGGCCCGGGTCGACGGCGCGTTGTGTTCCACGCGCGCTTCAAAGAGATGTCAGCACCAACTGACGGGGTCCGTTAGGACCAATGCCTGCCAGGGTTGCGAGTTTGTCCGAAAGGGATATCGTGGCCCTGGCACACAGGCAACGAAAGGAACACGGGTGGGTTTTAATCAGTAAAAGTCTGACACTATCCTGCTCCGCCCAGAGCGGGAGAAGTTATTTGATAATTTCCCACCCAAAAAAAAAAGGGCTAATTGCGTAACACACTATCAGTAGGAATCGGTTTCAGTTTGACAGTTCAACAACATTCATTGCGTTATTTACGTTGTTGAGCAGACAATTTTTTCTAACGTATAAAGCAATGGATTAGCAATATACTTCAAAATCATTTCGATTCCGATTCAAACTGTGTTACGCAATTAGGGTACAGTGCATTATGTAAGTTTTGGAATTCCACTGCAATATTATTGTCATAAATAGCTTTAACCACTTCCAAATGTTACGGTTAACGTATATATCTGGTGATCTCCAAAACATGTCTGTTAAACATTATGTAGGTAACTGAAATAAACAATTTTTTTTTTTTATCTATCAGATAATTTCAAACAAATTTTGGTCCCTTTACAAACTTTTAACATTGATTATGGCCGGTTTTTTCACTACCTACCGGACAGGTTCTACTTAATTTACCTGGAAGACAAACAATTTGGCAGAAATATTAGGTACCACATACTAACAAGCCACCTTAACATTTTTAGAATCATTGCTTTAAAATGCAGACCATAGTAGCTAATGCACCAAAACCTAGGCTGGAACTAGGTTAATCACAATACCAAATCTGTTCGGAACTAAGATCAATGAATACCGCTCACAAATCTGTAGCCATTAACAAATTGAGCAGATCGGATCCGGACCGAATTCAAATCGCAATAATTGATGCTCAAGCTCAGTCTGAGTCATTTGCGATTCTCACGAGAGCAGTGCTGATAAAATTAAATGCATTGTGCTAAAATTGTAGAGAAAGGTTTTGTGAAATTAATTATTTAACGAATGATAACCTTTTGTCATTAAATACAGTTGTTTTTGTTTTCGTACATATGTTTTAACGTCCTTGGTACCAATTAGGTGTACTTAAACATCTTCGTCAAACTCGAACTCAAAGCATTTATTTCAATTAAACCATTTACAGGCACTTTTCAACTGTCAAAGAGTCGGTCAGTTAGTTCGGAACTTGAAGCTATTTGCCCATTCCAAAACGTAGATCTCTATGGAGAAGAACAGGCAAGAAACTCCTAGGACACTCTTTTAAATCAAGATATTACAAAATCCTGGGTACGATATTCTTGTCGCTTCTATATGTGAGAACAAATATAAGATTTAAAGATTACAAATAAGCCCTCGCAGTTAAGAGATGACCAGCCTCAACTGACGGCGCCCGTTCACGAACATGACGCGTGGATCAGCACCATCCAGCTGAACCATTTTGTATCGCAAGATGTAACTTATAAGGAAGCTTAAGGCCTAGACAAGAGAGAGAGGTTAATGACCCGATTATGATCATGAAAGAGGTCATAAAATTGACTATTAGTAGTGGTAATTCGTCTGACTAGCATGATTAGGTATCAGTTCATCGAAAATCGTTAATTTGGGATAATACAGACCAATCTTTTACAACTTTCGCAAATAATATTGTGCCCGGCGGCGAAATGTGGGTGTACTATTATACGCCTCTGGTGAACATCGACGTGATGTTCTGATGTGGTATATTTCATATTTAAACGTACGCGAAATTTAACTTAATTCAACTTCAAACAAGCACTAATAACCAAAATTACAGAAATTCCCTGCATCGCCAATACATATGGAATACGGCCCAACTACCCTCTATGCCAACTCTATTGCATTTCATACGAAACCGCAGCGACACGCGCCGGAACAATATAATGTGGAGAAATAATTACGTTTCCGACGCAAATCGAATTAAATGTTCGTTGCGGTTCTATCATATCATGTGTTTTAGTGATCAAATTGTACCTGTGATCGTAGTTAGTTGGTACAATATGTTTGGTTTGCAGAATAAGCTTTGATATTTTGATAGATGATAATGATAAATTATATTTTTCTGTAATTTGATTCAAAAATCTTTGTACAAAAAAAAAACCGGCTTCCAAAAAAAAGCACTAAAGTGAAAAATAACTTTAATTTTGGAAGTCGGTGTCATTGGATCTACGATTAGCCACACATCTGCAAAGTTAAGGTTACGTTAAGAAGTAGCTTATGTAACGGTAATCACTTTCCATAAGTCACCCAGTTGAGGCAGCAGAAAAAGTGAACTGATCCAACCGTTATAAGTTCTATGAACAGACCCTTATTTATCAATTTTCAAGTATATGCGTAGTGACAGATTGTCGAACCATTCCCACAACTACAGCCCATCTCACAAACGTCAATAAAAATCACGTTAAAAATGTACAATAAATGTAAAATAACTGTAAGTAATACTTTAACTGTTAAGTATTAACTGTAATAATTATTACCTACCAATAATAGGTATATTTAGGAAATTAATAGGTGTATTTCTATTCCTACTCTTAGTGAAATACGAGTACAACAACGATTCTCTCGTGTAAAGCATTGACTGAAACTATGAGTTGTGCTTAAAGCAGCTTCGTATACATAATTTTATATTTTGTGTTGTATTTCAACATTTAAACCGATACCCTATCAGAAAGTTCATGTTTAATTTTGGTAAGTTCAGCCCTCGACTGTACAAGAAAATGTTCAAGTAACGTTTATGTGCAATTTATCGTCCGAGTTTGGTCATAAATTATTTTAAATTATCAGTCGTGGCTGCACTCTTTATGTTAACGGCTTTTTGGTTTTATCTTAATGTAGATACATACATAACGGTTTGAGAGAATCGTGTACCTATAGTACAGTTTTGTAAATGAACAGAATTTTAATTTAGAGAGAACATGCCACAAACTTGCTAAAGGGGGCTACGGAAGTAATCTACTTCCTTTGTTTCCTTTTATTACGATCGAGAACAGCACTCTTTAAAAATAAATAGTTTGATACATTTTATCTTCTAAACTAGCTTTTGTCCGCGGCTTCGCCCGTGTATCAGTCGGAAATTATTTCACAGGAACGTACTGCCGTGACAGTATCCTATGTCCTACTTCAGGTCATAGCCTATCCGTATGCCTTTCCATCTAAATCTATTCAGCCGTTACGACATGAACAGGTAACAGACAGACGGACAATAAATTTAAATAATATTTTTAGGGTTCCGTACCTCAAAATGAAAAATTGGAATCTTTATAGGATGACTTCGTTGTCTGTCAAGCCCCTTTTTCTCAGGAATGCGTAGAGGTATCAAGTTGAAATAGACATCAATAACTTAGATCTACGGTCCCTTGGAGCTGTAAAGAAAATCAAGCTTCCAAGTCGACGCAATAAAAAAATATGGCCATTTATGCCGCATATTATGTTGACACTAGCAAATGATAGGCCTTTATGGTACTTCTCGTTGACCTAGCAGCATGAAGTTTGGCGAGAAGCAAGGTTTTACAGTTCAAGTACCTAAAGAGAAAATCAGAAAATTGATAATTTATAGTAACCTACTGCTATAATTCTATCAACTGCAAAGTTAACTTTGTTCTTTAATCCGTCTTGAAGTAACATTTAGTATGTATTAATTCAAATCGGTCCACTCCACTGTGTTAAAAGTTCCTTTTTCAACTGAAAAGTTATATTTGCTCTTCAACCCGAAATTGGAAATTCGGGCAGCCGAGCGAACAAAGCTTTGATATGGAACTTTCAGGGCGCGAGTCCTACTCACCTTGTCTGGTTTAAAAATAAACAAAACAGGTTTTTATTATTCTAAAATATGTTTTTCTTAAAATAATAATTATTCATTTTAATATTATCACCAATTATGAATACCTACTGCTGTGCTGACATTGGCTGTAATACTTGCATCTTAGGTTATTTTATCACTTTAAAATAACTTTTGACCGAGTGGGCCGATATTAATGAAATAAATACTAAATATTACTTCAAGATACGGACTATGACAATATTTCCAATCCCTTAAATCTGTTGAAAAGAAGTACACAAAAAATATTGTCATCGCCTTGGGGGATTATTTTACAAAAACGTTAAGACACGTAATTCTTATTCCACAAAAAACATAAATTTGAATTTTAATATCCTTTAAAGGCATGAGGAACAGGGTGTAAAGTTCACTTATCCTCCATCGAAATCATCCATTTTTAGGGTTCTGTACCCCAAAAGGAAAAAACGGAACCCTTATAGGATCACTTCGTTGTCCGTTTGTCTGTCTGTCTGTCAGTCTGTCTGTCTATCAGTCTGTCAAGAACCTTTTTCTCACAAACGTTTGGAGGTATCAAGTTGAAATTAATATCAAATACGTAGATCTATGATCCCTTTAAAAAAATATGTCGCATAAATCGTCGTATTTTTTTATGACGTTTACTTAGATCAACGCCATAAGAAAATACGACGATTTATGCGGCATTATTTTGATACTCGCAAAAAAAATCAAAACCGAGTAAGGAATAGGGTACTTCCCGTTGACCTAGACTCATGAAAATTGGCAAGAAACAAAGTCTCACATCCCAAGGAAAGGCAAAAGTCTGAAAATCGTTAATTTGCAGTTTTATCACATAATAAGAATAAATTTGGGATTACAAACTTACATTTTCGGGAGAACATGTTGTATGGGAGAACATGTTTTGCAACTACAATGTTAAGTTTGTTTTTGGGATAAATTCATCCAAACTACGAAACAGTTCATTGTGCGTGGTGCGACACGCACTTGGCTGGTTTAGATCATTAGCTCCGGAGATTATCTAATAATAAACCAAAACCATTTATTTTCAGGTTACAAGGACCTGTAGATGAATACCTTAACCTAAGTATACATAATTAACAATTGCGTTAGTAAATAAAACTTAAAGCTATGTTAGTATCACTTAGATGCACTAAGTTTTTGTGCGTTCTTGTGGCACTTGACCGCGAAAGCGGCGGAATTCCTCTTCCTGAGGCCAAAAGCTTTCTTCCATCACCTGATGCAGGTAGCACGTTGGTATGCGCACCACAAATGCCTTAAAGTTGTCGTTGCAATGCGATTCCAGCAGCTGCACTCTCGGCGCGTACTTCAGCCTTTGGAGCACGCACGTCACGATGTCTTACGCGTCAGTGGTGTAGTGGAGACGGGAAATATACACTGGAGTATTCGACTTCGCGACAAACTTACAAACAAATTTTACTTTATATGGTATTAGTATAGATATGGCAATACGTTTTCAAGTCTCATTCAACAAAAATAACTAATAAGCTTATTTCCCACATCTCTCTCAGTGACCTTAAAATATTTATCGTAAAAAATAGGTCATAAATTTTACTATGACCCTGTATAAAAAAACCATCCATTCATCAAATATCACATTCCAAAATAAATTAGTCTCTTCACGACATCATAGATGAAAAATGAGAATTGAAGAAAAAATAATTATTTATCGCCAGAATGAAAAATAAAAGAATTATCACCGAAATGAAAAATGCTTCGCTTCGACGCCGATCTATATCTTTTTCCTAGGTGTGTAATTTGAAATGTGTCATTTAATAATAAATGTGCTGCAGGTAATAAAAACCTTTGGTTAGATTAAAACCTGTGAGCTATATTTTGCTGGTTTTTGTCCGCACGAGTAATTTCGATTACAGATAAAATTACAGAATTGAGTAAGGCTAAAGTATATAATTTAAAAAAAAGGAGTAATTTCTGCATCCATACATCTTTCGCCCCAGAACCAACAACGACGGAAAATTACTTTGCGTGTTCTAAATTACAAGTATATGCCCATGAAGACAAAGTTTAATAACGGACGACTTGCAGAAAGCATTTATTTATAAAGAAAACAAAGATTTTGAGATTATATTTACTAAGAAACAATCTATAATACCTGCATGACACTAAATGCCTGTCACTAATGTTATTTATACTGCATGTATGTGGCTAGGTCAGCTACAAGATCTAGGTATGTATCTATTGCATGCATGTGCAGCTACGAGATCTATGTATCTATTGCATGCATGTGCAGCTACAAGATCTAGGTATGTATCTATTGCATGCATGTGCAGCTACGAGATCTATGTATCTATTGCATGCATGTGCAGCTACGAGATCTATGTATCTATTGCATGCATGTGCAGCTACGAGATCTATGTATCTATTGCATGCATGTGCAGCTACGAGATCTATGTATCTAGTGCATGCATGTGCAGCTACGAGATCTATGTATCTATTGCATGCATATGCAGCTACGAGATCTATGTATCTATTGCATGCATGTGCAGCTACGAGATCTATGTATCTATTGCATGCATGTGGCTTGGTTAGCTACGAGATCTATGTATCTATTGCATGCATGTGGCTTGGTTAGCTACGAGACTATGTATCTATTACATGCATTTGGCTAGGTCAGCTACGAGATCTAGTATCTATTGCATGCATTTGGCTAGGTCAGCTACGAGATCTATGTATCTATTACATGCATTTGGCTAGGTCAGCTACGAGATCGATGTATCTATTGCATGCATGTGCAGTTACGAGATCTATGTATCTATTGCATGCATGTGGCTAGGTTAGCTACGAGATCTATGTATCTATTACATGCATTTGGCTAGGTCAGCTACGAGATCTATGTATCTATTGCATGCATGTGGCTAGGTCAGCTACGAGATCTATGTATCTATTTTGTTTGGTGTTAGATACATTTATTAAAGGTCAGGTAATTGCCTTTGACCTTGGCCATACACATGCGCGTTGCGCTCACGCCACTCCGCGCCTTTCGGTTTTATAGGGAGTATTTATTTTTAGTAACGAAAATATGAATATTTAAAAAAAAACCAGATAATAAAATAGAATTAGTTTGAAAGTAGTATCGTTTTTATGCTTTGGGTAGACATTACTTCCTCAATTTATTTCATAAAGTATTTTACTACAATACTTAAATATACACATAATAGAATTGATGTCTATGCGTTCTAGTATAACATACATTTTTTGCATAACTTGCTTGCATTATTATGAAGACGTAATAACAGATTTAAAAGTCACTAAAATCATATATCTCTGCCTTAAGTAACCTTTTACTAGTTCGGTAAATCTTCTTGACAGTTGAGTTGATTGACTTGACATGACAAGGATTACATACATTAGATCCGTATCGATATATTTTAAATAAAATCGATACCGTTCAGTTCCCAGTGTGTTAAATCTCGTGCAGACAGAGACGACAGGCGCATATCGCGGGCGCGACAGGCAGTTCAACGCGCATCACGACACTTACCATCTTACCATGAAGTTTTCATAGAAATTGTGCTACTAGTGTCGCGTCGCGCCTATCTGAGGAGCCTTTATTATATTTGAAATATTACAATGGATCTCACTTATGTGTAGTAATTGTATAGAAAAAGATTAATAATAATTTAGGCCGGATGGATTAGGATATGAAAATCGGTTTTGTTGTTGAGTTCTTTTCGCACCTGTGTATGGTACTAATGAAAACGTCGCACAAGTTACTACAGAAGCGTCATAGCCTAGAGCGAAAAAGGTTGAAAAGAAAAGTACCTACGTACGGATTCGTAGGTATGACATCCGTGAGTAGTCGGGCTATCTGTAACCGTAGGTATGACATCCGTGAGTAGTCGGGCTATCTGTAACCGTAGGTATGACATCCGTGAGTAGTCGGGCTATCTGTAACCGTAGGTATGACATCCGTGAGTAGTCGGGCTATCTGTAACCGTAGGTATGACATCCGTGAGTAGTCGGGCTATCTGTAACCGTAGGTATGACATCCGTGAGTAGTCGGGCTATCTGTAACCGTAGGTATGACATCCGTGAGTAGTCGGGCTATCTGTAACCGTAGGTATGACATCCGTGAGTAGTCGGGCTATCTGTAACCGTAGGTATGACATCCGTGAGTAGTCGGGCTATCTGTAACCGACCATGCTATAAAGTAATATCACCGTGAGCGCTGTCATAAATAACAGTTGCGTTGTTTTGTTTTGAGTCGCATCGTATCTAATTAGCGCGGCATTTTCGAAATTGTGCTTCTGGCTACAGTCGCCATCTAACCAAAGAAGAAGACGTGTACAAATGTGTGTGTTTAAAAAAAGAAATACTGTAATCCAACCGTGAGCGCGGTCACGAGCGTTCCGAATTGTTGACAGCTGTCAGCTGTCATAATCGTGATATCTATCTCGGAAAGCAAATTATTGATGTAATAAGCTCTGTCAGCGATTATGTTCTAATACAGAATGCAGCCAAAAATGGCGGCATTATTGATGTAATGTCGTTACTCGTTACAGGTCTTTTAATTGTTCATTACGGAACGCAGAATGTCCGTTTCATACAGATATTCGCCTATAGTATAATAAAATACATTTATAATTACTATGTACGTCAGATGTTTGTTGCTCCGGGCTATTTACGACGATGCAGCGATGTTGTTAATTGCATGAATAACGTGAATATATTTCGGCCCAATCAAATCACCGAACTGATCAACGATATAGTAATATTTTTCGTGCTCATGCTTTATAGATTTCCGCATGAGGAAAAAACTACATTTTTAATTGTAACTACCTTGTCGTACCTACTCAGGTAGTTCTAAGTCTCTCCGAATTTACTATGCTATTCCGAATATATACCAGTGTATGTGTGCGTGGGAGTATCGAGACTCGAGCAGCGAGCATTGTGCGTGACCAATTGTATAACCTCAATACTGAACTACAGTCTGGCCGTGGAGAGAATGCGTTCTTACACCTGTCAGTTTCATACTAACGATTATGCGTTTTTCGAATTAGATCCATACAGTTACTAGAATTTGCCAACTGACAGATGTCAGGAACGCATTCTCTTGACGGCCGGACTGTAAGTTGTAATGTTTGAGAATGATCCTTACGGAACTTCGTTCCTGACGGGAGTGCCCCAACCGCACACGTTTTTTTTTTCCGCGAACTATTAGACAGAGTTAAATGCTTCACCCACAATAAACCAGTTATGTTATAAGTTGTGGAAATCCCCTATAAACTTTCAGCAGGTCCGGGGCTTGATCCCAGGAAACTATAGCCAGTCTCTTACGACTACAAGACGAAGGCTCGATTTTTTAAATATCATCATTTTTCTTCGAAATTTTATTTTTTTCATCGAAAACCAAAAGTACATTTCAATTTGCAACTAGTCAAGCACACGAAGCTCGTAGATTATGCTTAAATAAGTATTAATTTTTTTTTCTGAAATAAGAGGTAGAAAGTTAACAGTCCATAGTTACGCAACAGCGTCTAAATATATTACTACAATAACCAACCTGCATTAAGAATAATAACCGACCTGCAATAACCGAGGCAGTTATAGCTATGCAGCCGTAATAACATATGCAAGTGAAGCCATTATAAGATTTTATAGATGCGGTTAACCGTAGGTAGCAGTGTCTGCTATTTAGATAACGATCACACCGACTCACGATCTAAGCTAAATTATTTGTATAAATGATTAATGATTTATTTCCACGTAGGGTTTACAAACACTTATATATGTCAATCATATTTCCACGTAGGGTTTACAAACACTTATATATGTCAATCATATTTCCACGTAGGGTTTACAAACACTTATATATGTCAATCATATTTCCACGTAGGGTTTACAAACACTTATATATGTCAATCATATTTCCACGTAGGGTTTACAAACACTTATATATGTCAATCATATTTCCACGTAGGGTTTACAAACACTTATATATGTCAATCATATTTCCACGTAGGGTTTACAAACACTTAAATATGTCAATCATATTTTAAAAACTTGATGAGGTCGGCGTTTTCTATCTGACTACTCTGAGAAGAAAGGCCTAAAGAAACTCAGAGGTCAGTCTATTTTAAATTCCAGACATAATCTTGGTCAGATCATGTGAAGGCCATGTAGAGTGGTGTCTGAAATGGTATTTTGAGGAAAGAACCACACAGATTTGAGTGGACCTGTACAGTAGGTGCACGCATTATAATACGGATCTCAATAATAACAAACATCACCAATAATAACATTATTTCCCAAAGAAGTAAGCGAACTAAAATTTCGCCAGATATATTTAAGTCCTATGTAACAGCCTATTGTCAGTAGCCGGGCACAAAATATTCAGACTTCAAACTGCTAAGAATTTCTACATCGAAAATCCCTATAAATTAAATTTTAATTAAATATCATTTATTTCAGGCAATTATTACACCCATAGCATACAAACATACTCTTAAATACCACTGGCAACAACATAGTAACAAATATAATATTAAAATACATAATAACACAGATAGTATATTAAAATACATAATAACACAGATAGAATATTAAACTACAAAAATACAATAACTAAAAATTATATTAAAAGTCTTTTGCCTCTCTTGCAAAATGGTTCCAGATCCGGGAATGGAACCCTGGATCCCACACTCAACAGTCACGCTTGAAACCAATAAAACAAAGCCACTATCATTTCCTAAAGCTAGATTTAAGTATATCAAACACTCATTTCCACACCTCTCTAACAGAAAGCAAAAAGTTAAAAAAGGACAATACACTAGCGACAATGCAGAGGTAACATACGGCGTACCACAGGGTAGTGTTTTGGGTCCTACCCTGATTTTTAATATACATCAATGATCTGCGTAATATTAAATTAACAAACACCAGGGTATTTGCATACGCCGATGATACTGCTATTGTATTTGCTGGTGATTCTTGGCAAGATGTTAAACTGAGTGCAGAGGTAGGGATTGTCCACGTAGCTGAATGGTTGAAAAACAATTTACTAACATTAAACACCACCAAGACTAACTACGTATATTTTAGTGTTAGTAACCGGACACAGCCCAATGATGACCTCAATTTGAGGGTACACACATGCGGAGATATAAACAGGATAAGCTGTAATTGTTCATTTCTAAATAGAGTCTCTAATACGAAATACTTGCGCGTGATGGTTGACCAGTTTCTGTCTTGGTATCCTCACCTTGAGCAGGTGATTGCGAGGGTCAGAAAGCTTACTTGGATCTTCAAAACATTAAGATACGTGGCTCCGACTAAAATGTTTAGGAGTGATAAGCGACCTAGAAATCTCCTTAATGAAATCTATTTTGCTCTATCACGATCCGTCCTTCTATATGGTATCCCCATTTGGGGTGGCGCAGCTAAAACTAGATTTTTGGACGTGGAACGTGCACAACGAGCACTTATAAAGATTATGTATTTTAAAACTAAAAGACACTCTACTAAAAACCTATACGAAATTAATAATTTACTCTCAGGTAGAAAACTGTATATAACTCAAACGGTTCTAAAAAAACATAAAACCCTCCCTTATCATATGAATAAGAAACACAAAAGGATAAAAGATATCATTGCAGTAGTTCCCCCATGTAAAACCAAATTTAGTAGCAGACAATTTCTCCATCTTTCAGCTCAAATATACAACAGGATTAATAAAAACATATATATACACAATAAAAACAATCACGACTGTAAAAAAGTTATAACAAACTGGACAAAGTCTCTTAGTTATGAGGATCTTTAACTGATGTAATTGGCGTTTGGCCGTTTTATGTTAAAGTAAAATAAATAAATAGATACGGAAGCTCTTCTGGTTTATCATGAGTAACATAACAACACACCATAACGATACAAACACCACGCTACGCCACACCACGCTACACCACACCACGCTTTGCCACACCACGCTATACCACACTACGCTATACCACACCACGCTACACCACACCACGCTATACCACACCACGCTACACTACACCACGCTACGCCACACCACGCTACGCCACACCACGCTACACCACACCACGCTATACCACACCACGCTATACCACACCACGCTACACCACACTACGCTATACCACACCACGCTACGCCACACCACGCTATACCACACCACGCTACACCACACCACGCTTTACCACACCACGCTATACCACACTACGCTACACCACACCACGCTATGCCACACCACGCTAAACCACACCACGCTACACCACACCACGCTATACCACACCACGCTACACCACACCATGCTATACCACACCACGCTACACCACACCACGCTACACCACACCACGCTACACCACACCACGCTATACCACACCACGCTATACCACACCACGCTACGCCACACCACGCTACGCCACACCACGCTACACCACACCACGCTTTACCACACCACGCTATACCACACTACGCTACACCACACCACGCTATGCCACACCACGCTACGCCACACCACGCTACACCACACCACGCTACACCACACCACGCTATGCCACACCACGCTACACCACACCACGCTATACCACACCACGCTACACCACACCAAGCTACACCACACCACGCTATACCACACCACGCTACACCACACCACGCTACACCACACCACGTTATACCACACCACGCTACACCACACCACGCTACGCCACACCACGCTACGCCACACCACGCTACACCACACCACGCTACACCACACCACGCTATACCACACCACGCTATACCACACCACGCTATACCACACCACGCTATACCACACCACGCTACACCACACTACGCTACGCCACACCACGCTACGCCACACCACGCTACGCCACACCACGCTACACCACACCACGCTTTGCCACACCACGCTATACCACACTACGCTATACCACACCACGCTACACCACACCACGCTACACCACACCACGCTATGCCACACCACGCTACACCACACCACGCTATACCACACCACGCTACACCACACCAAGCTACACCACACCACGCTATACCACACCACGCTACACCACACCACGCTACACCACACCACGCTACACCACACCACGTTATACCACACCACGCTACACCACACCACGCTACGCCACACCACGCTACACCACACCACGCTATACCACACCACGCTATGCCACACCACGCTACATCACACCACGCTATACCACACCACGCTATGCCACACCACGCTATGCCACACCACGCTACGCCACACCACGCTACGCCACACCACACCATACCACACTACGCTATACCACACCACGCTACACCACACCACGCTATGCCACACCACGCTACGCCACACCACGCTACACCACACCACGCTATACCACACCACGCTACACCACACCACGCTACACCACACCACGCTATACCACACCACGCTACACCACACCACGCTACACCACACCACGTTATACCACACCACGCTACACCACACCACGCTACGCCACACCACGCTACACCACACCACGCTATACCACACCACGCTATACCACACCACGCTATACCACACCACGCTACACCACACCACGCTTTACCACACCACGCTATACCACACTACGCTACACCACACCACGCTATGCCACACCACGCTACACCACACCACGCTACACCACACCACGCTATGCCACACCACGCTACACCACACCACGCTATACCACACCACGCTACACCACACCAAGCTACACCACACCACGCTATACCACACCACGCTACACCACACCACGCTACACCACACCACGCTACACCACACCACGTTATACCACACCACGCTACACCACACCACGCTACGCCACACCACGCTACACCACACCACGCTATACCACACCACGCTATGCCACACCACGCTACATCACACCACGCTATACCACACCACGCTATGCCACACCACGCTATGCCACACCACGCTACGCCACACCACGCTACGCCACACCACACCATACCACACTACGCTATACCACACCACGCTACACCACACCACGCTATGCCACACCACGCTACGCCACACCACGCTACACCACACCACGCTATACCACACCACGCTACACCACACCACGCTACACCACACCACGCTATACCACACCACGCTACACCACACCACGCTACACCACACCACGTTATACCACACCACGCTACACCACACCACGCTACGCCACACCACGCTACACCACACCACGCTATACCACACCACGCTATACCACACCACGCTATACCACACCACGCTACACCACACCACGCTTTACCACACCACGCTATACCACACTACGCTACACCACACCACGCTATGCCACACCACGCTACGCCACACCACGCTACACCACACCACGCTACACCACACCACGCTATACCACACCACGCTACACCACACCACGCTATACCACACCACGCTACACCACACCACGCTATACCACACCACGCTACACCACACCACGCTATACCACACCACGCTATACCACACCACGCTACGCCACACCACGCTACACCACACCACGCTATACCACACCACGCTACACCACACCACGCTATACCACACCACGCTATACCACACCGCGCTACACTACACCACGCTACACCACACCACGCTATACCACACCACGCTACACCACACCACACTACAGCACATCACACTACACCATACCACACTACACCATACCACACTACACCATACCACACTACACCATACCACACTACACTACACCACTCCACACTACACTATACTACACCACTCCATACTACACCACACTACACTACATCACACTACACAAAATCACACCACACTACACTACACCATACTACAACACACCACTCTACACCACACCACTCTACACCACACCACACCGCACTACACACCACGATTCACGTGATACATACTCAAGATGTTTGAAAAAGAAATAACAAATTGCCGTAATATAAATATGTAACATTAGTATATCTAAGATATGGAGGAGCGGAGTCTCCTAACACAGGCATTGTTTGCCTAAAAGGAGGCTCCTAACACAAATCATTGTATATGAATCATGTTTGTTAATAAAAACTAAACGTCGTTTTTAGGGCTCCGTGGAACTTGCTTTTCAACTACAATGTTAAGTTTGTTCTTGTGATAAATTCATCCCAACTACGGAACCCTTCATTGCAAAAAACTTACAGTTTCTTGTAAGAATGCATCCTCAAACCACAGCTCAGTAGTGACATCTATTGGAAGACTGCCAGTTAGTGACAATAGATGTCACGCACTACGCTTTGAACTATTAGTTCTGGTTTCTTCTACAAGATGGCGCTATAAAGTGTTCGAGTTTTGTAAATATTTTAAAGTAGTAATAGAGATTTTAGTTAATTGATTATAGAACCTAGTATAGTTGAACCAGTGCAGTGCTAACATTGTTAAACAAAACTTTGACCACGATACCTACGATTCCGAAACTCAAGCTCATTGAAGAAAAAAAATCGTAAACATATTTCAGGACACGTTAACGTAAATGAGTTTACAAGCCTCTCGTGTCACGGCAACACTCAATGGTCAGTGTTGCCATAAACATGTATCTTTATGTCTTTATTCGTTTATGACGTCACTTGTTGTTCTGGGATTTGAATTTACAAACATAGCCAATGTAAATAAGTTGTAAGTACATGTCGTAAAATAACTTCGCCTTTCATTACGATTGTTTTGAAGAGATCTTTCTTTTGAAGAGACATTAAACGTGTTGGAAATTAACTTAAATTACGTGTAACTACCTACGTTTCATTTGAGAAGTTTTTGACTTCAAAGATTGACATTATTATACTATATTATGTATGTGTGTCTTATTCAAAAGTTTGGAGAATTTGGGGAAGTATGTTGTTACTTATTCTGAAGAAATAAGTAACTTTTACGAAAGTCTCTGCCAAGAACAAGCGGCGGTTGATACGAAGTTCCATTCCAAAATCTTACGGTTCGTTATTGTTATGTAAAGTTAGTTTACACGAGTGAATGTTCACCTTAGAACTAATAAAGAACGTTGGTATAATTTATTTAGATCTCAAGATTCAAGACAACTAAATTCTTTTCCCATTTTGGTATTTTTCCCGCGTAACCTTTACTTATTCAGCGAAAAATTTACACAAATTCATGTAAGTAACATTTATTTTCCGTACTTACTCGTAATTCTTGCCACGAAATCAACATTCCGAGAAACTCCGACAGTGAAAGCCGAGCTAAATCGTTTACCGAATTTATTCGGCATCAGCAAACCGTATCAGCAAGCGCGATAAACAATGAAAAATGATCTCTGTAACTGAAACCTGAAGCATACCTTATCGCTGAAAGAATAAGACTGAAATTACTCCCGAAAGTAACAAGAAAAACCGCTTACAGCAACAGTGTAAATATTCAAAAGACATCAATCCACATGCCAGGTGGGAGAAACAATCAATCTCTGATTTTCCGTGACGAAATCTGTCTGTCTCTTTCTTTCGTATAGTAAATTGATGGGTGTGAGCAAGAGCGGGGATGATGTAGAAATAATCGGAGCAAGTTAAGCACGCGAAGTTGTCTGTACATTTTGTTCGTTTTATTTCGAGAAAGTTGGAGTATGTTGTACGAGTATGTAAGGTAATTACTTGGTAATTTATTGGTAGCTTTAATGTCCCCTAAGACCTTTAAACTTCCAGATATAAGATTGGTTCATCGTAGTTAACATAGCACACACATAACATCACGCCTGTAATCCCCTAAGCGTTAGACAGACCTGTACCTATAGTACACCCACATTTCGCCAGTTATTCCTCGTAGTTATTTCTCCATTAAATGGTGTGTTACTGTTGTACTTCCATAACATAATTTAGTTTTCTGAAACAGGATTGCGATATTTTCACTTCATTTGGATGAAATCCTCAGAAAATTTTGGAGAATGAGACCATCCTGGAAACCGTAGGAAGAATTTAAACCCAAGGCCACTTACCAACCAGGGATGAAACAGGATGACAATCAACCCCTTTGGGATGAAACCGTGATAATACTCGTTGAAATTCAAAGTGTTTCAGTACGTGCAAACAATTTGTTAGTAGAGCGACGGTAGCCGTTGATAGAGTCACGTAATAAACGGAGAGAAGACTCTACATCTCTGAGACGTACTCTACATACTTACTTTATCGAGTTTTCCTTGAAATTCTCTAGGATTTTCTCAGGATTAAGACGACTTTGTTTTAAGGTTTTCTAGACGAGAGATAATTTAGAATAATAGATGTAATATGCTGGGGAGTTTTCAACTTTAATACCTGTAGATATGTTTTTTTTAAAACGGTACCTTACATAAATCGCGCATGCGCCGCACCGGCACCGCGTAGACCGCCGCCGCGCCGCCATTTTGTATAGGTATATTAAGTACATACCTAAGTAACACTTAGTTTTTGTTTAAAGTTGACATCATAAGGTAGGTATATCAATAATAAAATGAATAGCAGACGTCTTTACTGTTTCGTCGGCGATGCGTTACTGAGCCGTGGTCGTTGCTTTACTATTTAACTCGGCATCAATGCAGTGTAGACGCGGGTCCAGTGCGACGAGCGACGGTCCGACGTCATGTGCCGGAAGCCTTATAAGATCACTCGTGTGTCTGTCTGTCCGTCTGTCACAGCCGAATTGCTCCGAATCTACTGCGACCGATTAAGTTGAAATTTGATACACATGAATTTCTGTGTCCTAAAGAACATGTAAGGTAAATTAATTAATTTTGAATATGGAGTTCACTTTTGGTGGATAAATTAGAAGAAAGAAAAAGTTTTGCAAACTGTACCTGGTGCCATGTTATCAAATGAAAGGTCTTGTTATAAGGATTTCAAATATATATATATATATATATATATATATTTATTATTAAATAATTCTTTATAAAATTATTATAGAAAATAGAAGAAAATTGGCCATTTTATTTCCGAAACTGCTGAGGCCATTTTTTTTTTTTAATTCCGAGAATATTGTTCTATACTTACAGATTACAGGAAAACCTATAAGAAGTCTATGGTCTTAAAATAACATGGTAAATCACTCAATATGTGCGTACAAACTTACGTTTGCAGTTGGGACATGTTTTTCAACTGCAATGTTAAGTTTGTTCTTGGGGTAAATTCATCCCAACTACGGAACCCTTAATTGTGCGTGGTCCGACACGCACTTGGTTGGTTTTATTTTAAATAGCAAGTAAAATTGTTTTATAATCTTATGAACTTGATATTCTGAAATCAGCAAAGTTCAAAAGTTGTCATTTGTATCTTGTAATAATAGGTATTTCTGTTTCGTTGAGTGAAAACTCGCAAATATTATTGTTAATTAACTGATGAATATGTTGCTAATTGCTTTTTTTTTGTTTTACAGGTAAACACAACAACAACATTGAAGAAAAGGTTTGAAAATCTCTAAAATTCTCAATTATGTGAAATCGATTTATACATTGAAGAATAACCTTATTGTTTTTGTTTTTACTTTTTTAAATGATACCATCCCCGTGTGCCCGGTGGTGTGTCCCAGCGGCAAAAATTACGAACTTTCATCCCCTATTTAACCACTTTATTTTATATTTTGAAAAATCTTTCGTTAATGCTCACGTTTGATAAACATTACTCTTATAGGGAACCCATGTGCGACATTTCAAGCTCCTAGACACAGTAGTTTAGTACGTTATCTGTCATGAATAAATGAAATGCACCGACCCCAGCGTGGTTAAACCAGACTCGATCACTCGAATTAACCCAAAGATTCACGCTAGCCCCTGGAGCCTCATGTTTCATGGGACTAAAGAGATCATTGCATATCAAAGAGTAGACCGGGGGGCGCGAGCCGCCAGGTTACGTCGAGGTCCAGCTTTGCCGAATCTTGAATGGTATATCTTTTGGCGGGGTCAAACTGCTTTCTCGACGGTTTGCTATGTCACCGCTATGCTGTGTTTCGCGTTGTTGTTGCCAATGTCTTCATACAAGGTTTCTGTTTTTTTTGGTGTAGTAGTAAGTCGAAGATAAAAAAATACAACGACGTCCCACTTGTGGCCGCCGGACCCAATTTATTTATTTATTTTAACTTTAATTAACACGGTTATACCAATTACATTAATTAAAGGCAGAGACACATACATAGAAAAGAATATAAAATTTTAAAATTCTGGTGAAAACATAAAAACAATTGTAAAAAAAAAAAAAAATTACAATACTTTCATGAATCCCTCTCACAGTATTTCAGGCATGCCAATAAAATCTTCGTCCATTCATCCGCAAACAGATCGTTTGTTGGATTGGAACCCAAGAGATCATTAAGTGCGGCCAGAGTGCGAGGTACTGGGGACTTAGCACGCGAAACGGTGCGACATGGAGTCACGGCAAACAGCCTGTGGTTTCTGCCGCGGCAGTAATTGTCTGGGACAAAGAAACGAGCCAGCACAGCATGCAGGTCAGGTGCGTCAATAGTGCCACGGAGCATCTTGCAGGCTATGGTGAGCTGATCTCGTGCTCGCCTTACCTCTAATGAGTTATATCCCAGGCATCCCAATAGAAATTTAGTCGGATAGAGGTAAGGGTAATAACCGTGCTTACGCTTATATAAAAACCCAAGAAACGCTTTTTGTACCTTTTCCAATAAAAGCGCGTAGGTACTTTCGTGTGGATGCCACACGCAGGAGCTGGATTCTAATTTACTACGTAAGTACAAGTGCATTAAAAATTGTTTTTATGGCATGTGTGGTGCGAAAATCGCGGCAATTACGTAAGACAAAGCCCAACCTTTGGTAGGATTCTTTAGCTACCGTAGCAATATGGTCATGGAAGGTGAGTTGTCGGTCAAATGTGACTCCCAGATCTTTCATAGCCACCAATTAGCCCCTCGTATGCACTGTAGCCCCTCGTATGCACTGTAGCCCCTCGTATGCACTGTAGCCCCTCGTATGCACTGTAGCCCCTCGTATGCACTGTAGCCCCTCGTATGCACTGTAGCCCCGTCTAACGACCGGTCTCCCAGTGGTTTAGTACGTGGTCTGTTAGAGAATTAATTAATTTAACATTTTTATTATATACCTACATTTAGAAAATAAAACACCTATTATGCTACGGCTACATTGTCACGATAACGCAAACACCACTTCATGCGCTCGCTCTCGCACACCGGTCGACGTCTCGCTGTACAGACTACCAAACTCAATCAACAGAGAGCACGCGAAGTGTAGTTCGCGTTGTCGCGACAGTGTAGCCGTAGCATCACAGATAGGTGTTTTATTTCCCAAATCTATTCACTAAATTATTAATCCCGTAAAAGTTTATTAAGAGTTTAAATTAGTACTTAAATCTAATTGACATTTAGATAATTTAAAAGTCAAAGAAATTAGAAAAACATCTGAGAAAGTACTTGAGAAGCTTTGCAAACTGCGAGCTCAGAGTTCTGATTAATAATTAATTAGATTTAGCTTTATGTTAAATTGACAACTAGGAAAACACTTAATAGAAAAGTTGTTACGTTCAGAATAATCTGGGTTTGAACCAGCAGGCTGATTGTATCACACACTGATAATAACATTGCGTCGTATATTTAAACGATTAGTCTACTCGACTACTAAATCTACGCAATGAATATTGTTCAACTGTCAAGATAAAAGTTATTGCGATGAATGATAAGCGCGTGATATGCACACTAACAACCGGTTTCTGAATTGAAAATTTAAGTTGGTTACTTGTCAAACTCTACTTAAGTTTTTTTTTTCGAAGCCAATATTAAATACGACACACTTCTCGTAATTTTTAGGGTTCCGTACCTCAAAAGGAAAAAACGGAACCCTTATAGGATCACTTCGTTGTCCGTCTGTCTGTCTGTCTCTCTGTGTGTCTGTCTGTCTGTCTGTCAGTCTGTCAAGACCCTTTTTCTCAGGCACGCGTGAAGATATCAAGTTGAAATTAATATCAAATACGTAGGTCTATGGTCCCTTGAAGCTCTTAAAAAATAAAGCTTCCAAGTCAACGCAATAAGAAAATATAAGCGACATTATTACGTCATATTTCGATACTCGCAAATAAATCAAAACCTATAGGGTACTTCCCGTTGACCTAGAATCATGAAATTTGGCAAAGAGCAAGGTCTTACAGCACAAGTAAAAGAAAAAGTCCAAAAATTGTTATTTTATAGTTTTATCACATAAAAAAATACTTTTTTGCGATTACAAACTTACATTTTCAGTTGGAAAATTGACCGTGGCGTATATCGATGTATGGAGAACATGTTTTTTAACTACAATATTAAGTTTGTTTTAAGGATAAATTCATCCCAACTACGGAACCCTTCATTGTGCGTGGTCCGACACGCACTTGGCCGGTTTTTTTATCAAATTTGCAAATTGCAGTTATTAAAATATAAATTAAAGCAGCTTAAAAGCGTTTCATAAAAAAATTAAGCCAAGAAAATGTTATAAGCTAATTTCATTCCGCAGCCCGTTTTAATATCAAATCTTATTGCCTTAATTTTTTCACTGCAATGCAATTTCCAGAAAATGGCGACGTTGCAAATCTCAACGTTGTCACTTCCCAGACATTCACTTAACTTGCAATAATTCCTGAAATTTTCAGCTTTCCCTTATTTTGTGAAGTTGGGAAATACGTAGTTCCTATCTGTGGCGCACGAGAAATCTAATTATTTTTTAGGGGTTTCAAGCCTTAATTGGAAAACGGATTACTGAAAATCCTAGTAACGGAATTTAGTTAGGCTTGAATTGAATTGGATTTAATTTAAAATCGGCAAAGTAAAACGGACTTAATAGAGAATGGGCAGCAGCGTTATCTATGCATTTTTACACCATACTGCGATCGCCAACCTGCCTGCCAAGCGTGGCGGTTATGGCAAACCCCTGTATTTGGCGAGGCCTATGTCCAGCAGTGGACGTATTGCGGCTGAAATGATGAATATGATGATTAAGGTAAAACGTAACGTTACACAAAATGTGTCACGTTTTGGAGAAAAACTGAAAATTTAAAAGAAAGAAAAATAAAAAAATCAAAAAACCCGACTACGTAAAAGTGTACTTTAAGAAAGATGGAAACAAAATTTTACTACAAACATACTCATGCAGTCGGAGGCCATAGGTCTTTAAGAAGATGTTCACTTTTACGCAGTCGGGTTTTTAGATTTTTTGAAATAACTTTTTTATTTTAGGTACACTTTTTAGTTAGAATTATAAGACGGTAAATTAGGTTATTTACCAACTTATAATCGGGTGATAACTCACTCCAAAAGTTCGGGATTGTTTTTCCATTTCTTGTCTCAGTCGAAATTACATTTAAACATAATTTGTATATTATTTTTGTAATCACCTTTTAAAACCCTTTATTTTGATACCCGACTCGATAGGTTTTGGAGATATTATATTATATATTATATATATTATGATATATATTTTTTTAAACATACATTTTGGCGCCAAAAATCCGCCTTTTTTATTTTTTATCATTTTAACATACTCAGTGACACTCACGCAATAAAGACTAATCAAACAACATAATTTTCATCAAAATCGTTTCAGTTGTTTAGTAGTTACGAGGAAACATAGGGACGGACGGACATACACACATACATACATATATATATATATAAACATACATACATACAGGTCAAACACATAACCCTCCTTTTTTTTTGACTCCGCTGCATTTGGATAAAAAGTGAAAGTCCCAGTTGTCGCAACACGTGACAAGAATGTGAGCCACATACAACATGACACTCCTTTCTCATAATAATTGGCCTTTACTTTTTTATAAATTAAATGATATTATATAATATTCAAATTTTTCTGTACCGTGTAATGCAAGACTGACACATAAATACAGTAGCGTCTTCATATGCGTATATTCTACAACCAACAGACATGGAACTTATGTCACTGACCTACTTTATAGGAATGGACCTGGCGTTTTCTTGGCCTCGAACCGACAAAATACAGTGAGTATCCGAGTTGATTAATGCTCATTACTTATCCAAATGAAAAGAGGCTTTCACCCGCAACAACCGGCCAATATTAGAATAGTGCCAATGTTCCCAAAGACTGCTCGTACAACAGAGCTCGTTTACATATATTAGTGTCCCTTCTGCAGTAAGGTATCAACATTTTTACGTACGCCGATGTCACAGGGTTCCTATATAAATGCAAATGCGGTGACCCTTTGTTACGGCACCTTACAAAGTAAATTTGATGGTACATTACTTTTATTGGCACTGTAGGCGAAATGCGAAATGTTTTTGATTTTATTTGACCCGTTTTGGGTCGAATTGCGACACGATTTTGATGTTGGATGGGGTTTCTGGTATAGGTGTTACAGGTGTGATACGCGCAAGTGTAAAGAAAGACGATATATTTTTACACTTTCAAGAATAGATTAGAATAGAATACTCTTTGTTACAGATGTAAAAATTCAACATTTATATCTGTAATTTGGGCAATGGGCGGTCTCATCGCTAAAAGTGATCTTTTACAGACAACCTTTGGATGGATTAAAGGCAGAATGAAAGACAATTTGACAGATGGACTGAAACTTTTAATAATACGTTGCTACTTATTCTAAATTTTTTGAAAATACCTGCAAGGCTGCTAAAGCTTTGTGCATTAGCAACAAGATTAAATCAGCCGATAATAAAATAAAGACGGTTTGGAGAATTATCAATGACGACACTAACATGAATAAAAAACATTTAAATAATTATTTCACTCTAGAAACTTCACATGGTCTCATAAGCACAAACAAAGAAGTTGCGCAAGAATTTGTAAATTTCTTTACCAATATCCCACTTAAAACGACTGAAACCCTAAATTTCTCGCCCTCGCATTCTATTGATTTATTAAAAGCAAATGTTTTATCCTGCCCGATTGAATTTAAATTCAAGCATATAAACCCCGTAACAGTAATAAAAGCTTTCAAGCAAATCAAGATCAAATTAACAGAAGATCTATGGGGAATGTCTATCAAAGTTTGTACCTCCATTATTGAGACTATAGCGCCGTACTTGGCCTTAATATTTAATTTGTGTGTTGATCAAGGAGTCTTCCCGAATCTAATGATCGGTAATACCACTTTTCAAATTGGGGGTAGTAAAGACACCAATTATTATAGACCCGTATCCGTGTTGCCAGTTTTCAGCAAGTTGTTTGAAAAGGTAATGCTTAATCAAATGCTCAATCATTTTAACACCAATAAAATCTTACACGATCAAAAGTATGGTTTTGTAGCGGCATCATCATCGCTACATGCGAACTACGCGTCACAGTGACGTCACGCAAATCCTGCATCGCACAAGCAGAGTTTACCGCGCAACTAGCATATATACAACGTCCCGACATTAACCGTCGGGCAGTTGCCCACCAGACACAACACCCGTCTGGTCAGAGGATCCTCCCTTTTCTATGGTGGATGAGTGAACTTTACACCCTGTTCCACATACCTCGAAAGTTTCACCCAGAGACGTTGTACGACTGACGCCGGTGTCACCTTATTAAAACACATATAATTTCGGCGTGTGAACAGGCCCAAGACGCCATAGGAATATAGAAACTTGAGCATTACGGCCTTGGAAAACTTGCGCTCTAATCTTATTTAAATGATAAACAGCAGCAAGTTCAAATAAATGGAGTCAATTCACTCGCATTAAGGGTAAAAATGGGTGTATCACAAGGCTCGATATTGGGTCCTTTTCCTCTTTTTAGTATATATTAATGATCTACCCCATTTGTTAAAAACTCAACCACAAATGGTGTTATTTGCTGACGATACTTCCTTAATATTTAAAATTAACAGACGTGCATCAAATCTTGACGACGTAAAAATTGCCCTACTGCAGGTCCAAAATTGGTTTACTGCTAATAATTTAGTATTAAATGGATAAAAACTAAATGCATAAGATTTTCTTTACCAAATGTCAAAAGTAGTAATTGTGAGAAAGTATTGAATCAAGAGAAACTAGAATTCGTCGATAAAACTGTTTTCCTAGGGATCACGCTCGAATCAAGGCTTCAATGGCGTCCGCATCCACATATAACATCCCTTTCAGGACGGCTAAGTTCAGCAGCTTATACTGTGAGAAAAATCCGTCAATTTACTGATGTAGATACCGCGAGGCTAGTCTATTTTAGTTACTTTCATATTATTATGTCATACGGTATTTTACTATGGGGACGGGCTGCAGACATCGAGTCTATTTTTATTCTGCAGAAAAGTGCCATCAGAGCCATATATGGGCTCCGCAGGCGCGACTCTCTAAGGGAACTGTTCAAAGATATTAACATCATGACGGTACCTTGTCAATATATCTATGAAAACATCATGTACTATCGGCCCAAGTTAAGCATGCTCACTTAAGAAAATATTCCTGCGAGAGCGCGGCTAGTGACAAACCACACCCCTTCCTAGTTTCCCCCAATTAGAGACAATATGCGTTTGTGTGAGTAATGAGCGAGTAACATAAAATAACAAACATTAGCTAGAGCGCGGCAGTGCCAATTTGCTCTCGCTAATTGTTGACGCTTCCCTTAAATTCCTATCGCCATTTCATTTTACGACCTGTTTATTTCTATCGGACTGATTGCCTGCCTAACTGTGACCTCTGCTTGTATACCGGACTGTGATCGAAAGCCTCTTCTTGACCCTAGCTTGTATCCTGGACTGTGTGTGTATTGTGTGTGGGCTGTGACTAACGTGGTGCAACCATGACGACCCGAAACCTGATTCAGGAAGAAAGGAATCAAATTATTGTTTTGCATAGACAAGGGTTAAATATATCCCAAATAGCAGTGGAGTTGAACATGCAAGTAAGTTATGTTTTTGTATTCAGATAGAGGGAGAGATATAGAAATAAATAAAGTGATAGTAATATTATTATTTCATAGTTTGCATTTTTCCTTATATTGCAATTTAAAAACAAATTCCATGAAAAATATTGGTATTCAGCTGCATCCGGTTAGACTGGAAGCCGACCCCAACATAGTTGGGAAAAGGCTAGGCAGATTTATATATAAAAATAATAAAATTATTATAACTTTCAGATGGATTCTTTTTAAAAGTCTCATAAGATATTACCTACTTATAGTAATGCATTCAAATAAGATTGTTCTTTTTATTTATTTTTGCTTTCAAAGACGTTGTTGGAGCCTTTTAAGACCCGATAATAAATCCTAAACCAAAACAACCTAAACAATGGTGCCTTATCTCACAGCGTCGTTGCCGCATTTTAATTAGAAAAACCAGAGCGCATTCGTCGCATTTCTAGAGGCTTGATCATTATATTTCAAACTACAATTTTTTTTCGCCCAAGCACAAGATAATTGTTTTTTATAATTATTTTTAACATTTATTTTATCATAATACTGCAGATGGAAAGTAATTGACAATAATGTAAATTTTTGTTAGTTGTGCTCGTAAATACTTACCAAAAAAACTTTAAAAAAATAGCACACATAGTTTTAAATACTAACGATTTAGTGCTTGGCTGGCCGATAAAATAACAAGTACTTACTATTTTTTCGGCCAAGCACTAGATCGTTGGTATTTAACCACGAAAAACCTTTAGAAATGCCACGTTGCCAGCCCGCACGGGATAAACACTTTTAAATAGTAGAGATAAAGCACAAATTTGCTTGGGACAGTTTCATACAATGTTGGAATTTACGCTATGCCATTTTTCTTACTCATAGGTATACGAGGTGTAAATTGCAATATCTGAAAACCTCTTAAGGGGTCATTGTACTAATCATTATGAACAACTTTTACTACGGGACCAAACCTGAAATCGCGAAAAAAAAACAGCTGTTCCCTACATTTATGTTCGCGTAACTCGTCAAAATGTATGGACCAGCTGCTTTTTTATCGCGATTTCAGGTTTGGTTCTCATAGTAAAAGTTGTTTATAATGATGAGTAATGACCCCTTAAGACCCCTTTTTTCAGTTATTGCATTTACAACTTGTATTTTAAAATATAGTTATGAATGTTATAACTACTTAAATTAGTTATAGAAAAGTTAAGAGTTTATTTATCATGAAGTCAACCAAAAAGCACACCTTAAGTATTTCAATACTTATAATTTTTATTTATAGTGTACTAGTTGTGCCCTTTGAATAAGACTTTTGTAGTGTACTCGTATTATTATACTTAGTTCCTATATTATGTAAAAAATCGATGCTGATTGTTTTTTTTTTTTTTTTTTCGTTAGAGAACAACGGTGCGCCGCTGGGTGCTAAGATATGAAGAAGGAGAAATTACAGAACGCGTTCGTGCACCTCGACCCCGGGCTATAAACGAAAACGAGTTAAATAATATGATAGCCACGTATGAAGAGAACCCGTTCACACCCACTCGCAGTTTCGCACAAGAATACGAAGTTTCGATGCAAACTATTAGAAACGAGTTGCATCGAGCTGGAGTCCATCACAGACGTCCCGCAAAAAAAATTATTTTGACGCAGGAGCAGAAAGCTGCTCGCGTGCGATTCGCTCGTGACTACAGGGACTTCGATTTCTCTTACGCCATATTTTCTGATGAAAAGTGCTTTAGGTCTAGCCAACAAGGTCGTCGGAATTTATGGCGTGTAGATAACACAAGATACGAACCTCGAAATGTGAACCCAAATGCAGAATCGGGAAGAATTGTAGTGAACATGTGGGGCTGGATGAGTGCTGCTGGACCAGGCGAGCTCGCTTTTATACCAGGGAGGGCAAACGGCCAAACGTATTTAGAGGTGCTACAAACCATCATGGTACCCACAGTGCGCACGGTGTATCCACAACTGGACGTGCCAGAATTTTATTTTTTCCAGGACAATTGCCCGATACACCGTGCGCGGGTTGTTCAAGAGTGGTTGCGAGGGCAACCACAAATTAAAACAGTGCCATGGAACTCCCGATCGCCAGACTTAAACCACATTGAAAATTTGTGGGGTTTAATGGTCCAGAGATGGGATAGTAGAGCAGAAAGAACGAAGGAAGCACTTGTCACACATTGCGAACAAGTTTGGGACACATTCAGAGGTTCGAATTTGTGCGAAGTCCTGGCTAGGTCCATGCGTAGCCGTTGCGATGCTGTGATAGATGCGACGAAATATTAAGTTAATATAATTTTTAACATGCACTATGTTAATTAACGAAAGGCGTTCCCGTTAACCCGCAATAGTCCAAACATGCTACAATTAATATTACCATTTAAAAATTCGCGAAAAAAAATCAGCTGCTCCCTACATTTTGTTAAGCTAGGTATGCGAACATAAATGTAATGAACAGCAGATTTTTTTCGTGAATTTTCGAATGGTCATATTTTGGTAGCATGTGGACGCTATACTATTGCGGGTTAACGGGAACGCCTTTCGTTAATTAACATACTGTATAATTACATTATACAGGGTTATTTTTCTAACACCTGGTAGGACTATATTAGTACAACCACTTTTGATCTATGACTTTTTAGAATACCAAAAGTAAACTTTCAAGTTTTTGTTGTAATATTTGTAATAACACTTTTTAGATCTGTATTTTGTAGTAAGTACCGCTGCGACCCTGCATTCGCAACGCACTGTTTGTTTATTTAACTACTTACATATTTTGGTACCGCGTAGAGTTGTTCAAATTTAGAGCGATCAAAATAAATATTTTTAATTGTATTATGAAATTATTTTTTTATGAATTATTAAAAGTCATACAACAAAAGTTGTTATTTATGATGTTAGTATTATAGTCCTACGAGCTTATTAGTGTTTTATCATCAAATGACTTCTCCCGCTCTGGGCGGAGCGGAAGGTCGTGTCAAACTTTTACTGACTAAAACCCACCCGTGTTCCTTCAGTTGCCTGTGCCAGGGCCATGGTATCTCTTTCGAACAACCCGCGACTCCGGCGGCTTGCAAATAACCCTGTATAGCTATTTTTATTAGGTTTATTTTTATTATTCCAATTTGTATTATATTACTTCGTTGATTAATGTCACAGGGTAGACTGTAGACCGTAATCATAGTTTAAAATATTGCCAACGATTTTGAAGTCTTCTTGTAAAATTATTGATGTCAATTTAGTGTCATGTTGCCTTTATTGGTGGATTTGTTGTTTTATTTACAATCAATGTTGTCGTAAGTCCCGATCTCGTTAGTTTGTTATTTTACATATTCAGTAGTGTCATCATATCCGTCCACCTCATAAATAATTGATCTCATTTGCTTGATAAACCTAGTCTGTAGTGTAATGTAATTATTGCAAATTATAAAAATTATTAAGATTCTTAAATTGTACTAATCTTAAAACTTTTCAATTTCATTAGAACTGCACGAGCAATATTCTCCTAATCTTATTTACTGACAGGCTTTTTGCCTGTTGTTGTTGTGTTGTCTGTTTGTCATTGTTGTGTTAGAAGAAGAGTTAAGAATCTTTTCACTTATAATATTTTGCATTTTGATGATAATTTCTGTGTATTTTTTTGTTATAATATGTTAATTTCTGGATGAATCTTTAATGTTTTGAAAAAGTCTATTAAAAATAAATTAAGTTACTTATATTGCTTTTTTTTCTACAACAGCAAATCCTTAAAATTGTTCTCAAGTAGATTTTAACTAACTGTTTATTTTTTCACACTGAGATTACAGCCGATAGTTTCATACAAAAAGCACTTACTATACATCTTTTATTATACAGATAAGATTTAAATATCAACCTAAATAAATCTTTAATCCTGCATAATGTTAAATGAACACAAACTAAAAATATATATTTCACTAGTACCCAACATTTTATTTCAATCACTCTAACTGCTGCCAAGGCACAAATTATAGTTTAGTTTAATTACTTGATAAGCTTCTGAATTTTAAAGTGGCGTAGGAACTGAATCATTGTTAGATTTGTCAAAAAAAAACTTGACATGCAATGCCGGTAACGCGCCTGTAGCGTTGATTTCGCTTAAAATCATGAATTGTCAAACTTTGACTAGAGCATGAATTATAAAAGAGTAAAGTGTTGGTTTGATTATAATCCAGTCTTAAAGTGCTCATCCTGCACGGCATGCCTGGGCATTTTAATTGCAACGATACCTTGTTCGTTATACAGGCTGAAATTTAATTCATGGGTATCCTCTTAAGGGGTCATTGTACTCGTCATTATGAACAACTTTGACTATGGGAACAAATATGAAATCGAGAAAAAAAATTGCTGTTCCCTACATTTTGTCGAGTTATGCAAACATAAATGTAGGGAACAGCTGATTTTTTTTTCGCGATTTCAGGTATGGTCTCATAGTTGAAGTTGTTCATAATGATGAGTACAATGACCCCTTAAAAGGATGCCCATGAATTCAATTTCACCCTGTATTATTTTAATGAATAAAAGGTAATATTACAATTACCTACTGTTAAAAGTATTAAACCAAATACAAGGAACAACTGCAAAACATTTGAGATAATCCTAAGGTAATAAAACAACGTATGGCCCTTGTATTAAGCCGTCCTCTATTGTTTAACCGAATTTCCAGACATTCCCACTAAATAACAATGGGTCTTAGATAATGAACTTATTTTTATTTCAGTTGCAAGAGTTGTGCGGCTTGCGGCCTTGCGTTAGCTACAAACAAAAAGCTCTGATAACATTGTATGAACTGCGCAGAGTATTGGTTCAAATATTACTGTAATTTTCAAGTATTCCCAAATTGCCCAAGTATAAACAAACACATAGAAATTTAGATAGTTATTTACTTTTAATAAAGTCGATTAAACACAAAAAATTTCAATATAAACATTTGATACCTTCATGCAGTGCCGGTCAACGCACCTATACCTAACGTATTCAGGGAACCGTGAGATAAAAGGTAAACAAACCATAAATGTCCGTTCAATCGATTTTGAATGCTATTGTGTTGGTGGCATGACAAATGGCAGCTGCAGTAAACAGTTGGTATTGTAACCACTTTTTTGCCTTTAATGCCATCCATAAGCCTACGGAATAGAAGTCAAAATCGGTGGAACGGACTGTAATAAAACGGTTCGTTTCAATGTCTCATCTTATTGTGAAGGGAATATGGTGCGGTTGCTGCGGCATGCGGCATCACATAGGATATGGTGAAAATTGGAGAGGCAGTGAAAGTGTTCATAAATAACCTATATCTATAGACCCGATAGAGAGAGGAAAATATTAAAGTGGATTAATACATATAAATTGTAGTTTATTAGTTATTACAAATTATTTTTGTAAATACTGCAATATCAATAATACATTTTCTAAACCAAACAAACAGAAGATATGAGTACTAAAATTAATTCTTGTCAATAATAAAATAACAATTCAATTCAATAACAAAGAGCTCACGCCGCCGCCGCGCCGCGCTGGCCGTGCCCATTAAAAACTCGTCTCTTAGCAGAAACAAGTGAGCATAGTACGCTCCTAGTGTGAGTGTCACACATTCTATACATGATTATACTAATACGAACACCACTAAAATACGCTTTGTGCATCCTATTGGTCAAAACTCGTGCATTGTGCGATCGAGTCGTGAGTCGTGCTATGCGATTATCGCCTTTAAGGTGAGCATGCGGAACTTTGGCCGATAGTACATTAGGAAAAATCTACATCTTTTTAGTAAAAGAGGCGAAAGACACAATTATAGGACTAGAAATAGGGGCCATTTAGTTCAACCAGGTTTCAGGCTAAAGTAGACTCATTTTTCATGAGGTACTGTTTAAATGTTACAATAATATACTTCCGCACATACTTCAACTGAATGAAACAAAATTTAAATCATGTTTAAAACGCACACTAGGCATATTATAAGTTGGGGGATTACATCGCTGATTAAAATGCTTGGCTCAACGCTGGTCCTGCTCCATAAGGGCGCAAGAACTTAATTGATTAGCATTTGGAAATAGGTAATGTTGGAGCTGCTGAAGATTTCAAAAACCATCTTTGCATTGTATAAATTCAATCTATTAGTATTATATAATTGCATAGCACATGTGTGAGTACTATGTACTTACTATAAAGCTACCATTCACTGGGTACGTCTTTCATTGACTTGAATGTGCCCTGGCGGCTGAGAGTATGTTGGTCATGAGTCATGTTGGTGAATGGGTGCCATCAGTAGGGACTGGTCATCTCTTAACGACCATGGCTTATTTTAATTTAATTTTTAAATTGTTTTTTTTTTTTATCTTTTTATTATGGATGCTTTTGACGTTTTGCATCGTTCTCACATGTATAATTTCAACACGAATGATGTAACTAATATTTTGTAACCATATGTCAATTTAAAAGAGTGTCCGTGGAGTTTCTTGCCCGTTCTTTTCCATAGATACTTACCTACTTAGCTTTGGAATGGGTAACTAGCTTCATCCTTATTACTCACCGACCCCTTGACAATTCAAAAGTGCCTGTAATTGGTTTATTTGAAATAAATGATTTGAGTTTTAGTTTGAAAAATACTGTCTTGAGGTAATCAGTGTTGTACCATTTACATATACAATAAGTACACATACCTACATGAAGCATATACTTATCTAAATGTGATCATATTAGTGCAGGCCAAATATAAATCTAAAACAAAATTCTTGAAATCACTCAAGTTTCAAGGTTCTTATCCTTTTCGCTTATTGGAATAGCAGTTCTGTTAAATTGAACTTGAGAAGTTGTGACCAGATTAGCTTGGGGTCATCAGTCTAATCCGCAAGAGCAGTTTGTTTATATATTTGTAAATCATCTGCGTAAAGGTGGTAGGAAGAAAGAAGTTTTTTAGAAATACGGTTTATAAATATTGCGAAGAGTAAGGAGGAGGTGTACCTCAGGGTGGCACTTTATCTCCTTTCTCTGTAAGCCACGGTGCCAGATGATGTTTAATTTTTACAGCACGAATGGGAGCGTCCACATTTTACAACTGCACAAGGTTGTCTGTCAGCAGGTTGACTTTATCGTCAATCGACTCAACACTGACTAGCGGAGACCAGTCAATGCTGTTAGCATCTCTTCGGGGATCGTCTGTATTCATGCCGCTAAAGTCGCGACTTTAGTTGCAGGAGAATTTTAGGTTTAGCTTTAGGTGGGCGAATTTTGAAGGAGAGGAATAATAGGTCATGGTAAGAAAACATGTCAGCTGGGCATTTACCATGCTTGCTGACATGTTGAGGAGAAGAAAAAATGAGAAGGTCCAAAAGTGAGGGATTACAGTTTGGAAAATGGTGTGTGTGGAACCTGTAGGGAGGACTGATAAATTCGACGACTGAGCTATTGGTCGAAAATAAGACCGGGAATCGATTTTTGATAAACAAGTATTGAAATCCCCGTGATGATTGTAGGTATGACTGTAAGAGGTTGTTAGGTGTTTGAGGATCTTTTCAAAAGAGGAAAAAGGAAGGGAGTCGAAGGGCTATAATAAACACCTAGAAGGACTTTCACGTGATTCACGTTTACTTCCAAAAATCTATTTTTGGAACTAACGTGAATCACGTGAAAGTGGGTGTTTATTATAGCCCACGTTCTGCAGTAGAGGTTGTGCAGACATATCGACAATTAATAAAGGAATATGTGGACGAAGGTATAAGGCAACACCGCCACGCGCGCGGTAATTTCTTATTCGTTGAAAACCCGGCAAGGAATAGGACGTTGAAGGCATCCGGAAGGCTCTGAGACAAGGATAGTATGGATGTTCTTACAGTCTAGGTTAGTTAGCATGTCAGAGTAATGTGAATACTTTGGGCATTTATATGGACTACATTAATATTTGTGTTATTCTTAGGTACATCAGAAAACGGAGATTCTAGCATGTCAGCAAGGGACGGAAAACTACAAGCCGACAAAAAGCTTCCAGTGTCGCTGTTGTCGTTGCTTTTTTACGACATTATTTAAATATATTTAAAAAAATCTTAAACAGACAAAATAATAACACATACACACACACATCACACACAATTCACACATTATTTTGAAGCCAAAATAGAGAATGAGCGACAGTACGCAGTGTAGGAAATAATCATATTTATCAATCTGAAATACACTAAATTAAATAAAATTAAGTAAGATAAAAAATATGCAGCATCCACCCAAATAATTAGCACACGCCGACCCAGTTTTCCAGCAAAACGTTCGGAAAATACACGAAAATGTGTGGAAACAGTTAAACTGCGGAACCCAGGCCCCGCACAAATGTGCCGCAGTTGGACAACAGGCTAGCTTGTTTCATTAATTCACTTTTTGTTGAGTTGAATTTTTTGCGACTAATAAGTGGGTAGATCGAAATCCGAAACGTGTTCTTTGGGACAAAAGCAGTGAACATTATCCGCGCTTGGGATATGCAACGCATGTTTTGATGAGGGATTTCAGTTCTTTTTGTAACTTGCTAAGCAGTCTTTTTAGTGTTTAGGGGTAATCTAAATGGTGATCTTCTCCACGATAGGTGATCTTACTCGTATTTAAGCAGGTCATGACTTTAATTTTGGCTTTCCATGAATGGAATACTTAATCCATATTTATATACAGATAATAGGTACCTATTTACTTTCATATAAATATATAAATAAACAGATGTCTATCTATAAAAGTTACGTTTTTATTTTCTCTGTCTGTAAGTTTTTCCACGATAATTTGTAGCCTGTGTCAACTTTTTACCTGGCAAAAAAACAAAACTTTATAGCTGGCTAGACCTCCAACTTTATATTTGTGTGCAAAAATCACGAAGCTTTGTTGCTTAGTTTTTACGTGAAAACGTAATAAACAGCCTTACTACTACCCTGCCATGGTTGCGGCTTTGTCTGAAAAGGATACCGTGGCCCTGGCTCAAGGATACCGTGGCATCTGAAGGAACACGGGTGGGTTTTATTCAGTAAATGTCTGACACTCCCGCTACGCCCAGAGCGGGAGAAGTTATATGATAATTATTATTAATCATTTAATTCAAGCAACCAAGACTCATAGTGTTAGTAAGAAAATGCTTACAAACTATGTTAGTAAAACATTAACACAGAAACAATACAATTTGTGACCGTTCTGCAGCAAGGTGGCCGGCCCAGCCGATACCTTGCAGCAGTGGCTCACATACGCACAATCTAGCCTGCTTGCTACCATAGACAGGATGCAGTTGGTGCTGCCCCGCACCCTACTAACCAGGGATTCGCACCGGTTCCGCATCCCAGTGTAGAAGCAGTCAACGCGAGCTTCAGCAAACATCCCTGATAATTTCCGCCCAAAAAAAAAATAAAAAAATAATGCCTTACTACTACAGTTTTGTATACAAACTGATTTTCGCAATTATAATATTAGTAGCAAAGGATTGGTGATGTTCTTCAGAAAGGTCAGGTGCGTAGTACTCGCAATCGGCGTGCGTGCACTCGTATGACCAGATGTATGAACGTAGGCGAAGCAAAAGGAGTATGTAAGGAGCGTAGCAGGTGGCGTTCTATAGTTTCTGCCTACCCCATGGGAAGAAGGCGTGAGTTTATGTATGTATGTATGTAGCAAAGGATATTATAGTGCACAGACAAAATTTAAATCTCGGCTGAACCATATTCATGATTCAAGAAAAAATTCTACATAATAATTCTTTCAAAGTGAACAGTGAGTGCACTATACCAGCTGTCAAAAACACATTTGAACTTGATGAATTTTCAAATATTGAATATTAGGTAACAAACCGAAAAACATGCCAAGTGGTCGACAAAATACAAAAGTTCGGGGACCACTAGATGAGATAGTGGTAACAAGTACGACTGCTGAGCGTAGGTGGTTCAGGACCAAATTTTTGACGTAATTGCATTATTGCACAACGGATATCACAATGGAATGTATCACACTGGAAAATAAATAGCACAATATAACTATATAGTGTGTGTAAATATTCGGAATATCTTAGGTAAGTGTCGTTTCACTTGCCTAAGATATTCCGACTATTTTCTTCGACTTTTCGATTTATTTCGACACACCCCCGTAATAATTATATTGTGCTAAATTTATTTTCCAGTGTGTTACGTGTGTGTGTGTGTTACATTCCGTCGTAATTTCCGTTGTGCAATAATGCAATTACGTCAAAAATTTGGTCCTGACCGAGGTATCTGGGTTCGATCTCCAGGCCTGGCAGTGTTATGGAAAGATGGAATCAGGCTCGCAGGATTTAACGATTATGTGTTTTACAATTGAGACGAACGGCTCAACCTAGGTAAAGATACAAAGTATGTAGAAAACACAACAAACCAATCAAGCCACAGCCTTTCAGTCACACACCACGAGACTCATTTTCATTTAGCATTCTGTGCTAAATAGCTTTCAAAATAAAACCACCGCAATATTTTCATAACCGTTTTATCAATTCCGGTTCAGAACACAAAAAGCCCACAATCCATATTGCTAGAGTGTCACCCGCTTCAAAAAAAAACCGACCAAGTGCGTGTCGGACCACGCACAGTGAAGGGTTCCGTAGTTGAAATGAATATATCCGAAATACAAACTTAACGTTGTAGTTGAAAAACATGTTCTCCCATACATCGAATTACGCCACGGTCAATTATCCAACTGCAAATGTAAGTTTGTAATCGCAAAAATGTATTTTTTTTATGTGATAAAACTACAAATTAACGGTTTCGGACTTTTTCCTTTATTTGTGCTGTAAGACCTTGCTACTTGCCAAATTTCATGATTTTAGGTCAACGGGAAGTACCCTAAAGGTTTTGATTTATTTGTGAGTATCAAAATATGTCGCATAAACCGCCGTATTTTTTATTGCGTTGACATAGAAGCTTGAATTTTTTAAAGCACCAAGGGTACGTAGAACTAGGTATTTGATATTAATTTCAACTGGATACCTCCACGCGGACTCGCACACGAAGGGTTCCGTACCACCGTACAATATTTAACATAGGTACATTTTTTTTTTAGTACTTAGTAAATAAAACTCTTTCTTTATTCTTCTTTGAACGGTTTAAAAGATACAGTTCTATGACAGATGGACGGACAAACGAACACCGGAGCCTTGGTAATAGGGTCCCGTTGGCACCCTTTGCGAACGGAACCTTAACTAGCGGCAAAATAACATGCCACAAAAATGGCCTCCAGCTGTGGTAGATAAAAACTACGATTTCCCGCATACTGATGGTATGTGAGATACGTTTGTGTTTCATGTATCTATTTGGTTGTATTTGTATTGGTTTTGGGGACAGAAAGAGATTTAATAGCGGATGTAGCCATGATGTAGGTATAAATAGGATTAATAGGGCGTATTAAAGAGGGTCTAGGAGGGAGATGTTAATATATGACAGCCCCGCTAACAACCTTACTGACTGTTAATCACCCCGCCGCGGTATGATTGTAGGTAGCTACTTAAGATGAAGTCAGGTATAATGTTACCTATTTATCACAACGGTTCTTGAAAATTGCTATCTTAAGGTTTTCAGAACAAGGCTATCCTTCATCATAATAATGTATCAGTGTATAGAACTCCACTACTGGTAGTTAGGCTGTTGTTGATTGATACAAAAATATGAGGCATTCCACTTAGAGCACTAATTTCAACAGCAATTGACCAAACCGCACCTGAGCACTTCCACTAACGGCACTGAAACAAAATTTTGATGAGTGCGGTTCGGTGGAACAGTTTATTAATATTATTTTCAGTCCCCGAACGGCACCTAAGTAAAATATTTTTTTACCCTGCTTTTGGATTTCACTGTAGTCGGGCAAAACATAATCATAATGTATCCTATTTGAATAACATAACAATTGAAAGTTGAACCTAATACTGCCTTAAAGGTTACTAAAAAGGCTACCTCCTTCCCTTTTCCTATACTAAATTAAATATTCTGCGTTGTATAATAATTACAAAGCTGTTCTTGCAATATGCGTACAGCCGTAAATCCCTCGCTAATTAATGACCCATTCAAGGCTGCGGTCTCTCGGCCTGGCTTCGGATCTGCAGTGCGTCGCCGATGTGCAACGAAGCGTGAAGGTACAGTTAACCGCGGTCAGTAGTAACATTTTCACTACGAAAAACACGTTTAATGCTGGGTAATGACGACGCTGTCAAAGTTGAATTGTTACCATGGATGTCATGTTGAGTGTACCATGTTCAAACACACCGGTCACGCCATCTGTGCGATGTCTGCCTCATTGTTTTGTATATGACTTGTTTCTAGTGCGATTTTGATGTTGGAAAGTAATTTCAATTGTGAATGTGATGTAATGTTATGAAAAATTATATAGTTATGTCTGTTTAGTTGATGTTGATTTTGTTGTCCGCTGTTTCCTGTCTGTTGAACGTTTTAGATATGTAACTAATCTTTATAAATATGTAACTAATCTTTACACTTGCCAAAAGAAACCTTCAAAAACTTTACGTCTATCAAGTTTGGCGAAAAATAGCCACCATCATTAGAAAAAATGGTTCCTTAGCAAATCTAAAACATTTGTAATTATTAAACAAAGCTTCCACCGGTGGTATACAATAGCACTAAGTAGGTAACTACTGCTAGGGTTTTTCAATTTCAGTGAAACTATAGCAACGTAATTTTTTTCTAGAAACTGCAATATCTGTTACTAATAATTTATTTACGTAAGAAGTTTTTTTTCGGACTTTATATTCTAATTGTTTGCATGCTTTCAACGTTGGCTCTCAAAGCGCTATTAATTTGGTCCGTGTAAACTGGTTTTCAGAAACACCGTTTATTTACCGTAGGCTTTTGCAATGTTTTGTCTTTTTAAATTTCTTTTTCGAGACCTTTGCAGTAGTGCCTCTCGAATTAATTAAATATCCAAGAAAGAAAACGGTTTACACTGCATTGCAGTAAAATAAACCAAACTTTTTTCAATCTTGCGAATTCAAAATATTCAGTTACAATAAGTCAAAACCTAGTTTCATCATCATCATTTCAGCCGAAAGATGTCCACTGCTGGACATAGGCCTCTCCCAAAACGGGGGGTTGCCATAATCGCCACGCTTGGCAGGCGAGTTGGCGATCGGAGTATGGTGTTAAAAAGCATAGAGAACGCTGCTGCCGCGTTTTACGACACCCACGGGAACAAATGGGTTGGTGCTATTCTTTACGTCCGGCACCACACGGGTTAAAACTTAGTTTACACTACCTACTTATTATATGTAAATTAAAAAAAAACGTTATATCACTATAAACAGACTGTGGTTTGGGGCATCTGAACATTTTTTTTTTTCTTTTTAGGGTTCCGTACATCAAAAATAAAAACGGCCCAAGCAACGCGTGGTAGGCAGGTATCAATTTGAAAATATCAAATACGGTCCCTTGAAGCTATAATATATATAATCAAACTTCTAAGTCGAAGAAATAAAAAACGGTCTAAAATACGTGGAAATATATTTTGATAGGTACCTACTCAATAGTCTATTCCTTATGTATTACACAGATGGTATAACAAAGTAAAAGACACTACCACCAGATACTCGCAAATAAATCAAAACCTATGCATATATATGGTCTTGTTGACCTAGAATCATGAGCAACGTCTCACATACAAGTAAAGGAAAAAAAAAATATTCTTAACCTTAGTAGCCCTGGCTAGACAAAGAGAGGTGGAAGGAGAGTAGGCAGGCCTTTGCCCTGTATTAGGACATTACAGGCTGGACATTACAAAATAAATAATAATAATTATGCTTTACGTCACTGACGCATACCACATTATCTTCATACACACCATACTTCCTTCTTTTTATAGTAAAATAATGCCCACATAAAGTGTTCAGGTCAACATAAAATGCGAAACGTGGTCCGCATCGGAACCCGTGGAGCAGAGCAGCGAGAGCAAAAAGTGTCGAACGTCTCTTAACGACACTTTAACGACCGACGGAACGTTTTAAGTGAATCTTTGGGGCTCATAGTCGTCACGTCAGTGGCTCAGTAGATAGAATAGACGCAGTTTTTTTTCTCTTTGGAGACTTACAAAGTATTAATTGTTAAAGGAAAACTATCGCTGATGCTATGCTAATCTCATCAGCGAGTAGAGAGAGTACATAGAATCAAAGGCCGGTTCCAGGACCCAGTTCTAATTTATTCATCATTAAGCCTGCCTTTTCCCAACTACGTTGGGGTCGGCTTCCAGTCGTAACCAGCTGAATACCAGTACTCTACATGACTGCTCTATCTGACCCCTAGAACCCAGTTACTGGGTAATACGATACCCTTGGTAAGACTGGTAGTCAGAATTTCAGACTTCTGACTACCCGTATCGACTGTCAAAGATCTACAAATGGCAGCCGGAATCGCGGCATAACGTGCTATCGGAGAGATCTAGATATACAACGTGGAGACGACAATATAACAATAAATTCTTGACGTTCGCAGTCTGCACACGAAAATTCAATCAAATATATCCAATAGTTTAGTCGCTATAGCTAGTCAAAGACTGGCACAACCCATAGTCGGCACACCACTGCTATTTAGTTTGTTTGAAAAAAACCCTTTTTTTATTTCGATGCTATTATTTGTTGGATCGTTCTATTGCCAGTGTTTTCGTTTATTGTAGTATTATTGTCTCCACATTGTATAATGGACGGATACCGGACAGCCCATCCACGGATTGACTTTGACAAGCGTAGCTTAATCTTCAATCGTCCCGTGCGGCTGTTTTATTTAGCCACGCCCCTACCCAAGTTTTCATTATTCAATGTTACATTAATAATTTGGTCTCTCTACCATACGGCACAAAGACGTAGTTAAGCATTTGTATGACAACCAGGGACACACATTTGACTAAACAAAATGAGGCGTAGTCTTTGTTTGTACCCGCTAAAACCTGAAAATATAAAATTGATATTCCTACTGAAACGAAAATAAATTTACATCCATTCATACAAAGAAGCTGTAACAATGTGTGTAAGTTACCTCCCTCGTGAAAGTTGCTCGCTATTGTTACAGTTGGGTACATACTCGTGTAAAGTTACTGAGGTAACTGCCGCGAAACAATAAGTTCTTTCATAGTTTATGACTAGTGTTCAGTCTGTATGATTCCTTGGTAATGTTAGAGATTTAGGGCACTCGCAGTGTTCACGTGGGTGTTGTGGTGAAAGAGCAATTAAATAGGTATGCTGCGATGTTTGCTTATTTTAATATTTAGCATATTCGGTTCCTTTCTTCAGAATAGCTAAGTAATACCATTATTCAAGATGAGTCTGTTTGATATTTACGTTGTAACAAAAAAAGTAATTTAATAACAGACATAACATCACGCCTGTAATACCCGAATACTTAGACAGAGTAGTACCTACATTCCGCCTTTCACAGTTTTCAGGGTTTCGTGCCCAAAGGGTAAAACGGGAACCCTATTACTAAGGCTCCGCCGTCTGTCTGTCTGTCTGTCCGTCTGTCACCAGGCTGTATCTCATGCACCGTGATAGCTAGACAGTTGAAATTTTCACAGATGATGTATTTCTGTTGCCACTATAACAAAAAATACTAAAAAATAGAATAAAATAAATATTTAAGGGGGCTCCCATACAACAAACGTGAATTTTTTTGCTCGTTTTTGCTCGATATTGATAACGGCAACAGGTAGACGCTTGAAATATTCACAGAATATTTAGTTATATATTCCCTTTAAAAATAAATAATTAAATTAAAATAAAACAAATACTTAAGGGGGGCTCCCATACAACAATCGTGATTTTTTTGCCGTTTTTATAGATAATGGTACGGAACCCTTCGTGCGCGAGTCCGACTCGCACTTGGCTGGTTTTTTGTGTTATATTGCATAACGTTCTATCAAAACCTCATTTTCGTTCAAGAAACTCCCGCCTCCATTTTTCCTATAACAATGTCGGTTGCCATGGCGACTCGTGGCGTCTTAATTTGACGGCAGCGCCAATGCGGAAATCGGCACCAACTACGGACACCCTGGTCTCCCATCTTAGTTTTCCTTGTCAACAATAGATGGCGCTGCCTTAAACTTTATTATAATTGTTTTTTTTTTAATTTTTGGGGTTTCGTACCAAAATGGTAAAAAGGAACCCGGTGAGACTATGTCTGTCTGTCTGTCTATCACAGCTGGATATCTCAAGAACTACTAATGCTATCAACTTGAAATTTGGAATAGTTTTAGATGACGTATAACCAACTATTTTGCAAACAATTACTTAATTATTTACTTAATCAACACTTTAAAACTACATTAGTTATGACATTATCAAATTACAATTATTTATAAATAATAATAATCTGACATTATAGTAAACTTTATCTCTTGAACTGACATAGGTATAACTTTGACATCAATTAATTAATTTGTTCCTCAAAAATCTTAATGCATGAGCTCATAATTGTTGTAGCTGTCTTTTTATAACATTGTCTATGATAACATTAAATATTTGCACACCATATAAAATGGTAGAATGTAAAGGGACCATTATAGTTTTTAAGATCGTACATTTGTAAACCTACATTCCGGCAAATAAATGGATTTGATTTAATTTGATTTGAACAAGAAAAACATTATCAAATAGGTACGGATCTCCATTCTCACTAGATGATGACATTTTCACTGTTGTAAAATAAATTAAAGCGGCGAGCGTTACCTACATTCCATTTTCAAAAATAAAATGTTCTTCTTTTTTTATGAAACAGTAATAAGTCGAGTCTTTATTCATGATTATTTTACTTAAGCTGAATCCGCAGCTGTAGCCCGCGAAATTCAAATTTTCTTACGTTTTTTTGCAATTTGCAGGTCAGTGTCAGGTTGTATTTCAGGCACAATAAGATTCGAGATGTAAATAAGTACATATCTGTTATAGTCAGCTACAGCTGCGGATTCACATTAAGAATAATTACTTTTTCGTTTTTGTAGGCTCGTTGGTAACAGACAAAAGAAAAACTTTTTCCCTAGAGGAAGATTATAATTATGCTATTTTAGCATACCAGAATGGGGCACGCTAAAATGACTGACTTTTGGAGCAAGAAGAGTGAAAAAACTTTTTCTTCCTTGGTTCCTTTTTTGTTCTATTCCTATTGGTCGAAAAATGGAGGTCAGACAGCTGTGGTCATTGTGACAGAGCCTGAGAGACAATAAAAAAATTAAAGTAAATTTTTACTAAGTATTTTTGTTTTATTGGTCGACGCAAAAAGGGGCGGTAAACAGATGTGGTCATCCTGTGGTCACGATGGTCAGATGTACATACTTGTAATTGTACATAGTTTTATGACTATTTCTTATTGTTATTTAAAAATAGCAGTAAGTAAGACTTTTTGCGACATTAGCGGATTAAATTTTAATCGGCCTACAAAGTAATTAATTTTATTTCAAAGTATTATCCCATTTTTGGGTAAAATCCGACCCGTCCCTTGGGACAAGGTTTTGTGTTTACTTTTGGAAAATATTTATTAATTAGGTACTTAGCCTTATTAAAAATTCGGCTGCTAATTCTAGGCCCAAAGTTTAACTCATAAGAAGATAATTTTAATTCCTAGTTTTGTTCAATAGGTATTGTATATTAAATGATATTAATAAGTAGGTGGATGGTGCATGGAGTTCAACATTTAGTTAGAATAGACGTAACTGATAGTACCTAAGTATTTTATTTTAATTTCAAATCTACAGTATCTTCCTATTCACAATATTATGTTGCTGTCACTATCCCAACACCTTCTAAATAAACCAGACCTCAGAAAGCAGAGCATCTTTGAGTAAATCACGGGTTTAATTGCATTAAATTGGTTAAAATCTCGGCCGCTCGGCGCCACTGTCGCAACTGCACTTGACAACTACACTAATGACTGAAACTTTGTTCCATAATAGCTTACAGAAGTAGTTTAAAGAGTGCCGTTAATGTCTTATCACTTTTCTAGTAGTTTAAAGAAAGTAAAGGCTTTTTTGTTTATTTTCGGCTGGAAGCTGACAACCTATCTGGAAAAAAACGTATTCCACATTGGGCACCCACTTAAATGGCACCTGAGCAAATGGCACCTGAAATTTTTTGTGATATTAAAATGACTAAAAACAAAGAAGTTACTCATGTTTTTATCATGTTATTAAACTCTCCACTGATTCTAATCGAATTTTTGATTTTGAGGTCCTAAAAAAGAAAAACTTCCGAACACTAGTACGTGTCGTGTACTGTGCCGTGCTTGTATATTCTAGTAGTACTCACTGAGCTTATGAAAAAACTGAACAGGTTCGAAACAGCAGAAGAAAGAAATAAGCGAGAAGCTACAAGGCGTACGGACTTGCAGTATAACATACATCCACTTATGAAAGTGGTTAGTCATGTGGCAAGTTTTCAATCGATCAAATTGTATAATAATCGACCTATGGAATTAAAGTCCTTATATAACATAAACCAGTTTAAGCAGCAAGTTAAATCTTTTCTTGTAGAAAAATGCTATTATACTGTTGATGCGTTTCTCACTGATGTGTTTTAGCTAGACCATTATTGCAAAATAGAACTCATTTTAGAAATGCTGACATCAAATATTTTTTATTGTGACATTGAATACTGGTGATAAGCATGGTGTGGATTTGAATGTCATCGACAATAGTATCTGGTTCTGACACGTTTAGATTAATATAGTGAATTTTTGTTATTTTATTTGCCTTTTTTAAAATATATGCCTGGATAGTGGTCATTATAAATTAATTTTATATTTTTTATTATTATTAAGTGTCGGAAATTAAATCAAATTATTAGGTAGTTATTATTGACATTTGTGCTATTTATTGTCTCGTTGTATTTGTTTACCTACAGTGTACCTACCTACAGGCGCTTTTCATAATTCGTTTATTGACACCAAACATATTAACATTACAACAACCATATTGCGTAAAAAATTAGTAGGCTATGTTGGAAATAATACAACATGGGAGCATTTGCAACCGAACTAGATGAAAAACCTGTATCTCGGCAAAAAAATAATCGGTAATGCACCATATAAGTCAAAATGGACCCATTTTATTGTCAGTAAATAGTAGGTTTTTCCTACTTATAGTTCTTAATGAAACGAACCTGCAGTCCACTCTCGGGCAGACGAGAGTACACGACCTCGGTCTGGCGTCCTTAACTTTACGACCTGCCTGTCGATTTCAGAGGGGCTCGTGGCGAAGTAATAACAGCAGCACGGGCCGATTGGAGGTTTAGGTAGGCTTGCCGAGGTTGGTCCGTGGATGGGTGACCATCCATAACATATCGAGATCTGCGTACTTCGGAAAGCACGTTATGCCGTTGGTCCCAGGTGTCATTAGCAAGAGGTGTCGTGTTACCCAGTAACTGGCCTGTGGAGGTCAGACAGACAGTCACTTCGTGTAAAACACTGATATTCAGCTGCATCCGGTTAGACTGGAAGCCAACTCCAACATAGTTGGGAACGGCTAGGCAGATTGATTGAGATATTATTTTTGAATGGAATGATAGATTGCTAGATGAAACAGGTATAAAAAAGTGAGTCGTGCGGCCCATTGAACTATTATCAGTAGGCACTAATCAAGAGTCTTAAAGCATTTCGTGGCAATAACTGTAATAAACGCAAAAAACACCTACTTTCCTGTAGCAATTAGAGAAAAATCCACTGTAATAATGAACCCCACCACCTACCCTCCATTTGCGATTCCGCCGGCGATCGAGATCATAAAGTTAGCCTATAAAGCTGATTTACTGCAGAATCGTTCCACTTCAGGAGTTCTATAATATCTGGCACTTAGTCGATGGTAATGTAATGGATAGTGATTAGAGAACAAAAAGGGGTGTATAATTGGCATTACTGTTTGATGCGTGAGTTGGACTTGAAACACGTAGTTAATTCGTGCGGTAAGTGGTAGTGCTCTAGTGGTCGCAAGAGCCACTGCTGAGCATGAGGTCCCGGGTTCGATTTCCAGGTCGGGCAAAGTGTTGTTGGGTTTCCCATCTGAAATTTGTCAATATATCAATGTAGCTCAGTCTGGATTTGTGGCTGGTTGATGGCAATAGGCTCGCCCCCTATGTTCTATGTTAGCGGGTTCGGTTTCCGCACCTAGTCCTTCATGTGGACCATTGTGCGTGGGCCATGGCGGCCGTCGTTGGTTATTCCAACCAGCCCACCTCCCTCCAGAAGCTGATTAGGTCTCCTGGTCTGCTTAAGATATCCGTGAAAGATCTGGGTGACCCGAGGGTTTCTGTTCTGATCTGGGTGACGCCTGTGCATTCAAAGAGCACGTCCGCAACGGTTTCTTCAGCCTCCATGCAAGCCCTGCACAGAGGGCTGTCCGTTATGCCTATTGTGTGGAAGTGCTTATTCAGTGAGCAGTGTCCCGTGATGGTCCCCGTCACTAGGCGCAGGCCGTTCCTGTCCTGGCGTAGCAACCGCCTGGTTAGCCTGCCATCTAAGGACGGCATAGCTTCCCTGGATTTCCTGCAGCCCGGTGTCGAGGTCCACCAGTTCTGTGCTTGTGTGTGGGTGAACTCTTGTAGCCACCTGCGTAGTTGGTTGAAGGGGATGGGTACGATAGGTTCGGGTCCACAGACTGACGTGCTGGATGCTCTCCTAGCAAGTTGGTCAGCTGCGTCGTTACCTAGTGATCCGCTGTGTCCTTTTATCCATTGCAGTGTCACTGTATTACGGTTGCACACTGTCACCCGTTCCAGTGCGTTGTGACATTCTAGTGTTAGTCTGGAGGTAATATAATTTTTCCCCAAGGATTGCAAGACTGAGGCACTATCGGAGAGTATACGTATACGGGTGTCCGTAACTCTCCTGGCTTCTATGGCGTAAGTCGCTTGTATAATGCCCACACATTCCGCCTGGTAGACGGTGTTGAACAATCCCAGCGGGCTCTATATATTTATGTTGAAGTCATGTGAGAAAACTCCGACTCCGGTTCCGGAGTCGGTCTTTGATCCGTCGGTGTATACTCTCATCTCCTTCGGGCCTGAGTAGTCACACCGTTCTTCTGTGAGTATGATGTTGTAGTGCTTCTGAAAGAAGTGTAGTTTCGGGGCTTTGTCGCAGGGTGATGCCATCATCGGTTGTCGTTTGATTGCATCTTCCCTTATGCGTGTGTGCTTGACCCTAGAGTCTCTGCTCAGGGTTCCCGATATATATAGCCTGAAGGCTGCCAGAGCTGCCTCCTCTCGCACGATGAGGTGCAGGGGTGGCAGTCCCAGCATTACTTGCAGTGCGGCAGTGGGTGCAGTGCTCATGCTGCTGGTTATTGCTACACAAGCGAACCGCTGCAGTTTTTCGAGGTCTTTTTGGGCTGTGCTCAGGTCCGTCCTGGGCCACCAGACCAGTGAGCCGTATGTGATAATTGGTCGAATGACTGTGGTGTATAGCCAGTGGGTGACTTTGGGGCTGATACCCCAATTCCTTCCAAGCAGTCGCTTGCACTGCCATAGTGATATGCTGGCTTTTGTGGTGATGTAGTTGGTGTGTTTTGCCCAGTTCAGCTGTTTGTCCAAATAGATGCCCAGGTATTTGGTTTCAGTTGCCAGGCTTAGGGTAGTTCCAAAGAATCGTGGCAGTTGTAGTGTCGCCAACTTCCTCTTTTTTGTGAAGAGAATCAGTTCGGTTTTTGTTGGATTCACCGACAGTTGGTGTTTATTGCACCAGTCCTCTACTATTTTCAAAGCCTGGCGCATTAGGTTACATAAGGTGTTTTCGTGGGTGCCATTTATTATTATGGTTATGTCGTCGGCGTAGCCTACGGTAAAATAACCTTTGTCATTTAGTGTTTTGATGAGGCTGTCTACTACCAGGTTCCATAGAAGCGGCGAGAGGACACCTCCTTGCGGGCAGCCTTTCGCCACGATGGCCCTTGTAGTGTCATTTACCGTGACTTGTACAGCTCTCATTTTGAGCATATTGGTGATCCAGCCGCTTAGGGTCGAGTCTATATTGTGTCTATCTAACGCCATGTTAATGCTGTTGAACATGGTTTTGTCGAAGGCGCCCTCGATATCAATGAAGGCAGCCAGTGATGACCATTTGTGGTCCACTGCGCATTCAATCTTAGAGACCACGCTGTGTAGCGCGGATTCTGTTGATTTGCCTGTGGAGTACGCATGCTGTTGTTTATGGAGTGGTTTTACCCGGAGAGGTCCGTCTCGAATGTGTCTATCACAGAGCCTCTCCAGGGTTTTCAGTAAGAAGGATGTGAGGCTAATAGGCCTATAAGCCTTGGGTTGTGTGTAGTCGGTTTTGCCAGGTTTGGGTATGAAAATGACTTTCACTTCGCGCCATGCTAGTCCCCTATTACATGGGACTTAAACATAACTGGCGAAATGTGGGTGTACTGTAGGGTCTGCGTAACCCTTCGGGGAACACAGGTGTGATGTTTAGTGTGTTAAATAAAATGTTGGTTTTAAGTTAAGTAACATGCATAGTTGGTTAGCAAGCAAGGGTCCGCCGTCTTGTCTGTCTGTCTGCCCGTCTGTCACCAAGCTGTATCTCATGAACCGTGATAGTTAGACAGTTGAAATTTTCACAGATGATGTATTTCTACAACAAACGTGATTTTTTTGCCATTTTTATAGATAATGGTACGGAACCCTTCGTGCGCGAGTCCGACTCGCACTTAGCCAGTTTTTTAATATTATCCTTATAGGCTGTTAAACTGAATATTTTCAATGGGTTGGCAAGTGTAGGTAATGGATAGAAGATTGTCTCCATCATCATCATTTCAGCCGAAAGACGTCCACTGCTGGACATAGACCTCCCCCAAAAGGAGGGGGGTTACCATAATCGCCACGCTTGGCAGGCGGATTGGCGATCGCAGTATGGTGTTAAATGCATAGAGAACGCTGCTGCCTTTTACGACACCCACGGAAAGAAATGGGGTGGTGCTATTTTTTACGTCCGGCACCACACGGAACAATTGAAACACGGAAGATTGTCTTATAATAATAAATAAATGTTAGCACAAAGCAGCAGCAGCAGCAGCAGCTGCAGTTGTTAATCCAGATTACCCGTTTAGAATGAAAGTATGGAGATCAAACGCCACGGTATTTTGTACGGCTTTGATTATATCCAACATGTATATAATCAAAGTGCTACGGCTACATTGTTGCGACCACCGTCAACGTCTTGCTGTACAGCAAGACGGCGAGCGCTGTGCGAGAGCGAGCGCGCGAAGGCTAGTTCGCGTTATCGCGACAATGTACCTGTAGCATTAGGTAAATCGGGAAAGTGGGTCAAAGTCAAAGTCAAAGTCAAAGTCAAACCATTTATTTCAAATAGGCACATAAGAGGCACTTTTGAACGTCAAAATTTACAAAAAAAATAGAATTGATTCTAGTTGCCCCTTCCAAAAGGTAGTTTCGTATGGAGAAGAATGGGCAAGAAACTCCACCGGTACTCTTTTAAAAATGTTTTACAATATTTTGTTTGATTACATTAATTATATGATTATATGTGAAGACGATGCACCTAGAATAAAATTACTATACCATAATAGGTAAAACGAATTAAAAACTAAGCAATGAAAAATAACTTAATTATTAGATAGATACGTGGTGTTCACATATTTACAAACATCATACAAGTATGTTTTTCTAAAAAAATAAGTCAGTGTGTGAGTATAGGTTATCACAGAATGTAAAATGAATATCATAAAAATAACAGATTTTACCATAAAAATAGCAACCAGTTTGATTTTGTCTAGACTCTAGATTGTCCTATGGAGCTGGACCAGCATGTTTCCAAGCATTCCTGTCCTGGATATAATCCTCTAACTTGTAATATGCTTGTTTACAAAGTGTACTTTTAATATGTGTTTTAAATTTTCTCTCATTTAATTTCAATATATCACAAGGTATTTTGTTGTAACATTTAACACAGTACCCCATAAAAGATGTATGTACTTTAGATAATCTGAAAAATGGTTGATCTATTTTATCTTTATTTCTAGTATTAAAATTATGTCTATCGCTTATCTTGTTAAAAATATGTAGATTTTTCCTTACATACATAATATTTTCATAAATGAATTGGCAAGGTACCGTCATAATATTAATCCTTTTAAATAGTTCCCTAAGAGATTCGCGGCGACGGACATTATAAATTGCTCTGACAGCTCTCTTTTGCAAAATAAAGATGGACTCAATGTCAGCAGCCCGACCCCACAGTAAAATGCCATACGACATAATGCTGTGGAAGTAACTAAAATAAACCAAACGCGCGGTTTCTATATCTGTTAGCTGTCTTATCTTTCTAACAGCATAAGCGGCCGAGCTTAGCCGCCCCGCCAGAGAGGTTATATGTGGTCCCCATTGCAGTTTCTCGTCTATAGTGATTCCTAGAAAAACCGCTTGATTAATAAATTCCAGTTTTTCTCCGTTCAATATGATATCACATTCGCTACTTCTAACATTAGGTAATTTAAATCTAATACATTTGGTTTTTTTTTCATTTAATACCAAATTATTTACCGTAAACCAATCTTGGACCTGAAGAATAGAGTTATTCACTTCGTCAAGATTTTGTGATCGTCGATCTATTTTAAAGATCAATGATGTGTCATCAGCAAATAACACCATCTTCGGTTGATTTTGAAGTAATTGGGGTAAATCATTAATGTAAACTAAAAAGAGGAATGGACCCAATATCGAACCTTGAGGAACGCCCATTGCCATTTCAGACCCTAATGAGTTAACGCCGTTTATTTGAACTTTAACCTTTCTATCTTTTAGGTATGATCTTAGTAAATCAAGAGCTGCATTCCTAATCCCATAGTGCTCTAGTTTCAGCAAAAGTGTCTCATGGTTCACGCAATCGAACGCTTTAGAGAGGTCGCAAAAGATTCCAATGGCATCTTGTGCTTCCTCCCAGGCGTTAAAAATAAGGGGAATCGGGAAGTAGCCTACACTAGATTCTGCGCGTGAATTCGTTCGCGTGGAAGTCAAAAGATGTACTTAAACCCCTCGGCCCCGCCCACCGCGTCCGATCTCATCGCCCGCCCGCACTATTTATTACTTTGTTTTCTTTTTGCTCGGCCCCTAAGGGTCGTAGCGTGATGTTAAATAGCTTATAACCTTCCTCAAAGATTGGGCTATCAAATGCATGTGTTTTTTCAAATCCTAGGCCCAGACGTTAGCGCAAAGAAACTGTTCAGAATAGAATACTCTTTATTAGTTCTCTTTGTTAGTCGCTTTATTTTGTTCAGTTTTATTATATTAGTATAGATTTCTTATTTCACCGAGATACTTAACTTTTTAATTAACATCCCAAATAAGTTTGCACCATACCGCCAAAATATGGATTCCCAAATATAAATACTTAGATACTTTTGAACATAAATAACGGGCGTTACAAAACTGGGAACAATTTTAAAGTGGGTTCGCATCCCGACATTAAGATTTACAATCGACATAAAAACTTTTCTTTTTAGTCGAACTACGATTAAATATTTTAATAAGAAATGCTCTTTTGTTTCTTTTTTACGGTGATAGGTCAGTGTAGATATGGGTTCAGGAACTGGGGAGGGAACTGATGTTAGTATGTGGGCGACACTGATAGTTTTTAGAACTGGCCACTTGTAAACGAAATAATAAAAAAATAAGTGCATGCTTTGAAAATGGAACTCTATTGTGTATGCATTTTATTAATTTGTCATTTGTTTACGATTTGGCTGCAAATTGAAAATTGTCTGTGTCACGTCAGCATGATTAATTTAACGCGAGATTAGTACAATGGTATTTATGACTTTTCATGTCATATAAGTCAACAAGAAAGTTATTATAGACTTCGATTGGCCTTTCACGATGAAGCCCCATCTCGTGCCACTGTTTACAACTGATTTAATGAGTTTAAACGTGGTCGCACTGATCTCACCGATGATCAAAATCAAAATCAAAATCAAAAGTCATTTATTCAAACTAGGCTGAGAATCAGCACTTTTCGAACGTCAAAAATTACATAAGACAGTCCCCCAAAAATGCCCATCCTTCACCACTTCCTAGTGCTTTAGCTGGGAAGAAGAAGTGGCGCAACAAACTCCCCAGCAGCTGCGTGAGGGACAGCCTTTTACGGCGACGACTGAAGATAACATCAGTGTTGTGCGGCGTATGATAGAGACTGACCAAAGAGTGAGTTATCAGCAGATTCGGACAAGCTTAGGCATCGGTATGAGTCAAGTGCACGAAAGCTAGATTTATTGTTATGATCCTGAAACTAAGAGACAGTCTGCTGTCTGGGTGTTCCCTTCCGAGGAGTTACCAACTAAAGTGAAGAGAGGTCGAAGCGTGGGAAAAAAGATGGTGGCCTCGTTCTTCGGAAGGACAGGTCATTATGCAACAATTGTTTTAAAGGATCGAAAAACAGTTACTGCAGTACACTAACAATTGTTTGCCACTTGTCTTGGAAAAAGGTCGAGAGAAACAATCTCGCAGTAGGATCCTCCTTCACCACGACAACGCCTCGTCGCACACCGCCAAGCAAATATTCGACTACTTGGCGACGTCAGACGTGGAATTACTGGGTCACCCGCCCTATAGCCCTGACCTCGCACCTTGCGATTTATATTTATTTCCGAAAATAAAAGAAAAACTTCGAGGAAAACGTTTTATGGACGCTGAGGAAGCGGTGGCTGCATTTCAAAATGCCGTCAAAGAGACCCCTAAGGGCAAGTGGGCAAAGTGCTTTTCTCAGTGGTTCCATCGGATGCAGCGATATATTGATGTAAATGGACACTATTTTGAAAAGTTATAACAAAACTAATAACTTGCTAGTTTGTTCAGTTTTTTATTTTCTAAGAACTTTCAGTGTCACCCTCGTATGATGACTATTAATGAGTAACTTGTTGTAACTTGTTGATGGTTGGCGAAGAGTGCTCCACTCGGAAGTCGCATCTAATAGGATGCGACTTTACTGGCATACTAAACAGGCTCAATACCAACTGCCTGGCTGCTATAGGAACTTAAAAAAGGTAAAAACCAATAATATAACCGAACCTGAGAATCGAACCTAGCACCTTGCCCTCAGCTATCGTGCTTGTGCGACTAAGCCAACGAGGGTAGTCTGTAACTAAAACATAGATATAAGATATAAGTTTGTTAAAAGCCAGACACTAAGAACTCCTACAGAATGGTCACCCATCTACGGACTGACCTTGGCAAGCGCAGCTGAACTTCACAAATCTATTAATCCTCACAGTTGTTACTGAGCTTCAATCTGGTGAAATTGGAACAACCCATAAAATATAAAGCGTTCTCCTATATCTACGTTTTAATTGTGTCCCAACAATAAATAGCTTCCAGCGCTTGAATCGTAATCCAGCTCCCGATTGATTGCTATTTCATCAACCAATTCCCGATAAAACGCGCCTTTTTATGCGATAATAAAGAATTATGAGTGTTGGAGCGTTCATTAAGATTTTCGTTTCATTTATTTGGTTTTATTTAAGAAAGAGGATAATTTTTCGAGATTCCATTTACTTAGGTAATCATCGCGGACTGTTTTGTTTGTACCAATCTTTGTTTAAAAATGTATTCCACAATGTGCAAACTTTTGAAAAGACATTACAAAATAAACGTAAAATCACGCCTATATTCCACGAAGGGGCAGGCAGAGGTGTAGCATGTACGGGGCACATTATCCAGACTCAGGGCTGGAACTGAGAGATTCCACATTAGAAAACTTTATTTTGTTTTGGGTACCTGCTTGTTTCATGAACTGTTGCCAGAAAAATGTTATTCTTTCTTTTCTATCGAATGCGCCCGTTAACACTAGTTGAGGACATAGGTGGAAGGTATTCTACCTGTCTCCTCTTACACGTATTGGAGGTAAAGTCGTGTTCAAAGAGTGGAAGTAAAACTCCAACTTGCAGTTAATAATATTATAATTGTCACACACGTATATTATAGTTTAAAGTAAGGTGCACTATTTAGCACATCTGACTAATTACACTAGCTGGACAAAGTAAACCAATGACTTAGAATCTCGCGACGACGGGCACGCTGTGGGCAGCGCCTCGGATCGTAGCTTAGTGTTGCCACTTAACAAGGGTGCGTTCCTGACTAACTTATTAATACTTATGTAAATAAAACAGACGACTCCACGTATTCTAAGGTGCGTTCACAAATGCACAATACGTGACGCCACTACAGATACTATCTGTGGATCCAACCTAGAACCCCGTGCTCAGCAGTCGTACTAGCGACCACTACACTAGGCCACAATTCCCAATGCTCTGGTGATATATACATGTTTTCAAGTAATTATTAACATAGTTCTTTGTATTGTTCTAGTTGAGAGAGTAGAGCAGTAATCAGCTAAGATGGCGGCGTTCGTGGCGAAGCAGATGGTCGGCAACAAACTGAGCGCTGTCAAAGGTATGTGCTGTTATAATTACTACCCAAAAGCAAACATCACACGCCAAAAGTGTCTAGGGATCAAGAGCACGTTTTAACTAGTTACTAAAAATCTGATTTTATTAATTGTGATTTTTGTAACTCATATATGGATACTTTTTAGTAAACGTCATTTGAAGAGGCAATAGTTTTTGAATTTCGGTCAAAGGATAAAAATCTTCTGCCAAGTCGTATTCCTTTATAATCCTGCAACGGCGAAATCAGTAAAATTTCTGCCATACTTCTAAGTAGATTCAATACAACTGAACGTTATTATGGAGACAAAACGTCATTGGAGCCAAGAAGAAATAATCAGAGCCGTGGGAACGTTGGAGGCTGGTTGTTCCTAACGTCACATCGGAGCACAACCACACCGCGATCGCGGGCTGAGCCCGCCTTCCACTCCTTGAGCGTGCACACATCGGTCGCCTCATTGTAATCAGTAGACATACAGTACCTGCCATATTACCGAAATCAAGTAGTTCTATTACATAGTTAAGACCACCAGCAGCACATCTGAAGCTTGATACTCAACATTATGGTACATCGAGCCGGATCATATGTCAATCTCCATTCCCAAAGGCCGCTACGTGTACCACCTGAAGTGCCCCGCAATTGCAAAGCCCGTTTACAATGGGGTCGTGAATACAGAAATTGGACAAAAAAAGAGTTGTGTTTTCCGTGTTTTTCGGACGAATCTCGCTTTGGTATTTTTTTATTTTTATTTTATTTTCCTTTATTGGCCAACCAACAATTGTTTACACAGTAAATAGTTGAAATAATATCTAATATGATCTAACGTTAGTGGAACAATTTCTTACAGGTTAGCACCGCATGCCCCATAAACTAGGTGTGCTACAAGCACTAAACTCTGAAACTAATATTATATAATAACTAAAATTAGCAATTTTAAATTAAAATAAAATTACATGATAAAACTAATATAAATAGCCAAAGTAAAATTCAATAGAACAAAATAAAAAAAGAGAACAAAATCTAGAAAAATAAAATTAAACATTACTAGTAATTGTTCCATGAAACTTGGCATATGAGTCAAAATGCACGTCAACAAGATCGCTGATATGAGGCCAGATACTAGACGTACACCGTATTGGAGGACTCCTGGACGCTAATAACGTTTTAAATCATGCCAGCAAGTCCATGCATACAGTGGTGCAATAATCATGATATGGGATATTTGGATCGGCGGAAAAACAGAACTGATTTGGATCAGAGGCAATCTTAATGCACAGATTTTTGTTGGCAATCTCAATGCAATGTTTTTCATTCCTTCACGGACCCAATTTGGTGCTTCATTTCTGCTTGTGCATGATAATGCATGTCCACACACTGCCAGAGTCGTTGCAAACACACTTGCCGCAGCTAATATCAACGTCCTACCATGGCCTGCTCAGTCGTCAGACTTGAATCCCATTGTGAACGCATGGGAGAGAAGAGTTCTTCCAAATATGGAAGCTGCCGCTGCGATTGTGTTATACGCGTTGACGGCGGAAATACAGACTACTAAATTGTTTATTTTACGCAATAAAAACCTTTAAAAACTTTTATTTTTTTATCACATTTTAATGTCAGGATTAACAAAGGTGAAAAAAACCAGCATAAGCAAAAATTAACAAAACAAAATAATGAATACTACTAACATTAACGGTCGGCACGTCATGTGTCGGGTTGATGGCGATAGCCTCGTCCACAATTCCATACAATTATCTTTCTTCTTCTTTTTCTTTTTAAAAATGTGTTATTGATTTCAAGATATTAGGATTTTGGATATGCAGGCGGTTCAATATATCTTGGTAGCTTACAGATAATGCTGCATTCAAAGATAGTAGAAATCTAAGCATCTGAAACAGTCCCATTTCGATTTAGTGCCCATTTTACTGGCTGGAACAATGTCGCTGCAGGAACTGCAATGGTTACATTTATGGCTCAATTTCTATAAAATTTAAGTAAGTTACATACATTATGATTGTGGAAACAAAACCTTTATAAGAACCGTGCGTTTAGAGACGGCCACACCATTTCATAAAGATTCATACATAACATTACAAAACTAGCCAATGATGTTCTCACCGCTGAGACTCAGGCCTTTGTGGGAGGGAGTGGGCCTGGGCCGAAAACCAATATTCTCAGAAGCCGAAAAACACTAAAACATTTCAAATGCAACCTTTTTCTTCTATCTGACCACCTGTTTAATAAATCCGACAGGCGACCGGTGGCCGGCAATCCAACAATCTGACAACTTTGTAGTTTAGTTATCTTTTTTAATACGTGTCGCGAAAATGTGAGTTTTTGTCAGTTTTTGGCACATACATATGTCGCATTGTCAGATATATTAAATAGATAGGGCCCTGAAATTATAACCCTGCAATACTTAAATCCCACTTCCTTAACAAAAATTCAACACAAAACTCTTAACTCTTCACCCCACAATCAACCCAATTTAAATCTTCAGCTACCATTAAAAATCATTAAGAAAACTTTAAAAGTATCGCTAGAAGCCGGTGCGACAGAAGTCGCAAGTCGTAACAAGCGCGCTGCGCCGTGCCGGCGGCATTATTTAGCCAATAGAAAACTTGCCGTGTTGTGATCTGTGTCGGATCGTTTGGATATTGCTGTAGTTTTTCGCGCTGATGAAGGGAGATTTCATTTTGTATATTCGATAAAGATGTAAAGTAAATGATGTAAAAGGTGTTAAGATAACTTGCAAAGTTTGTCTCTCCTAAGTACCTACTCTCCTACCTACTCCTAGGTACTACTTACCACCAGTTGCACGTAAGTCCATTAAATATAATTCCCCATTAAAAGTAATGCTGTCTTTATCTAACGGAACGTATCAGAAAGTGACAGCATTACTTTTAGTGAATTAAAATTAATGGACTTACGTGCAACTGGCGGTCAGTGATCTAGCTAGGAGAGCAGCGCTTCACCGAACAATTCGTTGTACTACACCAAATAATGCATACTTTGTAAGTCCCTCAGCTTCCAAAGCTGTCATCATAAATATTTGCAAGATGGACCAGTAGACTAACGAATCGCCAGTGTAGTGGTCTTGGATTCGAATCCAGGTGTAGTCGGGTTCTCTCATTAAGAATTTCTCAGTAGCCGCCCAGAATCTGGATTAACGAACACACCCCCGTATAACATGGTTCGTTGTCCTACAACACAATAGCATAATTTACACGAAGAAGAGATGACCGACAACATAAGCGGTCCATAATATTCCCACTACTGGGACTTACCCTGCTTTCTGTGAGAGCGAGTGGGGGGCAGACAATCAAAGGAAATCACTGTTTTGTCTTATTAACGATCGGCCTAGTTTTTTCTTGTACATAATTAGGCCTATATTGATACCAGTGGGGTATCACTCCCCACTTACAGACGGTATCGGTATTGGTATCGTGGGGTACTATTTCATGTCCCCGAGGGACTTGCGGACTCCTTTGTAACCGTTCCTCTTTGCGTACAAGTAATTATACTATAACAGTTATTGCCAGCTCTAGTGGTAATATTATTATTTGAATGAGACTTATTTGAGCTAATGAATAGTTTTAATTGTTGTTTTGTGATGCAAACTTGTGATATTCTAGATTATGGTCAATAATGGACCCAGACGATTGATTGAAGAAAGAAAGAAAATACATTGATTAATTCTCATAATCCCCGAAAGATTAGGCAGAGGTGTACTTATTATGGTACCCCCACATTTCGCCAATTATGACATTTCAGATGTCAAGTCCCATGTGATAAGGTGCGAGCCTACTGCCATCAACCAGGCACAAATGCAGACTCCGGGCTGCTGATTCCGGGTTGATTCATTCTCTTGACACCATATTGCTGTATGAGTTGACAGTTAAGTACATGGATACATAAAATAGCCAGAAATAATTATATATTTTATTGAACTAATAAACTCAATATTACACTGAGTAGGTAATTTGATGTTCGGCACATAATATTTTATTTATATAAAAATAATATTCTATTATTATTTTATGTACCTGTTGTTTTACCTGTAACATGAATTATTAAAACTAGATAGCACATATTATTTACAAGATATCTTATTTTTTTGTTTTGAATCGTCCGTCAGTAACATGGAAAGGACAAATCAGTTATGAAAATCTGATAGGGTTTGTAACAATAAAGGAAGACAAATCACAGTTGTAACAAAATCAAGAAATAATAAATAACTAGAGGAAGTACTAAGTAGGTGGTACAGATAACCATATATCGGTGGTAACACTTACGCTGCGAAAATAACCCTTACTGATACGACTTATAGGCGGTTTCAATGTCAAATTGTTACCATTGTGCGGTTCCAGACAAATGATGAAACAGTCCCTTATATAATATCCGGTAGACCGTAGAAAATTACTTCATTGCTTCATAATATTTAATTATACTATAGACTTTCTTAATTTATGTATACCTACCTAACTCATCATCTGCCTAGCCTTTTCCCAACTATATTGGGGTCGGCTTCCAGTCTAACCGGATGCACCTGAATACCAGTATTTTACATGGAGCGACTGCCTATCTGACCTCCACAACCCAGTTACTGGGTAACACGATATCCCTTGGTAAGACTGGTTGTCAGACTTTTGGGCTTCTGACGACCCGTAACAACTGACAAAGATCTACAAATGACAGCCGGGACCAACGGCTTAACGTGCTTTCCGAGGCACGGAGGAATCTTGGTATGAAAAAATGGTCACCCATCCGCGGACCAACCGCGGCAAGCGAGCTTAACCTGAACGATCGACCCGTGCGGCAGTTATTATTTAGCCACAAGCTCCTCCTATGTATACCTACCTACTTATTATAATTATTTGTGTGGTAGGTTTTTATATGATATACTTATATCATTATCATTTCCAGTCAGTTTGCCAGTCTGAATATGAGCACGCCCTAATATTGTTTGTCTCGCATAAAATTTAAAGGCCGACACGAGGTTTATATAATATTACAATATATGTGTGAAGTAAACTACACTAACTTAACCTATGTAACATAATATTAACATCGGACAGCCAAATATGGCTTTAGGGTATTTCATTAATTACTGTGACCCATATCAAAACATTGGTTTACCGATTCACCCACAAAACATTCAACATACATTGCTCGCCACTAATAGTACCTATAGATATAATCCTATAGATAAACAGAAATACGTAACGTACAATTTAACAATAAGGTTCCAACTTTAAATTCAAATGCCAAAATCCATGCAGTATTCCTTATTATGAAAGAGGCTGATTAAAACTCTTTTTCTCATTCCACCATGTACGTCGGGGCTATATCCGTCCTGCTCGCACTCTTTCACATACGCTCTTTTGATTCTCTCACTGTTATCGGGTATGAGTATTTGTTTTCGCTTTTTCGCCTTTCTGCGTCGTTTCGTGGTGGTCAAAGTCAATGCGGCTTCGTTAGGGATGTCGGCCATCGGTGAATGGAATAGCTTTTTGCTGATTGGCTGTCCGCTCGGTTTTCTTATTGGTGAATCCGTCTCCATCTGAAAGAAGATAGTTTTTCGTTACAATTTATGATGTTAGTAGTTTTTTAGATCGTGATAGATGCTCTGGGTTCTATTTATGGAGAGGTTATGCGACTTTGGGGACGTTTTTAGGTGTATAAATAGATGTTTTTTTATCGTTTATGGAGTGGAGTTATCTATTGGCTGTCAATATTGCATTGCGACTTGCGAGTGACACTAAATTAATTATTAGGCTATTCTCACTAGGCCACCATAGTGGCACAACCATGGTCGCGCCGCTGCCAGCAAAATATAGAATAGAATAGAATACGAGTACTCTTTATTATTTCCACCATAAAAATTACAGATATAAATATTGAAAGATAAACAGCTTTATAGCGGGTAATACCAGGCTTCCGATCGGTTGCGCAACCAAGCATATATTTTTTGGCAGTGCGACCATGGTTGCGCCACCACTAATGTCCTAGTGAGATGGGGCCCTAACCATATATAATATATAAACGCGTTAGATGTTTGGTTCTAAGTAGGGCCAATACGATCTTCTTCATCGACGTTAACTTGGATACCTATTTAATAATTACGGTACAGAACTCAATGTGTTCTGAATGAGTTCTATAGTAATTGATCCTCTAAATACTTATTGATATACTCATGATGTACTTACGCTTTTTTTAAATTAATGAACCTCTAAAAACTTTTTGGGCTTCTAATGATGCACGATTTTTTGATAATTGAGCCTCTAACTGTCTGGCCTTTTCAAACAGTTGGTCGCAGTAACCAAGCTTGGGCAATCTGACCAAATGGTTAGAACTCTGACAAACCGGTACATCCATGATGGTCGCAGTTACTTGGCTATTTTGTATTTTTACGACATCAATGCAGGAATTATTTGAGGCGCACAAAAAGAGGGGTTGGAGTGTTAGAGGCGCTATGGCGCGAGGACTTTTTTTTTTCGCTCAACCCTAAGACGACCCACTGACCAAAAGAGGCGCATTAATTATAGTAGTGTTCATTCATATTTTTAGGAAAGCAAAATTGTAATTATTCTGTTTACTAAACTGTATTTAATCTGAAAAATTAACAGCGCCTGACTCCTGCGGGACGGGTAGGATGTATTGTGTTGAGGCACAAATAATTTTGATGGTAGTTCTGGGTCTGAGAGTTTTGTGAAAAGTTTTGGTACAAAGAATCCTTGGGAAAAAAACGAAATAACTTAAAGAGGTACAACAATGAATATCCTATCCAAACGGTACAATAAGCAGGTATCATTCAGAACGTTGTCAGAAATTCCAGTAACACTGTATCAATGTGAGCGCTTCCCGTTATGGTAGCTACCTGAGCTATAAAAACAGAGGTAGGTTAATTGTGGACCCTGTTCGAGCGATATGGCCTGAAGTTACACTTTCAGCTTTTTAACGTTAAGTAATTTGATTACTAAAATAGGCTCGCTCCCAACATTGCTACATGGGACTTAAAAATAACTGGCGAAATGTGGGTGTACTATAGGTGCACTTCTGCCTAACCCATGCACACATGGTATGTGTTATGTAATATAGAAATATTATCAATTAATGAAAATAATATGGCATTGTTAGCGACAGTAAGACAATTTTATTGTTGTTCATAAGAACAACACAAGACTATGTTGATCGACCACCAGGCCTATTTATATTATTTCTGAATAGTTTAATTAACGCAAGTTAGATTTCAACAAAATTTATATTTATGATATTGAAAGCAAAATGATTATGTGAAATAAATAAAATGATTATCATAGTTATTTATTATTTTAGAACTCATAACTTGTCAATAACATTGACCTAATTAATTCACTTGATAACATAACCCCAAAGCGAAAGATCACTAACACGAAAAATCCTCCTTATCAGCAAACATTCAATAACAACATTTTGACAGACAAGACCGTTATTCAAAAGTTCACAGACACAAGAAAACACCACGAATTAATAACGCCTTAACAATAAAACTCACCGTATCACAGTCCGAAATAAATTCCAATGAATTATTCAGTATATTATTAGCTATTAACACTGTTAAATTCTCTCTGGTAATCGTGTTTATCGGTGTTGACATTGCGTCTTCCATTTTGTAACAGGTTATAAATCTGACGTTTGTGGGAGGGGAGAACGTGCGTACGCGCCGCTTCGAGGTCGGCACAAGACTGGTTGCCAGAGATAATAAATGTAGGTTGGTTGACAGTGGGAAGTGTTGCCAGTTGATGAATTGTGATAACTACTAATGCGTTAACAAAAATTTAAGATGAAAATAAATATTTAAGATCAATTAACCCCACGCTCCTAAGTCCCCGTGCTTTTTTTATGATTAAATAAATTTCTTGTTAATCACTATTATTATTTCAAACTTATTTAAAATTATTTTATACTTTTTAGTTTAGTTTTCTATTAAAGCGTGTTGTTTAAACTATTATTTATTTTCTACTTTTTTATAGCGTGGTTATTAAAAAAAATATTTAAAAAAAAATTTTATACTCATTAAATTATTGTATTGTCATCGGTCCTTGATAAGTATGGAAAATTTTAAATTAATCCGATGTTTTGAAGTGGTCGAAAATCAAGTTCAAAGTAAAAACTAATAAAAGCGAGTTAAAAAAGACATTCAGGATAATTGGTTTATTTTTTGCTAAGTAAGTATAAATAAAACACCTGTTCGCTATTGGTATAATCGATTTTAATGTCCGTATCACACAAAACATCTTGCGTAGTCACTTAATAACTAAAAAATAACAAAGTACATTTATATCTGTAACTTGTCTTAATTAATTATAATTAAACAAAATATACCAAACTTAATTGGTTCCGAAAGAATTAACCTACTATAAAAACAAACAATTACACAGAGTATACAATTTTGGTATTAGGAGTGTTTACGACGTACGGCATTTCATACAAACTTTGAATCCTTTGTTTTTCGAAATGACGGAATAGATTTTAATGAAATTGTATCCGCATAAGCACGATACAAAGGTCTAAAAAGTAAGTTAAGAACATTTTCGAAAAATAGTGTAACAGCCAAATTAGACCGATTTTAAATTTTCCATAGTAACAGAGATTTCCAGTTATCTATTTTTAAATAAGACATTTCGAAAATGTTCTTAACTCACTTTTTAGAACTTTGTATCGTGCTTATGTTTATGAAGTTTCATTAAAATCGGTTCATTCATTTCGAAAATTAAGGGTTTGAAAGTTTGTATGAAAGGCCGTACGTCGTAAACGCTCTTAACGCCATCTATATCTTGGAGTAAACAATCACATTTTATGAGCTAAATCAGCTTAAAAAATACTACCAGGTTTTTGCTTTTGTATTTTAGTCAATTTTACTGCTATATTTTGATAACTATTAGGTATCATATTTAGAAGTTCTTTTCTCCTAGACTCATTAATTAATATTTTAATTCGATTGGTATTTTTGTTTGCAATGAATGTGTGATTTACAGTAAAAGTAGGACTTGTACCATCTCTCAAATCTTCTGTTTTTGTTTTTCTGACATTAACTTTGTCCGTATCTTCTAAATTATCTAAGAAACAGAAACTTCTCGGTATATTACTCCAAGTCACTAATTCATCTTTTAAGTATTTCTTTTTGATATAAATTGCGATGTTATCTACAGAGTTTGCAGATTCAGTTTTTTTGGCAAAGTCTTGAAATTCTGCGAGCAAAATTCTTAAGGATTTCAAATGAGTTTTACAATACTTTCTGATCATTTGACTGGTTTTGATAATATTTTTAGTTGTCGCACCTTTTTGTATCTTCATATCGTGGAACCCTTCGAGGTTGAAAACACAATTTTCAAGTGTGATCTCCTGTATTTCCTTGATGTTCATTTTGTTGTACTTGTTGTGTCGATATAGCTCGGGGAAGTGTTCACAGAGGTAGTGTGATGATGGTGGAAGGTTTGACAGCAGGTTGAACTCATGGGCGCGACTCGTCGCACGGTCCTCCGCTGATAACTTGTCCTCCTGGAATTTCAAAGAAAAAGTTCTATTGTTTTTCTTACAAGCAGCATTGCAGTCCTTAGTTAGATACTAGCTAACCCGACACACGAGCTGTCCAAATTTCAATAATTCATACAAAATTCCCATAGAAAATGCACTTTAAGTTCTCGAATTTTCTAATTTTCCCGACAACTTTTCAAATTGCCGTCGATTCCTTAAGAATCTGATTCGGAATTCCGATTACGAACATTTCATAACAAAAATTGGCCAAATCGGTCTAGCCGGTCCGAAGTCATGCGCTTACCAACGAACATAATTTCATTTTTATTATATAGATTAGAGGTGTTGCTATTATACCTGAGCTATCGGTCGATAAAAACCCTTATGAAAGGAGATCTTCCGATTAGCAATAAACGCAAATTAATGGACATGGTGCATCATTCTCCCTATCCTTGGATACGGCGCTCAAACCTTCAACAGTTCAACAGAGGACCAAGCACGAGGTATGCCAGCGAGCGCTGAAGCGCAGTAACCTTGGGTTTTGACTTACCGACCGGATACGGAACACGATACTGCGCTCTCAGACACAAATCGCTGACGTCACCCAAAAAGAAGCCAAGCTCAAGTGGGACTGGGTTGGACACGTTTGCCGCATGTCGGATGCATTGTGGGCTAAGACCACCACAACATGCGTTCCTGAGAACGTGCAACGGTATCGCGGAAGACCCAGGAGTAAATGGCGGGACGGAATTTGACGTGTATAGAAGGAATTAGTCCATACTGACTCAGGATCGAGTTGAGTGGAAAAAGGAAAGGTAGGCCTTTAGAATAGAATAGAATACTCTTTATTATGTGCATCATAAAATTTACAGATATGAATGTTGAAATTGGTCATTGTTGTGGGCCTTTGCTCTGCAGTGGGACAGGACGAGGTAATTATTATTGTTATAGCTGTACCTACTACTTTCGCAGACACATTCACAATGAACTCCTACTTCTAAACATCTCTTCTCCTCCCCCTTCCTCCTCAACGCTAAAAGTCGTGACCCCCTCAACGGTTCACCTTTTGATAGACAGTGTTACTGCGCCATCGATACAGTTCTGTTGTAGGTGTGTTTATCTGCCTAGCTAGCCTGTATTGACCCACTGCAGGGCAGAGCCCTCCCACTTGCCACACACTTATGTTCTCTGTCAGGGGCTGTCCTTCCAGTTGGAGTCAAGCTTGTCCCTTATTCGCTAAGTATGGTATCTTGATAATTTATTATAGAAATTGATATTGTTGAGCTCACCATAGACTCGAGGTGGTGGAAGTAGTTGCAGACGTGTCGGAACTCGTTCTGCTGACCACACTGCAGCCACACGATGAAGGCTCTTCTGATAGTGACGGTGGTGTATGCTGGTGATGGTGGCTCCAGCAGCAAGTGGCAGCTGCTGTCGTTGGGCAGGAGGGAGAAGTGGCCCATCATTGTACTGGAAAATGTTGAAATAAGTCGTCTCATATGAAGATACGTGTTAGGGTTTGTGGAAACTGTGTTGGAATAATAGTATCATCTTCATGGACACAGGCATCCAATTGTTTGGGTATGGGTATGGTCTGTTACAGGCTTATTCAGCCTATAATGTTCTCACTGCTGGGACACAGGCTTCCTCTATGTGAGAGGTAATGGGACGTAATCCACCGCGCGGGCCCAGTGCGGGCTGGTGTTACATGTCTTTATTTTTTTGTTCATTTTGTTCTTCTTCACGCTGATTTATACACCGTTTTGACAGTAGTGGTGATGAAAAATAACAATTATAGGCACAGCATGTTATAAACTTTCATGTTGACACTATTATTGAAATTATGTATGGGTTAAAGGTAAAAAAGCAAAGGAAAGCACGTTAAGTTGCTCCCGGCTGTCATACGTGTTTCTTTGACTGTCGTTACGGGACGTCAGAAGCCCAGAATTCTGACAACCAGTCTTACCAAGAGGTATCGTGTTACCCAGTAACTGGGTTGTGTAGGTCAGATAGGCAGTCGCTCTATACATATTTGGATAGAATAAAAAAATTGCAAATCAGATTCATGAAACTATTAGTAGATAAAAACACAAACAACCGTTGTAAAAGTAGTGATTACGAAGACTTATTTTTGGAATGTAAAATGCTGCTGGTTCATCAGAGGGAAGTGTTGTCAGTAGCTTTAGAGCAGTATGGTAGCAATGAATTTAAAAACAATATAATACGCACAAGATCTCAAAGGATTAATAACATGAAAAGATTTATAGTGCCCACTTGTAATATTTATTATGGTCGAAGGTGTAGGTAGAACTTTTTTAGTCCCAACTATTTTTAATAACCTTTAGATACCTTCCAGCAGATCACAAAAACCCCCTTTAAAAATAAAATACATAAGTAAGTACCTCTTTCATATGTTTTGTGAAAGCTTCGCAGAGAATACTTAAAAGAAAAAAAAAATGTTTTTATATTTATAAATTATAATGCAAGATAGTTATAACCTATACCTACCTGTGTGAAAAAGTGTAATTATAAAAACCAAATTATATACTTTACTTACAAAAACAAAAAGGAGCTACGTCTGCCAAGAAACTGCTGTGCAGTTTGGCAGAAGTAAATATTATATGTCCTTAAAATATTTATCTGAATAAACACTTTTTTTTTTCTATGTAAAATACTGGTATTCAGCTGCATCCGGTTAGACTGGAAGCTGACCCCAACAAAGTTGGGAAAAGGCTAGGCAGATGATGTGTAATACACCTCTGCCTTCCCGTTATGGAAATACAATCTTGTTTGTTGACTGATTCAATACTAAGTCATTTTAGAACATTATTTTGTATCTACAAGCTACCATGGTGATTTTACGGGGTTTGTCCTAATTGTGGAGGTGTCAAGGGTGCGACCGGGATTTTTAAAGCATCCGGGTAAAATTTTACGATTTCAAGTGCGAATTCATCGCACTTAAGTGCCTGCAAAAGTTCAAAAGAACCCAATAGCATTTTCTATATTACCCGTCAATCAAACCCAAATGAAAACTGTTTGAAACTCGCGCAACCACTAAAACAAAGCGATAGTTTTAAGTAGGTATTTCAATACCAAAGTAGCTAACTTATTAACAATACCTACTAAAAACAAACCAATCATTAGTTGTAACTATTTACCGAATAGTTTAATTTGAAACAACACTACGTAAATAAATAAATACAGTCTGACGATGGGCCTTTTAGTACTGGCCATCTAAGGTTTATTTTTCTTTTACGAAACTACCAAGATCTACAATATAAATAATCTACTAAGGTCTACAACATAAAACAGCACACGGTCTACAGTAAAAATGATTTGTTTCAAACGAAGAAAGTTCAATTTGTACGCAAATAAACAAAATGAAAGTTTGACACTAAAAATTATCGCTAAGATCTATTGTAACCGTTCTGAAAAATATTTCAGGTACGGTCATAAAAATGGCTGATTTTTTCTAGAACTTACAACCGTTATTCCGAAGTGGTAAAGTTGAGAATCGTGTATCAAGTTATTTTACGAAATTAAAGGGCGATCCATAAATTTTGTTTATAACTTTGGCAAAGCTGTGACCTCCTTGTAACGTTCTAGAAAAGTAACAATTGGAAGGATTCCGATATTCAGTTTATGGATTCTGACGGAAGGAAGAGTATTGCTGTAGGATACCGCAGATGTACTCGCTAAGGCTTATAGCACTACCTAACGTATAGATATCGTAAACAAGCGGCTAAGTGCGAGTCGGACTCACACACGAAAGATTCCGTATTGCCATAAAATATTTAACACTACATGTTAATACTCTAGTGATAAAAACACGTTTCTTGTATGGGGACCACCTTTAATGTTTAACTATATTTTATTTTTATTATTTTGTTGTTATAGCAGCCATAGTAGTACACATTCTGTGATTTTTTTAAGTGTCTACCTATTACCGTTCAAAAGATACCGGTAATAGATGGACGGACAGCGGAGTTTTAGTTATAGGGTGCCGTTGGCATCCTTTGGGTACAGTTACAAAACCATTACTTCTAGTGTTGCCCAAATTCAGTCTTGGTCTTGCAGTCTTGGTCTTGTTCTTGCGTTTTTGCAAGACCAAGACCAAGAACAAGACCGCGTATTTTTAGCAAGACCAAGACCAAGACTGACCGTGCAAGACTTGAGCAAGAACAAGAAATAGCCTGCAAGACTCTTGCGTCTTGCAGCTAGGACTTAGCGCTATTTCACTGAGTAGTTAGGTGTAACAGTTCGGTGTATAGGTAGGTACGCTTAGGAATTCTATGAGACGCAAAAAACTGTATCAAAGAATATGAAAAACTGGACCTATGCGCATTACGACTAATACCATAAACATAGCGAATAAAAAAATATCTATTAAAATCAAACTGAGTGCATGCATAGTTATGTTTTAACCATCGGCACTTTGATAATGCGGCATCAAAGGTTTTGTACTTACTTCTCAAAGAAATTTGCCGCTTTTCGGAAGTACATGGTTATGATACACGCGCCGGCGGCTTCTTTTGAAATCTAAAACAATCGTTGCCGCCACGCCGAAATCATAACATTTGTGACACTATTTGATTGCCGCCATAGGGCGTAGGTATACTCATGCAAAATAATTTCGAATTTTTTTAAGAGTACCTACAGGTGTTCCAAAGAATAAATAAGTTTCAGAGTGCTTAGAATGAAAATGAATACATTATACTGATCACGCAAGTAGTATTATGATTAGGATAAAATGGTAAGGATAGGTAGTAGATGTCATATTAATTCATTCTAGTAAGTATATATTATAATATTGATTACTTATATGGTTTTAAACTAATTACTTAGGTACTATTATTGTACATTAAGTCATTATATTTCTTAAGTTTTTACAAGAAAAAATAGCAAAAAAGTGTTCAAATATCACCCGTTTAATAAATATTGTAGCCACTTTTAAATATACTTGAAACGTGTAAAAAAATTCTACAAAACTAATAAAATAATATAAAAAGCGTAGGTACTTACCTACTAATAAAATAAAAAGCCTGCGATAAGAGTTTTGTATTACTTACCAGCCCGAATATCTCTGAGAGAGATGATGAGAGTAAGTATTTACTAGCTGTGCCCGCGACTTCGTCCACGAGGAATAGTAACTTTGGAGGTATAGTGACGTTCAGGACTTATTTATTTATTTTAAAACTTCTGTCATCAAACATACAAACGAACTCTTCAGCTTTATAATATTAGTATAGATGTACGCCAAAACATTCACTTATATGTAAAGAATAGTGATTGGCACTAATTCTATTTTATTCACGCGTCGCGTCTGTACAAGTAGGTAATATTTAGTGTGTTTGTACGCCGCACGCGGCATTGTTTGATTTGCGGCGGCATCCTTTTCATAGAGCCGGCACGTGGCGAGGCGGCGCGGTAGAAAGCAAGGAAACGTACTATAAATAAAGGAATTATTTTAATTCCAGTCATTTCCAATTGAGCTGTGCTTCGAGTCTAACTTAATAATTGTTTTTACTAATTCTCGTTGTTTTCTAAAAACGTATCACGTGTACAATTTAATATGAGTGACGAAGATTCAAATTATTCTAGTCCGAGTAACGAGAGTTTGAGTCACAGATCTAAAAGACCCAAAAGCAAATTTGAGGAGTTTTTCGAAATAATTCATGCATCCCAAACTGCCTTCTGTAAATTGTGCCAACATAAAAAGATTGAAATAAAAATGAAAAACAGAAACACTTCAGGCTTAAGGAAACATCTAATATCTTTCCACAAAAAGGAATCAGAAATATTTCTTCCTGTTAAACCAAAATTAAGTGGAGATATCACAAGCTTTTTAGTAACCGCTGGAAGAAGTGGACAGGTAAGAATATTTTTTTAACAGTTAAAAGAATTTTAACTCCGCGTAGCTATTCATGCGATACTTTCAAAAACGCCATTAACTTACGTAAGTATTTTTGAGTTAGTGGTGTTTTCATCTAGGTCTTAAATATTTTTTATAAACACCCATATTTTCATTTAATCGGCCAGTAACAACTAAGTACTTTATTTTGGTAAATTACAGTACAGTGCAACCTTAATATAACAAATATCAATTTAACGATTTTCTCGATTTAACAACAACAAACCTCCTCCTCTTATACGCTCAAACCTAGTATGTTTTAAATAATAACACAAGATTTATTGTTTTGTTTCAGTCGGAAAACAGCAGTGACAACATCACGACAGCTACAGTTGATTGGGTGGTGAAAAAATATCTTCCCTTCTCATTTTTCGATGACGAAGCTACACAAGTATATTTTCGACGTATTTGCCCTAATATGGTGTTTCCTAAAAGGTCTACACTTAGAAGGAAAGTCAAAGAGCGATTTGAAGAGCTCCAATTGAATCTCAAGGAACGACTTCAACAATTATCATCTAAAATGTCTTTTACCATTGATGGGTGGACGTCAATTGCTGGTAGGAGTTACTACGGGGTTACTATTCATTATATAGACAACGAATGGAAGTATCAATCTGTAGTTCTTGATTTTATACCATCACGCGGTCGACATACTGGGGAAGATATTGCAACGATTTTCCATGAATGTTTATTGGAATATGGCATAATTGATAAAATACAAGGTATCACGGTCGACAACGCAACTGCAAATACCAAATTTATGTATGAACTGGGCAAACAGCTGCCGCCACACTTTGATTCAGACAATCAACATTTCCGGTGCTTTGCTCACATTTTAAACCTTGGTGTACAAGATTTATTAAAGACCTTAGCATTACACTGTGAGTCTGACACTAACGCGCAAGATCAGCAGTACGAAGACTATACAGACGAAACTGAGGATGAGGAAGATGAAGAATCTGCACCAAATATTGCTGACTCGCGTACATCTGTAACAAAGTTACGCAGTATTTCCAGTAAAATAAAAAGAAGTGAGATAGTGAAGAAGAAGTTTCAGTCTGCTTGTGAAGCAGCTGGCGTGCCATCAAATCTAAATGCCATTCTTGACTGTCCAACGAGATGGAATTCCACACATGATATGATTGGATTTGGTTTAAAAGTGAGAGCGGGCATTGACATATTGTGCAGTTCTGTCACCGAATTAAATGATTTTCAAATCACAGCTAATGAATGGAGGTACTCGAAAAATTACATAAATTTCTAATAAACTTTAAACTTTTAAGTACAAAACTTGGTGGAGACAAATATGTTACATTACCGCTAGTCATTGTATCATTCAATCTCTTGCTAGATAAAATTGAATCCATGATAAAACAGTTAGATGAGAAACCTAATCGATCTGAAGTGGATGAAAGGCTCATTCTAGCTTTCCAAGCAGCTCGAGACAAAATGCTTAAACATTACAAGAAGAGCAACTGGATTTATTGTACTTCTTTAATTTTAGACCCAAGGCATAAGGCTCAGACTTTTGACCTGACAATGTAAGGGAAGCAACTTAAAACAGAAAGTCTGCGCAAGTTCAATGAACTTTATGAAGAATATAAAAGTCTACACTCACTGAACAAATCTCTGGAATTACCAGAAAAAGAAAATAAAGTATGTGATGAAGATGAAGACGTAATAGACTTTGATAAACTCTATGAATGTCCCTCGACGTCATCTGGATCTTGTCTTCAAGGCTTAGTGATAGACGAGTTGGAGGAGTACCTGAGAAAACCAAGAAATGCCAGCTCGGAAGACATTTTAGATTGGTGGAGGACGCATGAGACAGAGTATCCGATTTTATCGAAAATGGCCCGTGATTTTCTCTCAATACCTGCAACTTCAGTACCTGCTGAGAGGTTATTTTCTAAAGCATCATTAGTAATTAGAAAACATAGAAATAGGTTAAGTGATGAGTCAGCCAGATGGTTACTTTGTATTAATTCTTGGTCAAAAAAATTGATATAAAGTATCATAACCTAATGATAAAGCTGTTGATTTGTGTTGTATTTTATTTTTTATTCAAATAAATGATAAATCGTAAAACTCTTTTATTAAATTTCTTATAAGTTGAGGGTTCAATCTCTTTCTAGACAGATAAGTATTGTTCTTTAAAATACAGTCAAGTTATTATAATTAATTTGTTTTTTTACATGTTTTAGCAAATGTAAGCTTATAAATCATAAATGTTTATTAAGAAACAGTTACTTCCATGGAAAACGACATATAGGTCAGTTGATTTTTCGAATTTCTTATCAAATCTTCAGTTATTTATTAATCTGCTTGATCTTTACTATGGCTATGTTAATTCAAGCTCACAATGTTCCAATTCTAATACGTTTTTCTAAGATTTAAAGTAAACTTTAATAAATAGTAATAGACTAATAGGTAATTGCAAGACTTGCAAGACTCTTGCTGCAAGACCAAGACCAAGACCAAGACTGGGAGCGCAAGACCAAGACCAAGACCAAGACCAGGTGTATTGGCGCAAGACCAAGAACAAGACTGGCTAAGTCTCGTCTTGTTCTTGCATTTGGGCAACACTAATTACTTCTAACGACGTCATTGTATGTGCGTAAGCGAGCGTGAAGTCCAAGGTTTGATACCCGCGGGGTACTTGCGTTACACACGTACAGTAGCAATGGGTTTCATTTTGACAGTTCAACAACATTCATTGCGTTATTTACGTTGTTGAGTAGACAAATTTTTCTAACTTATGAAGCAATTTATTTTCAATATCCTTCAAAATATTTCAGATTCTGATTTTAAGTGTGTGACACAATTAGGGTGCAGTTTATACATTTTTATTGGTATTGGAAAGTTAAATGTTAATTGGAGTTTAACTGCGTTCAATAAATGACCATGATCTATCATTAAATATTATTTTCTATTACCTACTAGTACCTTTACTTTATCTGATGTGATTAAGTAGGTACATAAAATATTCAATCAATTCCTTAGCTAATACCAAAGGTACCTTTGATTACATGATTTAAGATACCTTTGTTTCCTAGAGCAAAGGTCTTCAACCCGCGGCCCCCGGGCCGACTGCGGCCCGCGGTGGCTTCCTTGGTAGTTTGGCAAAATGAAATTTATTTATTACTACATGAGTAGTAATAAATAAATTTCATTTTGCCAAGCAAATAGTCATAATATCTAGAAATTAAAACAAAATAGACAGGTACTTACACTATATAACGCGCGAAAATAGATTGAGAATTGCAACAACCACTATCGGGGCAACAACCACTATCGGGGCAACAACCACTATCGGGGCAGATATTGATGAATTAGTTAAGAGTAAGCAATGTAAGTAGCAGTGCTGGCTCAGTGATAACTGCCGCGACTTACGAGTTGTAGGTCGTAGGATCGAACCCAGACGGACGCTTTACTTTGTGTAAATTATTTCATCACCAATGCTTTCAAAACGGTGAAAGAAAACATCGTGAGGAAACCGGCATGTCCTAGAACCAAAATTCGAAGACATGTGACATCTACCAACCTGCACTGGATTACGGCCCACTCCCTCTCACCGAGAGGAGGCCTGTGTCCCAGCAGTCATGGAAACATTATAGGCTGATTATGCTAAACAATGACAAACATATCATTGGTTGAATGTCAATAGTATCATTTCCTGTTCCTAGCTTGTAAAGTTGTAGGTATAATAAATAACTGCAATGATTGTTGTTTCTTAATTACTTACCTACTTATAAGTTTAAAATGGAATACAATCAATTCGCTTTGTGTTGCGGCCCGCCGAACCAAAATCAAAGTATTCTCGGCTCTTGATTTCAAAAAGGTTGAAGACCCCTATCCTAGGGCATCTCCAAAGGCACACAGATCATCAAAGAAAGCATGGAAAGTATCTTCTACACTATTTAACTACAGCTGATATAGCAACTATTATGTATGTTGTTTTTTTTTAAATATTAAAACGACGTGTGTCTAGCATTACACATACCTTACGAGGATTTTCGGTCACAAATGCATTTACCCCTTCTTCATAATATGACTACATAATTTTGTAAATAGCAACAATAGCAAGACTCTTCCCAACTATGTTGCGGTCGGCTTCCAGTCTTACCGAATGCAGCTGAATACTATTTTTTTTTTCATAGAGGGACTGCCTAACTGACCTCCACAACCAGTTACTGGGTAACACGATACCCCAAGAAACCATATCTCACTATAGGACATAAATTACTTACTTGTCTCAAAAATATAACTCGAATCACCGCACTTCACTTCAAAAGACGCTATTAGTTAACACTATGATTGTAATAAGTTAATGAAGCAATTACAATAAGTAATTAATATAAAATGTCCTGTCGGTTACGAGGCAGCCGCGCAATCGCAAGCTCTGTCTAAAATGATCACCTTCGCGTTTTGTGACGAAAATATTTTATTAGTTGCAAAATACCCACGGTTTTTGAATATTTTGTAAGAATATTAATAAACTGTGGGTGACATTCTCGTACAGTTTGTGGAGTACCCTTCATTGATGATGATTATATAAAATATCGACGGTAGGTCAACAAAGTAGGGTTGATCTGCAAATGGTAGCAGTGCGATTTAAAACTTAACTTATTCACCAGTTTTTTGCATACCTTGTGTTCAAAATTTCGAGAGATCTTATCATTGATGTGTAGGTAGTTCAGGTGATGATATTAATTTTACATTCTAATTTTGAAATCATTGAATTAATTTGATCATCCCAGCATTTAAAGGTAGGTATTAGATTAGCGCTGTTACATGGGACTTAAGAATAACTGGTGAAATGTGGGTATACTATAGGTACACCTCTGCCTACCCTTCGGGGAGTACATCTAACTAGTTTTGTATTGGATCGTACGGGTACCTACTTAAATGAAAGAAAACAAAAATGTTGTTTGATAAATCTTTTTAGTCATATTTTCTGGGCACTCATACAATTAAAAAAAAAGGTATGGTTGTGATATTAAAAATTCAGTTTTTTTTACTCACAAAAGGAGTAAGATTAAATTTTTACACTTTTATTTAGTTTTTACTTACCACAGAGCGGTAAGATTTAATCTCGTACTTTTTTTTGTATTGTAAGATTTCGTTTTTTTTTTATATTTGTACATGATTATATGTATATGTTTCAAATTTTTTTGTCAGTTATTAAAGATAAGTTTACAATCTATATCAGATATCGCTGTATCTAGGATAACTAATGATTATACATCGGTGTTTATAGTATTAGACATTTTCGTTTTTGTTATTTTTTGTTACTCTTTAATCTATACTTAAATTAAACACTTTAGAAGTAATAGCACTGACACCTAGGCAGTGGCACGGGAACCATCCAGTCAGAGCTAACTTATGGCCAGTTTACACACACAAATAAAAGCACCTTATTGTATTAAGTACCTAATTGTATAAATTGTAACATAATTATTGTAATGTAAATATATTATTGTAGATACACTTAAAGACAGTTAAAAAATCGATTATTTTATAGCCATCTTGTTTTAGTAAAATGTAACAAACCTTTTTTATTGCCTTTTTGTTTTTATTTAATTATTTAAAGTGCAATTTTTGTAAGACTCGGTTTTTTTTTTGTGTAACTTATAGTTTTTCAGGACTCACAAGTTAGTATAAATAAGTTGCTTCACTTATAAGTACTTATATCAATATACCCGTAGATATACAACTTTAAAACAACCCGTAAACCCGTAATTGACAACACTTGACTGATACATCACGTAAATAAGGCCACTCTTGTCAGTCACTTCACAAAACAACGCAATGTACTCCGTAATCCACTTTTAACATTAACCATCAACATGCGAACGCGGTCTTAGGAATTGCTCGATTCTCGCTAAAGTACTTGAAGAAGGCCTCGACAGAACTATTGCCATCTCTTCCTGACTCACAGCAAAGGATCCGCTCCCTCGCGTTCGTCTCTTTCAGCCTTTCGTCACTCCATATTGACTTCGGGAAAGGGGGCCATGAATAATTGACGTGATCCAGCACTTTTCTCGGTACGGGGAAACTAACCCTCGAAGTTGATTGGGTTACGGTAGGTATAGAAGCCCTTATCCAGATGTTGAGAGAGACTGTCGAGACTTTCTCTAAAGCCGCTTTTGCATGTTTATTGCTGGCTATGTTCTTGGGCCATCGCGGTGTTGGTAGTGTATCTGCTGGTGGTGCGGCGTTGTAGTAGATGTCATTAGATGCTCGGTCGCTTTCGTTTGGGAAGGCGCTGTCACTGCTAGCCATGGATACGGTGGTGTTCCGGAGGGAGGATTTCCTTGAGCACCGACATTTGAGGCGGTTGCAGGCAAAGCAGTCGTGGAACTTGTATTCTTCTAGCAGTTTGATCAGGTCCCGACGAATGGTTTGTAAGTTTAACTCCTGTTGGCAAGAAACCAAAAAATATTAATGGTTTGTTGTTATGAAAGTATATTCAAGTTAGGATATGTGTATAAAGGCACAGATTAATTAGTTATTTTTGTTTTAGAAAAATACAATAGCTTATTTAAACGTTTTCATTTTATATGGCACTTGTTTTTTGCCAGCAAACTAAAGCTGGTAATGTATACATAAGGGTAGTTCCATGTAATACGTTTATAAGGTTTTCAAACTCGTTACGTGTTCTCAAAGAACCACAAAAAGTTATATAGTGTATACGTGACTTTAATCAGCTAACTTGTTGCGATGTTTTTGCGTGGTAGGTAAACTACATACCTACCTACACATAGGTCTTACAAAACTAACTGATACTTTTTCCAGGGGTTACTTGTGCTACAAACTACGAATTTAAATACAAAAAAAAACAAATTTACCAATAGAGTCCATGTATCTTAAGATATGAATCGTGTTAATTAATGATTTAAAAGAAAACACTAAGTATTTTAACTTATTAATAACTTATTAAAAATAAAGGAATTTGTCAATTTCAGAAAGTCTAGAAGTAAATATCATAGTATTATAATAAAATCGTAGCGAAGTCAAAACTGTACATTAATATTATTGATAACAAATAATTGCTACGAGGTCTGGGATCGATTCTAATGCCGAAAATGTAGTTTTTACCAGACTACGGCAAATTCGATTCGCGTCCACTGTGGGGAACCGCATCCAGCTAATTATAGAGGATGTATAGTAGCTCGGGAAATACAAGGCATAAACAACAAAACTATGAAGAAGCCGGCAACAAAAATCCAGCGCAAAATGAACCAAAAAGTGCAAACTAGCTTACAAACGTAAAATCATTACGTGACACAAAACCCTCACAAGAAATCATACGCGCAAAATGCAACCAAAACAGGGGGCCGATCGCGCTAATTTTGAACGTTAATACCAAAACTAAACAACAACCAAAAACGTTACGTTAGACATTTCGTATCGCGCTAATCATTTCAACGGAAACGATTTAGCTTTACTTTGGAAGTTACGTTGGAGGAACGATCGATCGAACTTTCAGTATGGGGTAACGTCAATGATTTTGTCGCTCAGAAAAAATAGCGCGATACCGTTTCTTACATCAGCTAAACCAAAACTAAACCGAAACTAAAAACGTTCCGTTCGAATGGTAATTACGTTGAGAAATAGCGCGATCGGCCCCCTGTTAACCTTGCGAATATTTGTGCGAATGATACTGCCGATAAAGGTATAGAAAGACGGACAAAATTATTAAATTGATATCCTCATTTAACGCTCGTTTGGATAGACTAGAAAATAGCGCTACGAATGCTATTTCCAGACCGAAAAAAAACATTAATTAAAAATAATGGCATGGAACTCAAACGGATTACCTAAAGTTCAACAAGATTTAGAAGTAGTCCTGATCATTATACACTTATAAATTATTTATTTCTGTAAGTAGGTTTGTATAAACACTTTAACACGTCAATCATATAAAAAAAACCGGCCTAGTGCGAGTCAGACTCGCGCACAAAGGGTTCCGTACCATTATCTATAAAAAACCGGCCAAGTGCGAGTCGGACTCGCGCACGAAGGGTTCCGTACCATTATCTATAAAAAACCGTCCAAGTGCGAGTCGGACTCGCGTGCGAAGGGTTCCGTACCATTATCTACGGCAACAGAAACACATCATCTGTGAAAATTTCAACTGTCTAACTGTCACGGTTCATGAGATACAGCCTGGTGACAGACAGACAGACAGTCGGCGGAGCCTTAGTAATAGGGTTCCCGTTTTACCCTTTGGGTACGGAACCCTAAAAACCTAAAAACTAGATTAGGTCGGCGTTTCGTATCCGACTACTCTGAGAAGAAAGGCCGAAACAAACTCAGAGGTCAGTCTCCTTTAAAGTTCAGACATAATCTTGGTCAGAACATGTGAAGACCATGTAGATTGGTGCCTGAAATGATCTTTTGATTAAAGATATAGGTATATATTACAGGAAAACCTTTAAGAAGTCTACGGTCTTCAAATAACATGGTGAAACTCCCACTATTGTACGTACAAACTTACATTTGCAGTTGGGATGTATGAAGGAGTATGTTTATCAACTACAATATTAAGTTTGTTCTTGGAATCCAACTACGGAACCCTTCATTGTGCGTGTGGTCCGGCACGCACTTGGCCGGTTTTTATCAAAATGTGGCTGGTATTTTTGCATATTGTGGTGTCTTACGGTTTCCACGCCAATGAAGTCACGGGCAGAAGCTAGTGTTGAAATAATTAGATTATTAATTTATATTAAAATCAAAATTATGTACTCACCAACTGAAACACCACGTCCTCATAATAATAAAGTTGAGATTTCTTCATTTTCACCAAAAAACACAGAACACTAAAGACTTAGTTTATACACTGCATGTCTGTAACACTCGGAAATCAAATAAAAACTAAAATAAAGTAAAAATCTCGAAAGTAAAAATCTTTTTTCGGTCAAAATCGTCCCTCAGTCCCCATTGTCGACCACCGGGTAACTGAGATCGATTTTTGTTTTGGCAATGGTTTTATGTCTTTGCGCATCCCCTAATGAGTCCCACTTCGGTTGTTTCCGTCAATGTTCGGAAGTTCCCATCGCCCTAAAAGAGGCTTATGGAAAATAACATATTACTAGGAAATTGTTAAGGGATTATTTCAATGTAGTTTTTAACTTGGCTTGGTTAATGCCTGGTGATTTGTGGTACCGAGTAAAAATTAGCGAGTAATGTGCTAATTAGTGATTAGTAATTCTTGTTATTGGAGTATTACCCGTCAGAATGAACTTGTTGTTGCCAATATTTAGTGTACCGCACTATCTAACACTTCACAGTCCATTATTCTCTAATTTACAAACAATGCTGTTTATCTTAGCTCTTCATTAGTTTACAAAGTCTGGGTATTATTGAACAAGAAAAATCTTTTTCCAAAAAAAAACAACAATTGGCTGCTATGTCACCTATGGATTAAAACAAAATTACAAAGAAAACAACCGACTACTTTTATTTCAGAAGATGGCGTCTTTAGATCAGAATTTTAGTTTTTTGCAACCGACTTGCGAAATTAAAGTAATTTTAGTAGTAAGTTGGTCGGTTTTTTTTTGGAAAAAGTTTATTATTTTTCAGTTTTTAATTGTACAGTTTGTAATTTATCTAAGTCACAATAGCCAAATGTCAACTGCTCATCATCTTTTACAAAATATTGCTTTTCCCGATGCAGGGACGTTAATTGTTGAGTTCGCCTGGTCAGAACCAGGACACACCATTTATGCATTGTGACGAGCATTGCTTAGCAACCATATGAAAGTAACTAATCCAATCGCAACCCGTGAAATACTTTAAGTGAAACGTGTAATTATTAAGTAGTTCCGGTGGCCATCGTGGTCTTCATCATCAGTTCCACTTCACCTAATGTTGCTTTCCGCTTTCCAAATGCACGAGTTACTATAAAAAATATCCAAATCGCTATAGGTGTACCTATAAAATTTGAGAATTTCTCTCGATTTCTATGGGATCTCCTCATCAGATTCTTACTTGATGACAATGGGACCACCTTGAGAGCATACACATCCAAACAAAAAATAATTTTCAAACTCGGTTCTCAATTGACGGAGAAATTGGTGAACTTGCATTAAAAAAAAACCGGCCAAGTACGAGTCGGACTCGCGCACGAAGGGTTCCGTACCATTATCTATAAAAATGGCAAAAAAACATCACGTTTGTTGTATGGGAGCAACCCATACAACAAACAGCCGCAACAGCAACAGTTTATAGAAGCAGCCCCCCTTAAATATTTGTTTTATTTTAATTTAATTATTTATTTTTAAAGTGAATACATAACTAAATATTCTGTGAATATTTCAAGCGTCTACCTGTTGCCGTTATCCATATCGAGCAAAAACTCTGTTTTTTAGTATTTGTTGTTATAGCGGCAACAGAAATACATCATCTGTGAAAATTTCAACTGTCTAACTATCACGGTTTATGGTGACAGACGGACAGACAAACAGACAGACAGACAGACGGACATACAGACAGACAGACGGCCGAGCCGTAGTAATAGGGTTCCCGTTTTACCCTTTGGGTACGGAACCCTAAAAACAAACATACAGACGATAATTATATAACCTTCATGGAAGTCGGTTGACACCCACTCACGCACGTCTATCGCATTTTCTCTTAATTCTATTTTTAGGGTTCCGTACCTCAAAAGGAAAAAACGGAACCCTTATATTATAGGATCACTTCTTTGTCCGTCTGTCTGTCAGTCTGTCAAAACACTTTTTTTCAGGAACGCGTGGAGGTATCAAGTTGAAATTAATATCAAATACGAAGGTCTTGTATAAGCGACATATTTTGATACTCGCAAATAAATCAAAACCTATAGGGTAAGTAGGTAGGTACTTCCCGTTGACCTAGCATCATGAAATTTGGCAAGGAGCAAGGTATCACAGCACAAGTAAAGGAAAAGGTCCGAAAATCGTTAATTTGTAGTATTATCACATAAAAAAAAATTGGGATTACAAACTTACATTTGCAGTTGGAAAATTGACCGTGACGTATATCGATGTACGGAACAACATGTTTTCCAATTACATACAAATTCATCCCAACTACGGAACCCTTCATTGTGCGTGGTTCAATTCTCGTACCGCGCAATATTGCTCCATATCTTACCTATCAATTAACACATAACATTACGCCTGTTTTCCCTGAAAGGTTAGGCAGATGTATACCATAGTACACCCACACTTCGCCAATTATGTTTAAGTCCCATGTAATAGGGGGCGAGCCTATTGCCATCAACCGGGGACAAATCCAGACTCCGTGCTGGTACTGAGAATTCCTTGTGGATAAAACCCAATAACTCTTTGCCTGACCTGGGAATTGAACCCAGGAACCCATGCTCAGCAATAGCGCTTGCAACCACTAGACTGAGGACGCAGTGCGACCAAGTTATGGGTTTTAACTGACTCATTCCGAATTATTACTATATGTACCTACACACACACAGACCATACTGTGTACCTCGCTACAACGAATGATCTTCAAAGACAACATTTCTTTGTAACTAAAACTACTTACCACCTGTAATCCTTAAAAACAGTAACAAACCAAACAATTGTTTGTAAAAGATAACATTTCTTTGAAAGTTAAAGTTGTAAATAACGGGGATGATCATCAAAGTCGCCGAGTGGCTAAGTTTAAACAAAGATCGGTTAGGTTGTCGTTGCTTGCTGTACACGTGTTTTAATAATATTTTGAGAAAGTAATTAATATTTTGGTACTTTTCTCTTCACTGGAACTTTCTGGGGAACAGCTATAGGCAATGTGTTTAATATTGGTGATACATGCTTTACGCCTACTAATATTGGTGATACATGCTTTACGCCGACTAATATTGGTGATACATGCTTTACGCCGACTAATATTGGTGATACATGCTTTACGCCGACTAATATTGGTGATACATGCTTTACGCCGACTAATATTGGTGATACATGCTTTACGCCGACTAATATTGGTGATACATGCTTTACGCCGACTAATATTGGTGATACATGCTTTACGCCGACTAATATTGGTGATACATGCTTTACGCCTACTAATATTGGTGATACATGCTTTACGCCTACTAATATTGGTGATACATGCTTTACGCCGACTAATATTGGTGATACATGCTTTACGCCTACTAATATTGGTGATACATGCTTTACGCCGACTAATATTGGTGATACATGCTTTACGCCTACTAATATTGGTGATACATGCTTTACGCCGACTAATATTGGTGATACATGCTTTACGCCTACTAATATTGGTGATACATGCTTTACGCCGACTAATATTGGTGATACATGCTTTACGCCGACTAATATTGGTGATACATGCTTTACGCCTACTAATATTGGTGATACATGCTTTACGCCTACTAATATTGGTGATACATGCTTTACGCCGACTAATATTGGTGATACATGCTTTACGCCGACTAATATTAATATACTCACTGACACATTGACTGTAGACGAATATTATAAAGAGAAAAAAAAAGTTTTTTTGTTTCTTTGTTTGTAATGGATAAACTCAAAAACTACATAGCTGATTTTAAAAAAACTGTCACTTATAGAAAGCAACATTATCAGCGAGTGACGTGGGCTGTATTTTTTTTTTATTTTTTATTATGGATCCCTACGTAAACAATGTAACCCAAGGTATCAAAAATTTGTCTATAAAAGTCATTACTTGGCGTCAGCTGCGAAAACTATTGATGATACATAAAATAATGTATGACATGTTTATAGTACTCATCATTACCCACAAAAAAGTTCTCGAGGTTATACGTCTACCTATTATAGTAAAGTCACGATAACCGTTTTTTGTTCAAATTAGTCAATCAAAACATGGGTAAAATCAACATGTAAATTCTTCTATAAATTATTCTAATCGGACCTTTCGTTTAGAAGTTACGACGCGATGGGTATACAAAATAATGCTAAAAGCAAGAAAAATGCCTCGGAGTGAGCGAACAGTCCTACTTTCTATTCGGTTACTACAAATTTATTTTTTTGCAAATTATAAACAATTGAATAGTAGTTTGTACCTATTATTTATTATATAATAAAGTCAAGTATGTCATAAAATATAATAAATAAAAAGATCGCAATCATTAGTTTTAGGAAACTATCTTTTAAACGAGATGGAGAATGTTGATCTTTGTAGGCGAAGATACGAAATTCACGCGGACGAAGTCGCGGGCGAAGCGCTAGCTTGTGGTATAAAATAAATGTTCGAATATTTACATAACATAACATCTGCCTGTTTTGGGTTAAGTAGAGTTGTAACAATAGTGCACCCATGTTTCGCCATTAATGTTAATTTAACTCCCACATAACAGTGGGCAAGCCTATTGCCATCAACCGGGCACAAACCCAGACTTCGGCTTGCTACTGAGAAATTCCCAATTATTTAAAAAATAACTAATTATACTGTCTATCTCAAAAAAAGTTAGTGTGTATTATTGAAACTTCCACTGTGATGTTAAAGAAAGAAAGGAAATAAAAACATTATACAAACAAAAATTGCGCGTTTATAACGACATCGAAATCTGGACAACTTATGTATGCCTTACATATATATGTACCACGTAGGAATTGAATCCCGACCAATAGCGCAGATGAAGAACGCTGAGCAAGCTGCTCCAAGTGTTTATATTGTGGCAAAAACTATTAATAATATTTCATAATAAATTTTTTTTAATCTTTATTTATTAATGGAGGTTTGTTCATATGTGAACATGTCACCCCCGTAAATATTTCATAATATTTTAAATTACTATTTCCTATTTTTAACTAAGTCCACTTAAACTAGGTCCACTAACCTATCAAATACCATCATGGGCGGGTAATTTGTCCAGTGCTGATATTAGGCTTCCACTCCACTCTGACCTATCTACATCTCATATGACGGTATTCGGGATGACTGACTGCTGTAATTAAGCCACCGCAACTTGTCTGTCTAGTGCGGTGCGGTGTGCTGTCCGTTTGTCTCAAATCATGCTAGTGTTGTAACATGAAGATGTCGATACCTTTTGATACATTTAAAATAAGTCACAAATGAGAAAGCTAGAATGTTAGAATTAACGTATGTTAGACGAGCGTAATCGGGTTGTCGATTAGGTATGTAATTTTGGCTCCTTGAATCAGGCAAGGTGATAATGAATAAAATAGCACAAATCTCTGTTGTCTAAAAAAGTGAAATCGACATCCGGCAAGAAACTCCACCGTTACTCTTTTGAAAATATTTTTTCAATGTTTTCGAAATACAGTGTTAATGGTTATGGGAGGACAGTGTAGGGCCGTCAACAAGTACCAGGTACTAAACAAAATATATAAATAAAAATAAAAAAATAAATATATAAAATAGTAACAAAATTACAGTAGTTGTGCCATATTATGTGAATCCCAAAAAAAAACATACGTATTGTAAAAACGCATGTACAACAAAAAGGGAATTCGGGGAATTTTGTATACTGACGTCATTTCACGTCACTGCTTTCAACAATTACCTACATAATAAGTACCGACATAATGGACCAATCTAACACATTGCGCTCGCCGTTTGGCGTTTTTGTGTTTGTTTATCGAAACATAAATAATTTACTCGAATTTTCGATCTATTACTAATTTAATTTTTCTTCTTTTATAGGTAAGTTCCTGTTTATGAAAATCTACAAGTGGACAATGGTAATACTTAGTTTAAGGTTGGTTGTACGCAAAGTCAAGTCTCTGGTTTCCATATTTGTTTTAAACAATCAAATCAAATTCACGGAATCGCTATTTATTAAATTACTTTGAAGTTTTTACTACATTAAATTGCTAAGTATGAGGCGTTTTCAATAATTAATAATAATGTAGGTTAGCAAACACAAAAATAAATAATAAACCACTGAGTACCTTCATAACATTCATCAGACCGTTTCTTAAGGACATAATTATTCTTAATCAAATTATTCATCGGTTAGATACCCTAAAAAAACAATTTTTAGACAATTATGACCTTCCTTTAACCTCGCAATCACAAATAGCCTCACAAAGACACAGCTATCAACCCATTATCCCAACACTACATTCAATAAACCCCATTATCCTTCCATTTAACTGAAAAGCACATCATGGATCGATATCTCATATAACCGAGCATTGTCTCCCAACACTGCGAAGAATGCCATCTTAATATGCGAGCGGCAAATATCGAGCGCCGCACTTCACTATGCGAGGAATGCCACTGACGCGTAGGGACGTGACCGGATTATCGAAACCGATATTGCGATGGAATATTTTATAAATTGGAGAAAAAATCGAGGTGTCTGTTGGTTTTATAAGTGGTGCGTGTTAGTGGAGACGTTAAGATCTACTTTTTTAGATTGTAGGATGTTTGTGAGTGGGGAAAAAAATAAAATATTTGCCTAGCTATAAAATTGTTTTGTAAATTAGTTTAATCATGATGGTTAAGAAAATAATGATCATTGTATTTGTATTTAAATAGCAATCTAATTAAGGCAAATATCACTAAAATAACCTTGAATAGAACGTAAATTGTTAAATAAATATCACTTTTTGGGTTCCGTACCTCAAAGGAAAAAACGGAACCCTTATCCGAGCCCTCGTGTGTCTGTCTGTCTGTCTGTCACAGCCAATTTGCTCCGAATCTACTGAAACGATTAAGTGAACTTGGTACAGCTGTGAGCCAAACACGGACATGTAACACCTACAATTTTAATTTAAAATATTTATTAGTGACTTGTGGACAGAATATTAACTCAGATTTGTTGTAATGGCAATCTTGTCGTTTGGTTTAAGTAGATTTTTATTTCTATTATTTTAGTAATATTTTATATAGATTTTTTTTAATTTGTGAATGTAAGAACGTTGTAGGCCTAATAGACTGTAGCTTTGTAAACTATTTTCTATTTTGGTAAGTACTTGTTGACAGGCCTACACTGTCCTCCTGTTAATAGGTATTATTAACACTGTGACTTGAAAACATTGTAAAAGCCCATTATTTTTAAAAGAGTAACCGTGGAGTTTCACGCCGGCTCTTCACCATAGTAACCGTGGAGTTTCACGCCGGCTCTTCACCATAGGAAACGACCAATTGCACCTAGCTTCTGACGTTTCATAAGTGCCCATGTAGGTTTATGTGAAATGAAATATTTTGATTTTGATTTTGTAACGTAAATAAATGAATTTTGAATATGAATCACTTTTTGGTGTCAATCATACAAAATATTTTTTTTTCAAACTATACGGTGTGACATATCACATGAAAGGGTTTATTGTAAGCATATCAGATATACATTTTTTGTAATTTTAAAATAAATACTTTTAAAGTTATTTAAGAAAATAGATGAACATTGACCTTTCCCTCCTTATCTCCGAAACTGCTGAACCTACAATTTTGAAAAAAATACAGGAAATATTTATTTACCTATAGATTGCAGTAACACCTATAAGAAGTCTATAGTTTTAAAATAACGTGGTAAATCACTTAATATTGTGCGTACAAACTTACGTTTGCAGTTGGAATGTATGAGGGAACATGTCTTTCAACTACAATGTTAAGTTTGTTCTTGGGATAAATTCATCCCAACTACGGAGCCCTTCATTGTGCGTGGTCCAACACGCACTTGGCCGGTTTTGTTTACCTAACAAACATGACTGCAGGTACTCGGAATTATTGAAAAAAAAACTTGTTTACTCCACTCCAATAACAAAGTAAGTCATAAAATACTACTTTCTGCACTTTTAACTACCATATAATAATTCTTCCACACAATTGTTTTCAAAACACACGCTAGTTCATTGACTATGAGCGATTATTAAGGCTATTTACATACGTACGTAGTGCCGCTGCGTGCGAATACCGCAGTTCAATTGAAACTCATAGGTATTCTAGGCTCAAATGTTAATCCCCTCGTTTGTTGCAAATGACATTTGAGTGGAGTTGTGTAATTAGTAGAGTATTGATGTTACGATTTCAATTATGTTCTGGAAATTCTGAATTAATCTAATCCCCCGCGTAAGTCTCGATCCCGTGGGAATATCGGAATAAAAAGTAGCCTATGTCTTAATCCAGGGTGTCAGCTACCTCAATACAAAATGTTATCAAAGTTGGTCTAGCCGTTTGAGCGTGAAGAAGAAACCAACATACACACACATACTCACAAACTTTCGCCTTTATAATATTAGTGTGACTCCCATAAGCTCTGAGTTGTGCTACACGATTTCTGACAAATGCGTGCACTGACTGAACTGGTCCACTCAAAGATGAATGGTTCTTTCTTCAAAACACTATCTAATCAGGATTTTCCTCATATGATTTGACCTAGATCATTTCTGGACTTAGAGATATGGTGTCTTCTGAGTGTTTTTGCTCAAAGTAGTCAGTTAGGAAACTCCGACCTCTAAATGTTCAGATAAGTTTTATACGAAATCGTCGTCGTCCTATTGTAAACAATATCTTGTGTCAAATAAATGTCGCTATTGTAGCGGCACGTTGTAGAGATCATGAAATTCAGGAAAGAATGCATCACACCTTCTACCCTTTAACCCAATCCCAGTTGATATTCTTACGACGTCTTCTTCCGGTATTCGTCCCCGATCGGACCCGTCCCGAGTCGTTCCGATCCGTCACGACACCGTACATTCCTTGGCAAGTTATGAGCCATAAAGTGCTTTGTAATAAACCCCTTTTTATATCTAATCATGTAATGGATTGCATGGCAATAATATTTGATAGGTAAAAGGTGAGGGTGAAGTGTGCAGGTTGTTGGTAGATTGGTCGTGATGATTATGTCATGTTGAGGAAAGCTTGATGAATTAATAAAAAATGTTGACTATTATTTTCTTTGTGGCCTCTATGAAGTGGTCATAAATAATTATTTTAATACTTAAGACGAAAACTTTTATCTTAATGTTTTTTAAGTTCAAACTAGAGAACTTAACGGATTTTAATTTTTGTCATGGTCGCTGTATTTTTTATAAAAAAAAACATAAATTTGATACATATTTTGTATGAAATTAATTAATTACTTTTTAATTTCTTATTTGGTTACTGTTTCAAATAATGATTTATATTGTAATTCTTTTAATTTTTAATTAGTACAATTTTGTGTAAAAATTTCGATACAATGTTAAAATTGTTCTACATTAAACTAATACATAATTATAACAAACAATGATGAAGAACCAAGTTACTACTAAATTTAAAAAAAAATCGTACCTCCGTTCTAAACAATATTGCTCTCTAAACAAAATCTCATACCGACACAGTAATAGTGCAATATCGCAAAATATTTACCATCGATATCTTAAAGATCGATGTCAGCCCATGACTATCCATAACGAGGGGGCGTGGCTAGACGTGTCGCTGCCATGACAACCAGTGGGACTCATTCACGTTCCGGAAACATACGGGAGAAGGAATATGAGGCAGGCGCAAGCGGTTTTTTGAAGGAAGTATTTTTGTGTGATAGTATTTGGAGCAAACGAGCACAATATGCTTTGAGCATTTTTTATCGATTGAAAGTCTTGTTAAATTGTTCATAACGCATAATATGCAATCATCGCGCACGCCCTGTCATTAACGATTGCCGATTTTGTCTTACGTGAATGTCCGTAAATAAAATAAAGTGCACCAGTAACCTATACTTCATTGTTTTAGGTAGTTCAATAAAGGTAAACAAATCATAAAACTTTAATAGAACACAACAAGAAAGTTAGATTTCTTCCCCAATGTCATGATTTCATGAAAGGTCATTCAATGGGACAAATCTAACTTAGAGAGATGTATTAATGATTCTTAATGATTTATAATTCTGTAAATACATATCTGTTATAGTCGCGAATCATATTTTGATCAAGATACAACCTGACACTGACCTGCAAATTACAAAAAAACCGGCCAAGTGCGAGTCGGACTCGCGCACGAAGGGTTCCATACCATTATCTATAAAAATGGCAAAAAAATCACGTTTTTTGTATATCTGCGGAGCTACCTTAAGTAAAATTATTACTAACCCTATGGAATTTGTCTAAAAATAAAATTATTATATTCTTTAAGGATCATGGTTTACTATAATGAGGGAGTAATTCCAAGATACTGTATTATTAAATTGATTGCTCACCATCTGTCGACCTCATCTAGTTTAAAAACCGGCCAAGTGCGAGTCGGACTCGCGCACGAAGGGTTCCGTACCACTATCTACGACGGCACGGTTGGCGCAGTGGTTAAGCGATTGACTGCTGCGCTGCGTTTCGCGGGTTTGATTCCCACACGGAACAAATATTTGTATGACCTACAAGTAGTTGTTCTGGGTCTGGCTGTTTATGTATGTGAGTTTAAATGTTTGTAAACGCACCCACGATACAGGAGAAATTCATAGTATGGGGCAATGTTTTAAAAAAAAAAAACTATAAAAACGGCAAAAAAATCATGTTTGTTGTATGGCCCGTTAAATATTTGTTTTATTTTAATTTAATTATTTATTTTTAAAGTGAATATATAACTAAATATTCTGTGAATATTTCAAGCGTCTGCCTACCTGTTGCCGTTATCAAAATCGCCCCCTTACCCCCTTAAATATTTATTTTATTCTGTTTTTTTGTATTTGTTGTTATAGCGGCAACAGAAATACATCATCTGTGAAAATTTTAACTGTCTAAATATCACGGTTCATGAGATACAGCCTGGTGACAGACGGATAGATAGACAGACAGACGGCGGAGCCTTAGTAATAGGGTTCCCGTTTTACCCTTTGGGTACGGAAGCCTAAAAATATCTTTTGACGTGTTCAAGTGTTTGTTGAGACCAAATAATTTCCATGGCATGCTTTTAAAACAACATGTTGCAGCACAAGAGATAAAACGTGTTGACATATAAATTGGATTACGCCAGCAAAGCGACGAGCAGCATATATTGTGCCTTTTACCTACCGTTGTACGTTTTAATATAAATGAAAACGCGCGCCCATCCCAACTACTAACCCGTATGTTCTCCAATAAAGTCTTAAGGTGGTACAGCCGCTTGTATTTGTTCCCGACACAGCGTTTCACACTTATTTTATTTCCTCAACGCATCGGTATGTAGAACTATCACTTAATATTTATTTCTTTTCTTTTTCAAATATCAGATATATAGTAAAGGTGTAAAAAGAAAGATAGACAATTTTTCCTTTTCCATCATTAGTGATGTCCCGGTATGTTGAAAGTAATTTTTCATATTTTAGAGTTGTTCTTTTTAGGGTTCCGTACCCAAAGGGTAAAACGGGAACCCTATTACTAAGGCTCCGCCGTCTGTGTGTCTGTCCGTCTGTCACCAGGCTGTATCTCATGATCCGTGATAGCTAGACAGTTGAAATTTTCACAGATGATGCATTTCTGTTGCCGCTATAGCAACAAATACTAAAAACCAGAATAACATAAATATTTACTTTTTTTGCCGTTTTTATAGATAATGGTACGGAACCCTTCGTGCGCGAGTCCGACTCGCACTTGGCCGTTTTTTTTTTTTATTTGTAACGAAGTTTATCAAATATTTAGCTGGTTGTGGTGTTAGTCTTTCATATTTTTTTTATGAAAAATTGTTCTTAAAAGGCACTATAAATATGAATATCGTACCTATTTACATATTTTTCATTCCAATACAGATCCAAAGACACCGATTTTCGAAACTAAAGTTATTTGTCACTTTGTAGTGTTTTTTTCTTTGCAGTCAATTGTGATTTTTTTTTTGTGAAAAGATTTTTTTATAAAATATTGCTTGTGATAAAAATATTGTTAAATATTGTATTTGACTAAGTCAAAAACTAAAACGAATGATAATATTTGATTTTAAAAAAAATATTAAAACTTATTTGATATTTTTTTTTTAATATTGCCTGTACCTCCTTATTAAGTAACACTGACACAAAATTAGGACAAACCATTTATTTATTTAAATAAAATAGAAGATTTAAAACCTGTACGTTAATGTAATCTTCAGAACAGCATCGATATTTTACAATAACTTTTATTTTGAAACATGCTTTTGCCCGCGGCTTCGCCCACGTCATTTCAGCCGATAGACGTCTACTGCTGGAGATAAGCCTCCCCCAAGCACCACCTCTTCGACCGGTTTTCTGCTGTTTGCTTCCAGCGGATTCCTGCGGCCTTCACCAAGTCATTGGTCGACCTTGTGGGAGGCCTTCCAACGCTACGTCTTCCGGTATGCGGTCGCCACTCCAGAACCTTTTGGCCCCATCGGCCATCAGTTCTGCAAGCAATGTGCTCTGCCCACTGCCGCTTAAGTTTGCCAATTCTTCAAGCTATGCCGTTACCTTGGTTCTCCTATGGATCTCTTTATTTCTGATTCGATCACTTAGGGAAACTCCAAGCATAGCCCTCTCCATTGCCCTTTGGGTGACTTTCAAGTCTTCTAATAAGGTTAATTGTGAGTGACCACATTTCAGTTCCATAGGTCATCACTTGCAACACGCACTGGTCAAAGACTTTCGTCTTGAAACACTGTGGTTCGGAAAATATCCCACGGGAACATACGCGATTCAAAGTACCCTATGTGTTAATCCAGGTTATAAACTATCCTGAGTGTCAAATTTCATCGAAATCCGTTTAGCCGTTTTTGCGCCAATCCGAAACATACATCAACATAAACAGACAAACGGATAAAAATTATAAAAACTATATGTTCGGCATCAGCCTCGTTCCCACACCTCGGAGCAATTACTTTTTTTCAAAATATTTTAAGTGTACTGTTTTGACTTCGTTACTATTTTATTATAATGTATAGATAATATACTCGTATAGTGTGATATAGATAGCTGACATTATATTAGGTATTATGAATATTGTAACAGTTATCTGTGGTAGTAACTGAAATGATGTTTATTTCTGTAAGTCAATCTGTCCGAGCCGGCGGCGCGGCGTCGCACGGTGAGGTGTATGTGTGCATTTTCATGGTGTATGTGTGTAGACACCTTTACGTCATGTTTGGTCAATATTTTGAAACTAGATGCCGATTTTCTAGCTGACTCATCCTTGAGAAGAATTAATACCGTAACAAACCCAGAGGTCATGAACTCTTTTAAAGTGCAAACATTATAATTTATTAAGATATTATTGTGAGTCTAACAAAGCAGGGCCATGACTGCAAGCATTTTAAATAAAGAGCAATTGCAGCTTTGAGTTGACCTCCCGACAGACGGCATGCATTCGTCGGTCATTGTGTAGCTCAACCTTAGTTTAGGGAGCTCAACGACCTGTCACACGACGCTACTAGATCTGCAGGACATTTTCGTAGGCCACATAAAAAACACTCAAACCGCCAGACATGTATAAAGGCATGTATTATATCTAGTCTGCGTAGTATTCACATTCAGTTTTATATTTACATGACATGACGAATATCATAATTTCAATATTCTCAAACACTTATAAAACAGTTTGCTGCTGCGGGGTACATTGGAAAGTTTGGAGCTTGGAAGTTTGTTGTAAAAACGTATACTTTGGCACATAAATGATCCCGCCGGAGCTCCGGCCGCCGTTGTTTCTTGCGGCTGCGGAGTTACGCCCCGGCGTTTCGCTTCCTCGTGCCACTCCCATATGTGCGCGGGAATTCAAAGTTTAAGTGTTAATCCAGGTTATAAACTATCTGTGTGCCAAATTTCATCCCAATCCGTTCACCCGATTTTGTGCCAATCCGGAACATGCATCCAGGCAAACGAACAAACATTCTAAAAACTATATGTTCTGCATCAGACTCGTTCCCACGCCTCATAGCAAAAACTTTTTTTTTCAAATACATTTAATGTACAGTTTTGACTTGGTTACTATTTTATAGATATAGATATGTACCCCCAGTTGAATATAAGGATTTACGAGCCTGTCCGAAAGGGATATCGTGGCCCTGGCACACAGGCATCTGAAGGAACACGGGTGGGTTTTAGTCAGTAAAAGTCTGACATGCCCTCCCGCTCCACCCAGAGCGGGAGAAATTATTTGATAATTTCCCATCCAAAAAAAAAAAAAAAGACATTGTAGCCAAAATCAACCACTATGTAACCCATATATCTTCTAAAAGCATCTAAATCCCCAAATAAAATACAGTTGAATTGAAATTTAATGCATAAAACCATGTCACCGTATTTACAAAGATATATTCTTTTCTGATCCGCGCCGATATAAATTTATACGTGGACAATCCTTAGGTCATAAACAGGGATTATTTCGGATACCCGCGGATATAACTCACGGTTTGCGCGCGATAAGGTCGGATACTAAGCGGATATGGGTCGGATACGCGGATATCGCATCTCTGAATAGTGCGACGAGATTTGTAAGGAAATTGTTCGACGTTCAAATAGTTGTATATATTTTTTCAATATAGTGAAGTAAATTTATTTAGTGTTGTGTATGAAAGAAACACAGTTTTTTTTTGTGATGCGGTTTTTTTCGGTGTTTACTTTTTTTTTACTTGGCAACATCACAACAAATAAAGTCAGATCAAAGTCAAAATCCAGGTAAAAAAACACTTCTTAAACATCATCATTACATAATACAGTTCCTTGCTCGTGTTTCATGTTTATTATTGTATATATATATTCATGTAGATAAGTGTATTGCTTTATGTATTTATTGTATATGTAAATGGTACACCACTGACTACCTACAGTATTGTCTCTCCTTCTCCCTTTAATCCATCCAAAGGCTGTCTGTAAAAGATCACTTTTAGCGAAAAGACCGCCCATTGTGTCACCCTATGTTATATTTCAACATTTATATCTAGAATTTTTATGGTGTACATAATAAACAGTACCTATTCTATTCTATTCAATAAAGTATAATTTAAAGATTACGTTTTGTTCCTTACTAGGCAGCCCTTCTTGGGCACCATTAGATAAAACGATCTACTACGATTGCTATTGCTACGCCGTAGCAGTAATCAGCTACGGCGTAGCATAGATACGCCAATGCCAAAATTACGTTTAAAAAACCCAGTCAGTTAAACGAAGGCTTCCAATATCATTAAGTTTAAACAAATAAGTATATAGGTTGGCAATGACAGGCTATATATCTTGCACAAGCCGTTAAATACAACTTGTTGCGGCTAAAAGTTAAACTTAATGGTCTGGCGGCCGTTAAATAAATCTTCTGTCAACTACCTTTGTGACTTGTATATTGAACGAGTTAATAACTAAACTAAGTTTAATTTAACAAGTAACTTATCAGCGTGAAGCATGATATTAACCTTTTCTTAACGTCACACACTAGTATTTTCCCTTGCTATTTACGTTTACAGGCAAAATTGTAACGTCATAAATACACTTTCGTTTGACATAGAACAACTATCAGCAGTTCTTCAAAATACTTTCAATCGGTCGTAGAAGCGAATTACTCAGTCACTGCGCCTATGAATGAAAAAGATTACATTTTTTAATTATTTTAGCAGTCTCTAGCCTGATAGGTCATAAGTAGCCCAGTATCCGGACTATACGCACGTAATAACCGTATAAAATAAACATAACATATCATCACGCCTATATTCCCTGAAGGGTTACGCAAAAGTGTATACCGACATATGGACAAATATGTTTATGTCCCATATAAATAATATATCTCATACATATATAAATAATGGGCGAGCCTGTTGTCAACCGCGCACTAATCTAGACTCCAGGCTGCCAACTGACTGAGAGACTGAGAAAATTCCTGATGGAAAAACCCAATAACACTTTACCTGGGAATGGCACCCAGCATCCTATGCTCAGCAGTAGCGCTAGCGACCACTGGACCGACGAGGCAAGCAGGCGCCAACAATAAAATAAACTGATCAGAAAAATAATATGCTCTATTTACGTCACTTGTAAAACTGTCTAAACTTCCTTAGAAATTAAACGCAATCATTTGTATTTGTCATACTACACTTTTACATTATTTTATGCAAGTTTCATTTATTTACTCATTCGGTTTGCAAAATTAAACTAAATGCTAAGTTCTCAAATATAGCTTTTCGACCGGTTATTTAAGATGTCATATCTCTCAGGCCCCAAAAAATCAAATGAAGCACCATATCCGTAATATTAAAAGCTGCGTCAGAACCCTAAAACAATTACGTTCGGCAGTGAACCGCGCAGGGCTGTCGCGAGCGATAGCGCCGCCTCGTCGCTTCGCCGCGCGCCAATATGTTGTGACACCCCTGCGTGCTATTTATGTGCCAGTAATAATGTGGACCCTGTTGACGGTATTTGTTGAAAAGTTAAATGGTTGCCTTGGCTTTAATGGGAAGATTGTGCGCATGGTTTTGGTGAAAAATCTTGGCGGAAAATGTCTTCAAAGACATTTTTGTTTGGTTTGTTTTATAGCAGGAATATTTCTAATGAGAATCATCAGTAGAAAAGTTTGATGGCTTCCTAATATTTTAGCTACTGACGTAACACACAAGTAACACACCACAAATATTATATATAAAGTAATCACTCAGCAAGATATACATAGATATGAAAGAAAAAGCGGAACTGCGCCGGTTCTAAATGGACAGTGACCACGCTAAATTGTTGTATTTATCTTATTTCTTGTTAACTATTATTATTAATCAGAACAAAACTGCTTCTTATCGCTTTGGCGTTGTTGAAACACTGCAATTTACCGGTTGCTTACTTTTGCCGGGAACTCGACGTTTGCAGATGAAGAATTTATCAATAAAAATAAACTGTATTCACCTAGTAAAAACGCTGCTCTTATAAGGCAGAGCTATTCAAAGAACGAAAAAGACAAGAACCACCGTAAACAATTACGTCCCCCAAAAAAATCACTTAATATCCATAACTTAAGGGTCCGAGAGTACATAGCCCATAGCCCGATAATTTGGCGGGTTTCCGGTCGGCGGGCAAGATGGCGCGGGCAATTTCCGTTTGGCGCACTTTGAGTCACCCAGTGCGTTTGACGCGACTCGAGTGCCTTTGCTCAGATAATTGGAGCCCTCTGACTACTCTTGGCATATTCCATTTTTACGGGTGAGTGTAATGTTCCGTTCACGTATTGTTTGTTAATTAGTGGTGGGAGTTATTTGTTATTGTTTTCAGGTTATGGTAAGAGTTTTGCGGTATTCGTTTTGGTAAAATCATTTATTATTCTTTGTCTACATTATGAAGAGAACCTCTGTACAAAATTTCAGCTTTCTAGGTCTAAGGGGTTGGGCTGGGCGTTGATGAGTCAGTCAGTCAGGACTTGTCTTTTTATTTATATATAGGTAGATAGATATTTTTGATTTTCGAGTTATCTATCCCCTATGTTGCACCTACCTTGTTTTGTCTCTGCATCACCCTAAGGTTGACTGGTTGAAAATGCCTCAGGCGTTAAGTCCGTCTTTGAACAGTATTTTTTTTACTTGTGCATAAACTTTTAATAAATAAATAATACAATGGCTGTTTAACCGACTTCTAAAAAAGAGGAGGTCATTATGTTCATCTTAATGATTTTTTTTTAATGAATGTTCTCTGATTTCTCCGTCAATTGTGGACCGATTTTGAAAATTCCTTTTTGTTTGAAAGGGAATGCTCCCGAGGTGGTCCTATTGTCACCAAGTCAGAATCTGATGAACGGATCCCATGGGAATCGAGGAAAATCTTAAAATTTTATAGGCACACCTATAGCGATTTGTGTTTTTTTTATAGTTACTCATGCATTGGAAGACCACAGGTGGCCACCGGAACTACCTAATAATAAGTAGGTATTTCACGGGTTGGGATTCGATTAGGTACGAGATATGGTTGCTAAGCAATTTATGCTCGTCACAAAGCATATGATGAGTAGCTCTCTTGGTAAGAAACAGGAGAACTCCTGAGCAATTAACATACCTGCATCGGGAAAAGCAATATTTTGTAAAAGGTGATGAGCAGTTGTATTGTTTGTATGTACAGTAGCATTTAGTCTATTGTTACTTAGATAAATTAAAACTGACCCACAAAAAAGTGAAAAAAAAAAATACAAATAAAAACAACTGACTTCCAAAAATACACTACAAAGTAAAAGAACTAAAATACAGATCCAAATACACCAAGCCAGTCAGCTTAAACTTTGCCCCTCTTGGAATTTCATCTATAATTTAGGTGCGCTTACAAACATAAAATCTCATATTTTTACACAAACAGACCGGGAACAACTAACCGTAGTCCATAGAAATATTTGTTTTGTGCGGGAATCCAACTCCCGACAAGCAGTAGCCTATCGCTCAACCACTGCGCTTATAAGTGATACCTACCAGGGCCGGAACTACTATGGGGACCCGGGCATGTAGATAAAATGTATACCCAATTTTCAAGACCATTATACAATCATTTGAATTTCCTTTTTGAATTTTGCGTCTCATACGTTTGAATTGCGCGCATAATAGCTGTGCAGCTCTGCAATTGAGAACCTGCCTATATGCTATCTATCAGTCTCCGTCGAGACAGACGACCTGTCACTGTCAGTGTCACAGTTTTGGGCTTTATCTCAGATTTTATCCGCTTTGTTTACGTTGCGAAAATAAGTATCATTATAATAAATATTATTTTAAATAATGCCAATTAAAAAGTATTTTTTGTTCCCTTCCGAGCATTGAAAATTATTGATGAACGAGGCGCCATTTTTGTCCTGCCCCGGGGCCAAAGCGAAAATTACGACTCTGGTACCTACTTAATGAACAGACAGCCTCAAAAATATTTAAAAAAAAAAAATACCAACGGACTTCCATAGCAAAAACACTACAAAGTTAAAAATAACTTTAATTTCGGAAGTCGGTGACAACAACCTACAGATCCAAAGGCACCGACTTCCGAAATTGAAGTTATTTTTCACTTTGTTGTGTTTTTTTTTTGTAAGTCGGTTGTTTTTAATTGTTTCTGTAATTACGGCCATACGAAAGGTTAAAGGATATTACTCATTTCGTACCCAAAAATTCAAGAGCTGGCCAGAAAAAAAAAACTATTTTCATAAGGCAAATAATATCTTAAACAATTTTTAATTTATCAACGAAAGCCTACACGTAACCTGCCACTTAAGGCTGCTATTAAAATTTGAGGTTGAAAATATCAAAAATCATATTTTGTCACCAATATTTTTTCAAACAAATAATTATTGATTCGCTGGATTTCAGTTCTAAGCCTGTTACCCCGTGGTAGAAATGGACATGATCGTTAGGTATACTAAGGGATGATATCTTCACCTTCGTCATGTTGCTGGCCCAACAGTATTTCATGTTGGCCCAAAACTTATCTACGGCGCGGTCGTCGTCGGTGGCAGCGCAGAAGTCACTTTGACTGCGATATGATATATTTCTGATGTCACTAAACGTTGCGTTCCGTTTTACGATATAACTTGCTCACGCCGACATGCCACGTATAATATAGGTATTAAAAAATAACGACAAAAAGATTGAGGGAAATGTTTTTATTATTTTTAACAGAGAGTCGTCACGAATCGTCTAGCGCAAAGACTCGACGAGTTGCAGCCATTCGAGTTTGTTCGGGAATACGTTAACCTCGGGAAAACTATGCATTTTGGTAAGAACAACTTTGAAGGTGAGCAGCGTTTGGAAAGCTTCGTTGAGTCTTCTCGTCGCGTATTCCACAGAGCCTAAAGACTAAGGTCTTCAATCAGTGCTTCGTGCCTGTTATGACTTACGAAGCCAAAACGTGGACACACACGGTACGGCAGGTCCATAAATTTTGGGTCGCTCAGCGAGCGGGCTATGCTTTGAATATCTCTGAGGAATAGAATTTGTAACGAAGTGATCCAGCAGAGAACCAATGTTGTCGACATATCTCACAGAATAAGCAAGCTGAAGTGGCAATGTTGACCGTTGGGTAAACATATTCTTGAGTGGTGATCGCGAATCGGCAAACCTAAGGTAGAACGCTCTCAGGCAGGTGGAGCGACGATCATCGCAGGGTGGATGGTAGCAGGTGGATGAGAGTTGCCGAGAATCGAGCTGAATGGCGTGCAGTTAGAGAAGCCTATGTCCAGCAGTGGACTGCTGTAGGCTGATGATGACACATTGTGTATGACAAATCTGTCAAAAACACCCATCGAGAGAACCGCTGTGTCGAATAGACGTCCTACTTCAAAATTACAATGGTCATGTAGCCCAAACATTTAAGTCAAAATAAGATTTTTAGCATTTTCAAACTAAAATAGCAGCGCAGCGCAAGGTTTAATTGTATATTCTGGTGGTAATAGTATATTTTTTCTGGCCGACTTATATTTTTGAATACAAAATGTTCGAGTCCTGAATGACCACACCACCTGATGTGTCCTTTGATCACACCTTTCTGATAAATGTATATAAGTAAGGATAGTAGGTGGGTGGCATGGGTGTAATAATTGTAAAGCATACAAATTTAGATTCTGTACTAGCTGGGTAGGCACAAACAATCAACACATACAGACCAAATGATTAAAAAAAAAATTAAACTGATCCAAACTTAAAAACCAGTCAAATATATTTCCTAGAAAACTCAAGCCCCAACCATATACCCATTGTATCCTTCACAATACTTAAATCAAAAGCCCAGCGATTCTCCCTTGTAAAGTTCAGTTACTAAATAAAAGGAGCCTTCTCGTCGGTAATCCGTTTAGACGCTCTTTGATTACGTAAATCATTGTTCTTAAGGCGAGTACGATTGCGCTAATTTCATTATGTCGCTGCCTTCTTGTATTGTGCTGTGTTTAAGCTGGCGAGTGATTACTGGAGGATAGTGGGGTTTTGTTATATATTTTTTTTACATTTTCTTTTTGTTTAGTCTTTAATTTAAGAAGCGACAAAGTCCTAGTCGGACTTGCACATGAAGGGTTCCGTATCAAAGGGCAAAAAAAGCCGAATAAAATACATTTCTTGTATGGGGACTTGGGGACCCCTTTAATTTTTAACTTTATTTTATTTTATTATTTGTTGTCATAGCAGCTATATTAGTACACTCTGTGAAAATTTCATATGTCTGCCAATTAAGGTTCAAATGATTCAGCCCTGTGGCAGACGGACGGACAGCGGAGCCTTAGTAATAGGGTCTGGTCACTGACTGGGACTGGTCATCTCTTAGCTGCCATGGCTTATTTGAATTATTTTAGTTTTTAATTGTTTTTTTTTTGTTTGTTTCTATTTGTTGTGCTATGGACGCATTATTTTGAAATCGTCCTCATATTACGTTATAAACTTTTTTATTATAATTATAATAAATAAAAATAAAATAATTATAAACATTAAAGATGTAATAATATTTTTGTAACATTATAATTTAAAAGAGTGTCCATGGAGTTTCTTACCCGTTCTTCTCCATAATGTACCTACTACGCTTTGGAGTGGGCAACTACTAGCTTCATATTTCTAACTGACCGACTCCTTGACAATTTAAAAGTGCCTGAATTGAAATAAATGCTCTTAGTTACAGAGTTTTTTTTTTATACCTCAAAAAGAAAACTTGGCACCATTTGGGTACGTAAGCATAGAAAGTTAATTTCAGTGTGTAAAATAACCGAAGTTAGACCTTCTAATGCAACTAAGGGGTTACCAATATTATCGGTAGCTTAGGTGTCATTACGTTCTGCTTATTTACTACAGTTCACATTTACTTATTTCAGTTTTCATTCCTTATTTTTTTATAAACTTAATACTTTCCAATTGTATGCTTCGTTAACGAAAAATTATAATAATTTTATAAACGACCAAATAAAAACAAAACAATGTCCTATATCAAGTCCATCTGATAACAATTTTATTATTTTGTATTTCACCACTTTGCTGCGTATAAAATATTACAATAGTGTAATGACCAGCAATTTACCCATTATTTATCCATCAAACACCAATTTTTTGTTATATCGTTATGGTTTTCTATCAAAAGTATTACAGAAGACATCATAATAATGTATAGTGTTGAATGTTAATCCAGAACATATAGTGGTTCCTGTTTGGGAAGTAAATTGGTTTTTTCAGTTACATGCATTGAAATGATGGTTTTTTTTTTTTTTAATTAAGTAATTTTAATAAAAACATTCTTGAATCGTATGTATAGGTTTAAAACAATTTCCTCTTTTAATCCATAGCGCAAGTAGAAGTGTAAAGTTTTCCTACGTGATCGAATCAGAAATGAAGAGAGCCGCAGAAGAATCAAGGTAACCGATATAGCCCGAAGAATTGCCAATCTTAACTGGCAGTGGGCAGGGCTCATTGCTCGTAGAACAGATGCCCGATGGTGCCGAAAGGTTTTGGAGTGACGACCGCGCACCGGAAGACGTAGCGCTGGAAAGGCTCCCACAAGGTGGGCCGATGACCTTGTGAAAGCCGCAGAAATCCGCTGGATGCGGGAAGCACAGAACCAGTCAAAGTGACAGTGCTTTGGGGGCAGCAGTGGACGTCTTTCAGCTGAAATGATGATGATGAGAAGTGACCCTAATTTTATTTTATTTATTTATTTAAGTTAGACACAGTGATCCATATTATTTTATGTTAGTATACCTAATGAAAACCTATGTTAATAACCAAACATTAAAATACATGCCACAATAATACTATTACTATTATTATTTTAAAAATAATAACAAAGTATAATAAATACAGAACAAAAGCTAAACCGTAGACTATCTAAAAACTTTTCAAAGAAAATTATTCAATTCTCCACTTTCGTCTTAAACCAAACCAAGGAACTGGCTGAAACACAAATGTCTTTAACAAGCCCCATTCAGTCGCACTCGCTACTTGCCTCCGCACTAACCCAATTGAACGCAGCACAATACTGCCAGTAGATTTATTAGGGTTAATCAAAACGTACCAAAGCGTCGCCTCCCGAGTCCTATTTGATTTAGTTATAATAAACATTTTGTACTCTGAGACTAGCGAGCGTCTTAACTTGAATGCAAGTTGAGAATGGTTCAAAAGAATGGGGTTTTCATAATATCTTAACATTAATTACGTAATGGATAACATAAATATTTATTTACAAAAAGTTAACTGATATTGTTTATTACATTCATGTCAATCAAGAATCTTGTCTACATCATCATCAGTTACTCCTTGCCCTAATCACAATGTATTTGGTGTCGGCGCTACGTGTCGCCTTCTTCCACAATTCTCTATTAGTCGCCATCTCAGTAGTCACCCCTTGTCTAGCTGTAACATCTCAAAAAGCGTACCTACATTTTTAGAGTTCGGTACCTGTAAAGGAAAAAAACAAAACCAATATAGGATCACTTCGTTGTCCGTCTGTCTGTCTGTCAGTATGTCAAGACCCTTTCTCAGGAACGCGTGAAGGTATCAAGTTCAAATTAATATCAAATATGTAGGTCTACGGTCCCTTGGTGCTCTAAAACATCAAGCTTCTAAGTCAACGTTAATATTAAAAGTACACTTTGTAAACAAGCATATTACAAATTAGAGGATTATATCCAAGATAAGAATGCTTGGAAACATGCTGGTCCAGCTCCAGAGGACAATCTAGTCTAGACAAAATCAAACTGGTTGCTATTTTAATTGTATAATTAATAAATTATACAATTAAAATAGCAACCAGTTTGATTTTTATGACATTTATTTTAAATTCTGTGATTACCTTAACACACACTGATAAAAAAATTTTAAACGTATATTTTTTACAATGTTTGTAAATATGTGAGCACCATGTATCTATCACATAATTAATTTATCTGTCATTGCTTCATTCTTAACTCTGTTCACCTATTGTGGTATAGTAATTTTATTCTAGGTGCATCGTCTTCACATTAATTACGCCGACAAAATAGTAAAATAAAATCTTAAAAACCATGTTTTTAGGGTACCGCTCCTACACGTAAATTGGGGATGATGTTTTTTCCTCATCTATTCCGTTGTGTGGGGAATCGTTGGAAAGGTCGTTCAAAAATATGCGAGTGTGTTACAACCATTTTACGAATTGAGGACCCGATTGCGAAATAGTAAGCTTTAAAGTCCTAATTTTTGTTAGAGTTAAGTGCCCCCCGCCAGCTAAATGGCTGTTTTAGGATATGTAAAAACAACACGGCAGTAGCATATATAACGAAGTTAAAAAAAAACTATCACAGGTACGTCGGCTTTACAAGTTAACGAGTAATCGACCAACTTACATTTGCAGTTGGATTGTATGTGAGAACAGGTTTTCCAACTACAATGTTAAGTTTGTTATTGTTGTGTAGTGTTATAACTACGGAACCCTTCATTGTGCGTCGTACGACACGCAACACGCACTTGTTTGTTATATTCCATAGCCAACACATTTTTAATCGCTTTAAATCATTCGCTGTTTGTTATGCTCTGAACAAAACTAGAACTAATACAAGAAGTAATAAAATTAGAAGCAATATAAGTTATCAACCGCAGAAACAGTTATCAGTCTTGTCGCTATTGTAAAATAATTAAATCGCAGTTACAAAAAAAGTTTATTAAAAACTAAGACCTAAGTAATTACAACATCACAACCAGTCCATCCCAATCTAGTCTTAATCCTAGGTCTCATTAATCAAAACCTAACATAGTCATAACTAAAACAAAATAGATTTCCTAACAAATCTTATCGTCAACCCTCTCTCCGCCGATGTCATCTATCACTCATGTTCTGATTAATCGTGCGGTAATTAATCAAGACGCGAGGAGGGTTAGCTCGGGTCGTGGCGGCTACTTTCTGAACATGTGACTGAGAAATACATGGCGGCGAGAGAAAGGTGGAAAAATTAATGAGAATGTATTGGGGTTAGGTTTTTGAAGGTGTTATTTAGTTTGAAGCAGATTTTCCCAGTGATTCCTAGAATCTTTTTAGGGTTAACAGTCATGACATATCTATTATTCACCCGTGGTAAACTGGGGTGGTAGGTAGGTTCATTTATACAATTCATTTAAATTAAAAAAATATTTATTCTGAGAACTATAAAAATTATGTAAGAAACAAATTGTCGCTGCAAATCTTCTTGACAGTATTGAAGCATTTTATTGTACAAAATGCTATGTCCTATCTTCTCATAATTAAACAAATAAACGTGTTGTTCCAAAAAATATAAAGCCTCCTTATCTTTCTCATCCTTTTTTAAACAAAATAAATTCTTAGATCACTCTGCGTTAACAATAACTGAACTGAAATTTAATTAATGTTCTGAGAATTAAGAATACACCCAGATATTTCAATCCCTCTCGCTACCCACAGTCACACCAAATGCATGACTTAGCAATAATTTCTACTAATGCATATAGCTTAGCGATCATTTCTACAAATGCCTATACTACAGCGATCATTTCTACAAGTGATCTGGGATCCGCTCCGCTTTAGATCCGCGGCGACAGTCACGCGCGCCCCTTTCACGATGCATTACGCTTAGAACTACGATTGTGTGGTACGAGTCATGAGAGGGACTGGGGTGAATTGGAAGCTGGGAGGCGAAGTATTCCGAAATAACTTGAATACTTTGAAATATGGATTGAATTTTATTGTTATTACTAGATTCGTTTGAAATAGAAGCAATATTATTGACATTCCCCTCAAAACCACTAAGCCGTTTTCAGTTCTCTAATAGAATCACCCACCACAATGTTCGGACCGGTATAGAATATAAGTGACTGTTCCTAAATTACCAAAGGATGATAAAATGATCGTTTTCTACCATTGTTTTTAAATTTGTGTTAACCTCGGCTTCCCTTTGATAAAATAAAATGTGAAGAATGGCAAAAAAATATTTAATAAAAAAACATACCTTGTGTTATTTTGTTGCAATTATTACTGCCTATTGCTATGGCGATAATTTGAAGGTACAGCGTGAATATCGCCGCGATTCTCGCGTGCGTGAAGATGGCGCCTAAGGCTTTCAAATACTTCATCATCTCATTATCTGCCTAGTCTTTTCCCATCTATGTTGGGGTCGGTTTCTAGTCTAACCGGATGCAGGCTTTCAAATACTTTAGCCTTTACTCATTCTGGCATAAACAAGGAACTCAACATTACATGCCGCTAAAAACGATTTAATTATACTTCTGTCAAACTCGCGTCCGCTTTTATCTTGGGCCACGACCCAAGACATCTTGAGAGCACGGCTAGTACAGCAATAAGTTAGAATTTTCCTAATAACAGCAGAGTGTAGGTGCGAGTAGAATGAGCGCGAAGAGCCGGATAATGGCGGCTGAGATATGGGCGCCATGTCTCTGTGCCGGGTTTTTTAGTTGCGGTCTATTTGGAAAGTTACTTTAGAATGGGCTTTTAGTTGGGAAAGAAAGATAGTGGTGAATGGCCTTAGCCAGCTAGTAACAATGATTTTTACCGTTTTCTTATTGACATTAATCTGACGTTTGGCAGTTTTAAATTGGAATACCTTGTTTGGATTTGCATTATTTTTCCTGGACAACTGGGCGCATAAGGCCGCAATGACAGCATTACAATTAACAGTAGTAGACATAATGAGGAATATTATCATATGCTAGTATTTCTAAAGTCTTTTTTTAGGGTTCCGTACCCAAAGGGTAAAACGGGAACCCTATTACTAAGGCTCCGCCGTCTGTCACCAGGCTGTATCTCATGAACCGTGATAGTTAGACAGTTGAAATTTTTACAGATGATGTATTTCTGTTGCCGCTATAACAGCAAAAAATATAAAAAACAGAATAAAATAAATATTTAAGGAGGCTCCCATACAACAAACGAGATTTTTTTGCTCGTTTTTGCTCGATATTGATAATGGCAACAGGTAGATGGTTGAAATATTCACAGAATATTTAGTTATATAGTCACTTTAAAAATAAATAATTAAATTAAAATAAAACAAATATTTAAGGGGAGCTCCCATACAATAAACGTGATTTTTTTGTCATTTTTATAGATAATTGTACGGAAGCCTTCGTGCGTTTATTGCATGCAAGATGCGTGGTAAGTACGAAATGCAATTCTTTGTACTGCGATCAAAATGACACCTTTTTTTCACCTTGTTGATTCTTCTACAAGTTTCGTCACATTTTGTAAAAAGAGTTTCATTTAATTTTATTGACAAAAATTAGAGCATACTTATATAGCTAAGTAAGTACGAGATTGAAAACGATCTAGAATTATTAGGAAATATTCAAACTTTCACAGAGAAGTAAAATAAACTTTGGCATAAAAGCACGTGTGCATTTAAACATCTCGTCTCAATTTTTTGAAACTGTTCGTATAATAAAAACTTGTATTTTAAATAAAATGATATGTGTTAATAGGTTAAAACTCATCTCGGGTTTTTTCGCACAAACTCACCACAACAAAGGCCAAAACTGAAGATACCAAACTTAGAAACCCAAGAAACAAAAGCCGACTAACTCAAATTAATACGCCCCTAACACCACATCAGCCACCACCACCTCTATAACACCTACCTATAGAATAATTTCAGAAAACGTTCTCTCATTTCTTCACGCTAGTCACTACATATGTATGAGACACTCGCCCGATTGTCCGCGCAATTAATATGTATGGACTTAACCCTTGGCTCACTGTGTTGTTGTAGTGTAGTGAAATTGTAGTCAACTGTTTAGGGTTATAGGTACTCTTTGTAATTGCATGTGAAGTTTTATTTTTGTTTAACTGCTTGGTGGTTTCTGAGCGAGGTACTCTGTTCCGTGTATGCAGAATGAATCTGAGTTGAGCTAATATGTTTTGCCTCGATTCCAGTTCCCCGCATAAATTCATTTAAGACTTCAAAGGCATTATATCTAATTTATATTAGGCCTGAAGTATTAGGCTCAAATAACAAAATAGAGAGAAAACTAGAAAGACGGGGGAGGGCTTTACCCTGGGGCGGGAAACAACAGGCTCATAATAATAATGAATGATATGAATTGTCAAGTGCAACCCACATTGCTAGAATTAATACATATTTTGCAACAAACACAGTTTATAAAATTATTTTTTTTAATATTATAATACACAACTTGTGTCTGTTTGTTTGTTTGTACCATTCGATTTAAGTAGGAAAGTGATTTTGGTTTTAAATCATAGATATTTCTCTGGACATGTTTTTATTACATAATTTACAAATATTAGTATATGAATTGTCCTCTGATTGCGCCGGACATCAGTAATTGATTGTTCAATACCATTTGATTGACTGACGATTGATTCGTTCAATTAACTCATGTTTTGTATGCAGCCCGTATTTTACTATGCGAATTGAATTCAAAACAACTGTGATTATTTTGTTTGTGGTGTATCTATACCTAATTAATGAATTCAGCATATTGTAGATAATTACTACACGTGACGTTCCCCGCGTGATTGTCAGCTATACTATAAGACATACCCTATGGGACTCGGCAATAGTTAGCTTTCTGCCAGTGAAACAACTTTCGAAATCGGAGCAGTACTTCCAGGGCTTCCTCCTACGTCCAACAAACCTTACCTTTTATAATATGAGTGTAGACTGTGGGTAATGATAAGCTCTTGATAATGATAAGCTCTTGATAATGATAAGCTCTTGATAATGATAAGCTCTTAGATAATGATAAGCTCTTAGATTCCGCCACACAATTGTGGAGTTCGGTAATTATTTTGTAATTAATGTAATCGTAACCAAATAAGTGTCATAAGTTCATAACACTTTATAATGACAGCTTGAAAATCAAAGATTTATTATTATTGGTCAGGGGTATATTATAGATAAGATACACAGCTATTCAAGCTAGGCATTCGGCAGTAATGTTCACAAATGAGATTTAAAACGTATCAGGAACACTGAAATCAAACTGATCCAGGTCCTAGCTTATATTATAGGTAAGTATCTAGAAGCCAAAACAAGAAACTTCACTGAATTTTCTTTTCATCTTTTTTACCCTAATAAACTGGAGTTACCTTACAGGCTTTGGCAGTACGATAACAGGCTCTTCTCAATAATAACAACAACACCTTACAAACCACGTATTCCACAATATGACTCATAATTGAGGGCAAGTCATTAAGACGTATGTGCAGATCAATCTTGTGAATGAGCGGCATTTTCTTAAGGGCAGCAACCCTTTATTAATCGAAGAACATTGCTAGGGCACACCCCACCCCAGAGATGATCAATGGGAAGTAGGAGCCCATTGTTGGGGCATACAATCGACGGTGATTGGTCGAATTGATTGTTGATTAAATTATTTTGAATAGAATTGGGATGCTGTTTAGGTGGGAAAGTAGTGTATGCAAAATAATATTCTGTAATTTTTCGATGCAAACTCTTATTTTATAATTGTCGTACAACATAAACTAATTCTCGTACTTAAAACAAATACAAATTCAAGTCACAATTTCATCTCAGCGACAATCAATGTGTTGTGAAAATGTAGGTAAAATGATTGGTTTGTATGACAGAATACTGAGATTGGAATACGAACGTTCATAAAGATACGGGAATTGCCCTACAGTTTTAAATCTTCCGTTGTGTCGAAGTGATTTGATACGCGTCACTGCGACCTCGTAGCTGGGAAGCTACGCCGTAGTGAGTTCGTAGCCCCTAGCTCACAGCAGTCAATGAGATGTGTCAAATATTATGGTAGTGGTTATCAAAGTACTTAATAAGCACAGTTTGCGGATCCGAAACCTCATACAATCATGTTTATAACTTTTCAATTCATATGTAACTTACACATAACCAATGAGTATTGGATTGGGATTATTTTAGTCAATTTTTAATTATTTATTTCAATTTAATTTTAATTTTAGTCAATTTTTAATTATTTATTTCAATTTAACTTAATTTTAGTCAATTTTTAATTATTTATTTCAATTTAATTTTAATTTTAGTCAATTTTGAATTATTTATTTCAATTTAATTTATTTCAATCTCATTTAATTTACAATTTTATTACATTATTTACTTCATACATTAATTTATCTCCTGATGACTAACATAGTTTTAAGATACTGTAACACTAACAAAATATGGACTTTTAAATAGTCTGAATTAAACGAATTTTATTTTATTTTTATTGGAGAAGGAAATATAATCAGTGAGCAAGCCCCGTTTCCCTGTTTGAGAAAAGACCTCGCGGTTAAACAGTCGCAGATAGACATACCATAATTTCGAATTACATCTTTTAGTAATATTCATAGGTTTAGGTTTAAAGAAACTTTATTCTCAATAAAAAACAATTACATGTCACTTACTTGAGAACAATAACTAACACACAAAAAAAAAAGACAAATTTAGGTTCGACAACATCCATGAACAGAAATACTAATTAAACTTAAAATTAAAACTAAAACCTGTCCCATCCAAAGCATTCATTTTTCAAATAATATTTGATTTGCAATCAATCAATCAATCAATTTCATCAATCAATATTCATAACTAGTTCACTGTAATCAGAATTTACTCTATTTTTTTTAATTATTACTCAGCTCGCTTTTCAACAATATATTTTTTTATCCTAAACCCTACTAAAATATTGAATTTATCCGATCTAGGTCTTAAAAACACCCACCTTCACCCCACTTCCAACCGCACCCCCGTTGATCACTGAATACGCAAGTAATTACCCAGTACGAAGTGAGTGTCATCATGCAAGTACCATCAACTTCACGTCAAAGTAACACTGGAACTACGAAAGCCGCCCTTATTGCTACCACATAAAGGCGCTGTCAATGTCAAATTGTTATCAAGTAGGTGGGCTTGACTGTAGGCGAAACTACTGCAAGTCATTGTGCAAGTACTTGCGATAGTCTGCAAGTCATTGTGGGATCGTTTGCAGGCTTGTTGGTCAGTCTTACATTAATTAATTGTGCACTGCTTTTAGTGAGGGAGATAATTATTTAAGAGGAGTTTTTGAATGGGCTCGTTGTTATAGAAAACATTGTCGTTAGATGACAACAGTGAGGAGTAGTGAATGTAATGCCTCCACCCTAGATAGATACATAATTATTATTATGAACTCATAAAAACCTTAAAGTAAATATCACGTTTACGTGTTTGTTTTACGTTTTATTATTATATCATGATTCGTTTTCTTTCTTTATTTGTCTGCTATACAGTTACAGTCATGCTATGATTGCGTTGTAAGCATTACTAATTAAATAGATCTGTAAATACAAAGTTATTTAACTGCTCCGAAAGTTCAAGAAACTTGAATAAAGCCTCACAATAAAGGGGTGTTCGGGGCTTCAAGTTTTTAACTTCATTATATTATGTCTTTCTCTACGTATCAAGTTCTTTAATTCCCAAAATCAACCAAATTGAATTTGTAGTTAACAAAACCACCAAACAAATTCACTTCAGCCCAAATAAACATAAAACAGAACACAAGCAATCTGTTTCAGTGTTAAAAAATTACACCGAAAAAACATCCAACAGAAAAAATCTGCTCGTAAAATATTCCGGTTATACATCAGCCGGAGAGGGCCGGATCCGTCACGGTCCGAATCGGACACGGCATCCGTCACTCCGTCGATGTATGCTAATCATTCGGACTCCATTCGTTTGGCCGGTAAAAAGCTGGGGTATAAGAAATGAGATGATTCGGTTTATAGGAGGTGGTGAAATGAAATCGCGTGGGGTGTTTGTGTAGTGGGGTGGTTTTATTCAAAGTAAGGTTATTTATTTCTTAAAGTATAACACTTGCATTGACAACACTTTTTTTGGTTGAAAGTATCCAACTGTGACGTAGATAAAAAATTACAGCGTTGTTTTTTAACGTGCGAGTGACATTCAACTCTAGGATGGTAAAGCAATTACGAGGCCGACTATACATGAGATACCATTTACAGGAAAACGTAGAAATCTTAAAATGTAAACGTAAAAACCTGCACTGGCACTGAGACAACAATAAGTTGGAATATTGTTGTCTCAGTGCCAGTACAGGTTTCGACACAAAATATAACTACTTACGGGGCTGTTTCTACAACAGTTAGAGTGTCAATTTTTGAATTTACTGGTCGACAAACTTTCTCCGTTTATTTGTCGTAGATCAACGTTTGAAAATGAGACTGAGGAAACAGAAAAATCCTAACATCTTTATAAATTATTATTTTACCCCATTAACAACCTAACCTAACATCTTTATAAATTATTATTTTACCCCATTAACAACCTAACCTAACATCTTTATAAATTATTATTTTACCCCATTAACAACCTAACCTAACATCTTTATAAATTATTATTTTACCCCATTAACAACCTAACCTAACATCTTTATAAATTATTATTCTACCCCATTAACATCCAATGCAAAGCAAAGGTCTTCCAAAAAAGATCAATAAATTCTACCATTCACTCGAAGAATTTTATCTTAACTCTCGAACACTACCAAACGTCTGAACTTCTAACTACATCACTAGAGGCGTTGCCGATATCCGCCGATATCCGCCAATATCCGATAATATCCGCCTCTCAATAAATAATAATAGTCGATTATCGAATGTCCGCTGTTTTAGCTTATTTCCTGTACGTACGGCTGATCGATATCAATTTGTTATTATATTGGAAGCTAAATTGTGTAAGTTAGCAGTGTTGAGGAACTTTGGAAATAGTTCTTTCTTTTTTTGTAATTTACTTTTTATTAAGCAAGCAATTTTTCTTAAGCTAGCAGACGGCCATTCTTTCTCAATCAAAATATTTAAGAACTTTCGCATAGATAATTATGTTCTGAAGCATGCTAAGCAGTTGGTCTGGGCTGGCATACGTAGATCTTTGACAGTCGTCATGGAAAGACTGGGTCGTGTTACCCAGTAACTGGGTTGTGGAGGTCAGATGCCTAGTCGCTCCATTTAAAATACTGGTATTCAGCTGCACCCGGTTAGACTGGAAACCGACCGCAACATAGTTGGAAAAAAGACTAGGCAGATGATGCTCTCACATAAACATACTTTGTCGAAAAAATCGAGTTATTCACGTTGTTGTAGCATAACCATTGAATGGGCAACTCACTTGTCGATTCAAAACTATTTTTAAGTGTTCATCCAAATGCTTCAAAGAATAACAACATGTGAGACTGGAATTGCCTGGGCCTGGCAGTCAGGACGATGCTGCGTGCTGTGATGCGTGTGCTGGTTCCTTCTTTTTCTTATGGAAAAGAAGAAGAAGAAGCCCGCTTGTGGCAATCAGTGCGGTACCGCATTGTCTGGTCCCGACATGTTGCTGCGTCTCGCTATTCCATCGACGTGGCTGTACGTGTCACATTTACATTACTCCATGAAGGTAGAGGAGGTCGTGGAGTACTTCAGGATGACGACCTCTTTGAGAGTCGAGAAGTTGGAGTCACATCATAAGATTAACTTCAAATCTTTTGTGGCCGACTCATTCGCGGAAGGCTGTATGACACCACGATTCAGCGCAATATGTAGCCGACCCGACGTAGTAAATAGATGTTGTAGTGATGTTTTAATATGTACTAGTGGTCGCCCACTGGTCGAAATTCGACCCCCTGTACTTACAATCTTTAGTACTTACTAATTCCATGAGTACAATAATTTCATGTCAGAGTCAAATTATTTATTTCGAATAGGCTTAAACAACGGACTTTTGAACGTCAAAATTTACAAAAAAAATAGAATTGATTCTAGTCACCCTTTCCATAAGGTAGTTTCGTATGGAGAAGAATGGGCAAGAAACTCCATCGTTACACTTTTAAAATATTTACAATATTTTGTATAGGTACAGTAAATATATGCTATTATAAAGTAATTACTAATTCCATGCTATTAAAAAATACTTATTCCATGCTCAACCTGTCACTTCTGTCGTCTATATATGTTCAAGTCATGAGGCCCTGATACTATGTGTCAAACGCGTAGTGTGAGTAATGTTCTTTTTATTAATTTAATTTAATTCCAATGCATATTATTATAAAAGATTAGCTTACTGCACTCCTCTTCCATATAAACTTGAACTGTGCTGAAGAACAATGGCGAGAAAATTTTTGATGGAGTTATTAAGCGTCTAATTATGTCACCGTGATAGATACTGACGAAATAATTTACTAAGTTTTATCAAATCAACCATATGGCATATTGAAGTCTGGCAAAAAAGTCGACATAATTGAAAACTTAATTGACTAGTTTAGTGATGATAAAAAATAATTATGGCGTCGTTTTCTTTTTCTGGCTTGACTTCATGACTTGTTGCCATGTTATAAAAATGTTGTTCAAGTTACATAAAATGCTTTACTTTACGTCGCATGTGGACCAAGTGGTACACCTACGCACGTCGTGGTCAGCTAGACTTATAATTCTGAATACGTAATCCGTAGTTTATTTTGCTGTAATGCATTTCTATCAATTATATTTTAAGTGGTAAATAGGTATTTCTACATTTATTTTTCGGTTAGGGTCTGTTGGTTGACAAGACATAACCTCTAGACTTCTAGAGTCTAGAACTTCAAACTGGAATATCTTTCATTCCTGACATCCCATAAAAGTATAATTGTAGACAGGAAAATTAGACTGTTCAGGAATTCAAACTCTTACACTTCCTTTTTTACTTTTAAATATATTTAATCGGCAGACGCAGAAAAAATGTCAACAAAAGTTTGTTTGGGAGTTCGCCATTGTTCATACTCCTCCGTCCGCGTAATTTTCGTAAAAAGGGGTACAAAGTTTTCGCTTCACGTATTATTATAATGATGATTAGTTGAATATTTTGTAAGATTATTTTGTGTATTTTATCTATGAGCCTTAGTTGCCAGAAAATAAAGCAATTATTATATTTTATTATTAGAACGTCTTGAAGTAACCTTTTACGACTGAAAAGAAACCTCACGAAAATCAATAATGGAACCTTTAGTTTTCACCATTTAGGAGCTTAAACATAACTGTGAATTAAAAGTAAAAATGCATATTAGCATCTGTAAAAGTTACTGGAAGTGGCCTGAACTCACATTTGTCTGTGGAAGGCTGTCAGTTGCAGGAGGAGCTCAAAGCTTTGTCTCTGGGCAAAGGATGTCGACGTTACCTTATAAATTTGTAAAGTTAACTTAAAACTGTAAGTAAACGTGATACCCATGTGGATCTAAATTATACAATATAAGCTATAATTTTTGATTGTTCAAAGATAAACCACAGTTTTCTACTGCTGTTTTCTTCTGTTCCAGATTGATTCAATTAAAATGATCTAAACTTATTCATCAATTTATAAAATATCTTAAAAATTATGCAGCAATATTTCATTTTAAATTTGTTTACAATTCCTGAAATACCAAAATCATATTTGGCAGCAAGAAATAGATTTTGTGTTTGAAATTTTCCAGGCGAGTTCATTCACAAGAATCTCTAAATCATAATGTGAATGGATTCAAGCAAAGTGATTAAATAAAACCGGCCAAGTGCGAGTCGGGCCACACACAATGAAGGATTACGTAGTTGGGATGAATTTATCCTAAAAACAAACTTAACATTGTTGTTGAAAAACATGTGCATATGCATACATCGATAAACATCACTGTTATTTCTCCAACTGCAAATGTAAGTTGGTCGACTGTTACTCGTTAACTGGCAAAGCCTACTTAGCTGTGATAGTTTTTCTTTTAATTTTGTTATATATACTACTGCCAAAAATTATACACATATCCAAAAACAACCATTTAACTGGCAGGGGCACACTTGACTCGTAGAAAAATTTGCACTTTAAAGCTTAATATTACGCAAACGGATCCCTGAATCGACAAATAATCTCTACAGACCTGCAATATTTTTAAACGGCCTATCCAACGATACCCCACACCATGGGAGAGACGAGACAAAAAATATCACCCCCTACAAAAAGAGAGGAGCAAGATTTTATTTTAACATTGTCGGCGTGATTAATATGTATACCCATGCCAAATTACAGCTTTCTAGAACTAAGAGTCTCTGAGCTTAGCCGGGGACAGACAGACAGACGGACATGGCGAAACAATAAGGGTTCCTTGTTGACTAAACCCTGAACCCTAAAAAACATTATTGTAGTACTGTAAAACGCTATGCAACTTAGCGGGTAAATAGGATAAATGCAAACAGTCTCCGATTCACCGTCGACGTCTATAGGTGAAGCTATAGTAAACATAGTTCAAGGCAAGGCGTAAGTTACGAACTTATTTGTATAAAGTGTAGACTTGTTGTATTTCCTTTAAAAAAACATGCGGGGCAGTCTTTGGGAACTGCCGATAGGAGTGAAAACTAGCGTTCGGTGACGACGACGCGAGTTCCATGATTTTTGTTCACCCAAAAAGTGCTCAACTGAAGAAGTTTTCACTTCAAAACACAGTAGCTTTAGCTGACATCTCGCCTGTTTTCCCCGAAGAGTTAAGCAGAGCTGTACCTATAGTACACCCACATTTCATCAGTCATGTCAGTCATGTTTGAGTAATAGGGGATGAGGCTATTGCCCTCTACCGGGCTCAAACCCAGACCCGTGGGTTGCTACTGAAAAGCGGTATTCTCAATTATCAACAATAATTTCATGAACGCAATCGAACTGCAACAAAGTTTATTTTTCTTTCTTAAACACCCAACGGCATATACCACTCGCCCCATCACTTAAGCCACAGCCTCCAGCCAGTCTGGCCTGACAGTCGGGACTGACAGTCTGGATTGACACACGGATTGGACGTAAGACGTAAGCTAATAGCCGCCGCTCACTTAGTTAGCCGTTACATGCCACCATTTGTTTGAAAAGGAGAATCACTTCGATTGTCTTGATGTGGCTCGGATTAGAGACAAAAGTCTCGGGGGTTTTTCTTTTAGCTGAAGTGAATGCATTTAACTTTTAGTATATTGATTGAACTTTAAAAAGCATGTTGCAGGTTTTGAGTTTTTATTTCGTAAGCCAGGCAACTTGGAATGGTGCAAAGTTTTAAAAACTTCAAAAGTTATCAGAAACTCAACCGATTGAATTGACTTTTTGACATTCCCATAAAGCTGACAAAAATAATAAATAATATTCTTACTTATGTTGAAGTGAGTGCAAGTTCAGGATAGTATTTTTACTCTTCTGATAATTATATTGAAAACTATTGTAATCTTGTATCGACACTTTTCATTTCCAAAACACATAATATTTATGAAATGACAAATCATTGTTGTCTTGTAGATCTTTACACGTCAGTATAATGTTATTAATTATCTAGCATATCCACATTTTTAACTATCTGGCATTTCAAAAACCACCTTTCATACAATTCCCCCATATTCCCCACATTCTCCTCTCGATACACTGAAAAGTTCCTAATTACAAATCCAAACAAACCATTAACACTTACTGGAAAACCGTTTCCAATGTGTACACGTATTGGAGGGTCAGCAGAGGAACGAGGGGGAACAAGAGGGGACGGGGAGGGAAGGAAAGAGGAATAAGAAAACGTATTTACCCCCGGACCACTTGCGTTCAGACGTAACTTTATACCTAAACGATGGTAGGGCTGTCAATGAGACTTTTTTAGTGCGTATTGTTTTGAATGGGATTTTTTTTTTGTGGATTGAAAATCTATCTAGTATCTTGAATATTATAGAGATAATAATTTCATAATATAACAAGAGTTAAATTAACAGTAAACGAATCTCCCACTTTGTATTTCAAAAAATTTTGTATTTTTTCCTTTGATTGACCTTACATGTGACGAATTCACTATAGTATTACGTATTTAAAACTTAAAACTCCGACATTCGATTTTTTTAAGTGGATATCCCTATGCCGAGGCCATATTCGGTGCAAGTACCTATACATTACTAAATCATGGAAAAAAAAACTAACATAACAAAACCTACGTCAGTAAAAACTCTATAATAAATTGTAATTTATTTATACCCACATTCCACAAAAATCGACCAAAATTAAATGCAAACTCACCTCATCCATATAAACAAATACCCACCCATTTTATTCCCCCACTTCAGAACGCACGCGGGGCATCCCTAGCGCGTCCATCAAAGATCCGCGTTAAGTATATCAAATGAATTGTAAATGAAATCAGACGCGAGTGGGCCCCGGTTTATCGCTCCAGTACCGCTGACCTACCGTATACCGCTTGTGTGCCGCCGACGTACCGCATGCCGCTTGTGTGCCGCGGTAGGTGTTCTACATAATGTGGTGTAGTGAGAATTATAATTGTAATTGGTTGGTGGAGAGAGGATGGTAATTATGTAATCGTACTTGTTTGGACGGTACGTCGACGCAATAATCACGTATAGCCGCTGGTCCCGGCTGTCATTCGTAGATCTTTGACAATCGTTACGGGTAGTATATCTGACAACCAGTCTTACCGAGGGGGTGGGTGTTACCCAGTAATTTCGTTATGTAGGTCGGAAAGGCAGTCGCTTCATGTAAAACATTGGTATTAAGCTGCATACGGCTAGACAAGCCGCCTTCAACATAATTGAAAAAATGCTTGGCAGATTCAAAGTCAGATTATTTATTTCAAATAGGCACAGCACATAAGAGCCACTTTTGAACGTCAAAATTTACAAAAAAAAACGAATTGATTCCAGTTGCCCCTTCCAAAAGGTAGTTTCGTACGGAGAAGAATGGGCAAGAAACTCCACCGTTACTCTTTTAAAAAAGTTTTACTATATTTTGTTTAAGATAATTATATGATGAAGTCAACCCAACAATGGTTTAACATGCAACAATGGGAGGAATGTCAATTTTAGTTGACCTGTAAGATAGGTACCTTAAATAATATATCATGTAGGTACCGGGACCAATATCTTTTAAACCAAAACATATTGCTATCAGTGGTTCTGATACTTTCCCGGACCAGCCTTTTAACAAAGAACTGTGTACTTCCTACTCAATAAAGATAGAACGGTGATGTCCCATCAGACGACAGTTTGAACTAAGAAGCCTCATGGCATCGCCTACACACTGACCACATGACACTCAAATTGCTCATGTTTAAAAAAATGTATTATCATATTTTTTCTTGCAAAACACGTATCTGATTAATTATTTTGCTTTGTAATTCAGAAAAATAAACATACTTACATTTAACTACAAACGAACTAATAATAAAACTATTTAGCTTTGCAAAAACTTCCCAAAAAACCGCTTAAACAAAGACCCTTCATACCTCAAGTTGAAATTACCGTTTTAAAAACTACCCGCATCTTATGAAACTTCAAAAAAAGTAAGAACGGGAATAGAACAAACTGAATTCTTCAATGTAAAGGCAACGAAATGCATTGCATTATTCTTTTGTTCAAGCGGTACGCTTTCGTAGCGTCTGCTACGCCGTAGCTACGTAGCAATATGGCTACGAATCGTCGCTCTATTGCTACGTAGTACGGATTGTTGCATCTCTTTTGTTTTTAATGATTTATTTTGAACTACTTAAGTAAAATGCTAATCCGGAAGTACAGCATTAGCTTTTGTGAATATTATGTATGAACTATATTTCTGTGATGTATAAATAGAAACCTTTTGAAGTCAAACACAAATGGATACATATTTTCGTCGAAACAAAAAAATACAAAATAGTTCAAGATTCAAAATAGTAATCGAATGACTGACTAATGATATTTTTTTCTTCTTGTTCAGGTAAACGCGACATTTATGAATACTTTGAACATCATCATCGACACGTAAGACCGTTCCCTGTACCTTAAACTAAGACTAATGACTTGATCGATTTTTCAAACGTTAGATAACTTTTACCTAATAATTTTCTGCACGAAAGCTCTCAAACCGACAATATTTACTATTCAGACAAAAGTCTAAAAATCAGCCCTAAGTCAATTTGACTTAAGGCTGATTTTAAAGCCCGAAGTCCAAGTGCAAGTGTTCCAGTAATATCTTCTTCCTACTTCCACAATCTAACAGCACTATATAAATCACTATAAAAAGCCACGATTTCTCTTAAAACTAGTCATATTCAGTATTACAATCACGCGCTCGGAATCTTTTCCTTTGTCAAAAATCACTTACTCGCCACAGCCTATACCATTTACTCTAAGTGTAAGCGAGATAGACATATTTCCATCAGCGCCGCGGCAAGGACAATTTGCGCGTACAACCCGGTAAGAGGTTTCGACTTTTATTTTTACGGTAATGCATACTTTCTTTGGCGGGACTTATTGGGTGGGCTTGAGTGAAGTGGACCGGTTGGTTTTATGAAAAGCATAATTCTTGAATATTGCCCCCTTTCAGGCTTTTACTTGCGAACGATTGGAGACGCGGATTAAAAAAGTTTATATGATTTTTTTATGATGGTGATCGTTTTTGACTTTTTTCAAGTGGCACATTTTGTTCCTATTGTTGGTAGCACGGGGTGGTTACCGTGAAATGTGCTTCCTTTGCCGACAATCGTTTGTTGTTGTTACTTTACTTTGTAAACAACAAGTACTTTATATTTGGCATTTCCCTCTTGTTTTAGGGTCTTGGTATCCAACTTTTTTTATTTGCATTTTTTCTGAAATGAAAAGCATACGTAACACATTACAAAAATCCAATGTTTATTTTCCTGCGGCACTTCCTAATTGCAGTCATACTAGTCAGTAGCCAGGGAAACTCACATTTTTTTAAATAATATGACGATAAACCTAAACTTAAATCTAATACCAACAAGATATTGAATAAAACCTATCACAGTGTAACAGACAGGCCCCAAATGTCTCTAATACATGCACATTAATACTAACCACACTAAAATTAAACCATTAAAACTCTGAAACCAAATAAATGTCCCTCCCCTTACTCCATCCTCTGCACAACATGACATAATAAATAATAATAAATGGAGAAACTATTTATAATATCCGTGTTTATGTCACCGTTTAATATAATATTCAAATGAGTGCTAACGCGGGTAGTTTGAAGTCGGGCCTGAATCCTAATCATGGATTATGAGGTCTCCTACTGAACGAGGAATCTTGAGAATGTCAATATTGTGGATGGTAGAGAAATGAACTTTTGGATGAAAGGCAGTAAACTTTAATGGCGTTTTACGTTTTTGAAAGTATTTATGTTCTTTTAAAGTTTTGTCGTATAGATTAACGTCTGTTTCAATTAATTTCCTGGCCGTTTTAATTAAAACTTATGCTTGTTTCTTTGCCAATATTTTAGCGAAGTCTTTGAAGCAAAAAAGAAAACTTTTGGCTCTAGTTTGGTGTAGGAAAATATTTTTAGTTTTTAATATTTGCAAAAAACGATATGCTTCAAATTACTGTAGAACGATATGCTTCAAATTACCGTAGAACGATATGCTTCAAATTACCGTAGAACAAATGTTACATTACTTAACTTGCTAGCACTAGTAAATTAGTTTATGAATTAGCCAGTCATTAAACTTAATCAAAGGTTGTAAAAAAAAATTAGGCAGAGCATAGAATTCATAGTTTTAAACCCTTTAGTAGACAATAATAGATGATGTTACTAATAAAATACTTTAACAAAGTTAACTTGCTCGACTGTCATTAGAAATCGCCCTTTATCTTCACAAAGAGTAACCAACAATAGAACAAAGTCCTAAGTAAACGTTCCCGACACGGAAACGGTTAAAAAAACGGAAGCGAGCCGACCCGCGTGCTCGCCCGCAGGACGCGTATTTCAACCGGCCTTTGTCAAATGCAAGGTATAATACTAAATTACTTAATGCATCGACCTATAAAAGATTTAACACACGCACACTCCCAGCAGGCCACACCCCCGCCGCGCACCCTTTGTTCTTACACCCCCACACATGCGCAACACGCACCCACCACCCATGTGTGTGTTAAGGGGGGGTGAAATACGCATCCAATTTTTCTTACTTACATTTTATTTATCGTCATTCCGCCGTATTGTCGATTGAATTTTAGATTTTAACGATTATTTCATGTTAAAAAATACGCAACATTTTTTTCCTTTCGCCAGAGATAAGCTTTGATTTCTTAAATTGGTACTATCTTTTCCCCGGAGGGATGAGGCTTGCGCTCAAAAATCTAGGAAAAAACCTCAATCAAGATAATTACGATCATTATTAAAAGTACAATTTGACGAGAATCAATTTTACCATTTCCATTACGACGACAATGGCAGAACGATTTCCCTTGTGCGCCCTCTTAAGTGACGCGGCTGTGTGAGGGCCTGTGAGCGTGCGGCTGTGTGCGAGCGCCGTCAGTGCGCACAGGGCTTAAATAGGCGCGCGGCGCTCTCCGGGCAGCATTGGCTTGCCGCCGCTCGCGTCGGTCAGACGTACCTCTCCGTTCAAACATGTCATAGCTTCTTACGTACTTCTCTTTCTTCTTCTTATAACGATACGTATCATGTATTTTCTAATGTAGGCAAAATTTGGTGCTCAATATTACAAATTAAAAGTATTTTTTATATACGGACTTTATGGCGACTTGTTACTAGATTATAGGATATATATATTATATTGTTGGTACGGAAAGTGTGATAGAAAAAGCAAGATGAACTTCATCGGTAAGTTTTATACACTTTTTTTTTAATTCTTCAGTTTCAGTTTTCACTCTTTGAAATTTCACTTCTTTGTTTTGATATTTTGTGAGCTTTGTTTCAAGTTATCCTATTCTAAGCAGATCTGTGTATATTTGTTCTCTGTTCAAGCATATTTTAAAGCCTTTTCTTTGACTTTTCCGGTTATGCATATTTTTATTTCAACCCTTTTTTCAACATAAAACTCTTTTTCCGCATTTCTGCCACGGTCACATAAAATGCGGGGCTTACATGTTCACTGAAGTATTCGTAGCACGTACTTTGCCTTCTTTTTATAAAATAACCTCTAAAAATACAAAGCCGAGCCGACTTTCTGTTTTTTCGTAGTTCTCCCGGAAAACCACGGTAGAGTTTCCTATTCATAGGCAAATATTTTCATCTACTTTGTAATAGGGAAATTACAATTTCTCCTTGCACAGAGCTGAAAAGATATAATGCATAAAATAAAAATTCAGTATCGAGAATCAGCAGTTCAACCAATGGAAATACATAGCCACTGCGGAACTTTTTAATCAATAGGGATTCCAGTTACTGGTTTCACAATGATGGTCCTTTAAGCCATACATAACCTCATAATGGATAACTCTTTCCTTTTCTTAATCTTTGACGATATTCTTGCTTACAATTTACTTAATAAATCAATCATTTTAGGAAACATCTCTAAACCAACCTTGACTTATAAATGTCCCTATACACTTTACTTAAACAAAAGTCTTGCCAAGCCTGCTACGACTTTCACTACCCAAATGTTTCTCACCCCCCAAAACAAAACAACATCAATTTTCTTTTTTCTTTCCCTTGGAACCCCTCGCGCCCTGCTGACACGGCAATCCTGGGCGAGCTTGAAGCAGCCATACGCGTTGACCGACTTCTTTCAAGGCCACTGGCAGCGTGCCAACTGGGTTGGCCCAGGCAGAACCCGAAATAGGTTGACAGTAGAACCCGGCTAGTCAGGCTATATAAATAATTTAGCCGAGTTAGGGAATGTTCAGTTGAATAGTTTAGTGGAGGCGAGTAGTATGAGAGTTGCGGTAAGTTGTGTAGTGAGTGTGAGGGAGTTTTGGAGATAGTTGTGTGAAGTTTTGTGTTTAGGTAGTCTTTTTAACATATTGCGATAAATCGGGGACATATGAACATTTTTATTTTTGAAAATAAACATGAAACATGTCACCTTAGTAACCAAAAGATGTTAAGATAAGGATTTAGAACTTCAAGATTTTTTTTTTTGCCACTTTGTCGGCTAGATTAATTATGTATACCCGCCAAATTACAGCATTCTAGTACTAAGTAAGAGTCTTTGAGCTACGCCGCGGACAGACAGACTGACAGACGGACATGGCAAAACTATGACCGGCGATTTTCCTTCTTGACTACGGAACTCAAAAAAGACAAGTCTTCTCTACGGAATGAATTAAGCTAATGCTGCTTACTCGAAGCTAAATGATTGAGCTCACTCTTCTATGTTCAGACAGTTGACTAAACTAAAAGTAAAATAACACCCAACTTATCAAATAAAATCGGCACAACTCGTAGTTACTTTAGTTGGTGGAGCGCGACGAGTTCCCGAGGCTTTCACAGCAATGTACACGAACACTAACTTCAGAACGTATGTGCTATTTACAGGTAGTTTCAGCAACCAACTTGGAAGGAAAATTCTCTTTTAGTTCACGAAAATATGTTAGTTTAAAATAATGGTGGTATAATTTTTAAAAATCTTTTATTATGGTTATGAAAATGCAAAAAAATTGAGCGTGAAGCTGGAAAATGCTATTATATATTTTTTACTTGGCTGTTTCTTCCGGAAATGCTTCGTTTAACTTAAAATAAACAGTCTTGCATTAATTAAGAAAGCGGCCAAGTGCGAGTCGGACTTGGACACGAAGTTTTCCGTACCACCGTGCAATAACTAAACAATATTTTCTAAAAACGCTGAAAAAACACGTTTCTTGTATGGAAAATCCATTATTATTTTTTGTTATAGCGAAAACTAGTAGTAGCAGTGAAAATTTCAAGTGTCTACCTGTCGGTTCAGAAGATACAGGCCTATGACAGACGGACGGACTACAAGCGGAGCCTTAGTAACTGGGTCACGTTGGCACCCTTTGGTTACGGAACCCTTAAAATCACAGCTATTTTATCCATAATTAAAAGATTCCGTAAATAAATTAATAGGTATTTCTTTGAAAGCAGGATTAAAACTGAACTTTTGCTAGTCCAACTAAACTATACTAGAAACAAGAAACTGTACTAGACAAGCTAAATATTTTTCTCAATAAAATAAAACATTTAATTTCAAAACTCTGTTCTAAAACGTGAATGAACTCGTCAACCACTAAACTTAAACATCATCAAACGATTCCGCATAAAAACAATTACGACAGTTCAACGAGTTTCATTAAAAAAAAAACTTTTCCGGTACGTAGCACTTGCTACGGGCGCTACATTATATTCGTAGCGGCTACGGGGCTACGGCGTAGCCAAGAATTTAAACATTAACATAAAAAATATTACTCTTGTACTGGGGGTCATCCGTTTTATTATTGTCATATAAAATTGTATGTATTCGAGTATTACATAATATTAATATAATATTCAATAAATACAACTTTTACATTCGGACGATATAATTTATGTCCGAACATTTTACGATGTTCTGAATTTTTAGTATTACAGGCTGGGTCTCTTTGATATGTCACGCATACATAGATAATCTTCACGCTTGTAATCTTAGAGAGGTAGGTAGAGGTCCCTACTTTTTTTTTTACATTGCATTAATCATTTCTCTGATACAATTTATATTGACACTTTAAAATTTTAATACTGGGTAGAATTTAAAGACCTTTAAAACTATACTTTTTTTTAACTTATAATAGACCACAGTTGTCCTACTGGAGACCAAAGGCCTTTCTCATGTTGCCCACGTCAGACTTATATTTATTATAAGGTTCCCTCACGATGTTTTCTTCAGTGACACCTAAGACAAACTTAGAACCACCTGTAATTTGAAATCTAATTCCACCTGAAGATAGATTGCTAGGAATATAAGAGAGTCATTACATACGTACTAAATTTTATAACTGGCGATTTCTTTTGTTATTTATTAAGGCGCTGACAAGAGGCAAATGATAAAAGTAGGCTTGTCTTAAACGAATAAATTGCCAAATCTATAAAGTTTGTGGTAGCGGAAAAAATATATGTTATTTTTGAAAAAAAATCTCAGAACTTGGTTGTTACCAAAACACTTTTAGAAAAAAAATCTCGCTACAAATTAACGGTAAACTAAACCTTTACTATGAGTTTCCATCCAATATATCTGTATTAAATATCAACGTACGGTTGGTATTTAATTAATAACAAGAAAGTCTTATTTGTATGCCGAACCTGGTTTTTTATTTTCGATTACTCAACTCTCTTTGGAGTAAACAGATAATTGCATCAAATTTTGCAATAAATTACAAGCGTTGTGTCATCGCGCATCTCTTCCTTTAATATGCAGTCTGACAGTAACCGCGGTTTAGCTGTTATCAGCGTCTTAATAACCAAATTATATACACGGTTTCGACCACACAAAGGTGTGTGTACTGTCCACCTCTGCCGAACTCTTTGGAAACACAGTCGTAATGTTATGTTGCGTCTTATATTATTTTCTAAATAAGTGTTATCCAGAATCATAACATCTTCCCATGTTGATCTTCATGCTACTACCTCCCGGTCGAACACAAAGCCTCCACTGGTCGGTAACTGAATTACACCTAGGAGGCTAATCTAATGAGCATGCCAGTTCATGCCAGTATTGCCAGGATGGCTGGCACAGTGCCAGGTTACTTCAGGGAGGCTTCATATTTTGTGTAAGTTGGACGTGGCTTGTATTTTAAATGAGGGTTTCTCTTGGAGATAAAATTATTATCTTGAGATGGTTGTAATTTTAGTTTTTTATTTAAACTTTGTAGTCCTTTTATACTTATTTAAAATCTTCTACGCAATTTGGTATGTTTAAATGAAACGGTTCAATAACATACATAGAAGAGGTTTAAATGAAACGGTTCAATAACATACATAGAAGAGGTTTAAATGAAACGGTTCAATAACATACATAGAAGAGGTTTAAATGAAACGGTTCAATAACATACATAGAAGAGGTTTAAATGAAACGGTTCAATAACATACATAGAAGAGGTTTAAATGAAACGGTTCAATAACATACATAGAAGAGGTTCAATAACATACATAGAAGAGGTCTAAAGTACGATACACGTATTCACACTACGAGCTATTTATTGAGATTAATCTTACTTACTTCCAGTACAATGATGACTTATCCGAAGTTTTGTTACTAGCAAACTTACACATAAACATTAACTAAAGGTGGCTGAAATCAATGAACTGAAGTTTCTTTTCTGCAACCTATTGCTGCACATATTAGTAGGGCGAGTGAAATTACGAGGACTTGTTCATTGGACCGTGCGTAAGGAAGTCTTTAGGTAGTGAAGAAATCTATATAACATCATGTCTGTAATCCCCCAAGGGTTAGGCAGAGGTGTACCTATAGTACACCCACATTTCGCCAGTTATGAGATACGAGTATCTATTGACAGTAATCACAATTTTCGTCAGATTAACATACGACATCAATGTCAGAATATTGACAAACCCAAAAAAAAGCTCCAACAAAACCCCAATATATCGAAGTCTTAACTTTCTCTTAAACTCCAAACTTTTTCCTTACTAAAGTCCGTACACGGACACAGACTACACTCCCCCCCCCGCCCCTCCACTCTTCGCTTCACTAAGACACACATTCATCCACAAATCTTAGAGACGGCGAACTTTTTAACGACAACGTAAAAAATACCCTCTGGCAAGTACTAGCCATCACCGGTATTCCGTCTCTCTCATTGGTTAGGGGAGTGAAAGGGACAGAGATACACTCTAAACGAATGGTGTGCTGACCAAACATACATCGTTATGCTTTTAGATGGCCAGCGGGATTATGTCTGGGATAATGTGCGAGTACTTCATAATAATGCTGGATTATTTTCTTGGATTAAAAGCTGCGTTTTTTTGAGTTACGTGGATTAGAAGAGGTTTTTATTTTATGTGGTGTATGTGGCTAATCAATGTTTGGTTTTTAGGGTTCCTCAAAAGGAAAAAACGGAACCCGTATGGGGTCACTTCGTTGTTCGTCCGTCTGTCTGACAATCTGTCAAGACCCTTTTTTTTAGGAACGCGTAGAGGTATCAAGTAGAAATTAACATAAAATACGCAAATCTCGGTCCCTTGGAGCTTTAAAAATCAAGCTTCTAAATCAACGCAATAAAAAAACATGGCCATATAAGCGACATATTATTTTGATACTCGCAAATAAATCAAAACCTAAAGGTTACTTCCCGTTGGCCTAGAATCATACAATTTCGCAAGAAAAGTAAAGGAAAATGTCCAAAAATCGTTAATTTGTAGTTTATCCCAAAAAAAAAACGATTACAAACTTACATTTGCAGTTAGAGAATTGACCGTGACGTATTACGATGAATGGGAGAACATGTTTTTCAACTACTATGTTAAGATTGTTTTTTGGACAAATTCATCCCAGCTACGGAACCCATCATTGAGCGTGCTTCGACATGCACTTGTCCGATTTTAAAAAAGGGTTTATTATTTGTAGGAATAAAACAAGCTCAGTTTATATCCACGCCATTTTTGCATTGACGATGCGTGCAATCTTCAAAAAGTTGTAACAATCAAATATATGTTTCTGTTATTCACGTCGCATGAATAAAATCTAGCTCAAATAATATTACCTACATAAATTATATGTAGTTCTGTATCCAATTAAAGCAATTTATTAACAGTCCAGTAAACTCATTGCAAACGCACCAAAATAACGATCACTCCATAAACTTACTCAGAAATACTTTGTTATTTATTGTTAAAAACTATAATTTAGATGTAACCAATCCATACTTTTAACTGTTGATAATTCACCATAATTGATGCCAGTTGAGCCAACATATAAAACATAATCGAGAAAGGAACCAGCCACCCACCCAGCCACCCAGTTCTCCTCCTCATTCAGTCTGTCCCGGCCGATTTCCTAAGTCCTCGAAATTGTAGAAGTAACTTATTTTTCTATGAAAAATCTATGTGTACCGCAACCAGAAAAAAAACGATTGATGACACGACGATTGGAGGGAAGGAATATATGTTTTGAGTAACAATACATTATTTTCATACTGCTATAAGCTCATGTGCAATAAAAGTAATTATCTTTACTTTTATTGCAAGCCTTATCGCACTGCTGGGCAAAAATCTTCTTCACAACTCTTAAATAAAACGGCAGAGCTAATACAGACCTCAATTATTCAATCTAGGTCATCCCAAAATATTATTCAAGTTCTGTATTACGTATAAATTACGAAATAATAATATCATTCTGTAACCACTGCGGACCAAATGCCCCTTCTGATACCGAGAAGGAACAAGCTTTGTCAAAACATAGAGTCCTGTTATCCTATTTCCTGGTCTCAGAGGTGCAATGTAGTCCAAGCGTCTCTACTACAATAGTTATGCAAAACGTAAATGTTATTCTAGTTGTAATTACAGCGGTAAGCTGTGCATTCGAGATGAATCTCTAGATTTATAGTTATTGCATATTATGGTTGCTGGATGAGGATGGGAGACTAAAGTGGACTTGTACATATATGCTTCTGAGCTAGTTTGGAATGTAGGGTTTTTTTTGTAAACTTCCTGGAGTGACAGCTGTGGCAATGTGGTTCACGCGTAAATTTTATTGGTTTTCGGGGTGATTTATTTTGGCCGTTTTGCATAATTAATCATTTTATTTAAGTATCTCACAAATTATTGCAACATTAGAATAGTATGTTTTTAAGCCGAAAACACTCCTGGGAGAGACAAAATAATATTATTGAACCTCGCAATTTATGACAATGATGTCATCAGCCTAGAGCAGTCCACTGCTGGTGTCTGGCCTCTCCAATCGCAACTATGACGTAATTATCTAAATATTATGTAGATTTTTCAAATGGGTAAAAATGGATGAAATAAAATACAGTACGACAGAGCTGGCCAGCCAGTCATAAAGTCAATAACCCGCCGTAAATCCTCACATAAATTCAGATCCTTAAGTCTAAGAAAACCAATTTACCTACCGTCTTCGCGTGTTTGCCAAATATCAGCCTCTAAATAAACCAAAAACAAACCTAAGTCAACAACAATAAAGCCCAGCTTCAATTAACATGCGAAAAACAAGAGAATGAAATAAAATCCTACTTTATTTATCGTAGCTTGCTGGCTACATACAATGAACGTTAGCTGTTCTTTTTTATAACTGTTCGTTGTAAGCCGAAAATAAATATTTGGGTCACGAATTGGCCGCGAAATCGTTTTAAATCATCGTGGTTTGACTTACAGGCGGACGCGAGTTGGAATAAATGTACAAAATGTACGACAATATTCGGGATGCAGTTGTACTTGTGTAACTGATTTATCGGTTGAAGTACGCTAGTTTATTGTTGCTGTCAGATTTTTCTGTAATCAGTACTGTCCTAAAAATGAAAATTGAAATACTTTTTCATAGCGACGATGTAAATGGGGTTGCAACGAGTAAATTCTTTGCCTGATGATGAATAGCATAATGTTAGTAAGTTTATAAGATTCCTTAGTTGAGCGTCGTTATTGAAGTTTATCATTAGAACATTTTTAGCCAAAGTCTATCGGTAAGGCCCGCCCTCTTTTACATTTGATTATAACTGGCAAAATCGAAGGTACTATACACATCTGCCCACCCCATTGGGGAAGATAGGTGTCATGCTATGTAATGTCATTGCAGAAAAGAAATCCTGGGTTTACACGCAGCGTGCAAGGTATGTACAAACAATCCTTTCTTATAATCCAAGGGTAGGTGTCATTCATACGATGGTAGCCTCTCATAATTAACTATTTTATTATCAAATGAACGCATCAAACTAAAGAAAACAATAACCTGCAATCAGTGTACAACTTACATCCCTAGGTTCCGCAACAATTTACATGTAGCAGTTAGAATCGCGTGCAGTTCGATAACACCGCGCTCGCTAGGAGCTCAACCAAAGAAAACTAGGCTGATCGCTGTTAACATGCCAAGTAATACTACGCTTACATGGACAATTCTTTCAGCAATTATTGCCCGCAGGTAGTGGAGCAATTAGTAGAAAATCTGTGTAGTTGTTGTGTTGGTTGAGAGTACATTAGATGGTCTAGATAGACTTTTGCTGATTTCAAAAGGCACGGATAATAAGCAAATAATTATAATATCACCAGCAGCCTAGACCACTTCTTATACTTCTTTTTAATACTTTCTTTTTTACACTATACAAAGTTCAGTTCCGAGATATTTCTACAAAATTAATAAATGATTTTAATCTTATATCTCTTACAAAATATAATGTAGCTCGTTCCTAACCCAGGTGTACATATACATCATTACATGTTAATGTATGATAATATCTATAGATTGCCTAAATGGGTTGTCGTTATCCTAATTAATATCTTAGTACGCCATTATTAATGTTAAAGCCTACATGTAGGATCATACTATTATTATAATTATCTTGTTAGTTCTCAATTTCTATACCCAACAGTACTGGGTATTAGGTACCACTCACACAATATAACTTTACGCCTGTATTCCTATTAGGATTAGGCAGAGTTGTATAGAAACACCCACATTTCGCCAGCTATAATATAAATAAGTCCTATGTAATATGGAGCCTATTGCCACCGACCGGACACAAATCCACACTCCCGGCTGCTATTGACAAATTCCTAAAGTAAAATACCAACAACAATTTTATTTGCTTGACCTGGAACGAGTCAAACTTTCAACCAGTACACCAACGAGGCATTCACTGTCATTAACACTTAATATTGATGGGGACTAAATGTCTCCCATCGTCCCCTACAGACTAGTGATTAGTATTACAAAAGGGGAACTATTGCAACCCCACTTTTTCATACAACCACGCAGTTTAAATAGTAGCGATGCCTGCGACTTAATAGTCCCTTGCCATACTTCCTTCTTAGATCTGACTAATAAGGCGTAATTTTTGTATTTGTAAACTTTAAATAAATAAATGCAGCTGGAAAAATCATAATTTCGAAGACATTTGTGACATCCACCAACCCGCACTGGACTCGCTTGGTGGATTACCACCCACTCCCTCTCATAGACAGGAGGCCTGTGTCCCAGCAGCACCCAGCTGGTTGAACCATGCTCATAGACAGGCGGCCTGTGTCCCAGCAGCACCCAGCTGGTTGAACCATGCTCATAGACAGGAGGCCTGTGTCCCAGCAGCACCCAGCTGGTTGAACCATGCTCATAGACAGGAGGCATGTGTCCCAGCAGCACCCAGCTGGTTGAACCATGCTCATAGACAGGAGGCCTGTGTCCCAGCAGCACCCAGCTGGTTGAACCATGCTTATGCTAAACAAATAAATCAGTTATAACATTTCGTTGACCTCTAAACATAACACCTCTTACTTGACCCGTAAAAACCAAAAATGTTGCCACGAGCTAAACTAACACTGTTTATAACTCCCCCAAAATGAGAAACTCGTACCAGAGCATGTTCCCAACATGTACTACATAGTAGAGGTTCAAGTTACAACTACCTGTATAATAAAAGACTTGCTCGTCGCGGAAACTTTTAATTAAGTAAAAAGCCGTGTGTAGAGGTAGGAAACTAGAAGAGATAGCACAGAGATTTTTAAAGTCAACTGATGATTTATTTAGAGAAAATAGTGAAGACATACAAGTATGGTTAAGTACTTAATAGTTATTAATATCATTAACAATCTGACTTAGAAACTTTGAAACAATATATTTTTACAACTTTTGATACCGTAAAAAGTCCCGTGTTAAAGTCGGAGCACTAAAACAAATTCATAACTGTATAAGCCGTGGTTAGCTAATGTAGAAATCTTTTACGATTTAATAGTACTTGATCTGTATTTCAAAACAATTATTTCTAGAAGTAAATGGCTACTAAAGACACTCAGTCTTATTTATAAACGCCTGTAAAATTTTCTGAAATGACACTCGTATATAATGTACTCGTACTCGTATATAATGTACTCGTACTCGTATATAATGTACTCGTACTCGTATATAATGTACTCGTACTCGTATATAATGTACTCGTACTCGTATATAATGTACTCGTATATAATGTACTCGTACTCGTATATAATGTACTCGTATATAATGTACTCGTACTCGTATATAATGTACTCGTACTCGTATATAATGTACGCGTACTCGTATATAATGTACTCGTATATAATGTACTCGTACTCGTATATAATGTACTCGTACTCGTATATAATGTACTCGTACTCGTATATAATGTACGCGTACTCGTATATAATGTACTCGTACTCGTATATAATGTACTCGTACTCGTATATAATGTACTCGTACTCGTACAGAAGCTAACGTCAAAGTTCACACACCTACTAATCGTAGATACACTTAAACATAGATATTTTATTTTGTATAGCTAATGAAGTCGTAAAAATACAAGACGTAATTGAAATAACATATTATAAACTACAGATTGTAAAATAAAAATATTATAACCTAACCTAACTAAAACTTTTAACAAAACAAAATATGGCGTCGAAAAATTCTTCCGCATCGCTGTCGACTGATAATGTATCCAACAGACGGGCGGTATTGCCACGTTTTATGGCAATGCTTAGCCTCTAGCTTCGGTAAAAGCCAGCCCTTCAAGGCTCACGGGAAGTGTCAACCAGCCGTTTGAAGATTTCGTTGAACAAACCATGAGCACTCGGACCCCACGACCTGAGGGTTTCAACCCCAAACGACTCGAAAATATAATTACTGATAAGGTTATTATACTTTCGCCGCTTGGAGTCTTCCGCCCCGCAGCGGTAGCGACAGCACAGCACGCCGAGCCAGCAAGCTGGTATGGCGCAAGAGTATCGACACATATTGCGTCCCATACTAAAGGCCAAAGGCCTACTCACCTTCCATGAAAATAAAAACATGCTGCCCGGTCACAAGAGCTGGAACGCCGACGGTGACAAGAGCTCGTCGGATGATGAAATTAGTGTTTGCGAGCGCTACGCGACCCGCACTTTGGCTGCAAGATAAGCCGTGGTATCCAAGGCTGTTGACAACTTCGCCACAGACCAGAAGCAGCGAGGCGGAAAGCAGTGTCGTCGAACAAAGTGCCTATGTTCGACGACGGTAGTGCATGACGCCACAGACCCAACTCCCACTTACCCACACCCAGCAGCGCGCACGCTCCGCAGTAGTAGCAGACGTGTCAAGTAAATTTTTCTGTACTACTCTGCAGATCTGCTCATCCTACCGTCTCTGGGAAGATGGATTGAAGGGTGGATCTGAATTCGGGCAAGCGAGTCTCCAGCCTCCATAGTCTGGGTGAAAAGTACGGCACTTCAAAATTAATCTGTGGGAAGGCTAGGATTTTAGGAGGTAATTCGATTTTCTCAAGAACTTTTATGAAAGAAAATATGTCAGAAGATAGCAAAAACCTTATAGTTAACCAACTCATACCATAAAACTATTTAATAAAATCGCCCCCATTTTTCCTCAACTCGTAAAATGCAACTACATCTAGCACGTCCTACATCACATGTTGTATACTACATCCTTGTCAGTGAAAATTAAAAAACAACCACAGCAGCGCCCTCTCGCGTTCGCCCCTAGATTAATGAACTGTGTTCTGTCTTGTTGGGGGCGAGTTGACGGGGGGTGAAAACTATTCCGAGATTCCAATTTTGTTGGTCGTGGATCGAGTTTTTTATGGGTGTTTTTAGACTTGGTTAAGGTTTTTAAGTCTTTAGAGTATATTAAAATTGTTATATTAAAGAAGGGATGTTAGTGGGAAGGCATGTCATCGTGAAGCATTGATTGAACTTTATAGTTTCCACTTGCAAGAGCGCTGTAATTCTGTAGTAAGCAGCGTATTCCGAATTCAAATCTTATCAAATTCGAATTGATCTTGGAAATCGTAACATCTAAGAATTATTTTTATAAACACTAAACTATCAAAGCGGTTAATTTCCATCAATTGGTAGACATCAAATATGAAACATAGATTTTTCTTCCAACAATGGAAATAGATTCTGATCAACATTATTTAGCAATTCGCCTGAAACAGCCATAGTATTTACTTTGCCTTGCTCTGTCCTGTTAGTATATCTATGTAGGCTCATTACTAGTAACACGCGATTTCCAGTTACTTGGTACCTGTTCCATTACTTCTGTTGTAAATCGTTTCACTGAACTATAATTGCGTATTCTTGGAAATGGTACCATTATGTATGTATTTGTATTTACGTTAACTAGTTCTCCTCTTTTGCATTTAGTTGGGTTTTTTTTGGTAATTAATGGCAATAAGCTCGATATTACATGAAATATTACATGCTTCAAGAGCGGGCCTGAAGCAAAATTGCCAATCATAAAGGTGAAATTGGTAAGACTTAGGGAGAAAAAAATAACATTAGGAAATTGTGAATTGTGACTGTCTTATACACCTTTGCCTAAACCATCGGGAAATTTAAGCGCGATGTTATGTTCTCTAAAGTAAAATGTTTCTAGTTAGCAAGCCGATTTGATGTTACTCCATACCAAGTATTAGTTAATTATAATAATATTAATAAAAGACCAATAATAATCTAAATATCTAAGTAATATGATAATATATTGAGGATAATAATATGAGAAACTTTCTTAACTTCCCCTTAACAGACTTATCAGTTATGTAACTGAACGCGAAACATCTCTCAAACTGCATTCGACAATAATAAACACAATTCCGTATTGATGTCTACGGCAGATGTCTACGAAACTTGCCTGGCTACGACACTGCTACGACAGTGCTACGACAATGCTACGTCGCTACGTCTGGACGCTATGACGCTACGAGACGTGCTGCGGATTAATCAGTGTTATTAACTAACTTATGTTTGGTTAATGCGTATTGATTTGTATTTACAACTTTTGTGGGTCGAAAAATGTTTAAAGTTGCTTTGGTTTTTATGTACAGTACACCATTCTGACATCATTATGGTCATGGAAAACATCATGATGAAATCCTAGACTTGCGTATTATTTTCAAATCGCCAACCGACAGGCAATCAAAAAAATATGATGCCCAACGCTCGTGTCTCTGGCTTTTGTCCCGCAGCAACTGCCTGTTATTACTATTATTATAAACAATACCAAATAATTTTTTTTTTTTTTTTAAAACGTTGCCCCACACTAGGAATTTCTCCTGTATCGTGGGTGCGTTTACAAACATTCAAATTGTTTCCTCAGTTCAAACAAAGTTCAAATAGAGCTATTATTCATGCACAAACATAGTTTGATGTGCCTCTATGTAGATAACATTTATTACACCGTATATTTTCTCGAAAACGAATCTGCATTTTGTACAAAATATTTCCCTGGAACTTAAAAAAAAAACCTGCCAAATATATTTATGCACAAACTCGTTTAAACCTTATAATACTCCAATAAATTGCATCAAATCGCCAATATTAAAACAACAATCGATGTCCACATTTTTATTCCGCGATATCTATTCCGAGAACTAGGTTACAGTGTTGCCACGCTGAAAATAAGAGCTTATTTGAACGAGCGTGCATTATTTATGTTGGCAGCTCTGATTGTATCGCGGCCGGCGATGTATTAATATTGCTATCTAACGGTTGGTAGACGGTGTTTATGTGCTGCGGGTCAGTTGAGGATGGGGAACGCTGTAAAAGTTTTAGGTTGGAGATAAATTGTTGTTTGACAATGTGGTCTTAGAACTCCTCTTAGAATAGTTCCAGACTCCTTCTTTTGTTTAGTCGTGATAAGAAATCCTTTTTCTATACCATTTCATTAATATACTTTACAAAGAACGTATTTTCCTTTACTGCTGGACACATGCCTGTAAATTATTCTTTCCCAAAATTCTTTTCCCCTTAAACGCCATAACAAAATACGAAGCAATTTAACTAAGCAAGAAAAAAAAACAAAAAAAATGTTTCTCAAAAATAAGATTAATTTCCTCAAAAAAGCAATTCGAGGAAGATTCCATACTTCACATTGTTCTTCAGAAACTTTTCTGACGGCATTTTTTTAATTAACCGCAAAAAGTTCTGACTGGTTCTGAAAACTTTCTGAGAAGTCTGAAAGTTCAGAATACCTTTTGCGTCTAATTGGCGAGATATCTATAATCTATCTGAGGGTGGCCGGAGACATGAAACGGTTTGTAGTTACCTTTTACACGGCCAAGGATTATTCGTTTTGCTTAAATTGGGGACTCTTAACAAAATTAACGTTTAAGGTAATATTTCAAAACAAGGGTTTTCTTTAGACAGTGTTTAAACCATTGAGACATTAAAAAAAAACAACCTAACAGCTCTAAATACAGTTATTTTTATAAAACTGACAACTTAGTCCTATACTTGTCTATGATACGAGTGTGTTGTCAGCTTTGTATTAAGAACTTTATCTAAGTCGGAATAAAGTTCGAAACACAAAACCTAGCTTGAAGGTTTAGGCTCGAGCTAAAGTTATATCTTGTTAATATAATGTAATAAGAAAGTTAAAGGCAGTTTAGAAACATAATGCAGCCCCGTACTGAGTGTTTATGGATCTGCAGAACTCGTTTATTCTATGTTTATCTACCCGTCTGCATTGAACAGTCTGTTGGATTCAACTACCTACTGATACGTAACTAAAAAAAACACCAAATTGCCGTGCTTCAAGTATCGTGACGTTTCCCATAAACATGGAATGTAAAAAACTTATAAAAACTAGTCAGTGAACACAGGGCACAGGCCACGTCGTTACATCACTGTAGGATATTGAACTTGTGCGGGCTCCCATTGATTATGCAATAGGTCACTTTTCTATTTATGGAAAATCGATTACTGTTTTATTTCAAGGTCATTAGTACAACTCTTAAATGTTGTATCTTCTCAAAAATTATCCCACAGAAATGTACTGCCGGGATAAGTGTCAAACATCGGAATATGTTCAACCGTTAAGGTGTGAAACGGTAATAGACAGACAGAGTTACTTTCGGATTCATGTTCAAGTTTAAATAGTATGGACACAAGCTCTTTAGTCGTGTTATTGTTTATATTTGAAATAGGTATCAAAAATAACAATCGATTGCCTCTAGCATAAAACCTTACTACCACAAGTCACAGCTACGACACATTACATTGATACGCCGTAGTGCTACGCTGCTACGCCGTAGTGCTACGCTGCTACGCCGTAGGGCTACGCTGCTACGCCGTAGTGCTACGCTGCGACGCCGTAGTGCTACGCTGCTACGCCAACAATTTCAACTTACATACTCGTACACAAAATAAAGCCTTCCGAACTTGAAACCGCCTGAAATCAAAGTAAATAATTCAAGTCAAGTTGGAAGAGTGACGCAACTTCAAGTTATTAAAGGTTTGAACTTAACGGTAACTTGGGGAGTTAAGTTGGCCACAATTATGATAACGAGCGCTCTTTGTGCTACTTAACTGCGACTTTCAGCTTTTGAAATGTCGGCGAGTTTCTTGTGTTCTTTGTGTATTGTTATTTTTGAGGCATCCATTGTGTGTGGCTTGATCAAATACATTTTTGTATGTTCTTTTACGGACTTCCGTATTAATTTTGAAGAAATGTATTATTAACTTTAACATATATAATTATAAATGTTAACTTTAACACATATCATTTCAATTTAATCACATAGAAATATGTGTTAAAGTGAGAACATTGTTTCCAAACTCTCGGTCTCTTGATGTTCTGACTCAGTCGTTTGACATTTTACTGTTTTTATCTTATTTACACATAACTGGCGAAATGTGGGTGTACTAATATAGGTTCCACCGTAATCCTTCGGGGCTACAGGCGTGATGTTATGTTTGTTACCGTATGCTACATAGTATGTCGGTCACACAATTCAAATTAAATAAAAGATATCAAACCTGTTACTCAACTTTGGTTTAATCACTTTACTCAATAAAACTCAAAAAACCTACAATAACTTTAAATCAACCGTAAAGCAACACTTTTGTTTTCACCGCAGTAGTTGCGCTCAGTGGATTTAGTTCAACAAACTGTAACGGAGCCGGCGGCTATCGATCGCGCTAATAATAGCCGCCCGGCGCCGCTTGTCGCCACTACCACTTGCTACTACTACAGTGCTACCTACCCTACCTATGTGTTAGTTTTATAATCAAGTTAATATTTTCCATCGTCACCATAAATAGAAACAAATACGCGGCTACTGATTTGTTGTGTTTACGTCTGATTCCCGAGTAACGTAAATATACGTCTTTTTCAAAAAATAGAAGCACTTCAACCTTTTTTTTTTGATAGAAGTAACACTACTGTTTATTTTTCAGCATGTTAATTACATTGGAGACTTGAAAGGTTACTTAAGGTGTTAATCGGTGTTATAATAGTATGTGTTGAAAGGGTTGCTGGGCTCTAATAGAAAAGGCTTCCAAGATGATGTCACTAATCAAGTAATCAGTGAAACCTAGATTTTAACACATTTTTTCCGTTTGAGGACTAAATTGGTTACTTCAATTACAATAAAGACAAATGCAATACACACAGCATAAAACCACACAATACACATATAGGTCTTTTTGCCTGATATCCAACTATTTCACTACAAACTCACAATACAAACAGATAACGTACCTCAATAAACTCAAAATAAAAATACAATAATAAAAAACACAATATGAAAAAAGACTTTCCAAAAAAGGTGCCGAGAAACACGTAATACACGTTATCATAATAAAATAAAACCTTCCCTGAAAGCTTAGGTGAGCGATAAGGATTCCTAAAAAACTCGGCCGTGATTACTTTCAGTCCCTTTGAGTTTAGCAGCGTTAGGTAGCGGGTTGAGTGACTCAAGCGGACAATTGGTAACGGGTTGTCATTCGGTTGGGGGTGAGATAAAGTGGGGATAGTTTCTTTATTGGAAATTATTAGTGTCTTGTAAATTTGTTAAAGGATTAATTCTGGATGGGCAGAACTCAGAACCTGTGTAATGTAATTATGATTGAAAAATATTATAGAATAGGATAAAATACAACAAAAAAAAACAAGAAAATAAACACTAACCCTTGCCCGCGGCTTCGCCCGCGTGGTGATCTGAAATTATCCCATGGGAACGTACTACCGGGATAATAATAATAATCCTAAGTAACAATCCAGGTTATAAGTTAACTGTGTGCCAAATTTCATCCAAATCGTTTTGCCGTTTTTGCGTGATTGAGGAACAAACATCTGAACATCCAAACTTTCACATTTATATTAATATATAATTATACAATATTAGTTTTAGCATATGCGAAACCCGAAACACGTGTCTAGTATTTTAAGGTTGTTATGTTACCGAGTTACGGCTCCCCCGCGCCTCCAGGGTCGTCTTACGCTCATTGACAGTAAGACATAATTTGGCAGTAGGTACTTAACCGTACGGCGATTGTATTGTGAGTAATTAAACGGTGATAACATTTTCCATCACACTTAAATATTTTTGGGACGAAATATAACATGGTGTAAAGATTATTGAAATCTATTCAGTTCCTTATTCTGAACAAACTATATTCAGGTTTCGCATATACTGAAAATAATGTTGTATATACAACGTGCCGCTACAATGGCGACATTAATTAATACACGGATACTAGTGGCCAGTAATCATAAAAATTATGATAAGAAAAATAATTCGCAAATTTAAAAATTTAAATGTTCATACGCTCGCCGACTTAGTCGCTCTCCTTCAATTCGCCTACCCTTTGCACGTTATTCGTTTCAATTTCATTGGTGTGATTAGTTATGATCCGTGACCTCGGCAAATGACCTCTACGCTACAGTTTTTTAAGTACAGGTTACTCCAAGATGTTATATTAGAAAATTGAAAATAATTAAATAAATAATAACGTTTAATGAAACGAAAATATATTAATAAAACGAAAACACGAAGCCTTATACGTGTGTTAAATTAATGTTGCCATTAAAGCGGCATGCTGTATATTATATTATTGACCGAGCGAGCGAAGCGACTCTGCTTCAAGTCTGGCAAAATTTGCATTCCTCTCTCAGTTTGTTGCTACTCCTCTACAGTTCGTATTTTACAACTGATCTGGATGAAACTTAATGTACAGGCTTTACTTTATAGTTTTTTCTTGTCGTCGGAGATTATTGATTGGATATCTCCGCCTTATGAGATCCATTTTCGATGGTTTTTTTTTTATTTGAAAGATAGTAACTTTAATTGGGTCTCATAAATTAGAAGATCTTAGAAATACTCTTCATACCTCTCTCGTAGAAATCTAGTGAAGATCAGATCTTCACTAGATTTCTATAGGATCTTCGTCGTGATGAGCAGAATAGCTCCTCAAAATGCAGTAAATTGCTAACTTTCTACCAGTGGAATCGGCCGTTTAACTACTCTGCGGTTGATAGATCACCTGGGACCACCTTCTCAGCACAAAACTAGGCTGCAGCGTTACCTCTGCTAATTAAAACCTATTGGTTAATTTTTCTAGCTGGCCTACAAATTAGTCATATTTTTTCTTTACCATGTTTTTAAAAACAAAAAACAAGGTCAATAACGCCATCCTTTCTGTAGGAACGCTTTTCCTGCGCCCGTCCTTCTGATGCGCCTTGCAGGTCGCGTCTTAGAAATTTCCTTAAATCACCTACCCACTCTACCGACTTTACTCCTGCTCCTTCGAATGTGTGTGTTCTCCTTTGAAATGTTTTATTTGTATAACAAATAAAACATTTCAAAACACATTTCCTTCTCTGTGCACACGGTTCGGTTGTGGAATTCACTTCCGTCTGACATTAGGGACTGCCAAACTGTTGCAGTTTTTAAGAGTTAAAGAACACTATCTTTCCACTTCGTCATAGTTGCATATAATGTATTTATTATTTTATACTTATTTATATTTCAGTGATATTTATTTGAGAAACGTATGTATGTAAGTGTATTCTCTTATTGTGTGTTTATATTTAAATTAGTGATTAGTTGAGCAATAATATTAGTAAGTTTTATTTTGATTTTATGTAATTTTTTTCTCTTCTACTCTTACACACGTTGTCTACATATCTTTGTCTACTTTCCTGTCGCAGGAATGTTGGAAGAGATTTCTTTAGAAATAAGCACCACCTTTATACGTATTTTTCTGTTCCTTTCTTCTTGTCTGTTTATATGTGTGTACATAAACAGTTACATGAATAAATATCCCGTTTTCAATAACTTTAGTTGAGTATTTGTCGTTGCAAAAACGTTTGTGCAGAACTACAGTATTATACGAGTATGTATATTAGTAGTACTAGACTACCTGCTACGCACGAACCACGGTAGAAGGCAAATAAATAGGTCGATACATTCTAAACAATCCATCATTTTATATACTTTGTTCCATTTTTCCAAATGTTCATCTTTTTGTTTGTGTCCTTTTGTTAAACTACTTCATGACTCATGGTAACACAGTCTTTGTAGGTAACCCTTAACTGCACACTACAAGGCAGAGTTATCACATGCTGGCTCATTTTAAATTCTTTGAGAATATTACCCATCCAGACTTAAATTAAAGTTTTTCTTTTCGAGTACATAAAACCGCTCGTCGCTCCCAGCTACGCTCCATACTACACTACACCCTAACGTATCAATTTTGGGTCGTCCCATAGGCAAAGGAAAGGTATTACATTAGGCCCCCATATCATGTATTTTCTACTATATATAATACGTAACATACATCTTTATGAACAAAAGGGATGTATGTAGGTATGTTGTATCCCAGTCTTTTTATTTACATTTGAAAGAGACGGAATTAATGGGGGTTATCTCGGGGTAATTTGAATGACACTTGTATCTCTGTAATGGGTTACATGGGCAAGTTAATGTCCATCATTTTTTCCCTTTCGAACGAGTTTTACTCATCTACTTTTTTAGCTGACTGTATGTTTTGTTCTGCTGGTTTTACCAAAGATTAATGTTTTTTTGGGTGATTTGGGCCAAAGGCTAGTTTTCAATACAATGTGGGCTATTATAGTTTAAAAGTTTTTTTTTTAAGTAAAGTATTTGATAATTTCAAAACGTATCTTATCGAATAAAAGTAATTGAATATTTCAAAACGTATCAGAATGGTGTCATTATTATGTTTGCAATTTGATTCCAAATGAGTACCTACAAGCATAATAATCTTCATTGTTACATAATTTCGTAGCAAAAGGAAGTTATATTTCATTCTGCATCCCTTAGGAGCTATAAATATTAAGTTGCTATAAAAACGTATACCTTTTTGGTTTGCGGTATCACGGCACTGCGGTTGGCGCAGTGGTTAAGCGATTGACTGCTGCGCTGCGTGTCGCGGGTTCGATTCCCGCACGAAACAAATGTTTGTATGACCTACAAGTAGTTATTCCGGGTCTGGCTGTTTGTGTATGTGAGTTTAAATGTTTGTAAACACACCCACGATACAGGGGAAATTCCTAGTGTGAGGCAACGTTTAAAAAAAAAAATAAGCTGGCGGTGCTCTCATCTGGCGAATATCCATATACTCATTACACTTTAACAAATTAATGTATTCTTTACGAATTTTTTCGTCATAATATAAGTTGAAGACCTTTAAAGACTCTCCTAACACAGGCTTGTCTGCTTTAAAGGAGGCTTCAATCACTAGTTGTTAAGGTTTACTTGTTAAAATAATAAACTATTTTCATTTAATTTCATCTAAGTGTATTCTAGGGTTTACATGTTTTAAGAGCCAATTTCTTAGAAAAATGTTCAAGCGTTTTTTAACAGTGGCTAGGCTAGCCTTTATTTAATTAAGTTTTTATAACTAAAGTGTCTGTAAAGGGTTTAACGGGTAGACCTTATTATTAATAAAAATTTAGTTCTAGGTTTTATCAACGAGTACCGTCTGACCTTCATAACCCGTTGGAACTTATTATACACCATTTTCAATACAATTCAATTTTGTTAGAACTTCAAATGAAGCCAGTGAAGGATTTTTCGAATGCAACACAATACTGACAAGAAGTTATCACAATACCAACTTGGTGAAGATTTCTTTATTTTACTCGTATTTACTCGCCTGCGGGTTTCTAGAAGAAACTTACATTTTACTAATTGTAACTCTTATGTATCTTCTTCATACGAGTAGCATGTCGGTGGCAATCTAAATTATTTTCGTCTATTACGAGTTTTGCGCTTTCAGTAGTTTGTTTTGTACGTACCTATTAGGGGCGAGCCTTTGCCATCAATCGGACGTAAGTGCACACTTTGAGCCGAACTGAGCAGTTCATATTGTCAAATAAAACTCACGTTTAAGAAAATATTGATCTACACTTATCGGTCTGTAGGATCAACCGCATGACAATGTGCACTAGGAAAACCAACTTTTCAAGAGACGCTATCAAAGTCCAATGGTCATCATGGACGTGCGGTGCTGGTACGATTATCAGATTAAAATGAATAACTTCAACCATTCTTCACCCTCCAATCTCACTTCATGAAACCTGTGTTACGATGCACTTAACCTGCATCACTTGTCCCCAAATCTTTCCCCCAAATATGGCGATAATAACAACAGCGCCGTTCCGTTCCAATTAACTTTACGAGTTTGTTTACTGGCTCCGCCATTACTATAATGACCTCGTTACCGATACCCGGTTTATGACTGTATTTGCTTTGCTAAGTGATGGTGGATATCACGGATATCTTGTTGGAAATTGATCTACTGATTTTTGGATGAGCAAGTGTGATAGCAATCCCTTAGGGATCGGAGGAGAAAAAGGAGCCCCTTGGGAAGACCATATATATAACGAAAATACTTAAGGAAACCACTAAATTGATAGTGCCAACATCACCTACTTTTATTTGCGTTCATGAAAATGTTAGCAAATAGCAAGCTATGCCAGCTGTCACAGACAGCCCAGTTACAAATAGCAAGCTATGCCAGCTGTCACAGACAGCCCAGTTACAAATAGCAAGCTATGCCAGCTGTCACAGACAGCCCAGTTACAAATAGCAAGCTATGCCAGCTGTCACAGACAGCCCAGTTACAAATAGCAAGCTATGCCAGCTGTCACAGACAGCCCAGTTACAAATAGCAAGCTATGCCAGCTGTCACAGACAGCCCAGTTACAAATAGCAAGCTATGCCAGCTGTCACTGACAGCCCAGTTACAAATAGCAAGCTATGCCAGCTGTCACAGACAGCCCAGTTACAAATAGCAAGCTATGCCAGCTGTCACAGACAGCCCAGTTACAAATAGCAAGCTATGCCAGCTGTCACAGACAGCCCAGTTACAAATAGCAAGCTATGCCAGCTGTCACTGACAGCCCAGTTACAAACTCCATTTAGATTAATCGTGATGTCTATTATTGATAGTGTATTAGAAGTTTTTATTCACTATTTCACTGGAAACAGTCTTGTTTAGGCAAATCCTATTATAAGTAGCTGGTACCTGTAAACGCACGTAATTATAGCAAATCCTTACATATATAATAATATATCTTTCTATATACTAATAATAACGCTGAATAGTTTGTTTATTTGAACGCACTAATCTCTGGAACTACCCGTCGGATTTGAAATATTATTTTTGTATTTGATAGTTAAATTTTTGAGGAAGATTTTTCTGTGCTATCATTTGGTAGGCTATTTAACATCACGACCCTTAGCAGCCGAGCAAAAAGGAAAAAGTCGAAGCGGAAACGAAGTAATAGCGCGGGTGGGAAATTTGGCTGTTATTTTACTTTACATATTGTGGTGTCTTACGACTTCCACGCGAAGTCGCGGGCAGAAGCTAGTATTATATAATCAAACACGCCATAACCAAATCTACTTCCTCTTCCAAACACCACGATGCAGAAATCAAGTCTGAATCAACAAACCAGTCGAACTCTGCGAATAAGGCTAGGTCTAGACTCAGTCAGTCTACTAGAGCTAGAGGATACCAATTCAATTATAAGGGGAAGCCGTACTGCTCAATCGCTGGTTATGTAATTATCTTGTTGTAAATTTTCATGTGCTGTGGTGAGCGTGTGTTTTCTTGTGTAACCATGTTGTTTTGTAGAATTTGTGTTAAATATGATTTGTGTGACACTTTAGGTATTCATAAGGCTATATAAATATGGAAGGTAAAGATAAACTTAGTCATAATGTTTGAAAAATCGATTATAATTATTTTCTGTGACGGGCAAACTCGTCATTTTTATTTAACTTACCTATTATTCTTGAGCATGAACTTGTTATATTCGAACATTACGAGTATTCCGCCCAAAAAATCATTTTATGTCAAATTTTTCCACAATCCCACAAAAAATATGCAATTCAATCCATTCACCTTAATGCAAAGCCATTGGAAAAAAAATATTCATATCGAAACACAAACAACAAATTCATTATTATTTAAATCTAAAAATAACCTATTAATATTCACAGAACGTAAAGTAAGACGGATATTTAATTTAAAAAACGCCGAAGTAACCCGAACGTAAGGCGGCGTCCCACAGTTCCACTCGAAAATTATTGAATTTGAATTGTTGAATCGAACTCATTATTCTGTCAGAGACACGATGCGATCAATTAGAGGTTCTATAGCCCATGTACGACCGCCTTTTTCTTAATGGGAATCATTTATTGGGGAGGCGAGAGCAAATTGAATTGTTGAGACGCCTCGCCATCGGAATTCGTTTACGTTCGATATTGAATGCGGGGGACATTGTTCGGTGCCCGATATGGAAATGAGTGGAACTCTTTTGGCGGTCGGAATGCTTAGTGCGCGTGTGTGGTTTGTAAGATGAGCTTGGTATTGTAAGGGATAGTATAGGGGTTGATAAAGTGTCAAAGTGTAGAGGTTGTGGCTAAGGACACACTTCGGAAGTGTCAAGAATTTGGAGCTTTATTTTAAGGCTAATAGCGGACGATTTACTTTGAAGTAGCACCTTGTTTAATTCTATCAAATAACTTCGTGCAGGAAAATTTCACTCGTTTGTAGTCTCGACTTGTAAATTCAAATATCATATTGTGGAATTTAAGTAACAACTAGTTACATATTTATCTGCAAAACGACAGACAGGTCTTAGCTTTCAAGAATTTCTTGTAAGGAGCTTATGAAAAACCCATTTCAAATTACATTTTTCTATTCCTAGACGTAAAGAAATGATATAAACATTTTTACACACAGTAGGTATTTACCGTACACTACTTTTAATGTATTTTAAGTAGTCATACAGATTTTGAATTTATGAAAACACAGCTTATTTTTTTGACTTTTTTAATCTCGTGGTTATTTGATTTTTACAACAGTTTTTTTTGTTTCTTACATCACATGCAAATCAAACAAACCAATAAACACTCCACACGAACCCGCACATTTATCACCATATTCTAAACACGAGCCATAGACAATGCAAAAAAATATCGCCCACCATTTTTTTCAACAAAATAGAAAATTGTGTGCGAACCGTTCGCGCCAACGCGTGCGTTCGACGTGCGAATTGTTCAGATTGACGTGAAATGGATTTTTGAATAGCAGCCTGTTAGATCGACTACTCGACCGGATGGAACCGGTTTGAGGCGGTTCAGACCGACCGTGAGCGGCTAGATGCGGTGCAAATGTGTTTTCTAATTCCAACGCGTTCTTCTGATGAGGGGAATTGTTTCTAAATTAGTTTTTCTAGGTGTAGTTTTTCTAGGTGTAGTTTTCTAGGTGTAGGTGTAGTTGTGACCGATATGGAGTAGTAAGAAAAAGGTGTTCTTATTTTACTTAGGATGCTGCGACAGTTTATTCTTTTGACCACTTAACATCGTTTTACAAACTATACTAAGGGATAGCTAAAACTTTTCGATTTCTTCCCCTTATATATTCATTAGGTACGTAATTGAGGATCGCCGCACTTACTTTACTATCATTTTGTTCCTTTCAGGAATGTTGTCTAATAACTAGATGATCATATCATATCCTTCGTTAAGTTCATACTTTTACTTTTTTTCTTTCTTTACTTTTCAACAGTGCAATTTTCACAAAGTTTCATACAGTTTCAGCCAAACATTTTCACGTTATTATTTATCTTCCTAAACAGCACCAGAGTTGAAACCTTGTTTTTAGCAGTTCTATTCAATTATTACTTGATAAGGTTTTTGTTAAAGAACAAAAGGTTCTAAAAGTAAAGCTTGGGGTACTTAATCAAGAGTGCAGTTACAAAAGCTTTAAACTCATTTAAACATTGCCACCCTTGTTTTATTTTAGTGTTTCGCAGAATTATGTAGGCGAGGTAAATTAAATAGTGAAACTTAAAGTATCCTTGAGTTAGGTAAGGTTAGATCTTTTTCTTTAAAAAAATTGACGTTTTGTCGAATTTTTTAATTAGGTTATTTCTTTGGTAAACCGTGTTCCAATGTCTGCAGAGAATATAGGAAATCTTATCTTTACATATGGTCTACTGTTTTATTTTTTAATGCAAAGATAAGCTTTGAGAAAATGCTGACTATTCGAAGAATTCCTTACATCTTTGTGGTTCTCATATGGGTCTATTTTGGTCCACTAAATATTTAAGCATTTTTATAAAAGAGTGACTAACCCATAACTCCTCCTTATTTGTTACAGGGGCAGTCGGTGGTGATGGCGATGACAGCGACGACAAGGAAAAGGAAGAAGAAGCGGAACGTGAACGACAAGAAGCGATCCGTGAGGCCGAGGAGCGGCGCAAGGAGAAGCACCGCAAGATGGAGGAGGAGCGCGAGAAGATGCGCCAGGAGATCAGGGATAAGGTAAGAGTAGGCAGTACGTAGGATGATTCAAAGAAGCTATACGAAAAGAGATTCAATTGAAGTGAGGTATAACAAGGGAGAGAGTAGGGTCAGCTGATAGAAGAAATAAAATCTAGAAATCGAAATGAAAAGAAGCATCAGAAATTAGATCAAGTAAAAGGATATTAGACATATTAATTATTATTAGGCTTATTAGACTACAGAGATGTTAGTTAATACGTACAGGTTAAACGGACTACAAAGAGTCTAAAACTTATGAGTTAGGAAACCAGGGACAAGAAAACAAGTAGAATGATGCTCCTGGGCGATAAATGAACTTGATTAAATTGGGAATAAAAAGATAAAACATGATATTTATGTCGCCGTCGATTTGATATTCTTGTACTAATTCTACACAATTTAAAAGACGATTGAAAGTAAAAGTGACCTCCTTACGTTCATCCTAAATCTAACATAACACCATCCTCACACAATACCTAGCCTGTGCCGTCACACAAACAAGTCAACAATTAATGCAGAAGCGCGGAAGTATGTCAAGCGTCCTCAAAGCCCTTCCACACATGTCAGATAATTTGTTCGACGCGCGTCGAGGGCGCTCCAGCCGCGAGTGTGGGATCACCTTTATATTTCTGTTTTTCGGTAATTGAGTGCTTGGGAAAATTTCGTGTTGAGCTTATGAATATTTTTTGGTAGGTAATAGGTTTTGTTAAATGGATTAATGAGGCGTGTATTGTAATCAATCTATACAATGATTTACGAAAAAACATCAGTTTATTGAGGCCCAAAAGTTATACTCTTAAACTTTTGTAGTCAGTAAAATTCAGAACTTTATTGAAACTAGGTACGTGTCGCAAAAAATAGTAGTAAAAGTAGTAAATACAAAGAAAATCATAATAAACTAAGACAGATTGGCTGTACAGCAACATAATCCAGGCTACCCGATTTTACTCTCAAACACTCCAAAAATAAATGTTAAACCAGCACAGACATGTCAAGGATAATTAAACAATGAAAATATCATCTACAAAACTCCAAAAAACGTTGATAAATCTGCCAAGCTATCCGGCTAATTAAAAAATCTCTTTAAGACCGCCTTTATAACATTTAAATTGACCCAAAACTGACATAAATCGCTGGTGGAATAAAACCGCGTCTTCATTTACGAAACAAAAGAACCTCGGGTGGGGTTCACTTATTCTTAATTAAAAAATTCTAATGATCCTCACAGGCCTCGGTATGCGGACCACGACATTTTTATGGGGTTCTGTGATACTCTAGTGTGAGGATTGTAATTGAAGATTCCGTTCAGCGCTTTATTAAGGCTCTGGGGTACATAATAGGGGTGATATCGGTGCGGAATTTAATATAAAAAATTATGGATTGCTCGCATGTTTCGAAGTGCAAATACGTGACGGTTTTCAGTTTAGTCTTGGTAGTATGGCTAGTTTTTTATGTAAAGTAATATTTAAGAACTTGAATTTGATTTATTGATAGATAAATATAGCAACACAAAAGCAAAACGCGAAAGCGACTGCAGAAAATAACAAAAAGTAAGACAATTTCCTTCCAAATTCGAGGGAGGTAAAATTGATAAATATTTTTCGTACGGAACTCTTCATCTAAATGAAGTCGTTCCTGGCAGTTTTTTATTTCGGTCGTATCACTTTTCATCCGAGCGGAAGGAGGAAGATAAAAATGTGAAAGATGAAAATGTGGTGTGGACATTAAACTAATTATATTCATTAATATAATGTTCCGGTTTATATAAATAATTAAACGGTATTTTTATGTGACGAAGTTTAGAAAAATAAAAATTATGAATATGCATAATATTTGAGAAAGTGTGTAATTAGTCAGTCTTATCAATTGGCTCTTGTCCGTAACTAGTCGGTCAATCCCATATAATAACGCAGAGAAACGCTCTGCAACCGTGTATGCAACTTGAAAACTAATAGACAAATGAAAAAAATCGTTCCATGATTTCATCGTCAAAACCTGTATAATCAAGATACCATAATACGATAAAACATCTGAACAAAATCATTTTTACAGAGGCTGTGTGCAAAACATATAGGTATAATGTACGCACACAATGTTTACGTATGAGATTAAAGGGGACGCGATTGGTCCCGGCCTTAAGCAAACACCCTGTGTAGCGACGGTTTACAAACAGCATGATGTATATAAAGGGATTAACTTGAGAATGTTGTGTTATTTTCCCTTTTTGAAGGGAAATTCAATTTCCGTGGTTGAAAGAAAGATTTCAGTTCACTACTGAAGGAATTAAGTCGAAAAGGTTTGTAATTGAATAGTTCCCAGTAATTAAAATCAAAATAACCTTTGCACTATTCAACCAAACTATATAATAATGCCTATAGTCTTTGTTTAATTTAATGAAATATTTAAAGCAAAATATTTTTCTGAACAAGGATTGCGTTGTTTAACCGTACCGGTTGGTTTTAGCAATATATTAGGAACTAGAAACATAATGCTACTACTACGAGTACTTTCACCCAACAACCAGACAATTGAAAAAAATAATACCACATAATCAACCTTACCGTATTAATTTTCTGGGAAACGAAATGTACCAAATACCTCTAACCTAAAAACAATAAAGTAAGACAACAAGTAACTCACTTTTGCAAATTATAATAAAACATTTTACCAGTGTACGAAATAAATAAAATAACCGCAAACACGTAGAGTGCTTCCTAAAAACAAAATTTCGGAGCTTTTAGCGTTTCAGCGCTTTTGAATAAATCCTAAGCTGAAAGCTTAGCTACTTTGTGCTCAAAGTTAGCCGCTGGAGTCTTTTATAATATTATGTTATGAAATATAAACTAAATAAATAAAGCTAGGTTGGTTGTGGAGGAATTTCTACCTTCGAATTTTCAAGTTGTCAAACAAGACAAGAGAAATGGAAAGTTATGTGCAAGTCATGAAGATCATTCATCTATTTTTAGGGCTCCGTAGTCAACAAGAAACCCTTATAGTTTCGCCATTTCCATCTGTCTGTTTCCGTGGCTTAGCTCAGTGACTTAGTACTAGAAAGCTGTAATTTGGCATGGCTATACATATAAATCTCGCCTAGTAGTAAAATAAAATATTGAAAAAAAAAATATTTAGGATACACGTAAAGTGGAGATGATATTTTGTTTCACGTCTATCCCATGATGTGTCATCATGTGCCATGTCGTTGGATAGGCCGTTCAAAAATATTGAGGGCAGACCCTCAATATTTTTGAACGGCCTCTCGGCCTGTCTAACGGACGGATCCCTGAATCGAAAAATAGTCTTCACAGATGATGACCATTTTTCGATTCAGGGATCCGTTTGCGTAATATTAAGCTTTAAAGTGCTAATTTTTGTTAGAGTCAAGTGTCCTCCCCCTACCTAGCTAAATGGTTGTTTTTGGATATGTGAAAAAAGTCATAGCAGTAGTACATAATTATAACAAAATTAAAAAGAAAACTATCACAACTAACGAGTAAGTTAACGAGTAATAGTCGACCAACTTTAATCGATTTTTTTTTTGCGACTTCAAATTTACATTTGCAATTGTAGAATTGACCGTGACGTATGTCGATGTATGGGAGAACATATTTTTCAACTACAATGTTAAGTTTGTTTTTGGATATTTTGGAACCCTTTATTGTGCGTAGTCGGACCCGCACTTGGTTGGCTTTTTATTATTAACATTAAAATGCTTCTACTCGTATACAATATATTACACAACTAACTATTTACATTAGGTACTAAATTCATCCATAAGTGTAACAAACTAAATTATTATATAAAAAATATGTTTTAATGTTAGTTTAAGACTAATCTTCATAAAATCTATTAGTATACTGATAAGTAAAAAAAAAACAATTTATTTGCCTGTCCAACATAACATTCCATCGCGTCTGTATTCTCCAAAGGGTGAGGCTGAGGTGTACCTATTATTCCACCCACATTTGGCCAGTTATGTTAACTCCCATGGAAAACCCAACAACACTTGAATTGAACCCAGGACGTCATGCTACGGAGCAGCGCTTGCGACCACCAAACTAAATCTAGACCTCCACTTATACACAAGAATATGTAGGTACTTCCTTGCGCCTCCTCCTAAAGGCAATATAATTCGCTTCCATCTTCAATATCAAAATCAACTCAAGGAGTTACGTACAAACACCTCCCTACCTTCACCTTCCTCAAGTCAGGAACACACACAAGTCTCACTAATTTCAATTGGACAGAAACATAGATTCAACTGTATAAATGGAATCACAAACTACGCCGGTGGCGCCACCTGACGTCTGCCATTTACATAATTGGTGCACCTTGCTAGGCTTACACAAATACAATATCTATGCAGTGGTATATTGTATATGCTAATATTTGAATGTCCGTGTCTGGTAAAACATACATGCATAACTTAAACAGGTAGAGAGAGATTAGATTTGTAATGAAGGGGTAGGTTTTTCAAACTGTGAATCTTATACGTAGAGTGGGATTTCATGAAAAATATTGATATACCCGTAAAGTTAGGAAATCTCTACTACATACATTATAAAGATATTAAATTGTTTGTTTGTTTGTAAGATTCATAAATCCGATTTCATAAATTCTTTCACCGATAGGACGCTACACTACTGCCGAGTGCCATATAGGATAATAAGTTTTGTGGTATAGTTTACTTCCACGCGGGTGAAGTCGCGGGCAGAAGTTAGTACTTACTTACCTGTACCTGCTTATATGCAAGAAATATGCTTTTTCGCCAGTCGTATAAAAACTGTTTATATGATTATTTACTAACCGGGCAATAACTAACTGCCTATAGGTACTTGCCTACATTCAGTAGAATTATCTACTGAATAACGTGTACACACATCCTGTACTTGTAACGTCTTTCTTATTCCTATCTTAAATCCAATGACCATCTAAGTTCTCTTCATCAGCCCTTCAACGTGAACATTCAGGCTCTATTAAAGTTCCTACTTTCGATTCACATTTCCTCATTCTTAAAACTAAAATGCACACACCAGTTACCCCCACTTAACCCCATTGCATGCACTACAATATTCACCACATTTTTCCATAAAAATAAGTACCTACCACTAAACGCCCTACTCCACACCCCCCCCTCCGTCCTCTCCTCCCTAACTTTCCTAACCGGCGTAAAGACGAAGTGCCACTTTACGCGCGTAATTTACCGCGGCCACCATTGTGAAGCTCTCGCGTCAAATTACGAGCAATTTACGCGCGTAAAAAGCCCAGAAGTTGCCGCGAGAAAAGTGACTCGAATTAGAACTAGATTGGCGGCGAATGATTGGGTAGGTGTCTATTTTATATTATTTTGTTGAGTTGAGTTGTCATTTTCCAATAGCTGTAGCTGTCCCCTGATCTACTTAAGCTTGTGGTAGTAGATCATTGGTAAACGAATTTGTCCCGGAAACTACCTACCACATAGATTCTTCCATATCTATGCAGCAAAGTGACAATGAGCGGCAGTAGCTACAGACTGACAGTTTAAGACACAAAACACTATTCAGCTTTGTTTTAGAATGAACACGGAAATACACTTGCGCGTTTTATAGGTGTCCATGTGAAATAAAGCAATTGTAGTTTGTCACTTCTTGAATGGACTTGAGTTTAAGTGCTTCCCTTTTAACATGCCTGTCTGTTTCAAAATTACTCAAAGACAAAATTATAAATACGGTCGATGTCTTTTTCCAAAATTATTTCTCTGTAAACAACATAACATCCTGCCTGTATTCTCCGATGGGTTAGACGCGCATAGCGTATACTCGTAGTACAACCACTGAAATGTCAACTTAACGATATTTTTTTCCTTTCGCTTCCAAAGAACTTAAGATAAAGATAGATTAAGATTTGAATTGAAGTACAGTAGCAACTGAGCTTCAATTCAAAACTCACCTCCAATCATACAAAAATATTTACTTCGAGGGCTGAAAGCCAGTCCCCGTATTTAAAAAGTGTTCAAAATCTAGTCGAAGACTCACCTCAGCGACTATTAATGTCAAAACCTTGTCAAAAGTTTTGGTAAATTAGCGGTATGTTTAACAGATTGAGACTGAAATTAGAATGTGAACTTTCTTAAAAATACGGGAATTGCACACACTGCACACAATTGCACACACTGCACACATCTCCTGACTATCAAAACAAAACACGATCGATTTACACAAATCTATACAGCGCCCTCATAATTGGCAACACTTTAAAACTGTAACACTTACATTGCTCCTGGCTCGGACTATTAGTTGCGCTATTACGTCGCCGCCGCTCCGCCGAAGTGTTCAGACGTTAATAAAATTTGTTCCCTAAATGGCTACGTCAAAGGACCCTCGGTAATTTCGAGTTGGGTGCCTGTGGGCTCACAGGTATGAGCGACAGCGATTTTGGACAGCGTTTTTCAAATCGCCGTCTTTGTGATGGGAGCTTGTATGATTGTAAATTGTGGATAATACTTATTGTAAAGTGACTCAAATGATGGGTTTACATGACATACATAAACTCATGCATGCTTCACATGGGGGAGGGCAGAAAGTACAGAACACCACCTGCTACGATCCTTAAATACTGTTTTTCTTCGTTGTTCATACATCTAGTCATAAACGTTGTTCATACATCTAGTCATAAACGTTGTTCATACATCTAGTCATAAACGTTGTTCGTACATCTAGTCATAAACGCACGCCGCGCGCCGGTTGCGAGTACTAATGATGGGTTTATGACCTAGAATGCCTACCGTGGTTTGGTACCTTTAATATATTCAAATAGTCAAAATAATGCTTTTAACTTTCTGTTCTTTGAAAAATTATAGTTTATCAATAGTAAAAGGGTTAGTTATCCTGTTTTTATAGGTTATCTTATGCAAAATTAAGGTTGGTTAAATACATAGATTTTTAGGTAAAAGCATTGTATTGTTATCATTAACAATAGTCCAATTTTCAAGTAAATGCTAATCATGGATATAATCATTGTACTGTATTTGAAGAGTAAATAGAAGTATTCCAAAGGCATCTACCACCTATAAAATAAATAATCATAATATTTTTCCAAATGTTCTGGAGGAAGTCAGATTCTAAGACAACGTTGTCATAAAATGCGCTACCATATTGAGGAAAACGTTGGTTTTAATTGAAGGTTACGCTTAGAAACCCGATCTTTAGGCAAAGGGTTGTAACGCGATACGTCTCACTTGTGCACGACCTCACAAATGTCTAAACAAATAATGTTGATGCCGCTTGAATACTGTAGCTTTAAGGAAACTGTCATGGTGGGTTTTTGCTAACAAATTGTATTTTATCTTTATTTCTGACGACATTACCCTATTTTCAAGAATGCAAAAAATCATAATCGATGTTGCTGCGTATATTAACAGCCAAATACTTTAATCACCGATCCGTTTCCAATGATTGTTATTCGGCCGCGCGATGTTCTCTAAAGTTACTTAAGGAAAACTGTCATGGTGGGTTTTTGCTAACAAATTGTATTTTATCTTTATTTCTGACTACATTACCCCATTTTCAAGAACGCAAAAAATCATAATCGATGTTGCTTGCGTATATTAACAGCCAAATACTTTAATCACCGATCCGTTTCCAAGGATTGTTATTCGGCCGCGCGATGTTCTCTAAAGTTACTTTAATTACAGAATACCTGCTTGCAAAAAAATAATAGGTCTGGTACCCCAGGCTCCCGAGATATCTAAAAGACGCTTTAAATAATAGTAATAAATCAATTATTAATAATAAATCAATTAAATAGTTATAACCGAAAACTTACTAATTTATATTCATTTTTATTGACACCACACAACAAAGTTTTACCGTAACATAATATTTCCTAATACGATTGGCGTCCATCAATCGACACAAATAGCAGTGTCGCCATCTGTTGAGTTCGTCAGTAAACTTGATTCGTGATCTTATTAAAGCTGTTCCGTTCCTCCCTATTACTTGGAAGGAGGTACTACCACTTATTGAGAGTTCAATGATATCTTTGATGTTTTGTCTATAGACTCCAGGAGTGAAAAGCTCTCCCTCTTTATTTCCGTGGGTAGGTAAGCAGGTGCGTCGGAATCTTCCTTGCATGCGCTAACAATAACTTTAATCAGGAATGTGTAAAAAAACACCTTTTCAGTACGAATATTTCTGTGTTTATCTTTTTGCACACATACAAACTTGGTTTATAGCAATATTTAACGAACTATTTAATTAGGTACTCAATATAATAATCATTATAGGGTTTAGACTACTTGAAGACAACCTTTAGCTTCTGAGGCTCGATGAGAATTAACTTAGAAACTAGGTGAGACGCTCCAAACCTCATGTGTCCCTTCCGTTCTGTTAAAAAAACCAGTACTTTTACGGTATCTGTCAAATGAGATACTTTTAAACTTCATGACTACACTGATACAATAATCATTTGAGGCAAAACACATACTTTAAATTTTATATTTTGTGTTTAAAAGCCACTACAAATCTTATTAATATTTGGAAATCATGACAAATGAGTTTAGGAAACTTGGATGCAATGGTTATCTAGAGCGTGTAGTCTCATTTAGTAGAGGATTTTCGAAGTAAAAATGTACCTATAATAGTATAGTTCATTTAAATATAACTTTGCAGGCCATTCTCATTTGCTAGGCAATCGATTTTATGCAAAACACGTACGAAGAACGTGCTATTTCAAGCAATAATTAGAGGCATCGTTTCTTCAAACGTTGGTACAGTAATGCGCAAAGATACTACCCTACCTAATTAAACCTGTAGGTATTTCTTACCCCCCATCGACGTTTAATAAAAGCACTTAATCCCCCGAATTCCCTTTAACTATGAACATTACGTCTCTCTCCCCCACAGGGGCCCGGCCTGACCCTACAATTAAAACTTGCAGTAACGAAACTTTTACGCGAGTTGTCGCAACTTTCCGCAAATGTTCGCGCGAACGTGACGGACGGACTTTGATGACGAGTCCTTAATTAAGTGTAGCTGAGGTCTGTTCGGATTATGAGTACCTGGTACCCTTGATCTGATTAATAAACCCATGTTTTATTGGGATAACTTTTTTTGCAGATTTTACTGCCCAATATTGTGGCATTGTGTACAGTTGCATGTAAAAAAAAACCGGTTAAGTGAGAGTCAGACTCGCGCACGAAGGGTTCCGTAAATCATGTTTGTTGTATGGGAGCCCCCTTAAATTTTTATGTTATTCTGGTTTTTAGTATTTGTTGCTATAGCGGCAACAGAAAATCTGCGAAAATACGCGGCAAAAAAAAAAATATAAATGTAAATATGCGGCATCTGTGAAAATTTAAACTGTCTAACTATCACGGTTCATGAGATACAGCCTGGTGACAGACGGACAGACAGATAGACGGCGGAGCCTTACTAATAGGGTTCCCGTTTTACCCTTTGGGTACGGAACCCTAAAAACAGCAACTGATGAAGTTATATTGATTTTTATTTTTTATTTATTCATTTTTATTCTTATTTTGTTCTTTTATGATTTTAGTGAATTTTTTAATTTTAATAATAATAGGTATATGGTAGACATTTTAATGAATTTAAGGGTTTTATATAAGTGAGTACATCTGTTATTTAATTTTAGTTATAATAGTATAATTGTGTTGTGTAGTTGAAGCTTTGGTTACTAACATAATTCTTAAGAATACTCGTACTAACAAAAATATGGATCACTTGTGTCTGATATAAATAAATTAAATTAAAAAACAACCGTCGAACGGCCGCTTTTATCCGAAGAGTGCGTGAATCGCAAAGTTATTCCTATAATTTCATTTGTTTAATAGTGTTTACAAATAAACACTATTAAAATAGAACAATCGAACTATAATTATGTGTATACAGTAAAAGTTCAACAATAGAACTCACAGAGTCCACTAAGTTTTTGGGCAAGCGGCAAAACTGTGAATTGAAGTGAGTGAACAGTGCAAATGAATGATAAATGATTTTATTTCTGTAAATTTGTACACTTTTACACGTCAATCATATTTTAAAAACTAGATAAGGTCGGCCGGCGTTCGAAATAGAATAATTTGAAACTAATTAAGGCGGTGGTCAATATATCTACCAACCCTTCAAGTTTAAACAATCTTTAGTTAATAGTTCATTAACCTGAATGTACTACAAGTGTGGCAGTTACAAACAAATTGACGTAAAACGTTAATTGTAATCGCGTGACTAGCAACACAGTGCGTGAGGGTTGCCAGCCCTTACGTAAATTATTTATTAAATGGTTATTGGCTACGGACTGCCAATAGACAGCCTAATCATTTTCATTATGATAGACGTATTGTATATTATGTATTATTCGGAATGATTGAATAGTTTCAGTGAATTATTGACTGGCATCAGTGTAGGAGTTATTAATGAGAAAGTTAATAAGGGAATATTCATAGTTACAGACGTGAAGTAGACATGAGATACTGTTTGTATCATGTCCACTATCTCTATATTAACGTTACATGGCGCGAAAACTTTCACGCAAAACTTCCTGCATGGTATAAACTGCCCTAAAAAGGTAGTTAATTTCAGTTTCAGTTTATAACTGTACAAGGATCTTTTCAGAACTAACGCCGCCATCTTGTTTTTACGGTTCTGTACCTTAATAGGAAAAAACGGAACCTTTAATAAGATCCCTTCGTTGTCTGTCAAGACCCTTTTTCTCAGGAATGCGTTGAGGTATCAAGTCGAAATTTATATCAAATACGTATAAGTCTACAGTCCTTTGGTGCTCTAAAATAATCAAGCTTCTAAGTCAACGTAATAAAAAATACGGCCATTTATGCGACATATTTTGATACTCGCAAATAAATCAAAACCTTAGGGTACTTCCCTTTGACCTAGAACCATGAAATTTCCCAAGAAGCAAGATCTCATAGCACAAGTAAAGGAAAAAGTCCGAAAATTGTTAATTATTAATTTTATCATATTTTCTGGGATAAATTCATCCCAACTACGGAATCCTTCACTGTGCGTGGTCCGACACGCACTTGGTCGGTTTTTCAATACATTTCACATAACAATTGCACAAATGTTCAATTTGACAACAGAAACGTAGCAGTGTGCTTCAGTCGATACTGAACCGAATCAGTCATTTTCTTTTCGACCACTATGTAGGTACATAAAAAACATACAGTCCCACAGAACCTTAACAAATAAAATTCAAATCTAACAGCGCCATAATAATAGGCAATTTAAAGCTAATTGATCGGAAAGCGGATAATCGTCAGCTGGGACAGACGGTCTATAATCGCTCGCTCGGAGAATTACTAATAAAGGCCTTGTGACCTAGTAAGTTGTATGATTCCATAGCTAGTATAGTCGTTATAGACGATGGGTGACCCTTTGTTGGATATGAGTTGCCATTACTTTACATAATCCGTTAAGTGGAACGGTTTAAGTTAGGTACATAATCGTTGAGTGGTCCCCAGCACTTTTAGATTTCATTCCTACCTTATTGGTCAAGTGGTGGCAAGCATCACTGGTGAGCTGGTCCTGGGCTAGGTGCCTACGAAAGTGGGGGCAAGCATGACTGGTGAGCTGGTCCTGGGCTAGGTGCCTACGAAAGTGGGGGCAAGCATCACTGGTGAGCTGGTCCTGGGCTAGGTGCCTACGAAAGTGGGGGCAAGCATGACTGGTGAGCTGGTCCTGGGCTAGGTGCGTACGAAAGTGGTGGCAAGCATCACTGGTGAGCTGGTCCTGGGCTAGGTGCCTACGAAAGTGGGGGCAAGCATGACTGGTGAGCTGGTCCTGGGCTAGGTGCGTACGAAAGTGGTGGCAAGCATCACTGGTGAGCTGGTCCTGGGCTAGGTGCCTACGAAAGTGGTGGCAAGCATGACTGGTGAGCTGGTCCTGGGCTAGATGCCTACGAAAGGCAAAGGAATTTGCACGTCTGGTAATAGGCCCTTGACACATGTAACTAGTAAAATAACCGGTGATATGCGAATGTACATCACAACATACAACTCTGCCTAACCTTTTGGCAAATACAGGCGTAATTTTAAAATATGTATGATGGCACATCGATAGACCATGTCCAAACACGAACTCAAAGCATTTATATAAATTAAACCAATTACAGACACTTTTGAATTGTCAAAGTCGGTCAGTAAGAAAGACGAAGTTGGTCATTCTAAACCTTAGTAGGTACCGATGGAGAAGAACGCGCAAGAAACTCCATGGACACTCTTTCAAATTATATTGTTACAAAATATTAATTAATACATTTGAATTTATTATTATATGTGAGGAAGATGTAAAAGACTTAACCGTACACGACATCGACTGACTTTGATCAATTTTGTACATTGGTTGTAAGCAAGGGAAAAAGAATTTAAACAAAATTGTTTGTGGTTTGTAAAGGCGAGTTCTTTCTTTAGCATGTGGATTACTGAAAGGGATTTTTCAAATAAATTAATCATCCATGGAAGATCTCATGCACACCACACATGAGTCACACACACCACATGTATCACATATGAGTTTTCCGAAAAATTACGAGAGACTAACGTTTGATTTTATTCATCGTTTTACAAGAAACTAGTTTTGATTTAGAACATCAACCCTCCTCATCCTCATATCCTCAACCTCATTGCATGGTCTACTTGCACGTGCCTGGATCACTTTTTTCAACTTCGATAAAAACATAACAGAAAAAATATTATGTTAAAACAACTTTTTTTTTTAATCCATTCTATAATTTTCTTTTTCTTATTATATAACAAAACTTTCAAAAAAATAAAAAATGACACATTAGTCTTCAGCTATACTTGAAATAAAATCAAAATATATTTTATGAAAATACTATAACTCCATTAAGTAAATCAAAGTCGAAATGAACCATACTATCGACAACTCAAAAGTGATGAACCATTCGCGTCACTGTGTGTGACACGAATGATTTAGCGCCACGAAAACTGCAATTTTATAGTCACACAGACTTCATGTTTCAATTATTTAAAGCATTCTCACAATTAGATAAGAAATAGACAAAAGAGGGGTTTTTTCGTGCACGGAGGCACACATGGAACTAATAAAATAACTGGTGAATTGTGGATATACTCGTAGGTACCCACTAATACATCTCTGCTCTGCATATTATTTCGGGGAATCCAGACATGTATAGACCATGTCCTGAACACAGGATACTCTTACTTACCCTTGGACATAAAGTCCCCTAGGATAGGAAACTACCTGCAACTAGTTTAATAACTATTCTTCCATAACCATATCAAAGTACCAGGAGACCATGAAACCCGAAGAGGTATACCTACTCGTAGGGTGTACAAAACAAAGTATCGGTAAGTGTCGCAGTGGACGCGTTGGCAATACTTCCGATACATTAGGCTCGCCACACGACGTCAGTAGCGACAGCAAATATGATTAGACGATGGTTTTGTTTTGTTGGTCCGTTTTAAGTGGGTTTTTATGTTGTACATGGATCTTATTACCCGACTGCGTGGCAGCAAATACAGAGTTACGTGTTTTCTAGAAAGGAACATTCAAAACTGGAAAAGTATTAAACGATACATTACGGAATTATGCGACGAAGGACAAAAAATTGGCTCTTAAAAAAACTGCAGCTGCTTAACATTGAAATCATCCATACTATCTACTGCTGCACAAGCAAATCATCCATACTATCTACTGCTGCTACAAGCAAATAATAATAACCTACTAACTTGTCGCAACATACTAAACAAAACATGATCAATATACTGCATTAACACTATCTACATGAACTCTGCTACTATCAAACGTTATCAAACAGCCCAATATACGTCGAACAGACGCATGAAACTACATTCACACTTTAATAAGCGCCCCTTACTTCAAAATAAGTACACAGGATACGTCTCCGCGACTCCCATAAAAAGGCGTAGAAAATCCCTGTTTATGCAAACCGTACAAGCGAACGATTTACACGTCATTTTCCGAAGCCATGCGCCCCATAAACTTCGCTATAGCAATTTTCCACAATAACACACACACGCACACACATACATTATATGCATAGACGTTTGCATGTGTGAATTAACGATCTTATAGCGATTTCGCACGACACACGCACACTAAGAAAGATTAATTACGTATTTGCACACACACTTATACACATTTTATGTCTATGCGTGCGTGCAACCTCTTATTGCGTTTAGCTATACAAACAATGATGACGTAATTTGAGTATGTATATGTATGTATACTTGTGAAGTGTATTGAAAGGTCTAGTAGCAATTATGCGTCATGCAATAGAAAGGTTGCATAGTAAATGCATACTTGTATATAGAGATTTCAAACTCAAATCATTTATTTCAAACTAGCTGCGCCGCGCGGTGTTACCCGCGGTTTATTCGGAATAAAAAGTAGTCTATATGTTAATCCAGGGTGTCAGCTACCTCCATACAAAATTTTATCAAAATTGGTCCAGCCGTTAGAGCGTGAAGAATTAACAAACACACACTCGTTTCACACAGTTTCGCCTTTAAAATATTAGTGTGATGTAATGTGATAAACCAATTACACTTTTGAATTGTCAATGGGTCGGTCAGTCAGAACGATGAAGCTAGTTGCCCCTTTCTGAAACTCCACGGACATTATTTTAAACCCAATTATGGTTACAGAATATTGGTTACATCATTCATGTTGAAATTATACATTTAAGAACGATGCTGAACGTTAAAAGCGTCCGTAATAAAAAGATAAAATAATAATACAAAAATTAAATTAAAATAAGCCGTGGCAGCTAAAGAGATGACCAGCCCCTATAGACGGCTTCCGTTCACGAAGATGACGCATATATTAGCACCATTCAACTCACCATTTAGAGTGAGCATGACATACTCTCAGCCAGTGCACATTCAAGTCAATGAAAGACGTACCCAGTAAATTATAGCTTTAGTAAATAGATACATAGTACTCAGACATGTACTATGCAATTGTACAATACTAATAGATTGAACTTATACAATTCAAAGATAGTTTTTAATCTTCAGCAGCTCTAAAAATATTTTCAAATTCTAATCAATTAGTTTATGTGCCCTTGTGGAGCAGGACCAGGGTTGAGCCAAGCATTTTTATGAGCGATGTAATCCCCCACTTTATAATATGCTTGGCTGCATAGTGTGCGTTTTATACAAGATTAAAATTTCGTTTCATTCAGTTGAAGTATGTGGGGAGGTATTTTATTGTAACATTTTAAACAGTACCCGATGAAAGATCTCTCTCGAAGTCTACTTTAGCCAGTCTGAAACCTGGTTGAACAAATTGGTCCCTATTTCTAGTGATTTAATTGTGTGTTTCGCCTCTTTTACTAAAAAGATGTAGATTTTGCCTTACATACATGATGTTTTCATAGATATATTGTCAAGATACCGTCATGATGTTAATATCTTTAAATGCTTTAAAGCTAAAGAAATAGTGAAAAAGTGACTCCAGTAACAGTGTGAGAAATAGTTATTTAGGATACTAGTGCGGTAAGTTGATTTTTATAAACGTTATCCTCGCTTAAACTCTTATTATTATATTGTTTGTCAATATCAATCGCAAAGTCGCAACAATCTTTGACGTTTCTAATATGAAAATGGCCCGAATTTGCAAATGGAGCCACGTGCGCGTGGTGAAAATTTAGAACTACATCTTTCGTCTCATTTTCCTTAGTATTAATGTGAGACAAACTTATTGAGCAAAAGCGCTTCCAAGGAGGTTTGATCATTAAGCTTATGTATTCTCGTAATGTGAAACTCCTTGCTTGAATTCATTTATACGTAGCGCCATTTTCATATTAGAATGTTTTAATGGCTTCTTTCATTACCTATTGTACTGTTTTCTCACATGTGTGTTGAAATACGTTGTATGACACACGCGTGGAAGTTAGTATTTTCAAACTTGTGACTATGGTAAGCCCTCGATATTCTCTCGGTCTTACAGTCGTCTACTCGTTTGTAAAAACCAACTTACCGCACGAGTATCATAAATAACTATTATAGAAATAAATAAAAAAACCGTAAAGGATACGCACGGCGCTATACGACGTAGTATGCGGTAAAACAGATACTTAAGTGTGAGTATCGCACATTCCGAAATTTTAAACTTTCGAACAATGTATACAGGCTTCGTAAAAGCATTTTTTGAGCAAATGTCTTGAAAATGTGTTAATTTTCTAGTTTTTATTTATCTCTACTCCCTGCCCTAATCTAAACTCCTAATCAGTTCAGTACTGTAGTCAAGTCGTGAAAATAATAACATACTTTATTGTAGTGGGAAAAATAAGCAATTTTTAACCTCCATGTCAAAATAATAACAAGGACAATACCAAGGAAAAATATAAAATTCAAATTCAAATATTTCAAATATTATAATAATGGATGGCGACAAAGTGTAAAAGTCTTTGTAGGAATTTTTCGCATCACACACACACATCACTTTATAGGTACGTACGTGAGTGTGTGAGTGGGTGTTTTATGGTCCACACATAGATAGCTCGGAAAGAATAAAGTATAGATGGTCCATTCAATAAAAAGTTATTTTTATCGGGGTATAATTTACAGACTTTTAAATTCACAGAGTTATGTTAAACTATACAATTTTAAGGCCTTTTTTTCCTAGAGCTTTATCTAGGAAACATAGCTTTATTTGAATACATATTTAAATAGAATAGAACAGAATAGAATATTTATTTGCCAGAAACAAAAAGCTCTTTAACTCTAAAATAAAATTGTCCAATTTACGCCACTAATTATTAAAGTTGATAGCAATCAGAATTCTAAATCCACACTGCGCACTGTAAGACCGAAATGGTAATAATTTTCAAACCTTTAAACGCTGCTGCATATTTTACCCAACATAAACTATCTCTCATCACTACAACGAATAAAAAGCCGACTACCTACATCCACAAGTACACCGGTGGCCGCTCAATTTCTGGCCAGATGAGTTTCGTAACACGTTTAGCGCACCCCAACGCGGCAATCTTGCGCAAATTGGAAGCGTCACAACGGCTAATGATACGAGTAGTAGCTAAAGGACGCCGATATTCGAAACTTTTATGACTATCGCCAACGTTATTTAGTGTTTCATTTATGGTTATTTTATTATTTATTAATGGGATGCGACAAGATGTTTCTCATGTAGACTCTCGACTACTCTATGAGATAGACTCATCCTTCTATTTTCGACATAGTATAACTTCACCCCTTTCTCCTATAGATACAACCAGAGTAGGTGACTAAAAGATTTAACAAAATTGCCTGTAGCATTGATTATAACAATATGCCTTGAAATTCTGATTTAGCTTCTGACATATTTCAAAATACTGTTAAGAATAGACAGACTGACTCGCTGTCAAAGTTCTGACTGATTGTAGTGATATCATTAGTATTTGAATGGATTGCATCAATATATTTCTGTTGTAAACGAGAGATGGAAAGGTTAATAATTTGGTGAAGGGTGGTTCAAACTATCGGATATCTCGAAATAATTGAGGATAAACTACTTTTGGCGTTGTTATTATATAACAGTTAATAATTATGTCAGTGGTTGGTCAAATAATGCTAACTTTACAAAAATACTTTAAACCTAGTGAACATTAATTTTCAACATGAAAAGTTTCCTATGTTATTCTCAAAATCAGTTTGGTCAATTCGCATTTAATCACACATTTTTACCGTCATATCATATGTAGATACAAATGTCATGAGTTCAGTTGGGCATCAGTTCATTCTATGTTAATAATCACAGAATATATATATAAGAATGAAAACAAAATATACTGAATGGTACAAATTCCACCAACTTGAATTGACGTCTGAACTGATGTTTAGCTGTACTTTCAATCACGAATTCTATACTTGTACGGTTACGTAAATGTAACCGCAAGAAGCAACCAGCAGAATACAGAAGTACACAGAAGAAAGAAGAAACGGCTCATGGATGTTAAATTGACTCTAGTAGGGAGTCCGTATAAACGCGCGACTCCCTAATCGAGTCAGGTTGACTTCTTTGAGGCTAACACTGCGCCGGAAGACGACAGGAGAGAAGAGAAGAAGACAGCAGTGGATAGAACATTTGTTTATTCATAGTGCGATGAAATTGTTGTTTGGGCTGGTTTCCACAGGTTTTATGTTTAATTTAGTCCTATTGAAATTATTTTGCGTTAAACCATTTTCATTTAAAACATTAATGCGTAGGTTCCACTTTTAAGGTTATTTTCAAGTAGTATTTTTATTATTGAGTTAAATCCAAAGAACTTTCTGATTGCGAATTTAATTCAAGTTTTTGTTTACCACCAATAATCTGATACTCTTTTTACAATATTACTGTAAGTAAAGCTGACTATATTTCAGCCTCATTTTAATTAATCAAATCCAAGGGATTCCCCGGGTATCGCTAAGCCGGTGATTATTTTAAATTGTGCCATCTACATGATTAAGGAAAATGTTATATTTGGTACTTTCGGGGATGTTGCCAGAGGTAATATATAAGGCTCGTTGTGGTAATATTTTAAATAAACTCCCAAATTGTGTTTCTGTTGGTTCCTGTGCTCAGTAGGATGTATTTTTATTCAATGAATTACCATGCCCTATTTATGGGGTCCAGGAACTATTATTTTTACAAAACATTAATCATGTTAATAATGTATGTCACCATCTAATTACTTGTAATTTGTTAATCAATTCATTATGTATGTCAAGTCACTGTATGCTTAGGAATATTTTATTTTCAGCACCAACTAAACATGTTGCAGACTTAAATTGTTGCTGGTTTCAAAACCTTTCTGTTTTATAACCATCAAAACATGATTATTATACGACATAAAATTCAATTTAAAATCAATAACTGCAAATGCTCACTCAATATCTGAGTTAACGCTAATGAGATCTCCAGAGGGTCCCAGCTAAACAATGTTTTTAAGTAAAATAATTTATCATTCTGCCAACAAACTCAATAAACTCAGCATATAATAAATGGAATATTTGCACTAAACGTTGTAAAATAATGGTCTTAATAACAGTATTATAATCAACATGTCTCAAATTCAAATATTTTTATTTGTAGTCTCGTCTGTTGTTTATCGTTTAAAAACTGGCCAAGTGCGTGTTGGCTCATGCACAATGAAAAAGGAAGAAAATAAATTTATTTGACCTAGGCACACAATATTCACTCAAAAACAGGAAATGCTAAAAATTGTATTGTTTGCCTCACGGCTGCGCCAAATAGGCCCAGTTCAGCATAAATGCCAGACAACTAGTGCCTGACGCTGGTTTTCAACTGGACCTTACGTTACGAGGACGTCTTACGGATGTAAATCAGTTTTATATTGTGTGTAAATATTTAAATAATAATAGAAAGATGTGTGTAACAAGTAATAATAAAAACGGTTAGATATTTATTTAAAAAAATACAATAAACATAATTATTATAATCATAGAGTGGTGTTTAAAAAATAATTAAATATAATGGTATGGTTGCACAAAAAAATGGAGTGTCTTTGATCAGTAATAGGTAACTAGAAAGAAGAGAAGAAGAAGAAGCGCGTAGAAGTTAACGCCTGCGTGGTTTGGCACTAACTTCTGGGTTGGTTGATATTTGGTTGAATATGGCGGATTTGGTGTTATATTAAACTGGTTATGGTTTGGTTGTTGGTTTACGATCACTGATTTAATGATACGAATTAATATTATGGTTTATTAAAGGTTATATTGAATAAGTTATTACAAAAAACTATTAAATGGTAAATCTAAGCTAAATTAGCACTAAGATGATTTGGTTTGGTTTGGTTACGCGGTTGGTGGTCGAATACGTACTAACTGGTACTAGTTGCGATACATGCATTTATGGAAATGCATACAGGCAAAAGTGCTGAGCTACTTGGTCGCAAACATTGGTACCGAACATATTCCCGGCACGAGATGAGATAAGACAAGAATAAAGTAATCATCAAATCAACTCTTAAATACATGTCAAATGGTAAACAAAAGTAACGTAATATAAAATGGTAAACTCATGCAATGTAATGATGAAATGCAGAGAAGAGAATGCAATGAAGAGTTCCCTAGTTGTCATGAATGTATCCCAAGAAAAACATCGTAGTTGATAAACATATTCTCTCACACATTCCACATGCAAATGTAAATTTTTACGCACAATATTCAGAGATTTACCAAGCTATTTTAAGACCATAGAAGTCTTATAGATTTTACTGTAATCTATAAGTAAGAATATAACTATTTTCTGTATTTTTATAAGAAAATTATAAATTTTCATCTATTTTCTTAAATAGCTTTAAAACTATTTATTAAAAATTATTTAAAATAAAAACTGCAACCCCCTCAGTATAATTTTCAGCCCTTTCATGTGATATGTCACTAGGTACAATTTGCAAAAACTTTCTTTTATTTTTCTTATTTGACCCCAAAGGTAACCCCCATATATACAAAATTCAAATATAAACGTTACACGTCCGTGTTTGGGTCAAACAAGTTCATATGTGCACCAAATTTCAACTGTATCGGTCCAATAGATTTGGATCAAAATGGCTGTGACAGACGGACAGACAGACAGACAAACTAGTGATCCTATAAGGGTTCCGTTTTTTCATTTTGACGTATTATAAAAACTACGAATATTGACTACGTTAAGTTATATATAGATCCAATTCATATTTCAACATCCTTCCCATCGTAATAATATAACAGAAAATACAAAGAAGCTTTTAAAAATCACAATAAAAATCTAATCTAAGACCGATACTCGCAAAGCCTCGCTCAATCTCTACCTACCACTGAGACAGCCCTAATGAGATCTCTAGAGGGTTACCAGCGGAAAAAATGCTTTTAAAATTAAAATAAATTCTTCCCGAGACTGCCCCCGCTGCATGTAATCAATTGGAGATTAAAGCCAAGAAGATTGCTCTGAGCCTTCGCGGTGTAATTTTCTATTTTATAATTAAGCCTCTTTGTGTCATCGATCTGGAGTGGCTTAGAGGTTTAGTGGCGTGGATTACAATTAAGTGGATATACTTAGTGGGGCCAGGAATCTACGATGTACCGCAAGCTGGAATCTTGTAGGTGCAATCTTACTTTGACAATTTGCTTGTCCGATATCCATGAGGTATTTCCTATATTGAACGACTTCCACATCGAGACTAATTGGATCGATGTAACATAAACGTTTGAATGTTTAACCCTTTCGCGGACAGTGAACGCCTGATGACGTCATAACAATAAAACTTCTATTGTGTCTCCTTCACCGCCCGTGAAAGCGTTAAGTCTAGTTTGAACTATGTTACTGTTGGCATTGGCTTACTGTGCTACTCGTATTACAGGGTTTATATTATGTACAGGCCTCACCTCAACTTTGTTAGAACTTTTTATCATAAACTGGACTTTTTGTTTATTGGAGTAATTTATCTGTATTTATATCCTAAAATATCAAACATTCATTCAATTGCGTACTCAGCTTAGTTTTGCCTTCTTTTAGCAAAGAACCAAAAGTATTCATTTCAAACACTATGCTATTCAATACTGTTGTCCAACTACAACGTCCACAAAACAAAAAACAACCGATAAAGCAACAATAAACAAACAAAAACTCTTTGACGACAAACAAAAAATAATGCAAAGAAAACAGTTCCAATAAACTAAAGGTTGCATTAGTCCCAGCTGCGGGAATAAATCGCGAGTTTACAGAAAAGAAGCCAATCTATTTGAGTGTGGCAACACAGAGCGTTCAGAAATCGAATGCGCTGTACCTTTGGGAAATTACGGCTGGCAACCCAGAGGTTCCGCTGAGGAGCCGTCATAGCTTGTTACGACAGAATAATGTATTAACTGGTAGTTTGATGGGATGCAATAATACTCGTTTGAGCTGGCGGACCTGTGGGCGGACGATCGACGGCAGTTCAACATCGGTAATCGCTTTTCGGAAGTCTGAAAATTCTGCCTCTTGGCTATCGGATACAAACTCTACTTTCGTTTGAGACATTGCCAATGCACGAGCATAAGGAAATGTATCAATCAATAGATCAGTATTACCGTACTAGGTACACACACAGTTACCACAATTAAACAGAATGGTGGTGACGTAGTATGCACTCACTCGCAGGTGGTGAGTGGACTAGTACTTAAATGACAGGTTTTGTTAAAAAAACCGGCAAAGTGCGTGTCGGAACACGCACAATGAAGGGTTCCGTAGATGGGATGAATTTATCCCTAGAACAAACTTAACATTGTAGTTGAAAAAGACATTCCCTCATACATTCCAACTGCAAATGTAAGTTTGTACGCACAATATTGAGAGATTAACAATATTATTTTAAGACCATAGACTTCTGATAGGCTTTCCTGGAATCTATAAGTAAAGTACTATTTTCTGTATTTTTTTCAAAATTTTAGGCTCAGTAGTTTCGAAGATAAGGGTATGGTCAATTTTCATCTTTTTTCTTAAATGAGTTTTAAAGATTTTTTTTTGTGTTCTGTTTTCAGTATATACTAACATAGTTTATAAGATATTTTAGACACTAACACAATATGGGCCTAAGTAGTCTGTAAATAAAAGTTTTTTTTTTTAATAATTAAAATATTATAAAAGAAAATATCTGAAATCCTTACAACAAGCCCTTCCATGTCACACGGTATAGTTTGCAAAACTTTTACATTTAATTTGTAGTTTGCCCACCGCAAACTAGAAAATGTGAAACATGTTCAAAATTCATTTATTACGTTAAACAAACGTGTTTGGGTCACAAAAACTCATGTGTACCAAATTTCAACTTAATCGTTCCAGTAGATCCGGAGCAAACTGGCTGTGACCAATGGACAGACAGACAGACATACACACGAGTGATCCTATAAGGATTCCGTTTGTTCCTTTTGAGGTACGGAACCCTAAAAATAACTCAACATTCGTTAAGTTTTATGTGCTCTGACAATTTTCCACTTTTTAAAAAATATGGTAATTCTGCAACTTCCTTTCACTACTTAAATCAAACTTTGCTATTATGTGTAATGAGATCACTTGACTGGTTTTATTCGATTTTGCACAATAACAAAAAACTAAAAAAAAAAAAAAAACTACTACTATGCCAAAACGACCTGGTGGCAACTTCAGATGAAACCACATAAGAGTAATTTAAAGCAGTTTTAATTAGCTTTGAAGGCCACTTCCCTCCATGGTGGGGGTGATGGGTAAACTTCCCAGGTTGGGGAAAAATATTATTTGGTTTTTCCACTAAGAATTCCTCAATAACAGCCCGAAGCCACGCTGAAGTCTAGATAACCATGTGCCTGGTTGATGGCAATAGATTCGCCTCCTATTCTTCTTCTTCGTTATTCCCTCAATGCTTCAAATCGGGACCATATACGCCCCCTATTACCTGGGAGGCTGGGACTAAAACATAACTGGCGAAATGTGGGTATTACTAATATACCCTTTAGGGAATTCAGACGTAATGATTTTATGTGGTAGCTAAAGTTCCTATTCATTCTGCTTCCAGTACAAAATCCCGAAGAAGGAGGAGGTGGTGGAACAGCAGCTCATGGAGCCCGACAACCCATTGATGAGGAAGAAGAAGACTCCTGAAGAACTGGCAGCTGAGGCCGAGCTTGAAGACCAGGACGAGTTCACCAGTAAGTTACACAAACTACGGAGCTTCTGTTAGGAACTGCCACTTCCGAGTAGATATGTACACAGTACGATACGATATGATAGATAGGTATTTATAAAGCACTTTACGTCTGTGTGCTGGGAGTAAAACAATTAATGGAGGATTTTTAGGCATAATGATAGTACTCGTATCATAATTACAACAATGCTGTTCATGTGAAAAACCAACATCAGTAATTATATTTTAAGAAGTGCTTACCTACTACACCAGAATTTTTCTTAACTATCCATGTCCTGCCATGTAGTGATACTAAAAGGTTACTGAAATTCCACTCTTCATGTTCCAGAACTGAAAAACACCATCGAAACGCAAGTGAATGAACTAAAGTCGCAGATCGAGAGCAAGTGCGTGATGCAGTGAGCGCCTCTCGACCATTGTAAACTATCTGAATACATGATGTAGCTGAGCTAAGGTCATTGTTACGACGATGTTTCACAACCCCTGTTTACACCCCACCACCCCCACACGACCCCAGAATAGCGAATAAAAAAAATAATCAAAAATAATAACAATTTCGTTCGGACGTATCAATCATTCGCGCTCAAAATTTTTGTAGGAGAGATTCGAATTCTAAATTTTTTCGGAACGTAGTTGGCTAGTGGCGCGTTGGTGCTTGATAATAAGCAATAATATTTTTATACATTCATAAAAAATTTTGGAAGGCAGCCCTCGATACAACTGTGAAGCGCGTTTCAGAACGTTTCAGAACGTATGGTCAAAAAGTCATGAACTACCGAGCGGCAGACGAACGAGTCGTGAAACAATCCGTTTTATATGTTGAAGCTTGTGATATATTGTTATTTAAGTGTAAAGTTGAAATAATATAAATACAACTAGAACGAAACGGTGTAATCTATTTAAAAATGGAAGCAAAATTATTATAAGGATTCTAGCACGCGTGTAGATCGACAATCGATTATTCGACTATTCATCGCCTTCTCTTCTCTATTTCGCACTTACATTGAAATAACAATGTATTCGTCCCTCAGGATATTTGTTTCATCCAAATTCCACGCTTGTGTGGCGACCTGCCGAACTCCGTGGTTCTCTACGATTCGCTTGAGCTCTTCGACTTTTGCCTGTAAATCTTTTGCATGCGTGCTTATGCAGTGTTAATCTGTGTGTCAATGTATTTTTTTTAGGTGTACATACCTGTAATCGACCTAGCCTTAATATCCACATCGAATATAATAGGTAATTGTTATGGTGGCGCGGTGACGCCGCGGCGGCTGTCGTTGTCCAATACTTTCTTGCATGTTTAATATAAGAGTCAATGTTCATTTAGTGTTTAATGTGTAAAATGTTGTAGATAAACAAGTAATTCGCGTTGTGTTACCGTCGCGCCGACGAGCGTTGTTCTAATCTAATGTTTTATCGATGTTTTACGCTTAGGTATTAAAGTTAAATAACACTTTGTGGTGTGAGCAAATTATTCGAGCGATTACGCTACCTTGGATTCAAATAGTGATGGGAAAAGATTTGTTGTCGATAGATTATTAACTAGGTATTGATAGACACATACTGGAGCGTAAAAATCGTAGGCAAAGATCGTATAGTATCGATGCACTAAATGAGAACGTTGACACATAAAGGCAGCTGGTCGATGAGGCAAGACGGAAGAGAAGAGCGTGGTGAAGGCATGACGCACTAATTGTTCGAACAATGTTGTCCACGTAGTTATAAAGCTGCAAATGCAAAAGATTTGTTATCGTCAAAAGCTGTGATATATGAATATAATAAACTAAAGCGCGCAAGGCGACGACCGCTCGCGCTCTTAGCTTCTTCAATCTTTCAATGTTCAATGTTCGACACGACTCTGTCATACTACCTTCTTGTAGATCGTACCTATTCGGATTACAATCTCTTCAATCAGCACATCATGTATTTTATATATTTTAGTTGTATCTTCTTCACACGCGATGCTTTTTGGTATAGTTTAGTAAGTTCTTGAAGTAGACTTATGTATAGATCTCATTGTGATAGTTGAAGTGGTACATATACATGTTCGAAGGTTATGTAACAAATGTTAATGTAATTCACCCGTGCACTGTGTCCGTTTATGATAATTATATGACTTACACAAACATAGGTATCTATAGGTTAATTTATTCATTTAAAGTTCGTAATATTATACAGTTATTTAAGTACAACAGGAAAAAGGACACTGGCACCAATCTGCATAGTTTAAATCGATGACACATCACTAGCTAGTCGAGTTGTCCGACAGTTAGTCGATGTATCGATTCGTAACAAATCGCATCGCGTGTTAAATCCTAAGATTATTTTAGATACTTCACTTACATATTTAATGTTACTGCTTGCTTATTTAATTTACGTTATACTGACATCCTGTCAATTACAGCTACCTTCTCTTCACACATATACTATTCAATATACAAACATGTAAATAAAAAAGTAATAATTTCAGATTGTTTATTGAGAATGCTACTATTTTTCTGAAGTATAAGAATCGACTATTTTTCGCACTGTACTGCACTCGATATATTTTCATAGCTTGTTTCATAATTATCTTGTTTGGAGCACGCACCGCTGTATTGTAAGATGGGCATCACTCCTAAGGCCCCGTCCGGCCACATCGCTAACGTAAGTCATAAAATATATAAATTTAAAATTTCACAATGTATGTGTGGTTAGACTAGGTCATAATTATATAAACATAGTTCTACCGTATGTGCATGGCAAATCTAGCTAAATGGTTGTATGTAGACATTCAATACAATAATAGTTGTTAAGTCTATTGGACCTGTCTGATGACCAAATTTCGATCGAATCTATCTTTCCTTACATCCTCTTGTGTGTTAGAATACTAATCTATAAACTTTGTCTATATCTTCAATCTATCGTAGTTTAGTCTGCGTTCTACGTTGTTGACTCTCAAGTAGCTGATAGTTTAGATAAACGTTATTTTGGTATAGGACGATCTGGTATCGGGAGTGTGGACTTACTGTCACTAATTTAAAACTAACGGAAATTACATGCTCTGCGCTGTCAGTGAACTGTCACGATGACACTGCCGTTTCGAAACGTCACTGTCATTTGTATTTAAATACTCGTCTGGCAATATTTGAACTGTGTAGCAGCGTGGAGACAATGTAAGTTGTGGTTTTCTTGCATGACAGTGTTGAGAAGTGTGCTCTTGGCGTGTTGGTGTCGGTCTCTCCTAATTAGTCTTGTTTCGAGCTGTTTGATAAACAATGTTTAGACGCTTCTATTAATGTGTATATTTAAGCTTTCGATGTTCAGTGTATAGTTGATAGTTATTAACGTTGCTTAACTGCGCAATTTCTAAAGGAATTTGGGTGATATCAAATGGTTGTTGAATCCTTGTTCTGTAGAACTGAACGAGTTTCTACGGACAGTGTTTTATTTTATAATTATTGTAATAATAACAAATGTAACACATCGATCTCTTCGCCCTATCTGTCCTTCATAATGTAATGAACTCTTCACACAACAATGTATGTTTCTTTTTTATAATATAGTGAATTTATAAAGAGGTTTATACAAGGTAGATGTGTAGTTTAGACATAAAGAAAATAATTGTAAAATCAAAATTTTGAAAGAATATTAAATGATTATTTCCGTGAAAACTCGTAGTGTTAATTTTAAGGAATCCAAGATGTTGCGACCAATTTTTTATATTTTTTGCCACGTGGAAGATAACTTGATGAAACAGTTGGATATTTTCAAATCTTATGACTCTCATACTCAGGGTAATATACTATTGATAGTTATTTGTTCATCGTATGATTTAGATCGTTTAGGTATGAAATGTATGACTTTTTGGCCTACGAAGGCTTTACTAAACCTTTCTTCTAAACTTTTCCCTCTATAACCAAACGGTAGAACGTCTTGATATTTCACTGTTGTTCTTAAATCCTTAGAGGAGTTATGAAATGGTAGACTAAATAACATTTTATGACATAACTTGTTAAACTTATTAAATAAACTAGCCTATTGATAGTTGCACTAGGTTTAATATAAGGGGCGTCATGTGATGGTGCATTTGTTCTAGCCACGCAAACATACACTTAAACGAGAGCATACTGAGTGACACGAGATAAGACTAATACAGTAGAGATGCATCATTAACTACAGAGATAAACAGAGACGGGGAGAAGAGTCGGTAGATTTATCATCTGAACTTAGAGAAGTGTCATAAAATCGTTATTAGAAAGAGGAAAGAGGCAAGAAAGAACGCGAGAGAACATTTTATACAAACAACAGATATTTAAGTAAGATTTATTAAACATACTTGTTAAAATACTGACTATTACACCAACTCTGTTAATTCAAATGATAACCCTACCGATGCTCAAACATTTCAAAAACCGTTTGTTACAACCAAAGACAACAGAACGAAATGAGGTCGGTGTTGCAATATAGCATAGACAATTAGAGACAACGACACTATCACACACTCAAGAGCTTTTACACTTAATGCCAGTATTAATTTAATGTTAACATTCATTTGGAAACTCAGGCGGCGCGGGCGCAGGACAAACAAAGAACTGATTTAAAAGTGCCACAGACTATCAATATTGCGCTATCAATTTATTTTTCCTTCTCTGCGCTGTCTTTTGGATGTGATTCTTAATAGTTTTAAAAACATATTATGTTATACACTGGAAGGAATATGTCTGCCTCGTAATATGTCTGCCAACATTGTTGTAAACTGAAACTCGGCACATTCCTTCCAGTTTGTATTGTTTGTTTATTATACATTATAGCTATCGGCCAACACACTAGTTCGTTAGCTTTTAACATTAGTGACATTATAGTGTTAAAATTGCAAGTTTACAGAATGTATAAAATTTCAATGAAACCATGAAGTACCTACTCAATATGAACGGGGTTCATATGTATGTTGTCTTGTTATATTTAAAGAAGAAATGGTTAGTAGTTTATCCACAATTAAATTTAAACTTAGGGATTATGGATGAATAACGAAAAAGGTTATTGTTGAAAAATGTTTTTAGGTAATTAAAAAAAAACGGATTGAGCTTCTGTGACACCTTGTTGTTAACAATAAGTTTGGTTTGTTTGCAGTAAGGCAGCTGTGCACGGCCGATTCGAACACAAGTCGAACAATCCTCGATTGAAAGTTATTTTAATTGATTAAATGCTGCCTCGAGCCATGCAGCCACATCTGTTACCTTTCCACACACAAGGTTTACGATAAATAGGTACAGTTTCAAATCAGCTTCACACATGTAAACTAGATCTACAATAACTTAGATCAAGTTACATACTCTCGAACACAATTGAATCGGCCGTACAGGCTGTGGCTATCTTCTGGCTGTATACAAACTGCCGTAATAAACTCTATTCATAGATAAATAAGGTTAGTTTTCGTTTCACGACTGTATCACTGTAGTACATAGGACGCTTGTTTGCTACCACTTCGTTCGCCATTACTGTTGCGGAGCATTGTTAATATTTATTTACAAGGTCCCTATTAGTTATTGTATAAAAGTTTAGAGGTAGCCATTTTCATATGTACGTTGAGTTAAATGTGAAAATGGTTTATCTAACATGTTGTTAAATAATAAATAAACTACATTGTACCACTATTTGTTTGTTTTATTTCACCAACCTGCCTTTGTACAACAACAACAGCACTAGAATAATAAATGACTCACTGCGTAGCGGCTCTGCTACGAGACTACGAAAGCGTAGCAGAGTCCGTAACCGCATTTGCTACGCCGTAGCAAGGGTGCAATACAAGGTACAATTATTGAAACAACTGGGGTCATTGTACTCATTATTATGAACTACTTGTATAATGGCCTCTTTTCAGGTTTCAGTTATTTCAATTACCTACACCTTTTATAACCAAGACACAACAAAAAAAAAAAAATTGTACTGTTTGTTAACCAAGTTGCAGAACTCAATAGAAGAGAAGGAATATTAAAACTATAGAATGTTTTTCTACAGATAAATGGATGAAATTTGACCTCAAACGTGAACGTTGTCAAAAACAATGAACATTAATTGACACGGGAACTCCTAAGTTGCGTCCTAAAATCTATAACTTGGAATCCTCTTTTTGATCGTCAAAAATAATTAAATATCCTCACCCCACCTTTGTCTGTATCTCAAAGTAGTTGTTGGTTTTTCATTAGGAAATAAGCTGTTCGTCATCTGGATTCGTCTGGTACTAGGCTCGCCCCCTTCTACAAAAGTTTCAGTTGCCTCCTCTTCCTGTGCAACAATTAGAAAAGAAAAACACCGGCAATAAAACTATAAAAAATATATTTAACCTAACCTATTCACTGTACTTTAATCTAGCAAATTGATAGCGTTCCAAACTCTGTTCAAGTTCTTGTTCAAATCTTCTAAAACATTCAGCATAGTCTTCATTGTAGTCTTAATCATTCCATGGTTAGAGTCTTTGACCCTAATAGTAGCACTATCATCCGATAGTTCAGTCTTTAATACTATCCCTTCTGTAGAATCAATGTCACTGTCAATATATTCTTCTGAAAAGTCTCCAAATTCTTTGTTCATTTTCTTTAGCATTTTCCAAAGTTTGGCTTTGTTCTTCCCATTAAGGCCGGTAATATCGTTTTCAGCTGATATTTCTTCGATGTCATTACTAATACTTCTTCTTTTTCTTACTACTGCTTCTAAAATATTAGGTGCTTCGGCAGATAGTTTGTTAATGTCTTGTTTTCTTTTAGTACTTTTGTCCTGTGTGTCTGAGGTTCTTTTGGATATGTCTTTCTCGATTTTGCTTTTTCTGTTAACTATTTTTAAGAAGTCGTCGTTATCTTCTGAAATCTTTTTAATGTGTTTGGGTTTTCTATTAATTCTTCCATGAATCTGACTGTCTGTCCTTATTGAGTTAAATGGTCGTAGTTTGGAGTTCTTCGAATGCCTCTTGCTTACTCTATTGAGGTTCAGTCTCGGTAGGTTTGGTCGAAGATTTTTCAGATCGTTTACTTTTTGTCTCGCTTTTTCTAACAACTCATCAATAATCCTTCTAGGATCAAAATCACGATCCTCAAACCGATATCCTCTATCGGCTCTGTGTCTATAGCCTTGTTTCCGAAGTTTACCTTTTCCAAAAATATCAATATCTTCTCTTTTAAATCTATTATTACCTAAGTTTCTTTTGAAAGCATTTTGTATCTTATCTAAATCTTTATTCATATCACTAATTCTGTTTTTCAAAGCAAGATTGTCAGGTAAAACAACATCGGTGTCCTCAAAATCATACGAAAGATCGGCTATGTGTGTGTAGTCATCAAAATCATCATTGATAGATCTTTTAGCTCTAAAGTTTTCATTGCTTACAGACTCTGCTTCGATTAATGTTTTATTTTCTTTATCTACGTTATGACAGACTTCAATCTTCGTGTTGGCGAGGACCCAGAAACCGAAAGATTTAGGTGGCAGATTGATAAGTAGGGTCTTATAAGGACGAACACGTTTCACTACTGGCTTAATGTCACCTTCGTAGTACATCGGACGACCGTTAACTACGATATTTCTGTAATTGAAAATGAGGAAGATGTTATTCATGTTAAATATTAACACGATATATGATGACTACTAAAATATAGATCTGAGTTACGCCTTGAGCAAAATAGTGGAGTAAGATGATTCTTACTCCACTATTTAGCTCAAGGCATAACTAGGGTTAGTGCTATCGAGTTATGATTTACTCGATAGCACTAACACTGCGCCTAATTTTAACAACCTGCACCCTAATTGCTTAACACATTTTCAATCACAATTCGTGGGTCTTGAAGGAAATTCCTACTCCATTGCTTCATAGGTTTGAAAAATTCGTCTGCTCAACAATGTAAATACTCGTAACCTAATAAACGTGGCTGAACCGTCAAAATGAAAGGTATTGCCATCGATTGCCATTGTATGTGTAGGTATTACGCAATTACCCCGCCGGTATTGTCGAGACCTCGTCGTTTTATGACGGGCAAGTGACAGTCAACCTAATGGTGATAAAGCAATTTTAAGGTTGACTATACATAGCTATGCATTTCGTTGATATTGACCTTTCTCAAAAAATCCTTACCCATTATGATCATTTCCAAGTATAAATTGCATGATATCGCCGCCCTCTTCTCTCCGCGACAGTTTGAGCGAGAACCTAGCAGGTTCGTCATCCAAGTTCACTCCAAACAGGGTGACGGCACCGTGCACTGGTTTGTGACGCAGCGATGTACAGTGTGCGAAGAGTATCGCTTGTTCGGGTTCCATTTCGACGTTCAACACTCTCTCTCCTACCAAGTTTTTGAATAGGAGTGCCATGTAGAAGCTCTGAAATGTTATTAAATAACATTATATCACGGCTTTATTCCCTTAGGAGAGGTTGAAGAGTATTTATTGTACACCCGGATTTTGCCAGTTACGTTACGTTTTCGTTCCATGTAATAGGGACCGAGCCTAAATCAAGACTCCGAACTAAAAACCCAATAATAATTTGCTCGATTGGCGACCTGTGAATCAAACGCTGGACCTTATGTATTTCTGGACCTTATAACACACACACACCATCCACCCACAATCGCCAGTTACCGTAAAAAAAAATTTAAATAAAAGTTTAAATAGCACGTAGTCTGTGAACTACCGTACATGGGCTAATATTGAAAGATGAGTGATTTTTGGAAAGAAGTTCTTTAACGCGGCTTGTGGTAAAGGTTGACTGGTAGAAGTCGTCACGTAAGGAAAAGGCGTTATGTCTGTCTCTAAGTGATCGAGCGAGTATCCATATTCGAGCAGCCGAACATTTTTGTTTTTTCATTTGAGTACTCTCAGACTTTGTTAATATAGGTATTTAATTATGCCTGTTATTTAATACTAATATAGAGCGATACCCAACTGAGCGAACAAACCAACCCGCACCGGGCCCGCGTGGTGGATAACATCCCAGTCCCTCTCACCGAGAGGAGGGCTGTGTCCCAATAATCATGGGAACATTATAGGCTGCTTATGCTATACAGCAAAATGAACTTCTTTCCAACCGAAAGTCCCGCGACACATCTCGTAATAAAAAAATATAGGAAGCTATCCATTAAAATGGTTCGAGTTTTTTAAAAGTAATACTATGATAAACTCACCAACGTCGGCTCATACATCTCTTCCTCCTCCAATTCCCGATAATGCACTGCAAAGCCGTTCTTAGCCGAGTATCCCAAACTGGAGAGCCAATCAGCGGCCCTCTCTAGATCATTGTATCGCTTCTGATTGATCTCCGTCAGCCAGAGGGGGGTCTGGCTCCGGGAGAGAAGACGGAGGAGCTTGAAGCGATTGTGTTCTGTCATACGTTCCAGTTCGTAGGATGAGGAGTTGCTGCAAATTTTAATTTGGTATTCGAATACTATTCAAAACATGAATTTAATCTAATTTACCAGTATTTTTTTTGATGTGTAACGTCTTACCTCTCGCTTTCTGTGGGAGTGATTTCGTGAAAAGGGACGGAAATTACAGTTTGAGCATGGAATAAGTTAGTACTTTTTAATAGCATGGAATTAGTAAGTACTTTATAATAGCATGGAATTAAAGTTGTCAAAACATAATCGGCCCGTTTTGACAATTTGACATCGATTAAAGTTAAATGTCAAAACGGGCCTATTATTTTTTGACAAGTATAGTAAGTACTATATAGATTATAAGTAAAGTACTAATTTCTACCAGTGGGCAACCGCTAGAAATGAATAATTCGAATAAATATTTCAGTATTTAGCTTTTTAAAATTTTGAGGTTTCTGTCGCCGCTCAGTTGCTTATTAAATTACCAAGGTGAGGTGTCAGATGTTACACATCATATGCGTGTTTAAATATTTGTTCAGATTAGTCGCGTTGCATGCTCTACTTAAGTGCAAAGTGCAGACGCAGCAAATCACCCGCGCCGCCGCGCCGGCCGCACCGCGCTCGCCGCGATGTCACACAAGATTACGTAACAATTGACCTATTAGTATTGATAAAATTATTAAGTAATATTTATTAACTCGACAATAACATGGCTGAGACCACCAAAATTAAGGTAAAAACCGAAAATGCACAAATGCTGTACAAATACTACAGCGCAGAAAGAGCAGATAATGAACAACTGCGTAATGTTATTTCTGCAGGCTTAGCATGACGCTTTTTACTCTACTGTAGAATTGAAATCGCTTGTCTACCTAAAATGTTCTACTGTCTACACGGAAACGTCATTTTTGTCTACTTTTCCGTCGACAAAAGGCTTCTCTACGGTTCTCGTGCTAAGCCTGCTGATATGGAAAACAAATAGAAAGCCTCCAACAACAAGTGAGGTATTCACTACATAAAACAGAACAAAGTACAGCTGCAACCAGTAAGCCAGCTGAGCCAATTAAAAGTCCAACACAGTGTCCTGAATACTGTACGGACGAGGAGGAGCTAGCCAGGGAAACTCAGTGGATCAGGCAAAAGAGCAGGAAAAAACGAAAATTAAACACATCGCCCACTCACACAGCCAACATTGACCACTTAGAGACTGTTCAAACCGAGCATCAAAAAGAATTCGCTACCTCCACCTGTAGTAGAAGATGGCGTCGAGAACTACCAGGGAGTCTACTCCGAAGCGCTAAACCGAAGTATCGGCCGAATGTTCGGCCGTTTTATAACTTCCATAGTTTCCTTTTTTGACTTTGAGTCCTTACCCGACTTCAAGTCACAGTTTTGACTTTGGCTTATCTCCTCGACTGTTTCTTTTTTTTTTTCACCGCGAACTAGCGATAGTCAACCGTAGTAAAGAAACGACCGAACATTCCGCCGATACTTCGGATTTATGTTCGGAGTAGACCCCCCCGCCTTGTTTGACTTATTGTCAAAGTCTGGGACTGTTGGTAAATTCACGACTAAAATGTTGAATGGGAAGTGCGTAATAAAAATAAGTGTATTACACAGATATTGACAGAAAATAACTTTCTTTGGCACTCCTACAAAAACCAGCAGGAAAGACCAATAAGAGTTTTGGTTAAAAACCTTAATTTCACATGCAAGTCCAACAGAATTATTGAGGACTTACAAAATAAAGGTTACCAAATTGAAGATGCAGCCAACAAATTGAGGTGGGAAAACAAGGAACCACTGAACATGTTTATGCTGACATTCAGAATTGTTATAAATATATTAAAGACATAAATAAAATTGATGGTATAAAATCATTCATAGGATGTAAAGTACATCCTGCCAGGGTTGCGAGTTTGTACGAAAGGGATATCGTGGCCCTGGCATACAGGCAACGGAAGGAACACGGGTGGGTTTTAGTCAGTAAAAGTCTGACACGCCCTTCCGCTCCGCCCAGAGCGGGAGAAGTTATTTGATAATTTCCCACCAAAAAAAAAGGATGTAAAGTACATCCTCTCCAGCCAGGCGTACGGTCATACTCACAAATTTTGTTCTAAGGAACCTAGATGTGTCAAATGTACAGGCAAATATCTCGCTGCTGACTGCAATAAACCGGCAGACGAGAAGCCAAAATGTGTCCATTGTGGGGAACCACATCCTGCTAATTATAGAGGATCTATAGTAGCCCGGGAATTGCAGAACATTAAAATCTAAACTGTCAAGAAGCCAGCGAGACGTTAACGAAAAAGTGCAAACTAGCTCTAGACCACAAACTCATTACGTGACACAAAACCCTCACAAAAAAAACATCATGCGCATGTACAGAAAATTTATTATAACTTAACATTGCGAATATTATGAAAATGTTAATGCCAACGGTATGGAAGCAAAAATGGACGAAATTATTAAATTGATGTCCTCATTTAGCGCTCATTTGGATAGACTATAGTGCTACGAATGCTATTTCCAGGCAGAAAAAAATAATTAATTAAAAAATAATGGCATGGAACTCTTAAACTACATAAACATCAATAAGAATAATTAGAAGTAGTCCTGATCACAGAAAACATCGGTGTTTGCCTTATAACTGAAACTCACTTCACTAAACAATCATTCATAAAGTTCCGAGGTTATAAAGTGTACCATGTACTGCACCCTAATAACTCTGCCCGAGGTTGTAACGCAGTTATAGTCAAAGAAAATCTGTGTCATTACGAAGAAGTTAAGTATGAATGTCATGAAATTCAAGCTGTGGCGATTTGTATTCAATCTCAACTGTCTCCAGTCACTGTGGCGGCCGTCTACTCACCTCCCGAGACACAATATAAAAAACAAGTGCGAGTCGGACTCGCGCACGAAGGGTTCCGATCTATAAAAACGGCAAAAAAATCACATTTGTTGTATGGGATATACATAAAATATTGAAATATTAAATATTTAACCCCCCTTAAATATTTGTTTTATTTTAATTTAATTGTTTATTTTTAAAGTGAATATAAACTAAATATTCTGTGAATATTTCAAGCGTCTACCTATTGCTGTTATCAATATCGAGCAAAAAAATCACGTTTGTTGTATGGGAGCCCCCTTAACTATTTATTTTATTCTGTTTATTTGTTGTTATAGCGGCTACAGAAATACATCATCTGTGAAAATTTCAACTGTCTAACTATCACGGTTCATGAGATACAGCCTGGTGACAGACGGACAGACAGACAGACAGACGGCGGAGCCTTAGTAATAGGGTTACCGTTTTACCCTTTGGGTACGGAACCTTAAAAATACCATTATGACGGTGCCTTGACAATATATCTATGAAAACAACATGTACGTAAGAAAAAATTTACATCCTTTTAGTAAAAGAGGCGAAAGACATAATTATAGTACTAGAAATAGGGACCTATTAGCTCAACCAGGTTTCAGACTGGCTAAAGTAGACTCATCTTTCATGGGGTATATACTGTTTATAATGTTGTAATAAAGTTCCTCCCCACATAGGTACTTCAACTGAATGAGACGAAATTCAAATCTTGTATAAAACGCACACTATGCAAGCAGGTGATAGATTATTTCAATATTTTTCGTTAATTGGACACAAAGAAAAACATCTCTGTAATAGTTATAACCTACATTACGGCGGTTTCTTATCAAAATTTTATAAACACTTACGAAATACGTTTATATCATAAGTTTAAACTGTGTTATTTCATTGTTGTTTTGTATAAAACTGTTTAACATGACTTGTTTACTAATTATGCCATTGTAAGACCAATATGTAATTCAAATATTCAATTTCAAGATATTTACTCTATTTTTATATAATTTTATCATAGTTTTATGTCAAAATGCAAGTATTAACAAGTCTGTATTAAAATCGTACGATGTGACGTCACTTGTTTACCACCGAAAACCGATTTCTCCGTAAAATTACGGACGCTCCATGGTTCGTTCGGAACGAAACCCTACACGTAGATCTTAGAATCCCCACCATCAGTTTTTGAAACGCGCGACAAAGCGGTTCTTCGAGTCCGCAGATAGACATCGCAACCCCTTGGTTGTGCAGGCAGCTAGTTATAGGCCATCTCAAATTAGTCAGACTCGCCGACCTAGGCATACTCTCTCAGACCCGGATGACCCCATTACTCTCCTTCAGGAAAGCAATAGAGCCACAAGTACAGTGCACAAACACAAACCGTCATTCCGTCCTCGCCGCCGAGGTACCACGCGAAGTTCAAGAATAAATTGTTCCCGCCGTCCCTTGCACGTCGAAGCGCCAGCCCCGAGGCTGAGTGAGCCGTAGCATTTAATAGTAATCCCCGTTAATAATCATGAATTTAAACTTTCGATGCAGCCCGTCCCCAATTTGCTTTGCTTTTCCCCAACGACGCCCTAAGCCGAGGTTCGTACCCCACAGGGGGTGCCCTTAGAGCGCTGTCGTTTAGTTTTTAATACTTATATTTACGCTCCTGGCTGGAGGCTTTAAGCTAATACCTTAGGGCAACCACAGGAAAGACCGGTTAAGCAGTCACGGCCTCTCAAGGTCAACTGCGAGATGAAAACACAAAAAAAAAAAAAGTAGTCGACACAGTCGCTCCCGAGCAGTCACACCGAACGGACCTAAGTTAAGTACTACAGATTGTTGGTTACCTTTTTATGTGTATTTTTAGTAAATATTTTCTAATATGTTTTTGTTGTATAATTCATGTGTATACTTCAAACTTTGATGTACAATACAAGTATATAATATTTCTATTTCTATATAATAAATAGCTAGACTAAACTGCTTACTAAAAATTAGTGAAATTCCTTTAGAAATAATTATTTATCAAATAGCTAATTTAAATATCTGAATTTTAAATAAACAAATTCTTTGACTCTTTGTACGCCCATTATTTTTAGCTCTCCCAAGTAGTAAATTAATCTCACACATGCATATTATACGTTGGGGGATTATATCGCTGATAGAAATGCTTGACTCAATGCTGGTTCTGCTCCACAACCACAACTAATTGATTAACATTTGAAAATACTGTTGGAGCTGCTGAAGATTGTAATACTATCTTTTCATTGTATAAACTCAATCTCCTTTGTATTATATAATATCATAGCACAGATGTGAGTACTATGTACAATAGAGCTACCATTTACCGGGTAATATGTTTTTCATTGACTTAAATGTGCCCTGGCGGCTGAGAGTATGTCATGCTCACTCAGATGTCTCGCTGATGGTGGCGCGGGTGTTGGATCATTTAGCTCCCTTCAAAATGGTTGAGCTGAATGGTGCTGATCCTTGCGTCATGCTAGTGAACGGGCGCTGTCAGTTGGGATTGGTCATCTCTTAGCTGCCACGGCTTATTTTAATTATTTTAGTTTTGAATTGTTTCTTTTTTAATCTTTTTAACACAGACGCTTCTGACGTTTTGCATCGTTCTCACATGTGTAATTTCAACATGAATGATGTTACCAATACTTTGTATCAATATTTTTATTTAAATGAGTGTCCGTGGTTTTTCTTGCCTGTTGTTCTCCATAGGAACCTACTACTCTTTGGAATGGGCAACTAGCTTCATATTTCTACCTGACCGACTCCTTGACAGTTCAAAAGTGCCTGTAAATGGTTTAATTTAAATAAATGCTTTGAGTTTGATTTTGAGGTTCCTACAGAAACTCGGAGAAAGATTCATCTTAGGTGGCAACTTCAACGCAAAAAACGCATTCAAGACTAACCACCACTAAAGGAAAGAAACTTATGAGTGCCATGAAAGACCTAAAGTGTGAAGCTATATCTACCGGGAAACCAACTTATTGACCAAGGGGTCCACGCAAAGTACACCTAATAGACATATTTAATACTAAATAAACTAAATGTACAAAATATACTAGAGATATTTAAATTAAGGGAGAATGCCCATAATACCCATAATTTCTTTTGAGGTTTGTTTTTTCATTGAGGTTTTCCCATAGTTTTATCAGTGTAGCATCCGATCCTACGCATAGAGGGTAATCCTTCACTTGTAAATACTTATATAGACTGGGAAAGTTTCAGAATCGACTTGGATAATACAATAGAATTAAAAGTTCTATTAAAAACTGCGGAACTGCTGGACTTGGAACTAAGTAAATTTTCAACTAGTATACAGCAAACTGCCTGGAACAACACACCGGAAAAAGCACACCGGGTCAAAGCAACCGCCTACCCTGCAGGAATTAAATGTTTTATAAACGAAAAGCGGAACCAAAGAAACAGATGGCATCAGACCAGATGCCCACGAGATAAAAGACTGCTGAACAAGCTTACTTAGCGTCTTACAAAAGAAATTCAGCACTATAACGACACCATAACAAAGAACTTCCATAGCCAATTGAAGAATGATACCAAAACAGGCTACTTGCTGTGGAAGGCTACAAAGTACATGATACGACCAATCATACAAATACCTCCTATTAAGGAAGAAAATGGAAAATAGGCAATGACGGACTAACAAAAGGCCCTTAAGGTTCGCTGAGCATTTAGAACAAATATTCCAACCACATGGATCCCAGAGTCACAGTGGGAGAGTAATACAGAGTGTACAAATTATTTCAGGTATTAAGTTGGTTACCCCAAAAGAAATGTCGAGAGAAATTAAGTGTTATTTTAATTGGAGAAAATCCCCTGGTTATGAATTAATAATAGGGGCAGTTTTACAAAAGCTCCCACGTAAAGCCATAGTCAAGCTTACCAGGCTCATTAATGCTACATTTCGATTAAAGCACGTTCCTGACATATGGAAAGTAGCTGAAGACATAATGATAGCCAAGCCTGGCAAGCCACCTCATGAAACGACATCTTACAGACCAATCTCACTGTGTTATCAAAGCTATTTGAGAAATGATTTATAAAGAGATTGAAGCCTCTCACTAATTGAAAGTGAAAATTTAATCCCCGATTACCAGTTCGGATTTAGAGAAGAACACTCTACGCTCGACCAAGTACACAGAATTACCAATATTATTGAAAGAACACTAGAGGAACACAATGTATGCTCCACGGTTTTCCTTGATGTAGCCCAGGCGATTGATAAAGCATGAAGGCCTCCTATATAAACTAAGAAAAATGTTTCCTCAACAATTTTCAGACATCCTAGAGTCGTATATATCAGACAGATTGTTCAGGATAAGACAAAAAAACGCCTATTCAGACCTTAGGCAAATAAAAGCTGGAGTACCACAAGGGAGTGTACTTGGTCCGGTCCTGTACCTACTATACACCTCCGATATTCCTGAGTTAGAAAATAATTTCATAGCAACCTTAGCTGACGACACAGCTATAATGGCTGTTGGAAATACAACAACAAAAAGCCAAAATCCTTCTCGGTATTCGTCAATAATCAACAAACACCTTACGCGAATACTGCTTAATATCTCGGCATGACCCTGGGCCCTGGATGCAAAACTGCGCTGGAAAGAGCATGTCAAAAAGAAAAGAGCCGAATTGGATATTCGGTGCAATAAAATGTATTGGCTACTTGGTAGACAGTCGCCATTGTCAATACCTAACAAATTTTTGTTATATAACACCAATTGTTGCCAATTGTTTGTTGTTTATAAAAACAACTTTTAAAGTCTGTATGGACCTACGGTATTCAGCTGCACCAGCCAAAGCAGTCGTCAAATCATACACCGTTTTCAAAACAAAGTACGAAGTACGGATACGATGGTATGAAGAGATATAGTCAACGCGCCCTGGTACATTAGAAACAGTAACGTCCAACGGGACCTCAAGATAGATGTCGTAAACATAGTTATACAAAAATATGCGGAAGCTCATGAACACAGACTTCATCATCACGTGAATGTCGAGGCGATCCAAATCGAGTGCGAAGACTAAATATGGTAAAACCTTTTGAGTTAGTTTAGTGCAGTGTAAGTGAACTTAAACTGTTGTGCAAGTGCTGACTTTTATAATGAACACGTGAATCAAGTGTCTGACTTATAGTGAATAAGAAAGACGGTTACTTAGCAGTTTAAGCAGGGGCAAGCCATCCATAGAGGCAATTAGGCCTAGCCTACCCTAGCCCAAATGCATTTATCTAACTATGTTATAAAATAATACAAAATATAAAAAAAAGTTAAAACTCCTGTTAGAACACTTATAGCAACGTCTCGCACCCGTGCTCCATACACGACGTAATTACGCGCCTAAGTCAGTACTTATTAGACTGTATAGGCTCCAAGATGAATTGCCTCATTTTGCAACTTTTCCATTGATAAATTTAAGCACACTGATGCATATTTTGTGTGTATGAACGGCACACATGTCTAGATTATGGGCGTAACTCCTTTGAGTGGAGCTGGGCTGTGATTGGCTCATGGCTGCAGACGGATAACCCGCCAAAATTTGGTTGTCCGCTTTTGTAAAGCAACTCTATAAAAAAATATTGCTATTTTGGGTGCGTTCCGAATTAAGACCATAATCGCTGTAATCGATTTTAGCGCGCTTGAACGCGTTCCCTTTTACCGTTTAGCGCGCTAAATTTGATTACGGCGATTATGGTCTTAATTCGGAATGCAGCCTTTATCTGCTAGTATTTTCGATAAATTGGTAATTATATTTTTCGTTTCGTTTTTCGTAAATACGCCATATTGTTTCATAGTAACCAGCAATTTATAACGCGTGCTTGCATGTTTAAACCTATTAAGTTAAATGCAATAAGTTTTCTCAATTATCGTATAATGATAAGATTCAAGTTGTGTCTAAAGGTAGATATGTACCCGAATTACGAGAAGTAATCGAAACATATGGTAATTCATCTCGTACTCGTCATTTCAATATTTGTATTCCGTATTCCGTCCATTTTGGTTATTACTTCCAGTAAGTGGAGTGAGGGTGAGTTCTTGTATTCATAACTGTTATAAGCTTATTTTCAAGTATTTATAAATCAATAAATGTGACTACCCTAAATACTACCCGAATAATTATGATGACCCTCAAAGGTCATCATAATTATGATGTAGGGCTTAGGGTTTTTTTTTTTTATTATTATCCCGTGGCCTACCCTCCGTGGAGAACCACTGCACCCCACTGAGTTTAAGTTATATTTAAATTACTTATCTAATAGGCTAGATTATAATGTGAATAAAGTATTACAATTCGGTATGTAAAGTATTTTTCAGGTATGTTTTTTTAAATTTTTATTTTAAAGATAAGAGTATTTGAAACACATAATTTCATCTTTTTGTTTTCACAAGCTGTAGTTATTTTTATATATTTTTTTAAAGTACCTATTGTTCGTGCTGATTTCTAAAGTAGCCTGAATGGCTTAGGATGTTTGCCACGTTTAACACTTATTTAAAAACAAAATTCAGTAAAGTCAAACAGTAAAATTTGACAGTTAATTTGTTTACATTTCATACTTTAGCGATTTCCGTACCTTAGTTTAAAGTTATAGCTTATTAATAAAATGATCAAAGACTACTTCTGCTGAGTGCTACATACCGTCAAGTATAAACACCACAACAAATAGCCGACACAAATTGATTGTTAGTAAAAGAAACCTTAAAAAAGAAATGGTGCGAGGAAGTAAACGTTGAGTACTAGTCTGTGCGGCGTCTGTTTTATTGTGTAGGTCATTTGAACGTAAGTTAAGTTTTCCTGAGGCGATACATCGATGTGATTCGACTTGTACTGTCGGCCGCTGATGAAAAACTACACTATTTACCTATTTGAATAGAATAATAATAAGTGCTTCATGTAAATTTGTCGTAAACATTGACACTTGACACATACAGAATAACTTAATTATTTAATTACAAGAGGCACTGAAAATTCCCAATTCAGGCTACTTTAGATGACATTTAGAGGTCAAATAAAAGTCAAGAGATTTTAAGTATTTTTGTGAAAATAAATACGATCTTATAATTAGAAAAATAACTCATAGAAGCTTAAAATCTCGAAATGGTTTTGGAATCGGCATAGGTTAATTTTTACTTTTCATACCGAATTGGAGACTTTATAAAGGAAAAAAATGTGACTCACGCGTTTAAAAAAAAAACGAGCGAGCCTTACAGTTAACGCTCGCTCGTTTTTTTTTTTTTAAGAAAGCGACGGATGCTAAAAATTTGGAATATAGAAAAGATTTTAACGGTGGATATTCCTGCTAGATATGCATGAAACAGAGATGTTCCGCTCTGACGTAAACGGACGCTGATAAATTAGCATTCTGTAAATAACTCACGCTGTGATCATGCGTTTCCACTACTATTAAACTAGCGGTACCTAACGAAAGTTGTCCAAGAGTTTTAAGGAACACACAGTTCACAGTTTCCTCCAAAAAATACATACCCATTCAGTAGCAACGCATCCATCATATCATTGGACAGCGTCATGTAATCCTTGAAGTCACTCTTGGACTCGGCCTGAAGACACTTGGTGACATCACCTCCCACTACCTTCCATTCTGCCGTCCGACCTGGGGGAAAGGTCTCGATGATCACGCGCAGAGTCTCCAGGTCGTTCAGGTATTCTTCTATGGACTGGTTTGTGCATTCTGGTGGTAGAAATTGGTCTTTATAATAACTTTACAATATGCTACGTAAATGTATTGGAACTGGATTTTTTGATCACGGCTACAAGAGATAATATAAAAACATGTAATTGCGACCCGCCCCTGCTTCGCACGGTTTTAACGACTTGACAAAACATCAAGATTTCTTGTTTATACGTAAGTTTATTAATTTAATGTACTATTATATAAATAAATTCTATATTTTTTTTTATTTCTTATTACACTCGGCAATTCACTTCCCATTCGTGAAAGAATTTTCAAAATCAGAAGTAGTTTAAACTTTACCTCTTTATAATATTAGTACAGATTAGGATAGATGTATACTAATAATACCCACTCGTAGAAAATCTTTATAGTCACCCTCCCTCAATAAGGGCGAATTTTATTTCTAACAGAATCCAAGATCTCACGCTCAACAAACACACGTCGTATAGTCGGCCTCGTAATTGCTGTACCACCTAAGGTCGAATGTCTCTGCACGTAAAACGACAAGGAAATAATTCATTTGTACTCACCATAACCGAGCTCCCAGAAAATATCACCAACTTTGACCTTCTCAGCTACCGTCAGGATATTCAACGCAGTATTAGGATCCCACATGCCAGACGTAGTTCTCTCCTCATTGTTCAAAGCGAAGACCAAGTCAAACCCGGTTGACTTGGCCCAGTGGACAAACATCTTCCATTGTCTATGGGACACTGCCAAGTTCCTTTTATGATAGTCTAAGGGAACTTTTCTAGGAGCATCAGAGTCTATGCCTGTGATGTCGAAATTTTGTCTATGGTCGGGGAAGTTGACATCGTTGATAGAGATGGTCGTGTTGTAGAATGTCATGTGGGCGGTGGATGGGCCAGCGATGCGGAGGTATGCAGGCGTGAGCGATGAGGCCATGCAGATGCATTCTTTGCTGGAAAATAAGGAATAACTACATCAGTAAATTCATCAACTCACATCTTGACGAGAGGCCACGTTGGCGTCAGACTCGTCTTTTCTAACGGCGATCGGTTCGTCGATGAACATGGCCAGTCCAGCACCACTACAGGGTTCTCTTCGGTTATTAAAAAATACGGTCATAAGTAAAAAGACCTCAGTCGCAAGTAGCTATGTATAAACAACCGCGCCCTGGGAGTCTAGTCGTCCCTTATGTAATTCCCAGCAGACATTGGCGTGCACGTTACATGAATTTCAAAAGGAGAGATGATGTCTTCTGACCATACTTAATTTAATATATTGTAAGCCACAAGTGAATAACCAATGAAGACTGTCATGTGAACATAAATATTTATAACTCACTCGTATATACATTCCTGTAAAACGCAAAATCAGCAAAAAGTTGTAACATAACTCACCTACTATACTTCTCACTGCTCGAAAACAAATACTTTGGGTCTATAGTGAAGCTCAAAAACCTGCTATCAACCAAATTCACATGTTGTTCCGTACTTATCTTCACGCTATACGTGTCGGCACTAGACAGGGTCAGAAACAGAAACCTTAGCAGGATAAACAGAAACACATGTATTGTACTCCCCATTGCGTTGACTACGCGAAATAAAAGACTGAGACCTCCCAATGCAGTTTATATCGACGACGATACAGGAAGAATTTGTGTTGCAGTCAAAGTTTTAAAAAGCTGTGGTTAGAATAATATTTGTGGGCTGTTTTTGTATCGCTACTTTAGGACTTACTAGCACCCTAAATGCTCGTACAGACTAGTGTGATATCGCGGGAGCGACGCGGCGACGCGACACTATCACTAGTAGCACAATTTCTTTGTCGGTACCTTTCGCGCCCGCAATATCGCGCGAGTCTGTACGAGCCTTTATTTGCTGCGAACTATTTGGGTAATATTTCATTGTCTCGTCGTTTTCATGGTATCTGGTCTCGTGGTATGTGGTATGCATTTTAATCTCCAGTAATCCAATCATAGTGTTCTCCGGAGTTCTTTATGTTAACATTTGCCAGAAATCTGAATCTAATCCAATGAGGATGGGCGATCAATAGATGACTTGTGAATTGATGAAGCGCTATTTGAGTATTTATTTCAATTTCTAAGATAATATTTACATTAATGAATCGCCTAAATGAGTGCCTAAATGAGAAATTAAATACCCGCTACGAATTATTATGGAAGATTAAACGAAATCCTGAGTTCCCATTACGCTCAGCGACACAAAAATGCTGACTCTCGTAGCAAGCGAAAATGTTGAACACATGCATTTTACGTTTTATATATTATTATAGCAAAAGTTACACAGTGATTTGTTTATTTTTGTCATCAACGTTATGGCACGTCTGAACTTACTCGTACATTCATTACTCGTGAATAATTTGCGCGAAATGCGTTTCTTACGTGCACATTTTGGGCTCCACGTGTACCTACCTACATCATCATCTGCCTCGGCTTTTTCCCAACTATATTCGGGTCGGCTTCCAGTCTAATCGGATGCAGCTGAATACCAGTATTTTACATGGAACGACTGTCTATCTGACCTCCACACACAACCCAGTTACCTACTATGGGTAACACGATACCCCTTGGTAAAATTGGTCATCAGACTTTCGGGCTTCTAACTACCCATAACGGCTTAACGTGCTTTACGAGGCACGGAGGAGTCTCGATATTTAATGGATGATCAACCATCCACGAACTGACCTCTGCAAGAGCTTAACCTCCAATCGACCGTTGCGGATGTTATTACTTAGCCACGACCTCCACCTATCCAACACATATCATTGATTATGACAATAAATTTTGATTTATGGTCTTATACCCGTACCTAGATTATATTATCGATGAGGTACTTGCGCACTAAAAACGGAAAGTTTTGTAAGATGAGATAAGACTATGTGATAAAGCAATGTTGCAAACTAATCCGCAAATAATCATTTAATAAACCTTACGCCTGTTTTCCCCGAAAGTGTAGACAGAAGTGACAGCTTACCAGTAGGTAAGGTAAGTATACCTACTACACTCACTTACCAGTAGGTAAGGTAAGTATACCTACTACACTCACTTACCAGTAGGTAAGGTAAGTATACCTACTACACTCACTTACCAGTAGGTAAGGTAAGTATACCTACTACACTCACTTACCAGTAGGTAAGGTAAGTATACCTACTACACTCACTTACCAGTAGGTAAGGTAAGTATACCTACTACACTCACTTACCAGTAGGTAAGGTAAGTATACCTACTACACTCACTTACCAGTCTGTAGGTAAGTATACCTACTACACTCACATTTTGGCACTTAGTTATGGGGGCAACTCTGTTGCAACTACTTGGATATCTACGGAGTTTCTCGTTTATACCTTTTCATATTCGTAGACCAACAAATATTTGAACGTTCACGATGCGGCGGCGCGACCTATTTTTAACCGACTTCCAAAAAGGAGGTTATAATATTGTTCGTCTGTTTTTTTAGGGTTCCGTACCCAAAGGGTAAAACGGGAACCCTATTACTAAGGCTCCGCCGTCTGTCAAAATTTTATATATTTCAACATCCTGCGATGGCGATGACCATGATCCGGGATGTGCGGACTTTCATATACGTAAGCGAGTATTTTAATCTCTTTCGACCATAACAACTATGCTACTAAATACCTACCCATACCTACCTATGGATAATAATTAGCCCAAAACAACAATTATAATTTTGATGTGAAACATCTATAGCCGCACGTAAAACCGATTGCTGGCGGGGCGACGCCGACGCATGCCGCGTGGCGACGCGTCGCTACTATACAGTCTATATGTTATGTAGTACCTAGTGTGTAAATAATTTCGATGTTTCACATCTGCCAGACGTCCCGTGAAGGCTCAATTTTTTTATTTTATTTTCGTTTTTTATAATAATTGGATAATCATATAATAATAATACCTATAGTTTAAGTAATATTTCGTCAATTTGTAATAGTTTCATACAAAATTATTGAGGAATTCGGCTATCATCGCTATCATGGACATTATCATCATTATGACTTTATATCATATTTGAATAGGCATCTACTATCAGATGAAAATCAGCTAAAAACAGTTGCTGTGTGATGTCAATGTGACCGACGCGAGTGGGAAACACCAATATAATTCTTCAAACATTTAAATATTTTTAATAGCTTTCAATGTTCTCAATAAATGTAAAAGATTTACAAAACGTTTCAGGTTCAGTAATAGACTGAGCGGCTAGTGTGACCATCGTCCAAAGTTTTATTTTTACTACACTTGAAATTTCTGACGTTACAGCTGTCAAGCGCTCACGGGATGACTTATGTCATTAGTCATCCGATAATCTGGTATTCTGGTAAATATCTGGAAATATTTTAGCGAACTACAAAGTTATCGTAGCAAACAGCTAATATTACTGATAAATGATAATCACTTTCACGTAACGCGTGATAGTGAATGCTAGACGTGCGTGCGATGTGAACAAGTGGAAAGATTTTGTGTGAGTTGTATTCCAATGTTTACCTCAGTGAGTGTTTTTATTAGCTAAAATGGATAATAGCAGTGATAAGAAAGACGATACGAGTGCTCAGAAGAAAGAGGTGCTCTCGAGTTTACAGAAAATATGTTTAGTGTGTGGCGATAAGGCTCTAGGTTACAACTTTAACGCAATCTCGTGCGAAAGTTGCAAGGCGTTTTTTAGACGAAACGCTTTAGCCAGCAAGGAGTTCAAGTGTCCGTTTACGAACAACTGTGTGATCACTGTGATAACTAGAAGGTTTTGTCAGAAATGTCGACTAGAAAAATGTCTGTCTATAGGCATGGTGAAAGAGTTCATAATGTCGGAAGAGGACAAGGCGGAAAAGAGACGGAAGATTGAAGAAAACAGAGCTAGAAAAAGGCAACGTGATCCTGACGACGCCGTAACAAGCTCTAAGAATGTCAAACGAGACGATGAAGGTGACACGGGTTTCATTCCATTACAAGACACCGTGATTCAGTATGATACTCTAAGTACAACATGTAGCCCTAGTAGTACAGTCCAGTCTCCACTCTCAAATGATGCAGACACGTCGATACAGTCTCCTCAGTACAACTACACTCCTGCTCCGCCCGTCACTAATAATGATCCACCATACACTATGAAGATATACCCAATAGATGAGAAGTCAGTCATTAATAGAGCAATTTATGAACAACGCATGATGGAATCGTACATGTATGAGAATGGTGAAAGTAATATGTATGGGGACACACCAAAACAGAATAGTATAAGGTTTGTATAATTATAATTAGTATAGAACTTACTAATTAAACCACTGTATTGTTTCTGCTTTGTATACAGTTGTAGTGTCACATGTCATTATTGGCCCTCCTCTATGTAATCCTATACAAATTCTTGTTGAGACAAGTATTTATCTGAAAAGCATAAAATAATCCATTAGTGGATTTTTCACTATGTAGTATATTGTTTACTTTCATAGCTACATCAGAAGACATCACACTAGCAGTTGCATATTACACCTTTATAATAATGGTCTTGCAGGTCTTGGCCTTTGGCCAGTTAAGCCTGAAAATAAAGCCCTTTTTGTAAACCATAGCTTAAAATATCCTGAAAGAGTAAAACCAGTAACATAATCCTCTTTTCCATTTTTAAATTTTTAAATTTTTTCCAATTTTTCCATTTTCCATTTTTCAATTTGTTAGATGGTAAATAAATGGATTTGCAAAGTTTATATTGTTGTTTATATTGTATTATAATGTAGAGAATAATGTGATATATTTTCCCTAACAGTAAGCTCTTTTTTTTTAATATTAGACCTGTGTGAAACTTCAATAATAATTAATCATTGCCTGTGGCTTTTGTAGCAAAACTTAGGATAGGTCAAAGTTCAGATTTGGAATGTTGAAGGCCGAGTTGGTTGTAAATAATACTTTATTAAATATTTAACAATAAAATCAGCAAATAGCGGGCTGCATGAGATATTTCAGTTTTCATGGAATAAAAATCATTTTTGCTGATAAGGCATAATCACTTGTGGATTTCATTCACTATTAAGAGTAGTGCCCAAACAAAAACCTAAAAAGTACCAACAGTAATATGACTTTAAAAACATCACATCGGTATGTTGGCCATTTTTCAAACCATATCCCTGTTAACCTCCAGCCCATTTGAAATCAACATATTAGTCAGAAGAAATGTTGCCTCCCCCTTTGGCTACAGCAACACCTCTTGAATGTTCATTCCTCATCAAAATACACACATACCGCACACATCACTCCCTCACATATAAGCCCCAATATAATGATTGTAATTGACAGATCAATCTTGACAAATAGTGACAAGTCATCGCACAGAGAGACGCGGCCACAGCACGTGTGTGAGGAGATCCCCTCTACCAGCAACAATCCCGATATCAACAAGGCGAGGGATATACTTCAAGATGTTGAAAGGTACATATACTTCTTTTATCTCATATTGGCTTGAACTGTGTAAAAACAAATCAGAGTAAAAACTAAAAATGTTAAACACAAAGTAAAACGCAAAGTAAAATTCAATGGAACCATTCATATTTTGATCAAGATACAACCTGACACTGACCTGCAAATTGCAAAAAACGTAAGAAAATTTGAATTTCGCGGGCTACTGCTGCGGGCAAAAAACGCCGAGAAAATCGCTCGTGGCCTCGTGGGCGGTCACCCTAAGAATAATGACTTTTACGTTTTGTAGGTTCGATGGTCATCATCATTCTCCTGCCCTTATCCCAATTGATTTGAGGTCGGCGCAACATGTCCCTTTCTTCCATACTTCTTTCTCTATTAGTCGTCATCTCGGTAGTCACTCCCTTTCTAGCCATAACATCTTTCACAGTCCATCCATCGTTTCTTTGGTCTTCCCCTACTCTTATAGCCATCGACATGCATATTCAAAACTTTCCTCACGACATTTTCCTCATTCCTCCGCATTACATGCACATACCATGACAACCGATTTCCGAACAACTTTTCAGTCACCGGTGCCACTTACAGACTTCCTCTTATGTACTCAATACTTATTCTATCCATTTGTATCACACCACACATCCCTCTTAGAGTAGTGTGGTACAGTAGTACCACACTACTACCGCGGCAGCGGCCGCCGAGCGTTAGATTCCCTCTATTCTTGGTGAATCATTTGGGTTAGATGAGGTTGTAAATATGAAAATTAGGTCAACGGAACCTATAAAAACGACATTATTATGATTAGGGAAATTATGCTTTAAATTATTATGCGTAAATAATGTTATGCGTAAATATAATTAGGATAAACAACAGTATGCCATGTTATATAATGTCTTAAAATTTTATGCAAATGGATAGGGAACCGTGGTAAAAGCGCTGTTATGTTTATATTTATAACGTTATCTGCGATGTCGATGGGGAACCTCGTTTAGACGCACCTGATTTTAGAACACCTGTATGTCCTTCATAATCGTGACTCAGATCACAGATTTACGAAGGAATTCTCAAACGACAATTAATGTTTTGTATGTCAAATTAATCATTTCAGCTTTGTCCCCGGCACTACGTACGGATGACTACCTATAGCTATCGGCGGCTATCACCACTCGTCATCAGATGCCTGCTTATTTGCCACTAAATAACATAAAAAAGTCGCCGTTACGTTTATGTTGTCTCTGCCACTTTAAATAATAAAATAGCGTCAGAAATACCTATAATTAGAAACGTCAAAAAGTATTTTTTTTCTTTTGCAACTGAGCATGTCGACTATCCTGCCAGCTTCATGTGGTGACGCCAGCGCAAAGCGTCGTTTGAGAATTTGCCCATTAATGACTCATTTTACAGGCTTACGCTCAGCTATGACATAGCATGTGGTCTACCGAGTGGCTCACAACTGTGTTGACTGTTGACAATACATTATCTTTGTTTAGATTACGGTTGTAAGAGAGAATACTCATCGTTTGGGCGATAAACAGCGCTTGTTATACCTACTTTATGAGTAGATACCTATAGTTTATTTATTACTTTATGTAGTAGGTACTTAGTATTTATGACGTAGGTAATGATTATTATAATCAACTAGATTTTGCCCACGGCTTCGCCCGCGTAAGGTCGGGAACTACTGAAACGTACTTCCGGGATAAAAAATATCCTATGGCTTGATCCAGTTCATGGTCTACCTGTGTGCCAAATTTCATCGAAACTCGTTCAGCCGTTAGGATGTGTAAAAGTAACAGATAAAGAGTTACTTTCGCATTTATAATTTTAGTAGGACGAAATAAAACAATGGCCATGTTATCGCTTGGATCCTCCTTCACGGACAATCTTAGAATGAGTCTTCTTTTTAATCTAGGTACGTAATAAAAATCTTAAATTTCTACTTAAAAATCTGAAATTCACTGATAGAACGCACAGCCTCAACCGCTGGAGAGTAGTTCATTTTAAAACAAAAGTGAGCACTTAGGAAGGATTGTTGAAAACTCAGGTCCTAAAAATTTGGGGATGAAAGTTCGTCATTTTCGCCGACAGGAGTTCCCATCGGGCGCACGGCTTGTAGAATAGGAATGCTATTCTGCACACTACCTCGAAAACTATATCTGCATGCTGCCTCGACTCGTCTTGCTTATCAAGCGCCATGGCATAGGGTATTCCCATACGTAAACTCTGCCTATTCGTGGCTACAATCCGTTAGTTTCGGTAGTTAAATAAAGTTTTGACGGCTCGGTTGGCGCAGTGGTTAAGAGATTGACTGCTGCGCTGCGTGTCGCGGGTTCGATTCCCGCACGGAACAAATAGTTCCGGGTCTGGCTGTTTGTGTATGTGAGTTTAAATGTTTGTACCACCCACGATGCAGGAGAAAGTCCTAGTGTGGCAACGTTTTAAAAAAAAGAAGAAGAAAGGTAAACAAAAAAAAACACGTGACTAGAGAGCTGTCAAGTAACCGACTAAACGTAATACCTATCACTTCAGTTGTCATGCTACGTCACAATTGTACTCTTCAATTTAGCAACTTTTTATTTCGTTGACGTTTAGAGAACCTGTATTTTGGGCTCTTTACAATAGACAGATTACAAAATATTATAGTGTTAATATAAATCTAACAAAAAAATTGTGCTCGAGCAATTCCATTTACGAAGAGTAGTTTAAGAATAAATGATAAAGTTGAACATACTGTAATAAAGAGGAAAATATCGACTGGGCCTTCCGGATTTCCGAACAAAAAGTGAAATATGAACGCGACGATCAGTTCAGGGGGTCTACTCCGAAGCGATAATCCGAAGTATCGGCCGAATGTAGACCCCCTGGTTAGGACGCGGGTAATGCCGATATCAGACGCTTCACACGAGTGAAGGTTCACTTTTGTTTAATTCCACGTTCACACGGTTCATCCAATGCTTTATTACATTTTTTGATTATTCCGTAGTGGAGGTTCCGTAGAGTGTGGCCTCCACTTTTATCTATACCGTCATGGCCTAGACAGTGCCTGGCTGTCAATTTGACACATCGCGGTTTAGAAAGAAACTCACATACATGTATGAATGACAGAGACGACGCTCTACAACGCTTAACTATTTTCTTTTTCCATATTTACGGCACACCTGTATACCCGAAGGGGTAGGCAGTTGTGTAGAGCAGGCTCCAGGCAAAAATCTAGACTAAATTGCTACTGAGAAGTACCAAATGAAACAAAAACACTTTGTTTAATCCGAGGTTCAAACTCAAGAACCTGTGCCGAAGGCCCAGGTCTAGACGCAGTGGGCAATGACCAATATTCTGCGTTGTATGTACCTAGGCGGCAAAACCAGTTTTTCACCATACAACGTGCTTACCTATAGAAGAGTTCATACGTCATAATAACCATGTCGTGTTTTATCTTTTCAGGATAGAACCGAACTCCATGGAGTCAATATTATGTGAAGCGATAAAGCTGGAGTTCGAAGCTTACACGTCTATCAACCCATGCAGTGGATCTTCTAGAGAACTGAATGAGGTAATACAGAGCTTCCTTTAATTATTTATCCGTATATCGTGGGTTCGTTTGTAGACAAATATTTCATGGATGCAATAAGACGAATATTTAATTTGAGTTTTTTTTTAAATAAATCACGTACTTAGCGGTGGTTAGATGTTAATTATGGCAATTCATAATCAATATTTTAGTGCACCACAGAGCGAAATTTCATCATTTAATTTAGTAATATTAACAAATTAATTAAAATATCAGCTATTTGCGACGTTGGCAACTTTCGATATATGCACCCTCTTAAACATTGCATAAGGAATTAAAAATTACAAATGATTCATACAAATTCCATTCTATGTTAGAAGGTTTGGTATCCGCACTTAGTCCTTCAGGTGGACCATTGTGAGTGGACTATACCATGCGTCAGCATTTAGTAACATTTTGTACATCATTTCCAGGTGGAACGTGCCAAACTAAACGAGCTAATAGTAGCGAATAAGGCGCTAAACGCCCCCATAGACGATGACATCTCGCAGCTAGTGGGAGATACCGCGTGTACGGCTGGCTTCAAGGTAAAATACACTTGTTTAGAATCTGTCAAGTGAATCGTCATGAAAATAACGTAGTCTACTATGATGTAAAGTTTTGAGTATGAACGTGGATGACTACACGAGTAGAGGAAGACCAGAGAAACGATGGATGGATTGTGTGATGATATGGCTGGAAAAGGAGTGACTACCGAGATGAGAACTAATAGAGAAGTATGGAAGAACATGTTGCGCCGACCCCAAATAGATGGGATTATTATTTTTATGACATTTATTTTACACTCTGTGATTACCTTAACTCACACACTGATTATTTTAGGAAAACTTTTTTTTTTTTACAATGTTTGTAAATATGTGAGCACCATGTATCTATCACATAATTAATTTATCTGTCATTACTTCATTTTTATTTCGTTTTACCTATTGTGGTATAGTAATTTTATTCTAGGTGCATCGTCTTCACATATAATTATATAATTGATGTACCAATAACAAATATTGTAAAACATTTTAAAAGAGTAACGGTGGAATTTCTTGCCCATTCTTCTCCATACGAAGCTACCTTTTGGAAGGGGCGACTAGAATCAAATCTATTTTATTTGTAAATTTTGACGTTCAAAAGTGCCATCTATGTGCCTATTTGAAATAAATAATTTGACTTTGACTTGACTTTGACTTGACTTTGACTTTGAAGGGCAGGAGAATGAATGCCGACCATGTGTTTTGGTTTAACACTAAACGCCCCCAGACGTAATAATAAAACTTCGATTGTGGCTCGTTCAGTGTCCGTCAAGCGATTAAACTTTTAACTGTTAAAAATAACTTATTTTTTTAAAAGAAAATGACAAGTAGAAAAAATAGCCACAGGATACTTGATTTTAGAGAAAATAATACTTAACTGTATGTCTTATAAAGCCAGAAACCAAACCCCAATCTTTTTTTTTTAATCAAAAAATCAATTTGTATCACCCTATATACTATCACATTAAATAATAATAAAAAAAACATTAATAACATAACAAACATAACATCACGCCTGTAATCCCCGAAGGGTTAGGCAGAGGTGTACCTATAGTTCGGCTGTCGCTGAAAACCAGCGCTGGGGCTCTGTCTAGCATAGGGTCGCAGCATTATGCTGAGCGATGGCCGTTTTGCGTGAATGTGACGCATATTTTCCCTCAACTTGTTCTTTCGTGTTTGTGTTTTTATTTCTTTGCGTTATGTTTATCGCAAATAAACGTATTTTCTTTCTTTTCTTTCTAGTACACCCACATTTCGCCAGTTATGTTTAAGTCCCATGTAATAGGGGGCGAGCCAAAACAAAAACATTAATTTACTCCATAAACTCAATAAAATCCTTAACGTTACAGGAAGGCGGCAGCAAACACGATCCCCGGTTGATAACGATAGTGAACCTTACTGCTGTGGCAATAAGGCGGTTTATCAAGATGGCCAAGAAAATCAACTCTTTCAAGAATATGTGTGAAGAAGATCAAGTAATGGTTTGAGTAATTTGGCCTTAAATGTTTTGCTTTTCGACAATAGAACGCAGTCCGTGAATATATTGATTTTCACAACAGTGAATTAGTGCGAAGGCATAAAAAGGGTAAATCTTTTGAGTTAGTTTAGTGCAGAGTAAACTTAAACTGCAGTGCAAGTGCTGAATATTGTAAAGAACACGTGAATCAAGTGTCTTCCCCTGATCATAACGTGAAAGACGGTATTGGACGATTTCGTAATTTTATAGTAACTTAGCAGTTAAAGTTATATCTTACTGTGGGGTCGGGCTGCTGACATTGAGTCCATCTTTATTTTGCAAAAGAGAGCTGTCAGAGCAATTTATAATCTCCGTCGCCGCGAATCTCTTAGGGAACTATTTAAAAGGATTAATATTATGACGGTACCTTGCCAATTCATTTATGAAAATATTATGTATGTAAGGAAAAATCTACATATTTTTAACAAGATAAGCGATAGACATAATTTTAATACTAGAAATAAAGATAAAATAGATCAACCATTTTTCAGATTATCTAAAGTACATACATCTTTTATGGGGTACTGTGTTAAATGTTACAACAAAATACCTTGTGATATATTGAAATTAAATGAGAGAAAATTTAAAACACATATTAAAAGTACACTTTGTAAACAAGCATATTACAAGTTAGAGGATTATATCCAGGACAGGAATGCTTGGAAACATGCTGGTCCAGCTCCATAGGACAATCTAGAGTCTAGACAAAATCAAACTGGTTGCTATTTTTATGGTAAAATCTGTTATTTTTATGATATTCATTTTACATTCTGTGATAACCTATACTCACACACTGACTTATTTTTTTAGAAAAACATACTTGTATGATGTTTGTAAATATGTGAACACCACGTATCTATCTAATAATTAAGTTATTTTTCATTGCTTAGTTTTTAATTCGTTTTACCTATTATGGTATAGTAATTTTATTCTAGGTGCATCGTCTTCACATATAATCATATAATTAATGTAATCAAACAAAATATTGTAAAACATTTTTAAAAGAGTACCGGTGGAGTTTCTTGCCCATTCTTCTCCATACGAAACTACCTTTTGGAAGGGGCAACTAGAATCAATTCTATTTTTTTTGTAAATTTTGACGTTCAAAAGTGCCTCTTATGTGCCTATTTGAAATAAATGGTTTGACTTTGACTTTGACTTTGACTTTGACTTTATCGAAATTACTCATTAGCGAATTGGCTAGATTGTTATGTGAATAAAGTATCCCCAACAGTGACGGTTTGCGAAAGAAAAAAAAATTGTTTTGATGTTGAATTAATTCCTCTGTTATTGTGACAGGTGGCGCTTCTCAAAGGTGGCTGTATAGAGATGATGGTACTCAGAAGTACTATGACATATGACGGACAGAGAAACCAGTGGAAGGTAAGATATCTTCAAAGTTATTGGCAACAAAATAAAAACCGGTATTGGCAAATGTATTACAGATTCTAATGATTTTTATAGTGAAAACTTCTTTAGGCGCGTTGATCGATTTTTGATACGCGAAAAACTTATGGGTTCGCGTCACCGCCCGCGCCGACATGCTGTATAGCAGTACGTGAAGTTAACTTGTAGGCGTTGAGCGATAAGTTTTCACTTCTGTCGGCAGACCCTATGACTGTCTGTGGTTTTTTTTTGCGAAAAGTGAACCCTGCTTTTTCTTTCGAACTTGTTCAACATTCTTGCAAGATGCTATAAATTGATGCAAAATTATATTGATTAATCAAATATAAACAAATCAAAACGGATTATCATAATTCGTATTTTGAATAAATAACTTGGCGGGTATTGATTACATTGTGCGAGAGCACAACGCAGCGTGACTTTGGCGCCTCAAGTCATCATTCTTTTATTCAATGGAAGGATCATAATTGATGATAGAAAACACTTTATTTGATCTCATATTAGAAATACTCATGGATCTGCAATTCGTTTGTCTGTTTCAATCAGTGAGTGTTTGTTTGTGCGGATGATTCTCTGGTTCTCTGAGATCTGTCTCTCGGTGACAAGACTATGACGAACTTTATGTTCAACAGATGATTCCATATCTCTTTGAAAATAAGTGTTTTCTATGTTATTTGAGTTGGATTTGCTCTTCTTCTTCGTTTTGATCATCGTTATGAAGTTCCAAACTGTTTCTTGTTGCATTCCTAGTACCTACTACGGCCTATATCCGAACTATATCTTCTATACATGCTTGAAATACGAAACTTAACGTGAGGAAGGACAACTAAAATAAAAATCCGACATTAATAAACAAACGCGCACTGACTTTTCAACGCACTGCCCACGCCGAGAGATGAAAATCCAACAGTGTATTTTTTAGATGCGCTGGGATGCACCCTGTTGGATTGCTCGGCTCAACAGCGAGAGTTGAAAATCAAGTGCGCGATAAAACCTTCCAGATCCCGCACTGCCACGAGCAGTTCGGCCGCATCGGCACGGACGTGCTGAAGCTGGCCAAGGGCGACATCTACCGCTCGCACGACGCCTTCATCCGCTCCTTCGCGGCGCGCTGGCGCAGCGACGAGCACGTCATCCTCATCATGTCGGCCATCTTGCTGTTCTCGCCCGCCCGGCCCAAGGTCGTGCATCCCGATGTCATCAAGTTGGAACAGGTGCTCTACAGTTCCTTACGTCTCTATTAGATGTCATCTCAGTAGAGTGTGTGACCTTTAGTCATAACATTCCTCACACGATCCTTCCATCGTTTCTTTGGGTTTCCATAACTTTTAAAACTATAAATATCATTCACAGTCAAAACTTTTCTCACAATATGTCCCTCATTTTTTCGTATATTAAAACGATAAATATTATGGTATGATTCAGGAGAATAAGACCCAGCTTCACTATTCGGATAGGAACTTTTTCTCAGATAAATTAAAAAATTTAACGTAATATCCGTCAGATAAATTATCCTGAACTCATCCGGAGGGTTTAATACCATAAATTTTTCAAAATCAGCCTGGCTTAATAACAACTTATAGACATTTACATGAATTTACAAAACTTTTACACACACTGAAAACATCTAGAAATACCAAACTTTTCTTAAATAAATTTAAGTATCGATCATATTTTTCCGTTCCAGAACTCCTACTACTACTTACTCCGTCGTTACCTCGAGAGCGTGTACCCAGGCTGCGAAGCGAAATCCACCTTCCTAAAGCTGATACAGAAGATTCTAGAACTTCGCAAGTTGGCTGAAGAGGTCACCGGCGTATACCTAGACGTGAACCCCATAGAACCTCTGCTGATGGAGATATTTGACCTCAAACACCACGCCGCATGAAATTCAGGGTAACATAGCATAAGTTTTTATTACTACTTCGGGACACGGATTGGTAGAAAATGGAGTGTTAGCTAAATGGCTGTCGCATGCGGAAACGACTTATCACCAACCCTACTCAAGACCACTCGCACCACAAATTACTAAATGCATTTAACGTTAAACGTATTTAAATCATCATTCTGCCTCTGTCATCTTGAACCAATTGACAGAAACAGAACGATGTTTAAAATATTTTACCGCTAAACACATTTAATGAGTTGTGGTGCAGCGGGCCTTAAAGTAAATCCCCGCATTCATGTCCAATGTTGCAGTGGCAAGTGTGGCAACATAATCAATATTTGTATTCATTGTTTACAAAAGTTACGCTGCGTAGGTTCAAGCAACAGCAACATTTGTTGTCGCAGGAAGCAATATTTGGAACTGTTTTTCAGCCATTGCTTACCATAAATACGAAACTTCTCGTATTAGTGAAATACATACATACAAATATAAACTCACGTCTTCTTTCATTAATGAAATGTGAGCTTTGTACCTATCACGTAAGTGCCCTGTGCGCGACATGACTCGCATTTCAATGCTTTAATTTAGGTCGCGTTGGAGTTGAGTGGTTTCGGGTGTGCGGCAGCCAACAATCTTACACGTTGTTGTATTTATTTCTTTATTAAATAAACCCTGCTCGGTGCTCAGCGGAGACTAGCCATCGACGCGAGATATATTATAGTGCACAATTATGCGCGGGCAGCGTTTAATATAATGTGAGCTAGAATATTGTATGCTCATACAAGTTTTATGGAAACAAATGTCAAAAACAATGCTTTCTGGCATTGATATTAACACTCCATTCTGTACCAATCCGTGTCCAATTTTCTTTGTCCGTCTGTCACATCGGCCTAAATAGCTGTACCCATATTGATGTATGGAAATATTTATATTTATTCATAAGTCTCACAGTCCATTGGGATTTCTTTTTATATTCCATTTGATAAGATATATTAAAAAACGTTATTCTTGTACAAATGTTACTCTCAAACCGACATATCATTAAAAAAATGAATTAAATCAAATGCCAAATTAGTAATATTTGTGATATAAAAACTAATAAATTGTAAGGCTAGGCTACATGTTCGATCTGCCACGATGTTTACAAGTGTATATAGTATGTAGGCGACGCCTGTAATTAATTATAAGTACAATTAAGTATGTGTTAGTCGTTTTCACAAGTAAGTATTGTTAGCTTGGGATCATGTCTCACTGACTGGACGCAAATATCGACCGTAACAAATTTAAGCACAATAAGTATGAGAAGCAATTTTGCTTAAGTAAAGCAAAGTTCAACAAATAGGCTGCAATGAAAACCTCATGAATATTGTTATCTTTAGATTGGCGATTTTATATAAACACACATTTTAGTTGCATAGAGTATTAAGGACAATTAGGCGAAATAGGATGGAAATAGTATTGTTTTCTGTCATAGGCGCGTCGTGCGTATGGTCTGGTGCAGAAGTATCTGTTGATGGTGTAAACGATTATTAGAATACTTGATCCCGAAATTCTAATTATAAATTACCATACGGTTCTTTTTCAGTTGACAATATAATTAAGGTTAACTTTACAACTAAATTGTCGGCGATGATTTTTCAATTATTATTTCACTAGCTCCTGCCCGCGATTTTGTTCGCGTGGAAGTCGTAAGACACCAGAATATACTAAAATAACAGCCACACTGCGCACACGCGCCTGCACTATCATATGTCCCGCGTCGGTGGCTAGTGGACTATTATTTTGAAAGTTGACCAAAAAAAAATAGCCATTCTATGGTATGATAATCATTTAAAAGGTTAAATTGTATCTATATCTGCTATATTCGTTTCCTGTGCAGCCCTGTGAATTAATGGAATAATTCGACTGTTGTGATACTCGAAAAGTTTATTGCGATTTATGACTTTTCTAGTACTCAAACCTCAGTTGATCCGATAGTTTTTTCATCCTTAAAAGAAACAAGATCGATTGGCATCAAACAAAGTTTTTGTGAAAATTTACCATTTTCTTGCTGACTGTATTTTTTTTAAATCTGTGAGTGCAGATGAGAGAGAGAGAGATGATGATGGTGATGATGTGAGATGATGGGGGTGAGATGTTTCTAAAAGTTAAAGAAAGTCTCTTAAGACCATTTTCTTGTAGCGACAACGGCTAAGGTACCAACACTTATCGCCTCATCTCAAAAATCTACCCTGTATGTACGTCATGATTGAATGATTAGCTCCATAAAGGTATAGGCGTGATGATAATCAATTAAAAGGTTAAATCTGTAAATATCCGCTATATTCTAACGTTTTGGCTCATATTTTTACAATTTGCGATAAACAATAGAAGAAAACGATCATAATGCGATACTGGTCATCCCTCATAGCAAATAGCTTGATAATAATTTATACCCTACAGACTGACCAGACTTAAAGGGAATATCTATGCAAAATTTTAACAAAATCTATCCGGTAGTAGTTGCGTGATGCTGGAACATACATTCAGACAGACAAAATTCTAATAACTATATTTTCGGCATTAGACTCGTTCCTAGACCTCGTAGCGATTACTTTTTTTTTTGACACAAACTACAGTTTTGACTTCGCTGCGATTTTGTTACACGTATAATGTTTTTCAAACAAAAGTGTTGAAGTATCAAGTTGAAGCCCAGACACAGACAATTCCATGTAGTAATGACTGCGTAAGAATTTAACTTGAACATAGTTTTGGAACCGACATTACACTCGGCAATATTAGTAACCCTACTAATATTGCCGAGTGTAATGTCGGTTCCAGTTGGCAATATGGCAAGTTGGCAATATTAAACTGTATCTTATTTTTGCAATATTGTCTTAATCTTTATAAATGCACAACTGTGTGATATGATGTCCACGATCTCTCTATTAATAAATAGCATCACAGTTGCCATAATATTTATATATTTTCAATAATATTTCTAATATTTATTTGTTGGTTTTAAACACATAAAAAATTGTTTTGTACAAGATTTTACCATTGTTATAGCCTTATACTCGTATCAGCTATGTTGTGAATATCAGCTGAATATGAGTATTTCACATGGAGCGTCTTCTACTTTGACCTCTACAACACATCCGTGGCGATACCTTTAAATATAATTTAAAAAAATACCGTAAAAGTAGTTTTAAATTTTATCAATAAACTCACACAAAATTCGTTGAAATTGTAAAAATATTTATTTTGTTTTAACCTGTAAATAGTTTAACTTTAAAACTACGTTTATTGTGAATTAAGAGAAATTTATTTTTATATTAACGTTTAGAACACGATATCGTAGGTGCAATAATGTATTTTATAGGAAAGAAATATAATTATTATAGATTGTTTATTTTATTGTTTTATTTTACCACCAGAGACACGCTCCTGCTTAGCATGGTTTTTTGTTAGTTTAATATTAAATTATACATTAGAATAAACCTGCTGGAATAAATTCTCAAAATGAGGGTGAAAACCGCGATAAGGATCAAAATCCGTTACGTAGTTTAGAAGAACTCGGTCACACAGACAGACACGAAAAGCAACTTTATGTATCTGAATAGCAAGCTTACAACACATAAGGCACAATGCTTGCACGGTTGTACACCCTTATCATGTGAAGAAAAGTGTAGGTTTTTCAGTAAAACTACACAAAAACTTTTAATAATTTATTTTTACTAAACACTTTCAACTCACGCCTAACATAAATTGTCCAAAATAAGCAAAAAGTGATTTGAAACACACAATAAAATACGATTCGAGCGAACGTTGCTACGTAAGTACGTATCTATTCGAGTTCATAGCGACCAAGAAGTTTGGCGAATATTAAATTATCTACCTACTACATTGCTATAAGTAAACATAGCTAATAAAAATAACATTGAACAAAATGAAACATAATGTCATTAAAAAAATAAACTATAATTACCTAAAGGTACAGTAAATTGTGACCTTATTATAACACCACACAATTATGAGATTAAAGTTTATAAGTGCTCATTTCTTTGGTGCTCCACTCCATAGGGATAATAATAAGTAAAACACACGCCAAACACGGGAAAAGCACACAAACATAAAACCCTAAACTGGTGAAAGCCGTTCAAAAAAAATATTTGACACCAATAGAACAATTGAACCCGTAGTAACATAATAGAGCAGAAATCTACAACTTTCTATCCTCAATCCCTAGCGCTAACTTCATTTCTAAGGAATAATTCTGCTCAACTCTATCAAAATTTTCTTCATCGCCATCCTTTATATCATCTACGTTTACCTCTATATCATCTACACAATCCTCAAATATATCATCAGTAGATACATCATTGATGAAAACATCACCACTGAGTATTGATTCGTAAATTGTAGAATCGTGTGGATCTACATCGTTCTCATTTGAATTACCTTCATTTGTTTTTCCATACGCTTTATAGTTGGAAAAGGAAACGTCTCCTGAGCCAGAAGCAATAGGACTACTCCAAGTGTCCAAATCCTTTCTTCTACCATCTCCGACTACAGTTCGTGGCGTATCTTCACCGAAATTATAGTTCCGAGCTTTATCGTTCTCATCGACACTTTTATTAACCTCTGTGGTATCACTTAGTGTAGTATCATTCCCAATACCCGAATCATCCTCCACAATAGCAGCCATTTTGTTCACATTCTCATCTGTCAGAGTATCTTCTAGGGATAAAGAGGTGTTATGGCTCGGGATGAGGGTAGTTTCGTTGTCATCGCTCCCTTCATTGATTGATTCATCGGGACTGCATGGTATAAACTGTAGGAACTCGCCAGCCCTCCATCTTTGTTCGGCGACATCCATGTGAGCTTCGAGAATACGGGATACTTCGGGGAGCTGGAAATGAGAATGATCTCAGTACAGGCTATTTAAAATATGAACAATACATTTTAATAGGTTAAAGCCATCCGTAGTGGATTTTGTCTAAAGCAGGTAGGTTAGATACGGTCTCAAATTGCACAAGTATTGCGGATCTCTGATTATTACCTTGAGAATTTCGGATCTAACAAACTTCCCATAAATCCAGAAATATTATACATTGACGATAAGAGCTATATGTTTACTAAGGATAAACCACCAATTTACAATAGAAATACTGAGTTTGATAGAATCAGTAGGTAGTAGTAAGAATGAAACTCACAGTATATTCATTCTCCATCTGATCAGAGATATGCTCAATTATGCTATTAGTCCTATTATCAATGTTACCGGCATGGCTGTTCATGACGTCATACTGGCGGTACAACTCCCGCTCCTCATACTGTAGCGCACGGTCCAGTATCTCAGACGCCACATTTTGTTCTATGCGAGCATTCTCTGCCATGTCTGACAGGTTTACTCCTGGAAACAGGGGTTAAGGGAAAGAGTTTTATGAGAAGCATCGGCTACAGGATAATTTTGAATTATAAGTATTTAAAAGGTAAAGGACCATCACCCATCACAATGCAGTGCCCGGCTGTTACTATGGCATAAATCGAGTTATAAAAAAAGTTCAGCTTGGTTATCACATAAATGACTGCAGCCTGTGTGAGCCTCATTCTATAGCCGGATGAGGTCATATTTACTCCTGGATGCTGTATGTTTCTATGGTTCATAGGCAACAAATAATAATTACGTACACATCATTGACCTGATTGCGTCTTGTTCCACCCAATGAGCAACACTTTTTCTTTTGTGTGTCTCGGTAGCCATTCTGCTCCTACTGACACCCCTACGTCGTGCCCTACCCCCTATTTCAGAGACGGTCCCCGTTTTACGACATCTTACTTATCACTACTACTGTATTTATGTAAATTTCAAACAATACCTTTTGAAGGGAACCTATTATCAGTATAAGAATTGATAGTGGATATAATGGACTTCTTGGCTTCTCTACGATCAATATTTAACATCGTATCATAAGATGACGGCAAAACGTTACTAGTACCTGGATACGCCGAGCTTGCATCTACAATAAAATCAAGTAAATAAACAATGGGCTTCTAAAATCTTAACGCCTTTTCCGCTTTATACTAAATGAAGATGAATAATGGATATTTAATAGAGAAATTATATTACTTGTATCACCAGATGCGCTAGGAACTGGTGCCTGTTCATCAACAGGAACCCCTTCTGCTGTATCCTCACTATCTTGATTCCCATAACGTCTGCCAGAAGATTTTCTATCTGCCTTCTGCCCTCCACTTTTCTCATCACTCTTCGTTTTTTCAACAATCTTCTTTTCAGCACTAGTGATACTGTCCTTCACATATTTGCCCTTATCTTTAGTAACAGCAGTTGCTTTAGCAGTTTCCTTTGGATTTAGCTTAGCATTGTATGCAGTAGTTGGTCTATTTGATGGCTTCTTAGTTACTTTAGCTATTCCTTCTTTCGATTCCACTTCACTTGAGCTTGTGTCTGATGATATGTTTATAGAATCTGTATCACCAGATGACGCTGGAATTGAAAGATTATTTATTACTACAGCAATATAAATAAATAATTGTATTTATTATATACCGGATGACTTTTTTTACCGTCTTGATAAAAATAGGGTAATTTATGTAAACGGAGTAGAAGCCTATGGCATAGTCCTTTCTTATTTTTTTATAACGTAGTAAGAAATTGATTTATCAATAAATACTACACATGTTTACTTCACGTAAACTTTTCATATTAGAACATTAAAATGAAATGTCGAAAAAAAAAAGATTCAAATCATACGCAGCCAGGTTGCGTATGATTTGAATTTCGATATTTAAAAAATATATATATACGCGGTAAAATGCGCGGCTAGTAACTGTCGGCCGGCTTCAAAGGATAGGATCGCGATACGAGTTCATTGATAAATTATTCTGCGAACGAATATTAAAAAAAAGGACTAGGTATGCCATAGGCTTCTACTCCGTTCACCTAATATAGGTCCTACCCAATTTTTTCAATACGGTAAAAAAATCATCCGGTAAAATAATTATAAATAATATGGACTCGTTTCAATTTATCCTCACTGAGCTGACTGCTTAGTATGTGCGTTTTTGGTATAGTTATACAGAAAGCCCTCCTCCCTTTTTATAAACGACAAAATGAAGAAATACAGTTGTTTCTTAATTAATTTAAGTCACGACTTTCACGTTGAAACTATTTTCTAGTAATGCTCCACGTCTGATGACTGACTCCCAAAATACAATAGAATACAATAAAATACTTGTATTTCAGACAAATGTCCATAAGGTTAGTAATAATTTTACTTGTCATCTAGTGCTAGTGCAGACAAAGATTGACAAAGCAATTAAAATTATAAGTAATTCAACGTGGAGCTGCATCCACCTCCGCAACATCGGGGAATCCCACCGATCTGCGAACACACTGACAATACTATGGTGCTGCCGCGAACACACTGACAATACTATGGTGCTGCCGCGAACACACTGACAATACTATGGTGCTGCCGCGAACACACTGACAATACTATGGTGCTGCCGCGAACACACTGACAATACTATGGTGCTGCCGCGAACACACTGACAATACTATGGTGCTGCCGCGAACACACTGACAATACTATGGTGCTGCCGCGAACACACTGACAATACTATGGTGCTGCCGCGAACACACTGACAATACTATGGTGCTGCCGCGAACACACTGACAATACTATGGTGCTGCCGCGAACACACTGACAATACTATGGTGCTGCCGCGAACACACTGACAATACTATGGTGCTGCCGCGAACACACTGACAATACTATGGTGCTGCCGCGAACACACTGACAATACTATGGTGCTGCCGCGAACACACTGACAATACTATGGTGCTGCCGCGAACACACTGACAATACTATGGTGCTGCCGCGAACACACTGACAATACTATGGTGCTGCCGCGAACACACTGACAATACTATGGTGCTGCCGCGAACACACTGACAATACTATGGTGCTGCCGCGAACACACTGACAATACTATGGTGCTGCCGCGAACACACTGACAATACTATGGTGCTGCCGCGAACACACTGACAATACTATGGTGCTGCCGCGAACGCACTGACAATACTATGGTGCTGCCGCGAACACACTGACAATACTATGGTGCTGCCGCGAACACACTGACAATACTATGGTGCTGCCGCGAACACACTGACAATACTATGGTGCTGCCGCGAACACACTGACAATACTATGGTGCTGCCGCGAACACACTGACAATACTATGGTGCTGCCGCGAACACACTGACAATACTATGGTGCTGCCGCGAACACACTGACAATACTATGGTGCTGCCGCGAACACACTGACAATACTATGGTGCTGCCGCGAACACACTGACAATACTATGGTGCTGCCGCGAACACACTGACAATACTATGGTGCTGCCGCGAACACACTGACAATACTATGGTGCTGCCGCGAACACACTGACAATACTATGGTGCTGCCGCGAACACACTGACAATACTATGGTGCTGCCGCGAACACACTGACAATACTATGGTGCTGCCGCGAACACACTGACAATACTATGGTGCTGCCGCGAACACACTGACAATACTATGGTGCTGCCGCGAACACACTGACAATACTATGGTGCTGCCGCGAACACACTGACAATACTATGGTGCTGCCGCGAACACACTGACAATACTATGGTGCTGCCGCGAACACGCGATATCAGGGATGCACATCTTTTTCTGATAATGGCGGCAAAACCATCAATGTTATTATCCGCAAACATCCCAGACACACTACTACCTACGCCACGGCAGCCGCAGCAGTACTCACAGTGCGTTAATAAATTGAACGCGTAGGTCGCTGTATGCCCCGCTTAGTGAAATTGACCCACGGGCTGCACGTATAGGACTGACAGTAAGCTAGCAAATGCGTAGCAATTCCTGGCTTAGGCAATCAGTTTCAGTACCTTCAATAAAAAATAAATAAATATTGTATGTAACCTAACCTACCAAATTTTGTTTACCAAGTGAGTTAAAACTAAAAAAAAAAACAATCATGCTAATTACGGGCAGACTCCACTTCCTCCTCTCCAATCTCATACTGTACATCAGTGATGGGCCCCTGGTTATCCAAATATTGGAACAGCACGGCGCCCGGTATATGCGTCAACTTTACCTTAGCTTCATCTGTAATGGAAAGTCATTATTATTTATATCCTTCTCAATTTATTCTACACTAGCGACCCCACCCACGCCTGCTTCGCACGATTTTTACGCTTTGGCAAAACATGAATACCTGCTTAGTCATCATCATCATCATTTTAGCCGAAAGACGTCCACTGCTGGACATAAGCCTCCCAAAAAGGTGGGAGGGGCGGAGCGTTGCCATAATCGCCATGCTTGGCAGGCGGGTCGGCGATCGCAGTATGATGTTAAAATGCATAGAGAACGGTGCCATTCTCTAGCCCCATATTCGCCTTTTACGACACCCACGCGGAGAAATAGGATGGTACCATTCCTTATGTCCGGCACCACACGGAACATATGTTAAGCAGTGTATTTTTTTTTACACAAACTTTCCTAAATAAATTCTCTAAGTTATGGTAAAACCCGCATCAAAATTCGTTGTGAAGTTAAGAAGAACTAAGCGGACGCACACAGACAGACACCATAAGCGATTATGTTTTATAATATGTAATGATGAGTCTTCTAACATTTAAATGGATATACGCAGTGCTTGGAACCAGTACAAAAAGTTCTGTATTAGCGGTTCTAAGATTAGTAGTGGTAACTAAGATTTTCCAATGCAAAACTGAAAAAAAAAAATATTTTCGAGATGTATTGGAAAAGGGGTAAACATAAAAAAGTAGCGTACATAAGAAACTCATCCACGCAAGCTGTGTAGCACACAGTTGATTAGTAAAACCGGCCAAGTGCATGTTGGACCATGCACAATGAAGGGTTCCGAATTTATCCCAAAAACAAACTTAACATTGTAGTTGAAAAACATGCTCTCCCATACATCGATAAACGTTACGGTCAATTCTCCAACTGCAAATTTAAGTTGGTCGACTATTACTTGTTAACTTGTGAAGCCTACTGTGATAGTTTTCCTTTTAATTTCGTTATAATTATATACTATTGCCATGAATTTTTTCACATATCCAAAATTAACCACAGGGTTACGAGCCTGTCCGAAAGGGATATCGTGGCCCTGGCACACAGGCATCTGAAGGAACACGGTGGGTTTTAGTCAGTAAAAGTCTGACACTCCCTCCCGCTCCACCCAGAGCGGGAGAAGTTATTTGATAATTTCCCACCCAAAAAAAAAAAAAAAAAAAAAAGGTGGACACTTGACTCTAACATAAAATAGCACTTTAAAGGTTAACATTACGCAAACGGATCCCTTAATTAAAAAATGGTTTACACAAACCCACAATAGTTTTAAATGGCCTATCCAACGATACCCCACAACTATGGAATAGACGAGAAAAAAAATATCATCCCTATTTTACGTGCAAGGGAGGTACCTGGTTGTGTATCAGTGGCGAAAGGGCTATACAGGGTGGAATTTTGTAATGCCACCTGGAGGGAAAGTACTCTTAATACTGCAGATAGAAAATTTTACTCAAAGGAAACATTCCTTTATTTTTGAATAGAAAGCAAAGTGCATTCAAAGATTTTCGTAAATTCTCTTCTCCCACACCCGGGAATCGAACCGGCTAAAATCAGAAAAAATTATACCCTGTACTTTTATTGCATCGATCGTTAGGGTCAATTATAAGGATGAAATCTCTCTAACAAACATGATAAATTAAATGAAAGGAAAACCAGGAAATCTGAAGTTACAAATTCAATGAGTCAAGTTAAAGCTCTTTAACTAACATCCATCTTTTGTAATGCAGACTCCTTTGCGACATACTCGTAGCTGCGTGTATGAGGTAATTTAAATATGGAATGTTAGATTAAAATTTGAAAATTAGATTGTCATAGTTGTTATTCACATTTGATTGTTTTTACAACTCATTTCACATTTTGTCTCACGGTGAAAATGGCTTATCAAGAACAGTTTGATTTAATGGAAGCTTATTTTTTAAATAACAAAAACGTGAATCTAGCTCTGCGGTGGTATGGAGAGAGATATCAAGACCGACAGGCACCAACTCGGTTCGTATTGAAAAGAATGGTAGAAAATTTAAAGAATACGGGTGGTTTCAAGAAGAGACGGCAAACTATTCAGCAAAACTATTTCGATTTTGAACTAGATGTTTTAACATACTTTGAATCATTTCCAAAGGCTTCAAGTAGAGATGCTGCCGATGAATTAGGAACAACCCACACTGGCGTACTTAAAGTGCTGAAAAAGTATAAGTATAAATGCTATCGTGAAGGTCGGTTGGTGCAAAAATTGCATATTGGGGATCGTGACAGACGATTACAATTTTGTGAAAACATGCTTGGAGAAATTGACCGAAACCCTAATTTTTTGAGTAACATTGTATGGTCTGACGAAACCAACTTCAGCAATAATGGCATGTACAATCGCCGCAATAATCATTATTGGTCTCGAGTGAATCCTGTTCGTGTTCATGAAACTAACAATCAAGTAAGATTTTCTTTCAACGTTTGGTGCGGAATTTTGAGAAATAATGTAGTGTTAGTCCACGTGTACGAAGGTCATTTAAACACTGTCAAGTATATTGAAATACTGGATCTCTTAAGAAACGAGTTAAATGGTTTCCCCGACGAAGAGCGAAACCAAATAATTCTACAGCAAGATGGTGATCCAGCACATAACAGCAGAATCACTACTGCCTACATTAATAACCATTTTAATCCTGGATTGGTACAAACGGCACAATCAGATGGTCTGCGAGATCGCCAGATCTCACCCCATTAGATTTTTTTTTTTGTGGGGATATGTAAAAAATCAAATTTACATGAAATCTTATGCGAATGACAACGAGTTGAGAGTTGAAGTTCAGAATACGATTTATAATATTCATCACAACACTTTATTAAAGGTTACTAGAAATGAATTCGTTAAAAGAATAAATTTGTGTATCCAAGAGAATGGAGCCCATTTCGAGCAACTAATTAGTTAGTTTACCATTTTTTGTAAATAATTAAATTAATTTAAGATTTCCTGGTTTTCCTTTCATTTAATTTATCATGTTTGTTAGAGATATTTCATCCTTATAATTTACCCTAACGATCGATGCAATAAAAGTACAGGGTATAATTTTTTCAGATTTTAGCCGGTTCGATTCCCGGGTGTGGGAGAAGAGAATTTTCGAAAATCTTTGAATGCAGTTTGCTTTCTATTCAAAAATAAAGGAATGTTTCCTTTGAGCAAAACTTTCTATCTGCAGTATTAGGAGTACTTTCCCTCCAGGTGGCATTACAAAATTCCACCCTGTATACTCGTAACACGATTCCTACCGGCTTCCCTTCGGAGGTTTGCATCAACAACTCTACCGCTATTGAAAAATGGCACAGTCAATAATGTCTACATTGCCAAAAAATATAGGTACACTACGGGTATTTAGTTCACTATAACATTCAAACAACAAAAATGCCTATTTTTATTAGCATTGAATTGAAATAACAAACAAAAAAGTTTTGTTTGTGTAGTGATGCGTCTTTTTGGTTCTGCTACTTGACGATATATGGTGTAAAAATTCAGTAAAGGAAAGACTTATTTTTAAGTTAATTAATTAATTTTTACTTTATTGATAAGTAAGTAGTTTAAACCGGCCTCGCTTCGGCTTATGAGAGAAGCCGAAGCGAAGCCGGTATAAACTACTTTTAAACTACAAAAATTGACACCTCGCCGCTGTTGTGTATGGTTTTTTTTTTGCGACTTTTTCAGCGTGATTAATATGTATTCCCATGCCAAATTACAGCTTTCTAGTACTAAGCATCTCTGAGCTAATCCGGGGACAGACGGACGGACGGACAGACAGACAGACAAACAGACAGACAGACGGACATGGCGAAACTATAAGGGTTTCTTGTTTACTACGGAACCCTAAAAATCTAAAAAGGCCCATAACTCGCGAAAGGGAGCAGCTACTTAGTATTTTAAATTCAACCGATTTTTTATGTCCAAACAACATAGAAACTTTCTGCTGTAGCAGATTTTGGATCCATTTAAGTCAAACTTTTGCAACCTTCAAGCACACCGTGCCCAATCAGATGTTCAAATACGCAGAGGCAACCATAGTTCTTCAGTTTCGTGAGTACTTATAATTTTTTTCGGATCTCAGAATACCCCTTTATTTACAAACGCTGCTTAAAGTTAAGTAATGATTAACGACTGTTTAACCATACATTTTTGACGTTTGAACGTCTCTTAACTTTAATCATCGTTTAATAAATAAACCCCTTACCGCCAGTTGCACGTAAGTCCACAAGGGGAATTAAATTTAATGGACTTACGTGCAACTGGCGAGTGTTCTTATTTGTAACTTCTATCTAGTAAATGCGACATTCGATTACACTTTGTTCCTTTTATTTAATCTTACCAGGTTTATCTCCTGCAGTTAGTTGGCTCAAAGCTGCTCGGTCAAAAGCGTTGTCATGTCGATACGTGGTAAACATTGTCTTCTCATTAACCAAGTGCGCTGGTACGCTATCCATTTCTTTGTGGTATGCGTCCATCTTTTTCTTGTCGTACAATTTCTGGGATCAAAGTAAAAATATGTGAACCAATACTGAGTAAGTTAATGTGTTAAAAAATGTCTTAAGTTCTCATTACCAAATGTACCCCAAGTGGGTCTAAATTTAAAACTTGATGGCAAGAAACTAGATGCTATTACGGAAACTGTATTTCTAGGAATTACAGTAAGAAAAATAAGGCAGTTGACAGATATAGCCACAGCTAGGTTAGTATACTTTGCTTATTTCCACAGTATTATGTGTTATGGCGTTCTGCTGCGGGGATCAGCCGCCGACGTGGATTCAATTTTCATTTTACAAAAGAGGGCAATCCGCGCGGCCTCGTGAGTCGTGAGTCGAGCTCTGACTAACTCTGCCTTCTCTTTATATCTTAGAAACTATTTTATATCTTTTTATCTAAATATGAACTATATTTTTTATCTAAATTGTGATACCAAAATTTAGATTAACTAAAACAAGCTAGTCATTTCTTATAAACAGTATCCGCTTTTTTTAACAAGTTGCCAAAGTCTGTTACAGAACTTAGCGATGGAAAATTCAAAACCCACATCAAACGTGTCCTTATCAAAAAAGCATATTATAAGATTAAAGACTACGTTGAACACCTAAGGAAGTTTGGCATTGATTCCTTCTGCTCATGTGGCTTCCTTGGGGTTCACGACTAACTACCACTAAAGGAAAGGAACTTATGAGTGCCATGAAAGAGCTAAAGTGTGCAGCTATTTCTACCGGAAAACTAACTTATTGGCCAAGCGATCCACGCAAAGTCCCAGACCTAATAGACTTCTTTATAACTAAAAATATATCTAGTAATTATTTGAGCATCGATGAATGTTTTGACATGAATTCAGACCATTCACCAATAATTTTATCAGTATGGCATCGGATCCTACGCATAGAGAACAATCCTACCCTTGTAAATACTCATACAGACTGGGAAAGTTTTAGAATAGACTTAGATAATACAATAGAATTAAGAGCTCCATTAAAAACTCCGGAACCGCTGGATTTGGAACTAAGTAAATTTACGACTAGTATACAGCAAGCTGCCTGGAAAAACACTCCGGAAAAAACACACCGGGTCAAGGCAACCGCCTACCCTGCAGGAATTAAGTGTCTTATAACCGAAAAGCGGAAACAAAGAAATAGATGGCATCAGACCAGATGTCCAGAAGATAAAAAACTGCTGAACAACCTTACTAAGCGTCTTACAAAATAAATTCAGCACTACAACGACATCTCAACAACCGGCTACCTTAGCCAATTAACGAGTCATACTAAAACAGGCTACTCGCTATGAAAGGCTACCAAGCACATGAAACGACCGATCATACAAATTCCTCCTATTAAGGAAGAAAATGGAAAATGGGCAGTGACGGACGAGCAAAAAGCCTTAAGGTTCGCTGAGCATTTAGAACAAATATTCCAACCAAATGAAGCCCAGACTCACAATACGAAAATAATTCAGGGTGTACAAATTAGTTTAGACATAGGGTTGGTTACCCCAAAAGAAGTATCCAGAGAAATGAAGTGTAATTTTAATCGGAGAAAATCCCCTGGTTACGACCTAATTACAGGGGAAGTTTTACAAAATCTACCACGCAAAGCCATAGTCAAGCTTACCACGCTCATTAATGCTGCATTTCGGTTAAAATACGTTCCTGACATGTGGAAAGTAGCTGAAGTCATTATGATAGCCAAGCCTGGGAAAACACCTCATGATACAACATCTCACAGACCAATCTCACTGTTGCCTGTGATGTCAAAACTACTTGAGAAATTATTTCTAAAGAGATTGAAGCCTCTTATTGAAACGGAAAATCTAATCCCCGATTACCAGTTCTGATTTAGAGAACAACACTCTACGCTCGACCAAGTACACAGAATTACTAATATTATTGAAAGAACACTAGAGGAGAAGAAGGTGTGCTCCACGGTTTTCCTTGATGTTGCACAGGCTTTCGATAAAGTATGGCATGATGGCCTCATTTATAAACTAAAAACAATGCTGCCTCAACAATTTTCAGACATCTTTGAGTCCTATATATCAAACAGATTGTTTAGGATTAGACAAAGGAACGCTTATTCAGACCTTAGGCAGATAAAAGCTGGAGTACCACAAGGGAGTGTACTTGGTCCTGTCCTGTAGCTACTATACACCTGCGGTATTCCTGAGCTAGAAAATAATTTCATTGCAACCTTTGCTGACGACCCAGTTATCATGGCTGTTGGAAATAGTCACGACGAAGCCGTAGAAAAGGTTCAAGAGTCCATAAACCGTGTCTATGAGTGGACTGCAAAATGGCGTATCAAACTCAATGAAAGCAAGTCTATCCACATTGACTTCACCAATAAAAAGCCACAATACTTTCCGGTATTCATGAATAATCAACCAATACCATACGCGAATACTGCTAAATATCTTGGCATGACTCTGGATGCAAAACTGCGCTGGAAAGAGCATGTCAAAAAGAAAAGAGCCGAACTAGATATTAGATACAAAAAAATGTATTGGCTACTTGGTAGACAGTCGCCATTGTCAATATCTAACAAATTGTTGTTATACAAACAAGTTTTAAAGCCTGTATGGACCTACGGTATTCAGCTGTATATACGGGGTTGCACTAGCCAAAGCAATCGTCAAATTATACAACGATTCCAAAACAAAGTACTCAGGGATATAGTCAACGCGCCCTGGTACATTAGAAACAGCGACCTCCACCGGGACCTCAAGATGGATGTCGTAAACAAAGTAAAAAAAAAATATGCAGAAGCTCACGAACACAGACTTCATCATCACGTGAATGTCGAGGCGATCCAGCTCCTTGACATCACTGAATTAGTGCGAAGACTAAAAAGGGTAAAACCTTTTGAGTTAGTTTAGTGCAGTGTGAGTGGACTTAAACTGTAGTGCAAGTGCTGACTAAAGAACACGAGAACTAAGTGTCTTCCCCTTAACATAAAGTGAATAAGAAAGACGTTATTGGACGATTTCTTAATTTTATATTTACTTAGCAGTTTAGGTTATATTTAAATTACTTGTTAGCGAATAGGCTAGATCGTAATGTGAATAAAGTATCACCAGCAGTAATACTTTATAAAAAAATAAAAAAAAATGTGGCTTCCTGGTACCTCATGTACGGCAAAAATATATAAATGTCTATTAACTGCTGTTAGCGAATAGGCTAGATCGTAATGTGAATAAAGTATCACCAGCAGTAATACTTTATAAAAAAATAAAAAAAAATGTGGCTTCCTGGTACCTCATGTACGGCAAAAATATATAAATGTCTATTAACTGCTCCCAAAATACGATATTTAATTTTATTTTATTTTATAAATACTTCCTTGACGTAATCTTTTTCTTATTTGACATTATATCCCTACAATTATAATTTAAACAAGGTTCTAACTTTTATTATTTTAATAATATTTTATATCGTTTTTTTATGTTTTATTAATGTGAGAACGCTTATAGTCTGTACATTTGTAGACCATTTTCTATTTTGTTAAGTACCTGGTACTTTTGATGGGCCTACACTGTCCGCTCATACCTATTAACGCTGTGGTTTGAAAACATTGTAAAACCCAATTATTTTTAAAAGAGTAACCGTGGAGTTTCTTGCCGGTTCTTCTCCATAGGAAACGACCAATTGAAACCGTGCACCTAGCTTCTGACGTTTCATAAGTGCCCATGTAGGCTTACGTGAAATAAAATATTTTGTTTTTTTTTTGTTAAAAGAACTCCGTACATTTATTGTTCACAAAAATATAATATATTTAATCCCAATAAAAGATAAGTGCTAGGTATGACAATCTGCGCAGATGACCTAGTCCTGCTAGAGGAAAACCCAGAACACTTAAAGAAAATGATGCAAGAACTAAGCGAAGAAAGTGAAAGGGTAGGACTACTAATGAACTCAGACAAAACAAAACTGATGACAAACTCAGTTGCTTTGGAAATTAAAATCAACAACAAAGTACTGGAATATGTCGAAGAGTATGTTATGGTGAAAGCAACCGATCTGGGTATTGGATTGAAACGGAAGGTCTTCAACACATGAATATTACCTTGCATAACATATGGTAGTGAAACTTGGTATCTTACAAAGCACCACAGAGAATGCTGGCACATTGCCAAAGGTCAATGGAAAGAAGTATGACTGGTATTAAAAAACAAGACAGCATACGAAATACCCTGATTACAGAAAAGACAAAAGTTATTGATGTTCTTACCAAAATAGACCAACAAAAGTGGAGATGGACAGGCCACCTGTGCCTCTTAGGCATTCAAGACAAGTGGAGAAACAAAACAAAGTCATAACAGAATGGTACCCCAGAGATGCCAAAGGAACAGGGGAAGACAATATAAAAGATAGGAAGTCGATTGAAGCTCACAGCCAGGCCAAATTGGAGAAGAGTTGCGAGAGATAGGACGCAGTGGAAGTCGTTAGAGGAGGCCTTTGCCAAAAGGCACTCTGAACTACGACACATTCTGTAAACTACTGAAATAGCACAACGCAAAGATGTTCAGAATAAAAAGGGCTTAAGTATGACGATGTAGATGGATATATGAAAAGAAACAGTATAACGTTATGGTTAGGAAGTGAACACAGATATGACCATTAGATATCGGGAATAATCGAGATGTAAGGAAGAAAAAGACGTATTGCCTTCTACCTCCAAGAGTTACTAACCATGGGGTCGACAGCTGGCTCTCCCCTGTCAATCCTGGCCTGTCGTTCCTCCTGTTCTCGGTCCAGCTCAGCGAAGATCTCCAGATCATCAGCACTTGGCTCCAGATCCTGGTCTTCATCATCAAACTCCTCGTTATTCATGCGGTGCATGTAGTTTATGAAAGTTACGCCTTCGCCTTCCACTTGTGCTGGAAAAACAATATTATTTAAGTAAGTGTCCTACTGCAAGACAACATGCTTCTTTGGTATGAAGTAATCTGTATTTACAATGCTCCTAAATGTCACTCCAGATTTCATCATGACGTTTTTCGTTGCTGTCGGTCAATAGACAATTTGCGTGCTCATCATCATCTATGTGACACAAAGTTGTATAACGTTTCACAAGGTTAAAAAAACCCGACTGCGTAAAAAGTCAACTTAAAAAAAGATGGAAACAAGATTTACAAATTAATACTTTATACAATCTCATGCAGTCGGAGGCCATAGGTCGTTATTTCTAAGAATATGCCTCCGACTGCATGAGACTGTATAAAGTACTAATTTGTAAATCTTGTTTCCATCTTTTTTACCCGACTGCGGTGAAGCCAAAAAAGGAGGGTTATACGTTTGACCTGTATATGTATGTCCATCCCTGTTTCCTTGTAACTAATAAACGGCTGAACCGATTTTGATGAATGATATGTCGTTAGATTCGTCTTTATTGCGCGAGTGTCATAGGGTATGTTTAAATGATTAAAAATCAAAATGGCTGATTTTTTGCGCCAAAAGGTGTGTTTTCAAAAAAAAAAATATCTCCCAAGCCTTTCAAGTCGGGTATCAAAATGAAGGGTTTTAAAAGGTGATTACAAAAATATACACAAGTTATATGTTTAAATGTAATTTAATTGAGAAATTATAAAAAACTATCCCGAACTTTTGGAGCGAGTGAGTAAGAGGCTGTTATCACCTGATTATAAGTGAGTAAATAACCTAATTCTTATAAACCTAACTAAAAAGAGTAAAATAAAAAAAAAAAAATTAAAAAATCTAAAACCCGACTTTGTAAAAAGTGAATGCCGCGAAAGAAGTAGGTACCGAATGGTAATACATTTAGGCTATGCTGTAAATATAATCGTGGATGCCATGGCAGCATTACTTTAAATGAAAAAAACCAAGTCAACAGTTACAATTCGCATAATGAGTGTTTGCCAAACAATGAACAGAATAAAGTTTTGAAGGAACTTGATAAACTGAAACACATCTAATTTTGAGTTGATTCAAAAACAATACAGTGAAGTGCTTATTCTACAAATCCTCCCTGAAAATCCCCCTAGGGGTGAAAACTGGAGTTGAAATAGTAGATTATTAACCAAGGGGATAAAGCAGTGTCTTCTGTCGCGGATGACGATTTAAATCGCGAGCGTAACGAAGGACTCGAGGTTTACTCCCGAGCGGGAAGGTGTTAAAAACTTAAATCACGAGCGAAGCGAGGGATTTAAGACGAGTCCTGAGTGTAGCGAGGGATTTAAGTTCACCCAAGACTAAGACAGCTTTATCACCGAGGAAAATACTCTAGTTTTCGTATTTTTTCGTATTTTTGCCGATGGCTTGTCGAGTACATTTCCCATTCCGATAGTTTATAAAAAATCTATTGTTTTCCATGTTGGTGGGACGTAATGCTTGGTATTTATGAATGATTTTAATATATTGTCCTTGTACAATGAATGACCGATTTTTCTTTGTCTTTAGTTTCCTTTACATTAATCAGCAGTAACTCATTGGAATGATTTTCAACGTCCTCCACCTTTAAGTTTACAAGTTCACATCCGCGGCAAGCACCATTGAGTCCAAAAATTAAGGCCACCTATAACAAAGATAAAAAAACAGGTAAATATACAGGTGTCCCGTAAATAATGGATCAAACGTAACGGGTAGGTAGCTTACCTCATTTCCAACAACTAATTTGAACAGTAAAAAAAAACCGATAAGGTAACCAAGAATTTTTTTTTTCGATTTTTACTATTTTCTGTACCAGCATTCAGTGTTTTAATGCTGTTGCTGCAAATGGATAAATATTTAGGTGTGATTTTTGTCAAACATTTCTGAATAGTTTACTAATGTTATAAGATACCATTTTTTTAAATAACATTTTATTTGCCTTAGAAAAAAAATCTTGAATTGAAAAGTTTTGTTTTTACGATGAAAAGACCGGAATTGGAAAAATTCTCCTGTAAAAAAAATGTATGACACCAAAGTGTACCATTATTTTAAAAACTTGTAAAATTACTAAGGTTTGCAAATTGGTATAAAACTTACGCCTAGTCTTTGTCGTTACAAAGATATTGCTATGAATGTGATGAAGAAGACAGAACAGAAATTAAAATGGTACAATCTAACTTTTCTTTCTCGTAATGGCTTATGCTTGTAATCTAAGCATGTGGTTAAGCGTGTAGCGTAATTCCGAGCCGATGACGTCATCTGTTCGGAATTTGGGACCGCTACCTGCGGAGTTGCACCTCACTCAGTGTGAAAGGGATAGATAGCGCCGCTTTTGTATTTTTGGTAAATCGGTGTCTTTGTGCAGGTATTTTTTTTCCTTCACCCTTCACTCATACAGGGCTTCATTGTTGCATGATTTTATTTGTTTAGTTGACACGAATCTCTCTTCGAGTTGATACGTACAACAGACTACTTTCGCTCCCGCTGTGCCTTTGTGTTCCTTAAAATTAAACTTGTGCTGTGTATTTGGACTTTGCTTTGCCTAACGATTTGGAACTGTTTGTGTTTTGGACGAATGACTTGGCAATCCTACGGACTTCGAAAACAATCGTTTGTGTGAGGTTGTACGTGTGTGCAGTAGTACGATGCCTCGTTACGAGTACACGCCACGGGAGTATGCCGAAATGCATTTTATCTACGGAGAAGCAAGAGGTAATGCCAAATGGTAAATATGATACCATTTGCAGCAATAGCATTAAAAACACTGAATGCTGGTACAGAAAATATTAAAAATCGAAAAAAAAAAATATCTTGGTTACCTTATCGGTTTTTTTTTACTGTTCAAATTAGTTGTTGGAAATGAGGTAAGCTACCTACCCGTTACGTTTGATCCATTATTTACGGGACACCCTGTATAGAATACCATTTACCATTACTAAGATACGAAATATTCATAGTTAAATCATGTATACTTACTTTTGTGGCCAGAAAAATTTCGTCAGGAGCTTCATTAAGAAATTTTTCCACATTTTGAGTCGTAAAAATTTTAAACTTCTTTGCGCAATGCCCTTCTGATTTTCTTTTTAAAAAAGCCAGTAATTTCGTGAATCTATTTATTTCAATGCTGTGTTCGATGCTTATTGTAGCTTTCAGTTTTGAGTATATGCACCAAAGTGTATTCGGATTCTTTGTCTTGGATAAATAATCAAAATAGACAAGAAGTACTGATTCTGAAATTGATAGGCCTTTCGCACTTCTCCACGTTGAAAATTCTTCATAAGTTTTTAAATAATTTTCCTTGGATTTTGTTGGAAGCAAATTATTTATAATTGCGGCAGCATTTGCACTGATGGAATCCGACAATTCACTGTCACTGTCGCTTTGATTTAACATCGTACCGTATTTTTAGAACATTAACTTATTTATAAAAATAAATTAAAATAAACTTAACGTTTATGTATTTGAAGAAAACAAAAACGCGGCAAATTCCTAGACTAATATTTTTTTGTCGGAAAAGCAAAGGCATCAAGCTCATACGGCCTCGTCGGTTTTCGTAATTTTATGAATCATAACTGCATAATAAATGCGTATTCCTTTTTCAAAAAGATGTATAATGCTTTATATACAAACTCAATGGTGTAAACACAGATGTAGTTCAATATAAATTTCGGTAAGTATTCCAAATTTAAATCACATTCTCCCCCTAGAGGATGAATGAAATTCAGTACAATTTTCTTTCCCTGTTTTTAACAGATTAAAAATGACTATTGTTATGTTCGCTTTTTGTGGCATAAAGTGTCACTTTTTTGACCAAGTGGTACGAAAAAATACTTATTCCACAGATCCCCCCTGAATGTGCCCCCTGAGGGGGATAACTGGAATCTTTAAAAAAAAGTCTGGAATTCCCCCCTGATAATCCCCCTTAGGGGGGGGGGGGGGGGGGGTTGAAAGTGAACGAAGAATTGCGGCGTTTTGAAGGTCCATTTTCACCATTAAAATGGTTTCAAATGCAGTTGCTGCGTTATCTAATGCTTTCCTAACTCAAAACGAACATGTGAACGCGGCATTACAGAAGCTAATTGATTGGTCTGCTAATTCGAACGTCCAATTATCTTCAACTAACCTCTATGACAAACTGAAAGAGTTGTTTGGTGCTGAGTCATCTTATAAAATGGTATCTCATGATATTCTCCAAATTATTTGCGGTAAACGAGCTGAGGTCATAGAGACGCGGCGCCGATCGTCATTGAAATTTTTTAAAAGTAAATACATACGCGACGACATAGAAAAAATTCCATCCTCAATCGAATATATATTCAATCCTCAAAATTTATCGCACTACCTACAAAAAATTGGGGGTATAGAAAAATTAGAAAGACAGACTAATAGTGCGGGAACTAGTCGTCCGATACCTTTAGAGCCTTCAAAGTCTTTTCAAGATGATACTTTTCGTTCGCGACAAAACAAACCGAAGCGAGGTGACAAAAAAGACAACAAACGAAATTACGATTTTTCTTCAAAAAAGAAGGGGGGGCGAAAAGATAAGAACGGCAGGCCAGCAGGACATAAGCATAAATGACTATTTTATACCGAGATTTTGGGGCGGCTGTCTGAAGCATTATATAGAAATATGGAATCGTTTCAACCCTCCAAAAACTATTCTAAAAATGATATAGGGAGCTCGTATCCCCTTCAATCGGGCACCGCCCTTAATTCTACCTACTTGGGACAACCTGTCAAAATTTCAAACCCCTGTTTCGGAAAAAAATGTCACTAGAAATTCGCAAGACGATTCAAGAACGAGTGTTAGAGCCTGCTCCCTCGACCCCATCGTTCATTTGCCCCCTTTTCATGATCACAAAGAGCAATGGCAAAACTCGAGTGATATCCAATTTGAAAGCACTAAATTTATACTTGGAGCCAAAGCATTTCCATCTTTTCCACCATCAACGAATACCTTCGTTTCTGCAACAAGGCGACTGGATGGTCAAGTTGGACCTCAGCCAGGCCTATTATCACCTGCCGTATTGGCAGAGACACAGAACACAGGCGCTTTTTGCGCATCAGCTACGGTGGTCAACTTCTGCAGATGACATGTCTACCATTCGGCCTGGCTGCTGCTCCCAGAATGTTTGCTACTATAATAAACTGGACTGCAGAATACCTTCGCACAAAAGGTCTGCGTCTCGTCGTGTATCTAGACGACTATATATTAGTCCACCAGAACAAGGAAGTACTCAGCACTCATCTAAACATAGCTGTACGTTTTTTCGTTAGTCTGGGCTGGTGTGTAAATCACGAGAAATCGAGCACCAGGCCAACGAGGTCGATTGAATATCTCGGCATCGATTGGGACACCCAAACAAATCGCAAGTCCCTACCACTAGAGAAGGTAAGAAAAATTCGGCAGATCCTCTCGACCAGACTCGCAGCGGGCAGTTGGATCCTCAAGCAGGCGCAACGCCTCCTAGGGTTTCTCAACTTTGCGTCCTTCATCATCCACCGGGGAAGGATGCATTGCCGTGCGCTGCAATGTCACACCAAAGTACTGCGTCAAAATCCTCTCGAAGCAGTACAGCTGACACAAGACGTTCGCCAAGAACTCGAGTGGTGGATGGAAAATGTAGGTCAAAAGACAGCAATTCACACAGATGTGCTACCCACAAACTTTGTCATCATGGACGCTTCCGACATTCTGTGGGGTGTCCTGGTCAACAACAACAAGGTACAAGGTGCATGGCAACCCGACCAGAAAAAATGGCGTTGCAATCTCAAAGAGATGTATGCTGTGATTGCTGTGTTGTCGAAGGAATCCAGAGCCCTCCGGGACTCCAGGATAATTCTACAGACCGACAACAAGACAGTGGTTTCGTACATTCAGAAGGAAGGCGGCACGAAATCACACCGATTGATGGAATTAACGCGGAAATTGTTGACTCTGATAGACGACCTAAATGTTGTACTGATCCCTCACCACCTACCAGGGGTGTACAACACCGAAGCCGACCACTTGTCGTGAAATCGCGCCGGCAGCGAGTGGCACCTGCAGGTGGCAGCATCCTCGAAGATATTTCAGACTTGGGGAAAACCGGACATAGACTTGTTCGCGTCACAAACCGCACACGTCGTGATAAATTACGTTTCTCTAGATTCCTCAGACTCCAACGCCTGTTATCACGACGCGTTCAGCAGATACTGGCGATACGCCCTCGCATGGGTGTTCCCACCGCCGCCGGCATTGCTTCCACGAGTTCTTCACCACCTCAACTCGGCATCAGGTCGGTACATAATAGTAGCACCCAAGTGGAAGAAACCCTTTTGGCGGCCAGACCTGAAGAATCGATCCTTGGCACGGCCGCTGAAGATCAGAGACCTGAAGAAGTCCTTGGTGGACATGGTGACCGGCCTACCACCAGCTCATTTCCAATATCTGCAGCTGGAAGCCTGGCTCATTTCGGCTGGGACACCATGACAAGCGATTGGTCTCCACAAGAGAAAGATCTTATTTTATCTAGCTGGCGACCTTCAACTCTTAAAACTTACACACCTATTTGGGGCAAGTGGCCTTTGTGGTGTAGTCAAAATAATGTAAATTTCCGTACACCAAATCCGACAAACGTTGCGAAATATCTAGCATATCTATATCTTAATCAAAAGTTAGCTTACAGAACTATTCTTGTGCACAAGTCCGTTATCGCATTTATCTGTGAAACTGCTTGAAATATTAGAATTTCTTCTAGTCACATAGTTAAGCACATTTTGAAAGCAATTTCAATTGCAAAGCCGTTGCCACCTAAGGTGCCCACATGGGATGCCAGAGAATTAATTACTTATTTAAAAGATAAAACTCCTTGCATCAAGGTGTCTAAGCGAACGGCGACTATTTTATTATTATGTTCGGGACGTCGTGTATCGACCTATCCCTTTGGCATATCGACTGTGATCATTTTGTAGATAATGGGGATTCCATAACTTTACACCCAGTGTTCGGGTCAAAAACAGATAGTGCTACTTTCCAGCAATCCAGTTGGATTTTGTTGGCATCACAAGATCAAAATACAAATCCATTATATTGGCTCCGCACGTTAAAAAAGGAGAGGTCAAAATTGGTATAATACTCGTATTCCGACGATTTTTAAACGCTAGTGTGATGTACCTTATTAGAAAGCTTATTAGTTATGCTACTCGATTATAGTTAAATCAAATTTTTTCAGGCGCCCATTTTTGTGAAAAAGTGAAAAATGTTTCAATACAAACAAAACGCACATAGTCTTTATTTATTAATTTCTATGCAATATAATTATTTTATGTGGCTAATGTTTCCGTTTCTATTAAAAACTTTGAGATTTTATTATAATTTTAGCTGCAGCTCCATGAAATTAAGACAAAAAATATTGATTATCATGACAATGCAATAACAAAACGTATCGAAAAAAGTCAAAGCTGTAAACTCGGACTAAACATCCGCTGTAAATGTCAAGCCGAGTCCTGCTGACTGACGTTGCCATTGTCACGTCATTTGCCACAGGGCTGCCATCCCAAAAATATAAATAATGCTTGTAGAACATTTTATTTTTCAACACTTGTTTTAAAAAAAACGGGTGGCTGTTAAAAAAAATGCCCAAAGACATCAAAATAATTACCCTCTTTCAGCCTATATAGGTCAAAACGCTGTTTAAATTTTCAATTATTTTAGTACCAAGCTCCATACATTTCGTGAACGTCTCCTTTATCAAAGGACAGACGGGGTTCTTTAAAAAATTTGTTCATAACTACTAGAGATCCCGTTAGAGCAGCCACACCAACTATAATCACATTATATCGGAGTCCGCTCGTAGCTACGGGTGCGAGCGCGCGTTGCGTGCGCGGTGAAAGGATTTTTAACCAAGCGGTCATTGACCTTTACGAGGCGACAATGTCAAACGCGATAAAATGTAATAATTGCAATATTGTGATAAACGAGGTGCTTGCGTTTATTCAAAATAAGGCAGGAATTATGGATGAAGAGAGTATGACACGGTTATGTGTCACCGCTTTTTCTGAAGAAGAGATAACACTGGCAAAAAAGCTGTTGTTTGAGTCGGTGGAGACGTCTCGTCGAAAAATAACACGTAGAAAAGAAGGGAAGAGTCAGCGTGACATTGAGGACATCATCACAATAATAAAGGAGGTTGATCCGGAGCTGCCGCCGATATTTGTAGCAAGACAACTTCATAAACTCCCACCAGTGACGTTTGATCACTTGGACGCCACTAGAATACTGAGGGATATTATAAAACTGCAAGATGATGTGGCGGTAATCAAGGAAAAATATGTTACAAAGGAGGATATCAATGACATGAAAGCGGCAAGTGAGCCCTGTTATAGAAGTATGAATGTCAATCGGAAAAGAGGTGCAGGCCTATTAGATAATAATTTTGAATATGAGAGTGGTCCAGTAGGCTTGATTACGCATTATGCGACAAAAGGGTTATCGACCGCAACGATAAGCAGGTGCGAGAGTGGTATGAAGCAGGTGTATGACGTTGACGATTCAATTGTAAACAGCGGTGTCATGGGCGGCATCGCCACATTGGTGGCGGACAATACGCTCGCTGTGGAAAAAACCAGATGCGAGGAGTGGAGCAGCGTCGAGCGCGTGGAGGCCGCTACTGCGGTTTCGGCGGAGCAGTACAGCGGCGAGACAAGGACAGCGACGCTAACGACGCGCGCGACGTCAGAGAATGCGTGCAATAGGACTAGGAGGCCCACCGTGGTTTCGAGCACGGACACACCTGGGCGTGTAACAACGCAGAGGTCATCGACACCAACAAGACAAGATTGTAGACTTATGTCAGATGTTTTGCGGGAAGGTTTGCAACACGGTGACTGGAAAAAGAAATCACCTAACGAAGGATGGGATAAAGTACAGCGGAAAAGGTTGCAAAACCGTTTCATTGGGATGAAGGGTAAGGCGGAGGTAGGACCTCAGTCAACGTTTAGAGCAGCGGATGTAAATGTGCCTTTTTATATCTATAATGTGAACAGGGATACAAGCATGGATATTAAGGGGAAGACCATCTCCGTATGGTCTTCCCCTTAATATCCCAAGCGACGTGTGGCTCTTTTGTGGAGGAAATCGTTGTTTACATACGTAACTAGTTTACCGTGTGCTAGCGATCGTATTGTGGCTATTAAAGCGACGACGGGCGACGGCCGTGACATGTTATTGTTTAGTGTTTACATGCCGACTAACTCTGTAGATAATTTAAGTGAGTTTTGTGAATGTCTTAGTGAAATAGCTGCTATCGTTGAGAGTGAGAATGTTGAGTTTGTTTATATACTATGGGATTTTAATGCGCACCCTGGTGAATTGTTTAGCCAGGAAATGTTATCTTTTTGTGATGAGCAGAGTTGGTGTTGTGCTGACTATGAGAACCTAGGTATAGACTCGGACACTTTTACTTTTGTGAGTGATGCCTGTGGCAGTAGACGTTGGCTTGACCATTGCCTGGTTTCTGAAGCAGCGTGGAAATCAGAGGAGAAGGTGGAAGTGTACCATAACGCCTACTAGTCAGACCACTTCCCACTCTGCATTCAGGTCAACCTGGGGATGGTGCGGCGAACGGATGCCTCAGCAAATCTTGAGGGCAAGGTTGTAGATAAAGTGAGGTGGGGAGAAAGATGTACTGACCAAATGAATTGCTATTACCAACTATGTATGCAAAAGCTTAGACTGGTCGATTTCCCAGCAGAGTTAAGCAACTGCTGCGATAACTTATGCTTGAATAAAGAGCATACTGTAATAATTGATAATCTGTATAAGAATATTGTTACGTCACTGCGAGAGGCGGCTGAGGGCAGTGCTGGTTTTGTGAGAAAAAGTAGTAATAAACGTACTGTGATAAGGTGGAATAGACACGTTAGGGACGCTCATGGGTACGCTAGGGTGGCTTATAAAAACTGGGTTTGGCATGGGAAACCTCAATTTGGTCAGTTGTTAATAGATATGCGAGAAACGAGAAAAGTCTTTAAACAAAAACTAAAATATTGCCAGGACAACGAAGAACAAATTATGTTGGACATTATAGCTTCAGAACATAAGAAAAACAGTTCAAAAAATTTTGGAAGTCAACTCAGAAGTTAAACACCAGACCTGCTGCACCTTTGAGCGTTAATGGCGTGTCTGAACCAGTGGAGATAGCGGACATGTTTAAAATGTATTTCTCTATGACACCACGGTTGCAAGTCAATGAGCACGAGGGGTGCGGTGGGGAGAGACTTGGGTCGTCTAGCCCGATTTACATCTCGTCAAAGGAGATAGGGAAGGTTATAAAAACCATGACTAGGGGTAAGTCTCCTGGTCATGATAACCTTAGTATAGAAACTTCCAACATCCGCATACAACGTCCGCATCTTCCTAGGGTCTTATCTATGTTGTATAACTTTTGTATTAGGCACTCATACCTGCCTGCTGAGTTGATGGAGGACGATTGTTGTACCTATAGTGAAAAATAAGACAGCCGACGTCTCGGACAAGGAGAACTATCGACCAATCTCATTAGCTACTATAACTGCAAAAGTGCTTGACAGTGTGCTCGAGCGTAGTATGGCTGGACAGCTCAATTTACACGACGCACAGTTCGGTTTTAGAGCTGGGCTGTCTACAGAAACAGCTATTTTGGCGCTCAACCACATGGTCAGTTTCTACACCAGCAGGAATACACCTGTGCACGCTATATTTTTAGACCTTTCGAAGGCATTTGACCTGGTTAATTATAACGTCCTATGGACTAAGTTGCGTGACCGGGAACAACCTGAGGAGATAGTTGAGCTTCTCAGGTACTGGTATAATCACCAGATTAGCCAGGTCAGATGGTCGGGTGCTTTGTCGGAGACGTATGGTCTGGGATGTGGTGTAAGGCAGGGTGGTCTGACCTCCCCAGCGCTGTTCAGCTTGTATGTCGATCAGTTGATCGGGGAACTCAGCAGCACAGGGGTTGGATGCTCGGTAGATGGTAAAATTATAAATAGCGTATCTTACGCGGACGACATGGTGCTGCTGAGTCCCTCGATTGAGGCACTCAGGCGATTGCTTGAGATTTGTGAGAGATACGCCTTGACTCACGGCCTCCTGTACAACGTGAAGATGAGTGTGTTCATGGTGTTTGGGGTTACTGCAAAGGGTCACAGGGCAGTACCGCCGGTGTACCTATATGGTGTTGCTCTAAACAGAGTGCCTTGTTTTAGATACCTTGGACACATAGTAGCCGAGGATCTTAATGATGACCAGGACATAGAACGGGAACGACGAGCGTTGTCGGTCCAATGCAATATGTTGGCCCGTAGGTTTGCAAGTGTACGAGACCGGTCAAGATCACCCTTTTCAAGGCTTATTGTCAGTCATTTTACACATGCAGCCTGTGGGTCAAGCATACGCAGAGGGCCTACAACGCTCTTCGTGTCCAGTACAACAACGCCTTCAGGGTGTCGGTGGGGCTACCGCGATTCTGTAGCGCGTCAGCCATGTTTGCTGGATCTAGTACAGATAGCTTTTCAGCAATCGACATTATGACAATATGACATTATGACATGGCATCATTGTTACGCAGGATTCGTGCCAATGGCATCCTGAAGGTGATTGGGGATAGGCTGGACGGCGTTTTCCTGAAGTATTGGACCCGTATCCATATCTACGGGTCTGATACTGCAGGAAAATACATGAATTAAATATAATTGTAGGTTTAATTTTAATTTTGTTTTTAATTAAATGTAAGTACTAACATAGTTATGTAAGTTGTATCACTAACAAAGATCTATGGAGCAAGGTTCCGAAATAAACGTTTATATTATTATTATAATCGGTGGTTGGGTAAAACGTAATCTCTCTGATGCTGGAATACAAGCCTCTCCAGGTAGTTTTAGATCGGCTGTCTCATCATTAAATTGGCTAGAAAATTATCCTATAAAAGACATATTATCTAAGGCAAACTGGAGGCATGAATCAACTTTCAGAAAATTTTACCGTAAAGAAATCAGACCTAATAACGAAATGTCCTCGGCGCATTTGTTATCAAGATTATTTCAAGTCACCAATTGATTCTAAGTTAACAGATGAGTCAAATCAAATTGATTCAGGTTATAATTACTCATGAAGCTATTACACGATTGCTTATAACTTACTTACGTTTTGCTCTATAATTATACTGCCAGTGCTTAAAAGTCTGGATTTTTGTTCATTCAAAAAAAAAAAAAACTGTTTATGAAGGTACCTAAGGTATAAAATGGTGATTAAATATAATATTGGTTCATAATTCATATTGTTGCTTTTCATTCATACAATCCACCAGGAGATAACAAACATATCTCTCATAATGGACTTCGGACGTCAAACGGAACACAAAATATCAAAATTTTACCTTCAAATAAAATTTGTATTATGTTTCCTAAGACGTCCGAAGTCCAGGTAAGGTCTTCCTGGTGCATACCTACCTACCTTTGCATCATTATGAGCCCAACAATGACATAACACTTCATCATGGCGGCTTGTATGCGGTTTTGAAAATAGTTCACAGATATGGCGTTGGGGGCGCTAGTGGCGCGATTACGAGGCGGAAAGTAACGACATCTAGCGGCTGATCATGTAAGGAAGCGTGCACTCTCTCATAATGGACTTCGGACGTCTTAGGAAACATAATACAAATTTTATTTGAAGGTAAAAATTTTATATTATCAAGAATTCTAACTATAATATTATAAAGGCGAAATTGCGTTTGTTTGTTTATTTGATTTAATATCTCTTCACGCTGCCGCAACATCGGCTCAATTGATTGTAATGAAACTAGGTTTGGAGAAATTTTAAAGTACTTACATAGGTACTTCAAAATTCCCTTGGGAATAGTCCCTAGGGAACGCAATATAACCGCCAATATATGTTACAACAATGGCTAAATGATGAGAACTTTATCAAAATCTGGTGCGTCTTTGGCGAACGTCACAGGACTACCAATCTCTTAGAAGCGTGGCATAAAAAAAAAATGGAATTGTATCGAAAAAAAAGCCCAATCTATCACAGCTTTTGAATGTTCTGTTTGAAGATGCATCAGTTAATGAAGTTCATGCTAACAAAGTGTCGAAAAATGTTCAAGTGAAGAATAGAACGAAAGGAAGTATCGAGACGAATGACTTTATTCACGAGACACAAATGGAATTACTTACCGGGAGCATAACAATTGGGCATTTCCTAGAAAAGTTAAAATGATTTGCATTTTAACAGGACGATAATACTCGTTGATTTAGGTGATTTATTGTGTATTTATTTTCTAGATAATTTTATTTGTTACTATTTTTGATTGTTATTAGCATTACTTACATTTTTTCAGTTTTTTTTTTTGTGTACGTTTGTGATTGTTTTACTCTCGGTGCATTACCCCTATGCTTTATTTTTTACTTTGAATTGTTAGTATTTTTGATTGTAATTATCATTACTTACATAGTTTTTTTTATTGTTGTACGTTTGTGATTATTTTACTCTGGTGCATTAATATTACCATATGATTTATTTTCACTTTGAATTGTTAGTATTTTTGATTGTTATTAGCATTAAGTACTTACATAGTTGTTTTCGTTGTTGTACGTTTGTGATTGTTTTACTCTCGGTGCATTACCCCTATGCTTTATTTTTTACTTTGAATTGTTAGTATTTTTGATTGTAATTATCATTACATAGTTTTTTTTATTGTTGTACGTTTGTGATTATTTTACTCTGGTGCATTAATATTACCATATGATTTATTTTCACTTTGAATTGTTAGTATTTTTGATTGTTATTAGCATTAAGTACTTACATAGTTGTTTTCATTGTTGTACGTTTGTGATTGTTTTACTCTCGGTGCATTACCCCTATGCTTTATTTTTTACTTTGAATTGTTAGTATTTTTGATTGTAATTATCATTACTTACATAGTTTTTTTTTATTGTTGTACGTTTGTGATTATTTTACTGTGGTGCATTAATATTACCGTATGATTTATTTTCACTTTGAATTGTTAGTATTTTTGATTGTTATTAGCATTAAGTACTTACATAGTTGTTTGTCATTGTTGTACGTTTGTGATTGTTTTACTCTCGGTGCATTACCTAACCTTATGATTTATTTTTACTTTGAATTGTTAGTATTTTTGATTGCTTCAACTTTTGTCATTACTTACATTGTTTTTTTTTTAATGTTTTACGTATACGTTGTAATGTTTTTCTTTAAGTATTCGTAAACTGTCTAATTGTTTAATATTATATTTTCTCTTTATCTTTGTACTTCATTTTTACTTTCTGCAAATTGTCGAAAAACTTGATAATTGTTTTATATTTAAGTAAGTGATATTCTTAAGGGAAACTTTCAGTGAGGATAATGTTAACTAACTTAGTTTTTCTGGTTAGATACCTTGTTTAAACTGTTTTAATTATTATTTTTACTAAAAACAACCGATTTCCCTCATCGCTGTCTGTTTGTGATTGTTTTTACTCTTCATCACATTTTATTATAACAAATTCTGTGAAAAATAAAAGACTGATTATATATTATACTGTCGTTTTTTGTTTATTAGGTACATGTTATCTAATCACAATTTTTTTTTATTTACTTATAGAGCGTAGCAATCTAAACTGAAAATAAGGGGGAAAAGTGGAATAACTCAAAAAGAAAAGGGGACTTTCTGGATATTTTTTACATTAGGGTCCAGTTTTCCCCCGTAAGGGGGATTCTCTTAGGGGGGGATAGTGGAATAAGCCCAGTGAAATACTGTATAAATTGGAATGTGAAGGAATACATTTTGATAGCTGACATTCCTCCATACGAAAATAAGAAAACTAGTCTTTTTAATAGTCGGAATAAAATCCTTGGAGTGCCTAAAATGCGTTTTCCAACTTCTTGTGCCGTGGTAGCGCCAAAAAAGTTTCAACAAACATTCCTTCTAGCTGATTATTTTAATGAAGAAGAGGACAAGCGAATTCTTATATTCTGTAATAAATATCCGATACTTAGTAAAGCGCTTTAAACATATATAAAGTGCGATGGCACACTCAAGTCCTGCCCAAAAGTGTTTAAGCAAATATATGCAATACATATTGGCTATAATGAAGAAAATAAATCTGTAACTCCATTAATATATTGTCTACTCCCAGATAAGACCCAGAAAACGTACGAAATCCTTTTTCGGCTTATTGAATCAAACCTTCGAGGTTGGAGGCCATGTATACTTTAGACGGCCTCCAATCTCTCAGTTGTAGAATGACAAACAAATAGAATGACAAAAAGAATGTATTTTCGCTTTCTTCTTTCGTAGTCAGTTTTGTAGGTGGCTTAAGAGACTTTGGATAATTACTCCTTCGAAACCAGTTACATAGTAGTATAAAAAAGCCTTCATGGAAACCAGTTACGTAGATGTATAACAAAAGCTTTCATAGAAACCAAGTTACGTAGACGTATAAAAAAAGCCTTCATGGAAACCAGTTCCGAAACTTGACGGGCGAAGCGTCTCAGTCACACTTACAAAATTATGTACACATACTCATCATCCATACATATCATAACTGGCCTTTATTTAAACAAGTTTTGCTTATTTAGTTTTAAGTATAAACTAGAATACCTCTCCCACCTATGTTATGTACCTACCTAAAACATTTTTTTTTTCTGACTTATTTTGGTAATCACTCACACAAATGCAAAGCTCAGCTTAGGCCTCGCGGACTGTACAGGTTCAAGCAACTTACCGCTAGATCTCCTTTCTCCTTGTCCTTGGCTGGTAGTAGCTGTGCTATTCCCTTTATCTTTAATATTTTTATTCTTGTCATCTCCTTTTTTATCACTCTCCTTCTTTTCTTCGGTTTTCTTAGGCGAGTCTTTCGGAACAGCTTTCTTGCCTAGAGGAATTTCTTTGATGGGAATTTTCTTAATGCTTTTTGATTTTTCGGTAACAATCTTCTTATCGTGATCTATAATTTTATTGCCTGTATTATTGCTAACCTCAATGATTTTTTTTTCTTTCATATTTTCTTCTGTATCTTTTCCATTCTCAGTATTTTCTTTGTGGTTATCTTTTCTTTTTTCTATAACTCCAGTATTAGTGTTCGTCACATCTTCAATAATAACTTTATTGTCATTGACATTGGGTTCATTGTTGCGTTCATCTTTTTTCTCCGTTGAATCTATTATTTGAATCAAAGGTTTCTGCTCTGCTACAACCCCAGCTGTTTCTTCGTCTGCGTTTATTTCGGTTATTTTTAGTTTGTCTTTACGGTTTTTGGAGTCTATAATTAATATAAAGTTATGTTAGATTTGGCTATATTACAAAACTAAAGTAAAACGCAGTAAATATTGTATTTTCTACCTTCTAAAATCTTAGTAACCCCCTGCCTTCCTGTATGCGGCGGCTGATTGAATAATAGATTGTTGATTGCTTGGAAATCTGAGGTAATGTCTCTGTAAAAATAAAGGGAGAGAATTTAGTTTTAGATAATTGAAAAAAAATAATCGGGCAATGTAAGGCAGGATGCTCTCAGGTAGCTGCTAGTCTCATCCAGCTGCTACCAGCCTAGTAGCCGGGGTCAACTTGAATGGCTTGCGATTGGACAGGCCAATCGCAACGTTCAACAATTTCTAATGATGATGAGGAAAATACTATTAAATAAAAAGATCCTCAGACACATACGGCTTTTGATTCTTCGGTTTGATGTTTCCGTACCCATGCCAGTAGTCTTCCGGCGGTGGTGGCGGAGGATCATTCGTGATCTCTTGCACCAAACGCTTGCTGAGGTCTATTTGAGACCACTCGATATTTCCAGTCTCCGGACCTAGAAAAACGGAAAGGAAAAAACTTATTGGGTTCTTAAAGCTTAAACATTCGGATACCCAACGGGATCATCATGGCTTTTACCAGATTTACCAAAATATTGTTTTTTCTGGAAAATATCAGAACTAGTTCCATGTTTTTTAATATAAGTAAGTGTTACGTCATGACGTACAGCCGAAAATGTCAACCACACTACTATAACTACAGGTTAGGTAGCGAAGTAATAAGTCGTGTTACCAAAATAAAGGACCTAGGCGTGACCTTTGACACTGGTCTGACATTTAGAGATCATGTCACCACTCTTGCCGAGGAATCTTTTAGGCGTTTCGGTTTTGTTTTGCGATTCGCCCGTGATTTTCACAACCCAAATGTAATTTAGCTGCTGTACACCACTTTCGTTCGTAGTAAACTTGAGGCTGGTGCCTGTATCTGGCATCCCTACACAGCGACTCAAACACTAACGCTGGAAAAGGTACAGAAAACTTTCCTGAGATTTCTGTATAAAAAGATGTTTCACTTCTTTCCTTTCATGTGTAATTACCTCCTAGGAGTTTTGGGCTTCAACTCATTGGAGGTTAGACGAGGCTTTATACCGCTCACAATAGCCTGCAAAACACTTAAGAGGATGCATCGACAGTCCCGAACTCCACAATCTTTTCTGTCGGCTATTTGTTCCTGACAAATACATCGGACATCGCCAAAGCTATCGACGTAATCCGTTCGCGCCACCGTCATTTAAAACTGTCGCCAGAGCTGAGTCCCCTATGTGGCGTACGTTAAGGATGCTCAACGTCCCCCTGACAACCAATCCTGAATGTAATCTGTTTGCTGATGAATGGAGTAGAATTATGCGTATATGTCTGATGTTTTGTTTGAGAAAGTATGCTAGGTCCTCCATGTTTTTTTTAGTATTTGGCCTATGTCCAGCAGTGGACGTCTTTTGGCTGAAATTATGATTTGAAATATTTATTGTTTACTATACTTACCTGTTTCAATCTCTATGTTAATTAATGTAATTGGTTACCGTTTTAATTAACAATAAATAAATGTTTCGAATCGTGAATGCCCCAATTTTAAGTCTGAAAACCCTCATCGCGGAAAGTGCGAGACCCTTTGGGAAACACAGACCCTTTGGGAAATACAGACCATACCATCCATATACCATGACGTTATATGAGTCACCCTCTATGATTAATTTTCCATCCTTCTGATAATTCCGATTCTTTCTGCTAGTTATAACCACTGAACTCATACTACAAGGCCTCTGCCTTCTCCCATTTTCTAAACAGTATTATACCTACCATCATCCTTATTAACGCTCTCGTCACTACTGTCTTCGCTTGTAGTATCATCTTCTTCGGATGCTGACAGCATAGCCACTCCATTCTTGACTTTTACTTCTTCTGATCCGTACTTTGCCTCCAGGGATGAAGGATCTTCAATTTCCAACAGTTTTGGTTTATTTTGTTGAGTTTCCTCATCGGGCTTGACTTCTTCGGGGTGTCCTTCTTGCTGTTAATAAACAATTATTTAATAGAACGCTATTTTATAAGTAGGCATAATTTGAAGCTGTTGTTACTTTAATTTCTACTTAATTCTCAATTCTTTATTGTGTAACATAATGTATATAGTTGGTAGGGAAATAATTATAGTAGACATAATTATGGACCCTGTCGGGCACAGCAGAGATCAAGTAGGAGAGAGGAGGAAGAAAGAACCTTGGGTGTTTAATGTGATAAATTGTATTATTAGTTAAGTAGTTAGTAAGTTATATTGTTTTATTAATACAGAATTGAATTTAAAAATTATATTATTTTTTATAAATTATACAGGGTGGATTTTTGAGATGGCGCAGTAAGGGCAGCTACCTTAAATGTTATAGCTACAGGAAAACGGTCTTAAGAGACTGTCCTTAACTTTGAGAATTTTTTATCTGCATTCACAGATTTTTTAAAAAATGGACAGTTAGCAGGAAAATGGGCACTTTTCACAAAAACTTTTTTTTATGCCAATCAGTCCTCTGTCTTATAGGTATCAAAAACTTATATCGGACCAATTGAGATTTGAGTACTAGAAAAGTAATAAATCGCTAAAAACTTTTCCCATAAATTTCGTAGGAAATGAGACTTGAACTTACATTTTTTACCATCGATAAAATGGCCGCTACAAAAAGAACTGATCGAAAAATAAATAAAAACAATAACTTCTACTTTGGGTATTATTTCACATTAAAATTAAAAACTTGAAACTTTACATTGGACTCACCTAGAAATTTTACTTTTGTGCTCTAAGTTATGAGGTGGTCAAAATGGTAGCCGTTTTGACGTAGGCATTGGTTTATTCTCTTTACTACAGAGCAAACAGATGATAATGTGCTAGGATTTATTCCATAGAGAGAATCGTGGTAAGTAAACCTTTAAGTTCCTGAACACTATCGTATTTATTTTTATAAAGTTAATTTTTTAAATAGCGGCACATAAAAAAATGAAGAGGCGTGAGATCAAGACTGCGACGTGGCCGCGGTATAAGACCATATGTTTGTATCCACTGCCTTGCGAATTGTCGGTTCATATTATAAGGGGTACGACTATGGCAGCTCTTGCGCAGAATTTAGAACAAACTTTAGTTTTCAAAGCAAATTAAATTATGACGCGTATTCGTTCGAAATTCGAAGTTAATTTATATTTGACTATTTTTGGCCAGTCTTCATTGTAGCGGTCCATCTATCCATCATAAAAAACTAAGTTGGGAGTCTCATGTCCTACGAACTGTATGGGATTATTATATTTATGCGATTTATGACTTTTCTAGTACTTAAACCTCAGTTGGTCCAATAGAGGTTTTTGATCCTTATAAGAAACAGGATCGAATGGCATACAAAAAAGATTTTGTGAAAATTGCCCATTTTCCTGCTGACTGTACCTACATTTTTTTCAAAATGTGTTAATGCAGATAAAAAATTCTCAAAGTTAAGGACAGTCTCCTAAGGTCGTTTTCCTGTAGCTACAACGGTTCAGGTAGCTACCCTTACTGCCCCATCTCAAAAATCCACCCCGTATACATTTATTTATTTAGTAACATTGTAAAAACCCTTTATTTTTTAAATTATTCATTATTGTTTTATTTAATTATTATTATTTTTATTTATTACCTAATTAATATTTATTATCCCTAGGGTAAGTTATTGGACGCTCCATATTTATTTTAAAAAAAAATCTTAATAATAGTACTACCTCTCCCTAACTCATTTTTAGTCGCGATATTGGTAAGTTCAGTCTATTTTTATGTCTTAAAATAATTTCCGTTTGTATCATGTCCTCTCTTTTTGTAAAGAACTCTGGGTACCTACTTACGCACGAACTTTCAAACTTAAAATATATAGAGACAGGGTAGGGATCTCTTTAGGTGAAAATCTTTAGTATGTTTTGTCAAGCTAAGTATGAATATACTTTTACATGTTAACCTTTGGTAGTCCTTCTTTCTCCCGTGCCTGCTGTTCCTTAGCCTCTCTTATTGCCTTCTTCTCGTCGCGCATTTTTATCAAGTATTGGACACTCTGCATCACTTTCTCTTGGTCTTTGGCTATCCAGCTAAAAAACAGATATCAAACAATGTAGGTATTAAAGTAATTGTTATTTCCCCACCGAGCGTGTAATCGAACATCGCAATGTTTTACAATCTTGTAACATGTATGTTAATACTACTGTACCTATTAAAGATCTATGCGGAACCCCCAACTCAACAAACTCACATAAAGGAGTTAAATTGGTCGTTAATATGGCACATGGATTGTTTTAAAGTTCAGAGCAACGACTCATACCTGTCTTGTCTCTTTCTTAATTAGACTCGACGTTTACGCCTGGATGCACTGTACCTACCTAACAGCGGCGGCCCCAGGGCGGTGCTAGCGCGAGCGGTGCGTCCTCACCGCTCGTTTTGGTTCATTTCCGCACCCCCCCGATGGGGGTGCCCAAATCAACCGAAACGCTGGTAGCGTTACGCTTGGCACCGGTCATCCACTCGTTAATAGTCGACAAAACGCTTCTCTACGATTCGCGTGCTAAGCCTGAAGCATCTAGTGTGTGATTTATTAAGGAAAAAGCAATGTCCTATATTCAGAGATTTTGTTATTGACCGACCATCGATCGGATTTTTTAAGTTATTCACTGTAAAACCAGAAGATTAACGTGAGATCAATCCATTAGTTAGGTAAAAGTTTGGACAAAGAAACCACGCGACTAGATCCGCCAGTTTTATTTATGATCCTGATCGAGCTGTTGGAGATTGCTTTTGGGCCCCCTCTGGCCCTCTTGACTCCCAAAAACCTCTGATGGTTTTAAAATACTATGTTAACTTTATATATTTAAGAAGAAAGTGCACCATAATCCAAAAGGCATGCAAATATTTTCGAGCTCATGCTGCCTAGATTCATAAATTATGTTTATGAATCTAGGCAGCATGAGCGAGCTCGAAAAGCATAAGTTTGCATAAGTCGACCATGTAGCTGCAGCTAAATATTTAGGAATGTGCAAATGAAAATCTAACTTGTTTATGGGAGGGTGCTATAATTTTCAAGCTCGCTTCGCTTGCTCTAGCATCCAACATTATCTTAGTAAATTGACTGTCAGATCTATGATAGCACATGGCAACCACGCTAGCGACCAAGAAGTGTGCCACAAACGGTAGTAGTATTTTCTTTGAACCTTAAACTTGTCACCTCAGCAGGGCAAGCACAGTGGCATTGTCGAGCGTAACAGGTAGTGCGAGCGGGATGTACAATATTTCTTTAACGCGAATGAGCAGAACAACTACTATGTCACGTGTAACATACACCACTCCTTGCCCCGCAGACACACCTGTAGATATTTGGTAGGTCCTCGCTGATGGGGCCCGCTAGTCATGGCGATGGCGGTATGATACCAGTCGGGGTTGCGGTGAATGTACAAGTATCTCCCGGGCTCCCGACTCATGGTACTAGAAGGAACAGTGGGGTTTTAGTCGGGTAGAGTCCGACATAACCCTTCGTTCTTCCCAGACGGAGGGTATCCATGAGGATTTACCCACGGCGAAATAAAAAAAAAGGTATAATAAAATTTATAATCATGAATAAGCAACCGCACACTAAACGAACACTAAGGTTTTGTATTTAGAGGGGCGCCACTTTGAGATCTCGCACCACCTAAAATTTTGCTAGGGCCGCCACTGGTACCTAATATAGCTCTCTCTGTGGAACCCCAATATCCCCAACTCTACAAACTTGGGTACCTACTTAACTAACTAACGAGAGTCGAGTGATGGCTCCTAAGTTTGCTTACCGCTTCCTCTCAGCAATCTCCTCTTGCATACCTCCTCGTTGCCAAGCTTCAGCGCATGCGCGGTCTCTGGGGAACACCGGACGGTTGTCTAGGTTGAGAAGCTCCGTCAACCGAAGAGTCAGGGTCTTGCGGTACGCGGGAATGTTGCGTATCACTGGGTTACCAGTTAAAACTAGCACTGTGAAATAAATGGCTGTTTAGATAGTAAAGTATGTGACAGATAAGTAAGACCCATCGTTAATATGGCACATCAAGGTTTCCGACTTTGTAAATCTTCATCTCTGACAGTAACCAGATCGTATTATGATTCTGCCAAAGCGTCAATGTGAGGCCCCCTGATGTTGCCCATTATGTACGAGTATAATGTGTTTAACGTAATAAATAAAGTACCTTTCAATATAATCATATCAGCGAGGACATCGACTATGACAGGATCCTCCAAGCGATTATAGGATAAGTCCAATACTGATAGATTTCTGCAAAACTTTAGATGCGCTATGTCATCTGAAACATTGTCAAATGTTATTAGATACAAGGCGGGGAGACACGACGTTTTTTATTCAGTATCCTTATGAGCAACGAGGAGTGCTTAGTTAATTTTTTTACAGTGATACTTGATTTCAGGTTTCTATTATGTAGCATTTGTGTAATCGAGGCTGCTTTATCTTCACATCATCATCAATCACAATCAATCATTAGCTTTTTCCCAACTATGTTGGGGTCGGGCTTCTGTTTCCTGTAACGACTAGCAAAGATCTAAAAATGACAGCTGGGATCAACGGCTTAACGCGCTTCCCGAGGCACGGAGGGGTCTCGATATGTAGTGGATAGTCACCCATCCACGGACCGACTTCGGCAATCGTAGCTTAACCTTCGAACGGCCCGTGCGGCTGTTATTACTTAGCCACGGCCCACGAGCCAATATCTTCACATGCAGATTGGTTTATTAATTTCGGATTTAAGTCAAGCGTTTGACTGTTTTCTCCACAAATGAAAGAATGTGAATTTTAACGGATGCCTAAATATTTTAATGCGAACTTATACTTACCAACACCACTGATCATGTTATGAGCAATGCTTAAGATATGCAAATTTGGAACCACGTCCAGATTCTCTATTGTTACAATGAAATTGTGGTCAATATTCAAAGTGTCCAACTTAGGGCACCCATCTAAGTTTTCAATCTTCCTCAGGACATTATAATGTAAATATAGGCACTTCAAATCAGACAACGTGTCAAGTCCTTCAATCCTCTGGATGCCGTTGTTCTCTAAAAATATGCATTTTAGACCCGTGTATTCTTCTAGGTTTTCAATTTTTGAGAAACCCTGCAGAAAAATAGTAGGTAGTTTTCAAAAAATGTAACCCTAACCTTAGTAGACTACTTTGCTATAGCCGTATCAAACTACGATCGTGGGTCATGTGAATTTAATTTTATTGACATCAATTTTTATGTTTTTGTTGAATTTTTATTGAGATTTCAATTGCATTGATTTTTTTTTTTAACTATGTCCCACACTAGGAATTTCTCCTGTATCGTGGGTGCGCTTACAAACATTTAAACTCACATACACAAACAGCCAGACCCGGAACAACTACTTGTAGGTCATACAAATATTTGTTCCGTGCGGGGATCGAACCCGCGACACGCAGCGCAGCAGTCAATCGCTTAACCACTGCGCCAACCGTGCCATCATGATTGACGCGCTCTCCTGAAATGCTACAACTATACCTAGTCATGCCATCAAATTGAAACAAAATCAATACTTACCCCGAAGTAAATTTTACATAGAACTACTTTACCTGCTTTCGTTAAATAACTTTTACCTTGAAATGCAAATACAGAATATCATTGAGATGTGGCGTGCTATACAGTTTGTGCTGTCTGCAATGGTTTTTGATGAACTCCTTTGTCATCCTTGGAGTTTTTTCCATGTCCTCTAGTTCTCTCTGAACTTTAATCTGAAACTCTCTTTGTCTTTGCCTCTCTTTTTGAGCGTCATCTTGCTTCTTCTTTTCTTCTGCCTGCTTCTTATCTTCGTCAGTTTCGAACACTGAAAGTAATTTAAAAAGCAGGTTTATCGATATATTATATAGAAAACAGCCTGGATACAATAAAGTTAACATGCAGTCTTACCTGGGTCTCATGTCAAAAGCCTTTAATATGCCTATAAAGCTAGAGGTTTTATTATTCTATGGCTATATACGTTTTTATTATTACCTTCAAGTTTTTCATCAGTCAGCATGGGTACTTCTTTGCATCCCGATGATTGTGATTCTACCGCTTCAATATGGTCTCCTTGAGCTCTTGTATCAATTTCTTCCGGCGGTACCTCACAAATCTTTCCAGACTTGTCTGCAAGAGGCTTCTTCCTATTCTCTTCCCTCCTCAGCATATTATTGGCTAACTTTAAGACGTCTTTATTATCTTTCATCTTATCCTTAATATTATAAAGAAGATTGTTTATCCTTTGGCTGCGTTCTTGTTCTTGCAACTCTGCAGTTTTATTCTGTTTCTCATCTTGGTACGAGAAGTCAACATCCCACAGCTCTTTACGTATCTTCTTGCCATTTTCATCAACTTGTTCGGTTTTGGTAGCAGACTGTTTTTCAACGGAAGACTTATCGGCAGTTGCAAGCTCGTTTTCTTCTTGTTTAATTTCTCTGGCTTCCTCCATTTGCTTTTTCATTGGGTGCAAAATGTCATGGGATTTCAAAAGTATTTCATCAACTTCTTTGATGAATGTCTTACACTCATCATTTCTCTGTTCATATCTAACCTTACTTTGATTTACTCTATCTTCGTGATGTCTTATCTCGGAATTCAGTTTTTTAATAGCATCATGTATGTTATCCATTTGTGGGTCAGAAACTACATCGGTTAGTTTTTCTTCTTCCTGAATTTCTTCTGCCTCGTCTGTTGGTTTTCCGTTTTCCCGAACTTCCATTGCTTTTTCCTCAATATGTATTCCACGTCTAAGAATTTCTCCCTCTTCTTTAACTTTGTCATAAGCAATGTTAGATTTCTTTGAATTTTCTAATGCCTCATTAACATCATTCAATAACTCATTCATACTGTTCAGTTTATTTGTTATATCTTCACGTATAAGTGTACTTAGGTTTTCAGCACCTTCAACGATGTTTCGAGCTAGATTTTTCATTTCTTTGACTTCCATTTCATTGTTCTCTGGTTCTGCCTTGCTGGTCGCTTCAAATATATTTCCCAGAGTGTTTTGTAATGTTTGCTCCGTTTTCTCATCAAACTTTTGTAGCTCATTTTTGTGAACAGTTTCTGCTGGTATTTCCTTGATATCGATTTTATTTTCGACAAAGTCTGAGGATTTTCTATTATTGTTATTTTTTGAGGTTTTGTTCAATGTGGGCGGCGGTGGTACTACGTTATTTAGCACGGAATTTATTGCACGTAATGCTTTCTCAGTATCTTTAAGTTTCGCCCCAAAACTTTTAGGAAATACATCTTCTACGTTGATATTTTCGTCTTCTTCGCGTTTTGGTTTATCTGGTTTCCTTTTATTTTTTCCGCTAAAATCAGGAGGCACAGGGTTATGTACTAGAGGTATATTCATGGCTTCGTTTATAGCATACTTTTCTTTTACTTCCTCAAATGCTGAGCGCCTTATTTGTCCTTTTATTAACTGCACAGATGAATCCTTAAGTATCGGGTTCTTCTCTATTTCTATAACTTGTTTTACTTTAGGATCTTGAGATGATTCTGCCTCATCATAGCTATCTGCCATTTTTCCTAACATTTTTTTAGTTTCCTGATACCTTGTTTCATAAGATTTTGTGGTGTACTGACTAACCACTTTTTCTATCGCATCGTATTCTTTTTCATCGGTATCAGAGCTGGCATGTTCACTGTACTCTAAACCAGTTTCATTGCATTCATGTGTACATTTCGCTTTGTAGTCAGCTACAGAAGTCATTAAAGAAAGCATGTTTTTGTAATTTAATTTTTTAATTTTCTCTTTATCACCTTTAGCAGCATCCAACTCCTTTCTCATTTCGTTGTAGCCTGTTACGTTTAATTCGTTCAGGGGTATAGCTTCTTGCTTGTTCAAGACTTTGTTTTGCGACATAATCTGAATTTGGCGCGCTTTCTCGGCTATCATAGGGCTGTCCTTCAACATTTCTTTTATTTCTTTTAGAGTCAATGGTTTATTATGGTCATCTATTTTGGTAAAAGGCTGACCAGACATTACCTCTCGCTCAGTTTTAACTTCGCCAGGGTGAGAAGCCGCTATATATGGTATATTTAGGCCCATCGTTAGAGGTTTGAGCTCATTCTCAATGGCTTTTTCGATCACTTCTTTTGGAAGCTTGGAATCCTGGAAGAAAATTTGCAGTTCCTCCCGTTTTTTCTCTATATATTGAGGATCCTTTAAAGCTTCAGGTACCTCCATTTTTTATTGAAGTAATATTATTCTAATATGTAATTATGTTCAATAATCTTTATTTTTACCAGATAAATTAATTTATTAATACTTATTTGCTTCGTTTGACACAAACCAAACCAAACAAAATTTGGCGTACGTATAGCCTAAGTAACCAGACTGTTTTGTTTGGTCGATTTTGAATATGGAATTACAATACGTCAATGTCAGGTAGGGTTTATTATTCAACCTATTAAAGATCGATAAGCATGCTAGAATAAGCTCTTCAATCTTTTTCTAACAAATTCTTCGAATGAATTCATCAAACAACAAAAATTAAAAACAACAAAACAATATAAATTCTTGTTGCCATTACGGAATGTAAGAGATTTCAGACTTTATCTGTAGACCTGCGCTCATGCGCTGTCAAATCAAAATGTCAATGTCAACTTGACAATACATTGTCAGCGTCGTTTTCAAAATAAATAGGTATTTTACTGATTTTCATTTTCCACATTCTGTAGGTATCAAATATCTTGAAAATCACCGGAGAATTGAATCAATACGAATGAAGTTTATAAACTGAAAATTGGCCATAGAATTACAAGATGACTGACGAAAGGAATTTTCGATCGTCGTATTACGAAAAAGTCGGATGCCGGGGGGTCGAGGAAAAGAAATCGCTTGAAATATTGATGAAAGAGAAACCTTGGGACAAAGTGAAGCTAAAACAGTTCTGTTTGAGGTTTACAGTGCCTGCTGCGTACAGGAATCTAGTATGGAAAGTGTTACTTGGTAAGTTTCGTTTACTAAAATGGGTACCTACGTAAAAATGATACTAGGTATTTGTGGTCTCAGAGACTAAGACAGACAAAGAAAGACGATAATTTTCATACGTTACATGGAAAATACAGCCCTGCTTCCACCAGCGAAGTTTTCAAAAGTCGAGCAAGGCTTTATTCCAAGGAATAGGCAGCAGTCTTTCTATACTAATTACAACAAAATTCCATCAGCTTAACTGGAATGTGTGTCTTTAAACAAATAATTCATTTCACCTTAGGATGACACACTAAATCAATTAATTGCTTTATCAAATTGCCAAATAACCAGGATACAACCAATTTTAATATTTTTTGAGTTTATTGATTCAATAGAAGGTGGCATTTTACTATAATTTAATTAGAATTACTCACATACTTGAATTAATTAATGAAATGCACCGACCCCACCATGGTTTGACCAAACTCAATTACTCAAATGAACTTAAAGATTCACACTAGCCCCTGATGCCTCATGTTTCATGGGACTACAGAGACCATTGCATATCAAAGGGTAGACCGAGAGGAGCGATAATTGCTGGGAAGACGTGCCCATCCATATCCTAATGGAAGGATTATTAGAGCCATACTGGATATGCATCTGAATTGTGGAGAGATGGGTGATATCTATCTATCTATCTATATCTTTTAACAACATCACCACCAGGTTGGCTCAGGTCCAGCTGCTTTCTCGATTCTTGACAGTGAAACACAAACATATAACACAGCATAGCAGCTGTGTTATATGTTTGTGTTTCCAAGGTCTTCATCTGAGGTATCACTACCTACTATCCGTTTCAGTTTTCTTGTAAATCTCACTAGCAGCCTGCTTGATCTTATCTCAGTCTTCAGCCGTGTCATCAACAAAATCGGCATCTGGCGATTGGTGGCAAGTCAAACTACGAAGTTCTAAGGGAAAACAATTTTTTGTATGAAATCTAAAACAATAACGTTATTTTTGTTATAATAATAAAGTATATTAGTTTATCTTGCCATATTATAATACACTTGCGTGCAATAAAATCGGCCCACCCCGTACGCTTTAGTTCAGAACACGATAAATAAAAATCTAAAATTAATTAATGAATACTTTTCACACTGTTTGTTAAATGTCAGTCTAAGCTTACAATACACCAGTTTTTAGTGTAACAGGTTTTGGTTTATTGATTTTACAGGCAGAAAAACAAAGACGGTTAGAATTGCTCAATTTTTTAATGAAGACTTGAAAGTAAAAATCAAAAAAGCGATCAATTTCTAAAGAATACTTTGTTCAGTAGCTTGTATTCCCCCCACATGCTCTTATTGCAGCTTTTATCCTGTTCTTCATTGATCTTATTAATATTTTTATGAATTCTTGGGGTATACCTTCCCACTCCTCTTGAATAGTCACCTTTAGTTCTTGGAGGGTTCCTGGGGGCTGATTTCTGGCCCTGACCCTTCGCATCAGCTCATCCCATAGATGTTCAATGGGATTAAGGTCAGGGCTCCTTGCTGGCCACTCCATAACAGGAATTTCCACCTCACGTAGGTACTGGAATACTATAGTGGCTGTATGTGGTCGGGCGTTGTCCTGCATTAGCGTGAAACCCTCACCTAAAAATCCGGCGTATGGCATAACATGTTGTTCTAGCACCTCCTGGATGTATCGCTGTGCATTCAGATTGCCTAGGCGAGGTCCGGATACGAACTGAAGATCCGTTTTTCCTTCCAAAGAAATTCCGCCCCAAACAGTCCACGAACCTCCTCCAAAAGCCACTCGTTCTTCAATACAAGCCTATGCAAATCGTTCTCCCTCTCTTCGTTAAACTTTCCTGCGCCCATCATTTCCATGAAGACTGATTTAACACTCGTCCGAGAACAGCACGACCTTCCATTCTTCGAGTGTCCAATCGACGTCAGCACGAGCAAATCGAAGCCGCGCTTGGCGATACGCTGGGGTTAATTTTGGACCATTAGTGGGTTTGTGAGGATGCAATCCGCTTTCTGCAAGTCTCCGTCGTACAGTTCATTCACTCACAGCTACATCGCGTACATTACGAAGTTGCTGTTGCACCTGAACACCAGTCAAATGTCGATTTCTTAAACTTGTAGACACCATAATTCGATCATCTCGTTCTGAAGTAGCCCGATTTCTTCCCGAACCTGATCGTCTATTGAAGCTCCCAGTGTCTAAGAACCTTCGGTACACTCGTCTTACTGCTGATCGACTTAGGTGAAGACGTCTGGCCACGACGCGCTGACTCAATCCAGCTTGGATCAGTGCTACAGCTTGATCGCACTCAGACGGAGTAGTATCCATTTTCACAGAGAGTAAAAACAATTAAACTCAAGGTAAATGGTCACTAAATCAGTAAAATAACCAATTATTGAATAAACAATGAATTGATTAGCTTTTAACACAATGCAATGTCAGTGACATTGCGTTATTAAAAATGAGAAATGAGGGTGTCCGAATAAACGAGTCAATATCATCAACAACATCCCGTTCATTGAAGTGTAGGGCATGTACAAATAAAGTTTATGAAACATACCTTCAAATTACATTATTAGTTTTTGTTTGTCTGATCTTAATTTTTAAATGTTGTGTTCCGAATCGAAACTTACAGGGTGGGTCGATTTTTTTGCACGTAAGTGTACTATCTTATATCAATAGCTTCAAATAAATGTTGAGTGGGCGCGTGGAGTCAAACTCCAAGCTTCACCATGTTATATAAAATAAATAAATAACTGAACGAAACCCTGAAAGATATGGAAAGATCTCACCAGATTAGCTTGCTCTCAAGCTATGTCCGTGGGTCCTTCGTCAGGCAATTAATCTCTCGTATGCACTGGATCGCTCGCCTGAGATCAGGAACCCACGAATGCTTAGTCCACACCGCTTTTGCTCTGCTTTAAAGTATTTTTTCGCAACATATAGTCAGAACTAAATCAAAAAAAATAACACTGATCGTTTTGAATGCCCGGCAATTGACGCAAACAACATTTGTGTTATACACGTTGCACTAAATGTCTTTTTAAAATTACCTACATACTTACGTAAATATTGTGATAGACACCCATGACCACAATTAGCCAGTTTTTTTTTTTATTTGTGTTCATTCTGTTTTCACAATTCTTTCTCCTGTACCATCAACTCTTCCAGACATACTGCCTGTCTACCCAGACTCTCACCAATATGTAATGGAACAACGCACGGAGCAGTACCAAGATTTGTTGTATGCAGTAGAGATGTTTGAAATGGTGGATATGGATGCTCCCCGCTGTCAAGTGCTGTTGGAGATGTGGCTGCTGGATAACGAAGAGAGGAAGCCTCCGCTTTTCCCGGAGACTAATTTCTCAGTGAGTAGTATTTATAATATGTAGGTATAGCTATAATGATAAGTTTATATTGGCCCACTTATGAAAATTATTCAACAACTTTTGTATTATATGTATTTTTTCTCCTTATTAGTATTTCGGCCATATTCTTCATGATCTGAGGGATAATTGCGGAACACACTATTAGTAGCCATGAATTTCATTTTGACAGTTCAACAACAGTCATTGCGTCATTTACGTTGTTGAGCAGACAAATTTTTCGATCATATGAAGCAATGGATTAGCAATATACTTCAAAATCATTCAGATTGTGATTCAAACTGTGATACGCAATTAGGGTAATAGGGTGCTGTTTTCTAGGGATGATAGATATTCATCGATGGTATATCAACATCGATGTTTAGCGGGCAAACATCGATGTTTTGACATCGATGTTCTTATCCTTGAAAACATCGACACATCGATGAATAATATTGGAACATCGATATACTCTGGGCCATTATAGCGTGAATTGGGTTTGGGACTGGTGCACTCGATTTCATGTTACAAATCAATCAATGTAACCGAACTAGGCTGAACGAATACTTATTCCTTTGCGTTCCATAAACTAAAAGATGCAATAAATTGTCAATCTCAAGCACTGATGGCGGTGATGTTTAAAAAGGCATCAAGTCAACTGTCAGTGAAAGACTATTTTTTGATCTGATAGATTGATTGAGTGATCACTATACACTTTTTAATGAGAAGTATAATATTTTGTCTATACAACGTGACACGGATATGCCTGCGGAACTAAATTATTATTTAAAAAGTCCTGTAGCTGCTTTAAAACAGGATCCATTACTTTTATGGCAAGTCCTAGGATCCACCTATTCAATGTTGAAGAAAGTAGCCATTAAACATTTGTGCTGCACAGTAACATCGACAGCTTCGGAAAGACTTTTCAAATGCTGGTCATCTCGTAATCTGTACCAACAAAGGAACAGATTAAAAGAAAACTTTTGAATAAGTTATTGTCCTTGCCCCTTGTTAGTGTACCCAGAAAATAACGGGAATGTTATTTTTGTTTTTCTAGTTTGCTTTTGTATAAGTATTAAATACATTTAATGAAAAAAATAATAGATTCTTTATTTTGCCACCTAAAACATCAATCTTTTCTGACATCGATGTTTTCCTTTCGATATATATCGTACATCGATACTTTTGAATCGATGTTAACATCGATGTCAATATCGATGTTTTTCTAACATCGATCATCCCTAATGTTTTCTAACTTCTTTTTGTTTCTCTGCAAGTCTGCAGTGTGTGTGTGTGTGTGTGTTTTGTTCTTAGTGTTGTGCTGTAAGTGTGAAACACCCGTCAAACTAAAACAAATCACGGATTTGTTGCTCGACTAGTGGCATCATTAATCGCTCATTATTATTAGTATGGCGCTGCACTGACGTACCTACTCTATAAAAACGACACGTGCGTTGTCTTGCGCGATCGGCTAGTTATGATTAGTTGACCAACAAATCTGGTAATAAGTGAGATATTACGAGTACTTACAAACTCTTTCGTAAGGATCTCACTACACACATTGAAACAGTAATTTGGAGGGGCGAGCCAAGTTATCATCGTTAATTTCTACCCATGAAATTGCCGTTTCTAACACGCTTCATACGTATGTTAGTATATTATCTATGTATGTAACGGAAACTTTGAACATGATTTTGTTTATGAAATAAGTTAACGTAATTTTAAACGCATTTTGTACTGCGTATCGGGTATTTAATTTTTTTCCCGCCAAGAATTTATCCAAATTCTGGAAAAAGTAGTCTGTAGGCGCAAGGTCTGGTGAGTATGGCGGATGACGGGGAGCTTCGAAAGCCACCTCTTGTAACTTGGAGACTGTCTCCTCTGCACCATGAGGTCGTGCAGGAGCAGCAGAAATAAGCGATTGACCAAAGCTGGTTGGAGACGTGCGAGCTTCTCCATCATTGTGTTAAGTTCTTCACAGTACACATTGCAGTAATGCTCATCCCGTTTGGTAAGAAGCTGTGATGAATCACACCAGCCCTAGACCACCAAAAAGTGACCATCACTTTTCTAGGGGTACGTTTTCGTTTAGGGCATTGTTTAGATGCTGAACCACGATCCAACTAACTTGCTGAGCGCGCTTGCTATTGTCTTACAGAATCCATTTTTCGACGCAGGTAACAATGCGGTTCAAAATTTCTTCGTTTATGTGCCTGTTGAGCAGTGCAAGACACGTCTCCACGAGTACTTCGCGCTGGCGATCATTGAGTTCATGGGGCACCCATTTGTCAAGCTTTTTTACCTTCCCAATTTTACGCAAATGGACCAATATTGTTTTGATACTTACGTCGAAAGCTGCTGCTAATTCAGCCGTAGATTGAGTATCAAAAGCTTCCACAATTGTCTTTAATTCGTCATTGTCGACCAAAGTTTTCGGACGACCACGGGGTTCATTTTTCAGTTCGAAATTTCTAGAACGGAAACGGGCAAAGCAATAACAGGTGGTGCGTTCGTTTGTAGTGTTCGCTCCATACACGTCGTTGATGTTGCGTGCCGCGTGTGCCGCGTTGCTGCCACGACGGTACTCATATTACATAATTACTCGAATTTTATCGTATCTATGATGACGAAAAAGATTCAAATGCGATGAAAAATTACGCTAAACAATAAACAAATGACTAATTTGGAAAAAAGAATTCCATGTTTTTAAAGTAAAATTAATTTGAAATTTGAATTCTTAGCCAAACAAAAAATATATTGATTTGAAATGGCCAGTAGTGCAGAACAGTAATTTCATAGGTAACTATTATATTCTCAGAGCTTTGCTGACAGTTTAGCACATTATGGGCCGACTATTCTATGGCCAGATAACTTTTATCTGAAGAATAAATATGACCTTTTGACAGACGACTTGTGTATGGAAATTGTGTCAAACAGCCATACTTTTACAACTTTTATCTGATGACTAATCATCAGATAAAAGTTATCAGGCCATTGAAAATCAGGCATTAGACAATGAAATAATACTCCACTCTTTTTTAATAGTATCAATTTATTTCTCCAGTCCGCAGACACATTCCTACCGATAGTAAATACTCTACTGGAACTCTATGATGATGAGGTGGATGTTTACTGGCTGGCAAAAAGCCTGACAGATGTAGTACGTAACATGCAGAGGGACCTGCCGAAGTTGAAGGAAGCTTTCACCACCATGCTTGAGAAGGAAGATGGGGATCTGTTTAAGTAGGTATTTTAATATGACTACTTTCTTTATTTGAGACATTTTTGTAGCAAAGATAAAGGCATGACCAATTTGCATTGAGGTAAGCTGATAAAGTTCTATGCATGCAGTCCTACGAAATTATTGTTATTATTTTAATTTTCATGCAAAGAAGAAAAAATAACAATAACTATGGTGTGTGCATGTATTTTTTTATTTTCCAGTCATCTGGTTGACATAAATGCTTTGGAAGTGCTGCCACTCACAAAATGGTTTAACTGCTGCTTTGCTGGAGTTTTGGACGACACTTCTCTTACCAAGTAAGAATATTATTTAGTTAACAATAAAAATGTTATGGAATATCTTGTTTATGCTACAACAATTTTTTTATTCTCTTTTCTTCAGAATATGGGACAAAATATGCAGTGGGGCTCCAAAGATACTCTCTTTTGCTGCCGTTATGCTGATTGTAACGTTACGCAGAAATATACTGCGATCCCAGAATGCTGACGAAGTGCAGAAATGCGTATCTGAGGTAAACTAAAAACACTTATACAGCAACTCTGAATAATCCAATGATGTTGGTATAAAAAATATAACGAGTGGCCATTTTTGGGGTTCCGTAGTCAACGAGGAGCGCTTATAGTTTCGCCATCTCCGTCTGTCTGTCCCCGGCTTAGCTCAGAGACTCTTAGTACTAGTTAGCTGTAATTTGGCATGGGTATACATATTAATCACGCCGACAAAGTGGTAAAATAAAATCTTTAAAAAAAAAATATTTTTCGTCTATTCTGTGGTGCGGGTAATCGTTGGATAGGCCGTTCAAAAATATTGCAGGTCTGTGAAAACCATTTTTCGATTCATGGATCAGGTTTGCATAATATAACTTTAAAGTGCTATTTTTTTTTTAATCAAGTGTTAGCTAAATGGTCGTTTTCTTGGCAGTTTATAACGATTTTTTATTTTTTTATATTTCAGTTTCATACCTAATGTTTAACAGACATGTTTTGGAGATCACCTTTTATGCAAAGAGATGCTTGTGTTACGTGATTCCGCTCTTCCACTTAACATAAACCCTGTATGCAATTGAAAAACATATTAAAAAGAAAAATATAAAAATACAAAACGGATACACGGGTGATGTATGCGAGTGGATTTTTGAGTGTGTGTGTGTGTGTGGTAGTATGATGTAGTAGTAGTGTGTAGTAGTATGAGCGCGCATTGTATGTATGAGTTTGTTCGTTTAGTTTTTAAGATTCAGTTTAGGTTTTGGTTAGCCCTGCGATGGTATCTTGAGAAAACTATCACAGCTAAGAGTAGGCTTTACAAGTTAACGAGTAATAGTCGACCAACTTACATTTGCAGTTGGGGAATTGACTGTGATGTCTATCGATGTATGGGAGAACATTTTTTTCAACTACATCCTTAATTGTGTATGGTCCGACACGCACTTGGCCGGTATAGCATAGTTATGTTTTTTTTTTTTATTAATTTTGTGACCCAAACTTGACATTTTATTTTAATTTCAATTCTATGACATTATTTTTTGTATCTATTTTAATCGCGTTTGACATTTTATTGTTATTTTTATTCTGTGATCTATAGATATTTTGTACCTATTAATTCGTTTATTTTAGTTGTATTGACATTTTATTCTATTCTGTTGCAGTAGTGACATTTTATTTTATTTTATCTTGTGCAATATGGGTTTTACCTGAATTAAATGAATTTTATTTTATTTATTTATAGTTAACAGTATATTATACTCAAGTTGCTTTTCTTTATAAGCGAGGTAGTCAAAACTTTTTTTCAACTACTTTCTGACACATATCAAGTGGCCATTCCCTTATTTTTTATTAATTTTCGGTTTATTATATTTTCCAGATACCAGAACAATGTGAAGAAGTAGTAGCCAACAAGGCGATCGAGCTGTGGCAGTACTACGGCGCCCAGCCTCAGAGCGACACCTTGGCCAAGAAATGATGTATGACCTTCTAATGGGGGGATCTCATTAGAAGGAAAACGGAATGTCTTTGAGTTGTATCTAGGTTACGGCAGCTTAGCTTTTGAAGGAACCTGTGCATTGCAATGGCCTTTTTCAGAGTTCTTTTTTTTTGTGTAGCATCACTTGTTTTTGAAGTGAAAACTTCTTTAAAAACGCGTTGATCGATTGTTGGTAGGGAAAAACTTATGGGTTTGAGTGTTGCGCCAGACTGGTGACGCGCAGCGGCCTGTGTACGTACATATAAACGCATTTAAATTTATATGTGTGATTCCAAAGTTTTAAGTTTTCACTTCTGTCGGCAGTCTCCATGACTGCCATTTTTTATAAGGCAGATGTAAGAAAGTCGTCATCGACGACAAAGTTTCATAAAACATTACATCAAGCGTAGCTGCCCCGATATGGTAGGCAGAAGTAGTATGGTATGGTACACCAACATTTCGCCGGTTACAAATCTAAACTAATATTATAAAGACGTAAAATTTGTTTGTAAGTTTGTTTGTTTGTTTGTATGTAGGGGGTAATCTCCGGAACTATCGATCCAATTCTAATAAATTTTTCACTAGTAGAAAGCTACATTATCCTGAGTGCTATTGACTATAAATTATATTCATATCAAGCATATTCGCCGAGCTATCTCATTTTTTGTCTTGTACGTCTGAAAGAAATACCTCATAAAACAGAATTCACGCAAATTGTACCGGATAGAGTCTGCTCTATTTTGCATATTATATTAATAAGTCTGGTCAGCCGGTAGGCTATGTATTATCACCTTATTTACTATGGGGCATGGGCTAGAACGGTAAGATAGTTGCCGATTTAACCTTTTAAATGATTATCATCTTGCTATATCTTTATGGGACTTTAAAAAAACATAACTGGCGAAATGTGGGTGGACTATTATAGGTACACCTCTGCCTAACCCTTCGGGGATTACAGGCGTGATGTTATTTGTGTTATATTATACAGGCTGGATATTTACGATGGGGAGGGAAGTAAGGGTATCTTGACCTTTATAGCTACACGAAATCGGTCTTAGGAGGCTGTCCTTAACTTTTTGTGACATTTTAATCTGCATACACAGATTTAAAAAAAATACCACCAAGAAAATGAGCAATTTTCACAAAAAAAAAATTTGATGACAATAAGATCCTATTTTATAAGAGAGAGCTGTTACATCAACTGATGGTTGATGCAGATGCGGATCTGTTATAGGTACTTGCGTGAATGACATTTCCGCAAAAGACACTTGCGCGAACCCACTTGCGTGAAAAGATGGTTTTCGTGATTTTGTGATGATTTTTCGTCATTGGTGTTGTTTTCATGGATTTCGAGGGTGCTGACATCAGTAATCAAAGTCAAATTATTTATTTCAAATAGGCACATAAGAGGCACTTTTGATCGTCAAAATTTACGATAAAATAGAATTGATTCTAGTTGCCCCTTCCAAAAGGTAGTTTCGTATGGAAAAGAATGGGCAAGAAACTCCACCGTTACTCTTTAAAAAAATGTTTTACAATTTTTGTTTTGACCTACATTAATTTTCTGATTATATGTGAAGACGATGCACCTAGAATAAAATTACTATACCATAATAGGTAAAAAGAATTAAAAACTAAGCAATGAAAAATAACTTAATTATGAGATAGATACATGGTGCTCACATATTTACAAACATCGTAAAAGTATATGTTATCTTAAAAAAATTCAAATAATAAGTCAGTTATGTATACAATTAAAATAGCAACCACTTTGATTTTGTCTAGACTCTAGATTGTCCTATGGAGCTGGACAAGCATGTTTCCAGGCATTCCTATTCTGGATATAATCCTCTAACTTGTAATAATATGCTTGTTTACAAAGTGTACTTTTAATATGTGTTTTAAATTTTCTCTCATTTAAATGCAATATATCACAAGGTATTTTGTTGTAACATTTAACATAGTACCCCATAAAATAAATATGGGGGGTAATAATGGGGTCAAAAACCAAATTCAAGATGGCGCCACTGATAATTTGCCATTCGTCATGGGTGTCGTTTTCATGGTTTTCGAGGTCCCTGATAACTAAATTGGGGTCAAATCAAAATTCAAGATGGTGTATGTCACGCAAATAATACTGGATAGATTTTGTTAAAATTTTGCATAATATACCTATATTCCCTATAAGTCTGGTCTGTAGGCTATATAAATTATAACGCTATTTTGGTATGAAGGACGAGCAATATAACATTATGTTCGTATTCTTCTATGAATCTATAGTTTACATTAAATTGTAAAGAGACGAGCCAAAAGGTTACAATATTGCCGGTAGTTACAGTTGTAACCTTTTAAATGATTATCATCACGCTATACTTTTATGGAGATAAGCAGTGCATCATGACATATTTATGAACGGCTATTTTAGTCAACTTTCAACAAAGCTTAGTGGCCCGACGACTGCTTTGAAAACCTGTGGTACGAGTACGGCTTGTACGCGAAAGAAGTCGCGGGCAGAAGCTAGCCCCATATAAAATTAAAGATTAGTATTAGTTGTGCTAGTTAAAAAGGAATTTTAATAATCTGGATAGCAGTAGATACAATTGGTTGGAAAAGAAAAAAGGACACCTGACTAAATTATGAGATTTTGCAAGTTTAGACTAAGCTTAGATTTGCATCAAAAACTCGCTAAGAAAGCGCTCTTTGCTTTGTTCTGAGGCCATTTTATGCGGGCCTTTAGAATGTATTGTGAAGTTTGATGTCGATTATATATTATGTATATTGTAATAATTGGCTATGTAAATAAATGGTATAATATGAAGGAATAATTAGTTTTATTATTTGTTTTCATGGGGAGTTCGCGGCAATTAGCTAGATGCGGGAAGTACAGCCGATCTATTCTGAAAAAATCTCACCGTGTAAACGTAGGTGAAGTGAGCTTGAAGTGGCTTGTTAATAGTGTCAATCCCTCACTGACAGTTCACTGCACGCTCACTTCACCTAAGTTTTCACGGTGAGGTGGTAACAGAATAGCACTGCAGTACGGCTCGTAGCGATGCTTGGGGGAGAACTATATCCATTGTCCATGTGGACGTGCTTCGGATGAATGATACTTAATTATTGTTTTATTTTACAAATCATCTTTCCTCACGTCTTGGCACGAGTATGGCATAAGCATTCAATTGCAGCTACGCAATAATCCTAAGATCACTAACTAAAGTTATCATCAATGTTTATGTCTGTCGTGTTGATTGTTAAAACGAAATGGAGAAACAAAAAAAATAAGTTCAAAAACTAAAACCCGACTACTGAAAAATCACGCTCTAAAAAGTATGAAACAAGAAAATATTCTCATCTGAAATTATTATGTACAAACTATTCAATATTTATCGTGGCTTTAATGCTCTCCAGGCGATGACGTTTCGTGAAATCATATTATCATTATATTCTAACAGCTCTTCGAAATCGCTTTCTGAACATCATTTTATTTTTATACCGAACTTATTATCAGTTCTTGATAAAATTAAATATTTCACGAACGTCTCCGGACACGGAATCTATTTCTATTTATTTTTTGTAGAACAGTGATATATTAAAAAAAACCGGCCAAGTGCGAGTCGGACTCGCGCACGAAGGGTTCCGTACCATTATCTATCAAACCGGCAAAAAAATCAGGTTTGTTGTATGGCCCCCCTTAAATATTTGTTTTATTTTAATTTAATTATTTATTTTTTAAGTGAATATATAACTAAATATTCTCTAAATATTTCAAGCATCTACCTGTTGCCGTTATCAATATAAAGCAAAAACGAGCAAAAAAATCACGTTTGTTGTATGGCAGACCCCTTAAATACATATTTTATTCTGTTTTTCAGTATTTTTTGTTATAGCGGCAACAAACATACATCATCTGTGAAAATTTCAACTGTCTAACTATCACGGTTCATGAGATACAGCCTGGTGACAGACGGACAGACAGAAGGCGGAGCCTTAGTAATAGGGTTCCCGTTTTACCCTTTGGGTACGGAACCCTAAAAATCGACTACATTGTCAGAACTGGGTCTATTTGTATTATTCGACTAAATTAAAAGGTTGTTATAATGCATTGTTCTTAAACTGAAAAAGCGGCCATTAAAATTATACTTGGGCTGTTGACTGAAATTTTAAGATAAATTAAATCAAAATCACATAATGCTCCGTAAAGTCATATATACAACAAAAACAAATCAATAAACTTTTATACTTACCGAAAGTACGAAATCCCATCCTTTTTAGGGTTCCGTACCGAAAGGGTAAAACGGGAACCCTATTACTAAGGCTCCGCCGCCCGTCTGTCTGTCTGTCCGTCTGTCACCAGGCTGTATCTCATGAACCGTGATAGTTAGACAGTTGAAATTTTCACAGATGATGTATTTCTGTTGCCGCTATAACAACAAATACTAAAAAACAGAATAAAATAAATATTTAAGGGGGCTCCCATACAACAAACGTGATTTTTTTGCTCGATATTGATAACAGCAACAGGTTGACGCTTGAAATATTCACAGAATATTTAGTTATATATTCACTTTAAAAATAAATAATTAAATTAAAGTAAAACAAATATTTAAGGGGGGGCTCCCATACAACAAACGTGATTTATTTGCCGTTTTTATAGATAATGGTACGGAACACTTCGTGCGCGAGTCCGACTCGCACTTGGCCGGTTTTTTAACGTTCTTGACGTCATATTCAAGATTCAAGATTCTTTATTTGTGGAAACATGAGTACACATACAGAGCATGCAAGTTATTAATAACGTTGTAGTTTAAGACCAGTCACATGTTTGGCCATAGTGGCGTACAAATCACAGATTACTAATATGTAGCAAGCTGTACAAATATTTAAACAGTACCTAATAAGTTATTGGATAAGTATTACAATTACATATGGACAAAATAATAAATAGTAAACGTCAATTTTGTTAAGAATAAAATTAAATATATGGTCATAATTACGAAACAATTACTAAATGTTAATTAAAATTATCATCATAGCAATAATATGTTGCTGTATGTACGGATTATGTCAAAGATGTATTGATAATATTAGGCACTAGATGTTGCCATTAAGAAATTCTAGAATACTGTAGTATGCTTTCCCTTATAGCAGTATCTTTAATTTATTTTTTAATTTCTTCCAACTCTTAGGGAGTTTATTGAAAATTTTAGGGGCCATACAGAATACACTCTTGTGCAGTAGTCAATATTACTTTCCTCTATGGCAGTAGTGCTGTTTTCGATCTATGTTGATCTATGTAGACAGAGAATACTGTCATCGCGTCTACTACGGTTGTGATCGACCACTTCTGATTGACGTGGAAATAAGTGTCGATTTGATTTCACAAACATGACAATGTCTAAAATGTAAAGGCAAGATAGAGTTGATATTTTATATTTTTTAAAGTAGGGCTTACAACTTTCGGTTGACTGTTACTAAACATAGTCCTGATACACCTTTTTTGGGCTTTTAAAGGGTATGTCCTTGTCGGTTGAGTTGCCCCAGAAAGTTATCCCATACCTTAAGTGTATACAAACCAAACCGTGATAAGCCGTCTGCAATGATTCAGTGTTAAGTAAAAGAATATTTTTACAATGTTTCAACGACCACTTCAGCATTTTTGCCACGCGTGACCGCAGTCACGCGGTCGACGCGGTACTATTTGAAATGAGCGCACAATTCTACTTTGTACACTCTATTTTTGCGAACGGTTTTGCGACTCTTGAGTGTGTATCTTGGCTTTTTAGTATATGTATATCAATGTTAGACACGTCGTCGTCATGGTCGTCGGAAATCATTTTTGACAAGAGATTTTCTTAACAAAAACATTACCTACTTCAAACAAAAACACCGTAGTTGCAGCCTTTGAGCATTTAACCTATGGAGATGACTCATAGCCGGTCATAGCTGACCGAACCCCTCTGCCAAAGTCGATTGGCCAAAATTATGATCATACACGTTATATAAAACTAGTTCATTCGCCGAACGTCGTTTCCCCCGTCCCCGCCCGCCTGCGCGGAGCAATTAATATTAATAAATGTCCCTAATAAACAGATGCTACAAGTCCCCTCTTGTACAGTAGAAGCCTAGGTTCGAGTCCCACTATGGGACGCCCTTAGCTGTGCTACTTAATTTATCTTTTTATACCCGGCGACAGGCCCTTCTGGCCCGGCCAAAGCTCAGTTATGCAGTAGAGACAGAAGTACTTTGGAGCCAACTGCGATAGGTCAGTACGGTCGCATTGCGTGTCTTATTGTATCGCTAGTAAGACTTCCCAAAAAATAGTTTCCTCTTGCAAAAAGCGATCTGCGACTTCCAATTTACGAAACCATAGTGTTTCCTACCACATGTGGGTATAAAACATGAACATAGTTTTAGTTACGTACAGACGCGACGCCAGCATATCAAGCTACTACAATCTGTCAAATTTCTTTTCAACTACCGCAAACCTACAGCAAAGTTCAAGGTTGATTGGGAAAATTTGACAGTTTCGGGTAGCTGGACCCTGGCGTCTGTACAATGTTGAAATAATCATTATGAGATTTACGATAGAAAAATACAGTGGTACGTTGGTAGCGTAAACGCAGTACAGAGGCTAAGAGCTAAGAGGGGTAGGGATTTGCATAGTGCTGAGATAACGTGAGTGAATGATTGATAAAACAAATTATGTTTTCAGTCAGTATGATCAGTAACTATTTTTTTTTTTTGTGTATGTATCTGGACAAGTCGGCACCCTAATTGCGTAACACAGAATAATCACAATCTAAATGACTTTGAAGGATATTGCTAAGCCATTGCTTCATGTTCGAAAAAATTGTCTGCTCAACAACGTAGATAACGCAATTAGTGGTTGAGTCTACAAGAACCCGGGCACAGGAGAGAAACGTACTGCACATCGTTCAAGAATTAACGAGCAGAACCCATTGATTGTTTCTCTATATATTACTAATGATATGGTCTGTAAAATCCTGACACGAATGAATAACAACAAGAAACTGTCTGATGAACTTTGAAGCGATGTTTGTATGGGAAAACTGTTTAAGTACTTGGCGAAACTTCTTCCAGTGCTCAATTTCTATACAACAGACTGAATGATATACTCTCAATCCATACCCTGAACAAAACAACTTTTAAAAGATTAATAACTGACTGGCATATCACCTTAGATTATACCCAAATTGAAGATCTTTTCAAAACCATGTCTTAACATAATGTTCCCTTTGCAACGCACAATTATGAAACACCACACTCACGTACTCCACACCACACACATACACTTACATCTTCCCTTGCATGTATCCTTTTTGTAAATTCAATTTTTATGCGCAATATTGCAACATTATAATGTATGAAATTTTTATTTGATTAATAATGTATGAGAATCAGATCGTTTCCAGTACAACAATAAATATGTAAAACTTTGTTTTACCCTAAAACAAAGTTTGGTGCCTGGTGATCCAGGTTTTCAAAAAAAACTTAGTTTAGGCACTAGTCTTCCACAAATTAATTATAAAATTGTGTCTGTTGACTTTGTATTAACATTCTCTGTAATTTATGGTAAGATATAAATAAATAAATTATAATCACAACCCAGTGTTCCGTGTGGTGCCGGACGTAAAGAATAGCACCACCCTATTTCTTCCCGTGGGTATCTCGTAAAAGGCGATTTAAGGAACTTACTAGAGAATGGGCAGCAGCGTTCTCCATGCATTTTAACACCATACTGCGATCGCCAAGCGTGGCGACTATGATGGCGGCCAGGATCTCCGTTAGGAGTATATGTGTTCTGTGGCCAGGATGGACCTGCATCGTAAATATCGTAATTTAGCAAGGAGAAATTAGGGAAGTGCACAATAAAATAAAACGAATAAACATAATATTTTTGTTCATTCATTCATGCATTAAGAATAAAATACCTCATTGTTTGTAGCACATCACTAGCACCTTTGTGTTTGTTGCACAAAGTCAATCTGTGTGTGTGTTTTTGTAATTGTGTGGTTTTTATTTTATCGTGTGCGTTTATAGCAATGAAATGAAATGAAATCGTTTATTCTGTAAATAGGATATCGGAATCACTTTTACACGTCATATTAAATAATAAGCTAGATGTAGTCGACATTTCCTATCTGACTACCCCTGAGATACAATAATTAATGATAATCAATCACACAATTTATAGATATGTTTAAAATATAATAATGGTACGGTAAATATTAATAAATAATATAACAATAACAAATAATATAACAATAATAATAATTAGAAGAGGATGATAGGGTTGCCACAGTAAGTAGCCAATGCAACGCCCGATTGAGGAGCGCACTGGAGGATGCATTTGGCGAGTATAGGTCCACTCCGACCGAACTTAGACCCCGATTACCACGCCTACCTATGCACAAGAAAAATAGGGCGCTGGTGTGTGCCTTGGACTCGCAGCTTAAGAATTTCTTCCAAAGCAGCGAGGATCTCATTGATACACACTCGATTCTGTATTGCGCGGCTGTTGCGGCATGTCGTTTAGCTAACGTCAAATTTCCAAACTGTGACGGAGCTACTCGACCAAAACCAGCCGTACTAGCCTGGCAGTGCAGGATCGAGCGCCGTATTGATGGGGCCAGGGTACTCATCGGCAAACTATACTGCTTCAGGGAGGGCAATACACGACCACGAGTGATGCGCTTTGTAAGACGGGCTTTCTCGGGGACTGGAATCAGCCCTCGAGAATACATGTCCCGTGTCACAGAGCGCATCGACTTCCTGAAGCAGAAAGTTTGTGCATGGGCGAGCCGTATTCGGCGGTATAAGCGGCGGGTGGATCGATACACGCAGAATCGCATGTTCCAGAGCAATGAAAGGTATATAGAGCTTGGGAGCGACCTGAACAAAATGTGACAGACGTGTGCCGCCCGGATGATGCAGCCACGAGTGCATTCTGGTGCAGCATCTGGTCGGAGCCCGTCTGTCACGCAGAGGCTGACTGGATGCGGGAAGTTGAGCGAGTGTGTGAAACTATACCAGAAATGGAAGCAGTCATAATCACCCCATTAGACGTAGCCAGAGCAGTCCGTCTGTTACCAAATTGGAAATCACCGGGACCGGACGGACTGCACAACTTCTGGTTGAAATGTTTAATTAGTTCACACACTTGCCTGGCATCTCAGTTCCAGTCATCCTTAGAGTCTGGGTCGCTACCACAGTTTCTAACAACAGGCGTTACCCACCTGCTCCATAAGTCAGGTAGTCCCGCGGAACCCAAGAATTATAGACCGATCACATGTTTGTCAACGGTCTATAAACTTCTTACATCCATTTTGAGAGTGAAAATTAATACGCACATTGACAATAACTCCATTATGTCTGCCTCTCAGAATGGATGTAGGAATGGGTCCCGCGGTACTAAGGAGCTACTCCTCATCGACATGGCCATAAGCCAACAGGTTCGTCGATCCCGCAAGGATCTGTCGACATGCTGGATAGACTATAAGAAGGCCTACGACTCGGTGCCACATACATGGCTCATGAGGGTGCTGGAGTTGTACAAGATAGATGCAACTCTGCGCAACTTCCTGATGTCATGTATGGGGCAATGGAGAACGGTCCTTCGCTATCCAGGATGTCGTATCCAGATCCAGGGGAATGATGAGCCTGTATGGATTAAACGGGGAATATTTCAGGGCGACAGTTTAAGTCCACTTTGGTTCTGCTTAACCCTGAATCCTCTAAGTACACTGTTGGAGGATTCAGGTCTAGGCTATCGGTTGAGGAGAGGAGGTCAGGTCATATCTCACCTCTTCTACATGGATGACTTGAAACTCTTTGCCCCCAACAAATTGCGACTGATCGAGCTACTGAAGGTAACTGAAACATTCAGTAGCGCCATCAGGATGGAATTTGGTGTGGACAAATGTGCAGTCATGCATGTAAAACGAGGAGAGATTATGGAATCCGAAGGAACCCAACTCTCGGATTCCATACACCTTAGATCCCTTTCCTCATCCGAAAGCTATAAGTATTTGGGTATGTCAGAAGCGTTAGGGATCAACGTTGCTGACATGAAGCAATCGTTGAAGGAGCGCTTCTTTGGTCGCCTGAAGAAGGTATTTATTAGTCTTCTTTCAGGCGGAAACAAGGTGCGCGCCTTCAACGGTTGGGTCATGCCGGTTTTGATGTACTCTTTTGGCATACTTAAATGGACTCAGACCGAACTAGACGCCCTGGATAGGAGGGTCCGTACACTGCTGACCGCAAATCGGATGCATCACCCACGATCATCGGTGATGAGACTGTACATCCCGGGGAAGTGCGGGGGTCGAGGCTTTTTAAATGCAATGACCCTCCATAACCGCGAGGTGTGCAGTCTCAGGGAATATTTTTTACAAGCCGAACTGGGTATGCACCGTGATGTGGTCGCAGTGGACAAGGGACTCACCCCGCTCTCCATGGCTAAAGAGAACTGGCGCAAACCTGTAATACTTACTCCCGATGACCGCAAGGAGGTATGGCAAAGCAAGGAGCTTCACGGACGCTTCTATCGGGCTCTTCATGAACCCGGTGTAGATTTCTTAGCGTCCGTATCCTGGCTACGTTTTGGTGACCTTTTCGGGGAAACCGAAGGTTTTGTCTGTGCAATTATGGACGAAGTTATCTTGACGAATAACTACCGGAGACATATTATGAAGGACGGGACGGTTGACGTGTGTCGGGCATGCCACCGTCCGGGTGAGTCCATCAGACATATTATCTCTGGCTGTTCTCGTCTTGCTAATGGCGAGTACTTGCACAGGCATAACCAAGTAGCCAGGATTATTCACCAGCAACTTGCTTTGAAATATAAACTTGTGGATTCTGAGGTACCGTATTACAAGTATGTGCCCGACCCAGTTCTCGAAAATGACCATGTCACGTTGTACTGGGATCGGTCTATCATTACTGACAGGACTATTGTCGCGAATAAGCCCGACATAGTAGTGATAGATCGATTAGCGCGCCGCGCAATGATTATCGATGTTACCATTCCGCATGACGAGAACCTCGTGAAAGCTGAGAAAGAGAAACAAATAAAATATCTTGACTTAGCACACGAGGTTGTTGACATGTGGAATGTGAGCTCGGCTATCATTGTGCCGATTGTCGTATCGGCCAATGGCCTGATGGCCGAAAGTCTCGAGCAACATCTTTCGAGGCTCTCGTTAGGTGGTTGGATCAAGGGCCTGATTCAGAAGGCAGTACTCCTCGATACGGCTCGCATCGTGAGGAGGTTCCTATCTCTGCAGCCCTAGCCACCGGTAGCTTGGACCCTGCTCCCGATACCGGTGGACAACTATTTTTTATATTTTTAAATGTTTTTATATATTTTTTATATTCTGATATTTAAAAATATAATTTGTATGTATTTAAATTAATAAAGGAAATAATAATTAAATTAAATAGCAACAATGATAATAATATAGCAATAATAATTATTCAAAGAATTACAATGTATATACTTAAATGAATAAACAGAAATATAATACGTAATAATAAGTATATAAAAATAATCTAAAATATTAAAGCACTTTTGCAGTTACATGTGTAATAGTGCGTAATGTTCTAGTATCCTTTTCGCGATCTCCTGCCTATGATTATTAATATGTAAATTAAAACTTGTACCCACCAATAACATCTTAATGATCTCCTAAAACAGGGCTTCCTCTCTCGTACCCTTTTGCTGTGCCCTACAGGGTCCATAATGATCTAAATTATATAGTTACCACCTAAGTACACATTATGGTAAAGCAATAAAGATATTGAGTATTGAGAAGAAATGGCGAAACTAACTCAGGACTCAAAGTCTCTTAAGTCCAGACATAATCTTGGTCAGATCATGTAAGGACCATGTAGATCCGTGTCTGAAATGGTATTTTGAGGAAAGAACCACACTTTGAGTGGACCTGTCCAATCAGTGCAAGCATTTGTCAGTAATCATGCAGCTCGACTCAAGTCTTATGGAGCTTAACGACTTGACGAACAATACCAAAGAAAGGACATTTGGGTAGGCCGCATATAGTGCTCAAAATGCCAGACAAGAGCAATAGGAAGATTAGGAAGCATGTATCTGTGTGCGATTATCATCGTAGTGTGCTGTATGTGTTTTCCTCGCCTCCCGCAGAAAGTGGCAGAAAAAGATGTTCGGCCATCCTGACATACTCGTATTATTCGCTCCTTGCACAGACTACAGTTTATATAGGGTAGAGCTTCATCTCCATAGGTTAAATACTCTAAGGCGTGAATTACACAGAAACGGCGGCGGCGCGGGCGTCGCGCGGTGTAAGTTAAAGGCGCGGCGCAGGCGACACAGACAACAAAGCGGCGTGCCTGCGCCGCGCCTTCACCTTACGCCGTTTCTATATACGTATTCACGTCTAAGGTTGCAGCGGACTGGATGTTTCTATGACATAAAAACAGAACATTGTTGGACAGACAGAAAATTGGCGCCGCGGACGTTCCGTTTTAACCCACATGTTACTTTTATTCACGTATTATGATTTGATAATTTCTCCACCTGGCAACACTTGCCTACTCGCCATTTTGCAAGAATGTCAGCCAAATCATCAGAGCGAGTTATTAGTTAATTTTTATGTTAACGCTCTTTAAATTACAGTGATTTTGTGTTTCGAATATCGTTTTTATTGATAAACAGCAAAAATGGACCGTTTTATAAGCATGTGGAAGGTGCGGGAGTTGGCAGACAAAGTGTAAGTCTCACGAACATTTTTAATAACTTATGCAAATTACAGCAATCTGTTTCACTAATGTGGTTATTTATTGTATTTTTTGCGAACCTTGATGATAAATTTGCATGTATTCTGATGTAATTAACTTTAGCAACGATACACTTGAGTGTCTTTGCAAACCTGTCTCGGTGGCTTTATGAATGAAGATACGGAGTGTATAGACGAAATGTACAGAAAATTTACGTTATCAGTGCTTTACCTAATGAATGTGGTAGATTAACGACCGTTCCCACAATTTACTTGTTTTTCGGCGGCATAATGTAGCTACAAAATGACACAGTAATGCATTGTACTTTATTATTTGCGTCCAAACTTCCACATTAATAGACTAAATTAACTATACCAATGTTAAAATTACCAGTAACTTGTCACAAGTGAACAAGCTCTGAAATAAGCTTGTTTCTACCACTAATTATCATGGTCAGTGTTAAAATGTTAGAAGGGGTTTGTTATTTAGAATTCTACAGATGTTAAGTTTTCACATTCAGCACTTTCAAAACTGAAATTGTCATTTCTCGAAACTTAGATTCACTGCTTGTTATTGCAAGTTGGAAATCTGGCCGGGATTGATGCTAAGAATACAAGTAGCTTTAATATGAAATTCTGTAATTTTTGCTGCAATGTATTTAAGATTCTAGTAAGATATTGTTACTAGGAGTAACTTATTAAATGAATTACAATTATACACTCTTTTTTCTTTAACTTCATTTTATGCCATTTACAATTAAAATGTTCCCAGCACTTCATTTTAACAGTAAAAAAAATACCATATTATCCCACACTTGAGCAATTGAACTAAACTGTTTCACCTTGGAACAGGAATTTCACTATTGACACAAGTATAGTCCACTGACCTACACAGTGAAATGAGTTGCCATATCTGTAGATGAGAGGCAATGGAAAGTAAAATTAAATAATATGGTTATTTATACATTCATAATACAAAATAATGTTTTTCAAAATATTTATGTGGTACCTATTAAGACAAAGTGAAATGGACAGTAATTTTATTTGTTCTTAAAATTAACCAACCATCTTTGCAAAGGATTGAGCATGAATGTGGATGGCTTTAAGAGTAGGAGAAGACCAAAGAAACAATGGATTTATTTTGTGTAAGATAATATGGCTAGAACGGGGGTGACTACTGAAATCAGGTTTAACAGTACACCTTGTTTCCCCGAAGGGTTGGGCAGAGCTGTACCTGTAGCACACCCACAAATCAAGTTTACTGATAATTAAATAATAATAATAATGATGCCTGATGTAGATGGAATAAAAAGATGTGCCAAACCAACCCCATATAAATTGGAATAAGGGCACGAGGATAAGGATTATGATGATCAAGCATCTTTTCGATAACCAAGCTCTTAAATAAGCATTAAACATGATTGTGTCATCCTATTATAATTAATCTTAAAATAAACAGAGCATAATGCACATATTTTCATCTATATTCCACTGTTTCTTTCTTTTTGGCTTCTCTCCAAAATGTCTTGCAAAGGTCTTGGTCTCACTAATCTTATTGTTTTAAACACAATGCAGTTTTGGCCATACTTCAAGAGTTTGTCCAATAGTTTACCATTTATGATAATGTTTGTTTCAAGTCTTATTTTAATACTGCAGTTTGGATTTTGCATGATTACTCTGTTTTTGGGAGATATCAACATCATGTATGAAAGATAAACATTTGCATTTCATGATGTGCCAATCATAAAATAAAATTATTTTAAAACTGTTTCGGATGAGTTTTTAATAAAATGGCAGACAAACAGAAATTCAAGATCCGCAACATATTTTCCATCATTGATATTGAAAATGTCAATAGGGAGTGGTAACCAACCACTTTACATAAGTGGCCAGCAAATTCATTGCACTTATTAGTTTATTTAGCCTATAAGTCCTATGGGGGAAAGGCCATCTTGTCACATTATTAAATTATCTACTTGTACATTTTTCTCCAATCCATAATATCACAGCTGTTTTCCCTGAGAGTGTACTTATAGTACACCCACATTTCGCCAGTTATGTTTAAGTCCCATGTAATAGGGGGCGTGCCATCAACTAGGCAGAAATCCAGATTAGGGGGAATTTCACCAATGAAAGTGAACACGATCAGCCCATCTAAACCGTGTACAAGAGCTGTCAGTGTCATCATTGTTGTAGAATATTGACACTGAGCACTTAATCGCATTCAGTTTAATTGTTTAATTGGTGAAATTCGTCCTCAGTTGCTTATTCGTTCATTAAACTGACCAGTCTGTACACTAATGTGTGACCAATCTCACAATGTGTAGAACTCGGTAAACGAAAGAAAACATGAATGTAGAATGTACACAATGTCAAATGCTAGTTATGTTGTTGGTATATTTCTTTTTGTAATCATTGTCGACAATTGTTTTCAAAAAGCAAATAAATCCTAAACCTTATCTTCAGTTCTTAATTAATTTATAATGTTATTTTTGTAAGGAAAATTTGTCGTGTTTAGATTCTTATAATATTTTTATTATTAGGTTTTAGTTTCGATTTCAAGTTCTATCTTTTTTATTTGTATGAAAAAATGAAAATATAGTGTCATTTTGACACGAATTGATATACTGATTGATTTGATTTTGTTATATTGATTGGTTATTGATTTTTGAGTCGAATTGTTTACATAAATGAAAAAATATTTAAGGGAATACAGCCCATATTTTTTTTTAGGGTTCCGTACCCAAAAGGTAAAACGGGAATCCTATTATTAAGGCTCCGCCGTCTGTCTGTCTGTCTGTCCGTCTGTCGCCAGGCTGTTCTCATGAACCGTGATAGCTAGACAGTTGAAATTTAACAGATGATTTATTTCTGTTGCCGCTATAACAACAAATACTAAAAAACAGAATAAAATAAATATTTAAGGGGGCTCCCATACAACAAACGTGATTTTTTTGCCATTTTTATAGATATTGGTACGGAACCCTTCGTGCGCGAGTCCGACTCGCACTTGGCCGGTTTTCTTGAACCTCTGGTGCGCGTAAATAAACACAAATCTCAAACCAACAGCGCTGGACCCAGAACAGATTGATCACACAAATATTTGTTCCGTGCGGGAATCGAACCCGCGCACTCAGTCGCTCAGCTACTTGAAATAAATTAAAATTGAATTATGGTAAATTGCCTTATTTGTAGAGTCAGATCATCAATCAAACAAACCGCACTTAAGAGCGGCCAACCCGACATACTTTTCATACAAACGCTCGTACGTGATTCCATGCACATCTTTCTTTGAAATTCTTGAACCAATAGGTATCATGTGCACTATATTATGTAGGTTTCTATGCAAGCAAAAAATTTAAATTTTGAATAACAAAGTCAGTATAAGCCTGCAAAAGTCTGCTTTTTTACACAAATTTTACCTGAACTTTGGCCATTCATAATGTACTCATAAATTGTAAATGTTAAGAAAACATTACGATAGAAACCTTGCAAATGTAATGGAAATTATAAATGACCAACATTTATTTCACAAACTGGTAAGGCTTACTCGTACACGTATTACCTGGAACAAGTTTTATGAAAATTCCGCACATTATTTTTCGTTCAGTGTTATCGTGTTCTCCCTCGTTTGTTAATAGTTTTCACTTGCGCTTGATGAAACAACAAACTTTTCGACCATGCTCGCGTTGACGATAGATGGACCGGGAAGGGCCCTCTTAACGTCATTCAGTACCTACATAGACAGACATTTCTGTCTACCCAAAACATAATATACAATATAAACTCACGCCTTTTCCCCAAGGGTGTAACCAAGCAGAAACTACAGCCGATCTATTCTGAAAAAAATTCACCGTGTAAACGTAGGTGAAGTGAGTTGCTAATAGTGTCAATCCCTCACTGACAGTTCACTCCACGCTCACTTCACCTAAGTTTTCACGGTGAGGTGGTAACAGAATATCACTGCTGAACGCCACGTGCTGCCATTTTGAAATGTAGTGATCGTGATATTTTTAAACCGTCTTTAAAAATATCACGATACTACCTAATACATTCTATTGTATTTGTATGCATGTGTAATGGTATCTATCATTCAATTAAACATAATTATTTAGTTTACACTATCGTTTTTTTTTCTATACTAATATTAAATAAAAACTACACAAAAAAAAAAAAACAACCGACTTCCAAAAAAAACACTACAAAGTGAAAAATAACTTTAACTTCGGAAGTCGGTGTCTTTGGATCTGTATTTTAGTTTTTAGCCACAGACTTCCGAATTTAAAGTTATTTTTCACTTTGTAGTGTTTTTTTTTTGGAAGTCGGTTGTTTTTTTTTTGTAAAAAGTTCTTTATTTTTCACTTTTTAGTGGGTAAGTTTACTATCTAATCTTATCTAATTTACAATAGCCTAATGTCAAATGCTCATCAACTTTTACAAAATATTGCTTTTCCCGATGCAGGGGCGTTAATTGTTTAGGAGTTGTCCTGGTAAGAACCAGGAGAACTGATGGTGACTTCGCCATATGCATTTTGACGAGCATAAATTGCTTATCAACCATATTAAAGTGCATAATCGAATCGCAACGGTAAAATACTTATTATTAAGTAGTTTCGGTGGCCATCTGTGGTCTTCATCATCAGTTCCACTTCACCAAATGGTGCTTTCCGAGAGTAAATGCCCGAGTTATTATAAAAAATACTCAAATCGCTATAGGTGTATGCCTATAAAATTTGAGGATTTCCCTCGATTTCCATGGGATCCCCTCATCAGATTCCGATTTGGTGGCAATGGGACCACCTTGGGAGCATACCCTTCCAAACAATAAAAAAAGAATTTTCAAAATCCGCCCACAATTGACGGAGTAATGGGTGAACAAAAAAAGAAAAACATACAGCCGAACATATAACCTCCTCCTTTTTTGAAGTCGGTTAAAAAAGAGCTAAAATTTGTGAGTTTCTATGTAGGGAGTAATATTGGAACTACTGATCTGATTCGGAAGCAAGCCGTATTGCCCAGTACATTGCCGAGGGTCAGCCATACTTAATATTATAAATGCGAAAGTGAGTTTGTTTGTAAAGCATTCACGCTAAAACGGCTGAACGGATTTGGATGAAATTTGGCACATGGGTAGACTATGACCTGAATACTTTTTATCCCGATATACCCATGGGATCGAGACTTATGCGGTGGAACTGCGGGGCGTAGCCAGTAGGATATATTTTATGTTAAAACAAGAAACACGCGGACGAAGTCGCGGGCAGCAACAGTGTATCAATAAAATAGCTTACTATAACTGGTGCATTATTTCCCATAAGTACTATAAGTATATGTTAGTACGAGTATTGGTACAATTAATAACTTTGGTAGCCATGTTCGTGGGAAAAGATTCCTTGGTTCAATTACGTAATTTTGATCCAGATTGACTGTCTTGTTGGTTTAGAATTGATTTATTGATATTAAAATTTTGACGTTCAAAATGGCTTAGTGGCGAAAAGTCACCTTTCGTGCTGACGGTTGCTCATTCGATTCTCGTCTCGGACAAATTTTTGATTTTGCCTATAACAGGTATTGTTTTTCAATCAGATACTGATGTTGTTGTCCTGGAATTTTATTAGAAAGCCCAGACCCAAACAGATTTTTCATTCCATCGACTCTCCCAAAGTTTCGCCACTACCGAAATTCGGTTGTTATCTTTCTACCAGTTACAAATCTGTCAAAAACTTCACCCACTCGTTTACATCGAGGCAACCTTGTTGTAACCTTTCACTACGGGTTGCATAACGCCTCGCATGCGAATAACTTGTTGATCTCCGTTGCGTACGGACGGTTATTGAAACAGTTCAATGACGTATGATAATAATATGATGGTTGTACTTTATTGGAGATGGGATGTGAGGTAATTACGGCTATTTGACCTATTTTTCGTTGGCCATATATGGTTGTAATTGGACATAGGGTGGTAAGTAATTAAGGCTATTGGACCTATTTTTCGCGGGCCTTAGCCCTTAGCTTAGGACCTGAATGCATCCCTTAGGAACCCTCCCCCCTCCCTCCATTAGGGAAAAGGTCATAATACCAAAAAGATAATAATCATTACCCTTAAGATAAGTAATCCGCAATAGTAAAATTCGTGTTCAGCCAGCTAAGACAGCGCTACTGTATATGTAAGCGTTGTAGGTATGCAGAGCGCCAATCATTTATAATATTAACCCTAGCCGTGTTAAGAAATTAAATACAGACCAGTTTAAGAAAACATTTAAAAAAAAACTGACAGAAAAAGCCTATTATAATGTGAATGAATTTTTAAATTATAAATTTCTCTGAAGATACTGACTGACTCTATTCTATTTATTTTGAATCGCATGACTATTGAACTATTTTTTATTAATTTAGTATTAATGTGAATTGTTGATTTATTATTATTCGATGTATGTATCTTTATTTGAAATCCTATTGTATTATATTTCGACCTAATTTGTACACCCGTCATGGTCAAAACATGTTGAGCCAAAAACTACCTTGTTACACCTCCTTAAGCATCATATTATCATTTATATTAATATCTACACATGTTTTTGCAAATAAATGAATCTTTATCTTTATCCTGTCCTGTTGTATTATATCAACTAAATAAAAAAAATGTCGTTAGTTTTTTTTTTATACCGTCCGAAGCAAGTTGTAAGTATATATCACGAGTTCAGATAAAAAACGTACTCTATATAAAACTAATTAGATAGTTTTCAAAATTATTTCTTCGTTCTCTGATTTTTATATTGCCATCCACTAAAATCACAATTAATTGTTCTATTTATAGATGGCAACATTCGGTTTCATGTTACGTCCAAATACGCGTTAAAAGGATATAATAATGAAAGTATGATGACGCGTATTAAAGTACCGACAACACCGTAGAAAGTTAAATTGCTTCACGCCTTGCTCCTTTGAGGATAAGTAGAGTATACACTATCAACTTTTAAATAACATACAACTGCTGGGCAGAGAAACTACAGATAACAAAATTATTTTTTAACGATGTACATCCGCATCACGAGATGACTCCGCGGATGATTACCAAAATGTTTGTATTACCTGTTTGTGGATTGGTCCTTATTTGAACTAGATGCCGTCATAGTTTCACAGACCAGGAAAAAAGGCATTCACGAGATCAAAATAATTATCAGTTTTTTTTAAATTATTTGCTAAATAATTCAAAGAAGTCGATTCTGCCTAAGTTTCGATACCGAAATACCAAATATCTGCGTTTAACTTGACATAAATTTATTTTTGAAGAGAATTTCTTTGCAGTGGTATAACTTTTCATTATGACCTAGAAGATAGAAGATGACCATCACGTAATATTATATCGACATCATTTTGTTTTAGTTCCGGAAAAAATATCTTATCGAAATCAAAGGTGCCAGTTTTCGCACTTTACTGTGATTGTTGGAGATACTCATGAAATCACTATCTTGTTTTTATTTATATGGCCGTGAATGACATTTGCGATTGCGTACGATACTTACAACTATGCAAGACAATAAATTGTTTGCATCGCTGAATGTAAAATGGTAGTTATTATTAATCATGTGCATGTTGCATCTCAGTGCAACTTAATGATGTCAGCGCGTCATTTCGTTTTAAATGGCTACTTTTAGTTTTTGCTTCACTCTTTATTTTGATAGTTGAACATTCTTCTATGAATCCATCACAACGGCTAGGCTAGGGGATCAAACTGCTATAACTCGGTCCGTTGTACCACGTGACCCACTCTTATTACTATGTTGGAGGGCTTATTATATAAGAATACCTACTTTAATATTATGTGCAGCCCATATTAGCAGCAATCTTTAAAAAAACAAATACAACTGTAATCTGGAGCACCGGGGTCCTGATCCAAATAGCACTGTGATCTAATAGAGACGTGTTTGCGAAAATCTTTTAAGCCATATCAGTATCACTAATAACAAACATTTTGTTACAGCACAAACGTAGTAATGAACTACACGGAAGTAGAAGGCAAGGTGCGCGAAGCGACATCAGACGAGGCGTGGGGCCCCACCGGCCAACAGATGCAAGAGCTGGCACTAGCCACGTTCACGTACGAGCACTTCCCCGAGGTCATGTCCATGCTGTGGCGCCGCATGCTGCACGACAACCGCAGCCATTGGCGCAGGACTTACAAGGTGAGGCACATCTAGTAGTCCCACCGGTCGACAGATGCAGGAGCTGGCACTAGCCACGTTCACGTACGAGCACTTCCCCGAGGTCATGTCCATGCTGTGGCGCCGCATGCTGCACGACAACCGCAGCCATTGGCGCAGGACTTACAAGGTGAGGCACATCTAGTAGTCCCACCGGTCGACAGATGCAGGAGCTGGCACTAGCCACGTTCACGTACGAGCACTTCCCCGAGGTCATGTCCATGCTGTGGCGCCGCATGCTGCACGACAACCGCAGCCATTGGCGCAGGACTTACAAGGTGAGGCACATCTAGTAGTCCCACCGGTCGACAGATGCAGGAGCTGGCACTAGCCACGTTCACGTACGAGCACTTCCCCGAGGTCATGTCCATGCTGTGGCGCCGCATGCTGCACGACAACCGCAGCCATTGGCGCAGGACTTACAAGGTGAGGCACATCTAGTAGTCCCATCGGTCGATGCAGGAGCTGGCACTAGCCACGTTCACGTACGAGCACTTCCCCGAGGTCATGTCCATGCTGTGGCGCCGCATGCTGCACGACAACCGCAGCCATTGGCGCAGGACTTACAAGGTGAGGCACATCTAGTAGTCCCACCGGTCGACAGATGCAGGAGCTGGCACTAGCCACGTTCACGTACGAGCACTTCCCCGAGGTCATGTCCATGCTGTGGCGCCGCATGCTGCACGACAACCGCAGCCATTGGCGCAGGACTTACAAGGTGAGGCACATCTAGTAGTCCCATCGGTCGATGCAGGAGCTGGCACTAGCCACGTTCACGTACGAGCAGTTCCCCGAGGTCATGTCCATGCTGTGGCGCCGCATGCTGCACGACAACCGCAGCCATTGGCGCAGGACTTACAAGGTGAGGCACATCTAGTAGTCCCACCGGTCGACAGATGCAGGAGCTGGCACTAGCCACGTTCACGTACGAGCACTTCCCCGAGATCATGAACGTACACGTACGTTTACTTAGAAATGTTTTTGGAAGATGTACTAATAGAAACAAATTATTTAATTTCAGTGTTTGCTTCTCCTGAGCTACTTGGTACGTAACGGCTCTGAAAGGGTGGTGACATCGGCGCGGGAACATATATATGACCTCCGTTCACTCGAGAACTACACATATGTTGATGATGTGGGGAAAGACCAGGTAAGAAGTCTATTTGGAGATATCTACTCGTTAATGGCCATTATTGATTATGAGATTTTAAATAGACTTGTGACGTTGGTAACAATGTCATGACACTACGCTTGGAAAAGGAATTTGTATAATCCATGTTCAGTTGTACAGATATAATTAAAAGAAAGCATTTTGTTTGTGGAAAAATAAATGCAACTTTGGAAAAAGACCTGACCTTTCATATTAGTATGGTGTCGAAAATACGATGTTTGTAACACGTCTATCACCAAATATCTATCAAGTATTGATAGGATTAGGAGAAAATCGCTTTTGAATTTCGCGTAAGTGTAACGTGTTGGTGCTCGTGACTGTACTATAATAAGGGTTGAGAATCAACACATGTTGAAAGTCAAAAATGACAAGACAGTCCCCTCGACTTTCAAGTTTAAACACTGGGAAGATTATATTTTCATATCAGCTTGTCAATGTCTACTGGTGAAGATGTTTCTTCTCTAAAAAGTATAAAACAAAATCATATCTAAAAAGTATTAAACAAAATCACTTTTCGTTTTTGACTAAGCAACGGATTTTGATGCGGTTTGCAATGAATTTATTACGGAAGGTTTATTGTTTACAAGACATTAATCTTAATCTAACATATAATTAAGAAATCTCGATTTTTGTCAAGTCGTAAAAACCGCGCGAAGCAGTGGCCGGTCGCTTTATTCGATAAATCGTAGCCACTGGATGATAATAATTGACAATAATAAACTTTCAGGGTATAAACATAAGGCACAAAGTGCGAGAGCTGATAGACTTCATTCAGGACGATGAGAAGTTGCGCGAAGAGCGAAAGAAGGCGAAGAAGAACAAGGACAAGTATATAGGTCAGGGTCGGTTCCTAACTCTTATTGACTAACTGGCGCCGAGCCTGCCGGTTGCATAGGAACTTTAACTACCCCACTCCAAAGACTCGCTAAGGGCGAGATTAACAGACCAATAATAATAAAGCGTTACATACGAATGTTCGTATGTAAAACATTATTCTTTTTAAATGTATGTTCCTATTCGTATGAATCGCTTAAATACAATCGCTTTTACGAATATAAACATTAATCAAATTATAATAAGATTCATACGAAACGCTACATTATGAAACGCAATACTACGTTACTTAGCAAAGACAATATGCGGTATGCTAGTCTCGCCGAAAACATTTCGTCCTAATGCATTAATGAATTAATGTTCTTAGGACCCTAGGACTAGTCATATAGAACTTATACAATATAACAAATCTAAAAAAAAATATTACAGCTTATCTTTCATGCCATAGTAACTTGTATGACATATATTAATTAATGTGACAGCTTTCAAAAGCAATTTCTTAGATTGGAACAACCTTGGAATTAGTATGTACCATATAGTACAACTGGAATGCTTACTAGCACCGAAAGGTTGACCTTGAAAGAGAAAACTGATCTGTATTGTGTCCTTACAAACACCTCGCCTTGACCATACATTTGTTTGAAAAGTAGGACATGGTGGAAAAGTTAAGAATATAACGTTATTGAAGGATTGTATTTATTAAAACATAAGAAAAAAAAAGAAGTTTTTTTAATATTTAAATAAACCCATAAAAATTTAATATTCAAGTTAGACAAATCATTATTTGTGTTAATATTTATTTTGAAAGTGACAACTTCAATTTCCGAACTTTTACCTTACTTTTCCGTACCTTACCTTCACAAATGGCTGAATACTACTAATTCAGGAGATTAATGAACAACACGACATTGTGCGGGAGGGACACACTACAGATCAGTGTTCTCCTTTTCAAGACCTTTCCATAATGCAAAAAAAAAACTATGTCCATTGCATAAAGTTTGTTTCTATTTACAATTTACAAGACAGAAAGTACTCCAGATGTAGTCAAGCTCATTGGGAAGAACTTAGGTATTAACAAATAGTAGGCATGTGTTCCGCAGGCATGTCGTCGGACGCCGCGCGCGCGCCCGCCTGGGGCCACGCGGGCCACTACAGCGACCGCGCCGCGCCCGGCTGGGGCGAGTACACTTCCTTACTTAGCGCACTGTTTGTCCCTCAATCAGTATTTCAACTAGGAACAAATGCCCGCATCCACTCACTCTTACGTGCAAACGCTTACACACAAAATCTACGCATGCTTCAGGTAACCAGTTAGTCGGAGCTGTCGCTTTGAGACAAGTGGTTACGTTTTATAATTGCGGGGCATTTTCATTTTAAAGTTTATTCGACACCCGTTGCAGCGTACCTTTTGTTTTCACAAAAAGGGCCAAGTTGAAGTACTGGTTTATCTTTATACTGTCCTAAAAAAAATCAATAGTGCACTTTAGTAACGTAGATCTAGTAGCAATTTCGGTAGCTCCTAGTGAAGGAGCTCGACCGAAAGCCTTAGGCAGCGGTAAATATGCTTTTGCCATAAATGAATTTGCATCAATCGCCAATTTAAGATTTTATTTGTGTAAATTGTGCCAATTATTGATATTTTGGTAAACAGATTGATAAACAAAAGTTTCTCCCCTTGATATGATATTTTATTAAGCATTATAAATGAGGTTAGAATTGGGTACATTTCTATAGCTATTTGTTTTACTTTTTCCAGAGGAGCCAAAAGAGAGGAATGATGAAGATGATTATGAGAGGGAAGATTCCGACGGAGACTATAGCCATGGACCGCCGCGAGAGCGAAGACCACAGAAGTAAGTATACAAACGGGAAATTTTGTGTTGATCCTCTAAAAGTTTTTAGAGGATCAATACAAAATTTCTAAATAATGTATGCGTTTTTAAATAAATGAGCCTCTTTTTCAACTTTCTGGCTTTTGTCACAACTTGAAGATGACAGAGACAGAGTGCTAAACGCATTTAGTGATTTGTTATGCAACTGGGAATAGGTTTTTGCTCACAAAAATGTATTTAAACATGGAAACTCATCTACTCTTTCCAGAGAAAACGTATATCGCGACTCAGAAGTAGTAAGCTCAAGTCCTCCCCGACCTCGCTCGCTCGACGGCGAGCGAGTGGAACGAGCGGAGCGAGCTGACAGAGCGGAGCGGAGCGAGCGGAAAGCGCCGCAACAGTTCAGTATCAACCTCAAGAGTCCCGCTAAGCAGAAACCTAGCACGCCTGTCAAGAAGATTGATCTTGGTTAGATTTATAGTAAAAATATTTTATATGCCATCCTAGGGACAGGTCAACTCAAAGCTGCAATGGATCTTCCTTCAAAAGGTATTTCTAGTCATGGCCCTGCATTGTTGGACTCACATAATATCTTAATAATATAATGTTTGGACTTTAAAAGAGACCATGACATCTGAGCTTGTTTCGACATTGCTTCTCAGGGATCAGTCAGCACATGGAGGGGGTGGAGGCGTATTCCGATCACCGATATATCCGGTTTAACGTCTCCGCCCAGACCTCAGGCGCGCTGGTTCGACAGACCCCGAGTGGTCCGCGGTGGGCGCTGAAGCAGCTGGACCGGGAGCTCCTCCTTAAAGCCTTGATCGTCGTCACCAGACAGGCCTGCCGACATCAACGACGAGGCGGAGTGGTTCCGGGAGGTCATGTCCGAAATATGTGACGTGGCAATGCCCCGGGTCCAGCCCGGACGTGCTCGGCGCCAGGTGTGCTGGTGGTCGCGTGAGCTGACCGCCAGGTGTGCTGGTGGTCGCGTGAGCTGACCGCCAGGTGTGCTGGTGGTCGCGTGAGCTGACCGCCAGGTGTGCTGGTGGTCGCGTGAGCTGACCGCCAGGTGTGCTGGTGGTCGCGTGAGCTGACCGCCAGGTGTGCTGGTGGTCGCGTGAGCTGACCGCCAGGTGTGCTGGTGGTCGCGTGAGCTGACCGCCAGGTGTGCTGGTGGTCGCGTGAGCTGACCGCCAGGTGTGCTGGTGGTCGCGTGAGCTGACCGCCAGGTGTGCTGGTGGTCGCGTGAGCTGACCGCCAGGTGTGCTGGTGGTCGCGTGAGCTGACCGCCAGGTGTGCTGGTGGTCGCGTGAGCTGACCGCCAGGTGTGCTGGTGGTCGCGTGAGCTGACCGCCAGGTGTGCTGGTGGTCGCGTGAGCTGACCGCCAGGTGTGCTGGTGGTCGCGTGAGCTGACCGCCAGGTGTGCTGGTGGTCGCGTGAGCTGACCGCCAGGTGTGCTGGTGGTCGCGTGAGCTGACCGCCAGGTGTGCTGGTGGTCGCGTGAGCTGACCGCCAGGTGTGCTGGTGGTCGCGTGAGCTGACCGCCAGGTGTGCTGGTGGTCGCGTGAGCTGACCGCCAGGTGTGCTGGTGGTCGCGTGAGCTGACCGCCAGGTGTGCTGGTGGTCGCGTGAGCTGACCGCCAGGTGTGCTGGTGGTCGCGTGAGCTGACCGCCAGGTGTGCTGGTGGTCGCGTGAGCTGACCGCCAGGTGTGCTGGTGGTCGCGTGAGCTGACCGCCAGGTGTGCTGGTGGTCGCGTGAGCTGACCGCCAGGTGTGCTGGTGGTCGCGTGAGCTGACCGCCAGGTGTGCTGGTGGTCGCGTGAGCTGACCGCCAGGTGTGCTGGTGGTCGCGTGAGCTGACCGCCAGGTGTGCTGGTGGTCGCGTGAGCTGACCGCCAGGTGTGCTGGTGGTCGCGTGAGCTGACCGCCAGGTGTGCTGGTGGTCGCGTGAGCTGACCGCCAGGTGTGCTGGTGGTCGCGTGAGCTGACCGCCAGGTGTGCTGGTGGTCGCGTGAGCTGACCGCCAGGTGTGCTGGTGGTCGCGTGAGCTGACCGCCAGGTGTGCTGGTGGTCGCGTGAGCTGACCGCCAGGTGTGCTGGTGGTCGCGTGAGCTGACCGCCAGGTGTGCTGGTGGTCGCGTGAGCTGACCGCCAGGTGTGCTGGTGGTCGCGTGAGCTGACCGCCAGGTGTGCTGGTGGTCGCGTGAGCTGACCGCCAGGTGTGCTGGTGGTCGCGTGAGCTGACCGCCAGGTGTGCTGGTGGTCGCGTGAGCTGACCGCCAGGTGTGCTGGTGGTCGCGTGAGCTGACCGCCAGGTGTGCTGGTGGTCGCGTGAGCTGACCGCCAGGTGTGCTGGTGGTCGCGTGAGCTGACCGCCAGGTGTGCTGGTGGTCGCGTGAGCTGACCGCCAGGTGTGCTGGTGGTCGCGTGAGCTGACCGCCAGGTGTGCTGGTGGTCGCGTGAGCTGACCGCCAGGTGTGCTGGTGGTCGCGTGAGCTGACCGCCAGGTGTGCTGGTGGTCGCGTGAGCTGACCGCCAGGTGTGCTGGTGGTCGCGTGAGCTGACCGCCAGGTGTGCTGGTGGTCGCGTGAGCTGACCGCCAGGTGTGCTGGTGGTCGCGTGAGCTGACCGCCAGGTGTGCTGGTGGTCGCGTGAGCTGACCGCCAGGTGTGTTGGTGGTCGCGTGAGCTGACCGCCAGGTGTGTTGGTGGTCGCGTGAGCTGACCGCCAGGTGTGTTGGTGGTCGCGTGAGCTGACCGCCAGGTGTGTTGGTGGTCGCGTGAGCTGACCGCCAGGTGTGTTGGTGGTCGCGTGAGCTGACCGCCAGGTGTGTTGGTGGTCGCGTGAGCTGACCGCCAGGTGTGTTGGTGGTCGCGTGAGCTGACCGCCAGGTGTGTTGGTGGTCGCGTGAGCTGACCGCCAGGTGTGTTGGTGGTCGCGTGAGCTGACCGCCAGGTGTGTTGGTGGTCGCGTGAGCTGACCGCCAGGTGTGCTGGTGGTCGCGTGAGCTGACCGCTAGGTGTGCTGGTGGTCGCGTGAGCTGACCGCCAGGTGTGCTGGTGGTCGCGTGAGCTGACCGCCAGGTGTGCTGGTGGTCGCGTGAGCTGACCGCCAGGTGTGCTGGTGGTCGCGTGAGCTGACCGCCAGGTGTGCTGGTGGTCGCGTGAGCTGACCGCCAGGTGTGCTGGTGGTCGCGTGAGCTGACCGCCAGGTGTGTTGGTGGTCGCGTGAGCTGACCGCCAGGTGTGTTGGTGGTCGCGTGAGCTGACCGCCAGGTGTGTTGGTGGTCGCGTGAGCTGACCGCCAGGTGTGTTGGTGGTCGCGTGAGCTGACCGCCAGGTGTGTTGGTGGTCGCGTGAGCTGACCGCCAGGTGTGTTGGTGGTCGCGTGAGCTGACCGCCAGGTGTGTTGGTGGTCGCGTGAGCTGACCGCCAGGTGTGTTGGTGGTCGCGTGAGCTGACCGCCAGGTGTGTTGGTGGTCGCGTGAGCTGACCGCCAGGTGTGTTGGTGGTCGCGTGAGCTGACCGCCAGGTGTGTTGGTGGTCGCGTGAGCTGACCGCCAGGTGTGTTGGTGGTCGCGTGAGCTGACCGCCAGGTGTGTTGGTGGTCGCGTGAGCTGACCGCTTTACGCGAGGCGTGCGTTGCTGCGCGCCACCGGTACTCCAGACACCGCAGGCTCCGTATCCGCCCTCCGGATACAGAAGTCATTCAGGCGGAGCTATATGAGGAGTATAGAGCGGCGAAGACTGCCTTCCGAGCGGAGATCCAGCGGGCCAGAGGACTGGCCCGCGAGGAGACGCTGGAGACTCAACAGAGACCTGTGGGGACGCCCCTACAAATGGGTGCGAGATAAACTCCGCCCATGGGCTCCCCCGCTGACGCAGAGTCTCCGGCCCCAGCTCGTGGAGGACGTGGTGAGCGCTCTGTTCCCTTCGCGAAGGGAACATACTCCCCCGCCCATGGCTCCGCCTCCTGCAGTGCCAGATGCGGACCACACCGACGACGACGATGCTCCAGAGGTGACCGAGGTAGATCTGAGAGTGGCGGTACGTAGGCTGAATGCCAAAAGTACCGCCCCAGGACCCGATGGCTTGCCTAGAAAAGCCTGGGTTCTGGCCTTGGAGGCTCTCGGGCCTCGACTAAAGGGGCTCCTAAGCGCATGCTTGGAGAGGGGCCAGTTCCCACTTCGTTGGAAGACGAGGAAACTGGTCCTCATAAAGAAGCCAGGACGCCCGGTGGAATCTCCGTCCGCTTACCGGCCCATCGTGCTGCTCGACGAGGTGGGCAAGCTCTTTGAAAGAGTAATTGATGGGACCGGATTTGGCGGAGAGCCAGTTTGGTTTCCGCAAGGGTCGCTCTACGGTGGACGCCATCATGCGCGTTCGAGCCCTCACGACGGGGGATGCTGTGGCCCGGGGTGGGGTCGTCGTGACGGTGTCTCTTAACATCGCCAATGCCTTCAATACCCTGCCCTGGAGTTGCATTAGGGAGGCACTTCGGTATCACCGGATGCCGACCTACCTCTGTCGCGTGGTCGAGGCCTATTTGACGGACAGGGCCGTCATCTACCCCGGTCACGTGCGGTGTCCCACAGGGATCGGTCCTGGGACCGCATCTGTGGGACATCGGGTACGACTGGGTGCTGCGTGCCGACCTCCCTAGCGACGTCAGCGTAGTCTGCTACGCTGACGACACGCTGGTCCTAGCGCAGGGGAGGTCGCATCAGGCGGCGGCCGAACTGGCGGCACGTGGGGTTGCGACAATCGTCGATAGGATTCGGCAATTGGGACTCGAGGTGGCTTTGCACAAGTCCGAGGCCATGTGTTTTTATGGTCCTCGGAACGCGTCACTGTCGGGTTCCCAGATAACGGCGGGAGGGGTTCACATCGGCGTCGAGTCGACGATGAAGTACCTGGGACTCGTCCTCGACAGCCGGTGGAACTTCGTGGAGCATTTTCGACGTTTGGCTCCCAGACTGGAGCGGGCCGGAGCTGCTTTGAAGCGGCTCCTGCCCAATCTAGGGGGTCCAAACGGCTCCTGCCGGAGGCTCTACGCGGGGATCGTGCGGTCCATGGCCCTTTACGGGACACCGGTGTGGGCGCGTTCTTTAAGGCTGCGACCAGCCCAGCGGTTGAACGCGTCCCAAAGGGTCATGGCCTTCAGGCTGGTACGGGGTTACCGCACGGTCTCCCGTGAGGCGGCGAGTCTCCTTGCCGGACTGCCGCCATGGGATCTGGAGGCAAAAGTCCTCGCGCACATCTGGGAGTGGCGCGAGGAGGCGAAACGCCGGGGTGAAACTCCGCTGCCGCGAGAAATCACGGCACAGCGGACAGAGCTCCGGCGGGATCTCATGGCGACATGGAGAGTGCGATTGTCGCAACCCAGCGCTGGGCACCCTAAGTCCCTTCTTTGAGGAGTGGCTAGAGAGGCGCCACGGCGTCTTCACCTTCCGCCTGACGCAGGTCCTCACCGGACACGGTTGTTTCGGGAGGTTCCTGTTCAGAATAAAGCGGGAGGAAACGCCCGGGTGTCACCACTGTGTGGATCGCCCGGAGGACACGGTGGAGCATACGGTGGAGGTCTGCCCAGCTTGGGCGGAGCACCGCCGTGTCCTCACGGAGGCGATCGGCGGCGGCGATCTCTCGCGTCTGGGCCTGGTTCAGGCCATGGTTCGGAGCGAGAGTGCATGGGAGGCCGTCACCTCCTTCTGCGAAGCAGTTATGCTAGCGAAGGAGGAGGCGGAACGCGTGTGGGAGAGGCAGGGTTCGCGCCCTCACGCCCCTAGTCGCCGCAGGAGACGCCCTGGGAGTCTGGAGTCGCAAGCCGATTTCCGGCCACCGTAGGCGCGGGCTTGCGGACGGTGAGCGATGGGTAGCTCGCCGTCCGATAAGGACCAGGCCCGGGTCGACGGCGCGTCGTGTTCCACGCGCACCTCAAAGAGACGTCAGCACAAATTGACGGGGTCCATTACGGCCAATGCCTGCCAAGGTTGCGAGTTTGTCCGAAAGGGATATCGTGGCCCTGGCACACAGGCAAATGAAGGAACACGGGTGGGTTTTAGTCAGTAAAAGTCTGACACGCCCTCCCGCTCCGCCCAGAGCGGCAGAAGTAATTTAATAATTTCCCACCCAAAAAAAAAAAAAAAGGGATCAGTCAGCAAGGAAATGCCGGCACCATCTAGTGTTAAATATTGACTTGCTTTTTAGGGTTTCGTAACTTAAAAGGAAAAATCTGAACCACTCGTGTGTCTGTGTGTCTGGCTGTCTATCCATCTGTCACAGCCGATTTACACCGTATCTACTGGACCGATTAAGTTGAAACTTGGTACACATCAATTTCTGTGACCCAAATACCCACGGACGTGTAACGTAAATAAATGAATTTTAAATATGGGGGCCAAATTAGAAAATTTAAAAAAAATTGTATTGTTAGAGTTGTGTCGGGAAACTCTTCCGAAATGGCGAAGATCATGATCGCCCAAATAAAGTGTATTCGTGCAATATTCAAAATGCAGTGGTCTGACTCACGCAGGCCTATTTTCGAGGCGCACAATCTATTGACTGTCCCATGCATTTATATTTACGAAATTGCCAGGTTTGTGAGGTCCAATCTTGAACTATTCGTACGAAAAGATAACACAAATAAAACGAAAATTACACATTTATATTTTGAAATGACCGTTCCAAAGCTAGAACTTTTTCGGCGGAGCTACGTTTACATGGCTCCCCCAATTTACAATGCTTTGCCTAGGTCAATTACTCGACTACCCTTCAATAAGTCTTGTGTTGCGTTGCGGAAGTGGTTGTTACAAGAATGTTTTAATTCTATAGATGAGTTCTTTCAACTTTTGAAAGAACTCATCTATAGAATTAAACCCTGTCAATTTTATACGTTAAAGCACAGATATATTTAACTAAATGTGTGTCACTAAATATTTAATCTAAGAACTTTATGTACCTACCATATTTGATGCAATAAATGAATTGAATTGAATAGTTTTGCAATTGGTACCATGTGACATCAAATGAAAGGGTTTAGTTTAATGTTTTCAAATATATTTTTAGGGCTCTATTACTCTATTACTAAGGCTCCGCTGTCTGTCTGTCTGTCCGTCTGTCACCAGGCTGTATCTCATGAACCGTGATAGTTAGACAGTTGACATTTTTACAGATGATGTATTTCTGTTGCCGCTATAACAACAAATACAAAAAAACAGAATACTAAAGAACAGAGGTTTATTTTAATTGTTTTTTTTTAAATGGTTTTATCTTTTTATTACGGACGCTTTTAACGTGCTCGTCTTTCTACATTGTCCTCACATGTATAATTTCAACATGAATGATGTAACCAATACTTTGTAACAATATTTTGATTTAAAAGAGTGTCCGTGGAGTTTCTTGCCTGTTCTTCTCCATAGGAACCTACTACGCTTTGGAATGGGCAACTAGCTTCATCTTTCTGACTGACCGACCCCTTGACAATTCAGAAGTGCCTGTAATTGGTTTATTTGAAATAAATGGTTGAGTTTGAGTATGTGCATACAAACTTACGTTTGCAGTTGAAATGTTCCGTTCACCCACAGGTGCTGCAGCTTCCTACGGCAAGTCGTCATCAGTTCCAGCCGCTGTGAGCCAGCAGGCGCAGGAGCTGCTGGACGACCTGTTCAAGACCTGCCCCGCGCCGCCCAGCCCGCCCAGCTCGCCCAGCCCGGCCACCGGCGATGACTTCGACCCACGGTGTGTGGCTGCCTGCTGGATATAATCATCAGTTACAGTCTGCCACTAAATAAGATTATCACAATCCTATGTTACAGCATAGACTTGTATCAGAACTTGCTTATGAAAAGATAATTTTAATCATCTTTGAGGTCTTTCTTTATCCAGGATCACTTAATTTTTCTCATAGTGGTTGTGAATTACATAATCGTTTTCTTTACGACCACTGAAGTTTTAACTTATCAAGCATGAATTGTTTTATGTACCTATTCTGGTTAATTTCTAAACCATAGATACAAATTACACTTGAGCCAACATTATAAATCATAGACTTTTAGCTCAAACAATATTCAATCAAATTCCACCGCCAGGATTAAAAAAATATATAAAAGCATATTTTTTCTGCTCCCCAACACTGTCGTCAGCAACAATAAGCTACTTCTTTGTCCTATATTTTTTTATTAGGTTATAGAGCTTGGTGATAACTTCGCGGTTAAGTTTCTCATTCCAACAAGATGAATCTGTCCACAAGTGTGTACGCTGTCTCCTTAATCTCTTAAATTGCATGCCACCATCACCACTTAGTTTTAGAGCAAGTTCATTTTAATGTTTTGAGAGTCTAGTATTTGCCGCTGTATTGAATTATGTCTTGTTTGACTGTGGGTATTTTCAAGTCTTGAAATATTATTTAGTTACTAATATATAAATGTATGTTGATGATAACTAAGTATCTTCGACTGAAACCTTTCCAATATCTCAATATTACTTTGGCTGGTCGTACCCCATAGCTGGATACCGTTGGTCCTGATTGGTTTGAGAATTGCTTTGTAGACTGTTAGCTGGTTTTGTGGGCTAATTTGCGAGTGCTGTCCTATTAACTAGTACGTGTTTCTTAGTGTTGCGTCCAGCTGCTTTGTCTTAGTCCATGTGTTTTCGTCATGTTAAACTTTCTGTGCACCTGCATACCCAGGTATTTAGCGTTGTCATTTTGAGGAACCTCTTACTGTTCAGAACCACTGGTGGTATCTCTTCTGAGCGAAAAGGTTGCATGTGTGGACTTGCTTTGATTTTCTCTGATTCACCAAACTTTTAAGCCATTCCTCGAGTTTATTAATGTGGAGCTATTCAGAGGCAGCAGCAGGATTTGTGTGTTGCAAGTAGGGCTGTGTCATCTGCATTCGTTGCAACTGTAGTTCTTTCCGTAGTAGGCAAGTCAGCAGTATAAATAATGTACAGTACTGGCCCTCGTATGCTATCTTGTGGTATGCCTGATTTTATTTCATACTAGCTGCGCCCCCGCGGTTTCATCCGCGTAAGTCCCGATCCCGTGGGAATATCGGGATAAAAAGTAGCCTATATGTTAATCCAGGGTGTCAGCTATGTCCATACAAAATGTTATCAAAATTGGTCCAGCTGTTTGAGCGTGATGAAGTAACAAACACACACACTCGCTCACAAACTTTCACCTTTATAATATTAGTTCGTTTTTGTGCTTAACTTCAAAACATCGTTTGTCAAGGTATGACTTCAATATGAAGAAGAGCGAGTGTGGTCGCGACTTATTCATTTTATAAAGTAGGCCCTCATGCCACACTTTGTCGAAGGCCTGACTTATGTCTAAAAATACTGCAGAACAGTATTGTTTCTTCTCCAGTGCTCTGCTTACATCAACAACACAATGGACTTGTTATTGTGCCATGGTTCTCCTTAAAGCCGAATTGGTGATTTGGTATTATGTCATTTAGGTTTTCATTAATTATTTTTAGCAGTATCTTCTCAAACAGTTTACATTGAAAGCATTAACATTTATTATTTCTTTAATTTCAGAGCCGAAGAGCCGCCACTTCCGCGCAAAGTATCAAACGAATTCGGTGACTTTACCAACGCGTTCGGCGCCCCAGCGAACAACAACGACGGATTCGCCGATTTCTCTAGCGCATTCACAGAGTCTACCAACAATAGCAATAACATCAATAATCTGATGAGTTCGAGCAATAATCTGATGAGTTCTGGCGCTAATTTAATGAGTACGGGCAATAACTTGATGAGTACGGGAAATAATTTGATGAGTCCGGGAAATAATTTGATGAGTTCGGGCAATAGTTTGCTTAGTTCGAGCGCTAATATTGTTAATACTAACAGCATGCCGTCGGCAGGTGAGTTTTCGTTCATTTACATATTAATGGTATACGTATTATTTAGAACTACTGTCTGGACTGAGGAACTATAGGGATAAACATGCGACACACAATCCTATTACTATGACGGAATATCCATTATGTGGGAGGAGCATTGTGGCCTTTGACAAGTGCTGCCAACACCGATTTTACAATTATTATTAATTACACGATTTTTAAATTATTCTTCTATCTTTGTCACGCAAAACGATCATTGTACTGAATGGCGTGAAGTTCCTATTGCGTTTCCGTGGTGTGACGTCAGATGAATGCTGTCTCTGTTTAGCATAGACTTTAAAAAAAAATTTTTTTTTCTATGGCTTAATTTATCTGGGTTTCGATAAAACAAATGAAAAAAAAATGCCAGTCAAATACCCTATTTTCGCCTAGACATTGCATACTTCGTCACTAACCGTGCCTTCCGTCGACAGCTGCGTCGTCCAACGTGGACCTGCTGAGCGAGCTGTGTCCGTCCGAAACGTCGGTGGCCGCGCTCACGTCGCAGCTGTCACAGCTGTCACAGCTCGGGTGCAACACACTACAGCCCACACTCACACCAGGTCAGTTGTACACTCACTGTAGCTATAAATATACAGCGGTAAGAAAAAAACAATGTATTTGCTTTAAATTCGGTAAAACAAAAGGTTGGTTGTTGAACGTATGTGCAGTGTAAATCACGATTACGCGACGTCAATGCTTACGCTGGCAATACGCTCAGCAGATAGCTGACTATGTTCAAAGTTATACAAGGTCAATTTGAATTAGTAGACATTGTTCAAGTTTGTTTAATTCTATAGAGTCATATATAGAATTAAACAAACTTGAACAATGTCTGATGATTGACATCGCATCACCATGATTGATACTTCACTCCGTACTGTGCATATATTCGACGACCAACAACAGATGCGGAGCTACTTCTCGACCGAGAAACTACATATAATCGAAGCTTCAGAATCGAAAACTTCGAGTCAAGATAATTAAACTAGATAATAAGTAAACTCTTTAAAAACACGGTAGAACGAATGTCGTAAAACTTAGAAGTACCATGAATTCAGTAGGTACTTGATTCTAGAGTTCTAGACAAGTTCAAGCGTTGCAACTTTCCACCAGTTTAAAAAAAAAAACTGCCATTGCCTACAAAAGTGCAATACACACGGTAAAAATGTATGGAGCAGCTGTTATTTTTCAAACCATCCTGAAATTTCAATGCTGATCTAGTATAGAACCATGTGCTGAATTCATGGTGAACACGGGTGGGTTTTAGTCAGTAAAAGTCTGACACGCGCTCCCTAGTTATTCCCAAGTCCCAAGTTATTTGATAATTTCCCACCCAAAAAAAAAAAAAATGCCGTGCCCTTCCACCGTGTATATCGATGTTAAGCGACTTTTGATATTAATACAATAATTTTGAACTTCTAAAACGTTTGGTATCACTTCTATACATCCGTATTTTTGATGTACGACTGTTATGTGTGTTGTAAGTTAATAGATTATGATTTTTTATTTTATGTGTGTATATGTAATGTCATTATTTGTGTATAAATATATATTTGAAATAATGAATGATAAATATTTTGATATACAAGATGTAACATAAATAACGCACAACCTCTTAAGGGGTCATTATACTCATCATTATGATCAACTTTTATTATGGGACCAAACCTGAAATCGTGAAAAAAAAACAGCTTTTTCCTACATTTTGACGAGTTATGAGAACATAAATGTAGGGGAACAGCTGTTTTTGTTCGCCTTAAAAGGTTGTGAGTTATTTATGTTACACCTTGTATATCAAAATAATTATCATTCATTATTTCAAATATGTATTTACAAATAAATAATAACATTACATTATATATTATTTTATAAGGCCAACGTTTGTCACTGAGTATGTCAATACTTTTTACTCGTGTTTTTCCGCTTATAAAATATTTATCAATTCATTGGTTGCACCCGGAGCAATAAAATATCAATTGAACGCGCGATTTTCAATTAATTTCAATTGAAGATTCATTACATGGCCTTTTGTCTTGTATTTGAATCTGTCAACTGTTAACCGGTATATAAAACTACGACTTCGCGTTTTTTTTCTTTTCGTTTTAGTTTTTACAAAAGTGCATGTGAAAATAAAAGATGTACCCAACAGTTTTGGACACTTTCAGGATTTTTTTATTTGCAGGCGAATCGAACCCGGCGTGTCAGCAGGCCTTGAAACTCGCCATTCATCGCTTAGTCTACACACAGACCATTCAGACTGAAAAAGACCTAAAATACGCTGAAAACTCCCTGAGAGAAGTTCTATTATACCTGCCTGGACCAATCACCGTGCAGAAGCTGAGCAAGATTGAAGATGTTGTACTTACAGCGGATGTTCTAGACACGTACATAGAACTCCTCACTACTATCGTAAGGATGTTACTTCCACAGTGGCCAGTATGCAGATTTGAAATACTCAGCCTTTTCAATGTAGAAGAAAGTTTTGAAGTTAGTCATGAAATATTGTCCAGTCTATGTGGGTTCTTGAGGACTGAAAGGGAAGTAGTGACATTGAAAGCATTGTCAGAAATACTTATGTCGTATATTAAAAGTGATATGATATTTACAGCGATAGTTGATTGTGGTCGCCCTAATTACCAACCAACTGAGATATATAAACGAGAGAATGCGTGGGAGAATTATGTCCAATTGCTGGCAACACTGCCGCAAAGGGTTGCTAATAGACTAGAAACTGATACCCCGAAAGGGTTTTCTCACGAAAATTATTCTTACTATTTAATCTTTCACGTTATTAGAGTGATCGATTTTATGTCTGACAGCAGTTTCTATCAAGGCACACAGTATAACATAAAATGCTTGTCTCATCTACTATCAAAGATTATCACGAATTATTATATGAGTGGGGAATCCCCCGCAATAGCCAGCTTCGTTGACATTCTGTGCGGATGGACGGAAACCTCTGCACCGAGCAGATATGTCAAGCGCAGGCTCATACAAACGTTGCTGCGACACTTATCCCGCCAAGCTATAGAATATCTCTGCGTAATTCTTTTGAAAAGATGCCCGATACATTATAAAGCTGATCAACAAATAATATATAATGTTATTGGAGATAATTTCGATACAAACAATGATTGGAAAGAAATACTAAGCTACAAGATCCCGTTTTATGTAAAACCTAAAGATTTTAAAGATACAACTATACAGGAGAATCTTTTGTATTATCTATCGTATACAAAGAATTCTGAAGGAAATATGAATGATTTGATCTTAAGATTGGCCACCGTTTGGGCTGATGTAAGACTTGCCAATACTTCGAACTTGATGGAGCATATCTATATATCTCAGTTGCTTATTCTAGCTGTCAGGTATAGAGTTACCATGTCTTTGTGGAGTAAATCTGTTTGGAAGACGAATGAGCTAAAAAATATACTGCTGAGAGGTATGGGGAAGCATTTAGATGTACTATCCCAAGAGTTTCGATGCGTTGGTACTGCCACTATAGAAATTATACTCAAAGTAATGTCCGAATTAGAATCCGATAAAGTCGAATTAAAATTTCAATACGAAGACATGGGAGACATTTGCAAGCAAATATATCGGAACCTAAAAGATTTATCACACAGATGTCTTATAGACCATAGACGGAAAGGTCCCGAGAAATACGTGCCAAGATCCTTGAACCTGAAAAGGAATTTAGATAGTATTGCTCGCAAATTCACTGAAGACGAAAATTCTAGAGTGCATAACACTATAGTCAGTTGCGCTGTCAAAGGGCCGGAACAAACTAAGGAAATAGTTAAAACTATAATATCGGTCAAGCTAGATGCACTAGACGGCAAGCAAGAGGATTTAGACTCCGATGATGACTTGGTACCTTACGATATGAGTAACGACGTCCCAGCAAGCGCTAAAAAACATCCTAAGTACCTTCGAGATTTGATAGAACTAATAGTTGATGCGTCAGACGTAGAACTATTCGAAGGAAGTCTACAAGTAGCAGAACAGTTAGTTAACAAACAACTGAGGGATGAAGACGCCAAAGTAGCCACAGAATTATTAGATCTATTCGTACACCTTGAGGCTAAATACCAAATAGATAACTTCGACAGCATCAAGTTCAAAACGTGTGTCGCGGTCGTTTGCGAACGGCCTGAAGTAGCGGCCGAACATTTATGTAAAGAGATACATACGGATATGGGCCGGTATTCCATTGCCACGAAGATATTCATGCTAGACGTGTTATCTGAAGCGGTGAACCGAATAGCTGATGTATACTCAAAGAAGAACAATCTTGAACCGAAGACTGAGATAATATGTGAGCCACAAGAAAACGTGTCGGCGGAAGAAATAATAAGGCGACGACTGATTAACAAAACGAGATATTTCCATACAATGCAGTCTCATCCTTTTTCAAAAGCAAAGAAAAATCGATTCGCGAGTGTAGCGGATCATTTCTTCTACCCTCTGTTAGGCGGCTTCGGGCACAAACAGCTTACTCTAAGCCACCACAATTTAAAACAGGATATAGACAATATTCTGCTGCTGAAATATTTATCTGTGGTCGGTAATGTGGTGCTAGCATCGAAAAACTGTCCGAAAGTGTCGGTCTACTGTTGGGAAGTCGTCAGAATCGTGCTATACATGAGATATACTCCCGACCCGAAGATACAGATGGCTGTGCTGTCTTTACTAGCTTCCATAGTGATCGCTTTGCCCCCTAGTATCCTAAAACAGGAATTTTTCAATGTTATGATGGAGCTACGGTCTTGGCTCATAGATTGTTTGAATAATATAGACCTGACGATGCGACTTGGCGGGCCTAAGTCTGAAGCAGCCGTTTTCGCTGGACAAGTGCTCGGATTAATGGAGAAAAGTTTGGCAGAAACGGAATAATATCGACGTATTATTAAAAAGTCGTATGTCCTAGTTACTTAAGTGTAGTGTTTTTTTATTTTTAAATGTAAATGATAGTTGGCAAAGCCATGGGATTCCATTTAACTCCGTATTAGTTTTAAGTATTGATGCAATTGCAGCATATTGTAGTGATTCCTAATGATCTATGTGTCTGTATATACCCACCGTCAATAAAATAATTACTTAACAATATGTCGTAGTTTTATTCAGTCATAAAGTGTTTTCTTTATTAATGGAGTCGTATTAAATACGTACATCCCGTTCGTAGCCTTTCGCTCACGCACTGTGCGAGCAAAAAAAATAATCAAAATTATTTGCAAAACTACCCTTTTAATATAATTCCTCTGGGGATGGGCAGGGGATGCGCTAAGGTAGCCCACTAAATTCAAATTTTCTTAAGTTTTTTTGCAATTTGCAGGTCACTGTCAGGTTGTATGTCGATTGAAATATGGTTCGCGACCGTAACATATATGGCTTTACTTAATTATAATCATTACAATCAGCAATAAAACTCCTTAGACCGTATACGCCGTACGGCATTTCATACAAACTTTCAAGCCCTTGTTTTTCGAAATGCCTGAACCGATTTTAATGAAACTTTATACGCATAAGCAGGATACAAAGGTCTAAAAAGTTAGTTAAAACATTTTCATATTCGTTCCCAATAAAAATAAAAATAATAGAAGTCGTTTTTCAGTTCTACACCAAAATATAGCTGGGGCTTTAAGCAAACTTAATGATATGGATGTGACTATTAATGATATGCGTGAATCTGGTATAAATATAGATGTAATATGTTTAAGCGAACATTTTGTCGTGAAAGGGGAAGAAAAGTACCTGAAACTTAATCATTTTCAACTGGGTGCTATTTATTCGCGGCCTGATCAGCGACGAGGGGGAACATGCATACTTTGCAAATATCACATCCAAAGTACTAAGGTAAAAGAAATAAATGAATTCTGTATTGATAAACACTTTGAGATTCGCGGCCTTGAAATCAAATCTACACATGTAATCATACTATGTGTATACAAAACACCCTCATCTAACATGAATATATTTTTTGAAAATTTAAACAAAACTATATTAAAACTACAACATAAAAGAAGTAAAATAATAATAGCAGGAGACTTCAATATAAACCTTCTACGTAAAGATAATAATAGTACAAAATTCAAGGAACTAATTTCAAATTATGAAATGCGGTGTCACATTCAAGAGGCCACTAGATTGAATACATGTATCGATAATATAATAGTAACATTCCAAATGTAATAGGTAAAACTCATAATGTCTGTTTATCTGATCATAACACAGCACAGGTTGTTCAATTTGAATATGATCAAAAACCCATATCAGGTTACTACTTCATGTCCATACATGACCTGAGCAAAGACAATGTCAACAAATTCATTGAATACATAAGTAAATTATCTTTTTCAGAGATTTATAACATTTCTGACACGAATAATGCCTTTGGAATCTTTCACGACACAATAACTCTATTCTATAAGTTATGTTTTCCGCTCATCAAAGTAAAAAAACAATTCAAATTTACTGAATTAAAATGGATAACAAAAAGGATTAAAATGAGTAGTAATACTAAACGGCTACTAAGATATAAATATTATTTAAACAAAACAAGTGACAATAAAACTAGATTTAAGGTATATTCAAAGTTGTTAAGAAAATGTATCAATAATTTGCAATCTTTATGTAATTTAAAACACTGCGTACTCAAAAAATAAGGGTAAAGCATCATGGGATATTGTCAAACGGAGCACAGGTAACGTAAAATCTCGTGAATATATTAATAGTATAGTTGATAGTGGTATTACAGCTACATCAGGCTCTGATATCGCAAATGTATTCAACAATTTTTTTATTGATATTGTTGAAACCAACACAGCCTTACTAAACAACACTAACAACCAAAATAATATTAAAACCAACGACAACAGCATATTTCTAAACCCTACTAATGCATCTGAAATTTTTACCATATTAAAAACATTAAAAAGCACTAAAGCAACCGGCTATGATGATATTACTACAGACCTCCTTAAAAATATCGCAAAATACATTGCAGAACCACTTTCACATATCATCAACTTATCATTAGAGCAAGGTTGCTTCCCGGATAAACTTAAGATATCTCTAATATAACCACTGCACAAAAAAGGTTCTAAAACAGATAAAAATAATTACCGACCTATTGCGCTGGTACCAATCTTATCAAAGGTCTTTGAAAGAGTTATGTACAAAAGACTTCTCTCTTTCTTTGATAAGTATAATGTTCTTGTTAATGAACAATATGGGTTTAGGAAGAACAGATCAACTTCACTCGCAGCATTTAACCTAGTCAGATCAATCTTAAACAACATTAACGCTAAAGTTACAACATCAGCTCTGTTCTTAGATCTAAGCAAAGCTTTCGATTTTGTTCATCATTCAATTCTACTCGATAAATTGAATAAAATCGGTATAAGAGGTCCTTAGAATGGTTCAAATCATATTTATCTAATAGAAGCCAAATCACGAGGATCACTAAATTCGAGGAAAAAGCTAACAATATCACCAATTTCGATTCCCAACCTCGACTTAATTACTTTGGTGTACCGCAAGGAAGCATTCTAGGGCCACCGTTATTCCTTGTGTATGTTAACGATCTTCCTCAAGCAGTAGAACAAGATTGTGTCCTTTTTGCTGATGACACTACGGTTATTTTAGACTGTAAGAACGTTGAAACCTATGAGTCAGTCATAAATAACACCTTAAACAATATTATCACATGGTTAGATAAAAATGCTTTAAAAGTGAATGTAGCAAAAACTAAAATATTACATTTCAAAACGCATAAGAGTAAATATCTCCAACATAAAATATCTCATAGGAACCAATTAGTCGAACAAGTACACAAAACAAAATTTCTGGGAATAACACTCGATGAACACTTCACCTGGAAAGAACATATTGACGAAATATGTATGAAAATAAATAGGTTTGTTTATGCTTTACAAAAAGTTAAAGACGAGACATCTAAACCAACTGCGATAATGGTGTATCATGCATACATCTGTTCCATTATTCGGTATGGTATCATTGTTTGGGGAAATTCTTCGGAAATTTCTAGAATACTAATAGCACAAAAAATATGTATCCCTGCAATCTTTAACATGGACTGGTCTGAATCATGTAGACCAGTGTTTAAATCACACAAGATTCTTACCGTTTCCTGTATTAACATTTATGAAATCGCAAAATTTGTTAAAATTAACTCTGAACTATTTGAAGCTAATAACAATTTTAACAAACGAAAAGTCACACAGTATTTATTGAAAATCCCTAATACCTAGAATAGAACTATTCAGGCGCAGTTGCGTGTATATGGCGCCACTTATATATAACTCATTACCTAACTGGATAACAGAACTACCTTACAAAAAAATCTGTGTTGTTTTGAAAAAATGGTTGATATCGCATAGTTTTTATACAATCGGCGAATTTCTCAACAAAAAATCATGTCAGTCCTACCACTTCAGGAATGCAATGTAGTCACTTAGTTATTTATGTTACTTTGGTAAGTAAGTTAGTTACCTCGTCGCTTTGTTACTTACTCGTACATTACCTACTATTGAAATATGTACCTAATCTGTTGTTTAAATTTTTAATTCAAATTGGTTGTTTGGCTTGAAGAATTTGTTCTTTTGTTCTTAAAATTCTTAAGCTAAAACTCGAATTTAACTAAAAATTGTTATTAATAATAGTATTATTGTTGTATGTTACTGACTAACATTCATTAAATATTTGTATGCCATCAGTGCATGGCGGAATGTGTCTTTGCACTGTATTTTATATACTTATACATCTTTTGTACCCACCACATTTTATGCAAATAAACGATTTTGATTGATCAACATACAACCTGACACTGACCTGCAAATTGCAAAAAACTTAAGAAAACTTCAATTTCGTGGGCTACCCTGACACTTTCGCTTTCGACAGCGTAAGAGTATCTAAATTAAAAAATGATTTTTAGGGTCACGTACTTACTCAAAGGGTAAAATGGGAACCCTATTACTAAGGCTCCGCTGTCCGTCTGTCACCAGGCTGTATCTCATGAACCGTGATAGTTAGACAGTTGAAATTTTCATCGATGATGTATTTCTGTTGTCGCTATAACAACAAATACAAAAAAACAATAAAATAAATATTTACACATACAACGTGATTGTTTTTGCCGTTTTTATATATAATGGTACGGAAACCTTCGTGCGCGAGTCCGACTCGCACTTGGCCGATTTTTATTTTTCAATAAAAATAACCACGCTCTCGCTTATTGTACTTCACCGTAAAACTTTTCTGCAGCAGAAAAAATACCCGTAATTATAATCCAACAATCCATACAGGTATCCAACCAACACCCGTCAGTCTCCTGCAACCGACCGCAGCCAGCAGCCAGCAGCCGGCGCCCGGGGCCCGCGCCCGGCCGGGGGCCGCGCCCGGGGCCCGCGCCCGGCTGGGGGCCACGTGGGCGGACTCCACAGGGGCCATCAACATCGACGTGGACAACCTGCTGGCCCCCCGGTCCCCTAAAGCCGGCCCCGCACCTTCTATGAACCAGTTAACATCGAGCCCCAATAGCCCTGCCCATGCTCCCCAACAAGTCTCCATGATGACCCCACAGATGCCCATGGGGGGCTTTATGATGCAAAATAATATGAACAATAACTTCGTGATTCCAACTGGACAGAACAATAATATGATGCGACCCGCGCCCGCGTTCGCGAACCAAAACTCGTTCCTCCAATGATATTGGTTACTGGCAGATTTATGCCAGAATGGTTGAGTTAGATTTAGATACGGATTGGAGCAATGGTAGAGAGAAATAGGTGTTTTTTATTTTGATTATTGCATTAATTTTTAACTGAATTGTGTCCCGCTCAGAGTTGAGATGATATCCGATATATTGATATCTTGCGTGCGTTTTCGTACTAAACACTAGATGATACTATATAATTTTGTTTAAACTGTTAATTTTGCATGTGTATAAGCTTTTTTTTCAATAAACGACTAATCCCTAAAGTTCCTCTAATTTATTCGTAGATTAATATCTAAATATTTAATCTGACAATAAACCGCGTTCGCGCAACGAGGTAGCAAAAATATCATATAGTACCGGTTTAGCGCAAATACAATGTACCATTGCTCCAAAACCAAAACTACCTATTGAAGTGGGTTTCGGAAATTAGTTCTAAAAGTGAAATGAAAACAATTTTTATACGAATTTGATATTATAATGAATTAGGCGCGGCCCACGCATGTACGTACGTACATATCAAACTATATCGCCTGATATTATTGGTGTTGTTTCGCTCTAGTGGCTGAATAATGCGAGACCTATCATATATTTGCGAACAATCTGTGTTTATGTTTGAAAACTACTTTTTTGCAAACCAATTATGCTTAAGGGGGTGTGACCGACATAAATTGGAGGTTCGCAAAAAAAAAAATACATGTTGTGTAACTTAAAATCCATATAAGAATTTACTTCTCTTAGAGAGTCGCTGTTATATAAAAATGTGGCAAGTATTTATAAAGGTCTGCATATCGTAAAAAGTATTCATAATGCGGTCTGTAACATGTCACCTTTATGTAGGTCAAAATGTTAAGCGCTGTCTTTGAAACCTCTTGCTAGTTCTTCAGTATAATAAAATGTTTACTTATCAAAACATGGGTCTACGGGTGACAAAACAAAAACGCAATAAAAATTATAACTTGACAGAGTTTATCGAAGATCTTCTACAATTACTTTTGTTGATATGTTTTACTATAAAAGTAATAAGATTGTTTTTATAAATATTCTTATTTACTATTGTATGCTATGTTATCTTGGGCTTGTGAAATTATGGTTTTGACTATTATATGTAATCCAAAATGCTCACGTTACATTCCTTCCACTTATTTCTTACTTGTTAAGTTAATAAAATCATAGATTTCTTTACAATGTTCTATTTATTTTCACTTTCATAGTTCCCATTTTAACTTCTTACATCACGCAATTTTAATAATAATAAAAAATATAACAGAATAAATAAACTGCCGTTTCAGAGGAATTATCTAATAAATAAGGCTCAGTTTAAATATTAGCTAAGTATTCCGCTCATTGTTATGAGTAGATAGACTACAGACTTATCACAATATATTTGTAAATCTATTGCTCGAAATGAGGCAGCCTAGGAGATAACAATGTTTACGCCTCGAGTCACAATTAATAGCAAAAGTTTGATTAGAAGCAATCTTGTAAAATGTATGTATTCAATCTAGTAGCATCGAAAGTTTAACATCTAAGAGAAAATGCTGGAACGATAATACCTACATTATTCGCCTAAGACAGTTAGAGGCTGCCTCGAATATCACGAGGCAAAAACAAATTGTAAAGACTTTATCGTTCTGAAACTGATCAACAACAAGTCAAGATGAAATATAGGATTGACGATTTAACATGAAATCAGGTTGTAGTGTGAACTTGAGTATATCCGAGGTCATAGAATATTTTTTATACCCGCTTGAAGTAGCTGATGTGTAGTGTCAAACCCTTAGTGTTACAGTTTTTGATGTAAGTGTTACAATAATTAATAATATATGTATTATAGTAATGTATATACGTACTGTCTCGTTAAGTTTGCTCGGAATGTGACGGGTTAAATATTCTGTGAGATTGTAAAAAGTATTTCCCATGCTTTACATAAAATGAGCTTAACAATAACAATTGGTATTGTGTGAGCTCAAAATACGAATGTTACATTGCGAGCAAAACTAAATCGTACGTAAGTAAAAGAGAGTTTGAGATACGGAATGAATTTGTATACTGGTAGGATTATCAAGTGGTCCTTCATTATTATTATTGTACTTAAACTATTATTTTGTATTTAATCATTGAAATTTTAAAGCTTTATTTAATAGCACTAACTTATCTATGCATTTAATTCATTCCGTTTTTTATATTACAAGCGTTGTGTTTTGGCAGCTTAATATTATAATTTTCTGTTTGGAATAGTTGACTTTTATTTCGAAATGGTAGCTTTATGGCGTTTTACTACCAACTTCTGTACATTTTCTACTACTCAGCGCAAAATATCACAATTTATAAGCAGTCGGACTATTTTGAACAGAATGTATTTAAATATAATTTATATTATTGTATATTAATTAATCACCATGTTTGTTTATAATGCGCCTTAGTGAAAAATAATCAATATTTGGGACCAAAGTATCAAAACTTATTTTCACTGGACTGTAGTGGCAGGCGCATTACGATTATTCGATTGATATCACTTCCAGTTTGATTTAAGTCTAATGATTTCTCTAACAATTAAGCTTAGGCATTCCTATAGACCACTACAAACAGCACAGGTTGTGGACCGCTTCTACAACCAATAAATATCAATGTAGTCAACATTTTGTTTTCTCTATAGGTATCACGAACTTATGTATGTGTGCCCATAAGAAATAATTTAATCGATAGTTTGAAACATTGAGACTAAATCATAGCGATGTTTAATGAATTTAGAGTGCTTCTGTAATTTTGGTGCATAGTTTTATTTTGAAATTAAATTGTTTGGCATTTCTATGCGTTCTTTGTATTATAGTTTCATCTTACATACATATTGAGTCAACACAAATAAATAAATCCTTAAAACTAGCCGTCGTAGTATTAACATCTAAAATTATTGTTTATTTTTATGGATTGTATTGAAATTATTGCAAATTTAAGCATTATACAGACAGTAGTAGTTTTAATTACCGATAAAACCATCATGTATCGGAATGAATCCAAAAATGGCTTAACTGACGGAATATTGCTGTCATTTTAGGAAAAATAATTTGTGATGAACTCAATGGGGCGTGTTACATTGTCAATAATATCACGATACCGTGGTAATATTGATGCTGTAATAGGCGGCATCGTGATAATAATATCACAGATTATTAGGACATCTTGAAATATCGCGATATTAGGATCAAGATAATATTGACAAATGTAACATGGCCCCAATCTGTAATTTGGGATGTAAGTATGTAAATATAATTATTCCCTAATTTTCGTAGTTCTTCCATTGGTCTCATCATAATGGAGATTTATGAAGCAATAATTATGGTTTAAACAATTTTGTTCGTAGTTAATCGATAGAAACGAATTTTATTAGTTTATAATATATTAATTTAGAATGTTTATCATAAAATGTATAATTATGTGTTGAATGTCATCATTACTACGATTATTCGCACAATTATTATGATTAATTAAATATTTTATTTTTGTGTAATAATACGATTAAAAATTGAGAAATTGATTTCATTTTAATAATAACCCCACCTGGGTGTAGCACCGGCGGGCATCATCAACAATTATAATAAATAGCCCATATTATTAATTATTATGTAATTGTTATATTTTGTTCCACTGTATGTATTATGTAACTGGTGTTGTTTTCGCCGGCGTGTGGCGGATGTTTCGACATGGTATAGAATCAAGGATGTTGATGGAATGTATTGAATAAAACTTAATTATTATTTTGTTTGTTTTATATTTTCGTCCAAATGAATTTCAGCTGCAATCTAGAAATCGTAACCGTAATTACTGCAGGGAGGTGTAGATAAGGTGCAGTCGGTCGAGATCGTTGTGCTTAGCCACGTACGAACAAACATACTTATATGTTGAAACTGACAATAAAACCAGTTCATAAAATTATGATAAATACATCAAGCAGTATCCCACTCCAATCTTTTACCAAATGGAAGTCCTCGAAACTAATCAAATACAGATGTAGAAGTAGTGAGTCGTCGGCTCACGCTGTGACGTGCAATAAACATATTGGGTAGTAATAAATCAAACAAAAAGATAAAGCCATTAAATTTTATTCGTGAAAAATTGAGCGCATTTGAACTAAGCCTAAACAAAAATATACTTAAAATTAACTATGTGTATGCTAAAATTAATACAATTAATGAATTATTTACTTAATTTCAGTTGAAATTTACTGACGCGACATCACTACTGAAATCTGAAAATAAATACTACGTTAATTGTGATTTAAAAAAATATTCGATATTATTCAGTCTTATTAATAGTTAAAATTAAAAAAATGGAATTTAAATTGAATCAAATGGAATGACATATCAATTACCGTTCATTACAATGATTAATAATTATTAAAAACCTAATCAATACCATGACAATAATAAATTAATATAAAATTGAAAAACTGCACCATGACTATAAACATAATTATTTAAACATTAGATGCCATAGATAAATGAGTAATTAGATAATTATTTATTATTATTTGTAATACTGATAATTGAGAGAACGCAACTAAAACACGTATTTAACTATCATGGCATTTATCATTATTAATTAAATAAAAGTCAATCAACAATAAATAGTCTCTGAGTTTGTTTCGGCCTTTCTTCTCAGAGTAGTCGGATACGAAACGCCGACCACATCTAGTTTTTTTTTTTCTAACATGATTGACGTGTAAAAGTGCTTGTACAAACCTACTTACAGAAATAAATCATTTATCAATAGCGTATGGTGCAGTTCTAGTTTAAAATACAAAATCAGATCAAAATTATTCAATTATACCAGTATTTTTTTTTTCAATAATAATGAATATAAAACTACACTGGATGGAATTGTAGGATTTAATTAAACATATTTGGAGCAATTGAACAGAAATAAAATGGCAGAAAAATAATTCGAGATTATCTAAAGCGCCCAGAATTTGTGAATAAATAAAATATCCCTTGACTTATTTATCGATTTTATTATTCAATGGTAGAATTTTTCAGCACTCGTTATTCGTAATTATATTATTGAGAATATTTTATCAGAGTGATTATTATTATCTTCATCATCATGCCGATAATAGTTCCCCGGTCTTACAAAACTTAGTGAGTGAAGTTGTACCGATAAATAAGTGAAACAGACAGTAAAATTGTTTATTCTATCTAATTCGCGTGCGGTGCGCGGTACACGTACGTATACTAAGCTACCTTCAATAACAACCTTTCAGCACAAACCTTGCCACTCTATACCGATATTATTTTACAATTTTCTACAAAATTTTAACACACTTTTAGTATATTATAATTTCACTGGTATTTTTAATATAATTTATTGTTGACTTTTAATAAGTGTTCAGTATCTACACTACCGATACAATTCCGATATTGATAATTATAGCACCGATATTCAAAATCAAAACTCAAATTATTTTAATTTACGTTCGATTCCAATTAACTTTATCGGAGATATATCGCCACCAACGAAAAGTTCTTAAAATTCTGTAGAAACTGATCAGCTTAGTCTTCTTCTCAGACACCACGCAATCTTCACAGGAAACTCGACACAAGTTGAAATGTATATAAAAAAATACAAAAATAAATAAGACATGTCATGTCAAAAAAAATACTCATTCGAGATGTTTCATAATCATTTTCATTTTATTCGAAACTTAAAAAAAAAAATATTTAAAAAATTCTGCGTATTGGATGAAAAATCTAACTTAACTTACATTAAAGATAATTTTCAACTTGTATCAAAAATACAACTTCTTTCCTTCATTTCTAGATAAACTAGCATCTAGCATTATCCTATGGTGTAGTTAAAACAGTGCAGATTCAAATAGTTGCGAAGAGCAGTAAGACAGCGTTGTAAACCAAGTGTATAAGGCACTGACTGTAATTCTATTTAAAACTATGCTCGACTTTTAACTTAGGGTCCCGTAAGCAAAATATTATTATTTAATAATTATTAAAGGCATGAGTCGTATTGTCATGGGAAATGCACGATTTTGTTTTTACTTGTTAATCAAAATCTATGAGTTATGTGGTTACGAAACCCTTTGAGATTTTTTGTGGATACAGAACATACTTAGAAAGATTTAAAAAATACGACCAAACGACACTCAGGAAATTATGCGGAACGCATTAGTATGGCGAAATGGTATCAAACTCCTTATTCGTAGTCTTCATCCACAATCAATTCAGGTCGATTTAATTATAAAATTTAATAATTTAATTGTATTAAAATCACTTAAAATTACAACTAAATTAAATCACATTAAATTAAAATTGGAGTTTCGTTGTTCACGAGCATCGTTATAAATAATAGTGAATCATTAACAGTTACGATCGTTTTTTTTTGTTTTTGTGCTCATAATAAGAGAGTTCGTCGGTAGATAGCGCTAGTGTAATATGGGTGTTGCAACATTTAATCATATTATTTACAAGTTTACCAACTCGAACAAAACAAAATCATTTTTTAATGAACGGATTTTTAGCATCATTATCATATCATGATTTTGAATATAAAAAAAAACAACAGTAATTATTTTGGATTTAGAGAAGATTTAGAAAACCAAACAAAATTATAAATAACCCACGAAACTTATTGTAACATCACTTAAATCTTTTGGTTTGGCTTTTACCAACTATTTTATTCATACAAAATTAATAGAATACAGAACATCCTACTTATGTGTTATGTGAATGAATATTATCAAAATGAAAACATATCACGCCACTGCAATATCAGGTCAGTTTTATTTCACTACGTAGCTGTTTTATTAGATAGGAAAACTAATGAGGATTACGGGAAGGTATCATTTATAATTTGTTATTATCGATTTAACAGTAAAATCTTCCTTTTTCTGAAGGCCTACCTACCTATATTACCTACTCGGAAAAGTACTGTCATTTACGTAATGTGCGTTTTCCGGAAGCCGACAACCGAAAGGTTAAAAAGTCGATTAATACATGACAAAATTGCCTTTATAACCAACTAAACTTTACATACCACTAGCGCCACCTACCGTCATTCCCGCTCACCTCTCACTTCGCGCGTGCCCGTGGCCGCGATCACACGTCTCCCTTGAGCGCGTACATCACGCTTGTGTCGAAGGACGCGGCGACCGTGTAGTTCTTTGTTAGGAGGTAGTTAGTTGTCTTGTTGCGAGTTGTGTCGTTGTTGAATTGTACTTCTATCATCTGTGAAGATTATAAAATGATTTGTTAAAAATAATCCATACAATTTTAATCCTCAAACAGAGCTTACGGGATAAACATTGAAAAGCAGCAGACATTTATCATTATTAATAATAGCTTCCCACTACAGGGTAACTTGGACACTTCGCAACAAGCCCAAAAAAGATGGTGGGACGAACAAGACTCATATCAAGAGGACTGTCTTCAGAATGCAGTAGTCAGTGACAGCTGAAGGGCGGATCGTTTAATTTCCTTTCAGAATTAGTAGTAAAGATGATGTAAATAGAGTATATAAAAAAAATGGGCAGAGTCGAATCGTAGGGTCTATGAACCAATTTTACTGCTCTGATTTACGACGGCAATAAGCGCAAATAAACGTGTTCTCTTCTTTCTTTCCAATGAAAAGTGTAGGAAAACAGGGCCCAAACGTGCTGATTAGCTTCAGATTTCCCACACATTTTTCGAGGTTTAAATTAGACATAACTTTATTCCGCATTTATTAATAAGGGTGCAGATTTGATATGCTACTCCATCCTCCTCACCTGTAAATGCAGCCTCTCATCCTCAAACGGCAGATGAGTGAGCGCAGGCAGTGCGTTGTTTCCTCCCAACACCACGTAATCTGCACGCGTCGCGTCTGCCGCTAACAGTACTGTGAGGAGAGGTAGGCAGAGCACGCGGGAACTAAACACGCTCTCTTGACTCTCTGTCTCTTGGTAGGTTACCTGGGAACATGTCACATCTAATAAATAATTACAAGTTCACATGGATTGTCGGGCACGACAATTTGACACAATATGAATAGTAGCATAATTTAAAATCATTAAAGTAACTAATTCTGAATATCCTAATCCTAACTAATATTATAAATGCGAAAGCGAGTTTGTTGGTTTCGTTTTCCCGCTAAAACGGATTTTGATGAAATTTGGCACATGGATGGACCGTGGCCTGGATTAAGACCAAGGCTACTACTTTTTATCTCGATATTCCCACGGGATCGAGTCTTATGCGGGTGAAACCGCAGGGCGAAGCTAGTTTGTAGGGTTCCGTAGTTAACAAGGAACCTTTATAGTTTTGCCATGTCTGTTTGTCCGGCTTAGTTCAGAGACTCTTCGAACTAGAATGCATTTGACATGGGTATACATATTAATCAAACCGACAAAATGATAAAATAAAATCGTAAAAACAAAAAAAAACCCGATTGTCAACAGTGTTAACAGGGGTATTACTGATCGGGAATAGTCGAAACATCACGCACAATGGTCCACATGAAGGACTAAGTGCGGAAACCAAACCCTCTAACATAGAACATCCCGTTCGTCAACACTGAACGAATGACTTTTTTTCCCGATCGTCAACAATGTTGACGACAAGGTGTTACTGATCGGGATTATTCGCATAATATCACGTTTGTATTGCCCGACAGATTAAGTTTCATGTAATATTGCCTATTTTCCAATCTACTTACTTGATTTCAGCAGTCGCGCTTGCGACAACACAGGTTTATTTGGCGTTGTGTCAATCTATTATTACCTACTGCATAAAATTCTGGGGGACTTCTTGGCGGGAAAGTGAAGCGTCATGTAAGCAGTTTTGTTTTATTTTCCAAAATTTGTGTTCAGCCGAATATTAATGTGTAATAGTGGTGGATTATTAACCTTAAATTAAAATTAAATTAAATTGCATTAGTGTAGGCAAATGAAACAAAACAGTGCAACATCAGTTTAAGTTCTCTCGAGAAGTCCGCGCGAGGTTTCAGTAAAGTACCACGTCTTTACTTAAACTCAAGGGGAGCGGGGCGGGATATCATCTATCATCTTTATCACGCATTGAATGGAGTTTATTTCATAATTTGTACTTGTTACTTAATTTTACATGACACTGGCTAAATGCACAAACCGTGCGTAGCCAAAAAAAAAAAATCCTGGGGTGGTGCCGCTAAATCAATTTTACTGCACCTAGAACGCGCCCAAAGAGCAGTTTTAAAGGTTGCGACTTTTCGTCCATTTAGATTTCCTACACACCAGCTTTATATGGCATGTAAGGTGCTAACAGTACGTCAATTATTTGTTTTGAATGTAGTTTTATTCCAACATACTGAACTCTATTTTAGCCCAGTACCTTCAGATAGGAGAAGAAAAGATTTGGTTTGTGCTAACTCTCAGACTAAACATGATTTTGCTAATCGATTTTATTTATTTTTAGGGCCCTACTTGTATAACCAGTTTAACAGAGTGCTAAAGATTTATAGTTTAAGTTATAATAGGTGTAACTTACTAGTACAGGAATATTTGTCAAAACTCAATTACGCAGACACGGAAAAACTACTAGGAATTTTAAAATAATATCTATAAGACCTACTCTATTAAAAGTCTATTCCTTTGTTTAATTAATAACAGTGTCCACTTTATCTAGTTTAATATTATTTGTTAATTTATTTATACATAATTTATCATACATAATCTAGTTTTAAAATAATATACCCAAAGAGTTACTCTATAAGTCATAGAAAATATTGTCTTCTTTTTAATTTAGCTTAGTAATAAACTTATTGTTGCCTTCTTTCTAAATGTTTAATATAAATTGATGGCTTGAAACAGAGGTTTTTCATAAACCTAGTTCAGGCAGGTAATTAATCTTAATTTGACTTTACCTCTCTAGGATGCGCAGTGGGACTGAGGCAGGCGTGCAGCGCGCGCGCGGCGCCGCGCACGGCGAGGTAGTCGCGCGCCGCCGCGCGCACCACGACGCCGTCCCACGCGCGCGCGCGCGCCAGGTAGCGCGCCGAGCCCGAGCGCGGCCCGCGCGGGACGAACTCCACGAATGTGCCGTTGTACTACGGACAAACCAACGAATTCATAATCTCTGAAAACTGCATTTCCTTTTTTTTAAACACCGACTAAATTTGACAATCGGGAAAAAAAGTTTCTTTCGTTCACACTGTTGACGAACGGAACTTTTTTTCCCCCATCGTACACAGGCTTAGTTCAAGAGCCGAGGTGTAGAAAAGTGGAGTTAAATTAATAATGACGCGGATTTTTAAAATGCTTTAATTACGACTTTCAAAGCAAAATATTAACAACAAATTAAAAAAATACTTCTTATTTATTTACCTATGTTTTACAGTAATTACAATAATAATATTTTTATACTTAAAATTAGTTAAGAAAATGCCAAATAAGGACAAAGACATTATTATAAATTAGATGATTACCTCTGATACTAAATACTTTCGGTCTTAGTCACAAAAAGTTATCGAACATCTAAAACCTATTTTAGTTAAAATAAGTTTTGTCACTTTCTAACAAACACAAAGGTCAAAGTGACAAATAAAAACAAACGAACTTTAGCAGCATTTTAACTAAAATAAGTGTATAAGATGTTTATGAATAAATTAGTTAATCCAAGCCCTGTGTGCCAAAAGATGCATAATACTAATTTTTAAGTTGCTATAGTGAATTCATGCAAACCTAGTACTTTTTATTATGTTTACTGCTCGAAATTGCGCACAACGAGTCGTGTCGTGAACATAATACCTTCTTGTATGCATGCAACGTACTACCGGGATAAAAAGTATCCAGATAAACTATTTCATCCAAATACTAATTTAATTTGTGGGATAATACTAATGATTGAAATATATCTTGAATTCATACAAGCCTATTACTTTATCTTAGGTTACTGCTCAGAGAAATTATAATTTGATATTTCTGAAATATTCAAACTTTCTGCGCAATTTTCTTAATTTTTCTTTCCGTAAGAGCATTCTACAAAGAATTAGAAAATTTAAAAAAAAAAAAAATGAAATCGGTAAGGTCGTTCTCAAGTTACGGCGTGACCAAGAGGGAAATAGGGATTAATTTTTATATAAATAGATTGGTGGACTAACCTTAACTAATTTTAAGTATAAAAATATTATTATTGTATTTACTGTAAAACATAGATATACTGATTATAAAGTAAAAATGTTTTTATTTTATTTTGTTGTTAATTTTTTGGTTTGAAAGTCGCAGAAAAAACCTACATCTTTTCAAAAAAATAAGTGATAGACATAATTTCAATACTAGAAATAAAGATAAAATAGATCAGCCATGTTTCAGATTATCTAAAGTACATACATCTTTTATGGGGTACTGTGTTAAATGTTACAACAAAATACCTTGTGATATATAATTGCAATTAAATGAAAGAAAATTTAAAACTCATATAAAAAGTACACTTTGTAAACAAGCTTATTACAAATTAGAGGATTATATCCAGGATAAGAACGCTTGGAAACATGCTGGTCCAGCTCCATAGGACAATCTGGAGTCTAGACAAAATGTAACTGATTGCTATTTGAATTGTATATTTTATTATTTTTTGTGACATTTATTTTACACTCTGTTATTATTATTACACTCTGATTACCTTAACTCACACACTGATTATTTTAGGAAAATATTTTTTTTTTTTTTTTACAATGTTTGTAAATATGTGAGCACCATATCTATCACATAATTAATTTATCTCATTGCATCATTATTAATTCTTTTTACCTATTGTGGTATAGTAATTTTATTCTAGGTGCATCGTCTTCACATATAATTATATAATTGATGTACCAATACCAAATATTGTAAAACATTTTATAAGAGTAACGGTGGAGTTTCTTGCCCATTCTTCTCCATACGAAGCTACCTTTTGGAAGGGGCGACTAGAATCAATTCTATTTTATTTGTAAATTTTGACGTTCAAAAGTGCCATTTATGTGCCTATTTGAAATAAATAATTTGACTTTGACTTTGCAATTAAAGCTTTTAAAAATCCGCGTTATATTTAATTTCACTCCACTTTTCTACACCTTGACTCTTGAACTAAGCATTTATGTACGATCGGGAAAAAAAGTTCCGTTCGTCAACACTGTGAACGAAATAAACTTTTTTTCCCGATTGTAAACAGTGTTAACGACAGGGGTATTACTGATCGGGAATAGTCGAAAAATAGCCCCGTTCGTCAACACTGTGAACGAATGAGACTTTTTTCCCGATCGTCAACAGTGTTGACGACAAGGTGTTACTAATCGAAAATATTCGAATAAATCAACAGGGGGATAGGGTTGTTGATAAGAATTCAGTCTTGTAAAATAATGTTTTGCAATTTGCCTTACTAATAGTTACTTGTGGTAGTAGGCAAAATAAAACATACGCATTAGAAATTCAATTCATAATTAATATCGACATCGGCTATTCAATATACATGATAGATTTAATTGATGCTCCAAAATTATGCCATAAAAACGAGATTTGACTTGGCCTTAGGCTGCGGTCTATCTGACCACACGCCGACCGCAACCGACGACATGTATCTAGCCGTCCGTCACCGCCGAATACTATATTCGTAAACACACGGGCGCGGTCTCGCTCGCTTGCACGCCGATGGCGTGACGTCGCCGCACGCTGTCGGTAGCGTCTGACATTTTGGAGAGTCGGTGACGGACGGCTACGCGTCGTCGGTCGCTGTCGGCGTGTGGTCAGATAGACCGCAGCCTAATGAAATATCTCAAAACGCACTCAACAAGTAGGTACCCTAGTCATGTCAATTAAAATATTATTATAATAAATTACCGGAAATAGTTAGAACATATAACCTTCCACTTTTTGGAAGTCGGTTAAAAATATTATACGTTCTTACTAAAGACAAAAAGTCAAATTCTATTATAATATCAATGTCAAATAGGCACTTAAAAGCTACTTTTGAACATCAAAATTTACAAAAAAATAGAAAAGGTAGTTTCGTATGGAGAAGAATGGGCAAGAAACTCCACCGTTACTCTTTTAAAATGTTTTACAATATTTTGTGCAGGTACATTACATATATGTGAAGACGATGCACCTAGAATATAATTATATAATATGTATAGTAATTTTAATACACAGTATGTAAAAAAAACAAAATGATGCAATGACAGATAAAACAATTATGTGATAGATGTGTTCACAATTCACATATTTACAAATATTGTAAAAAAGACAAGTTTTCCTAAAATAATTAAATTAATGAAAAAAAAAGGTCAGTGTGTGAGTTAAGGCAATCAGTATCACAGAATGTAAAATAAATGCCATAAAAAATAATAAATTATACTTACAATTAAAATAGCAACCAGTTTGATTTTGTCTAGAATATGCATTTTATACGATACTCGCGGTCTCTTCCTGTGTAGGGTGAGAGTAACCCACAAGTACTCGCCAGACGAGAACCATTCACTGCGGAGATCACTGATAAGTTCACGTCGCACTGCAATAAGCACACCACCCCCCAAACTTTGTTGGGAGGACAGTGTACGACCTATCAATGACAACAAGTACCAATCAACAAATCTACAGTCTACAACGTTCTCACATTCACAAAATACTTTCTCCTACTTTGCTCGACCGGGACCACAACCCTAGGTATCTACTTAGTCTTTACCTACTTGAATTTAAAATAAGCGAAATAACGCCTTCTTCGGGCGAGCCGCGCATAACAACAAATCGGTAAAACAAAAGGTCAAGGAATGTGTTAACAATGGCCGAATGGCGTGAGAATGGCAAATCAATATTATACTTATAACATCTATTAACAAAGGCTAAATGTTTTCATTAAAATTTTCACAACTTTTCCACTCACACAGAGAGGAGGCTTGTGTCCCAGACTCCCAGTAATGGAAACATTACTGGCTGATTAAGCTTATGCTACATCGAGACCGCAGTTCCTTGTTTCCATTTTATATTATTTGATTCCTTGTTTCCATTTTATATTACGGATATCGTTGATCGTATTAAATGTCCTTAAATTATTACGTATCTGGTGACGTACCTAGTTTCGGGGACATCACTATAATGTTTAACATTGTTTCTTAAACTGATGACTCAGAAACTCGTCTAAACAATGAAAAGCGATTAGTCAATGAGGAGCATAACTGGTTGAAATACAGTCGTACGACGACCTTAAAATGTGGCCGAGGTGGTACGGAAGGCGGGCAACCGGGTTTTGTGGCGGAACTTGGGAGAGGCCATGTCCAGCATTGGACTATTTTCGATTGATTGTTGTTGGCATGGTTTATCGTGACGCACGACGACCAACATGCAATATTTACGTGACGTCATACGTTAGCAGGGACCATTTTGGTTACCCATTGAAAGGGTTTTCGATAGGGTTTTTCTAAGCGGTAAATCAAAAACCCATACGATATGGGTAACCCTTTTGAATGGCTTAAATAAAATTTTGGTAACCCGTTGAAAGGGTTTTCGATAAAAACCCATACGGTGTGGGTAACCCTTTTGAACGGCTCAGTTTAAGCCATTCAAAATTACCCACACCGTATGGGTTTTTGATTAACTGCTTTGATAAACCCTATCGAAAACCCTTTCCATTGAAAGGGTTTTTGATAGGGTTTTTCTAAAATGGTAACCAAAAAACTTACTACAGATGACTGTATATAGTAGCGATGCGTCGCCACGTGGCATGCGTCCCCCCGACAGCAGTTGGTTTTACGTGCGGCTGTTGTTTCACATCAAAAACTTTGTCTATTCTTGGTAGAACAGAGATAGAATTGGTCTTGCTACGCGTGCTAGGCGGATATCGAAATTATATAATATTATAGTTTTTTCATGTCACTGGGTTTCAAGTAGGTATAGAACCCATTGAATGGGTTATCATGTAACCCTTTCACTGGGTTTCAAGTATAAAACCCATTGAATGGGTTACCATGTAACCCTTTCACTGGGTTTCTACTATAAAACCCATTCAATGGGTTATCATGTAACCCTTTCACTGGGTTTTTACTATAAAACCCATTCAATGGGTTACATCATGATAAAGGTAACCCATTGTATGGGTTACCCTTTCGAAAGGCTTAACCCTTAACCGGGGTTGTACGGTCCCTGTACGTTAGGTGTGTGATCTGTGCTAGGGCGAGCCAGATTAGGTCCATAATATTTTAAGCATCTGCCCCTCGACTTGGGCCTAGCACAGTCAAGTTATTAGTCTAGTGTTCTAATCCTACATGTTCTACTTAAGGGGGATGCGCTAAGGTAGCCCGCGAAATTCAAATTTTATTAGGTTTTTTGCAATTTGCAGGTCAGTAACAGGTTGTATGTCTAAATAAGATTCGCGGCCGTAACAAATATGGCTTTACAGAATTATAATCATTAGAATCGGCACCGGCAATCGGCCCCCGATGCAAAAACGACGGGGTGTTATAAGTTTGACGTGTCTGTCTGTGCGTGTGTCTGCAGTGTCTGTCTGTGGCATCGTAGCTCCCAAACGCATGAACTGATTTTGATTTTGTTTTTTTTTTTTATTGTAATGTGAATTAGTCGGGAGTGTTCTTAGCTATGTTTGATGGAAATCAGATCAGCCGTTTCAAGGTTATTCACTCTTTTGATAGCTGCGGTAGGGATCTTAGACGCCTATTGGGTATTTACTTTACTTTCAAACTTATGTGTGACCTAAAATTTGAAACACCCATGTGTGGAATTCTTGGTCTGATGCTGCAGCCAGGATATCCAGCACACTAGTACAGTCATGAGAAAAAAAATTGCAGATATGTTGTGTTTGGATTCGTTGATCAGTATTTGATTCTACATACAATGCAATGGTGGCAACACGACGAGCTGGTGCTGCAGCCAGGATATCCAACACAATAGTACACTCTTGAAAAATTGCAGATAAGTATGTAGTGTTTGGATTAATTTAGGTGGGAGGTGTCAAAAGACGCGTCGCCACGCGGGCTAGCGATTTATGTAGTTAGTGGATTTTATGCCAAACAAAATTGTTGAGTTTTGGTCTAAAAACATGAGTTTTTCGATCGAAAAGTAGGTATGTAAAAACCAGGAATTACGACTACCAAACAAGACCCGAGCTCGCAGAAAGCGCACCAGAATACAGGTCAGGCAGGTAAGTAACCATTGAGATGATTTAGGAAAAAAATTGTACTTATCATAACTTCTTTTGTAACAAAGTTTAAATTAAAATTAAATAAAAAAATCTATAACGCAAAAAAGAAAAGCGAACATTTAAAATAATACCTATGCTTACCCCGCCGCGACATCATTAAAAGCGCCATTTCAATGAGCAAACCGTATCGTGCCATCCATCAATTTCTATAATTAAAATATATATAGGTATTACTCAAACGAGTATGATGGCTCAAGGATAGGTATTATTTTTGACTTTTGTTCGCTTTTTTTACGCGTAATTTTGAATCTTTGATATCTTTTAAAGTTCGTACCTATTCATTTTTTTTTGTAGACATATTTTAATCAAAATAAGATGCCCAATTTAAATAACATATTTTATTGGATAAGGATAAATATAATACCGGTTAAAAAAGCTTCGGGAATAACAATGATTTTTTTATCAAATTCTGAAAGATAAAAACGTTTACTGTGGGTCATCCTTAGAAGATAGACCTTATGCGCGGACTGTTTTTGTTGAACTTATTAAGATGTACAATCCTGTAGAATATAAATTGGAGGTATGTATCTCGTACGGTATGCGGCACGTATGCCAGTAATGCTCCCAGTCAGCATGATTTTTTCCCGACATCTTCAACAATAATCGTCATATTTCAGCCAATTTACACGAAACCATAATTAATAATGGTAAATAAAGGTAAGGTTTATGTTTAAAGTGTAAGTATTTATATTTTAATCAAACCTGATACTGACTTGCAAATTGAAAAAAAAAAACCTAAGAAAATTTCAATGTTTGCACTATTATCTCCTAAAGGAGTTAAATAGGGGATGAAACTTTTATGGAAATTCTTTATTCTTGCCGATGTCTTGTTATGATAATGTAATACTCACAATCTCGCCATACAGTTGGTCCATGACGCGCACCTGCGGCGTGAGCGCCGGCGGCGGCTGCGAGGGCGGCGCGGCGTGGCGCGGCGCCAGGTGCAACTGTTGCACGAACGCTACGAGTGCTGCTGAGCCTTGAGCAATGCTCGCTAGCTCGTAGTCACGTGTCATGTTCGCACGGAACTTCTGGGCGCCTAGGGCTGGACAGAGTTTGAAACTTTAAGTAAAATACATGGACTAAATATCTTCATAATCACTTTGATTCAAGTTTTGATGAATCACACATGAATACCTTAAAATAGAGTAAGTTTAGACAATAAATGGTGAGTTCATTGACCAAATCTGCATAATGACGTTATTTTGATATTAAGTCTCAAAAAAAGGCAAATTATACACACAACCACACAATGATCAACTAAAAACAAAGCATAACATTAAAACAATGCTGAATTGTTTTAAGTTATGACAGGTGTACCCAGTTATCTGAGATTCAATGAAAACATTTTTAATTTGATAACAAAGATTATAAGTAATTGCTGATCTTGGTATCTCCATAGGATTTCTTTGTTTAGAGACCCACAAAATAGAATTGAAGGTTTGAGTTGAAAGATGATTCATCTAACTCAAAACAATTAATTAATAATAAATCATAATAAAATGTATATTTGTACACTTTGACAACATACATCATTATGTACACAAGTATTAAATAAATTTTGTACAATAGAGTCACATAAAGGGCGAACTGATGTCTCCTAAACTAGGCTTTTGGAAGGGGTGACTAGAATAAATTCAATTTTTTTTGTAAATTATGACATTCAAAAGTGCCATTTATGTGCCTATTTGAAAACCATTTGACTTTGAGGCTAAAAGCATCTGTTTTAGGAGTCAACTTTCCCCCAGATATAATAGCATACAACTGGTATTGAGTGTCATGCAAGTACTTAAAGAAACAACAACATAAAAACAAACAAAAAAAAACCAAAATGTGGCCTGATCTAAATACAGTATAGTTCTATTTCTATTAAGAGACAATTGTAATAAGATTCTCGGTTTCATCATACGTTAACTTCTGGAACCAGTTTGTTAGTTTGATTTTAACTTTGTGTTTAGTCGGAGTATAATTTTATTATACTTATTACTTATTTTATTTACTATATTATAATTGATTGATTCTTCTTTCTATTGCTTCACTAATCAAAGCCTCAGTATATTTACATTCCTTCAGTTAGTATCAGAAATACAGTAATTATAGTTACAAAATACAACTCACCAACGGTATCCATATAAATCAGCAGCATGGTCATAACGGTCACAAATGTCAACACAAATAGCATTGCCGGCAGCAGCCTCCTGTACATATCATTGGGCGAGGTTTTCGTGAACACGGGCACAGACAGTCGTGGACTGACCACCGATGGTGTGACCACTGGTAATGGTACTGTTGTTGTGGTCTTGTCAGGTATTGGTACCATTGTTGTGGGTTTATCAGGTTGTGTTGTTGGTACTGCAACATTTGTCTTTTCTATGGTCTCTGCTGGTTGGTCCTCTGGTAGTGGGTTTTCTTGGATTGTCTGGACGAATAAGGTTTGTAGGTCAGAGAGTCATCTTAGGGGATTATTGTAATTTAAATTGATTTGACAATAACCAAAAATATGATTGCTGTTATGAGTTTATGACAGATAAGTTTATAGATTGAATATGCTGTTCTGTACACCGAAATTTTAACAAAGCTCATTCACAACCAACTCAACAGCAGCAGCAGCTCTACTTATGTAAGTAGGTAAACAAATAAGTTCGTGAGCTTAAGTGAGCTATGATCAACTTTCTATGGATTTGGCAAGGACAAGACTTGAAACTGCACTATTACCTCATGTAACGAAGGTATCTTTGTTTCTTCAGATATGCAAGATTTCACCATGATTTCCCAAAATTTAATTACACATTCAATTTAAATAAGGATTTAGAGTGTTTTTTGTTAATATGTTGACTTAAATACACTTGAAATTTCGCGTTACATGCCAAAATGAAGACCTACGCGTGCCACAGACAAGACATGAACACAGGTGTATTTTTTTTGTTTGACAAACGCACAAACAGCTGCAAAGAGGCTCGATGCTAGCCAGACTTCTAGGTAAAAAAACACATTGGGTGCTTCTGTCAAGTTCCTTACCTACTCAATTTGCAAGACAATACCATTTTTTTGTGGTATTACTGAAGAACGAGATACTTTATTACAGTGAAATTATTATGTGGGAGGCTTTGGCTTCCGTTATGGCAGTAAAATGCAGTTAAAACTTACCTTTTCGGCCATCGTAACCTTTTGTTTTGTTCCTTAGATAAAATAAACACGCACAACGACCACTTGCTGTTGTATAGTAGGTCCTTTTTTATTAAAAAACAAACATAATAATATCAACACAATTTATAATACTTTACACTTATTTAATACGTGAATATCACTGAATTATTTGAAAATAAAATAAAAATATACGTCAAAAAAGCGTGAGTCACTGACCGCCGCATTAGTTGCGACTACATCAAAATCTTACTTTCTACCCGTCAGGTATATTATGTTCTGTGGTTCTGTGGTTTCTACCATACAGAGAAAAGCACAGGGCACTGGAGAAAAGTCTACTGTCTACTCTACTGTACTATAATTTTAATGGTAAATAGTTGAGAAGTGAATGTTTTTTCTTTTGTGAAATGATTTTCAATATTTTGACCGCGCCTGGTGACGGTTTTGTAGCTTACTGTTACTATAATCATTTATAAATCGTCAAATTACGAACCTGCAAAAAAATTGCATTAAGTAGGTACCTACCTACTACCCACCAAAAACATTTCATGTAAAATGTTGCCAAGACGACCACATAAGGTTTGCACTGTGAAAAAGATATCATCTCATTTAGAGCCAAGCTTCTGAATCTACACGGCCCGGCCTAACTCTACCGACCCTAATTTCACAAATTCTATATAGCAGTAACCTTATGTGGTCGTCTTGGCAACATTTTACATGAAAATGAAATGTTTTTGGTGGGATTTCAGTTCTTTTTGTAAGTTGCTACTTTGCTAGGCAGTATTTTTAGTGTTATTTCGACTTTCTAGCACTTCAGGAAGTACCCTAACATTTTGAAGTCTCGTACAATCTTCCACCCCCCATTTTAGGGGATGGGGGGCGAAAGTTATAAGTTTATGATTTTTTTTTGTTGGTTGTATACTAAACTTAGATTAGGTACATACCAAATTTCAGCTTTCTAGCACTTCAGGAAGTAGCCAAACACTTTGATGATCATCAGTGTGTCAGTGTATCAGTGAGTGTGTCAGTGACGAAATCGGTGTATTTTAGATATCAACAAAATCTAAAGTATTAGAGCTATTCAATTGAGACTTTGTATGTTTAATTAGTCTATTATTGACATCATATCCTGAGAATATGAACTATCTGGTAGGTACATCGGAAACCAATTCTATGAGGGTTCAAAAAAACGACGAAACACTTCGAGAAAAGGTAGGTAGTGCCCGTCCTTGCGCTTCGCTTGGCTCGTCATGGCGGGGGCACTGTCGATGTCGTGCCCCCAGATACATATTTAAACTCACGCCTTCTTCCCATAGGGGTAGGCACAAACTACAGAAAGCCACCTGCTACAGTCCCCAAAGCCGGTTGCGAGTACTACGCACTACGCACCTGACCTTTCTGACGAACATCACCAATAAGGTCACTATAAATACTATAAATCCTTCTAGGGCGTCCTCTCCCGGTGTTTCCACTCACCTCTATCTTCTAAATACTTTTTTAGGGTTCCGTAAACAAAGGGTAAAACGGGAACCCTATTATTAAGGCTCCGCCGTCTGTCTGTCTGTCTGTCTGTCCGTCTGTCACCAGGCTGTATCTCATGATCCGTGATAGCTAGACAGTTGAAATTTTCACAGATGATGTATTTCTGTTGCCGCTATAGCAACAAATACTAAAAACCAGAATAGCATAAATATTTAAGGGGGCTCCCATACAACAAACGTGATTTTTTTGCTCGTTTTTGCTCGATATTGATAACGGTAACAGGTACACACTTGAAATATTCACAGAATATTTAGTTATATAATCACTTTAAAAATCAATAATCAAATTAAAATAAAACAAATATTTAAGGGGGGCTCCCATACAACTAACGTGATTTTTTGCCGTTTTTATAGATAATGGTACGGAACCCTTCGTGCGCGAGTCCGACTCGCACTTGGCCGGTTTTTATAGATAATGGTACGGAACCCTTCGTGCGCGAGTCCGACTCGCACTTGGCTGGTTTTTTTTTTTTTTTTTTCTAGTCGCCGTCATTCATCCTCTCAACACAACCAAACCATCTGAGTATAAGTAGGTTCTTGGCGGGAAAGTGAAGCGTCATGTTAGCAGTTTTGTTTTATTTTCTAAAATTTGTGTTTAGCCGAATATTAATGTGTAATAGTGGTGGATTATTAACCATTAAGTGTTCGTGAACCTGCATTAATGTAGGCAAATGAAACAAAACAGTGCAACATCACTTTAAGTTCTCTCAAGAAGTCCGCGCGAGGTTTCAGTAAAGTGCCGCGTCTTTACTTAAACTCAAGGGGAGCGGGGCGGGATAACATCAATCATCTTTATCATGCATTGAGTGGAGTTCATTTCATAATTATTATAACTTTGTACTTGTTACCTAATTTTACATGACACTGGCTAATGGTGCGAAGCCAAAAAGAAAAAAAAAAAAAAAAGTATAAGTAGCTATGTAGGTACTTACTCTAAATTGTTTGTGTCTACCATGTGTCTACCCACCCCGTTGCTTATGACATAATTACTCAGCTTATCATTCATAGTTACGCCTCACAATATGCTTCGCAAAGAATGCATTTTCACAGTATCTATTCTATTTTCATGTATTTCATTAGCTTATTGCAATAAATGGTACAACCAATAAACAAACTATCGTTTAACTCATGTAGTTGGGTTGGGGTCATAGACTAATATAATTATGTTGGGGTTGGTATTGACCAACCCTAACCCAAGACCATTGGTTGGTTGGTCAAGACCATTGGGTCTTGATAAATTATGTGTGTAGAATCATATGTTTTATCTAAACTTTGTCCTTATCAAAATCGCTAATCACATCCATAAAACACGTCTTCTCACGTACGGCGATAATATGGTTCGCAACTGTTGTAATAATAATAATTACTTATAATAATGACTTGAGCTTGACTTCATTGCCAAAGTCTGCATCATAACATAAGTACAAAACAGCTGCATTCTTTGCACTAATGCTACGGCTACATTGTAGGAATAACGCGAATTACGCTTCGCGCGCTCTATCTTGCACATCGCTGTACGACAGAGAGCGCGCGAAGTATAGTTCGTGTTATCGTGACAATGTAGCCGTAGCATCAATGAAAATACTGTACCTACTGACTTTATAATAGGTATCTATAGTTACTAATACTTTCCAGTTTGGAACAAATGAACTCCTAGCTTCCTCGGTTCCTATAGAAAAACACCATTATACTTTAGGAAAAGGTCTTTATTGTCAAAGTTTATTATAAATTACACAATATCAACGGCAATGTTAGTCAATAATCTGTAACTTTAGTTTACAAATTCAAGATTGACATATGAGATGTTTATGTATGTACAATGATAGTGTCTGTAAAAAGCTTTAAATTCTATAATATATTTCAGCTGACAAAATTGTGCAATCGGTGTAAAAATTACACAAGTAACTACTTCTTATTTTTAAATAAATTTCTATTTTCATTCAATGATTGAAAAAATGTACAATACAATCAAGCAATGTAAATTATTTCCATTATTGTTATGTAATGTAAAGATTTAGAGACATTTAAAAATACTGAAAACATGAAAGAACGGAATGTTTGTCACAGAACTTGTTATACTTTATAAGCTGCGCCTTTTTTGCCGTTTGGATGAAATTGTATTACTCATTGTTAATAACACAGACTAAGTAGTACTGTTAATAGCTAGCTACCAAGTAAACGCCTGTAATATCTTTAAAAATATCAAATTAATAATGTTTTTTCATAGCTTGAGTCCATTAATAGTACCTACTGAGTCATAGGCAAGCTGAGACATCTCACCGAATTGGCAAGTATTTTCTTTAAACCTATATTTTAAAAGTTTACTGTTGTTTTATTTAGATATGCACATCATGATAATGTATTTCTTTTAACAAAAAATAATATTGTATTTTGTTTCAAATCATTTGATATATACAAAAAAAAGATAATTTAGAAATCACTAATTATGTCTATCATCAAAAGAATTTAATATTATCATACACACAACTTGCAGGCTTTTATCATTAATTGCACTGTATAAATTTGTATAAGTTTATCTATAATATTATTACAATAATTAACTATCAATAAAATTCTTAAGTGTAACAGAAATTTGTGCATCAACATCTACAACTACAAAGTGTAAAATGATTTTTTAAATTACTTGCTACGATTTTTCGCCTAACACAATACGAGTAATATATTTATCTCAAATAATTGTATCTAAAATTCAAAATAAATACGTATTAATTCAAAATTACAACTGCAAAAAAAAGGTCGCTATCTTTTTATTAAATATTGATCACATAATCTAGATGCACGTGAATGGATGCCTTTTAGGCTCAATACTATTATAAATTATTATAGAAATTCCCTCAAGGAATAAAAATAATAGAACAATATTAAATAACCCTATCCGTAAAATGTATGTATGTACCAATCTTCGATCAATATTGATCGAAGGTACCAATCGTCTTTTATTTTTTTCAATTTTGGCAACTTTTTCAGTTGGTCTGTCAATCTATGAAAAATACGGTCTGCACAAAAATTTGAGATTCGGTTTATCACATAAGTATTTATTCCAATTCCAATCAACTATCTATAGATAATATACGACATTGTGATATCTAAGGGCATATTTTAGACATTATTGCAATGATTTGGTATGAAAAAACTACTCTGAAGGCGCTAAATAATAAATATAAAATTTTGAGCTAAGTATACACCTATTATAATGCAGCATTATAATAGGTGTGCCTATACTTTATGAAATATTTAGGTGCTGATATTGTATAAAACAGAACATATTATACATTTATATTATTGTACGAGTATTAGGTACCAAAAGGGGGTTAGGTGGGTGGTATTAAGATAGCTTAACTGCGCTCAAAACAGAAACCAAATAAATGATGTGAATGTCACTCTAAAAGTAATACTGCTCTACGTGTTTATAAAAAATGGTTTAGGCTAAAACCTTTTACCCTGCTGTTAAAATAATAAAATACAAAACTACTTATATTTTAATTTATATAATTCGTTGCAGTCAGATATGACTTACAAAAAGTGGTAATCAAGAGAGTAAAAGACATGTACATACATCAATGAATTTATGTTACGTAAATAAATTCAAAATACTACTGTTGGGATATATGACGACGAAAGTCAAAAGTAATAAGTATTTTATGTTTTTTATCATCATTACTTTGCCCGTATCCCAATTTATTTGGGGTCGGTGCATCATAATATATTTTATGTATATCTGCTATTTTAGATGACGTTTGAAAATATGCCTGAAAAATTCAGGTTTCTTCGTTTAGTTAGCCTCTTACTGTGGGTCATATCTGGTCGCAACCTTATTATAATTAGACAAAATTATTGTCTTTCGTTATTCACTGAGAAACATTACTCTACTTACACTTTACAGTATGTAAACAGCCCAAAAAGTTAATTACTATTTATTGTCAATTAACGAAGTCCATTTAGAAAGCGAGTGAATTTTATAATAGTACTTACCTACGTACTAAAGTTATGTTCGAAGAAGTTTTATTGTCTGACATTTCAAATTTCCTAGTCTCTAAGGAAAATGATTACGATTATTAGAAGAAAGAGTAAGCCCTTTTATATATAATACAAGTTACTTAAACTTGTATTATATATAAATGGGCTTACTATTTAATATTTGTTATTGTCAAGCACACGACGAATACTTATAAATAAATGGTTCTAAATAATAATTACTTTTTATTGTCAATGTTTCCACTTCATTAGCATTTTTATAAATATAGTTCAGTTATGTGATTTTTAAAGAATTCAAAACTGTCTCCTAAAGTCGGATTTTAATTCCGTACATACAATTATTTATTAATATATAATTATTATTATGTATAATAGTAATATCTAATTACTAGATCAGTGGTTCTCTTTTAGGTAAATATACATAAAGTAATGATTGATTAACAATATTTTTGGGTCTGAGAACCATTAAATATTTTCATTTTTTCCCGAAAAACCTGAGCGATATTTTATTATAATAATATTGTCATTGCTCGGAGATAATACCCCAAGTAATATCTCATTTTGAACAGTATACAAATATAATATATAACGAGATTTTTTAGAAATATATGCAATATTAGTAATTAATGGTTTCCCTAAGGAAAATACCGAATTCATTGATAGTTTAGCAATGTATTTTGCTTTAATATGCGGTGCTGCTGAAAACAGTGGTTACGTTTAGCGAGCAGTATAAATATTCACAACTATTCGATATGCTTCCGTGCCGAATCGAAAATCACTGTTATCGAAGAAGTCCTCTAAAAGCTCTTCACAAATCCGAAACCCGAAAATGGTCACAGATAAGTAGATCAATTACACGACCGCTATTCTTCCGACACCTATTTGCTGTCGGGGACTAAGTAAATCAGGTTACCGAAAATGAGTCATTTTCGATTCGGAAGCCGGTCGAATGATTGTGAATACAGATAGCTATGCTGGTTCTCTATCTGCCTAGTATCTTTTAACAATATAATGATAATAATAGTATTTATTGTCCGTTTATTAATTCGCAATGTTTCCGCCAAACAGCGCATTGTATAAGTAGTCGTAGCTAAACAAATGTGTTCGTACTTACGTACTTATGTAGGTAGTTATGATACTTTGAACGGATTTAAGAGTTCAAAGTTAAACGGGCTCTTAAATACAAGGGCTACTAGATATCGTCAAAATCCTAAATTGTAAAAATGCACTTTCGCGCTCCACATCTGATATGAAATTGATATTATGTACGTAGATTGACATTATTTACCCATTTTCTTTATAAATACCTGTACAAACTGGCGAATTCCATACTCTTTACATTCTAAATTCGTCCAACAATATCACAATCTAAACTCGGATAAATCGACGCGAATATAATATAGGATGTTATTATTGTCTTTCAATCAGGTTTCAATAAAATAACACGGATAAAGTTGAACGAATGCTACATTTTTGAATATGTATTAGTAAAGTTGTATATAATATTATAGGCCAATTTAAAATGTATATAATGTTTAGTTTACTCTATAAAAAACAACCAACAATATAAATAAGTTGTATACTTCTAAATACATAGTTTTATTTCTTATTTGTTGAACAATTTTAAAAGTGTAAAATTCAATTAATTATAGTTATTTTTTTGCTTACCCTATATTATTGTCATTGTTTTGACAGACTCAATATTATTTATTGTCTATGACATAAGAATACAGATTCAAAATTATTGTCTTCGTTACTCTTTGAAGGTTACAAAAATTATCGTCTTCAATTCAGATCGCATCCTACTCTAAAAATTTCACAACGGCATTGAATTGAATCAATTCTTGGTATAAAAAAACCTGTAAAGTGTACAAAAGAGCCATTTTGTATTGTTTATCCTCGCGTCGACGTTCCGTGTGGTCGCTCCCATATTACCGCAGCGTGTTGGCGAGGTGGCGCAGCGCGGCCAGCGCGAGCGGCGCCAGCGCCAGGCGCGGGGCCGCCCCGCCCCCCCCGCCCGCCCCGCCCGCCCCGCCGTTGACCCGCGCGTGCTTCTCGCCCGCCACGGGCACTGCAGTCCCCGGGTCTACCACGTGGATCTTCCAACCTAAGTTGTTGTGGGTGTAACACTGAAAAAAGAGCATGTTCATTCATGATAATTCATAGCCATGCTATTCTAATACTAGGTACTGGTCGATCCATAAAAGTGTTTGGGACATTCTAACGCTCATTCAAACCTGAATTAGAGTCTGAAAGTACAGTCGACCGCACACACTACAAAAACCGCACTTCCTGTTACGAAATAAAGGCGCTGTCAATGTCAAATTGTTTCCATTGATGTGCGGTCGACTGTACATAATCAACCTATAATGTTCCCACTGCTGGGACACAGGCCTCTTCTCTGTGAGAAGCAGTGAGCCGTAATCTAACACGCGGGCCCAGTGCGGGTTGGTGGATGTCACATGTCTTCGAATTGCCCAATCTGCCCCGGGTCCGGTGGCGACAGGCTCCTCCTCCTCCCCTGCCAGCCTTGAGGAAATGCTCCGCAAGGTTGTCATGAAGAAGAGGGCCTTCACCAGGGCCTGCTTCGCAGGCATCGAGGACCGGCTCTTGCCGGAAAAGCTGCTCCGCCCGCCGCTAGCAGCGGACAAGAGACCACCGCCGAGGGAGCCGGAACCTGCGCCTCTAGCAGGCCCGGTATCCGGTGCGCAGCCCCAGGCCCCGAAGCCCCCCAAGAACAAGGGCAAGGGCAAGAGGACCGGGGTGGCTCCTCATATCCCCACCACAAGCGCGGAGGGAGCATCTGGGTCGTCTGCCACTCCAGCAGCCCCCCAGAGCCCGCAGGAGGAGGACGCCCTTCTTCCGTCCATCACCCCGTCCATACAGTCGTGGACGGAAGTGGTCAGGAGGGGAAAAGGGAAAAAGGGGAAGAAGTCGGCCCCCAAGCCCGTTGCGACTGGTCCTGCAGCCTGGTTCCTCCCAAAACTGCGGCCGTCGTGGTGACCATCACCCCGGGTGCCGTGGAGCGGGGCGAGACTTACGAGTCCGTCCTAAGACGGGCTCGTCCCAATGCTGATCCCTCCCGGCTGGGGATCAGCAACATCACGTGCCGCTGAACCCTAACCGGGGCTCTAATTTTCGAGTTCTCGGGGGAGCAGCGCGGCACACATGCGGACCTCTTCGCAACAAAGTTGCAAGAGGTCATCGCGGATGCGGCAACGGTCGTCAGGCATTTAGCGGGCTGTCGTCGCGCCTGCTCAAGGCCGCGGGAGAGCTCTCGTGGCTGCTTCCCAACTTGGGGGAGCCCAGCGCGCGATTCTGGCAACTCTACGCTCTCTATCTTGAGGAGTATGGCCCTCTGCGGGGCTCCCATCTGGGAGGACTCCGCGCCTTGCGGGCACCCCAAAAGGCCATTGCCCAGCGGGTGGCGCGGGCCCACCGTACGGTGGGCTTTGCGGCAGCATGTGCTCTGGCCAGCACCCTTCCTTGGGAACTCGAGGCGTGGGTGCTCGCCAGAGTATATGAATGGACGGCGGGGCGGAGGGCGAGAGGAGAACGCCCAGCCACGGAAGAGCGGGTCAGTCAGGCGGGAGACGAAAGACGCCATCGTCGTCCATTGGACGGGGGACCTCGCCACTGCAGCCTTCGGCCGCCGAACCCTCGCGACCCGCCGCGGTCCGCCCACCGGGCTGCGGGTGCGGCAGACCACCCGCCGCCCGTCCCCACCTCTAGCTCCTGCAGCGTGGCCCACCAGCCGGGCTGCGGGTGCGGCAGACCACCCGCAGCCCGTCCCCACCCCTAGCTCCTGCAGCGTGGCCCACCAGCCGGGCTGCGGGTGCGGCAGACCACCCGCCGCCCGTCCCCACCCCTAGCTCCTGCAGCGTGGCCCACCAGCCGGGCTGCGGGTGCGGCAGACCACCCGCAGCCCGTCCCCACCCCTAGCTCCTGCAGCGTGGCCCACCAGCCGGGCTGCGGGTGCGGCAGACCACCCGCCGCCCGTCCCCACCCCTAGCTCCTGCAGCGTGGCCCACCAGCCGGGCTGCGGGTGCGGCAGACCACCCGCAGCCCGTCCCCACCCCTAGCTCCTGCAGCGTGGCCCACCAGCCGGGCTGCGGGTGCGGCAGACCACCCGCCGCCCGTCCCCACCCCTAGCTCCTGCAGCGTGGCCCACCAGCCGGGCTGCGGGTGCGGCAGACCACCCGCAGCCCGTCCCCACCCCTAGCTCCTGCAGCGTGGCCCACCAGCCGGGCTGCGGGTGCGGCAGACCACCCGCCGCCCGTCCCCACCCCTAGCTCCTGCAGCGTGGCCCACCAGCCGGGCTGCGGGTGCGGCAGACCACCCGCAGCCCGTCCCCACCCCTAGCTCCTGCAGCGTGGCCCACCAGCCGGGCTGCGGGTGCGGCAGACCACCCGCCGCCCGTCCCCACCCCTAGCTCCTGCAGCGTGGCCCACCAGCCGGGCTGCGGGTGCGGCAGACCACCCGCCGCCCGTCCCCACCCCTAGCTCCTGCAGCGTGGCCCACCAGCCGGGCTGCGGGTGCGGCAGACCACCCGCAGCCCGTCCCCACCCCTAGCTCCTGCAGCGTGGCCCACCAGCCGGGCTGCGGGTGCGGCAGACCACCCGCAGCCCGTCCCCACCCCTAGCTCCTGCAGCGTGGCCCACCAGCCGGGCTGCGGGTGCGGCAGACCACCCGCCGCCCGTCCCCACCCCTAGCTCCTGCAGCGTGGCCCACCAGCCGGGCTGCGGGTGCGGCAGACCACCCGCCGCCCGTCCCCACCCCTAGCTCCTGCAGCGTGGCCCACCAGCCGGGCTGCGGGTGCGGCAGACCACCCGCCGCCCGTCCCCACCCCTAGCTCCTGCAGCGTGGCCCACCAGCCGGGCTGCGGGTGCGGCAGACCACCCGCCGCCCGTCCCCACCCCTAGCTCCTGCAGCGTGGCCCACCAGCCGGGCTGCGGGTGCGGCAGACCACCCGCCGCCCGTCCCCACCCCTAGCTCCTGCAGCGTGGCCCACCAGCCGGGCTGCGGGTGCGGCAGACCACCCGCCGCCCGTCCCCACCCCTAGCTCCTGCAGCGTGGCCCACCAGCCGGGCTGCGGGTGCGGCAGACCACCCGCCGCCCGTCCCCACCCCTAGCTCCTGCAGCGTGGCCCACCAGCCGGGCTGCGGGTGCGGCAGACCACCCGCAGCCCGTCCCCACCCCTAGCTCCTGCAGCGTGGCCCACCAGCCGGGCTGCGGGTGCGGCAGACCACCCGCCGCCCGTCCCCACCCCTAGCTCCTGCAGCGTGGCCCACCAGCCGGGCTGCGGGTGCGGCAGACCACCCGCAGCCCGTCCCCACCCCTAGCTCCTGCAGCGTGGCCCACCAGCCGGGCTGCGGGTGCGGCAGACCACCCGCCGCCCGTCCCCACCCCTAGCTCCTGCAGCGTGGCCCACCAGCCGGGCTGCGGGTGCGGCAGACCACCCGCAGCCCGTCCCCACCCCTAGCTCCTGCAGCGTGGCCCACTAGCCGGGCTGCGGGTGCGGCAGACCACCCGCCGCCCGTCCCCACCCCTAGCTCCTGCAGCGTGGCCCACCAGCCGGGCTGCGGGTGCGGCAGACCACCCGCAGCCCGTCCCCACCCCTAGCTCCTGCAGCGTGGCCCACCAGCCGGGCTGCGGGTGCGGCAGACCACCCGCCGCCCGTCCCCACCCCTAGCTCCTGCAGCGTGGCCCACCAGCCGGGCTGCGGGTGCGGCAGACCACCCGCCGCCCGTCCCCAGCCCTAGCTCCTGCAGCGTGGCCCACCAGCCGGGCTGCGGGTGCGGCAGACCACCCGCCGCCCGTCCCCACCCCTAGCTCCTGCAGCGTGGCCCACCAGCCGGGCTGCGGGTGCGGCAGACCACCCGCCGCCCGTCCCCACCCCTAGCTCCTGCAGCGTGGCCCACCAGCCGGGCTGCGGGTGCGGCAGACCACCCGCAGCCCGTCCCCACCCCTAGCTCCTGCAGCGTGGCCCACCAGCCGGGCTGCGGGTGCGGCAGACCACCCGCCGCCCGTCCCCACCCCTAGCTCCTGCAGCGTGGCCCACCAGCCGGGCTGCGGGTGCGGCAGACCACCCGCAGCCCGTCCCCACCCCTAGCTCCTGCAGCGTGGCCCACCAGCCGGGCTGCGGGTGCGGCAGACCACCCGCCGCCCGTCCCCACCCCTAGCTCCTGCAGCGTGGCCCACCAGCCGGGCTGCGGGTGCGGCAGACCACCCGCAGCCCGTCCCCACCCCTAGCTCCTGCAGCGTGGCCCACCAGCCGGGCTGCGGGTGCGGCAGACCACCCGCCGCCCGTCCCCACCCCTAGCTCCTGCAGCGTGGCCCACCAGCCGGGCTGCGGGTGCGGCAGACCACCCGCCGCCCGTCCCCACCCCTAGCTCCTGCAGCGTGGCCCACCAGCCGGGCTGCGGGTGCGGCAGACCACCCGCCGCCCGTCCCCACCCCTAGCTCCTGCAGCGTGGCCCACCAGCCGGGCTGCGGGTGCGGCAGACCACCCGCCGCCCGTCCCCACCCCTAGCTCCTGCAGCGTGGCCCACCAGCCGGGCTGCGGGTGCGGCAGACCACCCGCCGCCCGTCCCCACCCCTAGCTCCTGCAGCGTGGCCCACCAGCCGGGCTGCGGGTGCGGCAGACCACCCGCCGCCCGTCCCCACCCCTAGCTCCTGCAGCGTGGCCCACCAGCCGGGCTGCGGGTGCGGCAGACCACCCGCCGCCCGTCCCCACCCCTAGCTCCTGCAGCGTGGGCCACCAGCCGGGCTGCGGGTGCGGCAGACCACCCGCCGCCCGTCCCCACCCCTAGCTCCTGCAGCGTGGCCCACCAGCCGGGCTGCGGGTGCGGCAGACCACCCGCAGCCCGTCCCCACCCCTAGCTCCTGCAGCGTGGCCCACCAGCCGGGCTGCGGGTGCGGCAGACCACCCGCCGCCCGTCCCCACCCCTAGCTCCTGCAGCGTGGCCCACCAGCCGGGCTGCGGGTGCGGCAGACCACCCGCAGCCCGTCCCCACCCCTAGCTCCTGCAGCGTGGCCCACCAGCCGGGCTGCGGGTGCGGCAGACCACCCGCCGCCCGTCCCCACCCCTAGCTCCTGCAGCGTGGCCCACCAGCCGGGCTGCGGGTGCGGCAGACCACCCGCAGCCCGTCCCCACCCCTAGCTCCTGCAGCGTGGCCCACCAGCCGGGCTGCGGGTCTGCAGCGTGGCCCACCAGCCGGGCTGCGGGTGCGGCAGACCACCCGCCGCCCGTCCCCACCCCTAGCTCCTGCAGCGTGGCCCACCAGCCGGGCTGCGGGTGCGGCAGACCACCCGCAGCCCGTCCCCACCCCTAGCTCCTGCAGCGTGGCCCACCAGCCGGGCTGCGGGTGCGGCAGACCACCCGCCGCCCGTCCCCACCCCTAGCTCCTGCAGCGTGGCCCACCAGCCGGGCTGCGGGTGCGGCAGACCACCCGCAGCCCGTCCCCACCCCTAGCTCCTGCAGCGTGGCCCACTAGCCGGGCTGCGGGTGCGGCAGACCACCCGCCGCCCGTCCCCACCCCTAGCTCCTGCAGCGTGGCCCACCAGCCGGGCTGCGGGTGCGGCAGACCACCCGCAGCCCGTCCCCACCCCTAGCTCCTGCAGCGTGGCCCACCAGCCGGGCTGCGGGTGCGGCAGACCACCCGCCGCCCGTCCCCACCCCTAGCTCCTGCAGCGTGGCCCACCAGCCGGGCTGCGGGTGCGGCAGACCACCCGCAGCCCGTCCCCACCCCTAGCTCCTGCAGCGTGGCCCACCAGCCGGGCTGCGGGTGCGGCAGACCACCCGCAGCCCGTCCCCACCCCTAGCTCCTGCAGCGTGGCCCACCAGCCGGGCTGCGGGTGCGGCAGACCACCCGCCGCCCGTCCCCACCCCTAGCTCCTGCAGCGTGGCCCACCAGCCGGGCTGCGGGTGCGGCAGACCACCCGCAGCCCGTCCCCACCCCTAGCTCCTGCAGCGTGGCCCACCAGCCGGGCTGCGGGTGCGGCAGACCACCCGCCGCCCGTCCCCACCCCTAGCTCCTGCAGCGTGGCCCACCAGCCGGGCTGCGGGTGCGGCAGACCACCCGCAGCCCGTCCCCACCCCTAGCTCCTGCAGCGTGGCCCACCAGCCGGGCTGCGGGTGCGGCAGACCACCCGCCGCCCGTCCCCACCCCTAGCTCCTGCAGCGTGGCCCACCAGCCGGGCTGCGGGTGCGGCAGACCACCCGCCGCCCGTCCCCACCCCTAGCTCCTGCAGCGTGGCCCACCAGCCGGGCTGCGGGTGCGGCAGACCACCCGCCGCCCGTCCCCACCCCTAGCTCCTGCAGCGTGGCCCACCAGCCGGGCTGCGGGTGCGGCAGACCACCCGCCGCCCGTCCCCACCCCTAGCTCCTGCAGCGTGGCCCACCAGCCGGGCTGCGGGTGCGGCAGACCACCCGCCGCCCGTCCCCACCCCTAGCTCCTGCAGCGTGGCCCACCAGCCGGGCTGCGGGTGCGGCAGACCACCCGCCGCCCGTCCCCACCCCTAGCTCCTGCAGCGTGGCCCACCAGCCGGGCTGCGGGTGCGGCAGACCACCCGCCGCCCGTCCCCACCCCTAGCTCCTGCAGCGTGGGCCACCAGCCGGGCTGCGGGTGCGGCAGACCACCCGCCGCCCGTCCCCACCCCTAGCTCCTGCAGCGTGGCCCACCAGCCGGGCTGCGGGTGCGGCAGACCACCCGCAGCCCGTCCCCACCCCTAGCTCCTGCAGCGTGGCCCACCAGCCGGGCTGCGGGTGCGGCAGACCACCCGCCGCCCGTCCCCACCCCTAGCTCCTGCAGCGTGGCCCACCAGCCGGGCTGCGGGTGCGGCAGACCACCCGCAGCCCGTCCCCACCCCTAGCTCCTGCAGCGTGGCCCACCAGCCGGGCTGCGGGTGCGGCAGACCACCCGCCGCCCGTCCCCACCCCTAGCTCCTGCAGCGTGGCCCACCAGCCGGGCTGCGGGTGCGGCAGACCACCCGCAGCCCGTCCCCACCCCTAGCTCCTGCAGCGTGGCCCACCAGCCGGGCTGCGGGTCTGCAGCGTGGCCCACCAGCCGGGCTGCGGGTGCGGCAGACCACCCGCCGCCCGTCCCCACCCCTAGCTCCTGCAGCGTGGCCCACCAGCCGGGCTGCGGGTGCGGCAGACCACCCGCAGCCCGTCCCCACCCCTAGCTCCTGCAGCGTGGCCCACCAGCCGGGCTGCGGGTGCGGCAGACCACCCGCCGCCCGTCCCCACCCCTAGCTCCTGCAGCGTGGCCCACCAGCCGGGCTGCGGGTGCGGCAGACCACCCGCAGCCCGTCCCCACCCCTAGCTCCTGCAGCGTGGCCCACTAGCCGGGCTGCGGGTGCGGCAGACCACCCGCCGCCCGTCCCCACCCCTAGCTCCTGCAGCGTGGCCCACCAGCCGGGCTGCGGGTGCGGCAGACCACCCGCAGCCCGTCCCCACCCCTAGCTCCTGCAGCGTGGCCCACCAGCCGGGCTGCGGGTGCGGCAGACCACCCGCCGCCCGTCCCCACCCCTAGCTCCTGCAGCGTGGCCCACCAGCCGGGCTGCGGGTGCGGCAGACCACCCGCAGCCCGTCCCCACCCCTAGCTCCTGCAGCGTGGCCCACCAGCCGGGCTGCGGGTGCGGCAGACCACCCGCCGCCCGTCCCCACCCCTAGCTCCTGCAGCGTGGCCCACCAGCCGGGCTGCGGGTGCGGCAGACCACCCGCAGCCCGTCCCCACCCCTAGCTCCTGCAGCGTGGCCCACCAGCCGGGCTGCGGGTGCGGCAGACCACCCGCCGCCCGTCCCCACCCCTAGCTCCTGCAGCGTGGCCCACCAGCCGGGCTGCGGGTGCGGCAGACCACCCGCAGCCCGTCCCCACCCCTAGCTCCTGCAGCGTGGCCCACCAGCCGGGCTGCGGGTGCGGCAGACCACCCGCCGCCCGTCCCCACCCCGAGCTCCTGCAGCGTGGCCCACCAGCCGGGCTGCGGGTGCGGCAGACCACCCGCCGCCCGTCCCCACCCCTAGCTCCTGCAGCGTGGCCCACCAGCCGGGCTGCGGGTGCGGCAGACCACCCGCAGCCCGTCCCCACCCCTAGCTCCTGCAGCGTGGCCCACCAGCCGGGCTGCGGGTGCGGCAGACCACCCGCCGCCCGTCCCCACCCCTAGCTCCTGCAGCGTGGCCCACCAGCCGGGCTGCGGGTGCGGCAGACCACCCGCAGCCCGTCCCCACCCCTAGCTCCTGCAGCGTGGCCCACCAGCCGGGCTGCGGGTGCGGCAGACCACCCGCCGCCCGTCCCCACCCCTAGCTCCTGCAGCGTGGCCCACCAGCCGGGCTGCGGGTGCGGCAGACCACCCGCAGCCCGTCCCCACCCCTAGCTCCTGCAGCGTGGCCCACCAGCCGGGCTGCGGGTGCGGCAGACCACCCGCCGCCCGTCCCCACCCCTAGCTCCTGCAGCGTGGCCCACCAGCCGGGCTGCGGGTGCGGCAGACCACCCGCCGCCCGTCCCCACCCCTAGCTCCTGCAGCGTGGCCCACCAGCCGGGCTGCGGGTGCGGCAGACCACCCGCCGCCCGTCCCCACCCCTAGCTCCTGCAGCGTGGCCCACCAGCCGGGCTGCGGGTGCGGCAGACCACCCGCCGCCCGTCCCCACCCCTAGCTCCTGCAGCGTGGCCCACCAGCCGGGCTGCGGGTGCGGCAGACCACCCGCCGCCCGTCCCCACCCCTGGCTCCTGCAGCGTGGCCCACCAGCCGGGCTGCGGGTGCGGCAGACCACCCGCAGTTCGTCCCCACCCCTAGCTCCTGCAGCGTGGCCCACCAGCCGGGCTGCGGGTGCGGCAGACCACCCGCCGCCCGTCCCCACCCCTAGCTCCTGCAGCGTGGCCCACCAGCCGGGCTGCGGGTGCGGCAGACCACCCGCCGCCCGTCCCCACCCCTAGCTCCTGCAGCGTGGCCCACCAGCCGGGCTGCGGGTGCGGCAGACCACCCGCCGCCCGTCCCCACCCCTAGCTCCTGCAGCGTGGCCCACCAGCCGGGCTGCGGGTGCGGCAGACCACCCGCCGCCCGTCCCCACCCCTAGCTCCTGCAGCGTGGCCCACCAGCCGGGCTGCGGGTGCGGCAGACCACCCGCCGCCCGTCCCCACCCCTGGCTCCTGCAGCGTGGCCCACCAGCCGGGCTGCGGGTGCGGCAGGCATAAAAGGACACAGCGGATCTCTGGGTAACGACGCAGCTGACGAACTAGCTAGGAGAGCATCCAGCGCGTCAGTCTGTGGGCCCGAGCCTATTGTACCCATTCCCTTAAACAAATTCGCAGGTGGCTACAGGAGTTCACCCACACACAAGCGGAGAACTGGTGGACCTCGACACCGGGCTACAGGCAGTCCAGGGAAGCCATGCCATCCTTAGATGGCAGACTAACCAGGCGTTTGCTACGCCTGGACAGGAACGGCCTGCGCTTGGTGACGGGGACCATCACGGGACACTGCTCACTAAACAAACACTTCCACAATATAGGCATAACGGACAGCCCTCTGTGCAGGGCTTGCATGGAGGCTGATGAAACCGTTGCGCATGTGCTCTTTGACTGCTCAGGCGTCAGCCAGATCAGAACAGAAACCCTCGGGTCACCCAGATCTTTCACAGATATTCTACGCAGACCAGAGGATCTAATTAGCTTCTGGAGGGAGGTGGGCTGGTTGGAATAAACCAATGACGGCCGCCATTGCCCACGCACAATGGTCCACATGAAGGACTAAGTGCGGAAACCAAAACCTCTAACATAGATAACATAGATAGACCATCCGCCGCCCGTCCCCACCCCTGGCGCCTGCAGCGTGGCCCACCAGCCGGGCTGCGGGTGCGGCAGGCCAATATGTAAGTGCGATTTCTACTTGAATAAAGCATAAACAATAAATTGAAATAATTGATTTGGGGCTAAAAAACAGATGTAAACAAAGCAGTTTCGTAAACAATGACGTCACATCATGACCGCGACAGAAACAGACGTTTGAACTGTAGTTGAAAATTGTTGGAGTTTCATAATTTTTTCGAGCATCAATCAGTAGTTCAATTTAACTTTCAACTCATTTCTTAGGTTTATATTACTGTCTATTATTGGGGATCCTGCCGTTTTGCCGAAAAGATTTTGCCAAATTTTCATTACCCAAACAAATTTTTGCAACCTTTTTTTATACCGGCACGTGACGGCACGGTTGGCGCAGTGGTTAAGCGATTGACTGCTGCGCTGCGTGTCGCGGGTTCGATTCCCGCACGGAACAAATATTTGTATGACCTACAAGTAGTTGTTCCGGGTCTGGCTGTTTGTGTATGTGAGTTTAAATGTTTGTAAACGCACCCACGATACAGGAGAAATTCCTAGTGTGGGGCAAAGTTTAAAAAAAAAAAAAAAAATACCATTGCAATATTTCGAATGATTTTAGTACGCATATTTTCATTTGGTCAAATTTTTACTTGGCAAAATATTACCAAGTATAATGTCATTATGGCATTTGGTCTTTAATCAAATGATTTATTACAGCAAACAATCTTCAGACAATAAACGTTTTTGAACGAGCGAAGCGAGCGGTGCCGCGGTAGCGGCCGGCGAGTGCCAGACACGACTTGCATTAATAGAAAAAAAGATATTGTTTTTAGTAGGTTACTCGGAACATAACTATTTAGATTAGGTTAATTCCTTTTTTTTTTAAAATGGGTAGGTTAGGTTAGGTCAAAACTGTGACCTCCTACGCACGAGCCGAGCGAGCGAAGCGAGCGGTGCCGCGGCAGCGGCCGGCGAGTGCCAGAAACAAATTGCATTAATAGAAAAAAGAGATTGTTTTTAGTAGGTTACCCGGATCTGAACTATTTAGATTAAGGTTAATTACTTATTTATATTATTATTTGATTTTGCGTAAAAACTGTTATTCCAACTGAAATAAGAACTAGAACTAGTTGGTAAACCAGTTATAGTTTAAACGTTCATTTGTCAAACATTAGGTTTGCGTTACAATTTTTTGTGAATAGATTTTTTGCTAAGTAATAATTTGGCAAATGAAATTATGCGAGAAATTTTTTGGGAAGTGAAAATTTGTCAAATTCCTTTCGGTCAAACAAGGGAGACCCCTATTATTGATTTAGTGAAAAAAAAAATACATGCATATTCCCTATTCAAAACTCTAACAAAGTGACGCCAGTTTAGACACTGTTTATGATGTTTGACTGTGTAGTTCTCTTAGAGTCGTGTGTGAGTGTCGCAACATACCTGATAGTACAGCAAGTCAGGTGTCTCGTGCGCCACGGTCCAGTTGAGCATAGCGGGCTCGCCATCGTTACACTCCAACTGAATGGTCTTCATGTAGTCCTCGAAGGTCTCCGATGTGGCCGCCTGGTCAATCGTCTTGTGGGTCCATTCGCAGTAGCGGCCCACTGGAAGGAACATGGGATTATTAGCAATGACATTTAATGCTGCCTTCCTTCCTTAGAAATTCCATATAATTGTTTGACGTCGGATACATTTGCATATATGCATATGCATATATTTGCATAGTAGTGTGCATAAATGTAGTAGTTTATTTAGCTTCGAACGTGTAACACCTCATGATGTAGTTAATGTTTTTAACACACTTAAGTCTAAAAACACTGGTGATTACTGGGGCATCTCCATTAAACTATTAAGTAATATAATAGACATCGTAGCCCCCTATCTAGCTGTTACTTTTAATAAATGTGTTGATTTAGGAACTTTTCCTGACCTTATGAAGAGTAGTAAAGTCATACCTTTATTTAAATCAGGTAATAAAAATAATGACATTGGCAATTTAAGGCCTATTTCTATCTTACCTGCATTTAGCAAAATATTTGAAAAGTTAATACTCAAGCAGTTGCTAAGACATTTTAATTTAAACAGCCTCCTTCACAATGAACAATATGGCTTTACAAAAGGTCTTTCGACTACAGATGCGGGTGTTGCACTGCTGAAACACATATTTAACGCGGGAGAACTCGCAAAATGCAATTGGAGTTTTCTGTGATCTCTCCAAAGCCTTTGATTGCGTGCACCATGACACGCTTTTGCGTAAGCTACATCATTACGGCGTTCAAAACGAAGCTCTTAAAGTAATACATTCTTATTTATATAATAGATTCCAATGTGTAGATGTTGATGGTGTGAAGCCTTCCAAGCTACCAGTTCAGTTAGGTGTACCTCAAGGGTCAATACTGGGCCCATTCTTATTCTTAGTATATATCAACGACTTACCATTCTATATAAAGGGTATCTGTGACGTTGTACTGTTTGCAGATGATACCTCTCTTATTTTTAAAGTAGACAGGAATAGACAAGATTTTAATGATGTAAACATTGCACGCTCAATGGTGACGGATTGGTTTACGACAACAAACTTAGTTCTCAATGCCAAGAAAACGAAATGTATAAAGTTTGCCTTACCGAATGTTAGAAATTTAGGTCCCAACATCGTTTTAGATAAAGAGGTGCTTGAAACTGTAGGCTCGGCAGTGTTTCTGGGTATAACAGTAGATGCCAAACTTCAGTGGGGACCTCATATATCAAGCCTAGCGGGAAGGCTCAGTTCGGCCGCATACGCCGTCAGGAAAGTAAGACAATACACTGACGTTGATACTCGTACAGCCCGATTAGTCTATTTTAGTTATTTTCATAGCGTTACGTCCTACTGTATTCTGCCGTGGGGTAAAGCAGCTGACATTCGAAAACAAGCTGTTCGAGCAATTTACCAGCTGGGTGCCAGAGTTTCTCTAAGAGATTTTTTAAAGATATTGGTATTCTCACGGTGGCATCACAATTCATCTTCGCCAATATCTTATATGTTAGGCAAAATATACACTTATACACTAATAACAGTGATATTCACAATATTAACACCAGAAATAAGGATAAATTACGTTCTCCATTTCACCGGCTTCATAAGGTTCATAATTCATTTGTTGTACTTGGTATAACTTTTTATAACAAGCTACCCTCTTTTTTGCTAGATTTGCCTTTTAATGCGATTAAAGTTAAAGTTACATCCAATCTTTGTTCAAAGGCATACTATTCTATCAATGACTACATAAACGATAAGAATAGTTGGTCGCTGTGATTAACTCAAGACAATGTTCATGTTCTTTCTCCAGAATTAGCGTACCTACTGACAGGTTATTTGAGTTCATAATTGTTTATTTTATTGACTGTGTCAGTCATTTTTTTTTTTAAATTTATTATTAGTGACATAATATATTCATGAAAATGTTTTTATGAGTTGTATTGCAATAAGTGGTTAGCTAGCGACCTCGACAATTGATTATATTATTCCTGCCTGAGCAACCGGCAGCAAGTTCGTCGTGCTCCCTTAGATGTCACTGCTTGCGGTAGCGTCGGGGGTCGGGTTGCCTCCTTCCCTCATGGCGAGGGGGGTGATGGCTGATCTTTGCGTTATGCTCGTGAACGGGTGCTGCTTGTGGTGACTGGTCGTCTTGCTGACCATGGTATTGTTATTGTTATTAATGATTAACTGTTTTTTATTTTACTTCGATGGTGCTGGTTTATCATTTGTGACTTCGAGTTACAGCTACAGCTTTATGTAAGCGGGCACGCCCATTATGCCTGGAGGCTTTATATTTAAGTACGTTCTGTTTACGTTATTTCTGCTTGAGTATAGTTTTTTAACGATTTTTATGTTTTTTTTTTGTATAGTGGCGTGTGCTAGCTATCATAAGGCAAATAATATAAATATCTTTAATGTTCTGTGTTGCGTAATGCAAATTATTTTACATATTATTGTATAGATTCAATTCAAGTTTTATATCTGAACAGACAGCTGTGCTGCTGGGGAGTTTGTTGCGCCACTTCTTCTTCCCAGCTAAAGCACTAGGAAGTGGTGAAGGGTGGGCGTTTTTGGGGGACAGTCTTATGTAATTTTGACGTTCGAAAAGTGCTGATTCTCAGCCTAGTTTGAATAAATGACTTTTGATTTAGATACAAAATAGCCTCGTATTTAGTAAGAGACAAAATGTTCTGCAAGCGCAACAAGTGTCGTTAGAGATATCGGGAGAACTGACTTCACCCAACGTTGAACCACACCACATCGTGTCGTGGGACATTTTGTCTCCGAGTGAATACGAAGCATAAAAACCGAGATTTCGGTCCTAGAAGAAGGCGAAAAGTTGTAGTCCCGTCATGACTAGGTGTTTAGTCCCAGAGATCTAAAAAAAAATATGACATGAGAACTTCCTCTTTTTTCGTCAGTTAAAAAGATAAGACCAGGTCATATCTTTCTGAATGCAGTATTCCGTATTTGTTTGTAGGATCTGAGGCGATAAGTCACATACCAGCAGTAGGATACGGGTATCCCTCGTTATCGTACGCCACTCCGGCGAACACGCGTTGTTTCCTCTGGTCCTCTTCCTTCTTCTGCCCGAAGCCTCCCTCTGAGGAGTCGCTGATGTAGAATGGATGGAACCTGGAAAAAAAGACTTGATAAGACAAGTTGACAAGGTATTCGTTGTTTTTTGTTGGTGGTTTGGTTTTTTTTTGGTGGGAGTACTTGCTTAGGCTTATGATAGGTTAGTATGTTCTCTGAGGGCTAATTTCACCAGAGTCAAATATATTTAATCCGCGAAATAAAATTGACGTCAGAAATCCAAAATGTATTCGCAGAAAACACTTACTTAAACTAGGTATAAAAGTTTGGTTGAATTCACCCGATGGGTGTGACTTGACAAACCTAATTAACTTAATTTATGTGTTCTTTATATTGGCAACTTTAAAATTGAAATAACGGCCAAGACAAAATTGAAATATTAGGGTACGAACTTCCAACCCTGCCATGAATATTACATTGATGCTTGCCATGCATGGTTGCGTACCAAAGGATTGACTCTCTATCTAAGTTCCGTTCGATTTGTCCAGATTTTCTGAAAGTAGAAACGGAACATGTACTCACTTGGCAGGGTTGGTCCTGTCGTCTCCTCCCTCGACCATGAAGGTGTAGGTCTTCCCGCGCTCCACGTACAGCTCCGGGATCAGCTGGTCGTTGATGTACCACGCGATGCCCCAGGATGGGTGACCTGTATGCAAAGGACCAAATTTAAGATCGGTCGTAAGGACCAAGTTTGATTTCGTCTCGTAGTTGGCAAAACGAATTGGATTGTTGGTGATGCAGGTATGCGTGGAGTGGTTAGTTCAATGAGAACACTGATTGCAGGAGAGTGAAACACAATAACTGGGGCTTTTTCAAATTGTTAGTTCTCGTGTAAACGTAGTCCATAGGTGCAGTGCATCAAGTATTTATACCCTGTTTAATCCTGTCGTATTAAGACAGGATTAAACGCTTTGGGAGATGGAAATTAAGAAGATTAAAATACTAACCGTATGGAAGAAATCCGTTACTAATATCATTGTCTGCATGAAACAAATAATATCAAATAGGTTTTTATTTACATAGGCAAATGCATGGGACTTTTTTATCCCGGTGGAATGTGAGGGTAACACCTACTAAAACTAATGAATTCGATTTTGCTGGTTAGGTCGAAATTGTCAACTAAGTCAAGTCAAGCGCCTGGAATAAAAGAATTAGTTTTTTGATCCCCATATACCTTATCCGGCATGCTGCCTAGTTTCACACATAAAATTTCTCATATCCACCATTAGCTTGCTATAATAGTAGATTATTCAACATGCGGAAAGCATGGACGTATACGTCCATGGCGGAAAGCAGTGTCTTATGTTAAGGGCGCTTTAGTGAATGAAAAGAGGGAATCCAGAGTTGAGACACGTCTATCCCCGAGCAGAATACTTCTACTCTTCACACTTTCTGCGAGGTAATAAAAAGCAAATTAGATTTTTTTTTTGCAAAAGATGTTATACTAATTATTTTAGGTTAGGTTTGCATGACATATAATCTGACATTATCGAGCAGGTGGGGTGGAAAATCAGTTTCATTACCAGTAATAGGTGTGTATCCTCGGGCCCCGCCGGCGGGCCCGATGCGTGCGGTGAGGTTGGTGACGCCGGAGATGATGCGCGGGGCCCACGGCAGGGGGCCCGACGAGTCCGTCTCTGCTAGACCGATGCATGAGTTCTCGTTCTATAGGGGGAGTGGAGACATATAAATGACGAATTCCTCAGACTCAAAGATACATAAATTTTCATTACGAGAAAGATAACAGTGAAGAGTTGAAGAGAAGATTTTTAGTCTTGTTTTACCTTTGAGATTACAATCGTTTGGATACATCGCTTGGAACTCATTTGCCCATAATCATAATATTCAATCACCATTAACTGTTCTCATTCTGGAAGTAGGTATTGATAGAAAAACACATTCCTTTACCAAATGTCAATGTATCCCTAGAATCATCTCTACGAGAGTAGGTCGATACGATGTCCTTTCCAAACCAACTGATATTGGATCTCTTTGGGTTATATTTATATTTTCATGTCGTTTTTAAGAATATAATCCCTCAACAAAAAACCAAGATCAAGAATAAAATAGAATATTTTTTATTGTTGCTACAGGTGGTTAACACACAATAAAAATACGAAATTTAAAAAAATACGTGTGCGGTTAGGGGATCCCCGTCAGTTCCGAAGGACTGTATTGACTATTTGAGGTCATACAAACGGCCGCGCACGCGCATTGTCTGCTCGAATCTCGACAGTCGCGTGCACATACACACTTGTATATAAGAGAGAGAAAGTCGCATGGAGGGGGCATAACGCATTTTCCTTACGTGACGATTTTTATACCAGTAAACTCCTACTGCAAGCCGCGTTAAAGAACTTCGTCCCAACAAACGAATATTCTAACATGGATAGGATAAACAGGAAACTGAAGTACGTAGGACTATTCGAAGTAATAATCTAGCTTGTACATGCAATATTATTTACCTGAGCACCAAAGTCAAGCTGCACATCGTTCCTGGTGGTATCCATGAAGGAGTGCGCGTTGGCCTCGAGGCGCGAGTTGAGCGGCCCGAAGGCGGCGATGACGGACTGCGAGCGTGACGTCAGCACCTCCTTGTCCTTGCCGGGCTCGCGGCCCGCCAGCGGGCGCCGGTACGTTATCGTGCTGATGCCGCTCTTTTGGTTGCCTGATACTGTGGACCAAAAGACTAAGTGGTACGAAACAGAATCGGCGTAGAGGTTAGTTGCGATTCCTGGGAGATATCTTTTATGTTAACATTGTCTTGTATGCACAGGTCTATTAGGAGGGTAGGTATGCGTATCAACTGCATTTGGTAGACGATCAATTTCCGCATAATTAATGCGTAACAATCGCGTAAAAATTGACAATTGCCATTGATCGTTTCGGGGACCCTTTAGGGTGGCGGAATGATGATCCAGATTAAGTTACAGAAGAGCGTTGAGATTCAGTTTTTAACAATGTGTTTTTTCTGTTTAAAAAACAAAGAATGCTATCCCAGAGACCTGGCAACAGAGTCAGCAGATTAACAGAAAACTTGCAGTAAAAGGACTCGAGCTCACCCTTTAGCCACCAAATGGGCCTTCTGTCCAGTAGTTTTCAATGTACAATGCCTGGACATTTATTACTATCTTACCTAGTTGTGCATCGTTGGTCCCCCCGATCCTCTGGTCGGGACACACTCCTCGCTCTCCGTCGCACTGCGCCAAGTGACTGATCGTGTAGTCTGATACGCGAGGCTGGTTCACCCTACACAAATAAATCGAGAATACATTATGTAGGTCTGTACTGTAGATCTATTTTAAGATGAAGTCATACTGAGTCAGAAACTCAGAATACATAACATAACGCCTGTAATCCCGGAAGGTTTATGCAGAGGCCACAGGACACCCATCGTTTCGCCAGTTATATTTAAATCCTATGTAAGGGTCCAAGGGTCGAGCCCATTGCTATCAACCGGGCATAAATCCAGACTCCGGGTTGCTCTGAGAAATCCCTGATGGATAAACCTAATAAGCCCGACCAGGGAAGTCACAAACTTTTGACAGAGCGTGTGTTTTGACGACACAAAAATTCGCTATATTATTGCCCAAAAGTGGGATTACAAGGTTCGCTCTTCTTTGGTAATTTGGTCTTGAGCAAAACATTGTCATTTCGTAATTAGGTCTTGAGCAAAACATTGTCATTTCATTCAGTTACTTTTTCAGGTTTTATTATTTTACGGTGGATTGGCTACAGGTCATGCGCGTGGCTATTTCCCATCGGATGGTGAGTGATAATGCGGTTGTCAATGATGCTCCTAAAGATCAGTATCAAAGATCTTTCACTAACCTGGTATCCCAGTAAGCGACCACGACATCCGCCCCCAACATGGCAGGTCTACCTTCAGCTCCGGAGATGCCGAACGCCATGTACTGTTCCTTGCGCAGCCGGGCTGATAGTGTAATCTGGACTTGGTCGCCCTGGGAACATGATGATTGGGTTTAGCGATATAGACCTATAGGACGGCGAAGGATTAGGCCGATTATTATGGACTGGCAGTCTGGAATAAACTCAGATTTTTACAATAGTTAAATATCTTATCTTTCCAGATAGCATTGAGCATATTCGTGGATATTGAAACTTTGGGAACAATAGTATCTATCCTATAAGTATACCACAAATTAAGATCATACTGCGAAAACCCCGTTTCAAGATGCTCCGAATTAAACCAGATAGGTACTTTGTCACACAGAGCACGGAATGGCCGCGAGCCATAGAGATGGCAGTACCTACTTACTAATAAAATTCGTGGCGCTAAAAGTGCGTTGAGCGCACACCATTCCCTGACCACCATTCAAAGCTGTCAGTTTCTATACGTCATTAGTGCAGTAAACGGGGACACATTTGGTTTGTATGGCAAGTGCTCTAGCAGCCGCCGCCCGGGCGGGGCCGAGCCCGCTGCTGTGCCGACTGCGGTAAACAGAGGGTGGGAGCGATCATTGTTCAGTGGGTTCTGGATAGGTCTTACTTTAACGATTCAGTCGATATCATTAGTCAACCTGTCAAATGCATGTATTATGCATGATTTTATATACATATTGACATTACAGAATATTATATACAATATTACATGAATGTTTACTTTGAAAAGTATTATATTTACTGCTTTAATTTATTGTGAATGTGAGCACTATGTGGGTCATTTTTTTTTTTTATATTTTCCTATTATTTTTTGCTTTTTCTCAGTTTTAATGGTGGTCTGGCATTTTGAGCACTTTATAAGGCCTACCCAAATGTACTTTCTTTGGTATTGTTCGTCGAGTCGTTGAGCTCCTTAAGTCTTGAGTCGAGCTGCACGATTACTGACAAAAGCTTGCACTGATTGGACAGGTCCACTCAAATTTGTGTGGTTCTTTCCTCAAAAGACCATTTCAGACACTACATGGTCCTCACATGATCTGACCAAGATTATGTCTGGACTTTAAAAGAGACTTTGACTTTTTTTGAGAAGAAATGGCAAAACAAACTCAGGGGGAGTTTGTTTCGCCATTTCTTCTCAGGGGTAGTCAGATAGGAAATGTCGACTACATCTAGCTTATTTTTTACTTTTTAATATGACGTGTAAAAGTGATTCCGATATCCTATTTACAGAATAAACGATTTCATTTCATTTCAACCAATTTTTCTCAAGATTTTCCGGTGTTTTCTACAAAAAGTATTGCGTAAAGTAATGATATCGACCTTCTTACATTAAGCAATAATACTTTACCTTCAATATTCTCTGGACACCCGCTTGAATGAAAACATTAACGAACTAATTATTATGGCTAAGATATAGTGACAATTAAATTAAACTATAGCTCAAATAAATAACGAAAAATTTCAATAACACAAGCCTTCAATTATTTTTGGAATACCATTTTATTATTTTTAGTTCTAATCAACAAACATGTTTTTTCAACTTTTATGCAAAACCGTTTCCATGTTGACTTGCCAGTTGTCAAGGTTTTTTTGCTTACAGTACAAACATAAGACACATTAAGTCAACGTCCATCGATGCACCAATCATCCAAAGCAGCGATAAAGTAGAAAGTTCTCCTCAATGGACGCTGAATTCATTTGTATCTGTAATTTTTATGGTGTACATAATAAAAAGTATGCACATAATATTCTATTCTAATTCCACTAATAAGTAGGTACGTTAAAAAAAAAACTTGACTCCAACAAGACAAGTACTTTACCTTACCTGTGGTACTGAAAAATGCTTACAAAAAAATCATACAAATATTTGTCAACATTTACAGTGTAACTGAATGTTGTGTTGTAGCGTTTTACAGTTGCTTGCAATTTACTTAAAGTTGCTTGCTTTTTATAGAATCATCATCTGCCTAGCTTTTTCCCAGCTATGTTGGGGTCGGATTTCAGTCTAACCGGATGCAGCTGAATACCAGTATTTTACATGGAGCGACTGCCTATCTGACCTCCACAACCCAGTTACTGGGTAACTCGATACCCCTTGGTAAGACTGGTTGTCAGACTTTCGGGCTTCTGACGACCCGTAACAACTCTCAAAAATTTACAAATGACAGCCGGGACCAATGGCTTAACGTGCTTTCCGAGGCACGAGGGGGTCTTGGTATTTAAAGATGGTCACCCATCCATGGATCAACCGCGGCAAGCAAAGTTTGACCTGATCGATCGCCTGATGTATCGACTCGTGCGGCTGTTATCACTTAGCCACAAGCCCCCCTTGTGCTCCTTGCTATTTACAGAACGTTGGTAGCGTTTTACAGTTGCTTGCAATTTACTTAAAGTTGCTTGCGTTTTACAGTTGCTGGGTCACAAAATTCAAGAAAGTTTAAATTGGTACAGTTGGTCTTGTTGTTATCTATTGCTAGTTTTCTTGTTGGAGCCGGATAGCCACCGCAACGCAAGCAATTAACTCAAGTTTTTAATAATAATACAGCCAATAAGGTAAAATTTAAGACAATCACCTGTATTTCCCAGCGCACTTGTAATCTCTTGTCGAGTATCTCTTTACAGTTGTTGGTGGCGCTGTAAGGCGACTGCGAGGTCGTCGAGCTAGTCTGTAACGTAGGCAAGTGGTAAGATAAACTAATAAATAAGGGTCTATGCTCACATCATATCAGAGAATCTGTGTAATATAAAAGAAAGTGTTCCAGAATATTATGGTCAGACGTACGGTCGGCAACGAAGGTCGATTATACACTGTTACTTGTACATATAATTGAAATTGACACAAAAATAATTGATGCACTGTTATTCAGCATATCATATAATAGTTTAATTAACTTTTATTTTAGATTTGTTCTGTTTTTTTTATAAAGAAAAGTTTTTTACGAAATGCCCGAATCGTGGAAAACCCCTGGTCATGAACAGTGTGGATAGAGCATCATGTAGTTTTTACAGATTTACCTGTTATTTATCCCATAGATGATCATAAGTTATTATTATGAAATGATGAGTCATAATTATTAACGACATAGTGCACCCGATTAAAATGTTAGAGTAAAAAATAATAAATGTAGTTACCTACGTGTAAAAAATAATAACAAAAATATAAATAAAGGTAGAGGTATATATATAATAATTATATACTTACAGGGTTGTACCACCAAGCAGGCTGTAAATAACAACATCCAACATCCCAAGGTAAGCAGAGAGGAAAGAAACACATAACGCAATGTTTAAGTTAAATAACAAGATTTTATTAAGTACCTACATAACATTAAATAACAACATTTTATGATTCAGTCTTCGGTGAGCTTACGAACCAGGATCACTTAATTAATGTCTTAGGTACGATAATAAAATGCAAAGCAGTACTTAATGAAATAAATAGGTATAATTGTGAAGCTATGAATTATCTGGATAGATGTGCATCAACTGGAACACAGAGTTTATTAAGATAAGGGTCGGTACCTGTAGGTTTATTATTAGAATTAAATGATTTGCATGAAATTACCTGCCAGAAAGTGGTGAAACAGGCCATAATGTGTCGTATTGTACGAAAGAGATAAAAATTCAAGGTAAATCTGATGTGCACAGTGAAGTATGTAGGTGAGCTTTTTAGCCTTATATAATGGGGTACTGTGTTCAATGTTACAACAAAATACCTTGTGATATATTGCAATTAAATTAAAGACAATTTAAAACTCATATAAAAAGTACACTTTGTAAACAAGCTTATTACAAATTAGAGGATTATATCCAGGATAAGAACGCTTGGAAACATGCTGGTCCAGCTCCATAGGACAATCTGGAGTCTAGACAAAATCTAACTGATTGCTATTTTAATTGTATATTTTATTATTTTTTGTGACATTTATTTTACACTCTGTGATTACCTTAACTCACATACTGATTATTTTAGGATTTTTTTTTTTTTTTTACAATGTTTGTAAATATGTGAGCACCATGTATCTATCACATAATTAATTTATCTGTCATTACTTCATTATTAATTCTTTTTACCTATTGTGGTATAGTAATTTTATTCTAGGTGCATCGTCTTCACATATAATTATATAATTGATGTACCAATACCAAATATTGTAAAACATTTTAAAAGAGTAACGGTGGAGTTTCTTGCCCATTCTTCTCCATACGAAGCTACCTTTTGGAAGGGGCGACTAGAATCAATTCTATTTTATTTGTAAATTTTGACGTTCAAAAGTGCCATCTATGTGCCTATTTGAAATAAATAATTTGACTTTGACTTTGACTTTAATAACACTACGAGTACTTTCAATGAAAATCAACGATGTTTAAATAAGAGTGATACAAGGATCTATTGTGCGCCTGACATCGACAGGGGCCTGTCCATTTCATTGTTATAGAAATAGTATTGACAAAAAAAAAACAAACAGACTAACATATAAACTCCCCTTTTTGGAAGTCGGTTAAAATCAAGATGGCGGCTTTAGTTTCGGCTATGTGCCAAAAGGACCTTATAGCGTAGTAAGACTATTGTTGATCCTGATTCATAAACAGATGGCTCAGAAACCAGTGAACCAATCAAATGAGAACCACTTCGGTTTAACTCTAGATGGACTTTTAGTTAGTCTCTGTGATTTAGTGGTATTACGTCCTTTGGGTGGCTTCCGTTTACCCTGCAAAGATTGGGAATAAAATATATAAAGATATGGTTAATTATGTAAAATGTGGTGTTAGACATCCGGGCAAGCTGTTAGTAACATGACAAAGTTATTAAAATATTTGTTTATAATTATATAAAGTATTGTTTAGTAGCATGATAACCCAGACATACCTAATCGTAAAAGTCTTTTTAATAGTTTCCTCCTATTCTTTTTTTTTCTCGCATTAACCGTATATTATGACCCCGCATTAACTACTTAGAGGTCATAAAGGAAGTAACTAAGCAATTGGCCCATATTTAATACTCAATATCTCAATTTCAAGGCTCCTTTCCGAAGTCATTACCCGACAAGCCATTGTTCAAATTATGTAAGTAACTATCTGAACGTCTTCAACGTCATCGCATTATATTTCAACATCGCCGAATTCAACTTCGTGCAATCCATCTTTCTTATATCCAACCCCATCCAATCTTTTTTTACAATAATTCACCATGATCTTCAGCTTTCCTAGCTACCTATAAGATGAAACTTAATTGTAACCTTAGTCGTCGCCGCAGCGTCTTTTTCAAATAGAACTGTCGAGCCTCTCGTGCAACACATGCATCAGTGCCACTGTCCAAAGTACACCATACCTACAGACATCGTTTGACATCATCAAGCACAATAAAATGTTCTCGGTCTATCTCACTTCAACCCCCCTAATATCCCCCAACAACTCACAGTAATCTTCGTCTGCCCCAGCGCAGGCGGCACATCCAGGTCCTTCGGGATATACACGTGTCCGAAGTTATGTCTGTACTCCACACACCACACCGCTAGCCAGTCGATGTCGTAGGCAGTAAGCTTGCCGGGCAGCTGGATCTCTATGTCTTCGCCTTGGTAGCCGCGGAGAGGGTGTAAGGAACCCATCTCGTTGGGGACCTGCAAAATTAGGAGTATTTTTGAGGCGGCACATGGTTATAGTGATGTTTTACATATTCGTGAAAAGAGACATAAGGTCCGCACGTTAAGTCGTTCGTCCCGGCTGTCATTCGTAAATCTTCGACAGTTGTTACGGGTAGTCAGAAGCCCAAATGTCTAAAAAAGAGTCTTACCAAGGGGTATTGTGTTACCCAGTAACTGGGTTGTGGAGGACAGTTAAGCAGACGCTTTTTTTAAAATACCAGTATTCAGCTGCTTTCGGTTAGACAGAAAACCGGCAACAACATAGTTCGGAAAAGGCTGGGTTGAATTAAAAAATAAGGTAGGGCGTAGGCTACATCGTTAAAACTAGATATCCATGACTAGAGAGCACCAAAGAAGTCATAACAACGAATGATATAAAAGAGAAAAATGCAAAAAAAAACTATTTTGACCCGAAATAAACCTCATGTCCTTTATAGTAGGATCACCAGAACTGATTGGTAGTAAACATAAATATCCTGAACTGACATATTGAATGAAGTATGAGCGTGTTAGGTAACTATCAGTTAATGGGAATATCGTGTAAATGTTTACCCTTGCGTTTGAAACTTATGATTAGTTTGTGTTTGGAAACTGTTTGTGGGCAAATACCCAATAGTAGGGTTGTCAACCTTTAAATTGACGTCATCCTAACATAACATCACGATTCACGCCTGTATTTCTCGACAGGATAGTCAGAGCTACCTACACCTAAGTACATTTCTTCAGATAAGTCCCAAGTACAGCCACATCCAAAATATGTTGGCTATTTATGTCTGCTCATTGCACGATAGAATCTTCTTTACCGGCTCAGCATTATACATAATGTATTGCGTCGTAATGTCAATACCGCAGAATGACATTAAGCAATCTTTACATGTCAGACCGAATCAAAATGTGACAATGATAATAAAAAAAGGGGTTGGAAAATGAACGAATTTGAAAACTGACGAAGATAAAAAAGACTATACTCAACTATAGGGTGACTTTGACTTCGGCAAACCTATTACCATCTACTGGGCACAAATCAAGACTCCGGGCTGCTATTGAGAAAATCCTAATGGGAAACCCCAATAACACTTGCGCAACCTGGGCCTCTAATAAGGGAAAGGTCCCTTATTAGAGGCCCAGGTTGCGCAAGTGTATCTAACAGTAATCTAGCAGTCAAACTTGCAATCACTGAACCAACGAGATAGTCCGCAAAGTCATCACCATTTTCATTTTCCTACCTTAGTTCCAAACGGATTCGGCTCAGATCCATTGCCAACCCAGAAGTAAGCGTCAGGACCGGCTCCGTCATAGTGCAGGTTTGGTATGTAGAAGGTCTTGGCGTCCAGAACGCTGATGTTGCCAGATCTGAGGCCGTGGGCCAGGCGCTTGAACTCAGGGAGGACGCGCGGGCGGGGAGGGTCCAAACCGGGGGGAATGAAGACGTCGCCGAAGTTTACCTGGAAAAGAAGAACTGAGATGAGTCACTACACTGAAAGAAATGTTTGCATAACTGTAACAAAAATTTTGGTTACTGCTTACACGAAAATTGTGACTTGCGAACTAGATGTTATCTGTTACAAATCCCTGTTTTGCTATTAAAAATCAGTTTT